>CM077894.1:2323652-3792196 GCA_039720435.1 Amazona ochrocephala | reverse complement strand
GGGCGGTCACAGCCGGATATGGGGGTTCCAGCCGGATGTAGGGTCACAGCTGGATGTGGGGATTACAGCCGGATAGGGGGGTCACATCTGGATGGGGTCATGGGGGGTTTTTTGGGGTGCAGGTGCCTGTTTCTGACCCCCCCATTTCTCCTCCCCCCCCAGTTTATTTCCGGGCGCTGGTGAACTTCACCCGCAGCATCGACTACAGCCGGCGGCTGGAGGACCCCGAGTCCGAGGAGTTCCGGGAGATCTCCGAGGCCGTGGTGGATGCGGTGAGTGGGGGGCGCTGCGGGTGGGGGGCACCCACAGGAGCACCCTGACCCCCCCTGTTCTGCCCCCCCCTCAGCTGGAGTCAGAGTACTACAAAGTGCCTGGGGAGCAAATGGTCAGCGTGGTCTTCATCAAGTGAGATGGGGGGGTCTGGGAGGGTTGGGGGGGCACAGGAGGGGTTGGGGGAGGTTGGGGGGGCAAGAGAGGACTGGGGAGGTTTGGGGGTGTGGGAGAGATTTGGGGTGCAGGGGTTATTATGGGGATGGGGAGGTTTGGGGGTGCGGGAGAGATTTGGGGTGCGGGGGTTATGATGGGGATGGGGAGGTTTAGAGGGAGCTATGGAGGAGTTTTGGGGTGCGGGAGGGGTTGGGCTGATGAGTTTGGGGGTGCAGGAGGATGGAGGGGCCAGAGAGGTTTTTTTTGGGGGGGGGGGGGTTGGGTTGCTGGGGTTGTTTGAGCGTGATGGGGATATTTTGGGGATGCTGTGGGGGTTTTGGGGGTTCAGGGGATGTTTGTGGGTGATGGGGGCTGTGGGGGGTTGGTTTATGGGTTCTGGGCAGGTTTTGGGGTGCTGACCCCCCCCTTTGCCCCCCCAGGGAGCTGGAGGGTGACGTGTTCGTGGAGCTGGACGTGGGCTCAGAGGGGAACGGGGACGAGCAGCAGCTCGGGGGGGTCCTGCGGGACCTGCTGGCCGAGGGCTCCATTGCCTCCTATGTCACCTCCCCGCATGGCTTCCAGTTCCGGCGCCTGGGGGCCGGTGAGTGCCGGGGGGGGGGTGTTGTGGGGCTCAGCCCCCCCCATATCAACCCGTAGCCCATCCCATGTATTGGTGTGTCTTCACCCCCCGTGCCCGCTGGGGGCTGTTGGGGCTCACGCTGATCTTGTCTCGTTGTTGTCCCCCCCCCCCAGTGACCCCCCACCCGCGGCCCTGCACCCCCACGGAGTTCACGTGTGGCAGCGGCGACTGCGTCCCCGGTGAGTACCGGTGCGACCGGAGACACGACTGCCGCGACGGCTCCGACGAGCTCGGCTGCGGTGAGACCGGGGCTCAGCACCCATAGCCCCCACTGCACCCCCATAGCCCCCACTGCACCCCCGTAACACCCACTGCACCCCCGTAACACCCACTGCACCCCCATAGCCCCCACTGCACCCCCATAGCCCCCGCTGCACCCCCATAGTCCCCACTGCACCCCCATAACACCCACTGCACCCCCATAGTCCCCACTGCGCCCCCATAGCCCCCGCTGCACCCCCATAGCCCCCACTGCGCCGCCATAACACCCACTGCACCCCTGTAACACCCACTGCACCCCCATAGTCCCCACTGCACCCCCATAGCCCCCGCTGCACCCCCATAGCCCCCGCTGCACCCCCATAGTCCCCACTGCGCCCCCATAACACCCACTGCACCCCCGTAACACCCAATGCACCCCTGTAACACCCACTGCACCCCCGTAACACCCACTGCACCCCCATAACACCCACTGCACCCCCATAGTCCCCACTGCACCGCCATAGTCCCCACTGCACCCCCGTAACACCCACTGCACCCCCATAACACCCATTGTACCCCTGTAGCCCCCACTACACCCCCAAACCCCCCCGTGCCCCATAGACCTGCTGTACCCCCAGAAACCCCCACTGTACCCCCATTCCCCCCCAGAGCCCCCCTTATTACCCTCCCTAAACCTCACACCCCCCCCAGTGCATCCCATTTCCCCTCTGTACCCCCATACCCCTTCATTTCCTCCCTGCACCCCTATTTCCCCCATACTCCCCCATTGCCCCCTATTTCCCTCCTATACCCCCTCACCCCCATTCCCCCCATAACCCCCCATCCCCGCAGACCCCTCCACGCGGGTGCCCCCCACCACGTCCTGCCCGGCCGCCACCACCACGCGGCCGCTGAGCACCACCACGGCCGCCACCACCCCAGCGCCGCGGCGCCCCGGCACCGTGCGCCCCCCCGGCACCCCGCGGCCCCACAAGTCACCGGTCGATGGGTGCCGGGCGGGAGAAGCCGCCTGTGACGATGGGCGCTGCATCCCCCGTGACTACGTGTGCGATGGGGAGGCCGACTGCGCCGACGGCAGCGACGAGGAGGCTTGCGGTGAGTCCGTGGCACTGCCATAGGGAGGGCGCAGGGGGTACCCGCGGGTGCTGACCCCGTCCCCCATCCCCCAGGCACCCCGTCCCCCTGCGAACCCAACGAGTTCAAGTGCCGCAACGGGCACTGCGCGCTCAAGCTTTGGCGATGCGACGGCGAGAACGACTGCGGTGACGGCTCCGACGAGGCCGATTGCCGTGAGTGCGGACGGGTCGGGGACGCGCGGGGGTGATGCGGGCACGGCTGACGCGCGTCGCTGTCACCGTGCAGCCACCAAGGCGCCCGGCGCGGCGTGCGGGCCGGCGGAGTTCCGGTGCGTGGCCAGCGGGACCTGCATCCGTGCCAGCTACCAGTGCGACCGCGAGCCCGACTGCCCCGACCGCTCCGATGAGGTCGGCTGCGGTGAGTGGCACCGGAGGGGACGCGGTGCCTTGGGATGCTGTGCCGGGATGTGGTGTGGGGATGTCATGTGGTGGCGCTGAGACAGACACTGTGCTATAGGGCTGGTGTAGGGACATTGTGCCTAGGGACCCCGTGGCACTGCACTGGGGTCATTACAGAGACCTCGTGTCAAGGGGGCCAGGAGAGGGACCCTGTGCTGGTGACCCTGTGCCATGGCACGGGGATGGGAACACTGCGGGGACCGTGTGCCATGGCACCAGGATAGGGGTGGGTGTTGCGGGCAGGACTGTGTCCCGGCGCGGGGTTGTGACAGGTGTTGAGGGCAGGGCTGTGTCCCAGTGAGGGGTTGTGGTGGTGTCACAGGCAGTGCCATGTCCTGGTGCAGGTTTTTGACTGGTGTCATGGGCAAGGCTGTGTGCCGGTGCATGGTTGTGGTGGGTGTTGTGGGCAGAGCTGTGTCCCAGTGCAGGGTTGTGACGGGTGTTGCAGGCAGGGCTGTGTCCCGGTGCAGGGTTGTGACAGGCATTGTGGGCAGTGCTGTGTCCCGGTGTAGGGTTGTGACGGGTGTTGCAGGCAGGGCTGTGTCCCAGTGCAGGGTTGTGATGGGTGTTGTGGGCAGTGCTGTGTCCCAGTGCAGGGTTGTGATGGATGTTGCGGGCAGGGCTGTGTCCCAGTGCAGGGTTGTGATGAGTGTCACGGGCAGGGCCGTGTCCTGGTGCGGGGATGGTGGCAGTGTCACAGGCAGGGCTGTGCCCTGGTGCAGGGTTGTGGCGGGTGTTGCAGGCAGTGCCATGTCCTGCTGCAGGGTTGTGATGGATGTTGCGGGCAGGGCTGTGTCCCGGTGCAGAGCTGTGTCATGGTGCAGGGTTGTGATGGGTGTCACAGGTTGTGATGGGTGTCGCGGGTTGTGATGGGTGTCACAGGTTGTGATGGGTGTCGCGGGTTGTGATGGGTGTCGCGGGTTGTGACGGGTGTCGCGGGCAGTGCCCCCGCAGGTGGTGTCGCTCCCGCGGGACGCGGTGCGGGCCGTGCCCGGTCAGACTGTCACCTTCACGTGCGCGGCCACCGGCGTCCCCACGCCCATCGTCACCTGGCGCCTCAACTGGGGACACCCCCCCAGCAGCCACAGGTGGGCGGGGCCTAAGAGCTGGTGGGAGGGGCTTGGGAGCCGGGCTTGTGAATGGGGAGGGGTTGATCAGTGGGAGGGGCTTACGGGGGGCTTATGAATGGGGAGGGGGCGTGGCCTGAGGAGGGGCGGAGCTTGTGGGTGTGAGGCTGAGGGGTGGGAGGGGGAGCAGGGCTTGGGGCGGGGCTTCTGACAGAGTATCAGAAAGGGGCGTGGTCTATGCTTAGGGGCGGGGCTTGCTCTAGGGGCGGGGTTTGGGTGCGAGTGGGTCTGTGCTCCGGTGTGCCTGTGTGCTGGGTGTACCGGTGTGCCCGTGTGCTGGGTGTACTGGGTGTACCAGTGTGCCTATGTACTGGGTGTGCCGGGTGTACCAGTGTGCCTATGTACTGGGTGTGCCGGGTGTACCAGTGTGCCTTTGTGCTGGGCATACTGGGTGTGCATCTGTGCCTGTGTGCCAGGTGTGCCGGGTGTACCGGTGTGCCTGTGTGCTGGGTGTACTGTGTATACCGGTGTGCCTGTGTGCTGGGTGTACTGTGTATACCGGTGTGCCTGTGTGCTGGGTATACCGGGTGTACCGGTGTGCCTGTGTGCCTGTGTGCTGGGTGTACTGGGTGTCCTGGTGTGCCGGGTGTTGGGTGCCAGTCGTGCCATACAGGGTGTCGATCGTGAGCGAGGCCGGGCAGGGCACATTGACCATCCGCGACGTGAAAGAATCCGACCAAGGCGCCTACACTTGCGAGGCCATCAACACCCTGGGCATGGTGTTCGGCATCCCCGACAGCATCCTCACTGTCACCCGCCCCGGTGAGCATCCCTCCTCCCTGTCCCGTCCTCTCCACCATGCCGCTGTCACCATCACCCACTGTGTCCCCCCCCTCCACAGGGCCGTGCCCCGAGGGCCACTTTGAGGTGACGGGGACCTCCCGCTGCCTGCCCTGCTTCTGCTTCGGCGTCACCACCTCCTGCCGCGCCACCGCCCGGCACCGGCACCGCCTGCACCTGCGCTTTGACCGCCCTGACGACTTCAAGGGTGAGTGATGGGGACAAGGGGCAGGGGACAAGGGACACGGCGGGGGCTGAGCATCTCCTTGCAGGTGTCAACGTGACGGTGCCGGCGGCGCCGTCCCCACCGGTGCTCTCGGCCACCCAGCTCCACGTGGATGTGGGTTCTGAGGAATTCCAGCTCCTGGATCTGTCCCGACGCTTCCTGGCGCTCGATGCCTTCTGGGCGCTGCCAGATGCCTTCCTTGGGGACAAGGTGATGCCGGGGTGGTGATGGGGTGGTGATGGGATTGGTGACACTGGGGTGGGTTTGGTGCTGGGGTCGCCGGTGTGGCGGTTCCTGACAGCCCCCGGTGCTGCAGGTGGATGCCTACGGGGGAGCACTGAGCTATGGAGTGCGGTACCGGCTGGGACGCGGCCCCCCCGAGCCCACCACACACCCCGATGTGCTGCTGCGGGGCCATGGGCGGCAGCTGCGGGCACGCGATGGAGACACCCAGCCTGATGTCCTCAACCGGCGGCACGTGCCCTTCACCGAGGTGGGGGTGACCAGCATGGGTGGTGGGGGTGGTGGTGGCGGAAGGGTGGGAGCATCATGGCTGTGATGGTGGATGGGTAATGGTGATGCTGGTGGTGGTGGGTGGGTGATGGTGGGAGGTTGGTGGCAGTGACAGTGTGTGGGTGGTGCTGGTGATGGTGGACGGGGCAGTGATGGTGGTGGTACTGATGGGTGGTTGATGGTGGTGGTACTGATGGGTGGTTGATGGTGGTGGTGGAAGGGTGGTGGTTGGTGGGTGTTGCTGATGATCATGGGCGAGTGACAGTGATGGTGGGAGGGCGATGCTGGTGATGGTGGGTGGGTGATGGTGGTGGTGAAAGAGCGATGGTCTGTGGGTGATGCCGGTGGTGATGGGTGGGTGATGGTGGTGGTGAAAGCGTGATGCTGGGAGGGTGGTAGCAGTGATGGTGGGTGGGTGACAGTGGTGGTGATGGTGATGGTTGTGGTGGCGGATGGGTGATGGTGATGCTGTAACGGTGGTGGTGGGAGAGTGATGGGTGGGTACCGGTGCTGATGCTGATGGGTGAATGCTGGTGGTGTCAGGTGGGTAATACCGGTGTTACCATCACCATGGGGTGACACTGATGTCACCATCCCCGCAGGACCGCTGGGAGGACGAGGAGGGCGCCCCGGTGAGCCGGGAGCTGCTGCTGCTGGTGCTGCAGGACCTGGAGGGCATCTTCATCCGCGCGGTGTACGACGGGCGCATGGCCAGCGTGGGGCTCAGCAACGTGGCCATGGACGTCACCAGCACCACTGACACCGGCCTGGGGCCAGCCGGAGACGTGGAGGAGTGCAGGTGAGTGCTCACAGCGAGGTGCCAGGCTCGGTGCCACCACCAGCCACGATGGCACCATCACACCGCTGTGTCCCCAGGTGCCCCGTGGGCTACACGGGGCTGTCGTGCCAGCGCTGTGCCACCCGCTTCGAGCGGGTGACAAAGGGACCCTACCTGGGGACGTGCTCCGGCTGCGGCTGCCACGGGCACTCCAGCACCTGTGACCCTGTTTTTGGGCACTGCCTGGTAAGGAGCAGGGTCACAAGGGGATGGGGACGTGGTTTGGTGTCACCTCCCACGTGCCACGTGTGTGCGTCCCCAGAACTGCCAGCACAACACCGAGGGGCCCCAGTGCGAGAAGTGCAAACCCGGCTTCTTCGGCGATGCCACCAAGGGCACGGCCACTGCGTGTCACCCGTGTCCCTGTCCCTACACGGAGCCAGCTCGGAGGTGGGTGACAGCCCCCGGGGACACCCCGAACACCCCCCCCAAAGACGTCACCACCCCTTGGTGTGTCCCTGTCGCTGTCACCGCAGGTTTTCCGCGTCGTGCTTCCTGGACACCGATGGACAAGCCACGTGTGATGCCTGCGCACTCGGTTACGCCGGGCGCCGCTGCGAGAGGTGACAGGGTGGGGGGGTCCCTAAACACCCCTCCAACACCAGAGACCCCCCCACCAAACCCATCACCCCCGTCCCCATAGGTGTGCTCCGGGCTACGAGGGAGACCCCATCCAGCCGGGCGGCAAGTGCACCCCGATTGGTGAGTGGAAGGAGAACCCCTGCCCTAGGGGTGCCCGCCCCCATCCATGGGTGCCTCCTGCCCTCACCGTTGCTGCCCATCGCAGGTCAGGAGCTCATCAAGTGTGATGCCCGCGGGGGCAAGGATGAGGATGGTGGCACATGTCGGTGCAAGGTGAAGGGAGGGCGCTGGGAGGGCGGTGATGGGGGCTTCTGTTTCCCACTGCACCCAGTGGGGTCCCTGGGGTTCCCAGTCCAATTCCCCATGGCACCCAGTCTGACCCTGGCTACAGCACCCAATCTGATCCCTGGGGTACCCAGTCCGCTCCCCCCAGCACCCAGTCCAAACCCCCTATAGCTTCCAGTCTTATTCCTGGGGTCCCCAATCCTCCCCCAGCACCCAGTCTACCCCTGCCCCATAGCACCCAGTCCAACCCCTATGGGACCCAGTCTGACCCCAGCTATGGTACCAGTCCAGCCTCTGGGGTTCCCAGTTCAATCCCCCCTAGCACCCAGTTTGCCCGCCCCATGGTACCCAATCAACCTCCCCCCAGCACCCAATCCCCCCATTTCCCCATCCCCCAGCACCAAACTGGTCCAATCCTCCCCAGCACCCCCTGCCCCCCATCACCCCCCCCCCCGTAACCCCCGTGCCCCATTGCCGCAGCCCAACGTGCGGGGCCGGCTCTGCGACTCGTGTGCCGCCGGCACGTTCCACCTGAGCGCGGCCAACGCCGAGGGCTGCCTGCCCTGCTTCTGCATGGGCGTCTCGCGGCACTGCGCCAGCTCCGCCTGGAGCCGACACCAGGTACCACCATGGCCATGGCCGCCGCGGGGTCGTGCCAGGCTGTGCCCGGCCATGCTACGAATGCCGTGCCATTCAGTGCCGTTTAGTGCCATACCAGGCCCTGCTGGGCAGTTGCATCCCATGTTGTGCCATACCAGGCACGTCAGGCCATGCTGTGCCATTATACGTTGTCTCTTGCCATGCTGTCCCTTGCCACGCCATGCCAAGTCATGCCATACTATGTCGTGCTGTGTCTTGCCATGGCGTGCAATGGTTTATATTCCATGTCCTTGCAGTGTTGTGCCGTGTCCTGCCATGTTGTTCCAAATCATGCCATACCATACCATATAGTGTCTTCCGTGCCATACTGTGCTGTGCCATGCCCTGCCTCACTGTGTCACGCTGTGCCATGCCACGTTGTGTTAAAATGTCATTGTCATGCGTAGCTGTGCTGTGCCACATCGTGCTGTGCCATGCCATGCGTTGCTGTTATACCGTATAGCGCCATGCTGTGCCATGCCATGCACTGTCATACCATATAGCACCACGCTGTGCCATGCCATGCGTTGCTGTTCTACCATATAGTGCCATGCTGTGCCATGCCATGCGTTGCTGTTCTACCGTATAGCGCCATGCTGTGCCATGCCATGCGTTGCTGTTCTACCGTATAGCGCCATGCTGTGCCATGCCATGCACTGTCATACCATATAGCACCACGCTGGGCCATGCCCTGCGTTGCTGTTCTACCATATAGTGCCATGCTGTGCCATGCCATGCACTGTTATACCATATAGCACCACGCTGTGCCATGCCCTGCGTTGCTGTTATGCCATATAGCGCCATGCTGTGCCATGCCATGCACTGTCATACCATATAGCACCACGCTGTGCCATGCCATGCGTTGCTGTTCTACCATGTAGCGCCAGGCTGTGCCATGCCATGCACTGTTATACCATATAGCGCCATGCTGTGCCATGCCCTGCGTTGCTGTTATACCGTATAGCGCCATGCTATGCCATGCCATGCACTGTTATACCATATAGCGCCATGCTGTGCCATGCCCTGCGTTGCTGTTATACCATATAGCACCACACTGTGCCATGCCCTGCGTTGCTGTTATACCATATGGCGCCATGCTGTGCCATGCCATGCACTGTTATACCATATGGCGCCATGCTGTGCCATGCCCTGCGGCGCTGTGTCGTGCTACCCCGTGCTCTGCCATGGCGCACCGTGCCGTGCCATTCCCATTCCCTGTCCCGCTCCAGGTCACGCTCACCGCCGAGGACGCGGTGCCGCTGTCCCTGGCCACGGCAGCCGGGGCGCAGCCGGTGGGTGCCAGCGCCCGCTTCTCCTCGCCGCGGGAGCTGCTCTTTGACACCTTCCATGCGCTGCCCCGCGATGTCTACTACTGGGTGCTGCCCGCGGCCTTCGCCGGGGACAAGGTGCCGGCACCGGGGCCGGGGGGTGGACGCGGTGGGTGCCCCCGTGCCCGGCTGAGCCTCATGCTCCCCCCCCCGCAGGTGACATCGTACGGCGGCGAGCTGCGGTTCACGGTGACGCACCGCGCACCGGTGGGCGCGCAACCGCTGCCGCGGCAGCCCCACGTCCTGCTGCAGGGCAACGGCATCCTCCTGGAGCACTTCTCGGACACCAGCGTCCCCTCCGGCGTCCCCACCACCGTCACCGTACCCATCCGCGAGGTGAGGGCCGGCCCCGGTGTGCCCTGACCCTGCGATGGGGTGGGGACGCTGTGGTCACCCCCCGGTTGTGCCGCAGCGCGCCTGGCGCCGCGCGGATGGGCGCGAGGCCACCCGGGAGCATCTGCTGATGGCTTTGGCTGATGTCGACCTCTTCATGGTCCGGGCGTCCTACTCGGAGCAGCCGGAGGAGAGCAGGTGCCGGGGACATGGGGAGATGGAGATATGGGAACATGAGGTCATGGGGAGATGGGGACACAGGGACGTGGGACATGGGGATATGGAGACATGGGGAGTTGGGGACATGTGGATATAAGGGATGCAGGGACATGGGGACATGGGGCTATGGGGTCATGGGGAGATGGGGATATGGGGACACAGGGACATGGGGATATGGGTACGTGGGGACATGAGGATAGCAGGATACAGGGACATGGGGCTATGGTGCCATGGGGCCACAGGGCCATGGGGAGATGGGGATGTGTGGACACAGGGACATGGGGATATGGGTGCATGGGGACACGGGGCATGGGGAAAGGGGGACATGTGGCTGTAGGGACACAGGGACACGGTGACACAGGGACACGGTGGCACAGGGACACGGTGGCACAGGGACACACGGACACAGGGACACGGTGACACAGGGACACAGTGACACAGGGACACAGGGACATAGGGACACGGTGACACAGGGACACAGGGACACAGGGACATAGGGACACAGGGACATGGTGGCACAGGGACACAGGGACACGGTGACACAGGGACACAGGGACACAGGGACACGGTGACACAGGGACACAGGGACATAGGGACACAGGGACATGGTGGCACAGGGACACGGTGACACAGGGACACGGTGACACAGGGACACGGTGACACAGGGACACAGGGACACGGTGACACGGTGACACAGGGACACGGTGACACAGGGACACGGTGGCACAGTGACACAGGGACACGGTGACACAGGGACACAGGGACACGGTGACACAGGGACACAGGGACACGGTGACACAGGGACACAGGGACACAGGGACACGGTGGCACGGTGACACAGGGACACAGGGACACGGTGACACAGGGACACAGGGACACGGTGGCACAGGGACACAGGGACACGGTGACACAGGGACACAGGGACACGGTGACACAGGGACACGGTGACACAGGGACACAGGGACACGGTGGCACAGTGACACAGGGACACGGTGACACAGGGACACGGTGACACAGTGACACAGGGACACGGTGACACAGGGACACAGGGACACGGTGGCACAGTGACACAGGGACACGGTGACACAGGGACACAGGGACACGGTGACACAGGGACACAGGGACACGGTGGCACAGTGACACAGGGACACGGTGACACGGTGACACAGGGACACGGTGGCACAGTGACACAGGGACACGGTGACACAGGGACACAGGGACACGGTGACACAGGGACACAGGGACACGGTGGCACAGTGACACAGGGACACGGTGACACAGGGACACAGGGACACGGTGACACAGTGACACAGGGACACAGGGACACGGTGACACAGGGACACAGGGACATAGGGACACAGGGACATGGTGGCACAGGGACACGGTGACACAGGGACACGGTGACACAGGGACACGGTGACACAGGGACACAGGGACACGGTGACACGGTGACACAGGGACACGGTGACACAGGGACACGGTGGCACAGTGACACAGGGACACGGTGACACAGGGACACAGGGACACGGTGACACAGGGACACAGGGACACGGTGGCACAGTGACACAGGGACACGGTGACACAGGGACACAGGGACACAGGGACACGGTGGCACGATGACACAGGGACACAGGGACACGGTGACACAGGGACACAGGGACACGGTGGCACAGGGACACAGGGACACGGTGACACAGGGACACGGTGACACAGGGACACAGGGACACGGTGGCACAGTGACACAGGGACACGGTGACACAGGGACACGGTGACACAGTGACACAGGGACACGGTGACACAGGGACACAGGGACACGGTGGCACAGTGACACAGGGACACGGTGACACAGGGACACGGTGACACAGTGACACAGGGACACGGTGACACAGTGACACAGGGACACGGTGACACAGGGACACAGGGACACGGTGGCACAGTGACACAGGGACACGGTGACACAGGGACACAGGGACACGGTGACACAGGGACACAGGGACACGGTGGCACAGTGACACAGGGACATGGTGACACGGTGACACAGGGACACGGTGGCACAGTGACACAGGGACACGGTGACACAGGGACACAGGGACACGGTGACACAGGGACACAGGGACACGGTGGCACAGTGACACAGGGACACGGTGACACGGTGACACAGGGACGCGGTGACACAGGGACATGGTGACACAGTGACACAGGGACACGGTGACACAGTGACACAGGGACACGGTGACACGGTGACACAGGGACACAGGGACACGGTGACACAGGGACACAGGGACACGGTGACACGGTGACACAGGGACACAGGGACACGGTGACACAGGGACACAGGGACACGGTGACACAGGGACACAGGGACACGGTGACACATGGCTGCGGGCAGGCCGGGCAGTGGGGACGTCCCCTCTCCCCCCAGGCTGTCCGATGTCACCCTGGACGTGGCGGTGCCGCACGCCACCGGGCGCCCGCCGGCGCTGGAGGTGGAGGATTGCACGTGCCCGGCCGGGTACCGGGGCGCCTCCTGCCAGGTGAGACCCCCCCCAGAGCCCCCCCGCCAGCACTGGGCACCCCCATGGCAGCCACATCACCCCCCCTTGTCCCCATGTCTCCACCACAGGACTGCGACACCGGGTACACCCGCAGCAGTGCCGGGCTCTACCTGGGCACGTGTGAGCCGTGCCAGTGCCACGGCCACGCCAGCGAGTGCCACCCCGAGACCGGTGTCTGCCAGGTGAGCTGGGGACAGTGTGGGGACCCCCAAGGGACCCCTATGGCCGTGCCAGCGACGCCTCCCTCCCCACATCCTCCTTTGCAGGGCTGCCGGGATCACACCGAAGGTCCCCAATGTGACAAGTGCCAACCCGGCTACTACGGCGATGCCACCCGCGGCACCCCGGGAGACTGCCAGCCCTGTCCCTGCCATGGACCCCATGGGGAAAGCCAGTAGGTGCCACCCCCCCCGTGTCCCCTCCATCCCTGGGGACACCGGCGGGGTCTCACCCCTCCCTTTGTCCCCCCATAGGGTGACCAAGGCCTGCTTTGAAGACACGGATGGGCAGCCAACCTGCAGCGCCTGCGCGCCGGGGCACAGCGGGCGCCAGTGCCAAAGGTACCCGGGGACGCTGGGGGGGTGTGGGGTGATTTATGGGGTGTAACCCTCCCTCATTGGCTCTTTGTATGGGTGACCCCCCTGTAGGTGCTCGCCTGGGTACATGGGGGACCCGCTGCGGGGGGAGCCGTGCCGAGGTGAGTGTCAAAGGAAAGGGGACATGGTGGTGGCACTGATGAGGGGGGGTCACGTTAACCACTGCGTGTGTGTCGTCCCCCCCCCCCAGAGCCGGGTGTTCCCGTGGAGCAGTGCCAATGTGACCCGCGCGGCAGCACCGGTGAGGGCTGCGATGCCAATGGGCAGTGCCACTGCAAGGTGAGCCCGGTGTCCCCATCAGCGTGTCCCCAAGCCCTGCGAGGGCGATGCCACCCCTGACGTGTGCCACCATCCCCTGCGCAGCCCAACGTGGAGGGTCCCCGCTGTGCCTCGTGCCGGCCCCATCACTTCCATCTCAGCGCGGACGAGGCGGCCGGGTGCCTGCCCTGCTTCTGCATGGGCATTGTCCAGCACTGCGCCAGCACCGGCTATGCCCGCGGCACCGTGAGTGACCCCCTTGGGTGTCCCCAGGGTGTCCCCGTTGTCTCCCCCGTGTCCCCTGGTGTCCGCAGCCCCTTGCTCACCCCTTATCCCCTCTCCATAGGTGCAGACGCGGTTCGGTGCCGGGGATGCGCAGGGCTTCGCGCTGGTGAACCGGCAGCGCAGCACCCGCGTGGGCTCCGGCTTCACGGTGCAGCCGGGGCCCCCCCGGCCCCGCCTCAGCTACGGCCGCTTCGGGGACCTGCCCCCCGATTCCTACTACTGGCAGCTGCCGCCTCCCTACCAAGGGGACAAGGTGCTGGGGGGTCACCCCCCCGGGGACAGGGGTGCACCGGGAGCTCTGCCGGGGCCTCCCCTCTCCCCTGCCTCCCGCTTTTCCTTTTCCCATTTTCATTCCCCTTTTTCTTTCCCCCCTTCCCCTCCCCCCTTTTTCCTTTACCCCTTATTCCTTCCTCGTCCCTATCTCATCACCTTCCCTATCCTCATCCCCATTCCAATTCTCTCCCTTTCTCTTTCCCTTCCTTCTCCTTCTCTGTCCTTCTCTGTCTCTCTCTCCATCTCCTTCTTCCTCTCCCTCTTTCTTTCCTTCTTCCTCTCCCTTTGCTTCCCCCATTACCATCCTGTCCTGCCCCTTCCCTCTCCCATTCCCATCCTATTCCCATCCACATCCCTATCCTGTCCTGCCCATTCCCAATCTCATCCCATCCCATTCCCATCCCCATATCAATCCCATCCTGCTTCTTCCCATTCCCATCCCGTTCCCATCCACATCCCTATCCTGTCCTGCCCATTCCCAATCCCATCCCATCCCCATCCCCATCCCCATTTCAATCCCATCCTACCCCTTCCCATTCCCATCCCATCCTGTTCCTATCCACATCCCTATCCTGACCACCCAATCCCATCCCACCCCCATCCCTATCCCCTTCCCATTCTGCCCCTTTGCATCCCAATCCTTTTCCCCATCCCAATCCCGATCCCATCCCATCATCTCCCCGTAGGTGGGCTCCTACGGTGGGCACCTCCGCTACACCCTCACCTACTCACCGGGGGGGCAGGGAGCCCCCCTGCCTGATGCCGACATCCAGATCACGGTACGGGGGTGCGAGGTCAATGGGACACCACAGGGTGACACCAGGACCCCCCTTAACCCCTTCTGTCCCCCCTATCCCCACAGGGCAACGACATCACTCTGGTGGCCCATCAGCCCGATCTGTCCCCAGGGACCCCCCAGGCCTTCGAGATCGTATTCCGGGAGGTAGGAGGGGGCCCTGGTGTCCTGCAGAGCCACCGTGTCCCCCCCGACACCCCCTGACACCCCCCTGCCCGCAGCAATACTGGCAGCGCCCGGATGGACAACCGGCGACGCGGGAGCATCTCCTGATGGCGTTGGCTGACCTGGATGAGATCCTCATCCGAGCCACCTACTCCACCAGCACGGCTGCATCCAGCATCGCCGATGTCTCCATGGACGTGGCTGTGCCACCCCAGCCCGGCCTCCCCCCGGCCCTCGAGGTGGAGGAATGCCGCTGCCCCCCCGGGTACCACGGGCTGTCCTGCCAGGTGAGCCCCTGCATCCCTCAGCATCCCCTGCATCCCTCGGCATCCCCCTGCATCCCTCGGCATCCCCCTGCATCCCTCGGCATCCCCCTGCATCCTTCGGCATCCACTGCATCCCTCGGCATCCCCCTGCATCCCTCAGCATCCCCTGCATCCCTCGGCATCCCCCTGCATCCCTCGGCATCCCCCTGCATCCCTCGGCATCCCCCTGCATCCCTCGGCATCCCCTGCATCCCTCGGCATCCCCCTGCATCCCTCGGCATCCCCCTGCATCCCTCAGCATCCCCCTGCATCCCTCGGCATCCCCTGCATCCCTCAGCATCCCCCTGCATCCCTCAGCATCCCCTGCATCCCTCAGCATCCCCCGCATCCCTCGGCATCCCCCTGCATCCCTCAGCATCCCCTGCATCCCTCAGCATCCCCTGCATCCCTCAGCATCTACTGCATCCCTTGGCATCCCCCTGCATCCCTCAGCATCCCCTGCATCCCTCAGCATCCCCCGTATCCCTCAGCATCCCCCTGCATCCCCACAACCCTTCCCAGGGGTGTTTTGGGGGTGTCATAACACTGAACCCCCCCCTTTTTCTTCCTCCCCCCACCAGGATTGTGCCCCCGGTTACACCCGCACCGGGGGGGGGCTGTACCTGGGGCACTGTGAGCTCTGCGAGTGCAATGGGCATTCTGAGAGCTGCCACCCCGAGAGCGGCGTCTGCTCCGTAAGGCTTCACATCGAGCAGGTTTATGGGGGGGTCTGGGGGTGTCATCCCCGCCCTGACCCCCCCAATGTGTGTGTCCCGCCCAGGGATGCCTGCACAACACAGCAGGGGACTTCTGTGACCAATGTGCCCCCGGGTTCTATGGGGATGCCACCGCCGGTACCCCCGAGGACTGCCAGCCCTGTGCCTGTCCCCTCCCGTACCCCGAGAACCAGTGAGTGCTGCTGCTGGGCTGGGGATGCAGGGGGTGCTGGGGGGGGGACGTGTCCCCACCTCGTCCATGTGTCCCCATCCAGGTTCTCCAGGACCTGTGAGAGTTTGGAGGGTGGTGGGTACCGCTGCACCGCCTGCGAGCCGGGGTACACCGGGCAGTACTGCGAGCGGTGAGCACCCGCACCCCAAGCACATCCGATAGACCCACCCCTAAAACACCCCCCCAAACCTACCCCGATGGGCTCACCCCAACGTACCCACCCCAAAGCGCTCATCCCAATATACTCACCCCTATGAGTTCACCCTGATATATGCACCCCAACATATCTACCCTGATGTCCTCACCCCAGTATGCTCACCCCAAAATACGCACCTCAATATACTCACCCTGACCTACCCATCCCATTATACTAACCCCAATGCATGAACCCTGATATACCCACCCCAATATACCCATCCCTACGAGCGCACCCCAATACATACACCCTAACACACCCTGACATAGGCACCCCAATATTCCCACCCCAACATTCCCACCCCGATATACCCAACCCAATAAAGTCACCCCCATAGATGAACCCTGATATACTCACCCCAGGATACGCCCCCCCATATACCCACGCTGCCATTCCCCCCAGTGTATGCACCCCCTTACACCCCTCCTCACCCCTTGTCCCCGCAGCTGCGCCCCCGGCTATGCGGGTGACCCCTCGGTGCACGGGCAGGGCTGTGTCCCGGTGGGCCCCCCGGTGCCGCTGGCCGTCCGCGTGCACCCACCGCGCACCGCGGTGGCCCAGGGCAGCGCCGTCACCCTGCGGTGCCAGGCCACCGGGGACCCCCCCTTCTACTACCACTGGGCACGGGAAGACGGGAGACCCCTCCCTGAGGGCGCCCAGAGCCGGCAGCAAGGTATGGGGTGGCACTGGGGTGTCCCCGAGGCATGGAGGGGGGGGGGGATGTGGGGTGTCACACACGTGTGTCCCCCCCCCAGGTGAGGAGCTGCACTTCGCCAGCATCCAGCCCTCCGAAGCCGGTGTCTACATCTGCTCCTGCCGCAACCTGCGGCACAGCAACGCCAGCCGCGCCGAGGTCATCGTCACCGGTGGGTCGCTGTCACCCAGGGGACACGCGCTGATGTGGGGGGGAGCGGGGCTGAACTCTCCTGTCCCGGCACAGAGACCCCCGGCAAACCCATCACCGTCACCGTGGAGGAGAAGCGGGTGCAGAGGGTGAAGCCCGGGGCTGATGTCACCTTCGTCTGCACTGCCAAGAGCAAGGTGGGCATGGGGGCACCTTTGGGTGCCCATGGGGCTATGCAGGGCATGGGGACACCGCTGGGTGCCCATGGGGATGCGCAGGGCATGGGGGCACCTCTGGGTGCCCATGGGGATGCGCAGGGCATGGGGGCACCGCTGGGTGCCCATGGGGATGTGCAGGGCATGGGGGCACCGCTGGGTGCCCATGGGACTGTGCAGGGCATGGGGACACCGCTGGGTGCCCATGGGGCTATGCAGGGCATGGGGACACCGCTGGGTGCCCATGGGGATGTGCAGGGCATGGGGGCACCGCTGGGTGCCCATGGGGATGCGCAGGGCATGGGGACACTGCTGGGTGCCCATGGGGCTATGTAGAGCAGAAGTACACCCTGGATGCTCATGGGGTCCTGCAGGACACAGGGACACCCTTGGGTGCCCATGGGGATGTGTAGAGCAGAAGGACACCCCTGGATGCTCGTGGGGTCCTGCAGGACACGGGCACCCTTGGGTGCCCATGGGGATGTGTAGAGCAGAAGGACATCCCTGGATGCTCGTGGGGTCCTGCAGGACACAGGGACACCCTTGGGTGCCCAGCCAGTCCTATGGGCCCTCAAGCACCCTCAGGTGCCCGTGTATCTCTGTGGGACACACTGACACCCCTAGGTTCCCACAGGAGGATATAGGAACAACCCTGGGTGCCCATGGGGATGTACACGGCATGGGAACACCCTTGGATGCTTATGGGGCTATGCCGGGCACCCCTGGGTGCCCACCTGGTCACACGGGACGCATGAGAACTCCTGAGTGCCCATGGGATACTGCAGGGCATAGGGACCCCCTTGGGTGCCCAGCCATCTCTATGGGCCCCCCAAACACCCTCGGGTGCCTGTGTACCTCTATGGCACACACTGACACCCCTGTGTGCTCCATGGGTGCCCGGATGGGTGTGCAGCCCCCTGTGCATGCCCATCCCAGTGGCCTCAGGCCTGCTCCTGCTCCCCCCCCCCCCCCCAACAGTCTCCTGCCTACACGCTGGTGTGGACGCGGCAGAACCACGGCTCGCTGCCCGCCGGGGCTGTGGACTTCAATGGCATCCTGACCCTGCGGCGCGTGCGGCCCGAGGATGCCGGCGTCTACGTCTGCACCGGCTCCAACATGCTGGACATGGACGAGGGCACCGCCACGCTCTACGTGCAGGGTGAGCTATGGTGATGGGCACCGTGGAGCCCAGGCACCGGGGCGATGGGCACCAAGGGGCACCAAGGGGCTGGGGTGATGGGCACAGCCAGCACGCAGATGCCAACACGTGATGGGTACCCAGACGCTGGGTGTGTTTGGTGCCGTGAAGCCATAGCGAGGGGCGGGCTTGGCACCCGGACACCAAGGGGATGGGTTTGTCACTCTGGGTGCACAGACGCTGGGGTGATGGGTCCGCTCGTTGCCCAGATGCCAGGGTGATGGGCACACTTGGTGCTTAGACATCAAGGTGGTGGGCTTGCTGGGTGCCTAGGTGCCGGGATGATGGGCTTGCTGGGTGCCTAGATGCCGGGATGATGGGCTTGCTGTCTGCCCAGGCGCTGAGGTGATGGGCAAGGTTGGTGCCCAGATGTCAGGGTGATGGGCAGACCAACCATGTAGATACCGGCTCTCGGAGGCTGGGGCCCTGGGCTAGTGTAGTGCCCAGACACTCGGGTGATGGGCTCCCCTGACACGCGCATCTTCTTGCAGCACCCTCCAAGACTCAGATGTTTTATGGCCCCGTGGAGTTTATGGAGGGCCACAGACCTGGTAAGTCATCATGTGGAGGGGCCTGGGGGGGGTCCACGCGCTGCCCTCCACCCAGTGCATGCCGGGGCTCCACAGTTCACCCCACTGTGCACCGCGCCACGCCACCCCCCCACCCTGCTTCCCACTGCTCCAGCACCATGGTGGGGGGGGGGGGCCCGGCCAGCCCTGAGCCCCCCCCCCTGCCCCGGGTGTCACCGCAGCCGGCACCGCCGCAGCCCCCACCGCCACTGTGGAGCCGGCGCAGCTGAGCGTGGCACCGGGGCAGCCGGCAGAGTTCCGCTGCGTGGGCACCGGCAGCCCCCTGCCCACCCTGGAGTGGCTCGGTAGGTGCCTGCGGGGATGGGGGCTCACAGCGGTACCGGGGACGCGGTGATGGGGGTGACGCCGGGCTGTGTCCCCGCAGGAGCGCTGCCGCCGCGGGCTGTGGTCCACGGGGGGACGCTGCGGTTCAGCGCCGTGGAGCCCGCGGATGAGGGGCACTACATGTGCCGGGCGCGCAGCAGTGCCGGGCAGCACACGGTACGGGCCTTCCTCCATGTGCAAGGTGAGTTCTGTCCCCTCGGTATCCCTGTCATCCTCATTATCCCCATTATCCCTGCCATCTTCCATTGTCCATCACCCTCATCCCCATTGTCCCTGTCATCCCCATCATCCTTATCACTGTTATCGCCTACATCACCCCCCTTGGCCTCATCCCTGTCACCCCTGCGGTCCCATCATTCCTGTCATTGATCTCCATCATCCCCATCATCTGCATTGTCCCCATCACCCCCATCATCATCATTCCTGTCCTTTCCCATCGTCCATTGCCCTCGTCACCATCATCCCCAACATCCCCCAGTCACCCCCATGATCCCCATTATCAACCCACTATCCCTATTGTCACCATCATCCCTGTCACTACCATCATCTCTGTCACCCCCCGTCACCCCCACCACCCTCTCCCCATCATCCCTACAATCCCCATCACCTCCATCCTCCCCTTCACCCCCTGTTGTCCCCATCATCCTCATCACCTGCATCCCTCCCATCCCCACCGGTGCCCTCCTGTCCCTACAGGCGCTGGAGCACCGCAGGTGCAGGTGAGCCCGGAGCAGACGGAGGTGCAGGAGGGCTCCACGGTGCGGCTCTACTGCCGGGTCTCGGGGTCACCCGCTGCCACCATCACCTGGGAGAAGCAGGGGGGCACTCTGCCGCCGCAGGTGAGCCGGGCACCGGCACCCTTGGGTGCTCCTTGGGGTGTGTGTGCAGCATGGGAGCCGCTCACCCCCCCCCCTTGTGCCGCAGTCCCGCACTGAACACGGTGACATCGCCACGCTGGTCATCCCCACCGTGACAGCGGCCGATGGTGGCATCTACCTCTGTGTGGGCACCAGCGCCGCAGGCACGGCTCGCGCTGCCATCGAGGTGGTGGTGGCGCCAGGTGAGGCGGGTGAGGAGCATCAATGGGGTTTGGGGTGGTTCTGGGGGGCCACAACCTGCCCATGTCCCCACTTTTCCCCTATGCAGGGTCAGCACCACCTGTGCGCATCGAGTCCTCATCCCCATCCGTCACCGAGGGGCAGACCCTGGACCTTGACTGCGTGGTGGCCGGAGCTGGTGCCGCCACCGTGACGTGGTACAAGCGCGGTGGTTCCCTGCCCGCCGGGCACCAGGTAGGGCACCGGTAGCACCGGCGGTGCAGGCAGCGCCCCACATCCTGCCCTGTGCCCCGCTATGTGACACCAACGCATGTCCCCAACCGCAGGTTTCAGGGTCCCGGCTCCGTGTCCCCCATGTCACAGCGGCTGACTCAGGGGAGTACGTGTGCCGGGTGAGCCTGGGGACCACCGTCCGGGAGGCGTCCGTCACCGTCACCATCGTGGCTGGATCCGGCCCATCCTATGGTGAGACTGAGCTTGGCGGCACCAGCAGGGACGTGCTGGTCCCAGACAGGGGCTCATGGCTCTGTCCTTCCCCCCAGGGCCACCAGCTTTGGGTGTCCCCATCCGAATCGATGCATCTTCATCCACCGTGGCCGAGGGACAGAGCCTGGACCTCAACTGCGTCATCGCCAGCCCCGCACAGGCTACCATCACCTGGTACAAGCGCGGGGGGTCCCTCCCGGCCAAGCACCAGGTAGGGGACATGGAGGGGACGTCACCAGTGGGGTTGGTTGGGGCTCACGCATGGCCCCATGCAAGCCCTGGTGGCTCCGTGGAAGCCCAAATACCCCTGGTGACCCCCGTGTCCCCTCCCCATAGGTGTCCGGCTCCCGGCTGCGGCTGCTGCAGGTGACAGCGGCCGACTCGGGCGAGTACGTGTGCCGGGTGACCAGCGGGGCCACCACCAAGGAGAGCGCGGTCATGGTGACCATCCAGCCCAGCGGGGCCAGCGCCTACCGTGAGTGGGGACCGGAGGGGTGACAGTGCCAGCAGGGGGTCCCCATGTGCCACGGCACTGACCATGGCTCATGTGCCCGTGCTGGTGGGGGGCTGCTGTTGTCACTGGGGTCACCCTCTTGTCTTGGCCCCCAGCTCCGGGCAGCACGAACCCACTGCGCATCGAGTCCCCATCCTCTGCTGTGGCCGAGGGACAGAGCCTGGACCTCAACTGTGTCATCGCCAGCCCCGCACAGGCCACTGTCACCTGGTACAAGCGTGGGGGGTCCCTCCCGGCCAAGCACCAGGTAGGGGACATGGAGGGGATGGCACCAATGGGGGTTGTTTGGGTTCACCAATGGGGGTTGTTTGGGTTCACCAGTGGGGGCTGTTGGGGTTCACCAATGGGGGTTGTTTGGGTTCACCAATGGGGGTTGTTTGGGTTCACCAGTGGGGGCTGTTGGGGTTCACCAATGGGGGTTGTTTGGGTTCACCAATGGGGGCTGTTGGGGTTCACCAATGGGGGCTGTTGAGGTTCACCAATAGGAGTTGTTGGGGTTCACCAATGGGGGTTGTTGAGGTTCACCAGTGGGGGTTGTTGAGGTTCACCAGTGGGGGCTGTTGGGGTTCACCAATGGGGGTTGTTGGGGTTCACCAATGGGGGCTGTTGGGGTTCACCAATGGGGGTTGTTGAGGTTCACCAGTGGGGGTTGTTGGGGTTCACCAATGGGGGTTGTTGAGGTTCACCAGTGGGGGCTGTTGGGGTTCACCAATGGGGGTTGTTGGGGTTCACCAATGGGGGCTGTTGGGGTTCACCAATAGGAGTTGTTGGGGTTCACCAATGGGGGTTGTTGAGGTTCACCAGTGGGGGCTGTTGGGGTTCACCAGTGGGGGCTGTTGGGGTTCACCAATGGGGGTTGTTGAGGTTCACCAGTGGGGGTGGTTGGGGTTCACCAATGGGGGTTGTTGGGGTTCACCAATAGGAGTTGTTGGGGTTCACCAATGGGGGTTGTTGAGGTTCACCAGTGGGGGTGGTTGGGGTTCACCAATGGGGGTTGTTGAGGTTCACCAGTGGGGGTTGTTGGGGTTCACCAATGGCCCCATCAAGCTCTGGTGGCCCCATACAAGCCCCAGCAGCCCTATGGAAGCCCAAATAGCCCCAGTGACCCCCCTGTCCCCTCCCCATAGGTGTCCGGCTCCCGGCTGCGGCTGCTGCAGGTGACAGCAGCCGACTCGGGCGAGTACGTGTGCCGGGTGACCAGCGGGGCCACCACCAAGGAGACCTCCATCGTGGTGACCATCCAGCCCAGCGGGGCCAGCGCCTACCGTGAGTGGGGAGCAAAGGGGACAGGGGACGTTGCCCATGGGTGGGTGGCATTGTCCTGTGGTGGCTTTGGGTATGGGATGAATCGTTCCCTGGGGAATACACCCGTGTGTGAGCCCATCCCTGGGCTCCCGGTGTCCCTTAGGGTCACACATGGTGGTGGCCGTGCTCTATAACTCACCTCGGTCCCCAGCCGCGGGCAGCACGACCCCGCTGCGCATCGAGTCCTCGTCCTTGTCATCCCCCGTGGCCGAGGGACAGAGCCTGGACCTCAACTGTGTCATCGCCAGCCCCGCACAGGCCACTGTCACCTGGTACAAGCGTGGGGGGGCCCTCCCAGCCAAGCACCAGGTAGGGGACATGGAGGGGATGGCACCAGCGGGGGTGGCTGGGGGTGACCCATGGCCCTGTGCAAGCCCAAGTGGCCCCATGTAAGCCCAGATGGCCCATACAAGGTCAGGGTGTCCATGCAAGACCAAATGGCCCCATATAAGCTCTGGTGGCCCCTTTCAATTCCTATTGGCTCCATGCAAGCCCATATTGCCCATACAAGACCGAGCAGCCTCATATAAGTTCAGGTGGTCCGTGGAAGACCAAGTGGCCCCATATAAGCCCAGGTGGCCCCTTTCAAGCCCAAGCGCCCCATGGAAGACCAAGTGACCCCGTATAAGCCCAGGTGGCCTCTTTCAAGCCCAAGCGCCCCATGGAGGACCAAGTGACCCCATGGAAGACCAAGTGGCCCCATATAAGCCCCGGTAGCCCATGGGTGATGAGGTGGCTTGTGCAAGCTCAAGTGGCCTTGTGCAATCCCAGATGGCCCCATGCAAGCGCTGATGGCCCCAGTGACCCCCATGTCCCCTCCCCATAGGTGTCCGGCTCCCGGCTGCGGCTACTGCAGGTGACAGCAGCCGACTCGGGCGAGTACGTGTGCCGGGTGACCAGCGGGGCCACCACCAAGGAGACCTCCATCGTGGTGACCATCCAGCCCAGCGGGGCCAGCGCCTACCGTGAGTGGGGCCTGGAGCGGACACTGGACCAGGGGACCATGCAGGCGCCTTGGGGTGACTCTTCCATCTCTGTCCCCAGCTGCTGGCGTTACCCCCCCGGTGCGCATCGAGTCCTCGTCCTCCTCCGTGGCTGAGGGACAGACCCTGGACCTCAACTGCATCGTGGCCGGGCAGGGACAGGCCACTGTCACCTGGTACAAGCGCGGGGGGTCCCTCCCGGCCAAGCACCAGGTAGGAGACCAATGGCACCAATGGGGGTTGTTGGGGTTGACTCATGGCCCCGTGCAAGCCCTGGTGGCCCCATTCAAGCCCAAAGGAGCGTTTTGGGGTGGAAAAGTGATTTTTGGGGGGCTCGAGCAGTCCGTGTCCCCCTCCTCACGTGTGTCACCCCCCAGGTGTCGGGCACCCGCCTGCGCATCCCGCAGGTGACTGCAGCCGACTCGGGGGAGTACGTGTGCAGGGTGACATCGGGCAGCATCACACACGAGACGTCCCTCATCGTCACCATCCAGGCCGGCGCCGGCTCCTCCTACGGTACCAGGGACGGGTGGGAGGTGACACGGGGGGACACGATGGGGACACGGAGCTGACTCCGTTGCTGACTCCATTGACTCCTCAGCCGTCGGCGTCACCCCCCCGGTGAGGATTGAGACCTCATCTGCTGCCGTCACCGAGGGACAGACCCTGGACCTCAACTGCATGGTGGCAGGACAGGGTCACCCCCATGTCACCTGGTACCGGCGCGGCGGGGCTCTGCCCCCCAACAGCCAGGTAGGACCGCGGGGAGGTGGCATCACCGTGCGGGGCACAGCCCCACATCAGACACCGATGTGTCCCCAACTTGTCACCTCCGCAGGTAGCGGGGACCCGCCTGCGCCTCGCTCAGGTGGCAGTGGCCGATTCGGGGGAGTACGTGTGCAGGGTGACCCTGGGCACCGCCACGCAGGAGGCGTCTGTCATTGTCACCGTGCCCAGCAGCGCCGGCGCCTACTACCGTGAGTGCGAGCGAGAGGGCAGCGCGTGGGGACACCCGGTGCCACCCCGGTGACAAACCCCCCCGTTCCTCTGCAGCCTCCAGCATCTCCCAGCCCCTCCGCATCGAGTCCTCATCCTCGGCCATCGCCGAGGGACAGGTCCTGGACCTCAACTGCGTGGTGGCAGGGTCCGGTCCCACCACCGTGACGTGGTACAAGCGCGGTGGCTCCCTGCCCGCCGGACATCAGGTAGGGCTCGCGGGGCGGGGGGGTCACCCTGAATTTGTCCTGTTCTCTGCTCTGTGGTGCTGACTTGTCCCCACATTGTCCCCTTGAGGTGTCGGGCTCTCGCCTGCGCATCCCCCAGGTGACAGCAGCCGATTCAGGGGAGTACGTGTGCAGGGTGACATCAGGTGGCATCACGCAGGAGACGTCCCTCATTGTCACCATTGATGATGGAGCCAACCCATCCCACTGTGAGTGCCACCGTTCGGGGGACGGGTCCCTGCCGGTGCCAGGGACCAGTTGGGCCATTCACCCTTCCCCCTGCCCCACAGCCACCGGTGTCACATCACCCATCCGCATCGAGTCCTCCGCATCCTCCATCACCGAGGGACAGACCCTGGACCTGGACTGCGTGGTGGCCGGGCAGGGACAGGCCACCATCACCTGGTACAAGCGCGGGGGGGCCCTCCCGGCCAAGCACCAGGTATGTGGGGATGTGATGGGGTGGGGGACGGTGGCTGCGGGTGATGCCACCACCACCTCCTGCCATCGCATCCCCAGATGTCGGGGTCGCGCCTGCGCCTGTCCCAGCTCTCAGTGGCCGATTCGGGGGAGTACGTGTGCCGGGCTGATATGGGCAGCGTGTCCCGCGAGGCCACCATCACCGTCACTGTCACCTCCCGGGACAGCTCCAGCTACCGTGAGTGCGGCCATGGGGCAAGGCAAGATGCCGGGGTGGTACAGGGGACATGTGTGACCTCGTCCTTCCCCGTGTCCCTGCAGGCCTGCAGAGCCCCATCATCTCCATCGACCCGCACAGCATGGCGGTGGCACCGGGTGAGGATGCCACCTTCAAGTGCCGCGTCCATGACGGCGCCCGGCCCGTCAACATCACTTGGCGGATGGGACCTGGCCAACATTTCCAAGGTATGGTGGTGCCCAGGGTGGCCCCGATGCCATCTCCAGGGTGGCCCTGGTGCTGATGACTCCTCCTTGCCCAGACAATGTGAAGATCAGCGCCAACGGCTCCGTCATCTCCATCACCGGTGCCCATGTGAGCAACCAGGGTGCCTACCACTGCGTGGCCTCCAATCGCTTTGGTGTTGCTAGCAGCGTTGTCAACCTCCTGGTGCAAGGTGCGAGGTGGCCCTGTCTCTGTCCCATGTGCTTCACATGTCCCCGGGGTGGTGGTGTCCCCATCCCTATGTCCTTCATGGGCTCCAGGTGCCCCAGGGTGGTGGTGTCCCTGTTCCAGTCCCCATACTGGTATCCTTCATGTGCTCCAGATACTTCTGGAGTGATGGTGTTCCCATCCTGATGGCCATGCTTCAGGTGCTCCTGGAGTGGTGGTGCCCAGGTTCCCATGCTGATGTCCTCCGTGGGCTCCAGATGCCCCTGGGATGGTGATGTCCCAATCCCCATGTCCTCCACGGGCTCCAGATGCCCCTGGGATGGTGATGTCCCCATCCCCATGTCCTCCATTGGCTCC
The DNA here is from genome assembly GCA_039720435.1 of Amazona ochrocephala. Lineage (NCBI taxonomy): Eukaryota > Metazoa > Chordata > Aves > Psittaciformes > Psittacidae > Amazona > Amazona ochrocephala. The sequence goes on along the minus strand of CM077894.1, from coordinate 3,765,939 downwards.
AGATGCTCCTGGGATAATGGTGTCCCCATCCCTATGCTGATGTCCTCACCGTGCTCCAGATACCCCGTAGTGATGTTGTCCCCAAGGCCACGCCATCATCCTTAGTGCTGATGTCCCCATCCCCATGCTGCTGTCCTCCTCCTTCTCCAGGTGCCCCCACGGTGTCAGTGATGCCACCAGGCCCCGTGTCAGTGAAGGAGGGCAAATCCCTGAGCCTGGAGTGCCTGGGCCGGGGGGAGCCGCGGCCGCTGGTGCGCTGGAGCCGGGCGGGCTCCAGGCAGAAGGTGGAGCACCAGACCCTGCTGCACATGGACAGCCAGGCCATCCTGCAGGTCAGCGGGGGTGCTGATGGGTGCCGATGGGTGCCGATGGGTGCCCGGTGCTCACCACCACCCTGTCCCCACCACCCAGCTCTCACCAGCCAAGCCGGAGCACGCCGGCACCTACGTCTGCACAGCGCACAGCGCCCTGGGCTCAGCGCAGGCGCGGGTGGACGTCACCGTGGAGTCAGGGCAGCGGCACCCGGGTGCCCCCGAGGTCTCCGCGCCTCCCGCTGTCACCGTGGTGGCCGGGGACACGGCCACGCTGCACTGCACGGCCAGAGGTACAGCAGAGGATGGATGCAGGAGGGGGGTGGTGATGGAGGGGTCGGCGCCCTGACGCAGCGGTGACGGGCGCCGGTGTTGCCCGTAGGTGATCCGGAGCCCCGCATCGAGTGGTCGAAGCTGCGGGCGCCACTGCCGTGGCAGCACCGGGTGGTGAACGGCACGCTGGTGATCCCCCGCGCCGCGCAGCAGGACTCGGGGCAGTACATCTGCAACGCTACCAGTGCCGCCGGTGCCACCGAGGCCTTTGTCACCCTCGACGTGGAGAGTAAGGGGGTGCCGGGGGGTCGGGGTGCCCTTGGGTCCCTCTGACCATCTCCGTTGTCTCCTTTGCCCCAGCCGTTGCCATCACCCATCTGTGGCTCCTCTCTATCCTTTCTCAGCATGTGGCCATCTCCATCACATCCATCCCTGTAGCCTTTCCTCATGCATCCATCCTGGCTCCATTCTGGCACTTGTCCTTCTCTTCATCTCCTCTCTGTCATCCAGGCTTTCCCATGGGTGTGTCCATCTGCTGGTCCCATCCCTGTGCACACAAAGGGTACTGCTGCTCTCTCCTCTTCCGTTCATGGATCTCTCCATCACTCATCCATTGCAGCTCATGCTCTTCTCTCCATCTCCTCTCACACCCTCCATCCACTCCTTCCTGGGGATTCATTTCTCTCTCATCCATCCCAGCACACCATCCTCTCTCCATCTTCTAACTCCTCCATCTGTCTCTTCTTTGTGGATTCATCTGTCACTCAGCCATCCCACCTCACACTCATCTCCAGCTCCTTTCACGCCCCTGCATCCATCCCTTCCTTGTGCATCCATCCATCTCATTCTTCCCAGCACACGCCCATCTTTCCATCTCCTCTCAAACTTGTCCATCCATCCCTTCCTCATGGATTCATCCATCTCTCATCCATCCCAGCATGTGCCCATCTCTCCATTTCTTTCACACCCCTCCATCCATCTCTTCCTCATGGATTCATCCATCATTCAACTATCCCAGCTCACATCCATCTCTCCACCTCCTCTCAAACTACTCAATCCATCATTTCCTTGCGGATTCATCTGTCTTTCATCCATCCCAGCACATGGTCACCTCTTTATCTCCTAACTCATCCATTCATCCCTTCCTCATGTGCCCATCCCAGCACACACCTATCTCTCTATTTCCTTTCAAACTTCTCCATCTTCCCCTTCCCGATGGATTCATCCATCAACCCTCCCAGCTCACACCCATCTCTCCATCTCTTATCACACCTCTGCATCCGTCCCATCTGCATCCCTCTCATTCACCCCAGCACATGCCCTTCTCTCCACTTCCTCTCGAACTCATCCATCCATCCAACTCTTCCTTGTGGATTCATCCCTCACTCAACCATCCCACTTCACACCCATCACTCCATCTTCTCTCACATCCCTCCATCCATCCCTTTCCTAATGCATCCATCCATCCCAGCACATGCCCATCTCTTCATCTCCTCTCAAGGTTCTCCATCCCTCCCATCCTCATGGATCCATCCATCTCTTGTCCATCCCAACACGTGCCCATCTCCATCTCCACCACCCCCTCGCATCTGCTCCCACCGATGCCCTCCTTGCCCTACCCCTTACCCCATCCTGGCTGCCTTAGGGTGCTAATGGTACTGGGTGCTAATGGGACCTGAGTACACACAGTACCGGGGTGCTCACGGTACCATCCATCCCCGCAGCACCACCATACGCCACCAGCCTGCCGGAGGACACCGCGGTGCGCGCCGGTGACGCGCTGCAGGTGCAGTGCCTGGCCCATGGCACCCCACCGCTGCTCTACACATGGGACAAGCTCAACGGCAGCCTCTCGGAGCGCACCATCCACCGCGCCGGCCTCCTGCGCATCAGCCCCGTGCTGCCTGCCGATGCCGGCACCTACCGCTGCCGCGTCACCAACCGCGTGGGCACCGCCGAGACCTTCTCCCGCGTGGCCGTCCATGGTGAGCCCTGTCCCCAGCCGCGGGCGCCACCGCCGCGGTGCCACCGGTGCCATCAAGGCTTTGCATCCCGCCCAGGTGATGCTGGTGATGGTAGGGATGCCGTCGGCGGTCCCTTGGTGGTGCGGGTGACACCGGGGAGCCTCGTCAAGGGCATTGGTGGCACTGCTGAATTCGCTTGTGCTGTCTCCGGGGACCCCCGGGTGCATCTGGAGTGGCTGAAGGACGGTGGGGAGCTGCCCCCCAACCACAGCGTGCGGGATGGGGTGCTGAGGTGAGGAGCAGGGATGGAGCGTGGGGTTCCCCCCATGGGATCCCACCTCCCGGTTGCGTCCCACCCCATGGCTGTGTCCCATAGGATACCAGAGCTGGCGTGGGGCGCGCAGGGGGTCTACGTGTGCCGGGCCAGCGCCCCGGGCGGGCAGGCGGAGGACAGGGCCACCCTCACCATGCAGGGTAGGAGCAGCACCCATGGACTGGGGGACATGGGCCCCCCCCCGACCTGGCCCCCATGAGCATGAGCACCCCAGTACCCCCCATCTCTCCCCACACCCATGAGCATCCTGGTACCCCCCCATTTGCCCGTGCCCATTGACACACTGGTACCCCCCATTTCTTCCCCTTCCCATGGGTATGCCAATTTGCCCTCATCCCTCCTCACACTTACGGGCACCCCAGTACCCCCCATCTCCCCATGGCCATTGGCACCCTGGTACCTGCAATTTCTTCTTCCTGTTTCCCAATATCCCCCCATATCTCCCCACATCCCTGGGCAGCCTGATACCCCCCATCTCTCCCTACACCCATAGGTACCCCAATAGCCCCAATCTCTCCCCATACCACTGACACCCTGATACCCCAAATCTTTCCCTTTGCCCATGGACACCCCAATACCCTCTATCTCTACCCATTCCCACAGGCATCCCAGTACTCCCCATCCCTACACCCATGAGTACCCCAGCAGCCCCAACCTCTCCCCATGCCACAGCCAACCCAACAGCCCCCCATGCTCTCCAGCACCCCACTTCTCCCCATCTCCCACTCGCCCGGTTAGCACCCGTGCCCACGATGCCTCCCCCATGCCACGGGGACACCCCAAAGCCCCGCTGTCCCCCCCAAGCTCTCCCCAGGGCGCTGATCAACATCCGGACCGCGGTGCAGACGGTGCTGGCGGGGACCTCGGTGGAGCTGGAGTGCCTGGGCTTGGGTGAGCCCCGTCCCCACGTCACCTGGAGCAAAGTGGGGGGCCGCATCCGGGCCGGGGTGCTGGTGCGCGCCGGCACCCTCACCTTCGAGCGCGTGGAGCGGGCGGATGCCGGGCAGTACCGCTGCACCGCCACCAACGCCGTGGGCACCGTCCAGTCCCACGTCATCCTCCACGTGCAAGGTGACGATGGGGATGTGGGGCTGGGGACACCCAGCATGGTGTCACCGCGGGGGGGGTGACAGCTCCGTGTGTCCGCAGCCACCCCCCAGATCGCCGGGCAGCCGGAGGTGAAGGAGGTCTCGGTGGGAGCCGCGGCCGTTTTGCCCTGTTTGGCATCGGGATTCCCGGTGCCGGAGATCACCTGGAGCAAGGTGAGAGGGAGGGATACGGGATGGGGCGTAGGGTGGTGGGGGGTGCCCCGTGGGTGCTGACCCAATGCTGTAGCTGGAGGGGGAGCTGCCGGCCGGTGCCAAGGTGGAGGGGAACGTGCTGACGCTGCCGGCTGTGAGCCATGAGGATGCTGGTGTCTATGCCTGTGCTGCTGCCAACCACCGCGGCCGGGAGACGGCGTATTACGTGCTCAAGGTCCGAGGTGAGGAGGAAGGATGAGGGATGAATGATGGAGGGATGGTTGGATGGGTGGGTGGGTGGGTGGGTGGGTGGATGGATGGGTGGATGGATGGAGGATGGACGGATGGAGGATGGACGGATGGAGGATGGACGGATGGAGGATGGATGATGGATGATGGAGGGATGGATGGATGGATGATGGATGGATGAATGGATGGAGGATGGATGGATGGAGGATGGGTGGGTGGATGGATGGATAGATGAATGGACGGATGATGGATGGATGGATGGATGGATGGATGAATGGATGAAGGATGGATGGATGGATGGATGATGGGTGGGTGGATGAATGGATGGATGATGAATGATGGATGGATGGGTGGGTGGATGGATGGATGATGGATGGATGGATGGATAGATGGATGAATAAATGGATGGATGAATGACGGATGGATGGATGGATGGATGGATAGATGGATGAATAGATGGATGGATGAATGACGGATGGATGGATGGATGGATGGATGGATGAATAGATGGATGGATGGAAGAAAGGATGGATGGACGGATCGATGGATGGACGGATGGATAGATGGATGGATGAATGATGGATGGATGGATGGATGGACGGATGGATGGATGGATGGATGGATGGATGGATAGATGGATGAATAGATGGATGGATGGAAGAAAGGATGGATGGACGGATCGATGGATGGACGGATGGATAGATGGATGGATGAATGATGGATGGATGGATGGATGGACGGATGGATGGATGGATGGATCGATGGATGGACGGATGGATGGGTGGATGGATGGACGGACAGGGTGGGGGGCTGTCCTAACTCACCTCCTAACCCCTCATCCCGCAGAGCGCCTGCTCCCCTATTTTGGGCAGATGCCCCGCTCCTTCCTGCCCCTGCCCACCATCAAGGATGCCTACAAGAGGTTTGAGATCCTCATCACCTTCCGGCCGGATGCTGCTGATGGTGAGGCCTGATGGGACCCCTGTGTCACCTCATGTCCCTCCATCTCCCCATCATGTCTTCCGCACATCCCTTCCTTGTCCCCTCCTTCTCCCTCCATGTTCCCTTCGTGTCCCTCCATGTCCTTTAATGTTGTCTCCATATCCCCCCATGTCCCCCAATGTCCCCTCCATCTCTTCCTTCTCCCTTCCCTCTCCATCCTCCCCTCACCTTCCTTTACCTCCCATTCCCTGTTCATCTGAGCCCCCCCCATGGGGTTCCTCCTCCACCCTGGAGGTATTTTGGGGTCCCCAGGACGTGCCCCGGTGGGGACCATCCTTCCTGACCCACTGCCACCCCATAGGGCTCCTCCTCTACAACGGCCAGCGCAAAAACAGCGGCGCCGACTTCATCTCCTTTGGTTTGGTGGGCGGGCGCCCCGAGTTCAGGTGAGACCTACAAGTGGGTGCTATGGGAAAGGGAAAGGGGGTATCGATGGGCGCCAGCGCCCACCTACACGTGTTGTACCCCCCGCAACGAAGGTTTGACGCCGGTTCGGGCATGGCGACCATCCGGCACCCAACACAACTGCGCCTGGGCGAGTACCACACCATCCGCCTGCTCCGCAACCTTACATGGGGCTCACTGGCACTGGAGGGGCACCCCTCGGTCAATGGCACATCCCAGGTAGGGCCTTGGGGCGGTGCTGTGTGCACTGGGTGGGGGTCAGGGTGCTGGAGGTGGTGCCCATCCCATTGTGTGCCCGCAGGGGAGGTTTCAAGGGCTGGACCTGAATGAGGAGCTGTACCTGGGGGGTTACCCCGACTTCAGCGCCGTGGAGAAGACGGGGCTCAGCCGTGGGTTTATGGGTGAGTGATGGGGTTTTGGGGGCGCCGCGGTGTGCGTGGGGCTGAGCATCTGCAACCCCAAATGTCGGTCCCTGCACAGGCTGCGTGCGCCAGCTCCGCATCCAAGGGGAGGAGGTGGCCTTTGGGGACATGGACCTGCAGGCGCACGGTATCACCAGCTGTCCCACGTGCCAGGACCAGCCGTGCCAGGTGAGGGTGGTGGGGGGGGTGATGCCCACCCATGGCAACACATGATGCTGCCCATGGCAACCCTATCACTGACACCGATGTCACCCCCCATAGAACGGTGGTGTGTGCCAGGACGCTGAGAGCGGCACATACGTCTGCCGCTGTCCCCACGGCTTCACCGGCAGCAACTGCGAGTACTCACAGGCATCGCATTGTCACCCGGGTAGGTGACACCCCGACCCGCGGGACATCACCCTGATGTCTGTGCTGGGTGGGTGCTCACAGCTCTGTGTCACCCCATAGAGGCGTGTGGGGCTGATGCCACCTGCGTCAACCGGCCCGACGGGACGGGCTATAGCTGCCACTGCCACCTGGGCAAGAGTGGGGAGAGGTGCACTGAGGGTGAGCGCAGGGGGACACGGGGCTGTCACCACCCCAGGGACATGGGCATGGGGTGGGGAGAACACTGGGGACATGGGGATGGGGTAGGGAGAAAACTGGGGCCATGGGCACAGGGTGGGGACTAACCATGAGAGATGGGCATGGGATGGGGAACACTCCAGGGAGATGGGGACAGGGCTGGGGAGCGCCCTGGGGACATGGGCATGGGATGGGAACCACCCTGGGAACATGGGGATGTGACTGGGAAGCACCATAGGGATACGGGCATGGGATGGGGACCGCCCCAGTGAGATGTTGATGGGGTGGGAAGCACCGTAGGGATATGGGCATGGGATGGGGACCGCCCCAGTGAGATGTTGATGGGGTGGGAAGCACCGTAGGGATATGGGCATGGGATGGGGACCGCCCCAGTGAGATGTTGATGGGGTGGGAAGCACCGTAGGGATATGGGCATGGGATGGTGACTGCCCCAGTGAGATGGGGTCGTGGCTTGGGAGCACCCTGGGGATGTGGGCATGGGATGAGAACCACCCTGGGAACATGGGGATGTGACTGGGAAGCACGGCAGGGATATGGGCCATGGGATGGGGACCGCCCCAGTGAGATGTTGATGGGGTGGGGAGCACCCTGGGGATACGGGCATGGGGTGGGGACTACCCAACAGAGATGGACACAGGGTGGGGAGCACCCAAGGGAGGTGGGGATATGGCTGGGGACCACCCTGAGACATGGACATGGGGCTGGCATCACCCTGGGGACGCAGGCACGATGGGGCCTGGGGAATAGGTTCCATCTGGGGAGATGGGCTTCATGGATGTGATGGAGGTGGGCCATTGGGTGCCATCCCAGGGAGATGGGAGTGATGGGGAGTGCTGGGAGTGCTGGGGACCACCCTGGGGAGATGGGCATGGGTGGGGGTCCCAGCCTGGGGAGATGGGGGCAGGATGGGGACCCCCCTGGGGACACGGGCACCCTGTGGATGGGGCCGGGGTCCCACACGCTGGGTGCTGATGGGGGTGCCGCAGGCGAGGCAGTGACGGTGCCGTCCTTCGGCGAGCCGGGCGCCTTCGTGTCCTACCCGTCCCTCACCAACGTGCACCACGAGCTGCGGGTGGAGGCCGAGTTCCTGCCGCTGGCTCCCGATGGGCTCCTGCTCTTCAGCGCTGGCAAAGCCGCCCCGGTCGAGGACTTCGTGGCCTTGTTCATGGCTGGCGGCCACCTGGAGTTCCGCTATGAGCTGGGCTCAGGTGGGCTGGGGCAGGCACAGGGGTGCTGGGGCACTGCGGGCAGCACCGGGACCCCAGGTGTAGGTGGGGTGACCTGGTGCTACCGGGTCCACCTGCATCATTGGGGTCCCCAAGTGTCACCAAGGTTCTCCTTTGGCATGTTGGGGTCCTTTGGTAGCACTCGGGTCCCCTTGGCCTCATTGGGGTCCCACTGTCACCGGACATCAGTGGGGTCCCCTGGTGTCACTGGGGGTCCCTTGGCCTCATTGGGGTCCCCAGGTGCTGCCGAGTTCCATGGCCATCACCAGTATCCCCTTGCACTAGTGTGGTCCCCAAATGTCACCAGGGTGCCCTGATGTCACTGGGGTCCCCTGGCATCGCTTTGATCCCCATATGGTGCCAGTGTCCCCAAGCATCACAGTGACACCACTGGGGTCCCCTGGCATCACTTTGGTCCCCAGATGGTGCCAGTGTCCCCAAGCATCACAGTGACACCACTGGGGTCCCCTGGCATCACTTTGGTCCCCAGATGGTGCCAGTGTCCCCAAGCATCACAGTGACACCACTGGGGTCCCCTGGCATCACTTTGGTCCCCAGATGGTGCCAGTGTCCCCAAGCATCACAGTGACACCACTGGGGTCCCCTGGCATTGCTTTGATACCCATATGGTGCCAGTGTCCCCAAGTATCACAGTGACACCACTGGGGTCACCAGGCATCACTTTGGTCCCATATGGTGCCAGTGTCCCCAAGCATCACAGTGACACCACTGGGGTCACCAGGCATCACTTTGGTCCCATATGGTGCCAGTGTCCCCAAGCATCACAGTGACACCACTGGGGTCACCAGGCATCACTTTGGTCCCATATGGTGCCAGTGTCCCCAAGCATCACAGTGACACCACTGGGGTCACCAGGCATCACTTTGGTCCCATATGGTGCCAGTGTCCCCAAGCATCACAGTGACACCACTGGGGTCACCAGGCATCACTTTGGTCCCATATGGTGCCAGTGTCCCCAAGCATCACAGTGACACCACTGGGGTCCCCTGGCATCACTTTGGTCCCCATATGGTGCCAGTGTCCCCAAGCATCACAGTGACACCACTGGGGTCCCCTGGCATCACTCTGGTCCCCAAACACCCCCGGTACCCCCTGCTCCCCCATGACACCCCCACGACACCCCCACCCCATCCCCGCAGGCACGGCGGTCCTGCGGAGCGCGGAGCCGCTGGCGCTGGGGCAGTGGCACTGGGTGATGGCCGAGCGAGTGCACAAGGACGGGACGCTGGTGGTGGATGAGGCCGCGCCGGTGAAACGCTCCTCGCCCGGCAAGAGCCTGGGGCTGAACCTTCGCTCCCCGCTTTACCTGGGGGGCACCGAGCCCCCCCTGCGCCCCCCAACCAACGCCTCCTTCCGGGGCTGCATCGGAGAGGTGGGAATCGGACCCCAGCCCCATCCCGCGCCCTCGGGGGGGGCAGTTCGGGGATGCCCTCCCCGCTCACCCTCCGCCCGTGCCCGCAGGTGTCCATCAGCGGGAAGCGGCTGGAGCTGCCCTACGGGTTCCTGCGCAGCCGCGGCGTGGGGCAGTGCCGGGGCCGCTCGCCCTGCGCCGGGGCCGTCTGCGTGCACGGGGGGCGCTGCCTGCGCCCCGCAGCGCCCGGGGCGGCCCCGCGCTGCCGCTGCCCCCCCGGCTTCAGTGGTGAGAGGGTGGTGTGCGTGGATGGGTGTGCGCATGGAGGTGTGCGCATGGAGGTGTGCGCATGGAGGTGTGTGCATGGAGGTGTGTGCATGGAGGTGTGCGTGGAGGTGTGTGCATGGAGGTGTGCGTGGAGGTGTGCGTGGATGGGTGTGCGCATGGATGGAGGTGTGCGTGGAGGTGTGTGCATGGACGTGTGCATGGAGGTGTGTGCATGGAGGTGTGTGCATGGATGGAGGTGTGCATGGACGTGTGCGCATGGACGTGTGCATGGATGTGTGCATGGATGTGTGTGCTTGGAGGTGTGTGCATGGATGGATGTGTGCATGGAGGTGTGTGCATGGATGGGTGTGTGCATGGATGGATATATGCATGGAGGTGTGCATGGAGGTGTGTGCATGGAGGTGTGTGCATGGATGTGTGTGCATGGATGGAGGTGTGCATGGAGGTGTGTGCATGGACGTGTGCATGGAGGTGTGTGCATGGAGGTGTGTGCATGGATGGAGGTGTGCATGGAGGTGTGCATGGAGGTGTGTGCATGGACGTGTGCGCATGGACGTGTGTGCATGGAGGTGTGTGCATGGAGGTGTGTGCATGGACGTGTGCATGGAGGTGTGTGCATGGATGTGTGTGCATGGATGGATGTGTGCATGGACATGTGCATGGAGGTGTGTGCATAGAGGTGTGTGCATGGATGTGTGTGCATGGATGGAGGTGTGCATGGAGGTGTGCATGGAGGTGTGTGCATGGACGTGTGCGCATGGATGTGTGTGCATGGAGGTGTGTGCATGGAGGTGTGTGCATGGATGTGTGTGCATGGATGTGTGTGCATAGATGTGTGTGCTTGGAGGTGTGTGCATGGATGGATGTGTGCATGGACATGTGCGCATGGAGGTGTGTGCATGGATGGATGTGTGCATGGACGTGTGCATGGAGGTGTGTGCATGGACGTGTGCATGGATGGATGTGTGCATGGACATGTGCATGGAGGTGTGTGCATGGAGGTGTGTGCATGGAGGTGTGTGCATGGATGGATGTGTGCATGGAGGTGTGTGCATGGAGGTGTGTGCATGGATGGATGTGTGCATGGACGTGTGCATGGAGGTGTGTGCATGGACGTGTGCATGGATGGATGTGTGCATGGACATGTGCATGGAGGTGTGTGCATGGAGGTGTGTGCATGGAGGTGTGTGCATGGATGGATGTGTGCATGGACGTGTGCATGGAGGTGTGTGCATGGAGGTGTGTGCATGGAGGTGTGTGCATGGATGGATGTGTGCATGGACGTGTGCATGGAGGTGTGTGCATGGAGGTGTGTGCATGGATGGATGTGTGCATGGACGTGTGCATGGAGGTGTGTGCATGGAGGTGTGTGCATGGAGGTGTGTGCATGGAGGTGTGTGCATGGATGGATGTGTGCATGGACGTGTGCATGGAGGTGTGTGCATGGAGGTGTGTGCATGGATGGATGTGTGCATGGACGTGTGCATGGAGGTGTGTGCATGGAGGTGTGTGCATGGATGGAGGTGTGCATGGAGGTGTGTGCATGGATGGAGGTGTGCATGGAGGTGTGTGCATGGAGGTGTGTGCATGGATGGATGTGTGCATGGAGGTGTGTGCATGGAGGTGTGTGCATGGATGGAGGTGTGCATGGAGGTGTGTGCATGGATGGATGTGTGCATGGACATGTGCATGGAGGTGTGTGCATGGAGGTGTGTGCATGGAGGTGTGTGCATGGATGGATGTGTGCATGGACGTGTGCGCATGGACGTGTGCATGGAGGTGTGTGCATGGAGGTGTGTGCATGGATGGAGGTGTGCATGGAGGTGTGTGCATGGATGGATGTGTGCATGGACATGTGCATGGAGGTGTGTGCATGGAGGTGTGTGCATGGAGGTGTGTGCATGGATGGATGTGTGCATGGACGTGTGCGCATGGACGTGTGCATGGAGGTGTGTGCATGGAGGTGTGTGCATGGATGGATGTGTGCATGGACGTGTGCGCATGGACGTGTGCATGGACGTGTGCATGGAGGTGTGTGCGTGGATGGATGTGTGCATGGAGGTGTGTGCATGGATGTGTGCTTGGAGGTGTGTGCATGGATGGATGTGTGCATGGATGTGTATGCATGGATGTGTGCATGGACGTGTATGCATAGGTGTGTGCATGGATGGAGGTGTGCATGGATGCGTGCATGGGTGTGTACTTGGACGTGTGCACGGATGTGTGCGTGGATGTGCATTGATGTGTGCATAGACGTGTGTGTAAGCGTATGCACTACACACGTGTGTGTGACACATGGTGGCTGCTGTGCATGCATGTGCACACGTGCTGCACATCCAAGTGCACTGTGCATGCGTGTGTGCTGCGTATGGCAGGTGCTGTGTGTGCACAGGTACATGTGTGCTGTGTGTGCATGTGCACCATATGTACATGTGTTGTGCATGCATGTGTGCTGTGAGTGCAAGTGCGTGCCCTGTGCCTGCACATGCTACATACTGTGTGCCGTGCATGTGCATGTATGTGTGCTACAGACATGTGTGCGCTGTGCGCCATGTGTGCATGTGTGTAGTCTGCAAGGGGGGGCATCTGCTGCACATGTGTGTGCAGTACGCAGTGCATACGTGTGCAGTGCATGCATGTACGGGTTGGTGCATATGCGTGTGTGCCGTGCACCCCTGTGGGTGCAGTTTGCACACGTGTGCATACGCGTGCACTGTGCACGTCTGCACATGCAGTTCACACACGTGCGCACACGCTCCTCATGCGGTGATGCCATGGGTGTCCCCAGGGCCGCGCTGTGAGCAGGAGGAGGAAGGGTGCCCGCGCCAGCCCTGCCTGCACGGCGGCACCTGCGCCGGCAGCGCCTGCCTCTGCCCACCCGGGTACAGCGGCCCCCTCTGCCAGCACCGTGAGTGGGGGCATGGGGACATGGGGGGACCCCGGGGGGCACGGGGGACGCGTGCACCCCATCCCCATCCGCCTTCACCCGCAGGTCTGGCACTGGAGCTGGAGCAGGACTGGCAGGAAGGCAGTGGGGGCAGCGGTAAGTCCAGCACCCATTTGCCCCCTTCTGGTACCCAAAAGGACCCCCTGTGACCCCCCCCATCTCCCCACAGATGCCCCAGGACAGTTCAGTGTCAGTCTCCAGGATGGATCCTACCTGGCCCTGCCCGGCCACCTCCTGCCCCGCGGGTGAGTGGCAGGGATGGGGCACCGCGGTGGGTGCTGCACCCACAGCCCGGCCATGGCACCGACCGGGTGCTGCGGCTTCACACAGCGCTGCACCCATCGCAGTGCTGCACCCCCCCTGGGTGCTGCGCCCATTGCACACTGCACCCCCCCTGGGTGCAGCACCCATTGCACACTGCACCCCCCTGGGTGCAGCACCCATTGCACACTGTAACCCCCTTGGGTGCAGCACCCATTGCACACTGCACCCCCCCTGGGTGCTGCACCCATTGCACACTGCACCCCCCCTGGGTGCTGCACCCATTGCACACTGCACCCCCCCTGGGTGCTGCACCCATTGCACACTGCACCCCCCCTGCGTGCTGCACCCATTGCACACTGCACCCCCCCTGGGTGCAGCACCCATTGCACACTGTAACCCCCTTGGGTGCTGCACCCATTGCACACTGCACCCCCCCTGGGTGCAGCACCCATTGCACACTGTAACCCCCTTGGGTGCTGCACCCATTGCACACTGCACCCCCCCTGGGTGCAGCACCCATTGCACACTGCACCCCCCCGGGTGCTGCACCCACCAACCCATCTCCTGTCCCTGCAGCCCACCCGAGGCACCCGAGACCATGGAGCTGGAGCTGCGGACGGGCAGCGCCGAGGGGCTGGTGCTGTGGCACGGGGCGGTGAGTGGTGCTGGGGGCCCCGGGGTGCTGAGCCCCATGGTGGGGGGGTCAGGGTGCCCCCACCACGCTCACTGCCCCACTGCACCCGCAGGAGCCCAGCAAGGGTGGCAAAGCCAAAGACTTCATTGGCCTTGGCTTGAAGGACGGGCACCTGGTGTTCAGGTGAGGGGGACCCGGTGTCACCCTGGGGGGCTCTGTGACACCCATGGGTGCCCCCATGCTGAGCCCGTGTCACCCTGCAGCTACCAGCTGGGCAGCGGTGAGGCCACCATCGTCTCCGAAGACCCCATCAATGATGGCGAGTGGCACCGGGTGACGGTGACGAGGTGGGTGAGGGTGCTGACGGGTGTTGATGGGTGCCAGTGCCGGTGGTGCTGGTGCTGATGGTGCTGTGCAGGGAGGGCCGTCGCGGGCAGCTGCAGGTGGATGGGGAGGAGCCGGTGAGTGGGGAGTCACCAGGAACCAACATCATGGCCAACACCGAGGGCAGCATCTACCTGGGTACGGTGGCACCTGGGGACACAGGGGACATGGGGGTCACACGGGACTGGACATGGGTGGTACCTGGGCTGGACACTGCATGGGACATGGGGTGGGGACACAAGAAGGAGACACACAGTGGAACATGGGAGGGGGCACAGGATGGACATGGGGTGGGGATAATGTGATGGGACATGGGACAGAGCAGGGGATGGCCATGGAATGGGACAAGACACTTGGTAGGACATGGGAGAGTCATGGAATGGGACATGGTGGGGACACGATAGAACATGGGATGACCGTGGGACGGGACATGGGGTGGGGGACATCTGATGGGACATAGGATGGCCTGGTGATTGGGCACAGGATGAGTCACATGGTGGGCCACGGGATGGCCATGGGATGGGAAACGGAGTGCACATGGGGAGGGGAGACATGATGGGCCATGGGATAGGGCAGGAAATGGCCATGGGATGGGCCATGGGACAGGACACATTGTGGCACATGGAATGGATATGGGATAGGACATGGGGTGGGGGCACACAATGGGACAGGGCAGGGATGGGCGTGGGAGGGCATGTGGGGTGAGACACAGGATGGGACATCTGGTAGGGCATGGGCTGGGACATGGGACTGGATACCTGGTGCAACATGGGATGGCCATGGGATGGGACATGGGGTGTACATGGGATGGGATATGGGATGGCCATGGGCTGGGACATGGGACTGGATACCTGGTGCAACATGGGATGGCCATGGGATGGGACATGGGGTGGACATGGGATGGGACATGGGGTGTACATGGGATGGGACATGGGATGGCCATGGGATGGGACATGGGATGGCCATGGGATGGGACATGGGGTGCACATGGGATGGGACATGGGGTGGACATGGGATGGGATATGGGGTGCACATGGGATGGGACATGGGGTGGACATGGGATGGGACATGGGGTGGACATGGGATGGGACATGGGGTGCACATGAGATGGGATATGGGGTGCACATGGGATGGGACATGAGGTGCACGTGGGATGGGACATGGGGTGCACATGGGATGGGACATGGGGTGCACATGAGATGGGATATGGGGTGAACATGTGATGGGACATGAGGTGCACATGAGATGGGATATGGGGTGCACATGGGATGGGACATGGGGTGCACATGAGATGGGATATGGGGTGCACATGGGATGGGACATGAGGTGCACGTGGGATGGGACACCTGATAGGCCATGGGACGGGAGGTCGGATGCCCATGTCCGGGTGAGACACGATACGGGGTGAGCCCATGGGGCACCCCACACCCCTGTGTCCCCCATGTCCCTGTGTCCCGCAGGCGGCGCCCCGGACCCCCCCAGCCTGACGGCCGGCAAGTACCGCTCCGGCATCGCCGGGTGCCTGCGGGGGTTGGTACTGGCGCCCGCCGGCGCCCCCCGGCACCCCATCGACCTGCGGCACGGCGCGGTGGGGGGCTCCCCCGCCCCCCCCTGCCCGCACTGACCCCTCTGGCTCTGTTTTGGGGGGAATTTGGCCAATTTTACTCTTTTCCAAAAAACAAGACAGGAGGAAACGGTGCTTCGCTGCCCCGGGGTGACCCCGGGGGGGGGGGCCGGGACCCCCATAAATGTTTACACCCCCCCCACCACCACACCAGCCCCCCAAACCTGTGCCGGGGCGGCCGGGCCGCCCGGAGCCCCCCGGGATGGCGGCGGGGTGGGGATGCGAGGGACAATCGGGTGCTGGCGGGGCCCCCAAGGGACAGCATTAAAGGAGAGAGAACCAGCCCGTGTGTGTTGGGGTGCGCCGGGGGGTACGGGGCAACATGGGGGGGGGACGGACAGCGAGGGTATGGGGAGTGGTATGGAAGGGTTTTGATATAGGGGTGCAGGGGTATGCTGATGGGGGGTGTCAAGCCTGGAGGGTATGGGGGTATTGGGGTGAAGGGAGGGGTATGATATGGGGGATGTGAGGGTTTGGGGGTACAGGGAGGGTATAGAGTGAGGATTTGGGAGGGATACAGCATGGGGGGCATAGGGGTGCTGTGGTGTGCACGGATGAGGGGGTGATGGAGGGGATGGGGGGTATGGTATGGGTGGGCATGAGGGCCTGGGGGGCTTTAAGGGGTATTGGGGCGCACTGCATAGGGGGTGTGGGGGGGGCATAGGGGCTGTGGTGTGGGGACACAGGGATGTGAGGGTTGGGGGGGGCATGGGGTAGGGTGGCTCCGCTGTGTGGGGTGCGGGGAGAGTCTGGGCGGTACAGGATGGACAAGAGGGGGGGGTGGGGGGGATCAGGATCCAGTCACTGCGCACACACGGGGCCGGGAGCCGTTCCCGTTCCCTATCGCGCTGCGCTCCCATTCCCTGCGGAGCCGCTGCCCGCCCGCAGCTCAAGCCCCGCCCACCGCCCGCTCAAGCCTCCCCCCTCCACGCAGACCCCGCCCCTCCTCCAAGCCCCGCCCCTTTAGACCACGCCCCTCTCCCTCCACGGCGCGGCGCGCTCGTCGCGGTCCGTTACCGTCAGCGCGTCGCGCGTGTGGCGTCACCAGCCCTGACGGCGGCGGCGGCGGCGGCAGCGGGAGGGGCCGGTCTGGCCGGGGCCGGGGCCAGGCCGGGGCCGGTCGCGGTCTCTCCGGTCTCTTTCCGGTCACTCCTGTCGCTCTGGTCGCTCCCTCCGGTCGCTCCGGTCTCTCTCTGGTCGGTGTCGGCGATGGCGCCGCGGCTGCAGCTGGAGAAGGCGGCGTGGCGCTGGACCGAGACGGTGCCGCCCGAGGCGGTGGCGCAGGAGCACATCGAAGCGGCCTACCGCGTCGGGCTGGAGCCCTGCCAGCGCGGCGCCTGCCGGTACCACGGGCACCCCCGGGCCGCCGCCCCCCGCCCGCCACCGGTTATAGCCAGACCCGAGCCCCCCCGCCCAGCCCCGGGCCTGGGGCCTTCCCCATCCCCTTCCCCAGGGCCCTTCACCCCTCTGGGCTGGGGGAACCCCGCGTTCCTTCACTCCCCGTGCGGCTTCGGGGGCACTGAGGTGATTCCCGGTCCATGAGGGTCGATGGCAGCCGCGTTCCCTGCTTTGGGACCCCCATTCTATACGGTTGTGAGGGCCTCTCTCCTTGCCTGGCTCCCCAGATGTGGGGGACCCCCATGGGGTCAGGGAGGACTCCTCCTATTAACTGGGGCCTCAGAAACAGGTACCCCCCCGGGGTTGTGGAGGACCCGTCTTGTTAACTCATATATTGGGGACCCCCCTGAGGTTGTGCAGGACCTCTCTCATTAACCAGCTCCTCATGTATAAGGAATCTCTCTTGATGAATGGCTCCCCAGATATAGAGGATCCCCCTGAGGTTGTGGGGGACCCTTCATATTAACTGGATCCTCAGATACAGGAATTCGCCTTCATGGTTGTGGGGGGCCCCTCTTGTTAACGGGCTCCTTATGTACAGGGACAAGCTCTGAGGTTGCTGGGGACCCCTCTTGTTAACTGGCTCCCCAGATATAAGTGATCCCCCTGAGGTTGTGGGGGAGCCCTCTTTTCCTGTTGAGGACCTCCCTGGGGCCCCCCTTTCCTCTTTTTATTCTCCATCTCCTTATTCATCCATAACCATTGTTTTGGGGGTTGTAGTGGACCCATATCCCTCCCCATTCGCTCTGTTTAGCCCTATGGGCCCCCCCTTGATGTCCTCACCCCCCTGAAGGGATGGCGAGGGTGACAGCGGGGCTGGTTCTGCAGGAGGAACTGCCGGGGGAACCCCAACTGCCTGGTGGGCATCGGGGAGCACGTGTGGCTGGGCGAGATCGATGAGAACAGCTTCCACAACATCGACGACCCCAACTGCGAGCGCCGCAAGAAGGTACCCCCCAACCTCCCCAGAGATGGGAAGAAAGAGGGGAGGTGACACTGTAGGGGCCCCTGTAGACAGAGGGAGTTTGGGAGTGTGGCTTTACAATGGAGGCAGCGTTTTCCCAACAAACAGCCTCAATGCTGGATATATCCTCAACGTAAGAAGGACATGGAGCTGTTGGAGCAAGGTCAGATGAGGCCATGAGGATGAGCAGGGGCTGGAGCCCCTGAGAGCGTTGGGGCTGTTCAGCCTGGAGAAGAGAAGCTGCGTGGAGACCTCAGAGCAGCTGCCAGTGTCTGAAGGGGGCTACAAGGATGCTGCAGAGGGGCTCTTCATCAGGGACTGGAGCGATAGGACAAGGGGTGGATGGGTTCAAACTGAACCAGGGGGAGTTCAGGTTGGAGATAAGGCACAAGTTCTTCCCTGTGAGGGTGCTGAGGCCCTGGCATAGGGTGCCCAGAGAAGTGGTGAATGCCCCATCCCTGGCAGTGTTCAAGGCCAGGTTGGACAGAGCCTTGGGTGTCATGGTCTTAGTGGCTTAGTGGAGCCGGATGGTGTTAAGGTCCTTTCCAGCCCAAACCGTTGTGTGATTCTGTGCCTGCTGCTTGCTCTCCTCTCCCGCACAGGGTACTGACCGCTCTCCTTTCTGTCTCACCCCAGAACGCCTTCGTGGGCTTAACGAACCTCGGCGCCACGTGCTACGTCAACACGTTCCTGCAGATGTGGTTTCTTAACCTGGAGCTCCGGCAGGCCCTCTACTTGTGTCCCAGCAGCTCCATGGCGGGAGAGGGCATCCCGAAAGACAAAGGTGGGTGGAAGCTCCTCTGCCATGCGTGGGTTTGCTCGTTTTCTCCTAAACTTCACTCTGGGATCATGTTATCAGGAGAATCCATGGGTGAAGCAGCAGCCGCTCATCCCATCCCTGCACTGTTGGTTTTGAGTCCATTATCTGGCTTTTGGGAATGAATCAAACTTCATCCGTGTTATTTCGTAACCCAGGGGTGATCTGATTTGGTTGGAAAACCTGGTTTGGGTTTGTTTCTTGCTGGGCTGCTTCCCAAAGTGTTTCCCAACTTAATGATGGTGCTGGGGGTGGAAGCGCTTGGATGGGGCTGATCTGTTCTATCATGGAGCCTCATTCGTCCCATAGGAGGGCAAGAATTTAGGATCCCAGTGCAGCTGAGGCTCCCAGTTTCCTCCAGAGTGGACACCGTGGCCTCTGGTGCCATCCTTTGTGTCCGGCACAGAGCTATAGGTGCACTCTGGATCTGATTCCTTCCATTGCTGTTTTGATGGTATTTTTAAGCAATATCTTCCCATTTGGGGTTAACAAGAAGGTGTTGCTATGGGGTAATCTGTGTGCGCTGCTTGAACTCTGCTTACAGCTCATGTGAGGCACTGCGGGATGGTTACAGTTGGACTCAATGGTCTTAAGGGTCTTTTCCAGCCTGGGAAATGATTTTCCAACCATAAGTTATCTCACTTTTATATGACGTTTGGCTTGTGCTGTCAGCAGTGTCATGAACGGCTTCAGCTCTTAACGATATCAGCGGCTGTACTGATAGGACAAGAGGTGATGGGTTTAAACTTCAACAGAGAAGTTCAGGTTGGAGATAAGGCACAAGTTCCTCCCTGTGAGGGTGCTGAGGCGCTGGCACAGGGTGCCCAGAGAAGCTGTGGCTGCCCCATCCCTGGCAATGTTCAAGGCCAGGTTGGATGGGGCTTGGAGCAAGCTGCTCTATGGAAGGTATCCGTGTCCTTTCCAGCCCAAACCATTCCATGACTTTAAAATGGCTTTGGGAAAACCACTCAATTTCTAATGACTAAGTTCACCCTTACAAAGAGAGGCCGGGCACTGGGCACAGCTACCTCCAGCCTTGAATTGCTGTCTGTAACTTGTGCAATGTGCTGTTTTAATAGACTATGAGCCTCAGAGCATTTGTGAGCACCTGCAGTACCTGTTTGCCCTGCTGCAGAACAGCAAGCGGCGATACATCGATCCCTCTGGGTTTGTCAAGGCGCTGGGCTTGGACACGGGGCAGCAGCAGGTAGGTTTGAGTAACCACCTCCTTGAGAGCAGGGTGAAACTGCCCTTTGGTGTCGGTTTAGTGCCTCTGAGATGGGGTTTGCTGTTTGGTGCAATCACAGATTGGTGTTTCAGGCTCTTCCTGTCAGTGTTGGGGCTTAGGGGCAGCGCAGGGAGATCGGAAGGAGCCCAGAGAGCACTGGGATGGGGAGCAATGAGATGGGGACAGGGAGTTTTGTTAGCACCTGATGGGCCCTGGTACTGTGTGGAGTGGGAGCTGGAGCTGCCATGAGGGTCCTGTGGCAGGGCCTTTATGGGCTGCTCCTCCCCGGTGGGTGGTTCAGGGGGGTCGAAGGGCCCTCACAGGGTGAGAAGGTGTTTGTGGGGTCACCAGGAGCCAGCCAAGGTGAGCGTGTGGGGCAGAGAGGGGTCAGAAAGGGGCAAGTGCTGCAGGTGGGGCCCATGGGGCTGGCGCTGAAGCTGGAGGGAGCTCAGGAGAGGGACAGAGCTTGGACATACCCTTGGAGGAGTTCAGGTGGAGACTGTGGGAGGAAGAGCCCCAGCTCCGTGTGTGTTTCCCTGGGAGGATGCAGGAGGGGAAGGAAGCAGTCACCACTGACCAGGGATAGCGAAGGACAGCCGGGAGAGGCCAAAACCTCTTGTTCTTGGAAGAGGAAAGCAAAGGAGAGCCAGGGTGGGAGAGGAAGGCCCTGGGCTTTGCAGGGCGGGGGGATGAATCCACAGGGCAGCGCCTCACTTTTGGGGTGTTCTGTTTTACCTTCAGACCCCCCCACAAGCAGGGACAGCTCGTGTTGCGTGCGGAGCTTTGAGACCAGGGTGGAAAGCTCTGCGGGAGGTTCCTTTCCCTTCCAGAGCCTTGTGAGGAGCAGGGCAGGAGTCAGACTGCCTGGCCAGGAGCCAGGTTACCTCCTGCTGGGGGCCTCACGCTCCTTTGAGGCACATTCCTCTTTTCCTTTAGTTCTCCTGATGGGTCTTTTTATGCTTTCAGTGCCCGCCACAGCCTCCATGCAGCCCGTGTGTAGGGCTCTGGGTAATGTGTAGTAAATGAGCACCAGGGCTGTGCCTGGGCTTTGTGCTCTGGTGGGTTGTGAAGGGACTCGGGGGTTCCTTTTCCAGGATGCCCAGGAGTTTTCAAAGCTGTTCATGTCGCTGCTGGAAGATACTTTATCCAAACAAAAGAACCCAGATGTCCGAAACATAGTGCAGAAGCAGTTCTGCGGAGAGTACGCCTACGTCACGGTGTAAGTGCTGCTCTTGGGGAAGAGCCTCTCTGTAAACATTTAGATGCTTTAGAACTTAAGGAAGGGGGGGATAGAGCCCTTCTGCCGCTCAGAGCAGGCAGGTAAGCGTCTGCCAAAGCAGTGTAAGAGGTTTTTAGGTTTCCTGATGCGCTCTGTGTGGTGGTGGTGCAGTTCCGCAGCTGCTTTTCAACCTTTAATGATCATCTACCAAGTAAAGCTGCAGGTGGGTTAAGGAAATGTGAAGTCCTGCAGCTTGGGGCCTGTGTTTTCCTTCCTGCCTTCTCAGAGCTGTGGATTTCACCTCAGAAACAATAGAAACTGGTGCTGACTGGTGCTGCTGGTGGATGCTATTACCCTGTTCACACCCTGCAGAGGTTTTGTGGTGTAGAGGTGTTGAACTTTTCCTCCTGGTTTTATAGCTCAAGGAGTATTTTACCGGTGGCTGGGGAGTTCAGACCAGAAGCAGTGAACTGTCCTCATGTGGTTTTGTCTCTGTTTCTTCAATCCTAGCTGCAACCAGTGTGGCAGAGAGTCCAAACTCGTGTCTAAGTTTTATGAGCTGGAGTTAAACATCCAAGGGCACAAGCAGTTGACAGACTGTATAACGGAATTCCTTAAGGTATGAGCTCGGTGGGATCGAGTCCTGCTATTAGCAAGCTGGTTTAATTCCTTCCTTCAGTTAACAGCCTTTGAGGTCAATGTCCGAGCGAAGCAACTGAGTTCTTCCAGTGAGCTGCATCCGAAGGGAAATGTGTTTTCTGTGCACCCAGAAAGTGAGGACTGAGCAAGCAAGGGGTGGCTCAGGACCAGAGCATAAAACATGTGCGTGTTGTGGCTGTAAAAAGCACTTTGAAGCCACGTGTTTGGTTCAGATCCTTTCCCTGCAGAGCTGGGAAAACATCCCCAAAGTCTGCCAGGAAATCCCTGCATGCTTTGTCATGGATAGCACCAGGAGAACGGCTGCTTTTTGTGTTTTCCATATCAGTGCTCATCTGCACAGCAACAGGAGACATTCCCTGCTCCAGAATGTGCTCTCCGGAATCCTAGGAAGGGTTGGGAATAACTGTGGGAGCAGCTGTAAGTGCTTTTAGTTCGACTCGAAAATCATCCTAGGTCTTCGGTTGAGCTCTGGCGTGTTAAAGGGTCGAGGTGTGGATTCAAGTGGCAATATTTAGGGCAGGACTAACCCGAAGCCTCTGTGCCTGAGCTGTCTGGCTGCTGGGCAGCAGCTTCACTGGTGCACTCAGCAAACCGGTTGCTCTACTTGTGGCAGGTCTGCTATGGGAAAAGACTGGTTTGGGTACGTGCATTAAACCCTGCCTTGGTGAGCTTCAGGTTGGTCTGCTCCTCCTCCAAGTGAAACCATCCGTGGCCTTGTTTAGGGCAGCTGGAATTCTGCTCTGGCCTAATCCTGCTGCTGGATCTGCATAGATGTAACACAGTAACTCCTACACGGTGGTGTCTGTGTTACTGAGCGCAAGAGGACTGGAGCTGCCAGGCAGAAATGTGGCTTTACATTAACTTGGTCCATGTGAACTCTGAAAAGGGCAATCTGGTTAATTCTTCTCCTTTCCTGTGGCCCTCATTTGGTATCAACCAACTCAGTCAAGTAGGGAGCAAACCTGGCAGCCTGAAATGACCTCAGAATAAGGAATAGGGTCTAAAGTTGTCCTTAAAGTCAAAGCAGCCCACTCTGGCCATGCTGAAAAATGCTTTTCTAACCAAGAGGTTGTTTTGGAAAGCAGCTGGGTAGAGACTTCAGTGGCTAAAGTAACTGCTTTGCTCTTCAGTCTTCAGCTGTGGGGTGGCATGGATGGGTTATGACTGTTGAGTGGTGTGCACTGTTGAGTTTTCAGTGATAACCTGGTCTCAAGCCCTTTCCTTCTGCCTCCCTTGCCACTCAGGAAGAAAAACTAGAAGGGGACAATCGTTACTTCTGTGAGACGTGTCAGAGCAAGCAGAATGCCACGAGGAAGATCAGGCTGCTGAGCCTTCCCTGCACGCTCAACCTGCAGCTCATGCGCTTCGTGTTTGACAGGTGAGCCTCCCACTGGAGTAAAACCTGGATTTCCCCAGGGTCTTCTTTGGAAAATCATCTGCTCCACTCTTCCTGCTTTAGTTTGTGGATTCGTGGTGAATGCTCCATCCCTGGCAGTGTTCAAGGCCAGATTGGATGGGGCTTGGAGCAACCTGCTCTGGTGGAAGGTGTTGCTGCCCATGACAGGGGTTGGAACTGGATGATCTTAAGGTCCCCTCCAACCCAAACCAGTCTGGGATTCTCTGATTGAGTGTTGTGGGTTTCGGGGGAGGTTCTTTAGGGTGAGAGCTGTTGCTGCTCTCCCTGACCTCAAGCTTTGCCTCCACACAGACAAACTGGCCATAAGAAGAAGCTGAACACCTACATCGGCTTCTCAGAGCTGCTTGACATGGAGCCTTTCATGGAACAAAAAAGTGAGTTTTGAGTGCTGTGTTTTGTTAACTTTACCCACGATCCCTCAGCACATCTGTTCTGAATCCCCTTCTTGATGGGGAATCATGTCAGGAGTTGTTGGAAGCCCGTGTTTTAAATAACTCCCTCACTAAGTGGGTTGTGGAAGCCACAACCTACTTAGCAAGGTCTTGGTGAGATTCAGGTTCAGGAGCAGTCTTTATCTGCTGCCTTGTGAAAACATGAAGCAGTAGGTAGGAAAAGATCTGTGCTGGTGCATCCGGAGCACTGGATAACTGCTCTTTCCTTCCAGATGGTGTCTATGTCTACGAGCTGAGCGCTGTCCTCATCCACCGTGGTGTGAGCGCCTACTCCGGGCACTACATTGCTCACGTGAAGGACCCGCAGACGGGCGAGTGGTACAAGTTTAATGATGAAGACATAGAAAAGATGGAAGGGAAGAAACTGCAGTTGGGGATTGAGGAAGATCTAGGTAAAACCTTTAAGTTGTGAGTGCCCTTTTTAAACTCACTCTTTTCACCCAAACCACAGAGGCTGAGCCCGTGGAGGCCCCATTCCTCCTAAAACAGCAGTGCTCCTCCGCCTGCTGTCATTCACCTCTTAGGAGTAACGTGGCAAGCGGTGCTTCTGGTAGTCACAGCCAGATTTTCTTCACCTCAGCCCTGTGTGAGTGTTTACACACACCTCGTGAGCAGCTCCTCTAGTATTTCCCTTGCCTGCCACACAGCAGATAAGGTGCTGATAACTCGGGCAGCAGTTGCCTATCGGGATGAAACAGGCATGGTGCTGCTTCCTTGGCCAGGGTGCAAAAGCAGGCGTAGGGACAGATAACAAGATTGCTTTCAGTTTCCTTAACACATTATGGTTTTATTTCCACT
Organism: Amazona ochrocephala; assembly: GCA_039720435.1. Taxonomy (NCBI): domain Eukaryota; kingdom Metazoa; phylum Chordata; class Aves; order Psittaciformes; family Psittacidae; genus Amazona; species Amazona ochrocephala. The sequence continues at coordinate 3,741,458 of CM077894.1, read as the reverse complement.
GAAGTGTTTTGCTTGGAGGCAGTGAAGAGTCTCTGTTAAAACAAATCTTGATCCAAATAATGGCCCGGGAGCAAAACACTGCCTTTTTACTTCGAGGTTTTTACTTCTCTTTGGGCTCTTCTGTTCTGGTGCTGCCCAGATACCGGTGTTCTCTGGGTGGGATGAGGTCTTGATTCCTTGGAGAACTTGGGCTGAGGCTGGACATGTTGGTTTCTTGGGCTGCAGTCAATATAGAGGAGTGGTTCAGCCTTCAACAGGCACTTTGAGCGCTTGGATTTGCAGTCCATTGGTGTTCCTTAGTGCAGGATGCTTTGTAGCACTGGGAAACGGGGAAGTTAATGCCAGAAGTTTCCATTATAGTGCAAAAATGTGTTCCCAGAAACAGTGGTCCACCAGAACACTTGTGCTTTGCTGCAGCTGGACTTAAGGAAACGTCTCCTTTCTTGAAGGACAGTTAAGTGCCAGCTTAATGAAAAGATCTCAGATTTATTTGAATCACAGAATCCCGGAGTGGTTTGGGTTGGAAGGGACCTTAAAGCTCCTCCAGCTCCAACCCCTGCCGTGGGCAGGGACACCTTCCACTGGAGCAGCTTGCTCCAAGCCCCTGTGTCCAACCTGGCCTTGAGCACTGCCAGGGATGGGGCAGCCACAGCTTCTCTGGGCACCCTGTGCCAGCGCCTCAGCACCCTCACAGGAAACAACTTGTGCCTCAGAGCTCATCTCAGTCTCCCCTCTGGCAGGTTCAAGCCATTCCCCTTGGCCTGTCCCTACAGGCCCTTGTAAAAGACTCCCTTCGTTGCAAAGCCTGGGGTAGCTGCCATGCCCTGAGGCATTTATCTCCCTTTATCGCGGCACCTGCGGATGCCGCTGCCTTCCCAGCTTTTGCCAGCGAACACCCCATAGAGCCCGGAGCAGCTCCATCATCCAGTTAATGTTTGACTCCTGCTTGCTCTGACCACATCGTGAAGCTGGTTAGACATCTAGTGGTGTAACATAAAACAAGCCCTGAAAGGGAACACGAGCTGCTCAGCCTCTCTCTTTAACCTCCGCAGTTACCCAGCATAGCCAGCTCAATGCAAATAAACCTCTGTGGCCTCACGCTTGTAAACTTAGGCTTAATCACAAGGCAGTGTTCTTGCTGAATGCTCACAGGGGAGCAGCAAAGCATGTTTAGAAGCCTCTAGGCTGGAAGCCTTTAGATTTTGGTCTGTTCTTTGCCTGCTCCAAGCAAAACCAAGGCTCTACTTTGTTACAGATGCCTGTGACAGCAGGAGGAGTTTGGGCACTTAAAGCAGAGGTCTGCTGCGGGCAGGGTCCTGTGTTCCCAGATGGGAACAATTTAGAAAGCATTTGGAGAAAATGCAAATGAAAAGTGTTTAGGAAGAGCCCTGGATGCAGTGGGGGGGGAGGGCATGGGAATTCTTCCAGAATTTGGGAAACACAGACACTTTCTTAGTATTTCAATGCCTTATTTAGAGTTTTATCCCATGGAAGGGCTGTTCCTTTATTGGTTTTCAATCCGGAAAGGTTGATCTGGGGAGCTGCAGCTGCAGGTAAGTGTGTTTGCCTTGCCCTTGGGAGCAGCAGCTCCTGCAACGTGCCTTTGTGTCGCACTGCAGTGACGGTTTCGTGGCTCTTTGCTCCCTAAAAGCTTTGTCACCCGCCAGGATGACGCCTGGCTTTTCACAAACAGCAACCTGGAAAGAAGATTGTCTTCCCCTGGGGATTTGACTCCGAGCTTCAGTGTTGGGACACCAGAACTGGGGGGGGAAAGGATGTTTTTCCAAGAGCTGCTTTTGGCTCAGGGAGGTTTAACTGGGGAGAGAAAAAAGGCTCTTGGAGAAGGGCGGTTCAGAGCTGGCTCCTAATTTTAGTCCCTTTGAATTGCCCTGCCTCCAGGAATTCTGGAGGGATTTGGGTCTGACTTTGGGATCCAATTTTGCCTCATGCCAAGCCCAGTGCTTGGCACGTTGAGGCCCGGCAGGGCAGAGGAATGTCGGCTAGGTGGCAAACTCGTCCCATTCATGGAGGCTCCGTGAGCGAGCTCATGTCGTGATTGTGTTTTCCCTCTGTTCCACAGCGGAGCCATCGAAATCCCAGACTCGTAAGCCCAAGTGTGGGAAGGGGACGCACTGCTCCCGGAATGCCTACATGCTGGTGTACAGGCTGCAGACCCGGGAGAAATCCCTGACAGTTGAAGTGCCAGGTGAGTGACCTGGGACTGCCTTAGGCTCTCCAGCGCATCCTGTGATCATAGAATCCCAGAGCAGTTTGGGTTGGAAGGGACCTTAAAGCTCCTCCAGCTCCAACCCCTGCCACAGGCAGGGACACCTTCCACTGGAGCAGCTTGCTCCAAGCCCCTGTGTCCAACCTGGCCTTGAACACTGCCAGGGATGGGGCAGCCACAGCTTCTCTGGACACCCTGTGCCAGTGCCTCAGCACCCTCACAGGGAAGAACTTGTGCCTAAGAGCTCATCTCAGTCTCCCCTCTGTCAGGTTAAAGCCATTCCCTTGTCCTGTCCCTCCATCCCTTGTCCAAAGCCCCTCTCCAGGTTTCCTGCAGCCCCTTCAGGCACTGGAGCTGCTCTCAGGTCTCCCCTTCAGGAGCCTTCTCTTCTCCAGGCTGCCCCAGCCCAGCTCTCTCAGCCTGGCTCCAGAGCAGAGCTGCTCCAGCCCTCGCAGCATCTCCATGGCCTCCTCTGGCCTCGCTCCAACAGCTCCACGTCCCTCTTGTGCTGCTGCCCCAGAGCTGGATCAGGACTGCAGGGGGGATCTCATAGGAGCACAGCAGAGGGGCAGGATCCCCTCCCTGAGCTGCTGCTCACACTCTGGGGGTGCAGCCCAGCACAGGGGGGTTCTGGGCTCAAGTGCACACTGAAGCTGGGTCATGGGGAGCTTCTCATTGACCAACACCTCTAAGTGCTTCTTCTCAGACTGCTCCATCCATTCCGCACCCTGCCTGTGTTTGTGTCTGGGACGCTCAAGGCAGGCCAAGAGCTGGGTTTTTCCCTCCAAGCCCCTTTAGTGACCACTGTGAGCCCGCAGAGCTTCTCCATAGCCACTTGGTGGCCATGTCCTGGTGATGGAATCCTGATGGTCACACCTCTATGCTGGCTCGCACCTCTCTGTCTTAACCAGCAAGATGAGATGGGAAAGGGTTAGGAGGAGATCATCCCCTTGGGAGACACGTGTGGCAGTGGGAGCGTTGGGATTCGCAGCCAGGATCCCGCTCGGGTTCCTGAAGGCACAGGGGAGCAGCGTGGTTAAATGTCACCAGCAGCACACGTACTGTGCTGGAGGTGAATAATCCTGACGGATGTCAGATTTCTTCTGCTATTGCAGAGTCTTTGCCATATTGAGCATAAGTGGTGTGAAAACAAGAGGATGGGAGCCCTTAGCAGGGGTTTTGTACGAGCGCGTTCGTGTCTTGCTTCAGAATGACTGGGGGTGGCAGAAATCCCGGTGGATTTGGCCTGTGGATCTGATGATGCTTCACGTTTGTGTGCTGCTTGGTTAGAAATATCAATGAGGCCCCTGGTGCTGGGGGGGATGAGGCGTGTTCACCTTCCTCCTTCTCCTGCGCAGCGGAGGTGGCGTATCCCCTTCGGACCTCCGCTCTTCACCTCATCTCTGTGAGGAGTGGGTAAATCCTACAGCTTCCCCTCCCTTACCAGCACCAAACCTTTTGCGGCTCCCACCACCACTGGAACCCACCCCCTGAGCCACACTGCTGCTCCCTGCCTCAGAGCTGCGTTTCAGCCTCTTCTCTGAGCTCTCCTGCGCTCCTTTTCCTCCTACCCCTCTGCCCGAAACAATAACCCGGCAGAAGCCTCTCCACCCAGCGCCGAATTCCTGCGCAGCCCCGTGGTTGCCTTTGTTTCCCATGGAACGCTGCCAGGGAACAGGGAGCGAAGGGCAGCAGCGAGCCCTGTGGTTGCGGGGAGGTTTCATGCAACTGTACATTTGAGGCATTTTGCTTTGATGCCGTTAAAAGCGGCTTTTCCGGGATGGGAATGTAGATGTAACTTGGCTCTGACCTCAAGGGGGTCAAGCTGGTTGGGTTTTAGTGCCATGTGTTCTCGTGAGGTGGATCTTGTGCTCTCTGGCCACATAAGCATTAAACCTTTCTGGATGTATTCTAGCTCTTCAAAACACTGCTGGATAGGAGAAGGCTTCCGATAAGGGAAGGGGAAAGCACTGCTTACACCAGCCCTGCGAGGGAAGGGTTTTATCTTCTTTTCCCTGCTGAGGTTTGGGGTTTTTGGGGCTTTTTCCACTGGCAACAGCCCATTTCCCTCACCCTCCCATTCTTATCTCCCATCTCCTGAGGGCTTTTTGTCCTTGGGCTTGCAACATGCTCAACCCATCTCACCGAGTTCACTCGTACCCGTGTGGCTGCACGTCAGGACAGGCTTCAGGTGTGCCCATGGGGCGAAAAGCTCTTGTTTCTCCCCTGGGAATGGCAGATTCATTGCCCTTGGCAGCACAGCAGAGCTGCTCTCAGTGGGAGCAAGAGGAGGAGCAGGGAGGGACTGAAGCAGGCAGCAAAGCATCCTGCTGTGCTCCAGCTCTGCAGCCCCCCACGGCCCTCCACTGCCAGTGCTTGGCATAGGCTTGTTTGCAAGCAAAGGGTTTCTCTTCATGCAGCACCAACCCCGAGTAAATGATTTTCTTGGGTGCTTTGTGCTGCACGGGGCACTTGCACTCAGTCATCTACACCTAGAAATACTGGAGCGAGGAACATCCATGCACTTGGAAAGCCTTCATGTCGGTAGCTGCGTGGGGAATTTTAGGCTCGTTATCCCCAGATAACCCATCACAGGGATAATTAACATAATTGGCGTTTTTCCTTGGAATGACTGGGTTTTTTTCCTCCTTTTCCCACCAGCTTTCCTGCAGGAGCTGGTAGAACGCGACAACTCCAAGTTCGAGGAGTGGTGCAACGAAATGGCCGAGATGCGCAAGCAGAGCGTGGCCAGGGGCAAAATCAAGCACGAGGAGGTGAAGGAGCTCTACAAAAGGTTACCCGCTGAAGCTGGTCTGTAAGACATTGTGGTAGTATCTTGTAGTAGACTGTTGTTAAGATTAGTGATGTTTTGTTACTAACCCACAGCTCGCTTCTGTGGCCTCAGCACTGCTGGAAGGCATTAGCCTCTTCAAGAGCAGAGCGATCGCTGCCTGTTGTTGCTGTGTGCATGCTGAGGGGTTTATTCCCTCTCTTGTCTTTCTGCCTTAACCTATTTTTCTCCCTTTTCTGCTCATTCTCGTGGCCTCTGGTGTCGTTCATTCCCTCTTGCTCCTTCTCCATCAGTCTCCTGTGTGCTTCCATGCGTGCTGACTGTGTTCTTCTGCCCGGTGAGCAGCTTGTCTCAGTGGCATTGAGGCAGAATGAAGGGCTGGTCTCAAACTGCCAGCTCACGATAAGTTTGGGAGCTGTTGATCCGAGTGAATCAGCAGGTAACAGGGTATGGAGATGCCTGACCTCCAGCAGCAAATGATTGGATTCAGCCCTGCCTCCAAGGCCCTGTGTCTAAGCTTTGTAGTCCATCTGATGAGTGATAGGGGTTAAAACTTTCCTACTACTCCTTGTGGCTCGTAATCTTAACATATCCGAGCACAAGGACTTTTATTCCCCTCCCTTGTTTTCCTCTCCCTCGAAACAAGCAGAGGGGGGTACTTCCTCTGCCCATCCCCTAAAAACTCCAGGGAATCTGTCACTGAGGACTTTAAAATGAGTTTAACTGTGCAGCCTGTCGGTCAGTTTGGTGCTTAGCCCTTGGTGACTCGGTGCCTCCTGTAAACATCTGCCTCTGCAGTTCATGCACCAGGTTTGATGACAGCAGGCGCTTCACTCGGGGACACAAGGGTGGCACAGCTCAGCTGTGGCCCCGCAAGCCGAGCAGTGTGAAATGTCACTGGTAAAGGAGAGCTGTGGTGGAGGTAGGAACGTGCCGTGAGTCACCGCTCCAAAGGAGCAGCGAGCACAGCCCTGCTCTGTTTGCTCTCCCCTTGAGCAGCGGCAGAAGGGTTTGCTCGCAGCGCTTCTAATAAGGCTCCAAAGGATGGCTTTACAAGCGCAGGCAGCGCTCCTCTGCCCCACTTTGAAGATGACGAGCCCCTAAGGGCACCCATTGCCTGCTGCAGGGCACGTCCTGGCCACAGCAGCTCCCTAGCACAGCTGGAGGCAGCGTTACTCCAGAGCTGCTCCGGGCGCGATCCCGCGGGAGCTGGGGACTCTCTGCAGCTGCACGGACGCGTTTGCTGCCAGCTCTGTGGAGCCTGCCCCAGATAAAGGCTTTCTGGGGAAGGCACTTTCATCCCAAAGCAGCTCTGACAGCGCTGCGGTTCTCTGGAGGTCATGGTTCTGTGGCTGGCGTTGCGTAAGATGGGGATAGTGCTGGGATGTGCTGCAGGGGAACAGAGGGTTTGAAGCCCGGCTTCACAAAGGTCCAGGCAGGCTGGAAGACAAAGTGTTTTCCCATAGCTTCTCTGTTGCTCCTTTGTTTGAAACATGGATTTGTGTTCATTTCATAAACGGAGCCAAGGGTGATGTTTCTCCTTGGTTTCAGAGCTGCTTGCCTTGTGTCAGCATAGAACAGGCTTCATTTCCTCCTCGTTCCTTCCTCATTTCCCAATCACCTCAAAGAAGGGTTTGCACATCAGCAGCAGGTCTTGGTATTAAGTCACAGAATCATGGAGGGGCTTTAAGGTCCCTTCCAACCCTTTCCATGGGCAGGGACACCTTCCACTAGAGCAGGGTGCTCCAAGCCCCTGTGTCCAACCTGGCCTTGAACACTGCCAGGGATGGGGCAGCCACAGCTTCTCTGGGCACCCTGTGCCCACTGAGATACATGGATTCACCCACAGCTGTTTCACTGCTCCTACAGCTGCTGCTGAGCCGTGGTTTGTGCTCTGCACCTTCTGAACATTTGAGCCAGTGCCCATTTGCACTGTACGTGGTAAAATGCACAAGGGTGTCTCGCCACGAGTGGCAAGAGCAGCCCAGAATAGCGCCGGAGTGTTGGGCGCTGAAGGGATAGGGCAAGCACTGACCTCGTCTATTTAATGTTGTTGCCTTTTGTTTTTCTATGTAACCCAACAAGGTCACTCTAGAAAGACCCTTTAATGTATAATCACAGCTTGAGCCATAGAATCCCAGACTGGTTTGGAAGAGACCTTAAAACTCCTCCAGTTCCAACACCCTGCACCGTCGCAGTAAAGAACTTGTGCCTTATCTCCAACCTGAACTCCCCCTGGTTCAGTCTGAGCCCATCACCCCTTGTCCTATCGCTCCAGTCCCTGATGAAGAGTCCCTCTCCAGCATCCTTGTAGCCCCCTTCAGACCCTGGAAGCTGCTCTGAGGTCTCCATGCAGTTTCTCTTCTCCAGGCTGAACAGCCCCAATGTTCTCAGCCTGGCTCCATACGGGAGCTGCTCCAGCCCCTGCTCATCCTCATGGCCTCCTCTGACCTTGCTCCGACAGCTCCATGTCCTTTATAGTATTATATCTGTCCCTCAGTGGCTGATAGGAAAATCCCTCCCATTCCTCGACTGCTCTCCTGTAAGCCACTAAAGGTTTAGCAGTGTGACTTGGAGTGGTCTGGGCTTCCATACGGATTGCTTGAATGCGAACTGACCGCTTATTCTTGCATATCTTAGCTTCACATAGCACCTACCTCCTAAATGCGATGCTGAGATGAGACTTGGCCAGGGGAAGCTGTAGTGGCTGTTTGAGAACCGAACAGAGGGTTTTACTCAACACTGATAGCTTGTTAAGTTTTAAAAGTGCTGTTTAATATCAGAGTAATGATGAAACACCATCTGCTGCGTTGTGCCGTCGCTGACACGTTCGGGCTGGTTTCTCTTTGTGCTTTTTCCCCTCCCAGGTTCCCCGTACGACTTCATCTCTCTGGAGTGGCTGCAGAAATGGCTGGATGAGTCCACTCCTCCCAAGCCCATAGATAACACAGCCTGCCTCTGCTCACACGGCAAGCTCCATCCCGACAAAATATCCATCATGAAGAGGATATCGGAGTACGTGGCTGACTTCTTCTACCGGAGATATGGAGGAGGGCCCCGGCTGAATGGTGAGGTGGCAGCTACAAAATGCCTTCTCCAGCTCATGGTCTGAACGTAGTTTAGAGCCTTGTTCTGGTCCCAGACCTGTCCTTCATCAGAGCTTTATTTCTTTTTCTGCTGCACTGGTTGATTTGGTTAATGTTCAAATGTTAACATTCAAACAGCTACAGTTGGTCTGACTGCAGTCATAGAGCCATAGAACCCCAGAGTGGTTTGCGTTGAAGGGACCTTAACGCTCCTCCAGCTCCACCCCCTGCCACGGGCAGGGACACCTTCCACTGGAGCAGCTTGCTCCAAGCCCCTGTGTCCAACCTGCCCTTGAACACTGCCAGGGATGGGGCAGCCACAGCTTCTCTGGGCACCCTGTGCCAGCGCCTCAGCACCCTCACAGGGAAGAGCTTGTGCCTAAGAGCTCATCTCCATCTCCCCTCTGGCAGGTTAAAGCCATTCCCCTGTCCTGTCCCTCCATCCCTTGTCCAAAGCCCCTCTCCAGCTTTCCTGCAGCCCCTTTAGGCACTGGAGCTGCTCTCAGGTCTCCCCTTCAGGAGCCTTCTCTTCTCCAGGCTGCCCCAGCCCAGCTCTCTCAGCCTGGCTCCAGAGCAGAGCTGCTCCAGCCCTCGCAGCATCTCCATGGCCTCCTCTGGCCTCGCTCCAACAGCTCCACGTCCCTCTTGTGCTGCTGCCCCAGAGCTGGATCAGGACTGTAGGGGGGGTCTCATGGGAGCGCAGCAGAGGGGCAGGATCCCCTCCCTGAGCTGCTGCTGATGCTCTGGGGATGCAGCCCAGCCTGTCTGGGACTCAGTTCTCTTTCATTCCTGGGTTCTTCTTTTAGGAAGAGCTGCACATGGAGGGACTTCTGGGAACACTATTTAAATGTAAGGCTTGGATGGTTCTGTGAAGTTCATTCACTTGCACATGCAACCCCTCAGACTCTTGTCTGTACCTGCAGTACCTACACATCCTGTGTGGGCAGCATTCCCTGGAGCCAGCAGCACGGATATGTGCAGAACAAGCAAATAAATCCCTGTCTGTCACTTCTAGCCTGTCCTGAGCTGCCTCTCAAGGAAAGCACATACCTGATAGCCTACATGCTTGTGTTGTGGGCATTTGTCACACATCTTGAGTTTTGGGGTCAGCCCAGCCCCAGTAGTCTTCAGGCATCCCTTAATTGAGCCCCAGGCTTAGTTCCTTTTGTAAAGGAGCTCCATGACTCCCGCTGAGACCAAATTAGCTCAGCTCCTACTAGGAGCTTATAGGGAAGAAACAGAACCAGCAGCAAGTGCTGTGACGCAGGCAGTCTTTGTGGAGAGCAACCAGGGCAGCATTTATGAGTCAACTGGAAGGTCGCCCGCGGGTCTGTTTGGGGAGTAGGGCTGGGAGGGAGGGAGGGATGGATGGATGGATGGATGGATGGATGGATGGATGGATGGATGGATGGATGGATGCACTGCCTTCTCCAGCTTCTTCCCTGGATGTGCCCCTCTTGTTCCCAGAGGAAGACACGTGCTCAGCTCTAGGGTTTCCACTCCTGTTGCTCCAGTGTAGCTTTGCGGGGGAGGGGGTTATTTCTGGCTTTAACCTCAAAGCACCACAATATGGGTTTTTTCCTTGCAATATGCCTAATCCCTCCTGCCTTTTGGCTCCCCTGGCTGTGTGTTGGCATGCCCTGGCTCGCAGCTGGAATTGCAGAGTGTTGGTACCAGGGAGCTGTGAAGCCAGTGGAACAGATCCCACCTCTGAAGTGTTTTATGTTCATTTAACCGGCAGATGTGGCCTGATCTGGCAGTGACCCCAGGGATCTCCTCATTTACATGTGAAAGCTCCGGTCTTGAGGCAGGGTAGTTGGTACCTGCGTGTCTGAGCACCTTCAGACCAGCCAGCGGCTCCGCCGTGTGTGTGATAAATCGCGTTTCTTTCCCCTGTCACCCCAGTGAAAGCACTTTGCAAGGACTGTGTGGTGGAAAGGTGTCGAATCCTGCGGCTGAAGAACCGCTTAAACGAAGACTACAAAGCCGTGACCAACCTGCTGAAGATCACAGTCAAGGGGTATGTCAGTCCTGATGCTATCGAGTATCGTCAGAGGGGTTTGAGAAGTGCTTAAATAGAACCATAGAAACACAGATGGTTTGGGTTGGAAAGGACCTTAAGATCATCCAGTTCAACCCCCTGCCATGGGCAGGGACACCTCCCACTAGAGATGTGATTTGCGTTGCCAGCGCTGTTGTCTCTCTGCAGGAATGACGGGTTCTGGGTTGGAAAAGCATCCTTGAGGAGCTGGCGTCAGCTGGCTCTGGAGCAGTTAAATGAGCAAGATGAAGACACGGAGCACAGTAATGGGAAAATGAATGGAAACACACAAAGCAAAGGTAGTTCTGCTGCTGTGGAGACCCACAGCCTGATACCTCCTAACAAAAGACACGTTGGGTGCTCCTGTAGCTGTTTGGCTTTCCTGGCATGAGTTGGGAGGAAAGGATAATAAAGCACATAAAAAGCTCCTTCATTTAAGGAGCTTTTGATTTGATAAGCTTCAAAAGTGCTGGGTGATCTTCACACCCTGAGGAGATAAGTAGTTTTGTAGTTTTACAAAGCTGTGTAAAATTACCACCCCAGACCCATGATCTTTTCATCTGCTTTTATCTGAATGAGGGAGCCCAGGGGGGAAAGAAACATGAAAATTACCTTGATGAAGATGCTTATTGACGGTCTATGGATGAGCGGTGTGAAGCAGCACTGGGAAAACACAGCCTAGGAGAAAAAGTCATGAGTTGAACCCTCTTCTGTGCCAATATCATGAGTATGATGAGAATGGATGGGGATTTATTTGCCTTCTGCTGTTTAAGCCTTTGGAAACTGGATATTTTGTTGAGCGTTTAGTTTCAGAACTGAGGGCAAGAAGCTTGCTTGAATGCAAGTGGAGGTGATGGGCTGATGGCGTTGATCTCGGGCTTGAAGGCTCTGAGAGCACGACAGCCCTCTGATCATACCTGGTGCTGGTGGAGCACTCAGTGCAAAAGGGTACTTGAGTTACGACTCCTCATTCCTCAGGGGCGGTTTCACAACAGGTTGCAGCTCTGAGTAGTACATTTGAATTGCTCACAAGCCAACACGCTTGTCTGGCAGGTCGGTAGAGACACTAACCACTTACTGTGTTTATGATGCTCCAATTCAGGGGCCAACTGAATTACTATGGAGCTTCAGTTCTTAACTATCATTTATGCATTAACGTGGGGCTTGTCACCCCCCAGCAAGCTCCCCCTTGGTTTGTCAGGCAGCATCTGGCTTAGATCAGCATCCACAAAGCAAAGAGGGCACTGATGTTTGCCGGCAGGTTTCCGCTCCCTGCGCTCTCACCTAGCCTGTGTTTAGGTTAAACCCTGATCCCCGGCAGCAGGGAACCCCTGTGGTGCTTTAGCCCTAACAAATGTATCCTTTGTAGTCTCACAAAGGGCAGGCTTGTGCTGCAGGCACTTCAGAGCACTCCTACGTGGGCTGTAGGCTGTAATCCCGCCTGCCTGGGGGCCACGACATCGGAGAACAGCAAATTGCCTTCCAAAGATTCCCTTGGGTTGAGGGTTTTGCCGCAATTTGGAAGGCAACCGCGCTCCTTTGCCCAAAGCTTCTTCCTTTCTTAAGGGAGGAAACTGCAGTCTTCACGGGTTGGGGTTTTTGTTGTTTCCTTCAATTAGATGAATCCAATGAAGAGAAGAGAGAGGAGGAAGAGGAGTTAAATTTTAATGAAGACATCGTTTGCCCACATGGTGAGTCTCTCCGGGGGATGGAGCTGAATGTTGCTGTTGTTGCCCACTGCTCAAGGCTTTGACCTTGTAGCCTTTGCTCCCTCTGAGGGCAGCACAAGTTGTTACTGCAGAAATGTGCTTAATTCTAATTTTCCTGGTGTTTCTTGACACTCAAACTTTATTTGCAAATCAGCAGCCACCTTGCAGCCCGGATTTGGGAAGGCAGGGAAAAGGGTGCAAAGGCAGAGATGCTGTGAGAAGTGCTGGGCTGTGGAAGGGAGGATCTATCAGTAACGAAGCCACAGAGAACCAGAGATACGTGGAATGGTTTGTGTTGGAAGGGACCTTAAAGCTAATGCAGTTTCAACCCCTGCCACGGGCAGGGACACCTTCCATAGAGCAGCTTGCTCCAAGCCCCTGTGTCCAACCTGGCCTTCAACACTGCCAGGGATGGGGCAGCCACAGCTTCTCTGGGCTCAGCACCCTCACAGGGAAGAGCTTGTGCCTAAGAGCTCATCTCAGTCTCCCCTCTGGCAGGTTAAAGCCATTCCCCTTGTCCTGTCCCTCCATCCCTTGTCCAAAGCCCTCTCCAGGTTTCCTGCAGCCCCTTTAGGCACTGGAGCTGCTCTCAGGTCTCCCCTTCAGGAGCCTTCTCTTCTCCAGGCTGCCCCAGCCCAGCTCTCTCAGCCTGGCTCCAGAGCAGAGCTGCTCCAGCCCTCGCAGCATCCCCATGATCTCCTCTGGCCTCACTCCAGCAGCTCCACGTCCCTCTTGTGCTGCTGCCCCAGAGCTGGATCAGGGCTGCAGGGGGGGTCTCATGGGAGCACAGCAGAGGGGCAGGATCCCCTCCCTGAGCTGCTGCTCACGCTCTGGGGGTGCAGCCCAGCACAGGGGGGGCTCTGGGCTCAAGCGCACACTGAAGCTGGGTCATGGGGAGCTTCTCATTGACCAGCACCCCCAAGTCTCTTCAGGACTGCTCTCAATACATTCTCAGCCCATCCCGTGGTTGTCCTTGGGATTGCCTCAGCCCAAGGGCAGGACCTTGCACTTGTCCTTGTTGAGCTTCATGAGTCCATGATGACGTGATGGAGTGAGAGCAGCGCCAAAGATCTGCAACCACTTGAAAGCTCTGAAAGTGTTTAGGAATAAAACGTGGGGCAGTCGGTCAAGGTGGGAGCTGAGAGCATCCATTTATCCTCTTGGTTTACATAAAATGAGGAGCACTTACCTAACCTCTGTGGAAACGGGTTATCTGGGAGCACTGAGGATATTGGCTTACCGACCTGCTGCTCTTGGTGCCTGTTTACATAAGGCTCTGCCCCAGCCTTGGTTGTTTTCCTATGCGATGGTTCATTAGCAACATCCTTGGCTACCCTGCTGTTTAAATGTCCCTTTGCTAGCTTGTAAGTTGCTCCCAGACAGAGCTCTTAGTGAGCTCCAGTTTGTAGGCATCAATTTCCTTGTTGGGAATGCTCCATCTCGTTCCTAGTAAGAAGGAAACCTGCCATAAATCAGCCGCACACCTCCTGTCATCGAGGTTGAGCAAGGATGTCAAGTAATGGCTTGAGAAAGCCTCGGTTTACAGTGTCTGAGCGCTTTGGCACGGCGTTTGCTGTTATTCAGAGCTGTTATTCCCATTGCCACGAGGCTGCTCCCATCAAATAAAAGCATTCAGCATCGTGGTGAAACATTTAATGAAGCCAGACATGACAAGAATAGGCCAGGAGGCCTCTGAACAATTTCTGATGGTGAATTGCTGCTTGATCTGTGACTTTGGGTCATAGCAGAATAAACACTGTGAAATAAGGGGGCTGCTGGCAGCTCAGATCGCATCGTGTTGAGCTCACCCCAATTCCTCATGGAAAACAGCCTTTCCGCCTTTAAAATCCCCCTCTGGAGCGTATCAGCAAATCTGTGGTCTCCATCCTATGGCTTTCATTTTGCTGTGGAGGAAGTGCCTTGGTGGTAGGCCTGGGAAAGCCATTGCTTTATCCGTGAGGTCTGGCTAGGCTCCAGATGTACCATCCCGGCGTTCCCTGCAGAACTCCCTTTGCATCCCTGCTGCAATCCCGTGCTCTCCAGTGGCTGCCCAACCTCAGCGGGTAATTTCTTCCAGATACCAAGTGAAGAATCCTTTGATGTCTGTGCCCAAAGCGTGTCGCTGCATGGTGGGAAGGGGGTCACCGGTCAGGATCATCATCTTCCAGATGGCAAAGCACTTGTTCCCTGCACATCCAGATCTGATTTTTCCACCTCTTTTCGCTCAGCAGCAAATTAATCCATTTTCATTAACCGTGCAGTGTCCAGGCACTGATTTGGACAAGCTGGCTTCCCCCCATCCTTGGGAAGCAGCCTGCTCCTGCCTCCTTGCGTGGTAAAGCTGGGCCATTTGGTCACGTTTGCTGAAGGCCAAGTGGCCAACGCTGTGGCAATGCGATCCCGCCTGACTTTGGTTAGTAAGGAGAAGCAGGAGGGGAGCGTTGCTGTTTTCTCCTCTTTAGGGCTGGCAGAATTCCAGGAGTGAGGAAAGCCGCCGGGTCCAGGAGCCTGGGGAGCTGCCTGTAATGTTAAAGAGGGAGAAGGAGCCTTTTCTCCTCGTCTCCTTTCTGTAGCTCCCCAGGCTATAGAAAAGCAGATAATGAGGTGTTTGTGCCCTTGGCTGGACCCTGCTCAGCGCTGTGACTTTGCTGTTTTTGCTTCCCTCTGGCTGCTGAAACCCACATTTAGGCCTGAATATTCCCGTGCTGCATCCAAATCCGGTTCGCATCTCACTGTTGCAACTGCTCCCCTGCTTTCTCCCTGCAACTTCCCAGCTGCTCTCCCATAGGGAGCTGCGGTTGTGCTTTCCCCTTGGAGTTCATCAAGTTGGAGCCTTAAGCTTTTGCCTTCTCCGGACTTCCCAAGCCTTATTCGTCTACCAGAGCATGTGTTGTCACATGTATGCACAGTGTCCAGATGTGTGAGTGTGAGCTTTCTGCTCCTGCTGTCCCTAAAGCAACGAGCACAAATGCCTCTTGTCAAGAGAAGCTGTGGCTGCCCCATCCCTGGCAGTGCTCAAGGCCCGGTTGGACACAGGGGCTTGGAGCAAGCTGCTCCAGTGGAAGGTGTCCCTGCACATGGCAGGGGTTGGAACTGGATGAGCTTTAAGGTCCCTTCAACTCAAACCACTCTGGGATTCTATGATAAACCATTTGTGGGTTGTTTTGAGCTGCTTGAGCAGCAGGATAAATAACCTGTGGGGTCTGGAGGTAGCCAGTAAACCTCTTCGTATCTTCACACCCATCACTCCTTGGAGCAGATCAGGGTGTAAATCCCTCCTTTCCAATTCTGAGGTGCTTGGATAGGGCACATGAAGCTATCAGAGATCATACAGCGGTAGTCTTGGTTTTTCAAGGGTGAGGAAAGCACCTGGCTCCTGTTTGATGGGCCATGGGTCAGTGTGCAGCTTGGGAAGTGCAGTCCCCATACAGATGCAGGTGTGGACAGCCAGGATCAGCACACAGCAGCCCCGTGCCCTCTGCAGCATAGCTGTGCTTTCCCTCATCTCTCTAACATCACTTGTGTTTGATCAGCTGCTCAGTTCCTGAGCTCTGGAATCCAGAGGACGTTTGCATGAATTAAAGTCCCGTTGGATTATTTTCCTGTCTAAACAGGGATAAAGGAGTTGAAGGTGACTTTGTGTGTTGGTTGTGCTCTGTTTTGTTGACACGGTGTGTGAATCTCTTCCCCCCCATTTGTACCCTGTAATCTCTTGCATCTGGTCAGTGCTGCGACACATCGCTGAGCGCTGGCGAGCAAAGCCCTTCTCTTGGCTCTGTCTCTGCAGGTGGCCTGTGCATATCCGAGAACGAGCGCCGGGTGATTTCCAAGGAAGCCTGGGAGAAGCTCAAGCAATATTTTCCGAAGGCCCCTGAATTCCCAAATAACAAAGAGTGCTGTTCCCAGTGCAAGGTATTTGCCAAACAACCTCTTGTTGACTGTAAATACATGGTGGTGTTTCTGGTTCTGGTGTAACCCAGAAGGTAATGGCCCATTTAACAGCAGTGAGAAGCTGAAGCTCTGCTGTTATTAACTGTTTCGTGCAGATCTTGGAGCGCGAAGGGGAGGAGAACGAAGCTCTGCATAAGATGATGGCCAGCGAGCAGAAGACTTCTCTCCAGAACCTGTTCCATGATAAATGCAGACCTTGCCTGGGCAGCTGGCCTCAGGTATGGGGAGGAGGGCACCAGGGCACCATAGCAGGGCCTGGGGCAGGGTTTCAAGTGCTTTTATCCCTTCTAAGAGAATCTCTTTTGCCTGTGAACGAGGCTGCTGGTACCCGTGAGCCCGTGCCAGCAGAGCTCACACGTGAGCTGTGCCGAGGTGTCATTTCCCCATCAGCTGTGCTGGCGCAGAGCCCTGCTGAAGCACCACGAGCTGCTCTCCTGTGCCAGCGGAGCCGTAGCTGGCCCACACTCAGCCAGATGAGCACCATCAATATTGCTGCTGTGGTTACATCCGCCCCTTCAAGCACCAAAATGGTGTGGCTGTGCCGGTGGAGGCGGCTTTCCTGTGCGAGCCACAGTGTGCTGCTGGTCAGACAGAATTCACATGGGCTCCAGCATCCTCCTGCATCCCAACAGCTCAGGGGAGCTTCCCTAAATGCTGGAGACTTGTAAATAGAAGTGATGGTCATGCAAGAACAAGTCTTCCTATGGAGCCAGGCTGAGAGAGCTGGGCTGGGGCAGCCTGGAGAAGAGACGGCTCCTGAAGGGGAGACCTTAGAGCAGCTCCAGTGCCTAAAGGGGCTGCAGGAAACATGGAGAGGGGCTTTGGACAAGGGATGGAGGGACAGGACAAGGGGAATGGCTTTAACCTGCCAGAGGGGAGACTGAGATGAGCTCTTAGGCAGAAGCTCTTCCCTGTGAGGGTGCTGAGGCGCTGGCACAGGGTGCCCAGAGAAGCTGTGGCTGCCCCATCCCTGGCAGTGTTCAAGGCCAGGTTGGACACAGGGGCTTGGAGCAAGCTGCCCTTGCCCTGTTGGAGCTGGATGAGCTTTAAGGTCCCTTCCAACCCAAACCACTCTGTGATTCTAAGACCTCTCGGAGAAGCCTGGAGCAATCCAGGGCTTTGAGGCAGCTCTAAAGACATGGCACAAGCTGCTGGCCCCGCGCCGTGGCTCCAGGACCTCTCACTGATTAATGATTGTCACAGAGATCCTGCCAAGGTGCTTTGGCAGGTGCCCCGGTGGCTCCAATGTGCCAGGTCAGTTTGCTGCTCCGGGTGCCTCCTCCAGACAGAAATGAATACCAAGGTCCGTACTGATCCATGTTTCAGAACTGGGGAACCTCAGAAGGGTTTAAATGGGAAGCACTAAGCTGGAGTTGTGCCAGGTCCTACAGGCACATCCAGCAGGATTGGGTCTGCTTTTGGAGCTGGAGTAGGTGATGGGAAGCTGGAGCACATCACCATGGGTCAGTTCCGAACAGGAAGGTCTCTCCAGGCAGTGAGGCTACATTCTCTTCTCCCTTTGAATTTCCCAAGGAAGCCTTGATATAGAAGAGCTGAGGATCTTTCCCTCAAACTTTTTGAGTTTTCCTGATCCAAATCAGTTGAGGTTTGGGGAGGAAAATACACAGAGTGGTTTAATGTGGAGGTGGAGAAGAGAGATGAAAACACATCAGAGGTGCAGAGGAGTGTCTGCTTTAGTCCCTGAGAACAGTCTGGGGCGTCTTAGCTGCTGCAGGGGAAGTGCCTGTGTCCTGCTGTGAATTAGAGGTAATTGGATCTAAAGCTAAACTAACTCCGCAATAAACACCAGATTAGTAATGTAAGTGCTTAGTACTTGATCCCAAATTATTTAGCTTGGCTTTCCCAGCGCGCTCGGATGGAGTTGTCATGGTGAAGCCACTGAGGGCTGGAGGAGAATGAGCGCTGCAGAAAGCACTGAGCAGTCATCGCCTCTCTGTTGTGGGATTAATTAACAAAAGAGCCTTTTCCCCCCCTTCTTTTCCCCTCCAGGAGACAGATGAGCTGTACATCGTGTCGCAGTTCTTTGTGGAAGAGTGGAGGAAATTTGTCAGGTAACGTGGCTGGAAGTTTTTGGTGCTTTCTATTCCTGATGAGTTTTGCTCTTGAGTGCCGGTGCGGTGAGGAGTCACCTGCCGTTTCCCTGGCTGGGAACAAGGAAGCTGCTTTCTGCAGAACTTGGATTGGTTGTAATGCGTCGTAAGGCATTTCCTTGTTTATCGTGTCTCAAGCAGATGGTGGGATTAGATGGGAACCTGATTAGTTTGTTCATCTGTCTGGAGCTGGATCCCAGGCAGAGGTCACTGCTCAGTCCTGCTTCCACAGCCTGCTGCTGGAGATGGAAATCTCTGCAGCTCGCAGGCACGCAGATCTGATTTCCTCATCTGTAGTGCTTTCATATTCTCAGCTGGAATGCCTTCTGTAAACACTCACCTCTGATTTCTTCCTGGCTGCCTGCAGCGATGTGGGGTTTGTGGGATCACCTGAACCGCGCTTTGCAAACCGCTTCCCTTTACCTGTGCAGGAGGCCAACGCGCTGCAGCCCCGTGTCCTCAGTAGGGAACAGCGCTCTCCTCTGCCCCCACGGAGGCCTCATGTTCACCTACGCTTCCATGACCAAAGAAGACTCCAAACTGTGAGTTTCTTCTCTTCACGTGGGTGCCTTTGAAGGGTGTTGTCATCCTGGGGAGCGTTCCTGGAGCAGCGCTGAGCTGCAGCAACACGAGGAGCAAATGCTTGTCCGTGAAGAGAATTAACACATAAGCTTGCTCAGGCTCACCTTAGCCTTCATGCAAGGCAAGACCTAAACTGTCAGCGTGCTGGGTCAAGAAAAGAAAGGAGCTTACTTCAGCTTGGCTGGTTCCTAACAATCAACCCCCCTGAATTTGAGCAGGGCATAGGAGCATCCGGCTTGCTCACACTTTGCTTTCCATGGGACTTGCCCCCTGGAGCGCTGGACACTGGGCTGGAGTTCATGCTCCGTAGCATTGCTTCTGCAGTGATGCAGCAGTAAAAGTAGCAGATCTTCCCCTCTGCTCCGTCTCCTCCATCCTACCCCCGGCATGACTGGAGCAGAACAGCATCACTAATAGCACGCTACTTTTTCCCTGTTATCCTGGGTGTTCAGGCCCTCGTGTGTAGCTGGAGTTAGGGATTGATTTTTGGAGCTTTTCTTTCCTTAACGAGTCTAAGAAGAAGAGAGGAGGCTGTTGGGGAGCTCAGGGCTTGGCTTTTCCATGTCATAAAGCACATTCTTGTTCCTTTGCACAGTATAGCTCTGATATGGCCCAGCGAGTGGGAGAGGATTCAAAAACTCTTTGTTGTGGATCACGTCATCAAAATCACCCGGACCCCAGCGCCCGGGGCAGACCCCGAGGGTGCCCTTTACACCTCGGAGCCCCGTGAGTGCATGTTCTGCTGCTCCCTGGGCTCTGTTCTGTGCCAGCTCTCTGGGCAATGGCCTAAAGGCTCAGGTCTAAGGGGGTGGGTGGTAAACACGGAGCTTGGCGGATGCTCTGGGTTATTGGGCTGGGATCTCCAAGGAGCTGAAGCAATGAAATGCACTTTATCTTTGTGCCTCCCCAGAGCTCTGTCCGGAGTGCAGAGAAGGGTTGTTGTGCCAACAGCAGCGGGACTTGCGTGAGTACACCCAGGCAACCATCTACATCCATAAAGTGGTGGATAATAAGAAGGTACGGGCTCTCCTTGCTCCTCCTGGCTCTGTTTCACTGAACAGGAACTGTGCTGAGCATCCAGAGAAGGATCCAGACGTGGTGGCGAGCCAGCTGCCGTGGCCTGCTGTGTCCCCATGGGGTTGGGACCTGCTGGGGGGACACTGGTGGCAGTGGGCTGCTCTCTGCAGGCAGGAACCACCCGGCTCTGCAGCTCCTATCGCTTTGGCACAAATAGCAGATGGGAAAGCTCTGTCTGTAGCTGCTCTGACAATTTGGCCTCCTCCAGGTTTCCTTTTGCCAAGCCGACTCCTTTGTGTTACCGGGTTATCTTCACGGATGTGTCCAGCTTGGGTTATTTTAAGCACTGGTGTAACTATTTCTGTCTTCCTAATGGTCTTACCAGGCTCTACCTGTTCTCCCCCTCCAATATTTGTTATTTCCTTTCCTGGTTGCTCAAGTGACGTTTATTCCTAGATAGAAATGAACTCTTAACCTCCGTGCTGAGGAAGTAGCAGCAAAGGTGGAGATGGAGTTCAGGATCCCTTATGAAGCTATGAACGATGTCTCTGCTTTGCTGGGGCCTTTAAGCATCGGTATTGGGTCTAGAATTGGCTTTACATGCACCCAAAAGCTGGTTGCAGTAAGTCTCCCTCCTTAGGGCTTAGTTTGTGCTTTAAGGGGGAAGTCAAGGCTCATGGGCAAGCTCAGCTAAAGGTGTTCCTGCACCTTCACACCATGGAGTTGGGTTTTCTGCCTCTACATCCCTGCCAGTGTAAGGGAGGAGCTGGAGCCCAGAGAACTGCAGGTTGGTGGAGGCTGGATGGGTTCTGCCATGGGTTTGAGCTGTAGAGCACACAGTGTGGCCTCGAGCCTTTCAATACCTTAAGGAGGCTGACAAAAAGCCTGGAGAGGGGCTTTGGACAAGGGATGTAGGGACAGGCCAAGGGGAATGGCTTTAACCTGCCAGAGGGGAGACTGAGATGAGCTCTTAGGCACAAGCTCTTCCCTGTGAGGGTGCTGAGGCGCTGGCCCGGGGTGCCCAGAGAAGCTGTGGCTGCCCCATCCCTGGCAGTGTTCAAGGCCAGGTTGGACACAGGGGTTGGAGCAAGCTGCTCCAGTGGAAGGTGTCCCTGCCCATGGCAGGGGTTGGAACCGGAGGAGCTTTCAGGTCCCTTCCAACCCAAACCACTCTGTGATCCCATGATTCATCAGCTCTGGGTTTTCAGCCTGGCTCGGGGCTGCATCCCGAGGCTGTATCTTGGCTCTGGTGCAGAGGAGGGTTGGTTGGTTGTTTTCTTCCCCTGGTGCTGGGCAGGATGGAGCTCACGCGTGGGGCTGGCAAACCACAGGCAGCTTTGCTTTGCTGAGCAGCTGGAGATGGAGAGAGGGGAGGAGAGTTCTGCAGGAGCAGAGCCAGGCAGCGCTTCCATCGCATTGCCAGTGCTGCAGCCCTGTAAAACCCGTGCAGGGCAGCCCCGTTGGAATCCAGAGGGCTCCGGGGAGGCTGTGGCTGCTGCTGGATGGTTGGGAGCTGGGATTGCATCGTTAACTGTAAATACATTGATGGAGAAGTGAGCTCTTGGGCTCCTGGATGGAGCACACCCTCCCCAGGGCTCCTGCAATCCCCAGCTCCAGCCAAAGCTTAGATGGGAATTCTCCTCTGGCAGATCCGTGCCTCCCGGAGTGACCTACGCGGAACCGAGCAGCCCCTTGATTTATATGTTTGTGTAAATTATTTAGATTTCATTTACTTACAACCTCCAGCCCCATCAATAATGGTGCTGAGTGCCTCCATGGGTCTGCCGCAGGGCTGGATGAGTGTCTGATTCGTGGATAATCCTCCTTTCTCTGTGTTAGGGCTTTCATAATACACTTAGATGAACCGGAGAGGCAGCCAGCTAATGGCAAAGAAATGAGTCCAGGCCCCTGGAGACTTTCCCTTTGCCTGGAGAGGAGGGAAGGTCCTGAGCAGCAGGAAGCACCTGCACTTCAATGGAGAAGCTTGTTCCGAATCCCCCCGTGGTTCAGTGCAGATGGGGAGGGGTGGAGAAGACTTTGCAGAGCGCGTGGAGCAGCTCCCGGGTTCTTCCTGCTCCGTCTCAGCTCCTCAGGCTGAGGTGGCCTGCTGGGATGTGGCTTTGGGATGATGCTGTCGGGTTAGTTACGGAGAATGGTTTTTATGACTTCAGGTAATGAAGGACGCTGCTCCGGAGCTGAACGTGAGCAGCTCAGAAGCTGAAGAGGAAAGGGAGGAAAACAAGCCAGAGGGGGAGCAAGACCCAGATTTTAACCAGGTAGAGATCGAACCCACCACCAGGCCCCTTGGGTTGTGCATCGTCCCCTGGAGTCAGCATGGTGGGACAGCCCCTTCCTCCTCCCTTAACCACGAGCAGGCCAAACCAAGGGTCTAAAACTCATTTCAAGGGTGGCACCACCCCACTGAGTTGTTTCGGAGGGAGCAGGTACCGATGGTGACCCCTGTGCTTGGCTGGTGCCACCCTGCACCGGTGCAGGAGCAGGAACCGAGGCTTCAAGGCAAATCCTTCGCTCTTGATCCTTGCACGCTTCAGTTTGCTTTCCAAGGGGCTTTGCATCACTCTGTGCCTTCCCTCGCATGAGCATCTCGCCTGTAACACAGGCCGGGGCGTGGGGAGGTTGTGGTTTTCCCTCTAATCCCAAACTTGGGCTCCTGATAGTTTCTCTTCCCTCTTGCTCCTAGGCCAACGGCGGCGCGAAGCGCCAGAAGATCTCCCACCAGAGCTACATCCCTTACCAAAAACAAGGCATCCGGCGAAGCACCCGGCACCGTAAAGTCCGAGGGGAGAAAGCACTGCTCGTTTCTGCTAACCAGACCCTGAAAGAGCTGAAAATCCAGGTAAAGTGGTTTTCCTCCATGGAACAGAGGAGGAAAACGCAGCGTCAGGAGTGCACGGCCGCGAGGGGATGGAGGGAAGGAGCATAACGCCCCGCAGGGCATGGGAAGGCGCGTGTTGCTCTTGTGGACGTGTTCTTGTGCAGCTCAGCAGTGCGGTGTTTCCCTCAGCACCCAGTGAGCCTGTCTCATTGTGTTGGCACAGATCATGCATGCATTTTCAGTTGCTCCCTTCGACCAGAACTTGTCCATCGATGGGAAGATGCTGAGCGATGACACGGCGACACTCGGCAGCCTGGGAGTCATCCCCGAGTCCGTCATCTTGTTAAAGGTAACATGAGGCTGGGGCTGCTGGGATCGAGCCGGATGACACAGGGAATTGAGCTGGGGTCTTGTACATCCAAAGGGAAACACCTTACGGTGCGTGTGGAAACTGCTGGGGGATAGATGTGCCCACCCGTGGCTGCTCGGGGGCTTGGTTTCATGAGGTCCTTCTTCTCAGAGGAGGAAAAGCCCCTTTGCTTTGGCTTGGTTTAAAGAGCATCTCTTAGGCGGCCTTTGCTGCTGAGCTGTGTGTGTCCCAGCCCAAAATAAGGCTGAATTAGGGAGTGAGTCCTCCCCTCTTGTTCCCAGATGGTTTTGGGGCAAGAGAGCTGTTCCCCACTCCCCCCGAGCGGGGCCGTGAGCTTCCACATGAGGTTGATTCCTCATTAATCCCCTGCTCCACTTTATTTTCCAGGCTGATGAACCCATTGCAGATTACGCAGCGATGGACGACGTTATGCAAGGTGAGGGGTGGGGGACGCCTCGGAAGCTTTGGGGTTCAGGGAAGGCACCTCACCACTGCGATTAGGGAGAAGGGTTGATGGGCAAGGGTTGTGTTGGGTTTGGGTTGAAAATGGAGGTGCTGAAGCTTTGTTTTGCAAGTCTGGGACAAGCCCAAGCAGAAACACAGGCTGGGGAGAGAATGCATCGAGAGCAGCCCTGAGGAGAAGGACTTGGGAGTGTTGGTCAATGAGGGGCTCCCCATGACCCAGCTTCAGTGTCTGCTTGAGCCCAGAACCCCCCTGTGCTGGGCTGCTCCCCAGAGCGTGAGCAGCAGCTCAGGGAGGGGATCCTGCCCCTCTGCTGTGCTCTGGGGAGAGCCCCCCTGCAGTCCTGATCCAGCTCTGGGGCAGCAGCACAAGAGGGACGTGGAGCTGCTGGAGCGAGGCCAGAGGAGGCCATGGAGATGCTGCGAGGGCTGGAGCAGCTCTGCTCTGGAGCCAGGCTGAGAGAGCTGGGCTGGGGCAGCCTGGAGAAGAGAAGGCTCCTGAAGGGGAGACCTGAGAGCAGCTCCAGTGCCTAAAGGGGCTGCAGGAAACCTGGAGAGAGGCTTTGGACAAGGGATGGAGGGACAGGCCAAGGGGAATGGCTTTAACCTGCCAGAGGGGAGACTGAGATGAGCTCTTAGGCAGAAGCTGTTCCCTGTGAGGGTGCTGAGGCGCTGGCCCAGGGTGCCCAGAGAAGCTGTGGCTGCCCCATCCCTGGCAGTGTTCAAGGCCAGGTTGGACACAGGGGCTTGGAGCAAGCTGCTCCAGTGGAAGGTGTCCCTGCCCATGGCAGGGGTTGGAGCTGGAGGAGCTTTAAGGTCCCTTCAACCCAAACCATTCCATGATTCCACAATGATTTCCCTGTCAGTGCCCGCAGGAGGTTCAGGTGTACAGAGAAGAAACAACTTTAAGAAACAACTGCTGGGAGGTTGCTAACACGGTGCCTTTTCCTTTCCCTCCCCAGTTTGTATGCCTGAGGAAGGATTTAAAGGTGAGTTTGGGGGTTGGCTTTCTCTTCCCCATTCATTTAAGCCCACGCTACCTTCATCATCTCCAACCTGTGACCATCATCACCTCTTGCTGGTTCTTTCTCCTCCTCAGGGACTGGTTTACTTGGCCACTGATGGTTCCTGAAGCATTGACAACAGAGGAGCAACCGGAAGGGAAGAGGATTTTGACATGGTAGGGCATTAAAACAGGACAGGTGGACACAGGACTGAACTCTTTGACTCTTCCAGAAGGCAGAGCCCCATTCGGCAGTGACTGCCCCCCCTAAAGAAATCAAAATGCCTTATGTCAAAGCAGATTGCACTGGAGGACACCCTGCCTTGGCGGCTCAGCCCCACGCGGTGTTGTCTGCAGAGGGTCCTGATCCCATCCAGCACCCCCCCCCTTGATCCGTTCTCGAGGAACTCTTTAGGCGTAACCTGCTTCTTACGGATAATCCTGTCTTTGATCCGCTATTACTCGTTCAGTACAGCATGGAAGTAAAGGAATTGTTACTTGTGAGGAATGTCTGGCTCTTTCCAACACCGAATCTTCATTTCTTTCACCCAAAACCCCCTTCGGGTTCTGCCGCCGGGGCCCAGGGAACGGCCAAAGCTCGGATGGGCTCTGATAACTGCTGGATCCGTGTGAATTGTGGGATTTGAGCAACGTTGGGGGTTTGAATGACTTCTGAGAGCATCTTTTTCCCCTCGGACGCGGCTGCCCCGGGCAGCAGAGGGGCCCCGGTGCGTGCCGTGTTTCCCATGGGAAGAGGTGTCCTTTTCCCCCCCTCTGCTCTCCTTTGGTCAGGAATGCACTAATAAATAGAGTACTTTTTACACCTGTAGCTGCCGGGAGGCCCCCTCCCTATTCCCTGTTCCCTGCCTGTTCCACTGAACCAGAGCTGCCCATTCCCAAGCCCGTTCCCGCTGTCAGGGAGCCATGGAACTCTGAAGGTGATTTTAGGGGGCAGGCCGGACCCGTGGAGCCTTTCCCGAGGTAAAGACGTGGCAGGAATTCAGCGTGCTGAAGCTGCTCAATCCGTCAGGAGCTTTTCTCCTTCCCCGACTGAAGCCCACGCTTGTGTACATATTCCTTGGAAATTCCATATGGGTTTTTTCCATTTGCTGTTATTTTTCCCCTGTTTTTTACCTTCTCAACGTTCGTGGAGCTTGTAACGTTGCAGAATTGAACCTCTCACCCCGGTGGGAAGGGATGCGCTGGATCCACGTTTCCATATGTGACAGCTGTGCCATGGGTACAGGACATGATTGAAGGCCCAAATTCCTGTTATATCTGTTATTTCCAAGCATTATCCCATTAAAATCGTGGTTTGAGCTGTGGAAGCCTCAATGGAAGTGCACACACATGGGGTGGGTGGGATCTTAGGGGGTTGTTCAGCCCCAAATCCTGCTCCAGGCCATGCCAAAAAGGATGGTGGGATGTGAACAAGTGGGATCTGGAGCGGGATTCACGGTGGCTGTGGCACATGGAATGGTTCTCATTGGAGCCTGGAAGCGGAGCAGCCATGGATACTCCATGGGCTGGGGCAGCTCCTGGGCTGGTGTCCCAGTACCAGCACCTGGTATCCCAAGGAGCCCTTCCCTGGGGATCCCAAACTGGGGTGTCCCTCCTGACACCAAAGTGGCCCCAGGGGGGAGGTGGGTGCTGGGGGTCCCTCTGTCCTGGGTGCTGTGGAGTGGCTCACAGGGTGATGGGGGGTACCCGGGTGCCAGCTTGGGCAGGAGGATGCAGATGGTTCCCTGGGGACCAGGGGGGGATTTGGGGGTGTCCTCGGCTGTGGGGAATGATGGGGGGGACCTGGATCCTGGGATGGGGGATCCCAGGATGGGGTGAGGCCGTTCCCAGTGCCGGATCCCAGTTCCTGGTGCCTGTTCCTTGTTCCAGCGTCCTTCCCTGGTGCAGCCAGTTCCCGGTGCCAGTCTCTGGTTGGTGGTTCCCATTTCCAGTGATGCTTCCTGGTTCTGGTGCCATTTCCTGGTTGCCGTTGCCTGGTGCCGGTTCCCGGTGCCGTTCTCCGGTTGCTGTTCCCCAGCGCCGGTCCCCGGTGCCGGTGCCGGTTCCTGGTTGAGGTTTCTCGGTCCCCGGTTCCCCGGTGCCATTCCCGGTTCCGGTGCCGGTTCCCGGTGCCGGCCGCCCCCGGAGGGGCCGCCCCGCCCCGCCGCACGTGACGCGGCGCGGTGGCTGCGAGCGCCGGGGCCCCCGCTCCGCTGCGCTCCGGTACCGGCTCCGCTCCGGTACCGGCCCCGGCCCCGCCGCCCCTCCGGTAAGTGCCGCTCCGCGGGGACCGGGGTCCCCCACTTTGGCACCCCCCTCCCGTGCCCCCCACCCCCCCCCCCATCTCCGGTGCAGCACCGGGGGGGGGGGGGGCCCTTTCCCCGGTGACCTTCAGCCGCTGCCGGTACCGGTAGCGCGGGGTGGGGGGGATGCTCCGAGCCTGGGCGGGGGGATCAGCGCCCCCCCCACCCCGCACCCCCAACCTGCCCCTCCCCGAAATCTGCCCCCCATGAATTACCCCTTAAATCTGCCCCCCCACACCCCCTTAACGGGCCCCCAAACCTGCCCCTCCCCAACCTTCCCCCTCCAACCTGCCCCAAATCCCCCCCAACCCGGCCCCATCATCAGCGTCCGTCCCCCCCCCATCCTCGCCCCAGATTTGGGTCACCCCCCTCGCTGGCTCCCCCCACTTTGGGTGCTGGGGTGGGGGGCAGCAAAGCGATGCTGGGGAGCACAGCGATGGGGGGGACCCCCCCAGGACCGCGCTGGGTGGCCCGGGGGAGGGCGGGGGGGGGGGGGGGGTGCCAAGCTGCGGCCCACGGGTGCACGGGGACGGGTCCCGTCTGCACCGGCGCCGGTGGCATCGTCGCGTTTGCACCGGGATGGGTCCCGCTTGCGCGGGGCCGGGGCGCCTTTGCACGCGTGGTTGTGGCTGCAGAACGGCCGCACACGGACGGGGGGGGGGTTGCATGGGGAGGGGGGGGGGAGCACGGACCCGTTCGCACCGGGACCGGGGCTGCCCGCGGCCGTCGCACGGGGCCGGGCCCCGGGGCTCGGCGCTGTCCGTGGTGCTGCCCCGCGCGGCGCCGCCTCCCGCCCGCAGGGGGCGCCCTCCGGGGGTGACGGGGCTCGCTGCCGTCAGTCGGCTTCAGGGTTAACGCCGCTCAAGGGGGCTGTGGGGGAGCTCCCCCCGCCCCCAGGAAGCGCCATGGGCCCCCCAGGACCCCCCCGCACCACATAGACGTGTCTGCACCCAGCGCCGCCGCCCCCTCGGCCGCCCCACCCCGAGGTAAGCCCCGATGGGTGCTCCCCACCCAAGGGTGCCCATCCCAAGGGGGGGTGAGGGGCACCCACAGCGCCCATGTCCCGCAGGGCAGCAGGATGGCCCAGCAGCGCCACGCCGTCCCCCCGCCGCTCAAGGTAGGCGCTGGTGGGGTGGGGGCACCCGGCCAGCACCCATGGGTGTCAGCATGGCCTCCACCAACCCCAGCACCCATGGGTGCCAGCATGGCCTCCACCAACCCCAGCACCCATGGGTGCCAGCATGGCCTTCACCAACCCCAGCACCCATGGGTGCCAGCATGGCCTCCACCAACCCCAGCACCCATGGGTGCCAGCATGGCCTTCACCCACCGTTGTCTTGCAGACGGAAGAGGATTACATCCCCTACCCCAGCGTGCACGAGGTAGAGCACCCCCCCCCCCCAGAGATGGGTGCCAGGGCCCGCGAGCAGCGGGGTGGGTCGATGGTGGGCGCTGGAGCACCCATCTGTGCTGTGGGCGCAGGTGCTGGGCCGGGAGGGGCCGTTCCCCCTCATCCTCCTGCCGCAGTTTGGGGGTTACTGGATCGAGGGCACCAACCACCAACTGAGCGGGGCCCCCGAGTCCCCCCCGACCCCGGCACCCAGCGCCCGGGCAAAGCTGGAGGGGAACCACACGGCCAAGATCTACCGCAAGCACTTCCTGGGCAAGGTGAGGCTGAGCGGGTGCTCCGTGGGTGCTCCATGGGTGCTCCGTGGGTGCCTGGGGTGGGTGGGTGCCCCATGGCTACAGGTGGGCTTGGGCATGGAGACCGCATAAGTATGGGTGTTCATGCAGATAGGTGCTCATGGACATGGGTGACTCATGGGTGTGGATATCTATGGGCATGGGAGCCACATGGGTATAGGTGCTCATGGATCTGGGTGCCCCATGGGCATGCGTGTGCATGGGCATGGGGGCTCCATAAGTATGGGTGCCCACGGGTATGGGTGCTCAGGAACCTGGGTGCCCTGTGACATGGGTGCTCATGGGTGTGGGTGGCTCATTGCATGTAAGCCCATGCATGCTGGTGCTCTGTAGGTGGTGGTATCTGTGAGTATGGGTGCTGATGGACATGGGTGCCCTGGAGGGGATGAGTGCTCAGGGTTATGGTTGCCCAGGGACCTGGGTGCCTCATGGCATGGGTGCTCATAGGCATGAGTGCCCATGGGCATGGGGAACCTACAGGTCTTCAGGATGGGTGGCTCATGGGCATGAGTGCCCGTAAGTATAGTTGCTCATGACATTGGTGCTCATGGGCATGGGTGCCCCAAGGGCATGGGTGTTCATGGACATCGGTGTTCATGGGCATGGGGTGTTCATGGGCACGGATGCTCATGATCATGGGTGCTCATGGACATTGCTGCTCATGATCATGGGTGCTCATGGACATTGGTGTTCATGATCATGGGTGCTCATGGACATTGGTGCTCATGGGCATGGGTGCCCCAAGGGCATGGGTGCTCATGGACATTGGTGTTCATGGACATTGGTGTTCATGGACATTGGTGTTCATGGGCATGGGGTGTTCATGGGCATGGATGCTCATGATCATGGGTGCTCCTGGCATGGGTGTTCATGGACATTGGTGTTCATGGACATTGGTGTTCATGGGCATGGGTGCTCATGATCATGGGTGCTCCTGGCATGAGTGCTCATGGGCATTGGCGCTCATGGGCATGGGTGCCCCAAGGGCATGGGTGTTCATGGACATTGGTGTTCATGGGCATGGGGTGTTCATGGGCATGGGTGCTCATGATCATGGGTGCTCATGGCATGAGTGCTCATGGGCATTGGTGTTCATGATCATGGGTGCTCATGGACATTGGTGCTCATGGGCATGGGTGCCTCCCAGTGTGAGCACCCATTGGCGCAGCCATGGGTGCTCGGCCCCCTCCCCGCAGGAGCACTTCAACTACTACTCCCTGGACCCAGCCCTGGGCCACCTCGTCTTCTCCCTCAAGTACGATGAGCAGGAGCACCTCCACCTGCTGCTACGGTGAGCAAGGCCCCGGGGGCACCCTTGGGTGCTGCCTGCAGGTAGGGGACCACCCTGACCCCCCCCCTCATCCCACAGCACCCGTGCCCGCACCCTGCACGACGTGGTGCCCATCTCCTGCCTGGCCGAGTTCCCCAACGTGGTGCAGATGGCCAAGGTGGGTGCCTCACCTCCAGCAGCACCCATGGGTGCCCCCCTAACCCCGGGCCACCCATCGCATCCCCCATCCCTCCCGCAGCTGGTGTGCGAGGACGTCAACGTGGATCGCTTCTACCCCGTGCTCTATCCCAAGGTGAGCGCGGTGTGGGGTGGGGGCTGCCCATGGGCACCCATGGGTGCCCCCCACCCACCCTCCCCGTGCTCCCGCAGGCTTCCCGCCTCATCCTCGCCTTCGACGAGCACGTGCTCAGCAACCACTTCAAATTTGGGGTCATCTACCAGAAGCTGGGGCAGGTACGGGGGGGTCGGGAGGGGGGGGTCCCATTGGGGGTGTTGGGGTGCACCCGTGTCCTCCCCCCCGCAGACGTCCGAGGAGGAGCTCTTTGGCACCACTGAGGAGAGCGCAGCCTTCACCGAGTTCCTGGAGGTGCTGGGGCAGCGGGTGCAGCTCCGCGACTTCAAGGGGTGCGTGATGGGGTGCTGGGGGCCGGGGGGCACCCATGGGTGCTGCCGGGCTCAGGGTGTCCCCCTCCGCACACAGGTTCCGGGGGGGGCTGGATGTGACCCATGGGCAGACGGGCAGCGAGTCCATCTACTGCCACTTCCGAGACAAGGAGATCATGTTCCACGTCTCCACCAAGCTGCCCTACACCGAGGGGGATGCGCAGCAGGTGGGGCACCCATGGGTGCTGGGGTGGGGCACAGGGGCGCTTGGAGTGGATGGAGGTATAGGGGGTTCTAAGGTATCCCCATGAGATGAAAGGGGTGGTGGCGCACCTACAGGTGCTATGGGGGTGTCCATGGGGTGCAGGGGCGCCTGGGGAACCCAGGGGTGCTGGGGAGCATCTGTGGGGCACAGGGGCCAGCAGTACACCCCTGGGTGCATGGGGGTACGTCTATGGGATGCAGGGCACTCTCAGAGCACCCACGGGTGCTGGGGGGGGTGTCGATGGGACAGAAAAGCTCCATGGGCATCCATGGGTGTTGGGGGCTTCTGCAGGGCACAGGGGCTGGTACAGCACCCCTGGGTGCTAGTGAGCACCTATGGAGCACAAGGGGTAGCAGTTACCACCCATGGGTGCTGGGGGGTGTCTATGGGATGCCAAAGTTCCATGGTCACCCATGGATGATGGGGGAGCATCAATGGGATGCAGAGGCTGCCAGAGCACCCATGGGTGCTGGGGAATGTCTATGAGATGCCAAAGCTCTATGGGCACCCATGGGTGCTGGGGAATGTCTATGAGATGCCAAAGCTCTATGGGCATCCATGGGTGCTGGAGGGATGCCTGTATGTCTATAAGATGTCAAAGTTCCATTGTCATCCATGGATGATGGGGATCATCCATCCTCGGGATGCAGACGCTGGCAGAGCACCCATGGATTCTGGGGGGATGTCTATATGCCTATGGGATGCCAAAGTTTCGTGGTCACCCATGGGTGCTGTGGGGATATCTATGGCATCTACGGTATACAGGGGGACAGCAGAGCATCCATGAGTGCTGGGGAACGTCTATGGGCTGCCGGAGCTCCGTGTCCATCCGTGGGCTCTGTTGGGCACCCCTCTGGCGCAGTGGCTGCCATTCCCTTTGCCCCTGTCCCCTCCATCCTCCTTATCCCTCCCTGACCCCCGACGTCCCCCGATGTCCCCTCAGCTGCAGCGCAAGCGCCACATCGGCAACGACATCGTGGCCGTGGTGTTCCAGGACGAGAACACCCCCTTCGTGCCGGACATGATCGCCTCCAACTTCCTGCACGCCTTCGTGGTGGTGCAGCTGGAGCAGGGCAGCGACCAGGGGACCCTCTACAAGGTGCCCCCCCCCCCAGCCCCAGTGTGTGCCCCCCTTCCATGGGGTGCAGGGGGGCATTGGGGGCACCATCACCCCCTCCCTGCCGCCCGCCGCAGGTCTCCGTCACTGCCCGTGATGATGTGCCCTTCTTCGGCCCGCCGCTGCCCGACCCCGCTGTGTTCAGGAAGGTGAGCACCCATGGGTGCTGCTGGGGGGGGGGGGGGGCAAGGGTGGCACCCACCCAAGGGCTGCCCCTTGTCCCGCAGGGCCCCGAGTTCCAGGAGTTCCTGCTCACGAAGCTCATCAATGCTGAGTACGCCTGCTACAAGGCGGAGAAGTTCGCCAAGCTGGAGGTGGGGGACGTGTGGGTGCCGGGGGGCTGCAGTGGGGCTGGGGGCGCTGCGGGACGTGGGGGTGCTGCGCACAATGCGGGTGCTGGGCGCTCGGTGGGGCTGTGGATGAGGGTGCTCGTTTCAGCCACAGCACCTACATTGTACCCGCGGGCCCCGCTGCAGGCACAGCACCCAGTTCCGCAGATCTGGGTGCTCTGGATGCGGGCGCTGTGCCTGAAGTGGGGCTGTGCGTGCTGCAGGGCCCATGTCTGCTGTGGGTGCTGTGCCTGGAAGGGGGTGCTGTGTATGCATGCAAATGGGTGCTGTGTGCAGTGTGGAAGCTGTAGGTCCGGTGCACATGGGGACTGTGTACACTGTACCGTACACTGTACTGGGTGCTTGTGGGTGTTGTGTACACGGGGTGCTATGGATGATGTGTGAGTGGCTGCTGTGCACATGGGTGCTGTGGGTGCTGTGTACACTGGGAGATAAAGGTGCTGTGTACACTGCGTGCTATAGATGATGTGCACACAGGTGCTGTGCACGTGGGTGCTGTGGGTGCTGTGCACATGGGTGCTATGAGTGCTGTGCACACGGGTGCTGCGGGTGCTGTGCACATGGGTGCTCTGGGTGCTGTGCACACGGGTGCTGCGAGTGCTGTGCACACGGGTGCTGTGAGTGCTGTGCACACGGGTGCTGTGGGTGCTGTGCACACGGGTGCTGTGGGTGCTGTGTACACTGGGTGCTATGGGTGCTGTGCACACGGGTGCTGCGGGTGCTGTGCACATGGGTGCTCTGGGTGCTGTGCACACGGGTGCTGTGAGTGCTGTGCACACGGGTGCTGTGGGTGCTGTGCACACGGGTGCTGTGGGTGCTGTGTACACTGGGTGCTATGGGTGCTGTGCACACGGGTGCTGCGGGTGCTGTGCACATGGGTGCTCTGGGTGCTGTGCACACGGGTGCTGCGAGTGCTGTGCACACGGGTGCTGCGAGTGCTGTGCACACGGGTGCTGTGAGTGCTGTGCACACGGGTGCTATGGGTGCTGTGCACACGGGTGCTGCGGGTGCTGTGCACATGGGTGCTCTGGGTGCTGTGCACACGGGTGCTGCGAGTGCTGTGCACACGGGTGCTGTGAGTGCTGTGCACACGGGTGCTGCGGGTGCTGTGCACATGGGTGCTCTGGGTGCTGTGCACACGGGTGCTGCGAGTGCTGTGCACACGGGTGCTGTGAGTGCTGTGCACACGGGTGCTGTGGGTGCTGTGCACACGGGTGCTGCGGGTGCTGTGCACATGGGTGCTATGGGTGCTGTGCACACGGGTGCTGCGAGTGCTGTGCACATGGGTGCTATGAGTGCTGTGCACATGGGTGCTGCGGGTGCTGTGCACACGGGTGCTGCGGGTGCTGCGCACATGGGTGCTGCGGGTGCTGTGCACATGGGTGCTGTGGGTGCTGTGCACACGGGTGCTGTGGGTGCTGTGCACACGGGTGCTCTGGGTGCTGCGCACATGGGTGCTGTGGGTGCTGTGCACACGGGTGCTGTGGGTGCTGTGCACACGGGTGCTCTGGGTGCTGTGCACACGGGTGCTGTGGGTGCTGTGCACATGGGTGCTGTGGGTGCTGTGCACACGGGTGCTGCGGGTGCTGTGCACATGGGTGCTGTGGGCAGTGTGTGGACGGGCATGCGGGGGGTCTCCCTTGTGGGGGCCCTCTCCCTGCGGGGGTTCCCAGCGCTGCTGGTGCGCAGGAGCGGACGCGGGCGGCGCTGCTGGAGACGCTGCACGAGGAGCTGCAGGCGCGCAGCCAGGCCATGCTGGGGCTGGGCCCCGAGGACGAGCGCCCCGACAACGGCGCGGCCGCGCCCGGCTTCTTCGAGTCCTTCAAGGTGCGGCGCGGGGCGGGCGGCGCCGGGACCCGGGGGAGGCCCCGGGCACTCCGGGCCACGAGGAGAGACACGCCCCCTGCGCCTTGGCCACGCCCATCGCGCACTCAGCCAGTCAGCTTGCGGGAGCCAGTGCTAAGCCACACCCACATATAGAGGCCACGCCTCTATCAGCACAGGCCACGCCCCCCTTAGTGTATTCCCGCGCCGCTGCTCTATTAAGCCCCGCCCATCCCTGATGGCACCGCCCACCCCCCTGTGGCCCCGCCCCTCCACCTGAACACGCCCCCCGGTGTAGCCCCGCCCCTCCCGGTGCCGGTGCCGGTCTCGGTCTCTCACACGCTGCCCCCCGCAGTCGCTGCTGGTGCCCGGGAGCCGGCGCGGACGCCGCGGCAGCGCCATCGGGCTGGGCTCGGTGGAGGAGGTGGGTACCGCGCTGCCCCCCTTCCGGTGCCCCCCCCCCATCCCCGGCCCCCGGTTAACGGCGCCCCGCAGGCGCTGCTGGTGCCCGGGAAGAGCCCCTCGCGGCGGCGGCCCGGCCCGCTCGGCTCCCGCCGCTCCAGCGCCATCGGCATCGAGAGCATCCAGGAGGCGCCGGCCGGCAGGTGAGCGCCGGTACCGGCGCGGGGAGGCCGCTGGCCCCGCCCGGTGTCACCCCAGTGCCCGCCCCCTCCGCACAGGGACGGCCCCGCCGCCACCCCCGAGGGCGCCGGCTCCGCACACAGCTCCCCCGAGAGCCAGCGGCACCAGGACAGGTCCCGCAGCGGGACGGGGCACGGGGACGGGGGGACACGGGGTTGGGTGGCGCAAGGACAGGGTGACTGGGGTGACACAGGGATGGGTGACACAGAATGGGGTGACACTGGATGGGGTGACACTGGATGGGGTGACATGAGATAGGGTGACATGGGGACGGGGTGACATGAGGACAGAGTGATATAGGGCACAGGGACGGGGTGACATGGTGTTGGGGTGACAGGGATGGGGTGACATAGGATGGGGTGACACAGGGACTGATGGGCACTGGGATGGTGTGGCACTGGGATGCAATAGGCCACAGTGGCACTGGGTTGAGGTGACATGGGGACAGTGACATCAGGGTGATGTGGGGACTGGAGGGCAACGGGATGGGGCAGTGCAAGGACAGAGTGGCACTTGGACGTGGTGGCACGGGGATGTGGTGGTAGTGGCACATGGTGGGACTGGCGTGGGGTAACACAGGGACGCAATGGGGCAGGGTGGCACTGGGATGGGGTGACCAGGGGACTGGAGGGCATTGGGCTGGGACAGGACATGGGGTAGCACAGGGATGCAGTGACAGTGAGCTGGCACTGGGATGGGGTGGCAAAGGGGCAAGGTGACGTGGGGACTGGAGGGCACTGGGATGGAGCAGCAGGTGGACAGGGTGACACAGGGATGGAATGACACTGGGACAAGGTGTCACCTATATGGTGGGATGGACAGGACAATGTGGGATAGCACAGGGATGGGGTGGCACAGGGACAGGGGGACCCAGGAAGAGAGCGGCACAGGGACCGTGTGTCACTGGGAGAAGGTACCAGTGAGGTGGACAAGGGGGAGCGGAGGGGTGGGTGGCACAGGGAGGGGGTGGCACTTGGGTGGCCTGGGCACAGGGTGGTGTGGAGGGGAGGTGGCACAGGGGTGGGTGGCATGGGGACACATTGGTGTGGTGGTGTGGGACATGGGGATGGGATGGCATGGGATGGGATATCTGAGGGATGGGGTGGGATATCTGAGGGATGGGGTAGCATGGGATGGGCTATCTGAGGGATGGCATGGGATGGGATATCTGAGGGATGGAACAGCATGGGATGGGATATCTGAGGGATGGGGTGGCATGGGATGGGCTGTCTGAGGGATGGCATGGGATGGGATGGGATATGTGAGGGATGGGATGGGGACGGGATATCGGAGGGATGGGATGGGATGGGACATCTGAGGGATGGGATGGGATATCTGAGGGATGGGATGGCATGGGATGGGATATCTGAGGGATGGGATGAGATATCCAAGGGATGGGATGGCATGGGAATGGGATATCTGAGGGATGGGATAGGATATCTGAGGGATGGGATGGCATGGGAGTGAGATATCTGAGGGATGGCATGGGATGGGATGGGATATGTGAGGGATGGGATGCGGATGGGATATCGGAGAGATGGGATGGGATGGGACATCTGAGGGATGGCATGGGGATGAGGGGCACAGGGATGGGACACTCCAGGGACAGAGCGACAGAGGGATGGGACATCCCAGTGATGGGATGGCATGGGGACGAGACGGCACAGGGATGGATTATCCCAGGCATGGGTTATCCCTGGGATGGGACGGTGCGGAGACAGGGTAGCGCAGGGATGGGATGGCTCAGGGATGGGATGGGATGGGATGGTGCAGGGATGGGATGGGATGGCACAGGGATGGGATGGGATGGTGCAGGGATGGGATGGCGCAGGGATGGGATGGGATGGCACAGGGATGGGATGGGATGGCGCAGGGATGGGATGGCACAGGGATGGGATGGGATGGCGCAGGGATGGGATGGCGCAGGGATGGGATGGCACAGGGATGGGATGGGATGGTGCAGGGATGGGATGGCGCAGGGATGGGATGGCACAGGGATGGGATGGCACAGGGATGGGATGGGATGGCGCAGGGATGGGATGGCGCAGGGATGGGATGGCGCAGGGATGGGATGGGATGGCGCAGGGATGGGACATCCCAAGGAGAGGCTGACGCGGGGACGGGTGATGGCGGCGGCCACGCGCCGCGGTGCCATCCTCCCCCCATCGCTGGGGACGGTCCCTCCGCAGGGAGAAGCCGGAGCCGCCGGATTTCTCCCGCTCCTCCTCCAGCGGCAGCAGCTTCGGCAGCGCCCCCGAGGAGCCGAGCGAGCCGGGACGGGTACCGGGGTGCCGGGGGCGGGGGGATAACGGGTGCTGGGATGGGGGGGGGGGGAACACACAGCCCCCCCCTGACCCCCCCTCTGCATCCTTAGGAGAACCGCTCCCCCTCGGGGACCCACCGCGACGCCTTCACCGACACCCCGTGGCCGGATGACCCCCCCGGCACCCCCACAGGTAGCCCATCACCGGGGCGGCAGGGCACTGCGGGGCTTCAGTTGGGGGGACCCCAACTCATGCCCCCCCCCCCCCATTAACCCCCCAAGGCCGACGACCCCCTGAGTCCCCGTGCCCCGAGATCAAAATCCAGCTGGAGCGGCCCCCCCCTCATCCGGTGAGGCTGTGACTCCCCCCGCAGTGCACCCCAGGATGGGGACACCTATATTGGGGTGCACCCACTGATGTCCGTTTGCACAGGGCTCGTAGTTACCCCCCCCCCCCGTCCCCGGGGGGGTGTCAACCCCCCCATGTGCCAGGAGCTGAAGCCATCGTCCCCAATGTAGGATTTGGGGGGACCCCCCCAAAAAATGGGGGTGTCCCCGCCCTCCAGACAATCTCCATCACCCCAAATCCCCCTGGGGGGGGTGATGGACCCCCCCCACTGTCACCCCAAAATTAAGAGCGGGTCCGACCCGAGCATCACCCCCTCCCTAAGGAAAATGGGGGCTCAGATCCAGGGTAAACCCAAAGTGGGGAATCCCCCTGTCCCCTGTCCCCCCCTTTATTTTAAGGGAAAAAAGCTCCGGAATGGGTCGGATGCTGGAATGGGGCGGGGGGAAGGGGGATTATTTTTTCAAGCCCCCCCCCAAATCGTGTTTGTGTTTTCTGTGAGTCCTGTACAAAATAAAGGTTTATTTATCGCTACGGCTGCGGGGCGCTGGGGGGGTCCCCAAAACCTCATACATCAGAGCTGGCGCTCTTGAAAACACCCAAATACACCCATTTTGGGGCGTTATTCACCCATTTTTGGGGGGTTATTTATCCATTTTTGGGAAGTTATTCACCCGTATTTTTTGTGGGGTTAGCCATTTTTTGGGGGGTTATTTAGCTATTTTGGGGGGTTATTTACCCATTTTGGGGGTTATCCATTTTGGAGGTTATTCACCCATTTTGGGGGTTATTCAATCATTTCGAGGAGGTTATTTATCCATTTCTTGCGGGTTATTGATCCATTTTTGGGGGGGTATGTACCCATTTTGGGGGCGTTATTCACCCATTTTGGGGAGCTATTTACCCAGATTTGGGGCTTTGGCTGAGCAAAGCCTTTCTCTGAGTTATCCCTATCTGGGGGGGCTGTGGATACCCCAAAACACGGCAAACCACCCCCCCAAAGACCACCCATCCACCCCTGCTCTTTGGCTCTGTGGCCACCCCAGCGTCGGGAGCGGCCTTTGGCTGGCGGCCATCGGCCCCATTCCAAACCCCCGGACAAGGAAAAGCAGCTCCCCCCCCCCCCCCGAAACCCCCAAAACCACGCGGCACCCCGGGACCGGTTAAACATAGCCGGGTTCTGGGAAGCGGTTGTGCCGCGGTCGGGAATGCCGCCGCTGTGGGTGCGAAGGGCGCCGGGAGAAGTGGGGGTGTCCCAACAGCATCCCCCCCCCCCCCCCCAAATCCAGCGCCTGCGCCCACTCCGGAGCCTTCTGGTTAATGGGAAACCGGAGCAGGGATTTATTTATAAAGCTGGTAAATAAATATAAAGGGGGGGTTGGGAGCGCTCAGGGGAGGTTTGGGGGGTTCTGGGGGGGTTTGGGGGTGCTCAGGGAAGGATTTGGGGGTGCTCAGGGAGAGGGATAGAAGGGGCCCGAGGGGGTGTTTGGGGGTGCTCATGGGGGGTTCTGGGTAACTGTGGGGGGTTTAGGGGGGCTCTCGGGGGTGTTGCACACGCACTGGGGGCGTGCAAGGGGCTGTTGGTGCGCACATTCGCACGTGAACAGTGACTTGCACACGCACCGCCGGTGGCATCGGCCCCTACGAAGCACCCCTTGCACGTGAACAACGGCGCTTGCACGCATCCTGCACGCGCAAAGCACCCTTGTGCTCAGCTCAGGCAGCATTTGCACACGCACACGGTGGCATTTGCACCCTCAAGAGCACCATTTGCACACCCAGGTCCCCTCTCCAGCCTCAATTCCCCCCCTAATTCCCCCCTCTCAGTGGGTACCACCCCTTAACTCCCCCTTTGCTTCCCCTCTCCCTGCAATTCCCACCCCAAATCCCTCCCGGGGCAGAGCATTGTTTCAAACCAAAGGCTTTTAAAGCGGAATCAATCGCGCAGAAGGCACAAAACCCCCAACTTTTGGGGACAAATTAACCCAGCGAGTTAATCTTTTTTCCCCATCTTCGTGTGGTTTCGGGGTCGCCACACACGCGGTGAGTTGGGGTCAGTCCTCAGCCAAGGCATCGGGCAGCGATGTGCGACCCGGCCCCACTGCGTCTGGCTCAAAGAGGGGGGTTTTATCCGCTGAGGCTCCGGCTCCCATCCCAAATCCCGCGGTGGGATCGGGATAGGGCAGGCAAGGATGCTAATTACAGGGGAAGGAACCGTGTATTTACAGAGGCAGCTCCCAGCACGAAACCGCCGGCGGCTGCCTTTTGCTCCGCTGAGTCTTTCTTTTTCGCTCTCCTCTTTCCCGGGGCGCTGCCATCCACAAAAACCCAAAGAGAAGGGAGGAGGGAGGGAGGAATTAAAAATAAATCCCCCCTTCGGTGGTTTCCAAGAGGCACTTTAGCAGAGGAGGAAGAGAAGCGCGAGGAAGGGCAGCAGCACGGAGGCACCGGGGCGGCTGGCGGCGTTGCAGTGGGCACGGTTGGAGCCGATGCAGGCGGCGTAAGCCATGGCGTGGGGGATGTAGTTCTGCTCGTGGACACCGTGCAGGAGATGGGCCATGGGGCCGCGGGCGAAGACGGCCACGTCCTCCCCGCCGTGGGTCTCCTGGCGCAGGGGCACGGCTGATTGCGCCTGGTAGTCAGCGTGCGCTGGGTAAAAGACAGCCCCAAATCAGTACAACCAGTGAAAAGCACTGATTTATCCAGGCTGTTATGATTTCAGGTGTTTTCGCCCCAAAACCCACTCACCAAAATCCACAGCGGAGACGTTTTCACGTTCACCTGCCACTATCTTATAGCCGGGGCCGTTGCCATAGAGGATGGAGGTGAAAGGTTTGCGGTCCACATCGCTCTGCATCGGAGCCAGACCTGGCGGTGGCGGCACCATCAGCGCGATGGGGACATCCCCACGCTGTCCCTATGGTGTTTCCTCACCCCGTGCCCACCACCATGGACTCACCGAAGATGGGGTTCCCACGTGGGGTGTAGCCGCCGAAGGTGAAGACGTGCGAGTGGTCGGCGGTGACCACGCTGAGCGTGTCCTGCACCGAGGTGAGGCGAGTGGCCAGCCCGATGGCCCGGTCCAGCTCCACCGCCTCGTGCAGCGCCTGCTTCGCCTTCCCCTCGTGGTGCCCGTGGTCGATGCGGCCTCCTGTGATACCCAGCAGGGCTCAGCATCGCCCTCCATCCTCCTTTGACAGCCCTCATCACCCCTCTTATCGCACCTATGCATCCCCCTATCACCCCCTTATCACCTCCTTATCCTCCATTGTCGCCTTATCATTCCCTTTGCATCCCTCATTCTCCCTGTTATCTCCCCCTTTTCATCCTCCACTGTCCCTTTATTCCCCACTTTATTCCCCCATCACTCCCTTTATCCCCCCCTTGACATCTCCATGGTCCCTTTTATCTCACTCTTCATGTCCCTCTTTGTACCTCCTTTATTCCCCCCTTTATTCACCCTTTGCATCCCCTTTAATCCCCCCCCAACACTATGCATCTTCCTTTATCCTCCATCACCCCCTTGATTTCCCACTTTGCATCCCCCTTTATCCTCCCCTTTACCTCCTTTATCCCCATCTTTTTGCATCCCCATCACCCTCCTTTTGACCCCCACATCCCCTCCCCTCCCCTTTGCATCCCCACATTCCCCCTGCCCCACCTTCAACCAGGAGGAAGAACCCCCGGGGGTTTTTCTGGAGCATCCTGATGGCTACAGCCACCATCTCAGTGAGGGACGGATCCGTTTCATTGTTCCTGTCCAGCTCGTACACCATGTCACCCGGCTCGAAGAGGCCTGGGGACAATGACACTGCTGGGCACATCCTTTCCCCACCAATAAACAAGAAAGGCGGGGGACAGGACACACAGATCCAGCAGCACCGGCTGCTTCTGCTGGCTCAGGCTACCGGATCCCTGGTGCTTAGATAGGAGCCGGGGATGCTCCCAGCCCTTCCTTCCTCCAGCCCAGCCGAACCCTGCATCCCGGGCTGGAGAATTGTGCCATGGGCTCCCAAAACCAGCCTGCACCCACAGGGAGGGGTATCAGCATCCCTGGGGGCATAACAGCATCCCTTTGGGGTACCAGCATTCCCAGGGGAAGGTACCAACACTTTTAGGGGGTACCAGCGTCTCAGAGTGGGGTACCAGCACCTTGGGGGTAAAAGCATCTCTTTTGGGTACCAGCATCTTGGGGGGCACCAGCATCCCTTGAAGGCAGCAGCGTCCTGGGCTGGCCACTCCGGCTGCCCCAGCACCACAGGCCAGGCCAGGGGCTCCCCCCACAGCACCCAGTTGAAGCCAGGGCACCCTTGGGTGCCAGGACTCACCCAGGAGGAAGTCGACGCGGCTGAGGTTGAGCGCCAGCAGGTCCCTCCGGTGCCACACGTACTTGGCCACCTGGGGACAGGCACGTTGTCACCCCCCCATCCCCTCAGCCAACCCCGGGGATGCTCTATCCCCCCTCTCCCCACAATATTCCATGCCCCAAATGGCTTTGTAAGGCCACAGTGGGGTACCCCCCCAGCCCCCCCAGGCAATGTCCCTGTCACCTTGCCAGGGGGCTTGGCCTTATACCACGCCTGGATGAGGTCCCTGCGGTCCAGGCGGGTGCCCCGGTGCTTGTCCTCATGGGGATATTCCACATCGCTGGCATTTTTGGGGAACATGTACTTCCTCCCCCCCCCCAGGATCACCTACAAAAAGATGGGAAAAACACATCTTTAAAGTAATTTTTCAGCATTTTTCATCTCCCCCCCCTCAATTGGGGTTTAATGGGGGAAAACCCCAAGGAGGCAGTGTGGGATGTCCAGGAAAACCCTGGCATCACATGGAAAAAACACCCAAGGAATCTCACCCTGCTCAAAATAACCCGGAATCTCTTCCTATTAATTAAAACCAGGCCAAAAATACCCATCTCCAGCAGCAAGCTTGGCTTTTCCATGAGTTTTTGCTTTCCCCATCGGTGGGAGGGATGCTCCACAGTGGGATCCCCGCATGAACCCTCTGGGATGGAGCCTCATCCCGCGGCTCCCGCTGTTTGCTTTGGAGCCTGATTTATTTGGCCTCTGTTATTTATAACCGAGCAGAGATTTTAGGTCTTTTCTTTCATCCCCCCCTTTCTCCACGCAGAAGGTGAATTATAAAGCTGCAAAACACCAGCGCCAAAGTTATTAAACCAAAAAAATGGGACAAAAAAAAACCCCTTTTCCCCACTATATAATTATTTCCAGCCTGGGACAGAGTTAAATTTATATTAAAGGGAAAAAAACAGGAGAAGAGGCTATTAAAGAGCGAAATAACAGGCTGAGATGTTTGGCTTTGGGGCTGGTTTGAAGGACACACAGTATTTATTTACAGGCTGCATTTCTGTGTGGATCCGCAGCGAGGGGCAGAACCGGGGGGGAATGGAGGGTTTGGGGCATGGGAAGGATGAGAATGGAGGGAGCTGATGGCCCCAGTCCTGTGTTTGATGGGGTCTGGTCACATATACACCCAATGGCGCTGAGAGTCCACCCATGGGTGGTCCCGGTCCCACATCTGCTGAGGGTTTCGGTTCTGCACCCATGGGTGGTCCAGTCCCACATCTGCTGTGGATCCTGGCTTTTCACCCATGGGTGGTCCTGGTCCCACATGGACTTGGGGCTCCGGTTGTCTACTTATGGGTTGTCCTGGTCCCACATTTGCTGAGGGTTCTGGTTCTGCACCCATCCTAGTCCCTTATCTACTGGGGCTTCTGGCTTTTCACCCATGGGCTGTCCTGGTCCCATATTGACTGGGGACTCTGGCTCTACACACATAGGTGATCCTGGCCCCACATTTGCTGAGGGTTCTGGTTCTGCACCCATGGGTGGTCCTGGTCCGATATCTGCTGAGGGTTCTGGTTCTGCACCCATGGGTGGTCCTGGTCCAGCATTTGCTGGGGTTCCGGCTTTTCACCCACTGGTGGTCTCAGCCCAACATCTTCTGGGGGTCCCAACTCTGCACCCATTTTTGGTCCTGGCCCCAGTCCTGGTGCTGCACCCATGGCTGTTCTCAGCCTCACCTCCACTGGGGTTGCCCTATCCTTGCACCCACTCTGCCCTGGCTCTTCACCCACCAGTGATTCCAGCCCAACATCCCCTGAGGGTCCCAGCCCTCCATTCATTGAGGGTCCCACATATACCCCAGCGCCAGACAGCTCCAACCCTCACCCCTGGGTGGCCCCATTCCACATCCCCGGTGGTCCCATCCCCATCCCTACCTCGATGTCAGGGATGTTCTCCACCAGCTGCCGGGCGATGTCCCTGCAGCCGCCCTCCAGCGCATCCGGGGGCATCTCCCCATCCGAGTACCAGTCACGGTTGGCAGAGTGGGCATAGGCAGCACTGG
This sequence comes from Amazona ochrocephala, assembly GCA_039720435.1. Taxonomy (NCBI): domain Eukaryota; kingdom Metazoa; phylum Chordata; class Aves; order Psittaciformes; family Psittacidae; genus Amazona; species Amazona ochrocephala. Next base: position 3,698,195 of record CM077894.1, on the reverse strand, counting down.
GTGTTGCGTGGGTCACCCGCGTGGTGGTGACGATGCCCACGGCCTTGCCTGCACCACGAGAACAGGGGTGATGGTGGGAACACCCCCAAACCCCAACGCTTTACCCCCCCAGCCCCTCACCTGCATCCTTGGCCCAGCGGAGGATGGAGGTCACCTCCTGGCCCTTGGTGGTGTTGCAGCGGTCGCGGGTGACGCCGGCGCTGACACCCACTGTCCCCTCGTTGGCTTTGACACCGCAGAGGTAGGCGGTGGCCGTGCCTGCGCTGTCGGGTACCTGAGCGTTGGTGTTGTAGGTCTGGGGCGGAGGGAGAGAAAGAAACCTCCATCATCATCATCATCATCATCATCATCATCATCATCATCATCATCATCGTTGAATGGTTTGGGCTGGAAGGGACCTTAAAGCCCATCCAGTTCCAACCCCTGCCTCAGGCAGGGAACACCTTCCACTAGAGCAGCTTGTTCCAAGCCCCAGGGTCCAACCTGGCCTTGAACACTGCCAGGGATGCTCCTGGAAGTGTTTTAAGGACATCACACCATCAGCACCACCACCATCACCACCACGATCCTCCCAACCCTGGGGCTTCATCACTGTAGAATCATAGAATGGTTTGGGTTGGGAAGGACCTTAAAATCATCATCCCCACCCTGGAGCTCCCCTCCCCAAGCCATTTGGCTGCACTGGACCCCCACCCTGCAGTGCACCCCCTCTGGTGCCCATTGCCCCCAGTTCCTCCCCCAGAGTAGTAGCACACATCCCCTCCCCACATCTTTTAGCCCTTTTCCAGCCCATTTTGAGGCAGGGAAGGCGAAGCCACCACCAGGAACATCCCCCGCGGGGTGAAGGGGACCGATTTCATGGTTTTCAACCAGAAAAAAGCCTTTTATTCAGCAAAACGACCCCAGGAGGGGGGGTTTCTGTGTGTGTGTTGTGTGTCCTGTGGCTTCCCACGTCCCCATCCTGCCCCCCCGTTCCCAGGCGCTGGCCCTGGCACGGCTGCGGGCACCAGCGCCAGCTCCTCCGGCCGCCCCTGACCTCATTCCCGCTCCGGGTCGATGCCGCCCGCCCGTGACCTTGGGGGGGTGCGTGACGCGTCCCCCCCCCCCCAAACTCACTTTGGCCAAGGCCACGTATGGGAACTTGTCCATCTCCAGCAGGCTCTCCTCGCCCTTGCGGTGCTGCAGCTGCCCCTTGAGGATGCGGGCGGCCGTGACGGTGGAGACACCCATTCCTGCGGGATGGGGAAAAGGGACAGGGACAGCTCAGCCCCCCGGTGCCATCCAGCACCCATTTACTGCACCCAACTTATCGCATTGCAAAGCCAGTTTATGGTAGCGCCCGGTTTATCACAGCACGTGATTTATTGCGAGCCCTGTTTATCCCAGCACCCAACTTATTGCCAACCACCTTATCCCAGCACCCAAGTCACTGCAAGCCCAGTTTATCCCAGCACCCAAGTCACTGCAAGCCCAGTTTATCCCAGCACCCAAGTCACTGCAAGCCCACTTTATCCCAGCACCCAACTCATTGCAAACCCACTTTATCCCAGCACCCAACTCATTGCAAACCCACTTTATCCCAGCAGCCGTTACCCAGTTCATTGCACCCACTTTATTGCACTTAACCTAGAACCCTCTTTATTGCACCCACTTTACTGCACCCAGATCATTGCAGCCCCAGCTCCTTTCTCCCCCCCCCCGTGGGTGCTCTGGTCTCACCGTCACCCAGGAAGAGGATGAGGTTCTTGGCCACGTTCTGGTTGAGGCGCTGGAGCCGCAGCGCGTGCTGCAGGGTCTCCTGCGCCTGCTCCCGCCAGTACTCGGGGTCCTTCTCAATCTCTGCGGGAGAAGCCAGGCTCCATCGCACCCAATAGCGCCCGCCTTTGGGGTGCTGCCCCCCCCAAACCTCACCTACCGGGGACCAGTGACGCTGAGCAGAGCTGGGCGAGGAGGATGAGGAGGAGAAGCTTCATCCTGCGGGGCTGAGCGGGGCTGGAGAGGAGAGAGCTGCGCGCACCCCGTGCCTCAGTTTCCCCACCGAGACCTTTGCCCCCGGGCTCAGCCAAGCAAGGACAGAGGGAAAAGTCCCTCCCCGCGCTGTCACTGATTGTCACTGCTGTGACCCCCCCCCCGGGACGTGCCAGCTCCCCCCAGCCTCAGCCACCAGTCCCATGGGTGTCACCTCACTGCCACCAGCCCAGGGGTGGGGGGCGATGGCACAGACCCTATGGCACAGCAGTGCCCTCGTTGCACGTTAAGAGTCCCCATCACATGGTGTGTCCCATCCTGCATCCCCATCCTGTGCTCATGTCCCCATCCCGCACCGGTGTCCCCATCCCCAGCCTGTATCCCCATCACACATCCATATCCCCATCACATGCCCGTGTCCCTGTTGCATGTCTGACCCCATTGCACACGCGTGTCCCCACTGCATATCCATGTCCCCATCACACCCCCATGTCTCCACTGCACCCCTGTGTCCCCACCACGCACCCTGTCCATGTTGCACACTCACGTCCTAGTTGCACACCCATGTCCATGTCCCTGTTACACCCCCATGTCCCCATTGCACCCCCCATCTTCCTGGTGCACTCCCATGTCCCCATCCCACCCCGGTGTCCCTGTGCACATTGATCTCCCTGTTGCACCCGTGTCCCCATTGCACCCCCATCTCCCTGTTGCACTCCCATGTCCTCCTCCCATGTCCAGGTCCCCATCGCACCCTCGTGTCCCTGTTGCACCCGCACATCCCCATCCCCTGTCCATGTTCCCATTGCTCTCCCGTGCCCCTACTGCACCCCCCATCTCCCTGGTGCACCCCCGTGTCCCCAGCGCACCCCCCGGCCCCGTCCCCCCCGCCCCACAGGGTCCCTCCTCCCCGGGGGTGGCGGCGGTGGCCCCGGGGGGATCCCCCCCACGTACCCGCACAGACTCGGGTGCCGGTACCACGTTCCTGCAGGGCGGCGGGAGGAGCCGGGCCGGGGGCACAGCGAGCCCTTAAATCCCCCGCACCGGCCTTCGCCTCCTCCTCCTCCTCCCCTTCCTCCTCCCTCCCCCAGCCGCCAGCACGGGGAGCGGGCGGGAGGGGGGGGGGGGGGCAGGCAACAAACTGGGAGTACTGGTGCCCTCTGCCGGGTTATACTGGGAGGACTGGGGGGACTGGGATGCCCCCAAGCCTGGCTGTGGGAGCTGAGCATCACCCCCCCACCGCGCAGGGGGTGCACACGTGGGGGTGTGTTTTGCCGGATTTGGCATTATTTTCACCCAAAACGGGACAGCGACGAGAGCGCGGTTTGGGGACGAGGGATGATGGGGGGGGGGGGGGGGATCCCCCTGCCTCAGTTTCCCACCGCGGGTTGCGGCCGGGCACGGCTTTCCCGTAGGCCCTACAATAAACCAGGCGCTGCGGGAGGGGGATCGCCCGCCCCTGCCTCAGTTTCCCCGCGGCGCGGGGGTGCTGCGGGGCTCCGCGTCCCCTGGGGCCGGGAGTGGGTCCCCAGGAGGGGGCGGTCTCGGCACAAAAATCCTCTCCGCGAAAGCTTTCGGGGTGGGGGGGCCAGCGCCGCCCCGACGCCACGGGGATGGGAGGCGGCCCCTGCAGACCGCCCCCCCCATCATCCCTCAAGCACCCCCCTCCCTCCGCACCCCCTCTCCCCGACCCTTTGCTCCCCTCCAAGTGCTTTCCCAGCCCAGCGAAGCGATTTGCAGCCCCGCGGGTGAGATGAGTGTGTCGGTGCTCAGCCCACCGGTGGGGCGAAGCGGCGGCACTGTGCGTGCGTGTGTCCCCATCCCCGGTCCCCCCCCATCGCAATGGGCTTGGGGGGGGGTGTCTGTGTGCTCACTTAAAGCCTCCTTAGGAGAGACACAACCTGCGTGTGCAAACGCACCAGGCTCGACCCCCAACCCCCTTGGAGGGGCTGTTAAACACGGCGGGGGGGGGGGGGGGGGGAAGCTGCAGCCCGAGGAGCACATTTGCACGCCCGTGTGCTTGCACAGCCGGATGCTTGCGTGCTTGCACTAAACACACGGCGCCCGCAGCGCTGTCCCCTTGCACGCTCCGCATCCCTTTGCACAAGCGGCGCTGGTTCATCAGGGAGATGCTTCCATCAGCCCCAAGGGAGGAGGGGGGGAGGCCATGGGGACCCCCACAATGGGGTCTGGGCCCCCCCGAAAGAGTTAACGGAGGCGCGCGGGGAAGCCCGTCCCTCCCGGCCCCATTGGTTTTCCCACCCCAGGTACATCCTCGCTCGTCACCCGCCGTCACCCTCTCGTAGGCCGCGGCGTAACGAGCGGCGCCGGGCTCGGGCTCGCCCCAGCGGGGGCCGGGACGGCGGGAGCGGGGTGTCACCATGGTGAGTGAACGGGGACCCCCCCCCCCCCGGGGAGCTCATCGGGGCTGGGGCGCGGGGGGGATGCGTCTCCCGTGGGATGCTGCGTTCTGCGCCAAGGGACCCTCATGCATCCCGCTAAGGGAAGCCCATGCACCCTCATGGGACCCCCACTGCAGCCGAAGCGACCCCCATGGGATCCCCCATGCAACCCATGGGATCTCCCATTGCACCCCAAGAGACACACATTCCACCCCAAGGGACGCTCATGCACCCCTAAAAGGGTCACCCATTGCACCCCGAAAGCACCGCCATGCACCCCCAAGGGACCCCCATGGGATCCTCCATAGCACCCCAAGAGACCCAAAGACTCCCCCCTGCGCCCCCACTGTACCCCTGGGTGCCCAGCAAGACCCCCCAGCCAGGTTTCCTTTGTGGGCTCCCAGAGTGGGGACCCCAAGGGGGGTGCCCCCCTCAAGCCACCCCCCCAGCACCCAGCCCTTGACCCAAACCACAGGGGTTCCCTCTGCATAGAGAGGGATGCAGGGGTGCCCCCCCCCCAGCAGCACCCACTTTTTGGTGGGGGTGCAAACGGGGGGGGGGTTGCAAACAACCCCAAATTGGGCTCTTCCCCCCCCCCATACTTATTTTGCAAACTTTAACCCTTTTTCACCCTTTTTAAGCTTTATTTCTTTACCCACAACCAGGAGCACCCCCCACAAACTGGGTGCCCCCCCCCTCCCGCACCTCCAATTAACACCATCCCCCGCTAATTAACACCAGGGTGCTAATAACCCCCTGGGCATCCTAATTAGAAGCCTGAGATTCAATGGGTGCTCACTTCAGGCCGTGGCGGTGCACGGGGCACCCATGGGTGCTGGGGGGGGGCGGGGAGGGTGCTGTTCGGCTGGGGGGGGAGGTTTGGGGGTACGGGGGTGACTGGGGGGGCTCGGGGCGCTGGGGCAGGCGGGGAAGCGCCATCGCGGCCGCAGCGGAGGTGGCCGCTCCGAAATGGCGCCCGAGCGGGAGCCGAGCGCAGCCGAACGCAGCCGAGCGCAGGCGGCTCGGGGCGCCCCGGGGCCGGGTGAGGGGCTCCGGTGCGGGGAGGGGGGGAGCGGCGAGGTGGGTGCCCCCCCCCCTCTCCCCGCCGCAATAGTGTTGGGGCCCTGCGGTCTCGGAGCACGTGGGGCTCATTGTTTAGGAGGCCAAGGGGTGGTTTGGGGGAAAATCGAGGGGTTTTAGGCCCTGTGAGGACTTTAATAACTTATAAAGTGAATGAAAATCCCTTGGGGGGGGTTAAAGCGTGGGTGCCCCCCACCCCCCCGCACCCTGGGATGCCCCCAACCCCCTTAGAGCTGTATGTATAATCTTCACTGTGATTTAAGCAAATAGAGCTGCGGGGTGGGGGACGGGAAAGAAACAAACCTCACCTCGTTTTGACCCAAAAAAGGGTGCTCCCATGTTACAAGCTGGGGAGCACCCATGGGTGCTGCATTGCCCCCATGTCCCCAATGAGGTGTGGGGTGGAGTGGGGCTATGGGAGCTAAAACTACCTCCCAGACCCGATTTCCCCCTTATTAAGGATGCTGGGGGTTGATCCCGCTGCCCCCCGGGGGTGTTTTGGGGGGGATGCTCAAGCTTAGCTTGGATTCCCTGATGTCTAATACGGGGTTGAACCAGCACATCCTCAGTGAAAGGAAAACCATGGGGGTTTTCTCCTTCTTTCCCTTTTCCCTGCTCTTTGCAGGCTGATGTGTTGGGGGGGGATCGCTGGAAAAAAACTTCATTTCCTCAGGAAACAGAGTGAAAGCTTTGGCCAAAAAGCTGGGACTCCAGGAATTCGGTGCTATTGGAGCTGGGGGGGCTTCCTGGACCCCCCCACCCCCCGCAATGAGCAGGGATTTGTGCCCAGAGCTGCAAGTTCCAGCCATGTGCAAAGTGTGAAAATAAGGGGAAAAAGTGAAAGGGGATGGAAAAACTACATCACTGAAGCCCCGGGTTCAGCAGCGATAACATCTTGCAGTGAAAGGGTTTTCGTCTCCTGGTTCCAGGGCACCAGGGGGGGATTTTGGGGCTGGAAACTGAGCTTTTTGGTCAAGCAAGGAGGGAAACTGCCGTTTTCTTTTAACCCTTTCCCTTCCGCAGGTGGGTTTTGTGCCTGCTGAAACCCAGGCTGTGATTTGGGATCCAGGGGGGAGGATGGGATTCGGTGTTAACTGCGTGAGAGGAGGTTTAGGAAGGCCGGTACTGGAAACAGGGCTGAGAACTGGTGCTTTCATTGCATGTGCTGGGTTCAGATCACCTCAGTGTCCCTTTGGGGACGATGGCAGCAGGATGGGGCCATCCGGAGGGGTGCGAACCTCAACCAGGCGCTGCACTGGGGGTGAAGCGATGTGACCAGTGCTGCTTCGCCCATCAGGAGCAGGGGTTGGGGTGGGTTTTGGGGTGCTTCCCCCCTCGGTGGCAGGCAGAGGGTTGTTTTCCCTGGCTGGGTGACAGGGCTGTGCCAGGGGGGAAGGAAACGGCGGCACGATAAGGGCCGGCTGCCAACCCGTGAGGTTTCCCCTTGTTTTTCTGCTTGGGGATGAGATAAGAGCCGGGCACCAGCACAAGGTAATGCCCTGGGGACAAGGAGCAGCGAGGGAGCCCGTCGGCAACCTAATTCAAGGTGCTGTCGCCTCTGGGCTCTCAGAGGGACCTGATGGGGTGTTTTGGGGTGCGCGCAGTTCACAGGGTGTGGAGCACGAGCGAGATGGGCGTTTTGGGGTGAAAAGCCATTTTCCCCACTCCCTTCCCAGGTCCTGGGGTTCCGTGGCTTGGGGGGTCCCTCACCGGGCTGCAGGGCCAGTGGAGGAGGAACCGGCTTTATTCCAGGCTGAACGGGAGGTTGCACAACGCGGCCTCGGGGGAACGTGAGGCGGGTTCGGGCTTTGCTCAGTGTTTGGCTCCAGCCCTCATTGCTTTCCGTAACATTCCTCCAGCGTTTGCTGAGTGCTTTACTACCCCGGGGCCGGTCGGGATTTAGCTCCCCTGAGGAGGAGGCAGCTTCAGAGGGTGCATATTCCTTCCTTACCCTCCTTCCTCCTCCTCTTCCTCAACCCCGGGCCACTGAGCACCTCTGTTTGCCAATCCCCTATGCAGATGTCGACCTACAAGCGGGCGACGCTGGACGATGAAGACCCCCTGGACTCCACTGGTGATGGTGATGGGTACCCCAACGGCTTCCAGGTAGGGCTCTATGTGTGTTTTAGGGTTAAAAAGGAGGCTTTTAGGTCCTGGTAAGCAGCAAAGGGGGTTGCTGGAGGGTTTTCCGCCTGGGACCAGCCTTTCTGTGGGGCAAAGTCCGGTCTGGGCAGAGCCATGTTGGCTCCTGCTGGCACCCGGAGCCTGCGGGTGCTGTTTGCAGTGCCCCAGCGCCCAGTTTTTTCTGCCATCCAAACCCCTTCCCAGCATGTCCGAGCTGAGCAATTATGGTGGCAGTGGGAGCTTTGTCCCCTTCCAAAAGGGATTAGGTTAATTCCGCCCCGAGTAGCAGAAAAGCAGCTTAAAAGGGCTGAGGGTCGCAAGAAAAAACCCCCATGGCTGCCAGTGTGCCAGCTCTGGCACTGGAGTGATGCTCTTGGTGCTGGCCCCACTCCCAGCCCCATCGTTCTGTGCCTGGAATGGTGCTTTCTGTCCCCAAACCAGTGCTCTGCTGTGTTTGTACTTCCCCAACGGGGCCGTCTCCGCTCGCCGGCGCATCGGGATGTTTCCTGGGGATGTTTTTCGACCGAGTGGGAGTATCCTGTTAAGGCATTTCCCGCCGCCGCCGTGGCCCCCACCCTGTCCCAGTGCCGGCAGCAGGGACAGGGGACACCCGGGGGGTTACGGCTGTGCTCGAGGAGGGGTTTGGGGTGGCACAGGGTAGCAGGTGAGCCTCCCGAAACGCTCACCCCGCTCCCTTTCCTGCCATTGTGCCGCCCTTCCTGGCCAGTTTCTGGAAGGCAGCTGCCGCCTTTCCCAGGCTGAACCGCGCCGGATCTATCGCCAGGAGCCAAGCTCGTGCCGTGGGCTGTAGGAAGCAGAATGTGGGATGTGTCGGTGGGTTATTCCAGCGGTGGGGAAAGGATGTTGCTCTTCCCCCAGGTAAACTTCCGCGGCTCCAGGAGTGCCCCGGGGTGCTGGGCTGACCGGACGCGCATTGAGAAGCAGCTTGTGGTGCTGGTGGGGGTGCTGGTGGCCGTGCTGGTGGCGTGCCTGCTGGGTCTCATCTTCCAGTACAGAGCTCGTAAGTCCTCGCACCGTGCAGGGATCCTGCCCCCTTGAGCAGGGTGGGATGCTGGGGGGGTTCCCTGGGATAGGATGCTCGGGTGCAGGATGGGATGCTCCTCGGCATCCTTTATTGTGGAGTGTGATGCTTGATCATGGGATGGGGTGCTTGCCTGAATCCTTCATCCCAGGGTGGGATGCTCAGGCACTGGGGAGGATGCCTAGGGAGAGAATGAGGTTCTTGCCTGCATCCCTTGCCATGGAATGGGATGAGCGGGCAGGATGCTTAGTATGGGATGGGATGCTGCTCTGTATCGTCCTGGAGTGGGATGTTACGGTACAGGACAGGATGTTTGGGCACCAGATGGGATGTTTGCCCACATCCTTTATAGAATCCCAGACTGGTTTGGATTGCAAGGGACCTTAAAGCTCATCCAGTTCCAACCCTCTGCCACGGGCAGGGACACCTTCCACTAGAGCAGCTTGCTCCAAGCCCCATCCAAGTTGGCCTTCATCATGGGGCAGGATGCTCCTTGGTGAAGCTCATCATGCCACGATGGAGGAGCTGAACCATCATTCCCTCCCGCAGGGACGCCGGCCGTGTGCCTGTCGGAAGCCTGCATCTCCGTCACCAGCTCCATCCTCAGCTCGCTGGACCAGGCAGTGAATCCCTGTGAGGACTTCTTCAGCTACGCCTGCGGGGGCTGGATCAAGGCCAACCCCCTCCCCGATGGCCACTCGCGCTGGGGCACCTTCAACAACCTCTGGGAGCACAACCAGGCTGTCATGAAGCATCTGCTGGGTGAGTACATTAGAGCGGTGTGACCTGTGGTGTTAAGGAGCCCCATTAGGTCTGGGGATGCTAAAAACATGCCTATGGGGATGTCAGGTTGGACTTAAATCCCAGCGTCAAACCAGTCCGTGACGCATGTGCTGCAAGGACATTGGGAAGCAGATCCTGGCTGTGTTTGCTCTCCTGGCTGCCCCTGGGATTTTTGACCATGATGTTGCAGCTCTTTGGTGCCGAGTAGGGGAAGGGTCCTGGCCCTGGTCCTGCAAACCCTGTGGTGGTGTTCCTAGGAGCTCTGAAATTCAGGATTTGCACCCCAGACTGCTTCCAGAGAGTGTGACACCCCAATATCACCCCAAGGATGTGGTTTTTTTTCCTCCTGCTCTATCTTCCAGCCTTGTGAGTGGCTTTCTGGGGAGGCTGGCTGCCAATCTGGCCATTTCTGGGGACCAAAGCTCCCTCAGCAGAGGGAGGATCCCAGGCTCAGCCTCTGCGTGCGAGCACCAAAGCGGGGTGGCTTATCCAAGCGACCAGCAGGGACGGTTTGTTCAAGCTTTGAGCAAACAACTGGCTCCTTATCAGCACTTTCCCCCATGCTGGGGCCGGTTATCTGGAAAGAGAAGGTTTGGGAAGAGTGTTGTCTTGTTGTCTTTTGGGAGAAGGGGGGGAGAGTGCAGGAACAGCTTCATCGCAGCTCTTCCTGCAGAAATCTGGTGCTGGTTTTACTGGGAGAAGGGAGCAGGCCTCCAGCCAAGTGGTCGCGCTTGGCATTTCCTTGAATTCCTTGGAGCTGAGGGACCTTTAGTTAATAAACGCACACAGCTGGGAAGCCAAAGGTGCAAGCTGTGTCATGAGGAACATCAGATAATAAAAACCAAACCTCGGGGAGGCAGAAATTTAGGGGGGGAATAAAAGGTTGGGTTTGGAGGAGGAGGAGAAAAATGGGTTTATTGTTCCTGCCTGCAGGAATACATAATATCAGGCTGGGGAGCACTGGGACAGGGGCAAGGGCAGCACAGGGGGCTGGGTGATGGTGGGAACATCAGAGCTGCTGGAAAAATGCTTTTCTGTTTTCCCTTTCTTTATCTTTCTGCTCCAAGGAGCCGGAGCAGTCGCTGCGGGTGGGAAAGGAGATGTGGGCAGGAGGCCAGGAAGGGGCTGGGGGCCATGGGAAGCTCTTGGAGGCGCGGAGGGGACCGCCAGGACAAACCTCAGCCTGGATTTGCCCAAAGGGGGCTGAATATTTCTCTGGTGGGAAAGTGGGGGCTCTGTGCCCATGGGGGGCTGGATGCCTGTCCCTGGGGACCTCCTGTGAGCTCCCCCCCCGGGTACCTCCTGCAGAAAACACCACAGCCAATGTGTCGAGCGAGGCGGAGCGCAAGGCACAGCGTTACTACCAAGCCTGCATGAACGAGAGCAAGATTGAGGAGCTGCGCGCCACCCCGCTCGTGGAGCTCATTAAAAAGGTTCAAAGCCTTCCTTGGGCAAAAGCTGTCTCCTCTCTGCAAAATGGGGGGAAAAGCTCATTTGTGGGCAGTCCCAGCACACTCCAGACCCCATTCTGGGTGCTTCCTAGGGAAGAGGATCACCCAGAGGAGGCAGGCAGAGAGAGGTGGGGATTTATCATAGAATCCGAGACTGGTTTGGGTTGGAAGGGACCTTAAAGTTCATGCAGCTCCAGCCCCTGCCATGGGCAGGGACGCCTTCCACTAGAGCAGCTTGCTCCAAGCCCCTGTGTCCAACCTGGCCTTCAACACTGCCAGGGATGGGGCAGCCACAGCTTCTCTGGGCACCCTGTGCCAGCACCTCAGCACTCTCACAGGGAAAAGCTTAAGATCCTGTCTAATATCTATAGGCATAGATTTATAGGCAGCTCAGGCCACTCCTGGGCTTTTTAGCCCCATTGCGAGATGTTCCCCCCAGGACAGCTATTAAGTGGATATTTGAGCAATTCCTGTGGTTATTCCTTACCCAAACTCCGGTTGCTGTCTGTTCCCAGCTGGGTGGCTGGAACATCACAGGTCCATGGGCCGGTGACAACTTCAACGCGACGCTGCGGGAGGTGACGGCGCATTACCGCACCTCACCCTTCTTCTCCGTCTACGTCAGCGCCGACTCCAAAAACTCCAACAGCAACGTGATCCAGGTGGATCAGTCGGGGTTGGGCCTGCCATCACGGGATTACTACCTCAACAAGACAGAGAATGAGAAAGTAAGGTTGTGGGAGGAAAGGTGGGTTTGAGGGGAGGCGCCGTGGGTGGGTGGCACCCACCATGCTGATCCCACCCCGTCCTGCGATGTAGGTGCTTGCCGGGTACCTGAACTACATGGTGCAGTTGGGGATGTTCCTGGGAGGCACTGACGAGGAGTCAACTCGGCAGCAGATGCAGCAGATCTTGGACTTTGAGACAGCGTTGGCCAACATCACCATCCCGCAGGAGAAGCACCGGGATGAAGAGGTCATCTACCATAAAATGACAGCTGGAGACCTAAAGGTAGGGATGGAGTTGGTGAGCGTCCCTGCTCCGCTGTGGTTTGGGAAGTGGATGGGATGGGGGGAGGTGACGCAGCTCCTCTGAGGAAGCCTGACACAGCCTGGGAAGCTCTTGTGTAATGGCTTGGCCTGTGTCCTCCTTGGGGGAATCCCAGCCTGACCTGTTCCTTCAGCCTCTGGACCACCCCTGGGGCCGGTGGTCATCCTGCTGTGGCACCGCTGCCTATAGACACCAGCTCCGTTACCTCCCCCCATCCCCAAAGGGGCCCTAATGGGTTGTGTCAACATCTCTGACACCCGCCCCACTTTCTTTTCCTTTGTGGAAGGAAATTGTTTACTCCTCTCTGACCTTTTGAGGCTGCTGCTGCTATGGGAACCAGCCTCTGCAAATTCAGCTGAATCCCTCTAACTGGGGCTGATGCAGCCGCTTCCAGCTTGGGAAGCAGTTGCCATCCTGCTTCGATGGGTTTTGGGTCCATAGCAGTGGCATGGCTTTTGCAGGAGCTGGCACCAGCCGTGGACTGGATGCCCTTCCTCAGCACGGTGTTCTACCCCGTGGAGCTCAATGAGTCTGAGCCCGTCGTGGTCTATGCCAAGGAGTACCTGGAGCAGGTCTCTGACCTCATCCTGGCCACAGATAAATGGTGAGAGCCCCTGGCCCGCACGGAGAGTGCGCAGGGTGGGCAGGAACATCCCACTGCTCACTCACCACCTCTCGCTGCAGTCTCCTCAACAACTACATGATCTGGAACCTGGTGCGGAAAACTAGCCCCTTCCTCGACCAGCGCTTCCAGGATGCTGAGGAAAAATTCATGGAAGTGATGTATGGAACGAAGAAGGTGAGTGTGGAGCCCCCAGTGCTCCCACATCACCCTTAAGATGGTGACAGCTTTTTAAACTAAGTCCTTATCATGTTGCATCCGAAAGATAGAGGTGTGGGGCAGGTTTTGGGGTGGCAGCTCAAGCACAGGGATGTGGACCTCACCTCCTGGCAGGGCAAGGGGGTGGGAAGGGGAGGTGCTTTGGCCATGCCGTCAGCGATGCCCACCTCTGTCCCATGCAGACCTGCCTCCCGCGCTGGAAGTTCTGCATCAGTGACACTGACAACAACCTGGGCTTCGCTCTGGGGGCCATGTTCGTCAAGGCCACCTTTGCCGAGGACAGCAAGCAAGTGGTATGTCCCCCATGTGGGTCCCGGTGCCAGGAAAGCCACCACGATGGTGGAACCACTGGGGCAGATGCTGTTTCTCTGTGCACCTTATTTTGTTCACTGTACATCTGCATTTGCTGGGTTTTCACTGGTCCACATTCCATCTCGGCCTCCCAGCCTCTTCCTCCCCACTGGTGTGAAGGGTCCTTGACCTCTATGGGATGGGAGGCCAGCCTCTGGACCAACACTACTGCCTCTTTTTGTCCAGGCAGAGGAAATGATTGCAGAGATTAAAACAGCCTTCGAGGAGAGTCTGGAGACCCTGCAGTGGATGGATGAAGAGACAAGGAAATCGGCCAAAGAGAAGGTGAGGTGTAGGCAGCAGTTGGAGGAGATGGTGGTGGTGGAGGATGGTGGAGCTGGGTGAGTCTCTCCTTCCACCCCTGGCACCAAAAGCACTTTGGTCCTTGTCACCCCACCAGGCAGATGCCATCTACAACATGATTGGCTACCCCAAGTTCATCATGGACCCCAAGGAGCTGGATAAAGTCTTTAATGATGTGAGTTGGTTGGATATGTCCCTTGGGTCTCCTATTCCCCACTCCACCAGGCCATGCAAGGATGTGCCCATCACCAGAGCCCCAGGTTTCATCCTGAAGGGTCTCACTGATGCCCTTGGCCTTTCTCGGGGGGCTCTCTGGAGAGCAGTGCGCCAGCCCTGGGGTGGCTGGGGCTCTCGGGATCCCTGCCGGGGAAGAGGAGGAGCCGGTTCCCGTAATGGTGATTCACAGTCCTCCTGAGACTCCACAGATGTTGGAGAGGAGGAGAAACAAGAGCGGCTGTAACTCAGCTGGCTCCGAAGGCTCAGGCGTGACCATGGAGGGAGGAGCGGGGCTGGGTGGTCACCACACACTACTCATGCCTTGCTCTCTTGCAGTACGAGGCTGTATCAGACCTCTACTTCGAGAACGTCATGCAGTTTTACAACTTCTCGGCCAGGGTCACCGCTGACCAGCTCCGAAAGCCACCAAACCGGGACCAGTAAGTCCTCTGCTCCACTTCCCTGTTGTGCCCAGCAGGGAATAGCACTAGGATGTGATGTCCACCAGACCATGCTGGTTTTGGGGAGTTAAGTTTGGGCTGATGGCTTTGCATTATGATAAGTGGGTGGTGTTGGAGCAAACATCAGGGATGGGTTTATGTAGCCATGTTGTCCATGTCCGTGTCTCTGCAGGTGGAGCATGACACCACCAACGGTCAATGCGTACTACTCTCCCACCAAGAATGAGATTGTTTTCCCTGCTGGCATCCTCCAGGCCCCTTTTTACACACGTGCATCTCCCAAGTAAGAGCCTATGGAAACCAGGGAGGGCAGGATTCCCAACAGGATTCCAAAACTTTCTCTGGTCCCAACATTTGAGGCTCAGTTTCGAGGCTGTGGGAAGCAGCAGCTGCTCTCTAAACCTCAGCATCGCCTCCTTGCAGGTCACTGAATTTTGGTGGGATCGGTGTGGTGGTGGGCCATGAGTTGACACATGCCTTTGATGATCAAGGTACGGCCAGGGCCAGGCAGATGGGCTGCAGGAGGGGTGGCCAGTGAGGTGATGAAGGATCTGTTGTGGTTTTGGCAGGCCGGGAATACGACAAGGATGGCAACCTGCGTCCCTGGTGGAAGAACTCCTCAGTGGAAGCCTTCAAGCGTCAGACAGCATGCATGGTGGAGCAGTATGGCAACTACACCATCAATGGAGAGGCTGTCAATGGCAAGCAAACCCTTGGGGAGAACATTGCTGACAACGGGGGCCTAAAGGCTGCCTACAGGGTAGGGCTATGGGGCTGGGGAGGTGTGTGGGGCATGGTGTGGTGGGATCGGTGGTGTCCTCTGAGCCTGCTGTCCTCCAGGCATATCAAAACTGGCTGAAAAAGAATGGGGATGAGGAAACCCTCCCAACGCTTGGCCTCACCAACCACCAGCTCTTCTTCGTTGGCTTCGCGCAGGTAGGTCACTTGGTGGTGGGCAGGAAGGGGGGACACATAGGTTTGTGGGGAGCGTAGGCATGTCCAGATGGTGTGTGGAGGATGTGGTGGCAAAACCTGAGGTCTCCAGAGATGCTGAACCAGATTAGGGTGAGACAAAGCTGGAGCTCCATCTTCCTGGTGTCCATCGTGGAATCGGGGAGGTCCAGTTTGGCACCAAGCAGGGCGCTACGGATGCAGGCACTGGCGTTGATGCCTCTTGCCCTCATTTGCAGGTGTGGTGCTCGGTTCGCACGCCGGAGAGCTCGCACGAGGGGCTCATCACTGACCCCCACAGCCCCTCGCGATTCCGGGTCATCGGCACCGTCTCCAACTCCCAGGAATTTGCGGAGCATTTCAGCTGCCCCCTTGGCTCCCCCATGAATCCCTCCAAGAAATGTGAAGTCTGGTGATGGGCGAGTGCCTGGAGGGAACCAGCTGCTTCATCCGATGGCTGCATTCCCCAGGTCCTTTTGAGAGGCACAAACCACTTCTCCATGCAAGGAACTGCCCAGCTCTAAGCTGGAGCGGCATCCACATTCCTGGGATCATCCGAGCTTCGTTCACTGTGAAACTCCTTCATCCCCTCGCTCGTTTCTGGAATGACTTCCACTTGAGGGTCTCTTCTTCCCCACCATGACCAGGCCATGTGTCCAGGCACGTGTCCCTGGGCACTGCCCTGTATAGTGCTCCAGCCTGACCCACCATCCCGGCAAATTCCTCGTTTCCGGAGGTGACAAAGGGATCCCACAGTGCCGGCAGGTTTGGCTGCGTGTCTGAATGCACCCGATGGACCTTCCTCTCTCCAAAGATGCACACATGAGGATGGAAAATATTTTAAGATCTATTTTTTGGGGGAGGGGCAAATATCTATTTTTTTCATGCCTTGTGGAATACACTGGAAAATTTCAGGGAAAATGCATTTAAAAGCCTTTTTTTTTTTTTTTTTTTTTCCTCTTTTTTTAAGTAAAAGATGAGTATATTTATTAATTCTTTCTTACTCAGTGCAGCTGGAGGTGCAGCACCCTGTGGTGACACTGACTGGGGACAGGCTCTCTGCTGGTGAAGCTGGATGGGGCTGTGGATGCAACAGCCCTGGATCCTGGTTTCTCTGGGAGGGGCTGTCCTTGGAGGATGCTGATGGGGACACTGGGGACAGGGCTGGAGGATGCTGCAGGGCAGAGGCTCTGCTGCAGCTCCTGGGATGAGCGTCCATTTCAGAGGGAAAAGCTGGCATGCCAAAGGTGTCACCGAGGTGGTGACTGTGGGTGAAGCACCCGGAGCACCCTCCTGTCCCCTCTGAGGTGAGCTCAGCCGTGAGTTCCTGCCCCAGAAGCTTCCCCAGACAAGTGCAGGCGGTTCCTGCTGCTCCTTTGCGCTCTGCCGTGCCCGGCCTCTATACTGGGAAACTGCAAACCCCAAAATCACCCCTTGCTCCCAAACCTCCGTCCTTCCATGGCCAGTTTGGCACTGGGATGGGGGCAAGGGGCTGTTCTTAATGTTCTTTTTGCAGTTTTAAGAGGAAACCACTGACAGTAGCTCAGGTGCTGCGTGTTGGCTCCTGGGGCACCTTCTTGCAAAGCTGTAGAGGGATTTTTAATATTTATATATAAAAGGAAGGATGGGGGGGGAATTTTTGTAACTATTTTTTCACCCTACACGTGGGCCTTATCATTATTGAAATAATAAATACTTTTTACTTGGGCTGGAGCTGCTCATGACTTGTTTTATTTCTGATAGCAGGAGGTTTGCATCCCTTTATCTGCATTTTAATCCCTGCCCACACCGCTGGGACCATCCCATGCTGCCAAAACCGAGCCCAGGAGGCTTTTCCCAGCCTGAGCTTCTGTCTGCTGCTTCTCTTGGAGGCTAAAGTGAAGCTTTTGTGCCCAAAACCCTCACTCTCACTGCGGGTGGTTGTTTGCTTCCCACTTCTATGGCACAGCCCCACGCATCTTCCCAGCAGGGAGGTCTTTCCCGGATGCTTTTTCCTTCCTCCTGGGTGAATTTTTGGCTGGCCGGTCTGTGCTTGGATCCAGCGGCACGGGCCCTGTGCAGGTTCCTCTCCAAAGGGCCTTATTTATAGCTCTGCAATGCTGCTGGATGCTGCCAGCTTGGTAACACAGGCCAACATTCATTCCCAAGCGGATGCTCCATGGCTTCATCAAGCTTGCCCCAAAAATGCCAGGCAGTACCTGGACCGCAGGCTCCGTGCTGAACCTCACCCAGGGCCTGGGGGAGATGATGGCCATAAAACAAGTAAAATCCTGGGTGCTGACTTGCTGTTTAACCCTGACTCATTATCAGGGACTGGAATTAGGCTGCACCCCGTGGTTTGACCCCATTGGTAATGAGCTTTTGGGGGTACAGAGCAGTTTTGCTGCTGGGATGGGCAGGACTGAGCCAGCAGCGAGTTGGGGACGCGAGTGCTGCATAAAGACGACGGTGACATTTCCCTCATCCTATTTTACTGCGCTTTCTCTCCCAGATTGAGTCATAAATGGAATAAGAGCGCTTACTTTCTGCTCGCAGGACTCCGTGTGGGGCCCTCGGTTCGCTGCCGGAGCTGGGAGCGCGGCCGTGGCCGTTGGATTTCCCTGGGATCCGGCTGGAAATAGTGCTGCAGACCCGCAGAGGGCGGTGGAGCTGAGGGAATCGCTGCCTGCGCTGCTGGCTCCGGGGCTGCAGGACTCAGCCACGCTACCGGCGCGGGGGTTCAGCCTGGATCTGGCCCCGGGTGCCCAAAATGAGGTGAAATTCCTGCATTCCTAGGAAAAAGAGGAGCGGTGTGAGTGCAAGGTGAAGAGCGATGAAGCAGGGAGAGTGGGGCTGGGGTGAAAGGTGCAGGGAATGCAGCAGGGAGAGGAGCACAGCCCATGGATCCCATGTAGGATGCTGTTAGAGGTGGTTTAACCATCCAAAAGGGAAATATTTTGGCTCTCTGGTGTGTATTTGTAACGAGGGACCAGGCTGGTGGTGGCTTGGCCACCACAGAAGGGACAACCCCAACGTAGGGATCCTCAGCTTGCGTCGTGGCAGGGGGATGCTGTGCTTAAAGCTGCTTATGGTGGGCTTGGAGTGATGGTGTTTACCTCGGTGGGTGTTTGGCTCTCGAGAGGCAGAGGTGGAGGCAGAGCAGGCAGGAGATGAATCATTCACTCCAGTGCCAGCTGCTGCCGTGGGCTTGCCCGATCCTGGGTGGTATTTGCTTTACTCCGTGCTGAGCCGTGCCCTGAGGGCAGAGACGTTTGCCCAGGGCTGAGCCTGGGCAGGAGGAGGAACGAGGAATGCTCCGAGCGGGGCTGGCAGCGGGGGTTGATGTTGTTTTCGGTTTTTGCCTGGAAGGTGTTGGAAGGGGATCAGTGGGGGAAAAGGCGGGAGAAGCCCAAAGAGGGAGGCGCTGCCATGGAGCATGCTGGAACCTCCAAAATGAGCTGGAAATGGAGCTTGTTCATAGGTTTGGTGGGGCCAAGACAGCCTTTGAGGCTGCAAGAGGCTGAACCCACCCATGTGAACGGCTCTTCTCATGGAATCCCAGCCTGGTTTAGTGTTGGAAGGGACCTTAAAGCTCATCCACTTCCAAACCCCGGCCACAGGCAGGGACACTTATCCACTGGAGCAGCTTGCTCCAAGCCCCTGTGTCCAACCTGGCCTTGAACACTGCCAGGGATGGGACAGCCACAGCTTCTCTGGGCACCCTGTGCCAGCGCCTCAGCACCCTCACAGGGAACAGCTTCTGCCTAAGAGCTCATCTCAGTCTCCCCTCTGGCAGGTTAAAGCCATTCCCTTGTCCTGTCCCTACATCCCTTGTCCAAAGCCCCTGTCCAGGTTTCTTGTCAGCCTCTTTAGGTATCAGAAGACTGTTATAAGGTCTCCTTCGCAGTTTGCTCCCTCCATGCAGGATCTAAGCCCCAACACATCACAACAGGGCTGGGGTTACCTATTGGGATCATCAGATTTTAAAGCCAAAAGCTTCCCTGACCAAACCAGACCTCCTGAAGGAAGGAGGCCAACAAATGGGAGGTGGTGAGCAGGTTTGAGTCCCATCTCACAGCTTGGGCCCTGCTCACTGCAGTGGTTTTCACCCAGAGCGGAGCAGCCATGAGGCTGTGTGTCCTGCTTGATCTCAGGACCACAGCTTTGTGCTTTGTGCTCTCCTTTTTGTCACAATCCCTGTAGGAAAACAGGCATTTCTCACTGACACCCCAATCCTTTGTTTCTCCAAGTTCACCAACAGCTCTGATGTTCCTACTGCGTTCTTTGCCGCATGGTTGCGAGCATCTGTGCTGTGCCCAAGTACCTGAGAGACTGGTGGGACAGGAAAAAGGGCTGGTGATGCTGTGGAGCAGGAGTTCGGCACTGTAAACTCAAGCTGCCCATGGTGAGACATCAGTTCCCAGGTGCTAATAAAGTTAGCAGGGAAAATGGGAGGAAAACCGAAGCAGAGAGGAGCCAGAGGCGGTGGGAAGGGTGTGAATCCAGCTGGCACTTGCTCGGGCTCGCCAAAACTGCGGGTTGTGTTGGCCAAATCATCCTACATGGGGTAGTACAGAACAGAGATGTGTCTGCTTTTCCTTGGAAAAAAATAAGATGGTAAAAGGATGGCTGGGGGAGGATATAGATTCTGGAGGAGCAGAGCCAGGAGCCTGGCTCCATCGCATGGCACGCTTCAGGAGCTTCAGCAGATACCATGCTGAAAATGCTGGTTTTTCCTTTCTAAATTGGCAAAAAGAAGTGATTTCTCTAAAGATCCAGGGCTGGGAGGCTCAGCACAGCTGTGTTTACAGCAGCTATTGCTGTGGAACACAGGGAGCCATGGAGGTCAGTTTGCTCTGGGGTGTACCAGATGTGCCATGCCTGGGAGCTGGTCCATGGAATGGTGCTGGACAATGACACCCCCAGACCACACAAGTTATTATGGCAAAGTCTTTATGAGCTGTGGAGGGGGATCCATCTTCCCAGCAGGGTGCAGCCAGTTGCGATGTGCTGCAGGGCAGCAGCTCTCCAGGGTGGCTGGAGACCTGTCAGTCCTTGGGCAACCCCCCTACCATGATAGAAGCTCCTCTTTTGTTCTCCCATTTTTGGGAAGTGGGAGAGCACTTGGCCTTTCCTTGAGGTCCTTTCCATTTCTCTCTTCAGTTTTCCTGGTGGGGAAGCAGGCTGCAGAGGGAAACTGGCTTGGGAAAATATACCTGGAGCCCCCTCTAAATATTTGTTCCTGGCTGCAGATGGAACTAGTGCCCATTCAGGACTTCTTTACAGGCCAGCAAGGCTTTTTACCCTCAAAAAACCCAGCTTACTGGTTTCTATTTCACGCCATTTTCCACACACCATTTGAGGTAGATGTGAGCTCACCTCATCCCAGGAAGAGCAAAAAGCACAGAAAGGGGAACTAAACAGAATCATAGAACCACAGAATGGTTTGGGTTGGAAGGGACCTTAAAGTTCATCCAGCTCCAACCCCTGCCACGGGCAGGGACACCTTCCACTGGAGCAGCTTGCTCCAAGCCCCTGTGTCCAACCTGGCCTTGAGCACTGCCAGGGATGGGGCAGCCACAGCTTCTCTGGGCACCCTGTGCCAGCGCCTCAGCACCCTCACAAGGAAGAGCTTCTGCCTAAGAGCTCATCTCAGTCTCCCCTGTGGCAGGTTAAAGCCATTCCCCTTGTCCTGTCCCTCCCTCCCTTGTCCAAAGCCCCTCTCCAGGTTTCCTGTAGCCCTTTCAGGCAGTGGAGCTGCTCTAAGGTCTCCCCGGAACCTTCTCCAGGCTGAGCAAGCACACCAGTCATCTTCCTTCTGCCACCGGCTCCACTAATAGCTCCTGGCACTACACAGTGTGCTTGTTCGGTGCTGCTGTACCCTGTAGATAGCACCTTAGTAAGTAAGAAACTATTCATGTCACAGAGCTGCTTTTCCTGGAGGCTGGTTCTTTTCTCCTGAGATCACACCTTGGGGGGTGGTGAGCTTCTGGGTACGCTGCAGTCCCCATGTGTGTGCAGGGGCGGGTGCCGTGTCCTACACCTGACCTGCACAAACCACACTGGAATAATTCAAAGTCTGACTCAAAGGGAAAAACGGATTCAAGACCCTGTTACTAATTTGGGTCCTGGGCTGAGTTTTCTCCAGTGAGTAACACAGAGTCCACACTCCTCTTTCTGATCCCAGACTGGTTTGGGTTGAAGCGACCTTAAAGCTCATCCAGTTCCAACCCCTGCCATGGGCAGGGACACCTTCCACTAGAGCAGCTTGCTCCAAGCCCCTGTGTCCAACCTGGCCTTGAGCACTGCCAGGGATGGGGCAGCCACAGCTTCTCTGGGCACCCTGTGCCAGTGCCTCAGTGCCCTCATAGGGAAGAGCTTCTTCCTTATCTCCAACCTGAACTTCCCCTGGTTCAGTTTGAACCCATCACCCCTTGTCCTACCACTACAGTCCCTGATGGAGTCCATCTCCAGCATCCCTGTAGCCCCCTTGACAGTGGCAGCTGCTCCGAGTTCTCCATGCAGCTTCTCTTCTCCAGGCTCCATAGCCTGAGTTTTCTCAGTCTTTGTGTTTTAAAACACAAAATTACTTTTCTGTTTGCATATGGGGCTGTTGGGGAGATGGGAGTAGAGGCAAATCATCGGGTGGGGGTCCTGCACACTAAAGAAAACCCATGTTCCTTCCGCCAGTTTCACTTGCGGCACCAGTTCCTTGCTAAGTGCCTGAACACACCACCAAGGGAACTGTTTACTGTAATAAAGGAAGCTTTTCCCTTTTAAGAGTTTATTTGCCATCACTTTAAAGTTATTACCTTCCTCCTAAACCTGCAGCTGCCCAGAACACGCAGGAGCCGGGATGCAAACAAGCTGCGGAGTACCTCCCTGGGGCAGCCGGTGTGGCCCTGGCTGGTGACCGAGGGTGCCGATACCTGCCCGCGCTGGGAGCGTCTCCCTGGGACGTGCGGCGCGGCAGGAACGCCGGGAGGTGCCAGGCGGCTGGAATGAGCCCTGCGGAGCCAGCGGCGAGGCAGGACAAGTCAGGACAATGCGGCTGCGGCTTGAATCTGCTGTGAGGTCCCCTTTACCTCCCCGAGATGGTTCAAACCGCCTTCGCCTCGGCCGAGCTCAACCTGGCGATGGTTGTGAGCGGTGTGAAGCGCTGGAGATGGTGGCGGTTGGGTGCCTGTCACCACAGCGCGGGCCCTGAGGGGCCTCCCTGCGCCATGTCCATTGCCAAGGTGGCTCCCTCACAGCTGGCAGGGCCCTTGTGGGGGGCTGTGGTGCTGAACTCGCCAGGCCACCCGGGAGCTTGGCTAGGGGCGCACGGCTGCAAGGGGCCCGGGGATGAGGGGTGTGGGCAGTGCAGGGGCCCGGGCCCCCGACACGGCGGGCGCTGACGGCTTCGGGTCGCCCCGCTTAGAGGCCGCTCCCTCAGAGCCGAGCGTTGCCGAAGTCTCTCCGGGCGAAGCCGAAAGCGCCCGAAACTGCGGCACCGCCGCTTCCGAGAGGCTCCGAAGAGCCCCGAGCGCCTCCCGGCTGGGCGGGAATTCCTCACCCGAGTCGGTCCGAAGCTTCCCGAAGTCCCTAACGCCCCCTGTCTCCGGAAAGAGCCGATGCTTCCCGAGCGCGGGGGTCACGGGAGGTGCCGGGCCGAGAAGGGAGGGAGGGGGGAACACGGCGAGGAGAACGCGTGCGCCCGCGAAGGTCTCCGGAAGGAGCCGAGGTTTCCCGAACGCCGCTCGCCAGCGAGCGGTTCCGGAAAGAGCCGAAGGTTGCCGAGCGCCGGTGGGCCGAGCGGCTCCGGAGCGGCCCGAAGGCGCCCGAGCGTCCGTCCTGCCGGACTGCTGGAGGCGGCCGCAGCGCCATGTTTGATGCTCCGCTACTTCAGTGAGGAAAATCCGCCGGCATCGCCCGAGAGCCGCCACCGCGAAGGGCTCCGCTGCCCCCGGGGAGGGGGACCGAGACCCCCCGCCGCCGGCGGCTCATGAGCAGCGCGGCCTGAGCCGCCTCCCCCCCTCCCCTCCCCGCCGGCCCCTCTCCCGTCCCCTCCCCGCGCCGAGCCCTCCGGGAGGCGCGTTGTCACGGAGACCGGCGCCGGTGCCGGCCCGCCGCGCTGCCCCGGCCGCCGCACCGGCCCCCGGCCCGCTCCCCGGCTCCCCCCCGGCCCCGGCCCCGCTCCCCGCCGGGGGGTGGTGGCTCCGCTTGGCGATGAGTTTACCGCAGAAGGCGGCTTTGAAACCCGGCGCGGCGGCGGCGGCGGGGACCGGCCCCGGGAGCGGGGCGGCGGCAGCGGCGGCGGGGCCGCCTCCCCCCCCGGCTCCCCCTCACCCCGCGGCGGCGCCGGCGCCTCACCCCAACATCAGGGCCTTGCCGCCCCAGCCGCCCCAGCAGTATCCTTTGCCCCGGGGGAGAGGGAGGAGGGGGGCGACACCCCCTTCCCCACAGCGAGCGGGGCCCCGGGTGGGGGGCTCGGGGCCGCGGGGGCCCCCTCAGCCCCGGGGGTGTGTGTCTGTGGGGAGGGGGCGTCCCGCGGGGGGTGGCGGTTGGGGCCCCCCGCTCCTTTATGTGTGTGTTTGTGTGTGTTTGTGCCCCCCCCCATGCAAAGGGGGGGCTGCACCTGCTGGGGTGCTGCGGGAAAGGGGGTGTCTGACCCCCCTTTGCTCATGGGCTGCTTTGGGGGTTCACCCCTTCCCCTGGGGAAGCAGAGGGTCCCTCAGCCCCTTCTACCCCCCCCTCTCCGAGCAGCGGTGACCCCCAAGGGTAAACTTACGCCCCCCTCCTCAGTGGTACCTGCGGTGCTCTCAGGTAAGTGCTTTGGTTCTCCTGTTTCCCAGCGCAGGTTTTCCCAGCCGGGGGCCGGTTTTCCTGGGATTCCTTTCTTTTACTGCCATTTGTTTGTCCTCCTCGGCCGGTGCGGATCGGGCGCGGGCAGAACGTTGTGCTTGAGAGCAGCTTCCTCTGTGGGGGCACGCGTGGTGGGGAGGGGAAGAGTCCCGCCGCAAGAACCCCACCGCAGAACGGCCCCTGCTACAAAGAGAGGCCGGCGGCTGCTGCGGATGTTTCCTAAAGGTCTTTGCTTCTCTGCTGCCACTAGGCCCCAAGTCGGGAGGGAAATACTGCAGGGATCAGCAGGAAAGTCGGGTGAGGTTTTGTTCCCGTCCCGCAGCATCCCCTGGCAAACTGGCTCTTCTCTTCCTCCCCCGAGCTGGAGTTTTTAGTGGGGGGGGACACCATGAAGTGCAAACCACACTTGGGGGAAATATATTCTTATCCAGGAATGGTGTGGCTGTGCTGGGGCCGGCAGCACCAAACAGGGCGCTTTGCTGTTGGTCGGTGGCAGCAGCTTGGGTTTTAACGGGGTGTTTTTTGCTGCTGAGGGCTGTGAGGATGCCTGTGCTCTTCAAGAGCAGTGTTCCCCATGTGCAGGCGTTTTCTTGCTCTCACTTTCATTTTTGAGGTGGGAAAACCAAGCCCTTCTCTAACCAGTTTAGGTCCATTGTTTTCTTGAGCTTCCGGCAAGAGTCGGTCTTGCCATGACAACAAATGCGTTGCTTAAATCATGAGACTGTTGACGTTACAGATTTGTTTGGGTCAAGTGGAAAGCTTCTCCAAGATTTCGGAGTGCCACGGAGGGACGTGCTCTCCGCTGGGTCCTCTTCTGGAATTCCAGCCTGTGCTTAAGGGGGGAAAGAATTAAGTGGGAAGGTGCTGTCATTGCAGAGTCAGCGGGGTGGTGGTGAGTAGAACTGGTGCTCAGGGGAAATTTGCTCACTTTTGAGTGATGTGCCAAGTGTTACAGTGGGAATGCCGGCCAGGGAGCCTGTGCTCGGCTGACCTTCCCTGCAAGGTGCTGGTTTGTCTGGAAAGGATCTTTTTTAACAGGGGATGTGACACTTGGGTGCTTTGACAGTTGAAGTGTGCCTGGCTCTAGGACCAGGAGTGTGCTGGGCTTTCCAAAGCACTTGATTTGAAGGAATCAGTGAAAGCGCTGGAGGGAGTTGAATCCTTCCCCGCCGTGGGCAAGGGTGAGCTTGGTGGTGGTTTGTGAGAGTGGCTGTGCTGTTGTAGCTCAGACAGGCGGACGCCGTGGCTTTTGGTGGGTGTTGTCACAAGTTGCCTTGAACATGTGAGGGCTGAAGCTGGGGCGCAGCCTGAAAGTAAAGAGGCTTGGAAGGAGCAGGCGAGACCCCGAAGGAGCTGGAGGTGTTCTGGCAGCATGTCCCATCACGGGCACCCAACTGGACGCTTGGAGCAAGAGGTCTAGAGGGACGGAGGAGTACAGGATAGATGTGAGGAGTTGACATGATAGAGGTGAGGAGGTTAAAATAATAAAGTGTGATTTTTGTTTCTAGCCACGCCTGTTTGAAAACACACTGTTTGACGCACAGTAAAACCCCTGCTCTGTGCTTGTGGCGGGGACAAACCCCTCTGTGTGTTCTTGGTGCCTTTTAGGTGTTGGGGTGTCCTGATGAGTTTGAGCCTCCACTGTTGGCTTCCAGGTAGTAAACAAAAGCTGTTAGCTCGAAGGAGCGAGCGTGGGGAGCAGAGTTCAGCTCTGATTTACCGGAGTGCAGAGGGTCATCCGAGTTCAGCCTTATTTTTAGCTCTCTTGGGTTTCTTTCTGTTTTTTTCCTTTCTGTTTTGATCCGACTGTTGAGGCAGCAGCGTTCTCCTCCAGCAGATGCAGGCCGGTTGCAGGTTGCTTCTGGAGACTCGAAGTGGGCAGAGCACTGCGAGGTCTCCTTCATGGCAGCACAAGGGTTTATTTGTTGACGTGAAGGATTACTGTATGTTAAAAGGTAGGTTGAGGCTCTTGAGTTGGGCTTTTGAAACTCGGTTTCCATGTGGTGAACTTTGTGTCTTTGGAAACACGTGTGGGTTTAAACTTCCTATGTCGTGAATTGAAATGTTATCTGTGTGACTGAGGCAGAGAACTGTGTGAGAGGGAACGGTGCATGTGCTTTTGTGGAAGGGTACTAGTTAGGGAAAAGGGAAGTACAGGGGGAAGAAGGGATTTAAAAGTACATATATTTCTTGAAGGAAAGTGAAGCTGGAGAGTGATGGACATAAAGAACAGAAATGTTTTGATGGGAGTTTCATTGTGTTACGCGCTGAATAGGAAATTAATGGGAACTGCTGTAAGACAAGACAGAGCTTTGAGAAAATTCCTTAACTCGGTGGCTTCCAGAAGGTGAATTTCCCCTGTAGAAGTAAATTGGGATAATTCTGTGGCTGTGGGGGTGGGGAGTGGTCAGTGGAACCTGGTTTCAGGCAGGAATTGGGCTCAGTTGTCAGTATGGACAGACCCTCCAGTTGGATTGTGACCCTTGTCTGGGGGGGTGAGAAGGGTGTAACTGAAATGGCCCACAGAAGGATATCACCAGAAATGAATCCCGCCTGCCCACCTCTGCTTTGGCTTTCGGATACCTCTGAGGAAGAAGTTCCAGATGAAGTTGATTGTTCAGGTGCTTGGGCATATGGAAGAAGTGAGGCTTGTTCCATAAAAATGTCGAGGAAGGTCCCTCTGTATTCCTCACTTGGTGCTGCTTGTGACGCCTGTCAAACTGCGCCGTGTTTCTTTACTCTCCCTCACACTCTCACTTTGAAGGATTTGTGTGTGTTGCATTAAGCTGCTCGTTACAAAGTCCCCACATTGGGAATGAGTTCTCTGGATTGGTATAATTGGGTCACTGGTTTCCTCACAGCCCTGACCTGGATGTGGGCAAACATTGGGCTGTGAAGGACAAACTGGTGGATGTGGGTGAGCTCCATGTCTCCTGGCCCTGCAGGGTTAATTTAATGCTTGACCTGGGAGCCAAGTTGGAGCCATCGCGGGCTCTGGGCTGGTGTCAGTAGGTTTTTGTTCCCTTCCAAACTTCCTTGTGTTTGGAGGGAGTTCAGCTTCCTGGTTGTTGATGGGCTTTGTGCAGGGACCACTAAACTTGACCTTAATCTATCACTGTGGCTGTTCCAGTGCAGGATTGGGTATCTCGGGACATGCGTGTTTTTCAGGTTATTGCGGTGAGCTGATTGTGGCAGGTTCAGGGTGGGTTTAAACAGAAAGTCACTGAAATTCCTTCTTTTCTTCCTCCAATTTAATTCCATCTCTGAGAAGCAGAGAGGAAGGGTCAGTGTTTGGAGGGGGGGTTCTGTGTGAGGTATGTTGTTGCTGTGCGTGGGAACGTGGGGTTTGCTGCTGTTGCCTCAGTACTTGAGTGTTGGCTTTAATTCTGCTGGGTTTGTTTTAGCTGACTGTGCTGTAGCTCTTTCTGAAAGCAGAGTGCTGCTTCCTGCTCTGGTGAGTGGCATCTTCTGGATGCGAGTGGCTTCCTAAAGCCTGGAATAACTGCAAGAGATACAGGATGACTTTCGGGAATGCAAGAGACTGTGTGTGAAGTTGGGATGAGTTTCTGGCTGCACTTGCCCTGTGTACGGGTGCAGGCCAGGTTGTGCTGTTGGAGCAGGCCTGTGTTGATGTTCTGGTTAAATAAAGACTGTTGAGGATTTGGGTGCGTGAGGTTTTCTGTCTTCTCTTAGTGGAACAAAGAGTTGAGCTGGAGGGGAAAGTGCCCAAGGATTTCTCCAAGGAGAGCATCTTCAGCATGCACGGAAGGATCGGGGTCTCTGGGTTGCTGTGATACCCCGGATGCCATCTTCCCTCCCTGCTTACTTCCATTACAAGTGCCTCTTTCCGGAGCGTGTGGTGCAGCATCGCTGTGCTGCCTGGAGTTTAGCTGGTGATGGGTTTGAAGATGAAGACCCAGGGGTCAGGAAGCTGCTTGGGCATAGAAGTCAGATTGAAGAGCATGCTGGTGGCTTTTGTGTGAAGCGCTGGGCCCCCCCGCACCTCAGGTGGGTCCACTCCGGCTTCTGGGCAGCTTTGACGTTGAACTGGAGCTAAAACAGAGCATGGTTGGAAGTCCTCTTCCCGATGCCAGCGGCAGCTGCTCACCAGGAAGGGTGTTTGGAGCCTTCTGGTCAAGAAAGGGAAGGAGTGGCGAGAGGTGGGCAGGAAGGGAGGAGCGGGGCTGAGATCAGAGGTGTTCTTGCTCTCTGCTTTTCCGAGTTCAGAAGGGAGCTTTGTGAGAGCACGACTGGATGAGGGGGAGGAAGAGCAGCGGTGCTGCCTGAGAAGTGTTTCCATTTGGGAGTGTCTGAAGCTGTGGAGATCATACAACTTGGGAGGGAATGCAGCAGGAGGGGAGCTTTGGGAACATGGAGGCTTTCCCTCGGGTAGCAGCTCTTCTGCAGGGGAGGAACAGGAATGGGTTGGTGAGCCTATTGCCAAAAAATTAAGTGCTTTTAGACCTCTCTGCCATCTCCCCTGTTGATGTTCCTCAGCCTTGGCACATCCTAGCATTCTCCAGCAGAAATAGCTTTAATTTATTTAATGACAAAAGCTAATCATGTTATAGCGCAGATATGTCACTTTACCGGCTTTGGGAGACTTGGAGAGAATGATCCTTCCAGAAATGTGATTTCACGCAGCTGATTTTCCCCTCATATCTGAGGATGTGATTGTGTGGGTTCTCTGGCAGGAGCCTGCAGGAGAAGGTTACTTCAGCCATTTCAATATATACGTATTTAATGTGCAGTGCTGATTTTGGAACCCAGTTTGTGTTTTTAGCTACGGTAAGAAGTCGATGAGGGAGTAACAGGAGACTTGGAACAGATAACTTCCCTTTCCGACGTTGGGATGTAGCAGGATTTTCAGCTCTGTGTGTGGGTTTGTCCATCACCTTAGGGCTGAAAGGCTTTTCCATGTTCTTAGCGAACACTGGGATGTGTCAAGTTGGTGCGTTTCCTCTGTTTCTGTTTCACAGTAAGTTAGCAGTGCGGCGCTCTCTTCAGAGGCCATAAGTAACCTGTGTTTTCTTTCTCTCCCTAAGCCAGCAGTTTCAGGGCTGATTAAGTGTCAAGTTTAGTTGTGTGTAAATCCGCTGATATGATGAGAGTTGCTGGAATTTTTACTCTGGGGAATTCCAGATGGGCAGTGGCAGTCATGCACAGGCTTTCTTCAGTAGGAAACTTCATCTGTGCCGTGACTGTCTGCTGGCAAAGGCTCTTCTGGAATGAGGGGGGAATAGTAAAGCAGTGTTTGTTATGGGGCATGGATGTGGGTGGAGGAGTTGTGCACCCTGGGGTCTGGAGGCACTGGGGGAACTCATTTCTCTTCCTTTGTTTTAAGGGAACGGTTGCTGTGACTTCTCATAGCGCTGTGTTTTACACTGGATGGCAGTTCGAAGCCCTTCTCCTGTGTACAGCTTTCCTTTCCAAACTCGACTTGGTTTTGCCTCCCAAATAGGAGATGATGATGTGGAGCAGCAGGAAGAAGAAAATAGAATGTGTTCTTAAAAAAGGAAAGGATCAAAGGGGGAGAGCAAAATGAGCTTTTAGGCTAGTGAAATTTTCTACTGCATGTTATTCTTATGTTTTATTATATACGTTTGGAAGGTGTCCCAGAACACACGCTCCCTTCTCATAGTAGGTGATGGCATGCTGTTGCTGATGGGACTTGAGTCAAATTGCTGCTGGGCATGTAACTGGGTTAATGGGACAGCATTTTTCCTTCTTTCCTGAAAGGAAAACAATGCACTGTATATTTGGATTGTACCTAAGAATTGGTTGTACCTTTATTTGCTGTGCAGTCATATGAGGGGGAGAGAAAAGGCCAAGTTTCCCCACACCAAGATTGTATCAGGTTTAAAGCAATTCTGCTACCACAAATAATACGTTTCTGTTGTGTGTCCTGTGTCTGGTTGAGAGTTAAGCTATTTCTAGAGCCTGAAATATACCTGGAAAAAAGGCAGAGTGGTTCCTATGCTGTGCATCTTGAAAGGAAAGCATATCCGGTCCTCGACCGATACCCGCAGCCTTCTCCAAAGCCGTCAGTGAAGGGTTGAAATGGTTCAGGACTCGTCGAGATGTTTGGAGCAGCTGCTCTTCCCAAGTGGTTGAGCTCAGCAGGAATGAGGCTCTTGTGCTCTGGAGTAAGAGTCTGCATGGGATAACTCTGTCAAGTCACAAACACAAACCCCATCCCTGCTCTCACCCTGTCACCAGGGGAGTGGCCTTCCCGTGGTACGGCCTCAGGGTGGTGGGCAAAGAAATCTTGCTGCCAGGCTTTGAGTGTGCTCTTGATGGCTGTGAAAACACCGAGCCAGGAGGAGTTAGTGCAATTAAAGGTCTTAAATAACACAGATTGTCCAGGGTTTGGAAGGCTGTTGGGAGGTGGAAGCTAATGAACATTGCACCAATTCTCTCTTTGGGGTTGGGATGATGATTGTGTGTTTGTGTTTCGGGTGACTGTGTGGGGTTACTGAATTACTAAGAGTAGTCAGATTTAAATGTTGGCCCTGCTGGTGGCATTTGAAAGTCCGTTTGAACTAAAGCAATGGCTGCACTAATGGTGGTCTGAAAAAGAGATTTCCCTCTTTTATGCCTTATTAAGAAGTCGTAGAAGTCACTGGGCCTTGAAACCAGCGTTTTTCTGCACTTGTTTTGTTCAGCAATGACAGAAGTCTTCAGCCTGTTCAGACTGAGCCGGAGACTCTTCCTACAGGTATCAAAGGGGAAGATTTTTTAGTGATGTTACTTACAGCTTTGGTTTTTGAGTCAGCCACTGTCTTTGAAAGGCTCCCAGCATCCTGAGGAAAGACCTTGTCTGTAGGAAGCGTGCATTTCCACTGTGCAGTGAGGCTTTGTCCTTCTGTCCTTGGGCTGCCAGGAGGTTTTCTGCAGATCTGTCGAGTCTGATGTGAAATTCAGAATGAAATCTGGTCTGAAGTCTTGAATTCGTGTTTGTGGTGATGAAGATGCTGTAGGGTTGACACTGGCCACTTTATATCGCAGCGTGCGGCTGACGAATTGAACAGACTCAATATCTATGTTACATCTGAAAAGGAAGCTGGCAGGGTGCTATAGCTGAGGGTATGTAACCTGTGCTGCTTATTGGGGGCAAGTCAAGAAATCAAAACGCATTTAAGGCATCTTTGTTGTGACTTGTAGTGTGAAGGTCATGGTGCGTCTCACACTGGTGTGCGCTGGGAAGGGGATTTCAGCAGTTGGTGATTTGTGCCCAACTTCAGCATGGAAACGCTCTTGTGGAGGTACTTGAGCTGGTGAGACATCCTTGAGCTCAACTCGGGGTAGAATGCAAAGTTTGCGTGGCCCTTTCTCACCACTGCTTACCCACATTCAGATGCTGGTTACTGGACAGGCTCTCTTTGAATAGTTCACTTGTATGGGCTCTGTTTTGTATTGGAGGTTTGTGAAATAATTCAGCTGTCAACCTGTCCGACTTGGGGTTTATGTTTTCCTTCAGCATTATTGTGTTTTACAGTACATTTCAAAGTGGTTTTATGGCTGTCTCTTCAAAAGAAAGCAGATCTCATTTTTGTGGATATGCGAATATAGCTAAGTGTGATTTTTGATGAGCTGAAGCTGTTCAGCTTAATTGTATTGATCACATTCCAAACCACTTTATAAATTGAAACAGAGCAGTTCATCTGCACAATAAACTATGTTCAAATAACTGGTGCTGAGCTTGTGCACCAAGTATAACTTGGAATATTCCCATTTCCCCCCCAAAACTTAGGTTCTATTGCAGTGTCTGCAGCAGTACCTGGTGCTGCCGGCATGCACCCAACCAATTGTTGCTGCGCTTGGCACGGTCTCCTTGCTGCTCGCTGAAGCCAAAGCTCACTTTATCCACTCAGGCTGACATTAAGATCATTAAATAAATGAATGAATTGTCCTGTCACCAAATTCCCATCCTGGCAGCTGAAGAACATGTGAGTTTTATAGCCTGGACCTGTTTGCAGAATGTCTTGTTGAATGGCACGGATGTCAGTAGTGGGGACAGTCAGCAGAGAGCTTTCCAGTGAGATGTGAGTGCCGTGATGAGACTTATGGTGTGGAGTGGTTCAAAGGCCTGGATTACCAGACATCTGATCATCCAAGAGGACCATTAATTAACCTGTGAAGGGTGTGTAGAAAGAAGTTGGAGCGCAGCAATAAAGCAGGAGAGCACTGAGGAGGGTGGAGAGCTGCTTCTCCGTTGGCAGCGCAGGTCGGTCTTGCTGTTTGAAAGGAGTTTGTCAGGGGAAGAACGCAGCCAAGCTGGGACGTGTTGAAAGCAGGGATAACTCTTGGTCTCCATCAGGGAGTCTGCGGTCTTGCTGGTTGAGCTGAAAGGTCACTCAGGGTTTGGAAGCTCTTGGAGAAGTCTGCTGAACTTCCACCTCCAGCAGGAGAAGGTTGAAGATACTTCCTCAAAGGAGGAAAGTTCACTTGTCAGGCTTGGATTGATTTTCCTTGTGGTCTAGCTCTGTCCTTGGGTTTATTATGTTGCCGTTAAGGTGGTGGTTTTGCTTAGGAATGAGGGACATGAAAGATCTTTGGCATCAGTGCTTGCTGCAGGTGGGTCAAAAATGTCTCTGAATTGCAAAGGAGAAAGAGGGAGTGTGTTGGGGCCAGTCTGTTTGGTGGCCTGTAGAACTGTGTATCTGCAGGCTGCTTGTGCTGCAGCTCCCAGTAGCGTCAGGGATGTTCTGCAACAGGGATGTAAAATACGTGGCTTGGTCCATTCCTGTTTTGGAGTGTAGCACAATGTCAGCACTTGAGACCATATTCAGTGCTCTCAAACTGGAGCAAATCCTTTTCTTGGTGTTCTCGTTGCCTCCTCCCCATACCTCAGTGTTTGTCTTTATGATAGTTAATTTGATAAAAGGCTGTAAAACAGCACTTGTAAAACAGGCAACGACCTGGCCTTGAGCACTGCCAGGCACGGGGCAGCCACAGCTTCTCTGGGCGCCCTGGGCCAGCGCCTCAGCACCCTCACAGGGAACAGCTTCTGCCTAAGAGCTCATCTCAGTCTCCCCTCTGGCAGGTTAAAGCCATTCCCTTGTCCTGTCCCTCCATCCCTTGTCCAAAGCCCCTCTCCAGCTTTCCTGCAGCCCCTTTAGGCACTGGAGCTGCTCTGAGGTCTCCCCTTCAGGAGCCTTCTCTTCTCCAGGCTGCCCCAGCCCAGCTCTCTCAGCCTGGCTCCAGAGCAGAGCTGCTCCAGCCCTCGCAGCATCTCCATGGCCTCCTCTGGCCTCGCTCCAGCAGCTCCACGTCCCTCTTGTGCTGCTGCCCCAGAGCTGGATCAGGGCTGCAGGGGGGCTCTCCCCAGAGCACAGCAGAGGGGCAGGATCCCCTCCCTGAGCTGCTGCTCACGCTCTGGGGGTGCAGCCCAGCACACAGCGGGGAGTTCTGGGCTCAAGCGCACACTGAAGCCGGGTCATGGGGAGCTTCTCCTCAACCTTCGAAGGGCATCTCCATCTTCCTGCCTCACACCTCTGGGCTGGTTCTGCTGTGTATCGTTGCGTCAGAGGCCACTTTGCACTGTAAAGAAAGAGATGAGTGCTTGGAAATCTTCCTCATTGGCCACGTGCAGCAGATTCAGCTTTCCCTCTGCGCTTGTGGCCTGAATTCAACAGGCAGGGCTAACAGAATTCAACCCAGGATTTCTCTTAAGTGAAGAACACTGAGACTCATTTACTGCTCATCTTCAGACTCTACTGGGACAAATATATTGTTGTTATTACTCTTTTTCTTGAAGCACCCTGTAGAGGTGTGTAATGATGCAATTGAGAGTCCTTAGGAGGAAGAACAGAATGTGTGGAGGATTGGACCGAGGAGACTCTGAGCTCCTGTCCAGCCTGTATCCTTGAATGAGGTATGGTTTTGTGCAACAGTGTAAGATGCATTGCATTGTCTTCCCAAGCTGCCTGCTTCCTCAGGCTTTCATTTTGTATGACACAGGCTTTTAGCTTGGATAAAGTCATATGAGCTCTGCATGTGGCAAGAGGGTACTTAGGATTTCATTTCATTTTATAGACGGCTGAAATAAAGGTTATGGAGGGGGGAGAACCACGAGGCGTTACAAAACTGGGAGTCGAGATGGGCATTAACACTCTTGAGAAGCAAACTGCTGGAATTCACTGCTGAGCAGAGGGCAGGACCGTGGGTCTGGGTGACAACGCTGCTGTCACTGTGATGTTCCTGACGGATTGACCAGCAGAGCATCACATTTTCCCATGAAGTCACAGCATGAAGTACTAAAGGCACGGTAGGAAATGTGGCAGAGTGGATGAGATGGTAAAGTACTGGGCTGTTTGATATTCCTGCTTATCATACAGGGAGAAAGCCTGGCTTGGAGATACACGGTCGCTGCTGGAGGGTCCTGATCCTCCTATAGAGGAGAGGTGTGTGTGGCTTGTAGCTCTGTAGTAACTTATTTGTGGGGTTAAGGTACAGAGAGTGAGCTAAGTTAATGGCATGCCCAGGAAGGTGAAAAGAATAAGTGCTTTTTAGGACATTACAGACATTTAGACTCTCGGGTGAGCATCACCACCATGAAGCCTGCAGTACTTGTGTCTGTGTCAGGGGCTTTGTTTTCCACATACAGGTAATTGCTGGTGCTGAAGGGAAGCTGGAAACATAAGGTTTGACTTTCTGGATCCAGTCTGAGGGAAGGTAGCCTGTAACCCCCACATGGAGTTTGTTCCAGGCTGTAGCTGAACAAAGACTGAATAAAAGCTTGGTTACTTATCCCTGTGACGAGGTAGATTCCTCCTGGTTTGCCCTCTTCCATGCATTGTTTCAGTTGTGTCATCTGTCCCTCTCTGCTTTGTCTGGTCAGACTTCAGTGTTCTTAACTGGGTTTGTGTTTGCAGGATATAGTCAGTGTGGAAATGATGGTGTGTGTTAAGTAACTGTTCTGAAGGCATAAACCCCCAAAGCAAACAATCCCAATCTTCTCTTGGTGGCAAGGCTTTGGAGATGCAGAGATTCCTGTGCTGGCAGGGTCAGTGCCCAGCTCCACACCTCACACCCAGACCCCAGATCCTGTTTATCAGGTTACCTGGAAGCAAACAGTGGTGAAGCAGGTCAGTGCCACTCAGTGAGCATGCAGGCAGCCGGTGCAGGCCAGAAGCTGCTGTTTCAGCTGCTGATCAGGGGGCAGAAGTGTGTAAATTTGGGGATATTTGTTGTCTTTGAAGTGGGATTCAGTTTGTGAGTTTTGAGTGTTGTGCTGTGAATTGTCTTGAGCTCAGTGTTTGCCATACAGAGGATTTTACAATAAACCCACCAGCAGTCGTGTTGCAGGATGTGAAGTGTTGAAGGTGTTCATGGCTGTGGCTCTGCTGTCTTGACTTTATTAAAAATACTTTATTAAATACATTAATAATAAATTAACTATTAATTTGTTATTACTTTACTATACTTTAATTAAATTTTACAATACTTTAATTAAATACTTTAATAATACTTTATTAAAAATACTGTTTTTTCTGCCAGACTACGTGTGCACAGGCATCTGATGCAGCCAAAGGCCTGCAGGACAGCTGGAGAGCCATGCCTGTTACTTCTGGAATACGCCAGAAGCCAAAGTAACTCCAAAAAGGAGTGGGCTGGTGCGTGTCACTGTGCTATGGCTGAGCTCAAACCCTGGCTCTCCTGTGGCATCTCCTCCCAGTTGCTCCTTGTGATCCCTGTGGAGCTGGCCTGCTTGCAGGCTTTGTGTGTTCTCACAGCATTTACCAAGCCATTTGCTTAGTGCTGATCTTGGATAGCTGCTATTCAGCGAACACTACTGCTGTCACTTTCTTTCCCCCTTCAAAAAGCGATGATGGAGAACAGCAATTGTCATGCATTTGGCCTTGTGTTGGGTTTGCCTGTATCACGCTGGCTGTTCCTCAGCCACTGCTTGGGACTGTTGTGGGTGTGATATTTCTTTTGGAGTCCTTAATATCCTACAAAGATTCCTGCTTTCCCCCCCTTTCCATCTTCCTTTCCTGAACAATGTCGTTTATTCACTCTGAAGTCTCCTCCATGTTCGCTGGGGGTGATGCTTCTGGCCTGGCTTTTGAGACCAGGTTAGACACAGGGGCTTGGAGCAAGCTGCTCTAGTGGAAGGTGTCCCTGTCCATGGCAGGGGGTTGGGACTGGGTGAGCTCTAAGGTCCCTTCAACCCAAACCACTCTGCTATTCTCTGCCCGCCTCTGGCCTGGGATGAGCAGCTTCCTTCTTCCCTGGTGATGGTTGCAGCGAGCTCTCTCGGTGGCCTTGCTTGATAAAGTGTCCCAGGAACTTTTCCCTTCTCCTATCCCTTCCATTCACTTCCACCTTTAAATGCTCTAAACAGGCTCTGGGGGTGGGTTTTGAACTGACACGCGGGGTGTGGTTGGCTCTGAGCACCCTGGTTATCAGCCGGGGCAGAAACTGCAGCGAGCAGCAGCTCGAGCCGCTTTTTGGCGGCGTTTGCATTTGTCCTCTCTGGAGGGGGGTTTGCAGCGTGCAGTCACCTCCAGTGGATGTGCTGGGGGGTTAGGAGCCAGCGTTCCATTGCCCTGCTGACTGTTCCTTACCTGAGTATGTGTTTTAACACTCACCAGCTGCTTGGTAGCCGGAGCCTGGTCTAGAAGAGCTTCTGTCGAGTAAAGTAGTGTTAGGATATCTCTCTTTAAGGTAATGGATGTTTTTTCCCTGCTGTTGTAGTTAAATACAGGAATAAATGCAGTTAACAGTATCCAAAGGACTTTTTTCTTGCTACACCACACTGAGAAAAGCCTTGGTTAAGATGCTTTCTTCCCTCTGAGCGTGGTTCATTTTTCAGTGCTAAAGGGCGTTTTGAGACCGTGTTTTAACTTCGGTTTACATCATGTTTATATGAAACAGACAAAAAAATCCCGTGCTTTGCCAAATAGTTTCGGAGAGAACAAGCTTTGTGGATAATCGTTTTCATGTTTTACCTGCTCCTCCGTGTGTTGAGGCTCTACCCTGAAAACAGCCTTTGAGAGATGAGCCTTCAAGTAGTCACTTGTGGCAGGTTGATTAAGAAATATACTCGACGTTAGATTTAATCAAGGTTTGAATAATGGAGTTAGAATTGACTGTCACTCCTCTGATCCGGTTATTTTTAGATCGGGATCACTGTGTGCCACTCCCCAGGTCGCCTGTACCATTGCTCTGAAGGCAGCCTGCTCCAAGTGGTGCTTGACCGGAGTGGGTCTTCTCCAGTTCTGTACTTGCTGCTTCATCCCTTAACACATCCCTTCTGAAACGTGCCAAAACTTGGCATTGCAGAGCAAAGGAATTCCAGGGTTGCTTCCCAAAATACAGCTCAAATAGAATGGAATCACAGAGTGGTTTGGGTTGAAGGAACTTTAAAGCTCATCCAGCTCCAACCCCTGCCATGGGCAGGGACGCCTTCCACTAGAGCAGCTTGCTCCAAGCCCCTGTGTCCAACCTGGCCTTGAACACTGCCAGGGATGGGGCAGCCACAGCTTCTCTGGGTAAGCTACAGATACGTATAAGCAGATGCATCGTGGTGCTGTGGATGGTGGGACTTCAGCTCCTTCCCTATTCAAGAATGTTTGGTGAAGCACTAAGTATTGAATCACCTTTTAGCTCTTGGAGGAAAAAGGCAGAGGTAGGAGATACCTTCAGGATGTGGATAAGATGGGCCTAAGCAGTCACTTAGCTATTGCAGGGTCAGAAAGTCTGTGCTCGTGGTGGGGTGCTGCAATCCAGACTGTGCTGCTGTCCTCACAGCATGGGAATCGTGCTGGCCAGGTGCTCACCATAGCTCCCTGAGCATCAGCGTTCCACTTGGGCACTGCTCCATCCGTATCCTGGCGTGTGGTCCTGAGCCTTTTACACGCAGCGGCTCCAGCCGGGTGCCTCAAGAGGGGCATGGTGTTTGTGAGGATGGAGCCCTCAGCTCTCACTGGAAGCCATCGCCTGCATCTCCCCAGGGATGTGTTGTGGCTGGTGTTGGCTGCGGGTTTCCTCTTGCCTAAAGGTGAGAACTGAACTGTTTCTTTGCGGTAGCTTCCTACTGTCAGCTCGGGAAAACAGAACGTTTTGTCTGGATTAAAGCCCAAGGAGTAGTTATGGACCAGGAGGGGTTTGTGGAACCTCCTGGTCACTGCCTGACTGCAGTGGGGTCCAGTGGAGGAAAGCGGGGCTTGTTTGCATGGGAGGTAAGTGAGTCTGGGCTGTTTGAAAGGAGCTTCCGCCCTTGTTGGCCTGCCCTGGCTGCAGGGATTTGCTGAATTCCACCTAAGAATGGGGAAATTGCAACAAAATGTTCTTGCCAGCCACGACAAGAGACTTCCCCTTAGTGGAAATGAGCCATACACGTGCCTGGCAAGTGCTCCGCAATGTCAGCTTGGTTGTGCCGGGTAATAGCATCAACTTCCCCCTTGGAAACCTTTGGTGGCAGCGTGGGCAGAAGAAGGCTGAAGCCCGTGTGAAGTTCATCTCGTGGTGCCTTCAAGCAAGGAGCTGTTTAACCGCAGGGTGGAGTTGGGACTTCCTTGTGTGTTATTCCCAGGCAGGGCTTGTCTTTGCTGCGTCAGGATGGCTGCTCACGGGTTTTGGTTTTGGTTTCTGGGCTGTTGTGCCGTGTAACCGCAGTGTGGGAGCGGGTGCTGTGTGAAACTGCCCTTGGGAGGGAGCCCACAGGAGAGGCCTCGCACACCGCATGTCAGGTTAAGAAGTAGGCAGGATCTGAGAGCAGGCCATCGCTTCCCTGTCCTTGGGAACAGCAAGGTTCCTGTGGTCATTTTGCATGATCCAGGGCACAGGATGGTATTTGAGGATCATCCCAATCTCGGAACTGACTCAGGCAGCTGCGGGATGTGACTGAAGGGAAACCAGTGAACTGATGGCAGTCTCCATACTGAAAAAGTGCGTCATCCCCTCTACAGCTTACAGCTCAGTAAAAACACAGGATGTAAACCCAGGAAACCTTCACCCACTGTGCTTTGAAGAGGCTCGTTCGGTTGATGCATCTTTCAGTCGTGTTTGCTTGTCCCTTAAAGCCTTTTATACACTTGGGTGTCGAGGCTGCCGTGTTCGCACTGGAAGCAGCGGAGGGGCCAGCAGTGAGGCTTAGATCTACCTGCTCTATGGCAGCTGCACTTGGAGCTCATTTACTGGCCATAAAGCATTTAGTGAGGGTCTTTGTCTGCCTTTTCTTAGGCCTTAATTTTTTCCCACGTGAATACTGAGGTATAAGCAGCATCATGTAGCTCTTGGGTATGTTGTGCTTGATGATGGGAGAACTTGTGCCTTTCTTAAGTCTTTAGTTGTTTTATTGACTAACTTTCATCATAGATCGTTTGATTCCTGAATGCTGGCATTTCATAAGTACATCTCAGACGTGTTATCGGGACCGTACAAAGCAGAATTAAGCAGAACAAATACATCTCTATCTACCTGCAGGGTGTACTTTCACACAGATGTTATTGACGTCCTCGTGCCTCTGGTGGCGACACCAAAGCTTTGGAGTAATGACTTTTTCTATGAGTTGCTGCTCGATGTGTGCTGCCTTCAGGAACAGAGAGAAATCAGATGTACTCTGCTATGATTTGTTCTTGCCCATCAGCGCCTCTGACTTACGCTTACGAAGGTGAAAGAGAATTTCCCATTTGTATTTATAGTGCCAGAGTTGCAAATCGAAGCCCAAGGCGTTGCCAGTCAGAAGTAAGTGTTTCCTGGACTGTATTTCTTTTTCTCCTCTATTTCCATGGTTCTTCACACCTTGGTTTCAAGCTCATGTATGATACAAGCAGCTGCTTGAGTTCCAAGCGCGCAAAGAATCACCTGTATTTATGCCAAGTAACTTTCTTTAGTTGCTCTTTCTGTTTGTTTTGGTTCTTTCTCCCCTCTGAGGGTGTTTTGGTAATGGGACAGTTGGACCTGAGAGCGCGTAGCAGTGAAACCACAGGAAACTAAAGACACGATACAAGAAGATGCTGTAAAACTCCCTTCTGCAGCAGGGCAGCCACTTTGCTGTCTGCAGCGAAAGGAGGTTGTGTTTTTAGTTCCTCTTCCCCGCTCCACGTGGCCATTCCCCACCTGTGAAGAAACAAAGGAGGCAAAACCTACTGCGTTCGAGGAGGGGAGAGCAGCAGGCGCGAGTGTGTGTGTGTGCAGTGGCTCTTTGTGCTGGGAGCTGGATGTGAGGTACACAGCAGCTGTGTGCAGGGTCCATCGGGGTGGGTTCTCCCTCTGGAGGCATTTGGGATGCCTGGGGAGCAGGAACGCTTTGCACAGCTGGCTGTTTTTAATGAGAGCTCCCACCATTTCCCAACAGGCAACAGATGAGCGCTTCTAAAATGATCTTTATCTTAATGGTTAAGAAGGGGAGCCCATTCTGTATTGAAAACCTGAAAGGAAGCAGCACCCTGTGCGAGCGGGGGCTTTGTGCATGCTCCTGTAATGGGCTACAATCAAACTTAATTAAAACTGTGGTTAGGCAAAGCCTTATCCCTTTTAGTGCAGCTATGGCACGGGGGAAAGAGTTTCTATCTTTATAAACTGCTCTTGTGGAAGTTACTGCTGTGATTGCAGTTCAGCAGCCTGTGGTTTTAAGGCAAATAAATGAGTTTGCATCTCTTTATAAAGACGTCTCTCACCCCTTGGCCAACTCCAGAAATAGATGTGAAGTCCCCAGAAGTGAAGGGCTTAAACGCAGCAGTGTTGGTTAGTTTGGTGGTGCAAAAAGAGTTTTGTGATTCATGTGGTTATCCAAAGTAAGGCTGTGGCAGGAGAACAGAACCTGCATGCTCAGCTCTGCTTTGATACAGTCCAGGCATCCTGCACGCAGGAGCTCCTCTGCCGTAACAGCTTCATTTGGCGCTGGCTGGGCTGTCCCCTTGGCATCCCATGGTTAGAAGGATGAATGTTAGAAGGGGTGGGAATAGGCACCTTGTTTTCTCTCGCTGACGTGTTCCTGTATTTGGTTACATGCAAGGTTTGCTGCAGGGACCTTTGCGCTGGTCCTGCCAGCATCAGAACCTTGGCTCTGCCCTGGCCAAGGCTTCAGAAGCAGGGAGGGTTCAAACTGCCCTCTTTGCCTGTAGGCTCCAGCACTGAGCAGGTGTCGAGGGCAGGAGAGGAGCCAGCCGAGAGGTGTGTATTCATTGCTTTACACAGCAGAGTCTGCCCCTTCACAAGAAGGTACGTGATGGCCACGGCTTAAACCATGTGTGAATGCCCTCCTGGTGCTTGTGGCTGCCTGGCCAAGGCGAGGAGCTTGTGTGTGCCCCTATTTAACATCTGGGAGAAGAAACACTGCCCAGCAAGTGGCAGTCCCTTGAGACAGTGCTCACCTTCATTGCTCTGCATCTTTAACTGGTGGTCACCTGTGTCTGTGGTAAGTAACACACCAGTATCAACCGTGACACCCTCCTTTGACCGATTGTAGGTGTTCTGGTCAGTTACGGAGCTCTGCTGAGGTTTTATGGTAACACTAAGGAAATGAGGAAGGAAGTGTTGGGTTTGTCTGGTGAAATCAATGTTAAGCTTATTTTCCCTGGAGCTGTGAAGGGCTTGTGGGCTTTGTTGCACACTGATAATTATCCTGAAATGAGGAGCAGGTCTGTCAATGTAGAGGACCCGGAGAAGGAGCACAAACATTTCCTCAGTACCAGGAGTGGAACAATAGCTCATTGTTGGGAGGAAGGGATTGCAGAAAAGCAAGCAGACTTCTAGAAATAGGGGGGTTATTTTCTATAGCTTATTATTTACATTGCACTTGGAGGCTCTTTGGGAACTGGGTGTCCAGTCCCTGGAGTGTGTGTCCCTTGGTCAGGAAGGTTGGGCGTGAGCAGAGCATGTCCTTTCAGTGGGTGTTTGTTAGCAGACAATGCCTGGGTGACGGGCGGCTCTGTGCTCATGCAGTCCCCTCTCCCTGCCTCGCAGCTTGGCAGCTGAGGAGACGTCCCCTAAAGAGACAGGACTCTTCTTCCTCCCACCCTCACTTTCTTTCTGCTATATATCGGGCTGTTGAATAGGCTTGCATTGAGCGGAAAGACAAAGAAGTCTTTCAGGCTCTAGCTTTGGCCACAGCCAGTGTGCTGTGCGCTTTTGTTAATACTTTGAGTCCCCCCTTTCTCTTTCAGCAGCCCTCACTCTCATTGTTAATACAGGAGCAGCGCTGATGTTTCTGAATTCACTTTGTTTGCCCAGCTCGCAGGAAGGAGTTGCAGAAAGCAGCACGTTGCCTTTTGCGTTCTCTGCTGAGGGTTTTCCTCCCGGCCTTTAGCAGGGAAAAGCGGATCCTGTAAACAGATCCTGGCAAATCCTTGCGTGAGCGGGACGTGGCTGCGCAGCGTTGACGCCTGTGCAGGCTAAACGGCTTGTTCCAGTGCTTGGGAATACTAAATGGCTTTCCCCCGCCCCACTTGGGTTAGTCTCCATGCTGAGTGGCAGTGTGGGGTTGGAGAGCATTGATCAACAGTTGGAAACTCCTCCAGCATCACCCTAAACTGGCTTCATCTTGGAGGGGATGTGCGAGGGGGTTTCCCCCTGCCAGCAAGTAGAGAGGATGGCCGGCAAAGCTCCTTTTGCAGTTCCACATTGGGAAATGTGGGAGCTCCTGGAAGGTGTTCTCTAATCGTTGTGAAACATCAGGCGGGAATTAATTCCTGGAAATGAAATGTTCGGAAGCAGCTGATGGGGAGCGCTGGTGCATGGCAGGCATGCAAAAAGAAATGTAAATGCTGCCAGGAGGAAAAATGGAGGTGGAATGATTGTTTCTTATCATGAAGCACAGGCAGTCATTTGGGGGGGGGGATGTGTGCCCCAAAATCAAATGTCCTGTTGGGTTGAAACAAGGACCAGGATGGATTTGGTTGTGCGAGATGGTATCAGTACCACTGCTGCAGTTGAGAGATGACCACAAACTGCCCCGGGTTTTGAAGCACCTCAGTGCACCTTTTATCCCTAGAAAGCTGGGTTTTGGTACTCTAAACCACTTTTTAACAGCACGTAAAGCTGTGTCGTCTTCAGCCAGCGTCTGGACCGCAGTGTGAGTTGTGGAGTAGAGCAGTAGTGAGGCTGTATGTCTGTACCTTCTAAAGGATAATGTAGCACTCCAGAGTGAATATGTGAGAAGCGGGGAGACAGATGCCCTCCAGACCCACGGAGGGGCTTGAGCAATGGCAGGAGAAGCACTTGTCATGAGAGCACCACTTCTCCTTTTCCCCTAGTGGAGGATGACTTAAACCTTTTAATAGATGGGTGCTGAGCAGACAGTTTCCAGCTGGAGACAGTCGCCCCGGACACGACTGTTCATCACTCCCCACCAGCCATCCTGTGCCTCGCAGTTGGGAAGAGTGATTGCCTGAGGCTCCCGATGAGAAAATGCCCGCATGTGGGAATGTCTGGGCTTTTTGTAAGGACTTGGAGGCTTTAAGATCCATAGTCTATTAATAAATTAAACCAACTTCAGATGGATACAGGGCTATGAGGATGTAGGGGAGGAGAATCTGCCTAGGTCGGCATTTCATTGCCACCTCTCCGGCGCTGTTTGATTGCTGCCTACTCCATCATTTGGAGGATGGGTTTTTCAGTGATACTTCACTATGGCTTTTTCATAGCATTTTCTAAATCACCGCATACCTACACATGCAAAATAGGAATTGCTGCTTCTTCTCTTGCCTCCTGGCAGTGCCCCATGATAGGGGACAAAAGGAGTTTGGAAATACTTTGAAGCCACTCAGTAAAACCTGGATCTGGTTCTGCTCTTGGGGAGGAAGCTCTCCATCATCTCCGATTCACGCTTCCTTCACCATGGAGCTATGGACGCTTAATATGTCATTAATTACTCGGAAGAGGTTACTTTAGCCAGGGAGAACTTCATAACTGCTCAGCCACGCAATGCAAGCAGTCCTCATGCCTTGGGAAGTGGTGTCTGAGTTCTGTTGCTCTGCTCACCAGAGGGTCTGTTCCAGTCGTGGGGTGCTTTTTAGCTGCGTATGTGAATGCCTGGGGTAGAATCGCTGGTGTGGCAGCGCAGCCCAATAGAGGGAGTCTGAACTTTACATAAAGCCTCCTCCAAATTCCTTCCAATTTCCTGTACAAAGA
The DNA here is from genome assembly GCA_039720435.1 of Amazona ochrocephala. Classification (NCBI taxonomy): domain Eukaryota; kingdom Metazoa; phylum Chordata; class Aves; order Psittaciformes; family Psittacidae; genus Amazona; species Amazona ochrocephala. The sequence continues at coordinate 3,654,264 of CM077894.1, read as the reverse complement.
GATGAGCCTTGCGCGTGTCTAGAAGGCTAATAAAGACAGGCTCCTGCGCATCGAAAGGGAAATGGATCTGAAGGCCCAGGGGCCTTCACGTCACTGAAAAACATGGAATGTGGCTGTGAGACAACACTCAAATTGTCCTTTCTATTCAATTCTGCTTAAATTCATGCCCAGGCTTTCCCAGCAAAGTAAAATGAGGTGTTGTCTTCAGGTCTGCCGTGAGTGAAGCTGTGTAGCTGCCCCCCTGCCTTTGGTGGTAGAGGTTTGGACCTCGGTGTTGCACCAAACGTGCTGGATTTTGGCACATGTAGCCCTAATAGAAGCGAGGTGGGGTCTTTGAATCACCTCTCCCCAAACCACAGCGTGCTGCAGCATCGCTTGTTCCAAGAATCCACCCCATCCCTTCATGGCGGCCTCTGAGGTGCAGGGTTCCCGAGCGTGGTTTCCTTTCTGCGGAGGGGGGATCTGCCATTGTCCTGTGCAAGGTTTGTCGGGATACAGATCTTGGCTTGGAAAGCCCTGGCCTACGACCTCGGGTGCCCTTTTTGCTGCTCCTCTCTTCCTGTCTTTGATGTCTGAGTGCTGCATATTTGTGGTGATTTCCACGGCCATGTGCTGTGCTCAGGCAGACGTGGCTGTGCTGCTGGACCCAAAACACTGGCGCCTGGGCTCAGCTCTGGTTAGTTTTGACTAGAGAGGTTTCCTAATGCCTGACCATTGGCCTGGGATTCTCCAGTTGGCTGATTAATTATTGGGAGCGTGGAGCTGGGAAGCAGCTCTGGCATGGCTGGAGGGGACTGAGGAAGTCAAGTGGGTGAGAAGCTCAACACAACCCGGCTTCAGTGTGTGCTTGAGCCCAGAACCCCCCTGTGCGGGGCTGCACCCCCAGAGCGTGAGCAGCAGCTCAGGGTGGGGATCCTGCCCCTCTGCTGTGCTCTGGGGAGACCCCCCCTGCAGCCCTGATCCAGCCCTGGGGCAGCAGCACAAGAGGGACGTGGAGCTGTTGGAGCGAGGCCAGAGGAGGCCATGGAGATGCTGCAAGGGCTGGAGCAGCTCTGCTCTGGAGCCAGGCTGAGAGAGCTGGGCTGGGGCAGCCTGGAGAAGAGAAGGCTCCTGAAGGGGAGACCTGAGAGCAGCTCCAGTGCCTAAAGGGGCTGCAGGAAACCTGGAGAGGGGCTTTGGACAAGGGATGGAGGGACAGGCCAAGGGCAATGGCTTTAACCTGCCAGAGGGGAGACTGAGATGAGCTCTGAGGCAGAAGCTGTTCCCTGTGAGGGTGCTGAGGCGCTGGCCCAGGGTGCCCAGAGAAGCTGTGGCTGCCCCATCCCTGGCAGTGTTCAAGGCCAGGTTGGACACAGGGGCTTGGAGCAAGCTGCTCCAGTGGAAGGTGTCCCTGCCTGTGGCAGGGGTTGGAGCTGGAGGGGCTTTAAGGTCCCTTCCAACCCAAGCCACTGTGATTCTGTGAAGTTACGAGGCTGTGTGATGTCTGGACCCTCTGTAACAGGGACAGCTCCATCAGACAAGGGAAGGTACAATCCTTGCTTTAGTTCTTTAAGCCTTTCCTACTCCAGAGGTATAAAATCCAGTTGCACACGCGTTCGTACTGGCAGTGGTGTCCTGTGAGCGCCTCTGAGCAGGAGAATCTGGAGCATTAAATGTGTGTATTTGACTTCTGTGGCGATAAGAAGAGCCTGCAGCTGCTAAAGCTGGGTCAATAGTCTCCTTCCTATCTGGGCTGACACTGGAGAGAGCTTTTCTGTTTCCCTGACAGTGCTCCAGTGCACAATGCAGGAGATGAGTCAGAGGAGGACAGGATGAGCCACTGCCTGCGTTGTACTGGGGTTCCTGTTAGTAGCAGCCGGATTTACACCCAACTGCTGGGGGAGCCTGGTGCGTGTTCAAACGCTTGGAGGATTGATCAGCTCTCTTTTCTTAGGCGCTTGCATCCTCCTCTTTGATTTCCCCTCCATCTCTGTGTTTTCAGGAAATCAGCTTGCTTTTTTACATCCTCTTCCTACTTCTCATAGTACTACTCTTTGTGCAGACTCTCCTGTTTTGGGTGTCCGTCCCCTTGAGGTCAGTTTATGTTGTTGTTATTGGGGTGGGTTTTTTCCCCTTTAAAGTTGAACCTGCTTGGAAATAGGCACATGGAGGTTTAGTGTGTAGGGTACAGACGGGTTGCCATAGCCCCGTGCTGAAATCAGTGCAGGGAGTGGGGTAGGGCACCAAAATTCAGGCGCTTGAGGAATTCCTGGCGCTGCTATTGGCTCCTTTGCTAGGTAGCTGCTGGATTCCAAAAGCTTTTTGAGGGGAAGAGAACCCGAAATTTCTGTCTTCCCTAATGTTGTAAATGGCCGTTTATGCTGCAGGATCGTCCGCGTCCCTCCAAAGGAAGAACAAGTGGCAGTTCCTGCTCAAAGGAGCTATTGAAGAGCATGAATCCTGGAAGCTGCCGCAGGCTGTGTTGTGAGCCAGTTAATTCAGTGACTGCGGAGGCCCCCGAGCCATGAGGGGAGAGCAGGGGCTGAGGCAGAGAGCCCCTGAGCTCTGCCCCTCGGCCTGGCCCGCATGGACAGAGTCATCCTTAGCACCCTCCTTGTTATTCATGGCGTGGAGCGTAGAAGCGCCAGGCTGAGACCCAAATCACCCTCACAGGGAACAGCTTCTGCCTAAGAGCTCATCTCAGTCTCCCCTCTGGCAGGTTAAAGCCATTCCCCTTGGCCTGTCCCTGCAGGCCCTTGTCCAAAGCCCCTCTCCAGCTTTCTTGTAGCCCCTTTAGGTCCTGGAAGAGCAGTAAGGCATTGCAATGCTCCGTGTGATTACACCCAAATCCATGTATATGCTTCACCTGTAGAGGCTGAGCAATGTTAACAATCATTTGGCTTCAACATTGCTTAAGGCAGGATGTGAAGGCTGCCCCAGGGATGCTCTACTGCAGTATGGGGACTGGAGAGGGCTGGACGAAGCGGTGGCTTTGCAGTGGGGATCAACCCAGCCTGAGTTGCTCAGTTCACGATGGAGAAGGAGTAAGGGCCATAGCTGACATTTAAATGGAACAAATGTAGCCGCTCGCTCAGCTTGTGCTTTAGACCTCCTGGTTCTTGCTGTGGCAATTCTAGGAAGTTAAGAAACACTTTGTTCCTCCTGTGTTGTGCCCTGGAGGTTATGAGGAGATGTGCTGCAGCTTGGCTGTGCTTGCAGATGAGTGCAGAATAAGGCTGGAGGATGTTGTCGATCGCGGTGTCAGGGGCTGGCTAGCAATAGAGGAGACGTCCTCCAGTCCTGTGCTGAAGCTGCAGGTGAGGCCTCTGCTCCGGTGTGAATCACCTGGGGTCAGGCACTGACACGTGCAATAACAGAGCCGCTGTTACTCAGCCTGGTGTGAGCTCCAGGGACATCACGAAACACAGACCCTGGTCCGGAGGCAGTGCTCTCCCTGATATCCAGGGAGTTAGTGAGACCCAATGGCAGTGAAAACATGCAGGGGCATTTATGTTGGTGACTGCTTAAAACGGAACAAGTGAGGTAAACGCCAGGTAAAGTAACAGGAAACTAAACCGCTGGCAGTAAAAATTGTCACCCTGACTCCATTCCTCACTACACCAGCTCCTCAGTTACAGGAATGTACGAGGAAGCCCCATGTGTGTTTTGCCTGGGAGGAGGCTTTCCTAGTGTGGAGGGTTTTCTCCCTTGGAAGCTACAGTAACTGTTGAAGCTTGATTGTGCCAGTCCTTCAGTGAGAGAAGTCCTAAACCATGTAGATGATGCTCTCAGTGACATGGTTTACTGGTGGCCTTGCCAGTGCAGTTGGACTTGGTGATCTTAAAGGTCTTTTCCAACCTGGTTGATTCTATTCGATGATTCTAAAGGATTTTTCTTTCTCAGGGCTGTTTCCTGTGCTGTAACAGGGAATTTATGTTCTCGTTAAAGAGAGGAAAGTAACTTCCTGTCATTGGATCATCCATGGATTGCTTTGGGGATTTATAAGAGCAAACAGGGACAGGACAAGGGGAATGGCTTTAACCTGCCAGAGGGGAGACTGAGATGAGCTCTTAGGCAGAAGCTGTTCCCTGTGAGGGTGCTGAGGTGCTGGCCCAGGGTGCCCAGAGAAGCTGTGGCTGCCCCATCCCTGGCAGTGTTCAAGGCCAGGTTGGACACAGGGGTTGGAGCAAGCTGCTCCAGTGGAAGGTGTCCCTGCCCATGACAGGGATTGGAGCTGGATGAGCTTTCAGGTCACTTCAACACAAACCAGGCTGGGATTCTGTTATACATCGGCCAGTTTTTATACCTGTTGTCTTTACCTGGGGCACCATGGTAGCAGCTCACCTGACCTGTGACACTGTCCTTAAAGCAGTGACATGATGTAGCTCTGGTACTGCAGGTGAGCAAGCAGCATTGTGGGCTCACTGTAGGAGATAACTCCTATTAGTGCTGCATTTTACCCACCTAGCTGAGTAACCACTTTTGCCTGGGAAACAGCCTTCTCTGTTCTTTTTCTGTGCATAGATCCCCACTTTTCCTGGCAGAGGTGGTTTGGTTTGTTATTTTAATAGAAGAACCTTGTACCTGTTCACCTTGATGTGTCTCTAAGCACGTTTGGTGTAAGTCAACTCAAATGTAAGTGTCCATTTAAGTAACAGGGAAAAAAGCCCTTAGACAAGGCCAAGTACTTCAGGCTGTGGCAGGTTTGATTAAATGAATTGGAATTCAACATCTGGAGATCTTGTTGGGGATTTCCAGTTGGGTTTTCCCTTCAGGAGTGCTGTTGGTTGTGATCGGTGTTCAGTAAAGATGAATAGTAGGTGATATGAACGGGTATCAAAGGGAAGATGACTGATGGAATAGCTGACCTTGCAAAAAACTTTCTCTTTGTAATCTGCTCTTAAAGACATGCTGCTGAATATTTCACTCGCCTGGAGAAGCAGCTTGGCCAGCAATCTCTGGGCAGTGCTCAAGAAACCTTACCCAGCTCCACAGGTAGTGTGTGTGTCTTGAAAGCATTTGGACATGGACATAATTAAATAGATCTTGGTATCATGTGTGGGTCTATTATAAATTATTCTTTAGTTATCTATAATGTCAGATAATTGGGCCACAGAGATTCATAGAATGGTTTGGGTTGGAGAGGACCTTAAGCTCCTCCAGCTCCAACCCCTGCCATGGCAGGGACACCTTCCACTGGAGCAGCTTGCTCCAACCCCTGTGTCCAGCCTGGCCTTGAACACTGCCAGGGATGGGGCAGCCACAGCTTCTCTGGGCACCCTGGGCCAGCGCCTCAGCACCCTCACAGGGAAGAGCTTCTGCCTTATCTCCAACCTAAATCTCCCCTGTTTATGTTTAAACCCATCACCCTGTGTCCTATTGCTGCACACAGTCTAGAGGAAGGTGTCCCTGCCCATGGCAGGAGGTTGGAACAGGATGCTCTCAAGGTCCTTTCCCACCCACACCATGCTCTGATTCCATGATAATGTTTTCCCCTTCGTTTAATGTCTGTGTGAGGAGTTGTGACCAGCTGAACTGTGCTTGGACATCTGCAGGGTTCCAGTAGCTGAGGAGGCTCTGAAGAGCTTTGTTGGTCAGCTGGACTCGAGTGCCTCCCACTTCACTGCAAGCTGATCATGTTTTGCTGGTCGTGTCTTGCTGCAGATGAGGTGGTCAGTTTGGATACGGAGTGTGAGCCTGGCTGTGCCCATCCTCAGCCCTGATCACAGAACAGGTAGTGTTAGGTAGAGGAGCACATGGTAAATCCATGGCTGTGGTTAGAACTGCTGCTCATAGAGCTGGTACCCATATCCTGCAGGTACGTACGATTAGGCCCTGTTTATCTCTTTAAAAGAGCACTGGGTTTTAGTCATAGGTGGAAAAGTCCCAGACCCATCCCTTCTGTTGGCTTTGGCAAACATCTTGGTGGGACTTTGCTCAAACTCGGATGCAAGGCTTTGAACAGCTCCTGGATTGCTGTTCCTGTTACAGTACTTAAGGAATACATTATGGAAGTGTCTGGGGAAATGCCAGCTTAGGTTGCTGGTAGCAGGTCACATAGCTGCACTTGAACTCTGTTTGCTTCCTGCTGCTCTGATGCAGCGTGGCTGCTCCTCCCTTGACAGATCAAGGCTCCGTCTGCTGCACAGGTAGGGATGGGCCTCGGAAGCTCTTGGCCCGTGTTAAACCACTCAGTTGCACGAGTGGTTATTGCAGTTTTCAGCTCTTGGGCCTTCAAATGACATTATTTGCCAGGAAAAATCTCAGAGCATTGTAATCTTTTCATTTGCTGTGGAAATAGAGAAGGACAAAGAGTGAAATGGCTGGGGAGGAACGGGAAGGGCGGGATACATTTCGTCTTAGAGTATTATGGGAGATTATGGAATGAGAAGTCTTTCTGTGGATAGGGATGCGATAGCTGTTTGAAAGCCACATGCAGTGCTTCAGGCATCCAGGGAAGATTGTTTAGAGTTACACTGCTTACAAATCTACATCACTCTCTATTTCTGCTGTGCAACATGGGGATGTTTTAGTTGTTCCTGAATTAGAGGCTTTAATATCTCCTTATAAAACTCCTCCACTGGGGAGTGTCATGATGATGATTTAAATACCCATGTGTGTGTGCGAGCTCTCTAGCGATGGATACGGTTACTTGCTGCAAGGAGGACAAATGCCTGAAACACCTCTGCCTGCACCAAGCTGGTGATCCCTGTTCCCAGTTCCTGTGGCTCTGCTGGCAAAGCTCCCACTGTAATCATATAGTCCTGGAATGGTTTAGGTTGGAAGGGGCCCTAAAGCTCACCCAGTTCCAACCCCTGTCACAGGCAGGGACACCTTCCATAGAGCAGCTTGCTCCAAGCCCCTGTGTCCAACCTGGCCTTGAACACTGCCAGGGATGGGGCAGCCACAGCTTCTCTGGGCACCGTGTGCCAGCGCCTCAGCACCCTCTATTTTATACTCATTGCCCAGTTCCCAGCACCCCTGAGGAGCTTTGCCTCGGTGCCGGGAGCCGCAGTGTGTGTGAGTGCTGGTGAGCTGCCCACCGGCACCGCGGGGTCCTGGGCTGGAAACCGGTTCCTTCCTCGAGGGACCTTTTCAGCTAATGAAGACGTGGGCCTGGTATCCAAGATAATGCACCATATCTTGCATAAATTTAGAACAGAGAGCAGCCAATTTCACAAGCTGCTGCTCAATTATTCTTTCTCAAGCTGTGCCAGATAACTCCATATCCACTGAAGGGGCACGAGCTGGAAACTCCTTTCTTATTGAGGAGTTTTAGACCTGATGTCCTTTGGTACCAGCGTTGCTGCTGCGCTGGAGGACCTTTGTATAAAATCACTCATACCAGGGAAGAAAGGAAGGTGTCTGGGTGGTAGCCCCGTATCTCCGGCTTTAGGGGTTGCTTTACATAGTCTTGTCCCTTGGTCGCCTCTTTTCATTATGTAGGCACATTATATATATGCTTGTGTCGGAGATGAGCTTCTTAGGTGCTGTTGATGCCATGTAGAGCAGGTTCTGGGCAGAAGTCTTGTACGGAGGAAAGGTAAATGACAGTTAATGCCTCATTTACGTCTGCAGGGATGAGAGAGGACTTCAGCCTTCCGTCTCCAGGTCCATTGGGTTAAAACCTCAGGAGTTATTATTCAAGCACTTCACTCAGTTGAGTGCAGGCGGCCATCGCCTCCCTTCCTCTCCCTTCTCCTTTCAAGTCCTCGGATGGCTGGAGGTAACAGCCTATGTAGAGACATGCGCCCTGTAGCTCCTTGTGCCAGCCGGGAATGGCTCATACATTGAATGTTGAGATCCTCCCGCAGAGATTGCCATGGTTGAAACATTGATTTTACTTTTTTCCAGTGGTGACTGTTGCCTTCTGTTTCTCATGTTCATTAGAACATGCCTGGTGTGCAAAATCAGCGCTCAGTGCTCCCCTTGGTATCACTTTCCTATGAATACTGTGCCTGCCAGCGGGCTGAATGGGATTGAGAGCGCTGTGTGAATCCATCAGCACCGCCTGGGCCTTGGCCATGATCTGTCCTCTCTCCCCTCTCCAGTGTTAGTCCTCTCCTTTCCCAACATGCTTAATCCCTAACCCAGAAAATGGACAGTATAAAATCCCTTGGCACAGCTCCCTGCAGCTTGGCAGAGAGCTTGAACATGCAGCTTGACCCAGGAGAAACCTTGTCTTGTGTGTTTGAGTTCTGGAGCCTTGCTTATCACCTTCCTGAATACCGCCTGGGTTGCTTCACATGGTGTCCACAGACACATCCTTCCTTGGTCAAGGTCTGCAGACGAACAGCCTGACCACAGAATTCCAGACTGGCTTGGGTTTGAAGGGACCTTAAAGCTCATCCAGTTCCAACCCCTGCCATGGGCGGGGACACCTTCCACTGGAGCAGCTTGCTCCAAGCCCCTGTGTCCAGCCTGGCCTTGAACACTGCCAGGGATGGGGCAGCCACAGCTTCTCTGGGTTTGGATTCTCTCACGTCTTGGCTTGACTGTAGCAGCTGTGGTTGGGTTTTAAACAATCCTGGGACTTGATGGGATGGAGTTGCAGGATTTGCACCCTCTTGACAGCACAGGATGGGGTTGTGCACTGCAGGACACAGCTCGTGGTGGGAGGGTGCCCTCTCCAAAGCGTGTTTCCGAAAGGGAGGCAGGAACTGGCATGTTGGAGGTGGTGTGAGACACCTCCTGATGAAAGGTTCAGGGTGTTAATGAGCTAACGGCACTGAAGTGAATTACTGATTAAAGGGCTATCAGACTGCAACTCAGGTAGTGCCCGGGAGAACAGATCTCACTGTGTGCAAGGGAGGCGCTGGGAAATCTCTACTCGGATCAAGTGTCGCTTTTCCCACTTGTTTGCTTGTTCTTGTTTTTGGTGAATGAGGCCAAGTTCTGCGTGGCCATTCCAGGGCTTGTGTTGCTTTGGAGCTCATATGGTCCTTGTGGGTGTCTGTGATTGTTCTTGTCCATTTGCTCTGTGAAGGAGCGCTGGCTGATCTCCTTCACCTCAACACACTCCATCCCTCTCAGGAATAAGCTGCATCCTCCCAGGATTTACCTCCGTGCTATCTCCCGTGGAGGACAATGATAATCTCAGAGGATCACAGAGCTTCGGATGACTTCAGCTGGGGTGAACAGGCCCTCCTTTGCTTGCTTGTTTTCTCATAGTGCCCAGAAGTCACTCGGGCACGCTGGGCTGAGAAGCTTGGCTATGACATGGGCTGTGCAGTTCGCAGAGGTGAGGAAGCACTGAGAGCATGGTGTGTGCAGCTGAGCTCTGTGCCCTGCCCGGTTCCTCTGCCCCAATGCAGAAGGGAAAAGCCCCTGAGCACGTGGCATGTCCTGCCTCGGCTGAGGAAGGCGCTGACTTCTGTTCACAGCGTGGATTCTTGGCTCTCTGGGGTGAAGGCAGGGACTTGGATGGATGGAGTTTGATGTTGGGATTAGAGATGTGTACCTGTGAGCTAAAGGGTGGATCAGCCTTCACTGGGTGGTGTCTGCATGGCAATCCCTCATCCCAGCTGTGGTGATCGTGTGAGTGTTTGGTGATGTAAATCAGCTCGCGGGATCCATGGAAAACCTCCACCAGCCGAGACAAAGGAATGGTTTCCTGTTGAATCGCTGGGGTGAGCTGGGTCACCAGAGGGGCTCGTGAATGTTGATCTTGCTTAAGGGGGCTGGCAGAAGTGTGGGTGATTTGGGTTGGTTTAGGGATCCCATGAAGTGTGGTGCTTGTGGCACTGTGCCCTTAGGGAGCAATGGTTTGGGTTTTCTGCTTTCCCAGGAAAAGAGAAAAAGATAAATTACAAAATGGAAAAAAACAAGAAAAAAAAACCAAACAAAAATAAGGAATTTGGGTGGTGGGAACTCGGGGGCCGCGTCTCATTTTGGGGAACAGCGGGGGTGGAGGAGCTGCATAACCTCTCCTAATGGAAAGAAGCAGCTGAGCTGTTGGGGTTTGCGAACTGCCCCTGAAATGCTCATTACTTGGATGTGAGGATGTCTGGAAGAGCTTCTTGGTCAGAAACCGTGAGGGCTTCTCCTGTTTGAATGCAGTTCTTGGCTCCTGTTAGTGCCTGGAGGAGCAAATCCACATTCTGCTGACCCTCCAGCATTTTGGGGTAGGAGACCTGCTGCTTGCATGAGAACATGCAGATGTCTGGAACATCGCGGAGCAGAGAAGGTGATTTAACAGCTGCTGCCCAACAGCAAGAATGATTCCGGGAGGAATATCACTGTCTCTGGTCAACTGAAGGGCCATTACTGCTCCAGTTTTGGTGATTTTATGTTTTATGCCTGTATTTGTAGCTTCCAGATTGCTGTGCTGGAGTCTGCCAGGTAGCAGGGACAGCCTCCTTGGGTGATGTGTGTAACTGAAGGATGACTCCTCTGTAATTGAGGAGGGAAACACCAAAAGCTGTTCATTATTACCTTTATCTTACTGAGGTCTTTTCATCCCTCATCTTTTAAGCTGCATGAGCTGATGCTTTCAGAATGGGTTGTGCCACCAGAAGAGATGTGCACGGGCGTGGGGAGCAGCATTGTCACCCCAAAGGAACCACTTCCCAACCCACATGATCTTGCTGTCTTACCTGCCGTCACCTCTCAGTCAGATCTATTGCTTCCCAGCTCAGAGCCCTGTCTCCAGAGCTCTGCAGCGTGGGCTGGATCCGAGGTACCTGCAGCATCCTTTCAGGTGATGCCTCTGTCAAGTCCTCTCGTGGCCTCAAGTCAGAGCATTACTCATGGTTGAGTGCAGCCGTGCCTCAGCTTGCTTCCTTTGTGTGTGTACCTGCGCCTCCTTTCCCAGCCCCATTGAGCTCCCAGCCTTTGAATAAATCTCCCAAGGCTTGTATGATCTGTCAAACTGATGGCTGTCACGCTGTGACTTCAGCTACTGAAGGTTTAGCCTATTACCATCCCCTGCAGGAAAATGATTCCTTAAGGGGGATCTGCTTGTGTTCTCATTTGGGAGGCCAGAAAAATAGCTGGAAAACCATTTTATGCAGTGGTTTAAAGTTGTGTGAGTGTTTAGGATCACTGTTACGTTCAGGTCAGCCTTAGCAGCTGCCCCTGCTTTAATACATCCCTGCACCTTGTGTTGAACACCAGGGATGTGCTTAGGGAAACTACAGCCAGAGCGTTTTGTGGCGCAGCCTCCCTATGTCTCTGTTCCTGCTCGGTCCTGTGCTTTAGGCTGACACAGTCGTGAACGTGGCTGGGTGGAAAACAAAGTTTGGAAGGAAAGGTTCGTTTTAATCCAGGTCTGCTCCTGGTGTTGTTGACGGAGCCCTTTGAATGGGTTCACACTGGCGCAGGGCGAGAGGCTGGGACCACCTCTGGCAGCACGGGTGCCAGCGACATGGATCACATCATGATCCACGATGTGAGGGTGCTCCTTGGATTGCACCCTCATGGCAGCAGTTCTCCGTTGATGCCACTTGACTTCTTGTAGATGCTGTGACTTCCTGTGCCCTGAGGAGCCTTGAGGGGCTCGCCTAGCCTCCCTTTTGGGTTAGGAACAGGCTCAGAATAGCTCTGAGAGCTCCAGCCACCCGAGTTACTCTCTTTGCCAATCAGTTCCTCCCCTGGAAGGAACTGAGGACTGCATTTGGGTGTTTGAAAGGCGAAATGAAAGTCTGAGAGGAGGAACTGAGCATTAGGAAATGAGTATTGAGAGGGCAGGTAGGGAGTTGCTATGTTGTAAGGGGAGGACAGTTTAAAAGCTGATTGCCTTTACCCATCCTTGGCATAGAATCAACCAGGTTGGAAAAGACCTGTGAGATCATCAAGTCCAACCCTTACCCCAGCACTGCCAAGGCTACCCCTAACCATGGCACTGAGGGCTTCACCCTGGTGTGCTGCTGGTAACATCAGTGGCTTCTTGACTCAGACATTCGCAGTTGCCTGACCTCCTGGATAGCTGGAAATGAGTCCCGCAAGCATCCAGCCCCCTTTTCTGGGGGGTCACATTTGATGTAATGATTTCTTCACATGGATGGTGCCTGGGGGCACACAGCTCCTGCTGGAATACCCCTGGGGGATGCAGGTTCTCTTCCCTCTGTTCCGTATACATATGAATCATCTATTAAAGTGTGTGTACACGTTGTAGGGTGCTCACAAATACACTTCTGTGACTACATGTATTGACTGGTTCATGCATGCTTTATGAAATAAGGAAGTGATGTCTTGGTGTAGATCCTCTGAAGGTGACAAGCAAAATTCCAAGTTTGCCTTTAGTCCACAGATGTAAAGAGCAGCACCACTTAAACCCCATCATTCCCACATCTGGCACTCCTTGGGCAGAAAGCAAAGGAAGGCTTAATAATGGATAGGAGCGGCACAGCCCCATAGCCCTGACAGGTAAGATCTGCAGCAATTTCATGTAATAGTAAGAGATAGCCCAGGATCGCATGGCATGAGCCCAACTTCCACGCATTGCCCTGGCTGGGACTTTGGGCATCATTTTTGATGCCAGGCTGCTCAGAGCTGGCTGGGTGTGCACAGTACCGGTGTACCAAATCTCTGCTCCTGATTGATTGGGTGTATTCCGGAGTGTAGGCTTCCCCTGGCACCTCTCCTTGGGCTGGTGCCCTATGATGCTGCTCTGTAACTTACAGCAGACCGTCCAGAGCTCAGCCAGGTTTAGTGCTGGTCGCCAGTGCTCAACCTGTTGAACTTTCACCTCACCTCAATGTTTTGGGCTCCTTACAAGGTCCCTCAACTGGGTTTGTGCCTGCAGGACCATGAGGAATCACTCTGAGCAGTGGCTGAGCAGGGCAGGACTGCTGGGGCTGTCTGGAGTTCCTGAGCTCAGCCTGTGTTCTGCAGCGTGGAGTTTCAATTAACAGGGGCACCCATAAATAACCCTCCTAAAATGAAATGGGATTTTATGGCTGCGTTGGCATATTCCCTGTGATGCCATAGAGACAGTACCATGACTTTCCAGCTGAAGGGAGCTGATGAGATCTATTGACTTTCCCATCTCTTAGCAGAGTCTATCTATTGTAAGAATAAAATATGAAGTTAAAAAGTACAGGGGTGGCTGGTGTTCTATGGGGCAAGGAGGACTAATAAGCTAGAACAGGTTGGCTGTGAGGAGTTTTGCATTGCTGAGCAGGAGATGCTGTCCTGGCATGTTGTTCACCTTGTGTTTGTTACCTGTTAACCTGAGCTGGCACAGGACTCATCCAGGGCCTTGGTACTGTTCTGTTGTCTTAATTACTGTTACTTCTCAGCTTCGTCAAAACCTGGATTTCACCTTAATTAGGCTGTGCTTTGAATAAACACTTCCTGGAGATGCATAGGACAACGTTCACAGTTATGGGATTATTCAGTCCATCTCTTCCAGACCCCCACCCAGAGCCACCACGCTTCAAGGAAATCCCATCAGGATTAGAGGGGTTCAGACACAGTTTCTTCCACCCCAAACAACCTTTCCAGGTCTAAGCTGAAAATAGGCAGTTTGTATTGATGCTGGGGTTGCAGTTGAAGGAGACAAAGATGAAGTAACAAGATCAGGATGCCCTAAGAAACACATTTGTATTGGGCAAAGTAATTGATGGGTTTTGTTGTGTTGGCACTGACGTGGTCCATGGGCTGAGCGCCCCCATCACTGCTCATGGGCTCAATGAAGGCATGGGGCCGAGGGCGGGGATGATTCCGTGCTGGTGAGCTGCTGTCTGCAGCAATCCTTAATTGAGGGTTGCAAACCTGAGCCTGCAGTAATGAGCTGTAGATAATGAGGTGTTGTCTGCAGCTGTAACTATGGCGGCTGCCTACAGCTGTAGGGGTAATGTTGCTGGGTTTTGTTTGAAAGCAGTGGATGAGGTGCAGGAAATACAGTCAATTTGCAACAAAAAGGGGTATTTTTTCCGCTGTTATCTTCCCCTCTAACCCGCAGCTTTCCTTTGGCATTCCATTTGGCTTGGCTGTGAGACTGATCACATGTGGGCTGAAGGGTAAAAGGAAATGATGGTGATAATCAGAATCATGGCATGGTTCGGATTGGAAGGGGCCTTAAAGCTCCTCCAGCTCCAACCCCTGCCTCGGGCAGGGACACCTTCCACTGGAGCAGCTTGCTCCAAGCCCCTGTGTCCAACCTGTCCTTGAACACTGCCACGGATGGGGCAGCCACAGCTTCTCTGGGCGCCCTGTGCCAGCGCCTCAGCACCCTCACAGGGAAGAGCTTCTGCCTAAGAGCTCATCTCAGTCTCCCCTCTGGCAGGTTAAAGCCATTCCCTTGTCCTGTCCCTGCATCTCTTGTCCAAAGCCCCTCTCCAGCTTTCCTGGAGCCCCTTTAGGCACTGGAGCTGCTCTAAGGTCTCCCCTTAAGGAACCTTCTCTTCTCCAGGCTGCCCCAGCCCAGCTCTCTCAGCCTAAAGCAGCAAAGTGCTGCTGTCTGATGCACATCATAGACTGACGAAAGGTCTGATCTGATCTGTCACTGTTAATGATTAGCCAGGTGGGAAGTGGGCCTCAAACTCCTGCCTTGTATTAAATAGGTTGTGAAGTCATTGCTGGTGCACAAAACATCACTGTATGTTACCTGCACATCAGGAGCGAGTGAGGAGCAAGAATGTATTGCAGGGTGGATGTATGTAGGGAGAAAGGCTTTGGGAATAGATACTGTGTGAGAGTGGGTATTAAAGCATGTAAGATGGGCTCAGGTAGAGATCGAAGGTTCACTTTGGTAGTGGCTGCTGCAGCACAGCGTGAGCGTGTTCGGTCAGGAAGAGGCTCTCTGTTGTGTATCAGGGTTGAGCCAGCCTGGGTCTGCAGATGCAGTCAGTGTGTGAATGTGAACACCCGTGTCTGCAGATGCAGCTCTGGAACGTGTCGGAGGGAGAGGAGGAGGAATGTGAATGGCTGGAGGATGCTGGGTCCCGGTGCTGGGAAAGGGGAGGGAAAACGCACTTTCAATAGGCGTTTGAAGGTCACGTTTTCCTTTCAAGCAGCGATGATGAGGAGCGTTGGGAAGCTTGTCCTCTGGTGGGCACTGACTTCCATCGGGATTCACGTGCCCCTTTTCTTTGGGAAGCTCTCACCCTGCTCCTGTTCAGCTCAGTGCAAGCGCAGGTTGGGCGACATTGTGTGGCAGACAGAAGGGAAAGGAAGCGTTTGGGATTACTGGAAAGCTGGAGCTGAGCCTAATGATACGTAATTAGGTAAAAAGCTTAAGATGAATCTGGAGAAAAGTTTTATTATGGGGAGAGTATTTGTCTAGTGTCTGGTATAAGCTGGGATAAGTAGCAAAAGCCTCACTGCTTGTAACATTTGGATCTGGACAAAGCTTGGGAGATGATACTTTAATGAGGAGCACTTAAACGAGCCTTATCACTTCCAGTTATCATCAGACAGTTCAGACTGGCTGCTGGGAGGTCAGTGGTTTCAAACGAGGCAATTGCAGTTCATAAAGGTGCCAGGGAGATTGTGAAACAGCAACAGCGTTGGTGTAGGTGCAGTTCTGGTACAAAGCAAAGGGTAAATACCTTATTTAGGGTGTTGGTTGCAAGTAGAAAGCAGCCCAGAGGTGGGAGCTTTAAGAGTTGCTGTTTAGTGCGCAGAATAACTGGAAGGATTCAAAAGGTGTTTGCACAAGCACTGCATTGATCCCCTTACGGTGTAGATGTTTGATAAGTGACCATTCAG
Source organism: Amazona ochrocephala (assembly GCA_039720435.1). NCBI lineage: Eukaryota > Metazoa > Chordata > Aves > Psittaciformes > Psittacidae > Amazona > Amazona ochrocephala. The sequence continues at coordinate 3,638,631 of CM077894.1, read as the reverse complement.
TAGTGAGCATTGACTACACATGGTGCAGGAAGGAGCTGGATATTAGGCCATAAAATCTGGAAACAAGCTTAATAATAGCTTTTGCCAGAAGATCCTGCTGGTTATAAGTCATGATAGGAGGGGGTGAATCTTGGTTTGCGTCTGTTTGCAGGATCAGTCTGTTTACCAGGGGCATGGTGCTGAGCTGCTCTGCTCCACAGCTCGGTACTTGTAAACCAGAAACCCCACTTGTGCTCCTTTACAACCAGCTTTTATTGTGTTCCTTTGTTTTTAACACATTTCTAGCCAGAAACCTGCCCTTAGTACCAGGCTGCAGAGTTGTGTGAACCTGGCGTGGTCTTTTAGGGCATTCTTCACCTGCAGCTCTCAACTTTTCCTGTCCCTGAGTTCTCCGACAACAAGTTGTATTTATTTCTTCCCTGCTGTAATAACAGCAAGCAGCAACCATTGAACCGACAACCCCCCCATTCAGTTTTGACCTGTGGTACAGTCAGAGCTCTGAATCATGCTTTATTTTGACATCTCATCGCGTTGCACAAGTCCAGCTGCATCCATCTAAGAAAGCGAAGATAAACGCGGTGTTCCAGTGCAGCAGGTCATCTCCTTCCTGTGAGGGTCCATGGCCCCTTGTCAGGAATCCACTAGCCAAAAAGCCCAAACAACCCAGAGCAAACAAAGCCAACCCATTTAAAATGGGATGAGATCCCTGCAAGGATGGGAGATTTTCCATGCTGGGGCTGGGATCTGCTGTTGGGTATGGGCAGCAGAAGGGTTGGAGCAGCAGGTTGGCATCTTATGAGGTGCTTCTTCAGCCTTTAAATGTTTTTCAAAGTCCTTGAATTCCATTGGTCTTGATTTTTGTAATATTAACTTTATCGCATCTCTTATTAACAAGAGCTGCTTCCCTATGAAGGGTATGAGGTGCTAGATTCCTGGAAGACAGTTGGAAAAGTGGAGACAGCAGGGACACCAGGGAAAACCAGTGCGTGCCTTGGTAACGAAGGGCTCGGTTCTGCATGTACACATGGGATTGACTTCTGGTCTCACGGGCAGCATGAATCCTGCCTTTTCCGGAGCTGGAGTTGCTTGTTGTGTGCCATTTGGGGGTTTTGCTGGTTGGTTGCAGTATTTCAGTGTGGAGAGAGCGGATGGCGCCGCTTTCATCTTGTGTATGTATTTTATCCCCATGTGACAATGTCACTTGGTGGGGTTTGGGTTTGGGTATCTTATTTGAAGGCTGTAGTTTGCTTTACCAGCTCCTTCCCTGGCTCCTGAAACCTGCCCTGTTGAGAGAGGGATGGGTTTTGAGGGGAAAATTGGATCTGTGAAGCACTTGCGCGGCGAGGGAGCCGACGTGCAAAATTCCTTGCTGAGATGTTCACGCTGCCATTTAATTCTCCTTCCAATAGGGAATGTTGAAGCTTTCCCAGCTCTTTGCACACTGCGGTGCAGTTTCTGAAACGCAGCGTGCTGCGGGTGAGTTTATCTCTGTGCTCGCTTTGTAAGCCTGCTTTGATTTTTATCCCATCTAAACTTGCTAAGAGGAGCCTGGTGCTGCCTCCCGTCCCTTCTCCACTGCGTGCACAGCAGAAAGCCCAGGGAAGCAGAGGGATTATTGCCGCACTGCCCAAACCCCGGCAAGGTGCTGCTTAGACCCCATGGCACTACCTCTTTAAGAGCACAAGCGCACTGCAAGAGCTCCGCTTGTGAGAGGCAGGAGCTCAGGAGCCATCCCCGGCTGCTGAGGCATGGATGAGAGGAGAAGACCCTGAGCCTGCTCATAGCCAAGCTCCCGGAGCCCGCAGCCAGGTAGGATGCAGCATTCCGAACAAAAGGCTTTGCCCGGGAGCTGCAGATGCTGGGGTGGTGCTGGGGAAGTTCCAGTGGCGGCTGCTGGAGCTTTTCCCTTTAACCTTCCAAGCGGGCCCTTGTGGTTCCCAGCCTGCTAAATTCAGTGCTTCTGCTGTCCGGGTGGTCCCCTCCTGCACTGTGATTGCATGTTACATAGAGACGGGGCTGCAGAGGGGGACACAGGCTCTTTGAACAGCTCTCTGCCATCAAGCACCTCTGAAGAATTCCTAGCGCTAAAAAGCCAAAGGAAGGGCTTGAATTGGATGCGGCTTCGTGCCCTTGTGTCATCTCGCACGATGGTTTGATCTTGGGGTGTTTTCAGGCCTTTAACGCTCAGTCTCAGGACAGGCAGGGACATGCACCGGGATTATGCAACCCCAGGGATGGCTGGTGGGAGACTGGGTCTGTGCAGGGAGAAATCATTACTTCTGGAATGTTTGTGTGTGAGGCATTTGCCTGCGTGCCTCCGGGTACCCGCAGATCTGTTTATTCATGTGAGAAGGGGCTTACTTGTTCCTGTCAGCTGGAAGTGAAGGAAGAGGCCATCAGTGCATGCTGGGGATAAAATGGTTGCTGGTTGCTGGAAATGAGCTTGGGTGAGGAGGAAAATGAATCCCTTTTGGAAGGAAACGGGAATAGTGTGTTCTCTATCCCCCTCCAACCGCGGGAGCAGGAGCAGAGCACAGCAGATCTGTGCTGTGAGAGCTGGTTTTCCTGCATGTTCCAGGCTGCTCGTTGCAGTAAAAGCACACAAAAATCGTGCAGCATTTCAGTTTTGTGATTAGAACAAGCAGAGAAAATGGGATACAAGGAGGAGGCTTCTGCAGGGAATTCCTCCTGGCTTGTGTCTGACTCTGGCTCTGGCAGTGCCTCCGACCACTCCATCTGATGGGCAGCTCTGAGCTCTGCTCCGGGTTTATTCCTTAATCACTTTATAGAGGAATTGCGGATACCTCCTCTTGGAGCGTGGCTGTGGCTGTCCAACTAAACCATCCCCTCCTCCTCGTAGGGACGCTTCTGGTTTCAGGAAGAATCCTGTTTGGTTTCTATCTTTGCCTGCCTTCTCCCCCTGGGTCTTTATAGCTCCTGAAATTCCCCAGCTTGTAATCACTGCTGCAGGCAGATGGGGACTAGGTGGAACTCCCAGTGCAGCTGTGCTGCTTTTATTAGCTTGCCACAAGCACCTTGCTTATGTGGGCTTTTAAATATATATATTTCATGAGTTAATGAGCCCTGAACAGCAGTGAAGAGGATGCAGTTAGTGCTGCCCGCTGCCTGTGTCCTTCTCCGAGTTTTTGGCATGATGCTGATGGAAGAAGGAGTCGTTCAGCTGACACAGGCGTGAGGAGCAGGGGCTGTAGTTCCCCTGCACTGTGATTTAAGAGGTTCCCTTCGTGCTCTTCAGCTTCATCGCCCGCCTTGTCTGTTCTCGCTGCGGTAATGGAAGGAGCTCTGACAACGGTGTGAGGTTTGGATCCAGCTTTGCTTTTCCATCCCCTCGCCCTCTCTTCCCACCCTCCTGGATCGTTTCGGAGCATGGCTGCACAAATAGTTGGATCCGTGCAGCTGAAGAGGGTGACGTGGGTGGCAGGGATATAGGGGGGAGGAGGAGGGCACAGGATCCTCCGGAATTGGATCTAAGCATGCCGGAATAGTAACATGAAGGAGCTGCCTGAATTATTCAGCATATCCTCGGTTTCTTCACGCTGTGGTTCATTAAATGCTGCAAGAGAGCCAGGCTGGGTTATCCTTTACCGCTTGAAGTGTTAGCCTTTGCCTCCTGTGTGAGATGGGGCAGCGGGAGGGCAGTTCGTGCTGCACCTCGAGTCGTGCAGCTCCCAGTGGCACTGTGATCTCAGTGTGGTGAAAGGTGCTGAGTGCCCCGGGGGACACTTGGCTATGGGCACAGAGGAGATGCTGCTTCTGGGTGAGGTTTCACTTCCCACCTGCCTGCTGTGACCCGTTCATGTCCCACGGTGGAGTCTCTGTGCTGTCACTCTTAACCCAGCTCTAGGTGAAGGAGCCTCGTAAGTGAGAGCCTGCTGATGGACTTGTGCTTCTGGAGCGGCGGCAGCCGTTGCCCCCGGCTGGGCTCCTTGGGTAGAACCATTCTCTGATCCTGTGGTTCTGTGTGTAGTTTAAGGTGGTTTTGTCCCTATCAGTTTCACATCCAGGTCAAGTCCTTTGGCAAAAAGGGCTTAAATGGTTTCCTTTTAATCTGATGACAGTCTTCACTTCCGGAAAGTGATCTTAAAGAGCAGCCCTAAACTCTGCAAGTCCATCGAAACTCCTTCCTTTGGGCGGCTCTTCCTGGGTGCAAAGGGAGAGGTTGCTCTGCTCAAAGAAGATTATTTCCTCCTGGCTTATATAAGTTCTAAAATAAGAAAATAAATCCCAACCTTCTCGAGGACAAAGCCGTTTTCCAAACTCGGGACCATCCCTTTTGCCGCAGAGGTTGGTGGTCAGAACTGCCTCCGGGTGGGAAGCCTGAGCTCTAAGGGAAGGGTGGCAGCTTGACCCTGGGCCTGGGTCCTATCTGTCCACATCAGATGGTGGTTGTGGGGTGAGGGTTGGTGCTGCAGCCGTGGCATGCACAGAATTTGGAGGGTTTGTTCTGTCTTGCAGTGTGTTTCTAACCCTCCTCCCCCAAATTTTAGCTCTTCCAAAAGTCAGGAATGAATGGAAGGCCCTCAGGATGCAGGCTGGGAGCAGCACCTCAGCCCTGCTGTAGTCTGTGGCAAATCTTCCTCTTCTTTTGCTTGAGTCAGGATTTTGCAGCTAATTTTGTTGCTGAAAACCTCTTTATTTGATCAAACACCACCACTTGTGCACGAGTCTGCTAATCAAAGACGAGCCTTAGAGCCTGCAAAGCAATTGTGGCACTCATTTAGAAAGAAAAAAGGGATGGAAGATGAGTGAGCACCGTCCTGGTAGCAGTGTTGGATCCTCATCTTGGTTCTCTCCATTGGAGCTGGTTGTAGGTGTCCTGTTCTACACCTGCCAGGCTTCAGCAGGGACATCACTTATGTGCAGAGGTGTTGTGAAGGTCAGTGGTGTCCTTTCCCTGCATAAGCCTATAATACAGGATTTTATCGTGTCTGGCTTCAAACCTTGACTATAAAACCAAATGGGAAGGTTTCAGGACAATATCCCATCCTGCTGGGTGAAGGCAGACCTTATAGTGACATGTTTGGGATCAGAACAGTGGGGTATTGTCAGTGTGTTTCTGCTCTGCATCATACTGGTCCTGGAGGAGGAGATCCGGCTGGGCCGTGCTGCAGGCAGGCAGCAGATGCAGAGCAGCTCATGTCTGAACGTTCCCTGCTTCAACCTTGAAGTTCCATCTGGTTTAAGGCAGGGAGCAGGTCAGGTTGTGGAGCTGGGGCTCCTGTGACACTTACCACTGCTGGTGGGGCCTCTGCTGCTGCTGAGATGTTGGTCCCTGCGAAGGTTTGGGCAGCAGCATTGGTTTGGAGATCAAACATGTAGGGCAGAGGGAGGAGTTTTGGGGACTCAAACTAATCTTCCATGTTCAAAACTCAATTTACAGCTATGTTTTTCCCCACTGGAACAAAACCCAAGAAGTGTTTTCATGATTGTCATAGAATCATCATAGAATCACAGTGTGGTTTGGATTGGAAGGGACCTTAATGCTCCTCTGGTTCCAACCCCTGCCCACAGCCCTCTGTCCAAAGCTCAGGTGTCCTGAAGCCCCTTTCAGCACTGGAGCCGCTCTAAGGTCTCCCCTTAAGCCCAACACACGGTGGGGTTCTGGGCTGCCAACCAAATGCATTGTGAGTAGTACCCCCAGTCACATTCCCATGTGAGGTCTGCATTGCTGGCTTGGGTGGGCGACAATCGATCAATTGGGCTGCTCTCGTTTTCCAAGAGGCTTTGACTTACGAAATGGAAACAGAAAGGTGAAGTCTGAATATGGTGTTGAGTGGCAAACGTCTCAGCAGGTTAAGTATGGCTTCTGTGTGACATTGGGCATCGGGTGTTGCATCGAGATATGCCGGGCCTAAAGCCACAAGGTGTTAGCTAAGTCAGGAGGCTTTTTCCTTTTAGATACCTGCATCCTCTTGTGTTATTCCACCAGTAAACCACATTCTAGCTTGTTTGTTTCTGGCATGAAGTCTTTACCCACTTCATCTCCCCTCCGTGTTCCCACAATACCTTTCCAATTTCAGAAAGAAACTGCAATTTGCCTTTAAATAACCTGGCAGCAGCTCTCGAGAGCCTCACATCTCTGTGGCAGCCCCTTTTAGCAGCGCTGCTGGTGGGAGGCTGCGGGAAGGAGTCGCTGGTTGCAGAGAGGCAAACACGGAAACAATCACAGCCCAATTCCTGCCTGCTTTGCAGAACGGGCTCTGCCATTGTCCAGCAGAGCTCTGCTGACCAGCGGCTTTGTCTGCCTGCATGCAGAGGGCTTGCGGGCTCGGGGCGGTTTTTCCCTTACTCTACACAAAAATAGAGGTGGGGGGGGTCTCTCGACAGGACCAAGGTTTTGTGGGTTGTTCAGCCGTCTGTTTGCTTCCAGTTCCTATATCTGACATCTAACCCTCCCTGCGCTCCTCCTTTGGGAAACCTCGATGGATCGTAGCCGCCTGGTTGGATGTGAGTGCCCCGGGGATGTGTGTGTGTCTGCCTGAGCATGGGAGCGGATGGTCGCCCAGCACCCAGCCCTCCCTGGGATGTGTCTTTCCTTAACGTGGTGTGTTGCAGGATTCCCCGGGGTCCTGTGCAGCAGCCCCTCGAGGACAGGATCTTCACTCCGACCGTCTCCGCTGTGTACAGCACTGTGAGTATCTGCTGGTGCCGCTGCGGGTGCGTCGCTGGTGCCAGGAGCACGTTCTCCAGGCATAAGGAAATGGGAGACTCTTTTCAAACCCAACACCGTTAAACAATTGCAATTGGCATTTGTAAATCACGATTTACAATTAAAAAAACCCACAACATTGTTTTTTGCCTCCTGAAATAAGTGATGCTGGATGAAGACCCTTTTTGTCACATGTAAGTAGGAAAAGAAGGAATGCTGGGGACTTCCGTATCCAATCCCTTCTTTGCTGAGTGTCTGTAGTTCTATTTAGCACGGGCTTTCCTGACAGAGTTTTACCTGAGTGGGAATGTTCCTGGCCATGATTTCAGGCTGTTGGCTCTGTCCCTTTCCTGCCTCCTGCATCTCAAAGACTGCCTTGTTGTGCTTTAGTTCTGCATGTTTCTAAGGGTTTCTTATTGCTAAAGTAATCAAGGGAGATAGGGTTTTCAGGTGAAACATTCCATTACCCAGGGGAAAAGATGTTTTGATTGTAGGTTGGATATTTGGGATAGGAGCTTTTGCCTCCCTGTCCTATGTGTTTGTCACTATTGAAGAAATACAGCTCAGGACCATGGTGAAGTTTCTTTGTAAGTGTTTGATCCCGGTTTCCTTTTATTCCGTTCTTTTTTTCCCATGGCAATAGCTGGAAGCCCGGTGTTATTTATGAGCTTTGCTAAATCAGCACAGCCCTGGGAAAGTAATATTTGGCTTTTCTGGTGGGATAGCACAAATATTTTTAATGGCAAAACCCCGCTTTTAAGCTGCTCTTTTTAATTATTTGGAAAACGGGAAGAAAAGCTGTAGATGGGAGAAATTAGCTGTATTTTATGCAGTGACATAAGCTGCTTATAGAAAAACATAAGCTGCTCTATGAGGTTTTCTCCTTCCCCCTGTTTGCATGAAGAGCTGGCGGCGGGGTTATCAGCTCCATCTCTTCTGTGTGTGGAGTCTGGGTCTGGAGCATCCTCAGCCCCTTCCATTTTTGGGTTGTAGGGAAGAGCTTTGTGATCCCCTTTTCCACCACAGACACTGCTGTCATGAGATGCAGAGCCGGGCTTTGCACAGGATTAAGTGCCAACTTGCTGTCCAGTGCTCCTGGGGCCAAGAAAGGCAGAGACTTGGGTGGTAGTTGGATACCAGGAGCAGGAAGATAACTGGATAGTAGGAGCAGCAAGCCTCAGGCTTGGGCATGGATGCTGTGGTGAGCAGGAGGCAGCGGGTTTCCATCCAGGTGAGTCTTGAAGGTTGGGGTACAACACTGATGAGGGTTTAAAAGTTTGAGCTTTGTGGCTTGGGCAGCAGTTGGATTGACAGGCTCAAGGTGCGGACAGGTTTTTGGGGTGGTTTTTCTGCTCCCTCTGTCCTCAGTGCCATACTGCGTACGTCTGCGTGGATATACATATGTATGTATGCAAAAAAGCAAACCCAAAGGAGCACAAATGTACAAACGGTTACAATAAATAATTCAGTTTCTTCTTTATAGAGCCCATAAACCACTTAAACCCCACTTTAAATACATCTGAATTGCTTTGGGGGGAAGAAGAAGGTTCTTCTTTTTCAGTTCTCTCCTCCAAGGATATCATTCAGATGCCTGTGGGGAAAACACGACTGTGAAAATTGAAATGAATGTAAAATATAAAAGTAACTGTGAAGAATGACCTAAAATAGGGTTTGAGTGTGGAAAAATACCGCTCCTTGATGTGGGACAGGAATAGAAGCCAGGGCTGGAGTGGCTCCGTTCTGGGCTTGAAGGAAGCACAAGTTGAAAGAAAATTTCATGGTTCGGAGAAAGGAGAGAAATTTCTCAGCTCAGTTCCTTCTGAGCTTCTATTTGAAGCCTTTGGCAGATGGCGGATGTAGAGTAAGTCCTTGCTCAGATGAGTTAGGGTGGAGGAGGCACGTGATGGAGGGCCTTGACAGATTCATTCATCGCAGGTCTCTCTGCTTTATTCCACGAGGAACAGCGTTGTGTGCTTCAGTTCTGGGTTTGCAACGAAGAGGTTGTGCTTAGTTCTGGTTTTTACATGTAGTTTGTCTAGGCATCGCAAAACTCACACCATCACAGGTACGGCAGAGCGCCATCGGCAGCACCCGGCACTGCTCAGTCGGATGGCTGGTTTGGGAGGAGATCGGAGGTCTGGTACCACCTCATGGTGACTCTGAGCTGCTGTGGTGCTTTCCCTGGAGGTTATTGTTTGTGTGGGGTTTTAGGTGTCACAGAGTCGCAGACTGGTTTGGGTTGGAAGGGACCTTAAAGCTCCTCCAGCTCCAACCCCTGCCATGAGCAGGGACACCTTCCACTGGAGCAGCTTGCTCCAAGCCCCTGTGTCCAACCTGGCCTTGAACACTGCCACGGATGGGGCAGCCACAGCTTCTCTGGGCACCCTGTGCCAGCGCCTCAGCACCCTCACGGGGAAGAGCTTCTGCCTTAGAGCTCATCTCAGTCTCCCCTCTGGCAGGTTAAAGCCATTCCCCTGTCCTGTCCCTCCATCCGTTGTCCAAAGCCCCTCTCCAGGTTTCCTGCAGCCCCTTTAGGCACTGGAGCTGCTCTGAGGTCTCCCCTTCAGGAGCCTTCTCTTCTCCAGGCTGCCCCAGCCCAGCTCTCTCAGCCTGGCTTCAGAGCAGAGCTGCTCCAGCCCTCAGCATCTCCATGGCCTCCTCTGGCCTCGCTCCAACAGCTCCACATCCTTCCCCTCTTTGGGGGTCATGGGCAACCCACAGCTGAAAGCACTGTTTTTAGTTAGGTAAAGATGAAAAGTAACTTGGTTATCTTTCCCGCGCCTTTCCACGTGTGTTATCAGGACGTCGGTCGCACATTCCTGAGCTCTTCTTTTTCCAGAATTACATGCTGCTTGCCAAAAACGGGCACGGACAATCATGTGGCTTTCCCTGTGAGCCCCGGTAATCTCCCCTGAAACAAAAGCACAGGAGCGCGTTCCCCTGTTGGTCAGAGATGGGAGGCGAGGAAGAGGCAAAGCGTGGTTTGCCTGAGAACTTGGAGATGCTCAAAATTCCTCCCAGAACTTCGTAGAACCTCTTTCTCAATGAAATCATGCTGGTGTTAAACGCACTGAACCTCGGTGTCTGTCACCATCATTCATTTTATATAGAGCGCTGTAGAAAATGCTGATATTTTATAATAAATAAACCCATTAGAATTATTTTAAAGCAAACCACAGTTGGAAAGAACTGTGTCAATGAACTGATGTAGTGATCGTTTCCCCTCATCAGCAATGGAGAATGCTGTATCATAAGAGCTGTGTTTGGACATGGAATCATGGAATGGTTTGGGTTCGAAGGGACCTTAAAGCTCATCCAGTTCCACCCCCCTGCCATGAGCAGTGCGGATTTGGGTTTGGTCCTGTGAAGCAGCTGCTTGGGTGGTGTTTCCTAATTCTTTATACTGCAAGACCTTAAGGCAATTGCTCGTACGTCTGCTGTCAGATCCCAAACCTGTGGAGTCTGGAACAGGGAATGAGAGTGAAATTTGGGTTCTCTGTAAAATATTTCAGAGCAATAAATGCAAAGAACTTTTTGCCTTGGAGTTAGGGGAAAGACTTTGACTTCTGACACAAAGGGAACTGCACCAAAGGTGACCTCAGATATCACAGGCCACCGTGTGTGCATGCACACAGCGTAATGGGGGCTGGTTTCTACTGAGCGTGAAATGACTGTGGAGGAATGCTCCGAAGCAGAAGTGCTCTTCAACATCAGCACGAGGTGTGAGTTGGGAATCAGGTATAAACAACGGCTGTGTAACATCCATCCAGTCCTCACCCCTTTTGGGCAGGTGATGGAGGAGGTTCATAACTGTGCTGGTACTATTGTGATCTCAAGGGCTGCAGCTTGGAGCAGAAACACTTTGGGATAAACTTTTAAGAGCTAAGGGACAACATTGACTCCTGGGTTAGGGTCGAGTGCTGTGTGAGGTGCCCGTTTGGAGAGAAGTGCTTGCAGGTTTGGTTGGGTGCAGTCTTGAGCGGGGTTTCTGTAGCGTGGCTAACTGTGTTAACTCATGGTGTTAACCCTGGTCTCACTGTGTCCCTTTGGGGCAGATACCACCTCCTGTCAGGTTGCCCAACTCAGTAGTAAAGAAGGTGATGGGAAGGTGAGGTGTTGAAGACCCTGCTTGCCCCAGATCATCAGTGACTAAGCTTCACTCCGTCATTCCCTTCTTTGAGTGTCCGTTGGGTTGCTTTGCTGCAGCAGGGTGCTGCGCCTTGGTGCCTCCTGATAGTTTCAAGCCCAGCAGAGGTACTGTGATGCCTTTATGTCCTTTAAAGGGATCTGCCTACAGTGAAGAGAATCCTGTAGAAAAGAGATTAGGGAGGATTAGCTCCAGCCACCCTGTGCTTCAAGGAAGGATCTGGGTCAGGAGGCCAACTGGTGCCCCTGCCTGGCTGCAGTGGAGGCTGCAGAGTGTGCGGAGGGATGCTCATGTCCTCAGTGCTGCTCTGAAGCTGTTTGCGCCAGCACAAGTGAACTAATTGAATGCTGGTAGGGAATGGGTTCCATCCAGGTCTGAGCCCTTCTTGAAGGGGGCTTTGTTTAGGGAAAGAGCAGTTCCTAGTGGTGAACTGTTAATGGCAAACTGCTGTATCATAGAATCCCAGCCTGGTTTGGGTTGAAGAGACCTTAAAGCTCATCCAGTTCCAACCCCTGCCACGGGCAGGGACACCTTCCACTGGAGCAGCTTGCTCCAAGCCCCTGTGTCCAACCTGGCCTTGAACACTGCCAGGGATGGGGCAGCCACAGCTTCTCTGGGCACCCTGTGCCAGCGCCTCAGCACCCTCACAGGGAAGAGCTTGTGCCTCAGAGCCCATCTCAGTCTCCCCTCTGGCAGGTTAAAGCCATCCCCTTACTAATAAAAGCCATTTAAAGCCATTCTGCTATTTGTCTGCTCTGTTGCATCAGGGTATCTTGTGGAGCATCGTTCACGGTGCTGCACAGCTTTCCTTTGTTTGGCTTCCAGATTCCATACCCAATTCAGAGCAGCATTCCTTGGGGTTTTCCATTAACCTCCAGCATAGGTTGTTTGCATGTTTCAATGTCTGAAGAGCGCTGTTGAACACTCACCCTAACCTGGGATATTATTAGTGCCCCCGTCCCTCTTGTCAGGCATTGGTGTGGACTTGATGCTGTTGGAGATTGGAGGGTTTTGGGTGGCTCTGGCCTTTGCTGGCATACAGTGTGCACTAGCAGGTGTAGGGAGGTAAAACTGGCAGCGTTTGAAGTACCACAGCTGCTGCAAGTAACCTCTTTTTCTCTACAAGAGGCGATACATCTTGATGTGTACGCTCACAGCCTCCTGATGGGGCTCTTAATGGTGACATCGTCGTGTTTTGTGTTGCCTTCGCTTTCTCCTCCCCATCTGAACTGCGGTTTTTGATGTCCATCGTGATCTATAGTCACTTCAAAGCACTGAGTGCTGCCTCAGTGACATGACAGGTCCTTCAGGCTTGTCTTAAGAGTCACATAAGAGAGCTGGGTTTTCTTGGGGATGGGAGATAGGAAGTTCTGTCGCGTCTCTGTAGCAGTGGCTTCAGTTCAGCTGAACGAGGCTGTGTGCACACACCTGCTAATCCAGATCAGCCAAACAAGAGAGCTCATTGCCCCATGGGGAAGGCTGCAGTCTGGGATGGAGGGTGAGGTTCTGTGCCTTGACCCACCCTCCTCTAATGAGCACAAGGCTGCTGTAAATCTTCCACAGCAAATGCCTCTGGTCCGTGTCCAAGGCTCCAGAAGTTCCCGGTTGGGGTTCCCGGGGCCGGCGCAGCTGTTTTAGTGCTTTAGGTAATGCAACGACAGGCGTCGATACTTGGAATGCAATAAAATGTCTTGGAAAAAGCATTTAGCGGTGAACTCGGTGACTCTTGCTCTCATCCTTTGCTCTCTTGGAGCTTGGTGCTAATAGTCCCTTAAAGATCAAGGGTCAGGAATTGCCTCCTGCCTTCTGTACCTTTTGGGTTTTTCACTTACAGTGACTATATAAAGTGTATTTAAAGCACTTCCATCATGGAGATAGCACAGTGGAGCAAGGATATGTGCCACGAATGTATTTTGCTGGATGTGTTTTGATTAGTACTTCTTTATAGAAGCTGGGAAAGGAGATGTATGCAGGAATTGCTCTGGAATTTTATTCTTTGCTTGCGGCAATCCCTTTGGATGACAGGGCCTCTGTGTTGTCTTTTTTTTCCCTCTTGGAGTGTGGTAGGCAGCTTTTCCACTTACCTTGTTGGGTCACTGGTAATGTGTATCCCTTTGCAGAATCACTGCATTGTTTGATAAGGCCTCTAATGGAAGGATCAGGAGATCCCAGGCCTGAAGTCAAAGGCCTATTGCAAAGCACAACCACAGCAGTAGAGCTCATCCAGTTCCTACACATTCCCACCTCTGACTCCAGTTGGAGCTCTTTATTTTGTGATCCTTTCCTATTTTCCTGCATCATATAAATAGTTACCTAACTTGTACAGCATTTCACTTAGATAAATACAGATATTATTTTATATACATAACAAGATGCTGCTAGCTGCTTTCTTAAAAAGAAGATGACAGTGTCTATACAGATTGGATTACTAATACCATATTTTACTAACAGTTTATCTCCACACAGGTAACACAAGTAGCAAGACAGCCGGGTCCTCCTGCCCCATCCCCTTACACTGCACATGAAATAAATAAGGGACACCCAAATCTGGCTGCAACGCCACCGGGACATGCATCGTCCCCTGGGCTTTCACAGGTAAGACCTGGCATTGGAGCAGAGCTTTCCCAGCCGCCCTCTTTTCCCCTTGGCTGATGCTCGGCTTTGCTGCTCAGACATCAACGTAGATGTCTGTGACCAGTGTAGAAACCTCGAGCAGTGAAGAGTGGCTTTCTGCAGCTCGAGCCTTGCAGTGCCTTACATGCAGGTGGCTCTCAGGTTTATTAAGCATCAGTTCATTGTTGAGTCTGTAACAGAAACGAAAAGCAACGTGAATAATTGCAGGAAGTGCTCACTGATGAGGAACGTGCTTTGTTGTTGGGCATGGTCTGACTTCTGTTTTAAACACCATAGCGATGCCCAGTGTCCTCTGTTAGGGATTTTTCCATTTCAAGTGCTCTGTGCAGGAGGCTGTGATGCTGTGCTTCTGAGAAGTGGGACGGCAAATGAATTACAAAACTGAGTGCTAATAAAAGAAATGAGACAAAGGACTGGTTACAAAAAAAGAAGAGATAAATAGGAGTTATAATAAGAATGGAGAAGTAACATCTAGTAAGGTCTGTGGAGTAAATTGGTCCTTTTGTGGTCTGTGTTAGATGAATGTTCTCCAGGGTTGGTGTGAGAGTGGAGCAGCTTGTCGTGAAGGGTGAAAGAGACAGGTAACGGGGTGCAGAGAGAGGGGAGATGAAGATCCAAGGTTGGGGAAAGTGAGATAAAAGCTCCGAGGTTTGAGATAGAGGAAAGCCTTATGTTTAATTTATCTTGTTCAAATGAACGAGGGAGGAAGGTGGGAGTAGGTTGGCTGTTCAGATGTGTGGTTTCATTTGGTGGGGCGCAGGATGATGGGTTGGGAGCAGCGAGGTGCTGGTGAGGGCCGTGAGCGTGCTGAGCGCTGGGAGAAGGCAGCTCCATTCCTGCTGCAGCCTCTTGGCTTTGGATGAAATATTAAACTGCAGCTGACCTTTTGGACTGGGAGATGTGTGAAAACAAACCCGGTCATGTAAGGAGCGTTCATCTTAATATTGCACATTCTAGATAACACTTGGTGGGCAAACTGAAGACTTGCGGTGCTGTTTGAAAAGGCGCAAATGCTCATCCTTTATGGGCTGGGAAGTTAGAGGCTGAAGCATCTCTTCAGGAGCATCAGTAGTTTGTGGGCATTAGCAGCATCAGAGCTGTTTCTTGCACTCTTGACACACGGCTGTTGGAAATAAAGCCCCTGGTTTGGAGGCTGAGCCTCATGTAACAGGGGGAAGGCAGCAGGGCTGCAGAGCAGACCCCAAAAGCTTGTCTGGCTTGCGCCATGCAGCAACAAATTCCTTCCTGGTGCAGCTCGTCAGCAGAGGGAAGCTAATCATGGGGCAGATAAGAAGGGAAGGAGGAGAACATTCTAGGCAGCCTCTTTAAAAACTACTCTAATCAAGGGTTTTTTCTTCCCTTAATACTTTCCTGTTGAGTCAGTGCATACGTAGGGAGCGGGCCCCGTGCCAAACCTCCACTCCAGCCAGCGGGAAAAGGCTCCTTTCCTGTTCTGCTGCCTCTGAGCTCTTGGAAATGAGCTTCGATTGTGTCATTCTGATGCTGCTCGTAGGAGAGGTTTGACCTTACGTCCTCCATGTCAGCTGAGGATCCTTGAGGGCTCCAGGAGGATGTTTGTCCTCTGACTGTATGGGGCTGGCTCTTGTGTGCTTAGTTCTAGGACAGGGGAAACATCAGCTGCTGCGTACTTCTGGTGCTATAGAGGAGTGAGGTCTGGGGAGCTTTGCCTAAGTGATACAGAGCTGGGATTTGACAGCAAAGCAGAAAGAATGGTTTCTGTTCATTCACAGCACTTGCTTGCCGCTGACCAGGTGTCTTCACTGCTGAGGCATCCCGTAGAATCCCAGAGTGCTTTGTGTTGGAAGGACCTTAAAGCTCCTCCAGCTCCAACCCCTGCCACGGGCAGGGACACCTTCCACTGGAGCAGCTTGCTCCAAGCCCCTGTGTCCAACGTGGCCTTGAACACTGCCAGGGATGGGGCAGCCACAGCTTCTCTGGGCACCCTGGGCCAGCGCCTCAGCACCCTCACAGGGAAGAACTTGTGCCTAAGAGCTCATCTCAGTCTCCTTTCTGGCAGGTTAAAGCCATTCCCCTTGTCCTGTCCCTCCATCCCTTGTCCAAAGCCCCTCTCCAGGTTTCCTGCAGCCCCTTTAGGCACTGGAGCTGCTCTCAGGTCTCCCCTTCAGGAGCCTTCTCTTCTCCAGGCTGCCCCAGCCCAGCTCTCTCAGCCTGGCTCCAGAGCAGAGCTGCTCCAGCCCTCGCAGCATCTCCATGGCCTCCTCTGGCCTCGCTCCATCAGCTCCACATCCCTCTTGTGCTGCTGCCCCAGAGCTGGATCAGGGCTGCAGGGGGGGTCTCATGGGAGCACAGCAGAGGGGCAGGATCCCCTCCCTGAGCTGCTGCTCACGCTCTGGGGGTGCAGCCCAGCACACGGGTGGGTTCTGGGCTCAAGCGCACACTGAAGCTGGGTCATGGGGAGCTTCTCATTGACCAACACCCCCAAGTGCTTCTTCTCAGGCTGTTCCATCCATTCCTCCCCCAGCCTGTGTTTGTGCTTGTGATTGCCCTGGCACATGTGCAGGACCTTGCACTTGTCTTTGATGAACCTCTCAACCTTGCAGCTGGAGGTGACAGTGAAGAATCACATTGGAAGTGTCTATGCTTGGGACACTTTCACCAGTGAGGCTTAAAAAGGGTTCGAGACTTTTGACATCAGCAGTTACAGGATAACCTGTAGAACCCAGAGAACTTTTTCTGTGCCCCTGATTGGTTTTGGGTGAATTCAAAGTCTCAATATCCTTGTATATAGCAACATCAGGTGTTGAGGTCAGTGTTTCGTGATGGTAAGGAGCTCCCAGCTGAGCAGAGGGTTGGGTGAAAGCCTTACCTTTTCATGGCACCTACCGCTTGTCTCCTGCAGTTTCACCTAACAGCTTCCTGTGCTTGTGTTAAGGAGTGATGTGAGTGGAAGTTTCCTGTCTGCAGACCACTTCCAGCTTTGTGAGCCTCTGTCATGGTTTCATTGATGTGCTTTCTTTGAGGTAAACGCTCCAAATCCTTTAAATCTCTCATCGCTTGAAAGTTCTCCCATGTAATTGTTTCATTTGTCTGATCCTTGGGCTCCTTAAATGCTGCTGTGTCCCTTCTGAGGCAAAGGGACCCAACATAGTGTGATTTCATCCTGCTTTCTTCAACAGCAGTATCCCACTTCACAGACTGCTCTGTACCTGAACACCCCACGCTGATGATTGAACATTGAACAGAGGTTGTCTTTGTGGTTGTCCCATTGTGCCTAACGTTGTGGGGGGTGTTTGTGCACAGCCAGAGGTGTGTGTATGTGTGTGTTCTGGATTTGACAGAGTAATTAAAAAGCGAAAGGAGAGACCCCTTCATTTGAATGAGAATCCGATTAAGGGGTCATTGGTTTGTTCATCAGAACTGTGATTTAATGAGTACTCATCAAACCAGGTCTTTCTGAGGTAGGGAGTGCTGTTCGGGCAGTAGTGAATGAACGTATTTAAGTGTGGTTCTGAGCTCTGGGTATCATTCAGGTCTAAAAATAGTTTTGCTGGTGATAGAGTATGTGTTGCTTGGTTGTGTGGTCACACATCACTGAGTGCTGTCCGTGCGGGGCTCAGCAGAGAGGTCAGTGCTGTGCTTTTCTCTAGTGGGCATCTCAGCATCCCTCCTCGTGGGGCTCAGAGCCACTTATCAGATTCCTTAAGTGAGGATGTTGCAGGAGCTGTGCTGCAGGTGAGCAGAGTGTTAGGAAGTGCTGCGGTTCCACACACAGTTCCGTGGCTGCTCAAAGCTCCTGTTCCTGCAAGGCTGGTGAGTGGGCTCAGGAAGAATCTTGGAGCACTAGAAAGTGATGGAAGGATCTGCTGACCCTTGGGCACACTCTGGGAGCTGCACCACTTGGTAGGTCTGCAAAGTTCTACGTGACAAGATTTTGTCCAGTGCCGAAAGGGGCTACGGGAAACTTGGAGAGGGGCTTTGGACAAGGGATGGAGGGACAGGACAAGGGGAATGGCTTTAACCTGCCAGAGGGGAGACTGAGATGAGCTCTTAGGCAGAAGCTGTTCCCTGTGAGGGTGCTGAGGCGCTGGCCCAGGGTGCCCAGAGAAGCTGTGGCTGCCCCATCTGTGGCAGTGTTGAAGGCCAGGTTGGACACAGGGGCTTGGAGCAAGCTGCTCCAGTGGAAGGTGTCCCTGCCCATGGCAGGGGTTGGAGCTGGAGGAGCTTTAAGGTCCCTTCCAACCCAAACCATTCCAGGATTCTGTGGTTCCACAACAGAGTGGTCTGTCAGATTTTGGGAAGCGCTGGTCAGGAGGCGTACAGGATATTTAGTGTCTCCTGTGGGAAGACAAGTCAGGTGCAGATGTAGCTTGTAGCTTTGTAGCTGGTTTTCCTTTACCATTATTTAAATAAGCAGAAGCAGATGGTCCTGCGGGGCTGTGGTTTGGTGCCTGTTTCACTTTTTCTTCTACCTTTTCCATCTGACGTAGCCAAAACAAGAGAAGGGCTTTTGCTGTTCCTCTTCCTCCAAAGTCTTCCATAATGACCATCCTCTGGCACTGTGCTGCCCTTCAGACTTAGGTCCTGCAGTGAAACACGAAGAGCTTGGCGGTGATGTGAAACCATCCTCCCCCCATCTCCACAGCAAGACGCAGCGTTTCTGCTTCCCAAATTCCAGGGCTTTGCAATCATCCTGCTGCTCTCTGGAATGCGGTGAACTCCGCTGGCGCTGGGGAATGCACAGCACATGTTGCTGCAGTGGTGTTATGGCCAGATGTGGCCCCACGGACATGAAATTCCATATTCCAAGTTGTTCTTTGTGTGAAAAGGCTCCTCATACTGACTGGGATCGGGGGATCGCGTCTTCTCTACCTCCTCTCTCAGCTTGTATGCTTCAGGAGTGCCTGGTTTGAGACAATTCACTTTCTTAGTGTACAGAGAAAAGGAGAAGCCATTGCAAAAGGAGTAGAGGAGTTTCTCCTTGGGCACGGCTACCAGAGCAAGTTGTGCTGAGATCAGGTAGGGATGGATTTACAGTGCACCACAGGCTCTCATCCTGTGGCGGGTGTGAGGCAGCCCAGTGCAAGTACTGCAGGCGAGGAGCCTTCGCACAGGAGTTAACACCGAGCAGCTGAAGTGCTGTAAATCTGCCCCGCTCCGGGTTGATGTTACAGTAATTTATGGAGTATCCGTGTTAGGATGGGAATAGCGGGAAAGCGGAGCTGTGCCAAAGCAGTGCGGCTGGGGCTTGGAGCGGAGCAGCAACAAAGTGCTTCCCGCTGTCCCATGAATGGTAGCAGAGGAGAGGGCTCCTCCATTGGTACCACGAGCAGGAGGCAGTGTGTGAAGCTCAGGCCATCAGGAGAAGACAGTTTCGTCCCTTCTCGTGGCCTAGGAGTGTTTTGAAGGCTCCCAAAGACCAAGTGCTGCAGGTTCTGGCGCCTGAGGTGGAGCAGCACAAGAGGGGAATGGTTTGGAATAGGCTCTTGGCTTTCTCCACCTCAGCTTTAAAACCACAGGCTCTGATGTGCGTGCTGAGGGATTCCTTCAGTCCGGGACCTTGGTTTGGAAGCTCTGACCAACCACGCTCGGAGCAAATGGCCAGGGATTTCCTCTGCGAGCAGGGAGAGCTTAGCTCTCCTTAAGAACACACTGTGCGCGCTGTGGGTGCTTCATGCCCACAGCTACCTCTTGGACTAAATTGCTGGAGCGCCCAGAGGAGCCTCTGGTATCTATTGAGGCCTTGCCCTGAAGCTGTTGCACGTATCAACAGTGGTGTTCAGTAATGCCTTACCCGTTTCTAGCACTGTCCAGATAGCACTCACAGAGAAGTGCAAGAGAGCTGAGTGCTCTTGGTGTACAGAGACCTTGACTTGTAGGTGGCTGATGGAAACCTAAACCAGATTGTGCAAGCTGGAACTTGTTACCATCTGGTTCTTTGCCTGAAGTGAAAAGAGTTTTGTGGTCTCATTCTGGTCCTCAGAAATGTCACCATCGCTAATTTAGCGTTCGTAATAGCAGTGAGACATTCCTTAGTGCGGTAAGGTCTGGGAATCTGTGCCAGGAAGCGTGTCTGTGTGCCATCTGTGGCGGGTTTATAGGCTTTCCCCAAGCCCCCCTTTTATTATCTTGGATCCTTTCTATGGGAGCTGGAATCCTGTTACAGCCACGATGTTTATTCACTACCTCCCTCCCATCACTTGTAGCCCAATTTAGATTTTAGATGCTTTTAATGAACCGATGTTTATTAACGGATGGGAGGGAAGGAGGAATGAGGGAAGGGAAGGAAGAGTGTTATTTAATCATAACCTTGCCCTGTCATGTCTTGTGATACCCCAGGTGCCCTGGGACATAGCAAGCGTTACGGTAGCTGCTCACTCCTCTTGTTGGAGGCAGCTGCCTTCTGTGTTCTCTTGCCTGTGAGCTGCATGTTACACTTGTCTTCCCCCAGATGCAGCTATTCATAGAACCATAGAATCAGGGAGTGGTTTGGATTGAAGGGACCTTAAAGCTCCTCCAGCTCCAACCCCTGCCATGGGCAGGGACACCTTCCACTGGAGCAGCTTGCTCCAACCCCTGTGTCCAACCTGGCCTTGAACACTGCCAGGGATGGGGCAGCCACAGCTTCTCTGGGCACCCTGGGCCAGCGCCTCAGCACCCTCACAAGGAAGAGCTTGTGCCTAAGAGCTCATCTCAGTCTCCCCTCTGGCAGGTTAAAGCCATTCCCCTTGGCCTGTCCCTCCATCCCTTGTCCAAAGCCCCTCTCCAGGTTTCAATTTGGTCCATTTAGATTTTGGAAGTCTGTTGTGAAGTCTCCTCTTCTGTTCCCCATTAAAGGAGCCCACGTGTGCTTTGCTGGGAAGTAGTGCTCTCTCTGAAGTCAGGTAATAAACTTCCACAGCCGCTGGAGTACGTGGAGCTCCCTGATTCTGTCTCATTCAAACAAATGCCTTGCCCATCACTTCCTTTGTTCTGAGGCCATCTTATGTGGACACCTTGGTTGCAGTCAGCTCTAAGCTCCACAGGGAACTCTTCACCCAGAGAAAGCTTTTCCATATGGGAGCCTCCTTGGTTTATGTAAGGTGCAGTTATAGCGGATTTCATGCTGATTAAAAGCACACAGAGTCCTGTAACCTGCAGAGCAGGAGGGGCTGTCAGTCAGGATATTAATGAACACTCATCTTTGTGGCCACAGAATGGAAGCTCCAAGTCTCCTTGTGTCACTGAAGAAACCGGGGCTGGACCAGGCAGGTGCTTGCACATGCCTCTGTGGACCATGGGTTCCAGGCCCTTGGGTCTGCCAGTGTACCAGATAGTGAGGAAAAAGGCAGTTTAAGCAACTGAACTCTTGACAGTGCTTTGTGGGCAAGAAACCCCTTCCAGACACGTGCAGGAGTGTATTTTCCTGAGCCCTCAAGAGCTTGACCTCTTACACTTCCCGTGACCGTGGTGCTGCACATCTGGGTCAGGCTGCGTCCCAGCACAGCCTTGCAATGCAGCTCGGTGATTCGGAGCCTGCAGGAGTATGTGACTGCTGGTGGAGAAGGGAAACGTGAGTTATTTACCAGCTGATAAATCCAGGAGAAGCGTAAGCTTCTTGTGGCCTTTGTGTTAAAGACCTGCTGGAAGCGCGGCTGAACTCTCTGTGTTGTAATAGGATTAGGAGGGGTTTGGTTGGGTTAATAACGTTGGGAATATTTGCTCGTGTCACATGTTTCATTAGTTTTGATTCACTGCTGTGCTTTTACCTCATTAGTTTAATGCTGGGTAAAGCTGTGCTGGAAACATAAAGCATGGCCGTGTCTTAGTGCCTTTGGGGTTCGGGGTGCTTTAGTGTGGGGATGCTCAACCTCATGGGTGGCTGCTGCTCTGGGCCTGAGAGCTGCAGAGGGGAGATCTGGGGTTGTGGGAAGGAGTAGCTGCCAAATAACTCAATTAACATCAACAGTTATTTAGCCTTGGAAACAGTTGACTTTCACAAGGCGCAGCGTAGGTGGGATGTATGGATTAGTGCTAATATTTGTGCACTGAAGGAGGACTGGGAACAGCCTGAAATTGTTTCCTTTCTAACAAGGAAAGGAATGGAAGAAAAATCTGTTGCAATTTTATCATATACACAGAATCCCAGCCTGGTTTGGGCTAAAGGGACCTTAAAGCTCCTCCAGTTCCAACCCCTGCCATGGGCAGGGACACCTTCCACTGGAGCAGCTTGCTCCAAGCCCCTGTGTCCAACCTGGCCTTGAACACTGTCAGGGATGGGGCAGCCACAGCTTCTCTGGGCACCCTGTGCCAGCGCCTCAGCACCCTCACAGGGAAGAGCTTCTGCCTAAGAGCTCATCTCAGTCTCCCCTCTGGCAGGTTAAAGCCATTCCCCTTGTCCTGTCCCTCCATCCCTTGTCCAAAGCCCCTCTCCAGGTTTCCTGGAGCCCCTTTAGGCACTGGAGCTGCTCTCAGGTCTCCCCTTCAGGAGCCTTCTCTTCTCCAGGCTGCCCCAGCCCAGCTCTCTCAGCCTGGCTCCAGAGCAGAGCTGCTGCAGCCCTCGCAGCATCTCCTTGCAAAGGAAAGATCAGCACAAATGCTGAGTGCAGTCAGGCCTGGCTCTGCCTGCAGACCCACCCACAGTGCTGACACCGCGTTGTGCAGGGGATTACTGCTTGCAGAGCTGTGTTTAATTCTCCTCCGTGTCATCCTGTGTGCCCAGTGCAGGATAATGTGGTTTTTCTCCTGTTGCTGATGGTTTTTCTCGCAGGAGTAGCCCCAGCCCTGCTCAGAGCCATCCCTGCCTCATCCACCCTGCTGTAAACGGAGTTATTTTGAGTAAGGAAGCTCTGGCACAGTAGGTGTCTTGGCCACACAACGCATTGGGTGCGTGATCTAGCACAAGGGTTTTCTTCGGGCTTGTGATACTATTGTGAATCACAAGCAGGTTTAAAATTGGCAGTAACTCGTTTTTGGGGGGGTTGAAAGAGCATTTTAATAGAGAATCAAACTCCTCTGCAGCTGCTCTGAAGTTCTGCAGATCCCGTTCTTCGGGACTTCGTGCACGTTTCCTGTTCTCACCATCACGTGGTCTGTGCTTTAATTTGATGCTTTTCAACTTCACCACTCATTGAACTACATTTTTTTCATAATCTAAGATGACAAAATAATTGGAGGCAACTTGCCATTTTCTTATGTTGAGTATTTTCTGCTATTCCTCCCGCAATAATACCTTCTGTTCCATGCAGTTTAATGGGTGTTTTCCTGTATGCTCCAGAAAATCCCTAGTTTCCAAACAAACACAATGTGTTGCAGAAGGGAAAATGTCCCAGTAAACAGACAAGTCAGAGCTTTACAGTCTGTGTTCTGTGAATGTAGGGGGCAGTAAATACCCCTGTATCCTGATAAAAACAGGGAGGAGAGAGCCCGTGAGTTACTGGAGTGCATCGTTAGCTGTTCTGTCAGACTGGGGAACTGAAGAATAACCTCTGGAACCATTTATACCTTCGGCGTGGAGGACTGTCTTCCTGGAGAGACCTCGAAGGGGGCTTTAAGAAACCTGGAGAGGGGCTTTGGACAAGGGATGGAGGGACTGGACGAGGGGAATGGCTTTAACCTGCCAGAGGGGAGACTGAGATGAGCTCTTAGGCAGAAGCTCTTCCCTGTGAGGGTGCTGAGGCGCTGGCCCAGGGTGCCCAGAGAAGCTGTGGCTGCCCCATCTGTGGCAGTGTTCAAGGCCAGGTTGGACACAGGGGCTTGGAGCAAGCTGCTCCAGTGGAAGGTGTCCCTGCCCGAGGCAGGGGTTGGAGCTGGAGGAGCTTTAAGGTCCCTTCCAACCCAAACCAGTCTGGGGTTCTGTGATCTGTCCATTCACATACCTTAAAACTGCACTTGTTTAAATATTCCAGTCTGCATCTTCAGCTGACCACATCCCTGCGCTCCGGAATTTGGTATAGGCATATTGGCTTGAATGCCTTCTCTATTTTAACAGGCAGGAAGATGCTTCTCTCCTCCCTGAAGCTGTGTGTTCTATTCACCTTAGCAGCATGTTGTGGGATGGCTGCGTTCAGTGCTGTAACTGCTGATAGAATAATTGCAGTTGTTATGTTGGCAACACAAGCTAAGGCTGGACTGCAGGGAGTTTGTGCCTCAAACAGCGGCGCTTCCTGCCTTTTCCTTTCCACCCTCCTCCTTTGTAACATCCCCACAAGAAGAGTAACCACAGCTTCTTAACCAGGAAGGAAAGGAGTGTTCATCTCACGTCTGTGTTGCCCTTTGCACAAACCATCTTTGTCCAGGGAAGGGGAAACCACATTTCCTTCACCGCCTTCCCTCAGTGAGAATATGGTTATTCATCTTCAAGTGGGAGAAGTGCCTGTAGTCTGTGCGTGTTGTTTGGGACTTTGTTTCCCTGTTCCTTGTGCTGCTTTTGCCTGCTCAAATGTGTGACACTAAACCTGCAAAGGCATAAAAAAGTGGTTGGAAGTTCATCAGGGCAGGTACACATAGGCCGTGCACACCAAGACAGGCGGCTGCAGAGGACTGAGGTAACAGCAGTTGAGCCACATTTAAGAGAAGGAATTGCTCTTGGATCAGGGTATTTTTTTCCATTTAAAGGCTGAGTTTAATATTTACCAACACAGGGAATTCTCAAGGCTGGGCTTATGGAAAAAAGAGGGAGTGGAAACTGGAGCACTTGTGCCAGGCAGCATCCTCCCTTCTCCTCCTCTTCCTCACAGGCGGTGCAGGCTCTTCCCTGCTTCTTGCCCTTGTCTGCAGTTCCGAGAATCCCTAAAGCTGTGCAAGACGCCTGAAGGTGGGTATGTGGCACCTTGAGGAGATGGCTGTCAGAGAAGGAAAAGCCAATGTCTTTAAATAAAGGCAGCAAACACAGTTCTGTTTGCTCTTTGCTTCTCTCCAGATCCAAACCTCACAGTAAATCCAGTGTGCAAAAACTTCGTACCAGCGTTGCGAACTAGTCCCATCCCAGTCCCTCCCAATACCAATACCAATGGGGAGCTGCCACTGTGACGTGATAAATTCCATTATAGAGTGGAATCCCTGTATCTGCACAACGTGGTCAGTGTCAGGGGTCTGGTACTTGCATCACCGAGTTTAATGGGGCTTTGGGTGTTTATAGCAATCTCTGCAGTAAACCGGAGTGTTTCCAAGTTCCTGGTACATCATGAGGGAGGCAGCAGAGAAGTGCCGTGGAATTTGATTTGCAGGATGCTATGATGAGGACTGATTGCGGTGATGTTGGCTAATTTGCAAATGAGCAAATTTGCAATTCTCGATGCAATGTGAACCCAAAACCTGAATGTTTGAACATGGAGCTGCAAATGAGGGCTTAAACAGAATAATCTGATAGTGAGGTTGTTGAGACGCCGCTGAAGTATCATTGTAAATAAGAAAAGCCAAACTATGAGCGTTAGGAGGGGAACTGTGCATCATTTAATCACTGTTGTGCTGGTTTGAATGCTGTAAAGCTGGGATAGTTCACAGGGGTGGTGTGCGAATATTCTTTAATTCATTATGTGAGAGAAAAAGCCTGGGATGTGTAGAAGAGCCTGGGATGAATGAATTTAATAATTCATCTCTTAATTCATATTATTCCAGTGAAGTTAATAATCTTCATAATGGTTTGTGATACCTGCAGGTGAGCTGGTTCTGTGTATTACGGAGACAACAGGGTTTTTCCTGCCATACCCAGATGATTCCCATTGCACAAACCATTGCAGATGGGGGCTTCAGGCTCTGCCAATAAAGACAGGTTTGAATTATCCAGTTATGAAAATGCTCATAAAACCCAATTACATTCAAGAGAAATCCTGGAGCTGAGCAGCGCCGTGTTAGCACTGAGATGCAGGAACTGGCCCATGGTGGCTGCAGGTCCCAGGTGTGGTGGTGACACTGGAACTGCTCCCAGGGATGCTTCCCGATGCGCTGAGCACCGTTCACTCCGGCAGGATTTCTGTGAGCTCTTTTGGCACTTACTCCCCTTTCCCTGCAGGACTTCACTGCCTTTGTGTGCAGCCGTGGGCTGGCTGCTGCCACGGTGTGGTTCTGTCACACGTTTGTCACCAAGGTGGGTGTTTGTAGCTCCATAACGTGACCCTGTGCAAAGCTGCGGCTGGAGGGGCAGGTAGACACTGGGAGCATCTCGTGTGGCTGGTTTGGCTTCCCATGGTGTTCATTTGTGAGTGCAGGTGGAGAAAAAGATCTGATTCTTTGCTGTCTGCACTCTTTGCACAGGTTGTGGACTCCACGGTGTGGTAGCTGAGCCCAGGGCATCTCCGGAGATGCCACCATTGGTTGCTCAGTAGCTTTTGTTTTGTCCATTGCCAACATACTGATTTTAGGTCAAAAGCTGCTTCACCTCATGTTCAGTCATCTCTGCTGCAGGTGCTGCAGCCCCTGGGAGGACAAAGGGAGACAGCGAGAGCAGGAACCCCTTCAACCCTTTCACTTGATGGTACCAGTGTTCAAAAGTCAGCGCTGGATGGAAAAATGAGCCTTTTGTTAGGGGTGCGTTCTGTAGGCTTCAGCAGGAGGAGGTTCTTTGAAGAGGAAATAGAGGAGAGGTTTAGATAAGGTATAAGGCACAAGTTCTTCCCTGTGAGGGTGCTGAGGCGCTGGCACAGGGTGCCCAGAGAAGCTGTGGCTGCCCCATCCCTGGCAGTGTTCAAGGCCAGGTTGGACACAGGGGCTTGGAGCAAGCTGCTCCAGTGGAAGGTGTCCCAGGGGTTGGAACTGGATGAGCTTTAAGGTCCCCTCACCCCAGAGCAGTCTGAGGTTCTGTGCTATGATCTGTTCTCAGATGCTCTGGCTGTAGCTGTTATCTCTCAAATTTTGCAGTAGTGCCACTTTTCAAATCAGCTAAACAAGCACCATTTGCTCTAACATTGTCTTTTAAACATTTTCATGGTTACTTATGCTGAAAGAGCACCGGAGCAGGAGCAAACAGTTCTGTTTCGGGGAAGACAGGAGCGCTGCTTGCACCAGCACTGTGGGTTTGAGCTGGTATGCTCCCTTCCTAAAAGTGAGGCTATTCTGAAACCAGAGCTTGAGGAAAAATAAAGGTGCTGGGTTTGTAGGGGCAGAACTGCTGTAGGGGGTTTATTAAGTAATAGATTTGTGAGTTCATTAGGTGATAGATTGATGGAAATGAAGATACAGGGTTTAAATTACAGTAATAATCCTCTTACTTCTGAAGAGCTGAACACTTGAGAGATTTTCACTTCTTGGGTACCCGATAGTGGCAGTTGTTCAGGTAATAAAAGTGATTTGGTTTCAGGCTGGAGGAGGGCAGAGCAAACCCATCTCAACAAATAAATGATGATCCAGAATTAAAAGCCACATCCCTGCTGGCACCATCCTTCCATACCTGTGAACCAGGTGACAACGTGTGCTGCTGCAGGGGATTTCTTTACCTGCATCCGAGGCCCGGTTCCTGCTGCCCAGGCCAGTGACCCAGGGAAAAACCTTCTGAGAGCAGCCTGAAGGGCTGGTGCGTCACCACAGGTTGTCCTGCACACCTTGATGTGGTTTTCCTTCAGCAGCTGGAGGGAAAACTGAGTCTGGTTGTTGAAAACAGGGATCAAAAGGAAATACGGGCACAGGCTCTTGTAGCGCTTTGTCCTGTACCTTGCTGAGCTCTGTGTCAGGGAGCTTGTATAGACAAGAACTGATGAACTTCAGGACAGGGCACCTTAGTATAAAGTACCCTGAGTGTTTCTGCAGCTGCTCAGCTGGGGTGGCTTTAACCAATGTGTCGTGTTTAACTGTGTTAGAGACCGCAGTGGTGCAGAAGTACCTGTGCACCCCAAGAAACGTGTGTGGGTTTGTTTGGGGTCTTTAGTGGGGAGAGCTGGAGTTTGGAACAGTTTAATCCCCTTTCCAGCCCATTTCCTCTTTTATGTCTCGGTGTAAAATAGTAAAACCTCTTCTTGTCCATCCATGCAGCGGCACGTGCAGTGAGCTGTCAGCGGGGCGCTCTGGTTTGTTAGCGCAGGGGTCTGGATGCTCAGAGGAGCTCTAAAGCACCAGAGCAAGGTATCAGTGTTTAGCTCACATCCAAGCATCACGCTGCTTTCTGTCCTGCCCGTGCAGGACAAACAGCCTTTGGGGTGTCTCGGGGGTACCAGGGAGCCAGCACCACTGCGTGTTGTTAGGAAATGTTTTGCTTACGCGGTTGTGTTCTTCCCTAGGGGTTAAAGCTTTTTGTTGGCATTCAGCAGTTTCAGCTCGCCCCGAGCAGGAACGTGTTGGTGTCACTGGGAAGGAACTGGGAGTCCGAAGGTTTTCTTTCTCCCCCAAGGTCACAGTGATAGCGATGGTGATAGAGCAGCAGCTCCTGAGTCACGGTCATGTGGTGGAACTACCAGACCATTTCTCCTCCTCGTATGTAACCCCAGTAAATATAGACGCAGCCAAACTCCTTCCCTAAGTTGGGAGAGGATTCATGGAATGGCCACAGGGCTTAACCCCTTCCCACACCAAAGCGAGGGCAGGAAGCTGCGGAAGCAGCGCTTCCTTTGGGAATTTCAGAGGTTTGGTCCAAGAAGAGGTCTCCCCGGGCTGCGGGAGCAGAGCGGTGTGACTCTGACTCAGCTCTTTCTGTGCCCGTGTGTGCACTTTGCCTGTTTATTCCCAGTACAGGCAGTTCTGAGGGAGTTGTGTTACGCAGCAGGCTCAGTGTTGATTAACCAGCTCGAAGCTGAGCTAAGAATAACTGCTTTCGTTTGCTTTGGTGCCTGTGGTTCTTGCCTTCCTTTTCTTGCTTGGCACACTCAGAGTTTCCTTTTCCCAAGGTGGAAACGGCGCACAGAACTGTTGGAGGGGGTGTTCCCCAGCAGGCTGCAGGAATACCTGAACACAGCTATTAGCGCCTTCCGCCTGTGAAGAGCCACATCCAAGTCTGAGATTCCTAAGGGGAAAGCTTGAAGGGAAGCAAATTGCTGTGCCTCAAAGGGGAGCAGCTCAGGTGCCATCCGGTCCCCTCCAGCTCGGGATGCTGCAGTCGTTTTGGCTTCAGGGGTTCTGTTTGGATGCTTCTGCACCAGCATCTTTACACAGAGCAGCACTTGCTGCCTGGCCTCCCCCCAGGGGAGTTTATTTAGGGGATTTTTGGAGCATTTCATCTCTTCATTTCCTCACTTTGTCCCCAGCATTGCAGCCCCGGTGCAGAAATGCCACCTATTTCCAGCGTGACTGCATGTGATTCTCTGACTTTGTGTACCTATTTAGATGCTGGGCACAGAAAAGTCCTTTTGATAGATGAATAGATGCAATACTTTTAATCAGCTGAGTTGTCTGAAGAGCAGTGGAGCGCTGTGCTTTGTTCTGTTGGATGTTGTGATTCAGGCTGCCGTGTACTTCTATGTTAACTCAGTACCTGCAGGAATCTATAAAGGGCCTTTTTCCTCCCTTTCCCACTTCCTCCCCTTATGGTGCTGTCACAAATACCAGTTCAGGCACACCTCCATCGGGTTTCAAGCACGCTGGGCAGAAGCGTTTGTTGTGTAAGAGTTGTGAAACGTGTTTATTCAGGCGATGTTTGTTGTCTTTGGTGGGCTTTGTGTTGCGCTTGTTCCTCAAGGCTGCGGTTGTGGGTTGCCTGTGTTAAAAACCACTGCCTGTCCAAACATACCTTGTTTTGGTGACAGCTTAACAGCAGAAACCCTTCAGTGCTGCCATTTCTGTACTGTTTGCTGGGTAGAAAAATGGCTGGATGAGCCCAAAGAGCGGTGGTGAGTGGAGTTACCTCCAGTTGTGGCCGCTCACAAGTGGTGTTCCCTGGGCTCGGGTCTGTTTAATGTCTTCATCAATGACCTGGACAAGGGGATCGAGTGCAGCCTCAGATGACAGAGGTTGGGTGGGAGCGTTGAACTGCTGGAGGTCAGGAGGCTCTGCAGAGGGACCTGGACAGGCTGCGTCCATGGGCTGTGCCAATGGGATGAGG
Source organism: Amazona ochrocephala (assembly GCA_039720435.1). Lineage (NCBI taxonomy): Eukaryota > Metazoa > Chordata > Aves > Psittaciformes > Psittacidae > Amazona > Amazona ochrocephala. The sequence goes on along the minus strand of CM077894.1, from coordinate 3,609,258 downwards.
TTCAGCAAGGCAAAGTGCCGGGTCCTGCGCTTGGGCCACAACAACCCCTGCAACGCTCCAGGCTTGGGGAAGAGCGGCTGGAAACTGCTCATGGAAAAGGAGCTGGAGGTGCCGATTGGAGCTGAACATGAGCAGCTTGTGCGTGGGCAGCCAAGCAGCCCCCAGCATCCTGGCCTGGATCAGCACCAGTGCAGCAGCAGGGCCAGGGCAGGGACTGTGCCCCTGCACTGGGCACTGGTGAGGCCGCACCTCGAATCCTGTGTTCAGCTCTGGGTCCCTCACTGCAAGAGAGACATTGAGGTGGTGGAGCAGGGCCAGAGAAGGGCACCGGAGGTGGTGCAGGGCCTGGAGCACAGTGTGATGGGAACGGCTGAGGGACCTGGGGGTTCAGTCTGAGGAAGAGAAGGCTCAGGGAGGACCTGATCGCTCCCTACAACTGCCTGAGAGGAGGATGGAGCCAGGAGGGGGCTGGGCTCTGCTCCCAAGGAACAAGGGATGGGACAAGAGGAAATGGCCTCAGGCTGCACGAGGGCAGGTTTAGATGGAGCTGAGGAGCAGTTTGTTGTCAAGCACTGGAGCTGGCTGCCCAGGGCAGTGCTGGACTCACCAGCCCTGGAGGGATTGGGCAGACGTCTGGGTGTGATGCTTGGAGACATCAGATAGGGTTAGTGGTGGCCTTGGCAGTGCCGGGTTAGCAGTTGAGCTCGATGATTACGAAGGTCTTTTCCAACCCAGACAATTCTGTGATTCTGCTGAAGCCTTCACGTGCTTTTTTCTTTATTTATAACTTAATGCCATACTGATTCTGAAAGGGTTTGAATACTGAAGCAAATTTAACACTCGATTGCGTCGTCTTTCATGTGCCTCTCAGCCCTCCGGGTGTCAGGAATGACATCTGTTAGCAGCGAGGTGCCTGGCTTTGGCACTGTGGTTGAAATGCCTGCTTTACAGACTTTCTGCTCAAAGCCATCGTTCTTCAGGCTCAGTGATAGCTGCACTTCTTTTCTTTCCAACTCCCTTTTGCTTCGGTGATTAAAAGAAGAGAAGGCTCCAGTGAGACCTTAGAGTAGCTCCAGTGCCTAAAGGGGCTGCAGGAAACCTGGAGAGGGGCTTTGGACAAGGGATGTAGGGACAGGACAAGGGCAATGGCTTTAACCTGCCAGAGGGGAGACTGAGATGAGCTCTTAGGCAGAAGCTGTTCCCTGTGAGGGTGCTGAGGCGCTGGCCCAGGGTGCCCAGAGAAGCTGTGGCTGCCCCATCCCTGGCAGTGTTCAAGGCCAGGTTGGACACAGGGGCTTGGAGCAAGCTGCTCCAGTGGAAGGTGTCCCTGCCCGTGGCAGGGGTTGGAACTGGAGGAGCTTTAAGGTCCCTTTAGCCCAAACCAGTCTGGGATTCTGTGATGAAGACCTGAGCTGTTTTGGAGGTGGGTGAGGACTTTGTGGGTAGCATGGAAGTGGCTTGGGCTTTGCAGTGATGCATGTGATTTAAGCCTGAATAAAATGTGTTTTCTTGAGCCTGGAGAAGGGGCAGAATATTGGATATTTTCTTCACTCTTTGCTGAGATGCTGTGGGAGCAGCAGGTCTGACTGTTTGGGATAAAGTCTCTTCTTATGAGCTAGAGGCACAGGGAGCTGGTGGTCGACTGGTCCATTTACATCTGAGTGTCCATTTGCACCCTTTGTGCTCGCTGCTGTTTGGTAAGATACAAAGAGCAGCATCAGTCCCCTTTCAAGGTGCATGGTGACAGACAAAGCTGCTGATCCTGCAAGGGGAGAAGCCTCAATCTCATGCTGGGCAGAGATCCCAGGTACCAGAAAGTCGGCAGCAAGATACTGCAAGTGCAGGACAACCTGGCTGTGGATGGGAAGGTGCAAGTTCCCTACATCTTGTTAGTGCTTGATTACTCCTCGGTGCTGCGATCACTCCTTGCTGTGGTGTCATCGCTGCTGTGAGATATGGTACATGCTGTTTATGACACAGCACTGACACCAACAGCTCGAGCAGAATCACACTTGTCAAATAAAAGGGGGAAATATTTGATGCTGCATCTGACATCTCCAAAAATTAGAAGACTTCTTGCAAATTAGTTGTTAACAGGAATTAGAGCGTTTGCCAGCGGTAGGAAGGTAAGAAAGTGCTGCCACAGAGGATTAGACTAAATGAGCTCCTGGAGAGGAGTGGCAGTGGAAAACCTGCCCTGCTGCTGCGAGATCTCTGCTTCCATCACAGGAGCTGGTTAAAGCATTGAGTTACTCTTGAACCAGTCTTTGCTGCTGTATTGACATAAACTACTACAGAATGTTTGTCACCTAAATGTGCTACCACGTATACTTTGGCGTCCTAAATCACAGCAAAGATCTGGTGATGTGCTCAGAGACATAGGTTTTTATCATCTCTTTAACACAAAAAGCAGTGTGAAAATCAGGTAGAACATAGCCAAACATCCTGCCAAGTTAGTTTGTGCCATAGGAATGCTGTCCTCCGGTGTCCGTGTGCTCGGGAGTAAGCTTTGCTTTTTAGTGCCCAGTTTGAGCATGGTCCCAAAGTAGGAATGGGAGGTATTGCATCAGCAGGGACTGGTTTTGGGTTATGCTCAATCCTCTCATTCTCTCTGCCACATTTTGGTTTGGTTTTGGGTTTATTTTCTTCCCGAGACTGGAAAATTCATTGGCTGGATTGTTTCTAAGCTGTATTTTCATTTACCTGGTATTACATTGTGATCAGCAGGAGGTGAAGCAGGGTTTTGTGTTTAGCGATGAGGAAGAAGAAGCAATGGAACTGCACAGAGACCCCATCTGTCTCCTGCGCACTCTGCAGCGCAGAGGACACTGGTCAGTGCACGTCTTCCAAATGTATAGAGCCATATCATAGAGTCACAGAGTGGTTTGGGTTGAAGGGACCTTAAAGCTCATCCAGTTCCAACCACTGCCACGGGCAGGGACACCCTCCACTCGAGCAGCTTGCTGCTCCAAGGCCCTGTGTCCAACCTGGCCTTGAGCACCGCCAAGGATGCTCTTCCAAAATAGGACATATCCCAGCTGCAAGACCATCCTACACGTGCTCATACTGAAAGCGCTGAAGAGGCTGAGCTGTGGGTGAGGTCTGTGACTGCTGTGGGACTCAGCCTGGGAGGTGAGAAGGAGATTCGTGCTTTACCCAATGGCACGCTCTTAGGCCCACTTAATTTTGTCAGAAAAGCTCTTCTTAGATTGCTTTCTTTTTCTTCAAACCGTGCATCCTTTGTCTGGTGAGGACCGGCTGAGTCTCCTTGGAAAGGCAGGACGTGCCAGCCTGTACTTGGCACAGTTTGCTAATTCAGACTTGGAAGTTTCGCGGCCTTCAGGAGTGAGTATCTTTCTAGAAACAGCACGTTTTGTGTTGTTTCTGCACCACTCCTTGAGCTGTTTGCCTAAGGCTGCTTCAGGTTTTATGCTGGATCATCGCTCTCGAGAGCTAAGGGTTTGTGGGTTTCTTTTTTCTTTCTTTAATACCACAGGTTTAGCCTACCACCTCTAACTTAGATTTATGGTTTAAAAACTTAATTATTCAAATCAAATCTAGCACAGTTCAAATCAAAGACACCCTCAAATGTGCCTGAGGGCTGGTGCAGTGAAACCTCTTCTCTCAGTACCACATTACAGACTGAAACGGCTCCCTTCGTTCCTTAGACCTGCTATTGAATTTTAATGCAAGGGCCATGAAATTCAAAGATGAGAACGGGTTCTTCAGCAGGGCTTGTGGTGTGAATAAATCCTAATTCAGTGTACGGAGGAGTACTGTGATGTTTTTAAGCATGATGTGTACAATGAGCCCGAGAAGACCCAAGACCTGCTAAACTCCTTTATTCATCAAGTAAATCTGATGGTGTGTAGGCAGGAGGTTAACAGGGACTGTGGTTAGCATTATTACATGGCTGCCAATATCCAGACCTGGAACCATGGACAGTGAAGGGGAAAGAGCTAAGGGGATGGAGAAGTGGTTTGGAAAGGAGTCATGCAGGAGTTACAGGGCAGCAGGTAGAGTTGGGCTGATTCCTCTTTAACGTGGAGGCTGTTGGTGGCTGGGTTTACACCATTACAATAACAAACTATTAACAATTTGAAGAAGGTAAGTTACAATCTTTTCTTAAAGAGGATAAGGAAAACTCAGTGGAGTTAGTTCCAAACGTCTTGTTAAAATGTGCATTCCCTGTAACTGCACAGCTCCAGTTTATTGTGGCTTCGGGCACATAACATGGGGGAGCATCTGGTGGTATAAATTGTTATAGCCCGTTGAAATGAGGAAAAGTGTGCACAGCCCATGCTCTGCTCACATCTGTAACGATTTGGGGCCCTTCCATTGTGTTGCAAACACTTTCAAGCAGCACTGGGGTGTGTTAAATGGGTTGGAGCTTGTTCCTTACTGTTTGTCGTGTTCTGGAGGATTTATCGGCAGTACCCACCGTTCCAGCTTTCCTGGGAAGCAGGTTCAGAGGAGGCTTTTGGGGTCCGGACTCAGCGGGTTTCAGAGATGTAGTGTTTTCATGGGAGCTTTGGGTAGTGTTGGCACATTGGTTGTCCCCTTGATGGAGAAGGTTTTCTGCGCCACAATCACCCATGTCACCTTTATCTCCGTGTTGATCCGCAGTCCATCTGATAACGTGTTCAGTTCTGTGCTTTGGGATGAATCACTTGATGCACTCATTTGTTACTTACTTTTCTTGTTCCCTGGCAGGCTCCCTACCCCTCAGGACAGAATGCAGCTCCAACCACACTGGTGTACCCTCAAGCCCCTCAGACAATGAACACGCAGCCTCAGACCCGCTCGCCGGTAAGGGAGCTCGCCTTCGCGCTACCCTGCGTTCTTTCTTCCTGGTCCGTGTGTGTCTCTGTGTGTCTGTGTGTGTCTGTAGCACTGGGCCAGTTCTCTGGAAAACATACTCTGCTGAACTGGAAGCACGTTCCAAATGGCAGACGTTGACTGAATCTTTCAGACGCTTTCCTGGTAGGATCGTTTTCCTTTTCAAGTGGCTTATCAGAAGAGAAGCGATGGAGGGATTCTCATCTCCGTGCAAATAACACCATATTTTTTTTAGCATAGCTGCTTTCAGGTTCACTTTATTTTAGAGTTTAGATTCATTACCAGAATCTTTCTCCTTTCTTCTTTTCTTTTTCCCCCCTTTTTTTCCCCCTTTAAGGAAGTATTTCATAAAGTCAGGAAACGAAAGTGGTTCTCTGCAGCAGCACTCAGTCTCCAGTGGCCTCTGGGCCTTGCTTCTGACTCAGTGCCACTGGATCAGTCTAACCTAGCACCTCATAGGTGCTCACACGTTTAACATAGAGCTTCTGGGTACCCAGATCTTTTTGTGGTGAGCCCCTTTTTCATCCAACTTCAGGCTGATTGTCCTCCATCATCTGTTTTTCCTTTCTGTGTGTGTACTGGAATACTGCTCTGCTACTGTAGGACTTTTGGCAGAATCTCTGCTCATAGCACAGGTCCACGTGATGTTAGAAGACCCTCCTAGGGCTCATCTCAGCTTCTGGAGGCGCGGTAGCTTGCCATCATGACATCTCAAGCCTCAGTTAGCCAAGGGAGCAGCAATCCCTGTGCCTCTTGCAAAGCAACATTTGCATCATAGTGCTTCCAGGTTTCCTATAAAACCACTGCACCATTCCCAGCACTTCTCTTTTCAGAGTAAGATGAATGCTGCTGCAGGTGGCAGCTGAAGGCTGCAAAACAGAAGTCTTCTGTTTGTCCAGGTATATATATACACACTCACACGCAGAGGGTAAGCTTCCTCCCTGTGTGCAGCCATGCTGATGTGCTTGCCCCAGCTCTGGAGGTTCCACCTCCTTGGGATTTGTGACTCCTGAGACGAATTAACCTCTGTGTTGATGAACAGTTAACACCAGTTTGATGATGTGGACAGCTGCAACTTTGTCCTTAGCCCCCCATTCTGATCAGTAATGCAGGATATTGGTGGTAACCCCCTTCTGTTCTCAGTGAGTATAATCATCTTGAATTGTTGAAAAGCACAGCTAAGTTGGTATGGTTAGAACTGGAGCAAAAACCTGACTGAAGAGCTGCATCTCTAAACCAGTTTCTTTGACAGCCCAGCAGAACAGTGCCAATACATTGCACAGACAACTGGAAGAGGAGGAAGGTTTTGGAACAGAGTCCGGTTTACAGGTCCCTGGCTGGAAGAGGCTGGATAAAATACTGCATTGTAAGCAATATAACAAACTGTACTCCTTCTTGCAGGCGGTTGTGCCAATGGCACTGTTTTGATTTCATCCTTTCTTTCTTTATTAAGTTTTTTTTTACCACATCTTGGGTTTTGTTGGCTGATCTACAGCATTGCACTGGGTTTGCTGCTTTGCTGAAAGCATGAGCTGCCCTGGCAGTTCCTGGCAGGTCAAGTGGTGACGCCAAGTCCAAAGCTGGATTGCAGCTGGGAGGGTCTGACTGGGGTAGGACAGAGACCAGGCTCGCTCTGGGTTTGCTGCTCAGCAGGTAACGTCTGCAGGGAATTTGGCTGGAAAATGAGTCAAATCGTAGGGTTTTGCCCCTGTTATTAAGGAGGAAGAACTTCTCTGCAGCTCTCAGCCCTTTTTCTGTTATTTTTTTAACTCTCCTGTGTGCAGACTTTGCCACCCGCTCTGCTAGTGACCATTTCCACCCCCATTACTAAAAGCTGCACCCATAACATCTCATCCCACCTCCCCATCCCAAAACAAATGCAAGACTGGCCCCATCCTGAGCTACTTCTGCATTTCGTTCTGGGCTTGACTTCCTTTTGGTTTTTAATTCTTATTTTTGAACTCATTTTTTAACCATCTGTCTTTGGTGGTGAGAGGAGGGTGAGGAGGGCATGAGGAAGGGGACAGGGGGTCTTTGCCGTCCCTGGGCTGCCATGGCACAGTCTCATCCAGCACGCAGCTGGTTCGGCTGCTGGGGGTACATAGCTGAGGTTGATCCTAACCCTGCTTCCTTGAGCAGCTGAGGCTTCCTCCGTCTTTTTTCCGCATCCAGGGGCCATTGGCAGTTGCAGAGTTGAGGCTTTTGTGCTCCTTCCAGGACTGCTGCCTTTGTGATCCAACTGGCTGCATGTTTTCTCCCTGTTAGCACCGTAGCATCGCTCCAATAGCGAGAATCTCACAGCTCCAGCTGAGGGGAAGGAGAATGGAGTGGGAATCGCTCCGCACTACTGAGCATGATCCATTAGCTCTTGCCCACGCCAGCCCTCAGCCCCAGGTGATTTCAACACAAACTGGCCCATTCTAGGACATCTCCCAAAAAAGCCCCCATGATCAGGAGGATGCTGGAGCAATCCAGAGGTGGTTGTTGTCAGGGAGGCTCAAGCAGCAGCAGGTAGAGGACTTACTCTGCTGTCCGAGGAGCAAGGGCAGCACCAGGACGAGTCGGGTGGCAGAGGTGCTGGACCCGGGTTCCATCAGGTTTTCCTTTCTATCCGCTACCTTCATCGGCCAGAGGAGTAAAACAACCCGAAGTGTCTGTGCTGATCCGAGCCAGCAATGACTACAGTTTGTTCTGTTGCTTACAGCTGCAAGCAGGAGTAAATCTGATCAACCTGGATGAATTAAATCAAAACTAAAAGCAGATCAAGAGCCAGTGATGACCAGTGCAAAACAGATGAGGGTGTTTTTCACCAACTTTGAAGTTTTATTTTATTCCTTTATTTTTTTCACCTTGTAACACAACTTTTCACCATGGAAAATATTTTGGCTTCTTAAGGTACAAAATTTCAGCTCTTGTTTTAAACACAGTGAGAACAAATCTGTCCTGTGGAACAGTGATGGGAGAGGGGCTTTGACCCTGAAATGAAGCAGCACGAGGTTTTAGCACCCCATCGATCTCTTTTTGACTCATGTTTCTCATTGGTGTGTACCATGGAGTGTGTAGCCCTGCAGAGGGGCTCGTGTCAGCCCACCTCGGGTGGTCTTTAGCCCTTTCCTCAAACAGAAGGCATTGTAGCTGGGTTTGAGGAGTTTTTCCTTAAGGAAAATAAGGACTTGCAGCACATTCCTCATCCGGGTGCCTGTTTCTCACTGCTGTAGGACCAATGGGCAGAGCCACCATCCTTCACACCCTCAGCCTAAGGAGGATGCTGGGTCACTGAGTGCTTCTGTCCTGTGGTTGCCATTAAAACAGTACCTTCTGCTCTTCAGTCTTACATGATGCTTTGCTTTTTTCTTTAATGTAAGGCTTAGGGGAAGTTCTCAAAGGTGGGAAGACGCTATTTGGTGAATCGGTGCAGGTCATTCCTTATAAACTCTTGTATAGGCACACAACTCTTATATAGACACACATATAGACATAGAGTATGTCTGTAGAAGCTCTGTTTGCAAGGGTTTTTATGACTTTGCACCCAAACATCACCAGGAGGTGAAGGCATAAGGAATATATGAGCACCAGTGTCAGCAGACTAGTTCTTGGAAATCTTAAATGTAGGCAATTAAAATGGTTATAGAGGAGAAAATCAGCTGGACCACTGAATATTTATACTTTGCTTCTCATGTTTGATGGCATTAAAATAGGTGGAGGTGGGACTGCAAGGGAGCCACTTTGTCTTACTGAAAAACCCTCCTATTAAGACAACCAGTAATTAGTAACTAGCTTTGATCCCTCTTCTCAGGCAGAGAGTAAAGCATGCGGAGTCCCTGTAGGAGGGATTAGCAGAGGTGGACTGTACCTTGTGCCTCAGCACGTGCATTAAGTTACTAAACCATCACAACTGGTGACGGGCAGAGGCTGTGGTGGGTAAAAAGCCACTGTGGGATCTCCTTTCATTTGCTCCATATAATTATTGGAGCTATTATCAATAGATTTCTCTGCTCTCATCACAGAGTTCTGCTCATTGCACTGAGAATGAGGGGTTTAAATGCCTAACTCAGCTTCTCCAAGGGCATCCCTTCTCATCTTCATGTTTTCCATTTCTTGCATTCATTTTTATTTCTAACACTCAGTTACTTATTGGGAAATGCTTTTAATGTTTATCAAGCCTGTGAGATCCTGATTCCTTTCCTCCGTGGGTAGCCCAAGAGGGTGGGAAATGGTTTAGTGAGCTTAGGGCTGGGCACCAGGACCTCGTGTTCTCTATCCACGCTCTCTACCCACTGATGCCTTCAGCTCCCTGGGGACACCATGAGTTAACCTGTCTTCACTTTCAGATGGGGGTGACAAATGCAACTCATTAAGGAGGGTTAGATTGTGAGGTTAAAAGCAAAAGGCTGGAAACAAATGGCATTGTGTTTTGCATCTTTGCCTTGCAGGGACCTCCTCACGCTTGGCAGGACAATATAGCAGTGCCTACCTGGCTCTTTACTCCTCTCCAGCTATGAGTTTCCATCCTCCGCTCCCACCAAACGTTTGGAACAGCTCTGAGTCCAGCTGCTTTAACCATTTACCTCCACCTTTGAGGCTGCTTGGTTTAAGTTGGGGTTTGGTTTTGGTTTGCTCCCCAGGCAGGATAAGCAATGCCTGTGTTCATACCCTGAGCTCCTTTCCAGCAACCAGCAGCTTGGGCTGTTAATCTCCCATCTCGAGCAGCGTGCTCCCCCAGCCACTCGTTGTGTCTCAGTCCCTGTCTGTCACTGTCCTGCAGCAAAGCTTTTGACTGTTCTGTGGTGGTTGTTATTTTTTCCCTTGTGGGTTTATTTTTTGCATAGAGTGTGACATTTTGGTTTCGTTGTGGTGTTTCTGACTCTTTGTGCCTTTCCTTTTGTGTTTGTTTCTCCCGCCTTTCCTCAGTTTGCAGCGGGGCCTCGACCTGCCCATCACCAGGTACAGTACCTGCCCCTTCGTTATCAACCTAAACTAATTGCTGGGGGAGGAGGGTGGTTGGAGGAGGTTCACCCACTAACCCAGAGCGAAGGCTCGCTTCGGCAACCGGCCCCTAGTAGATGGTAGCCCGTGCATAACCCTGCTAACAAGCTGCCTGCAACGCTGAGTAACACTTCTAATTCTGTTGGTGTCACTGCACTCATTAACCACCCCACTTAACGCTGTTGCCATAGGAAAGGAGAACCTGGAGAGATCTTGTCCGGGTACTGGTGAGATTCGCTTGCCTTGGTCAAGCCAAGACAGTCTAGAAACCTTGCCAACTACTTCCCAAAGTAGATGGTGGTTGAGTTGCCTGAGCTGAAGATGTCAACCAGGACTTGGAGTTCACATCCCAGAGAAAATCCTGCTTTCAAACTTGGAGCAGCGAGGCAGATGGCTTCCCAATCCATACCTTTCTTGTGCAATACGCCTGGTGATCTGTTACCATTATGTTGCTTAATGTTGGTTTTACCCTGTGAAAGCCAACATTTAGGAATCTTTGTGGTGTTCCCATTGCACGACTTGCACTTTTTAAGGAACCACTTAATTAAGCAGAATGAAAATGGGGAATAGCTCATGAAACTCATGGGCTGCGCTGAGTAGGGTGGCAGAGATACCCGGAGGACTCTTCACCATCAGGACAGTGCACAGGTCCCTTCTGTCCTGCGCAGGGTGTCCAAAGTTGTCTTTTCTGTCAACTCCTACATTCATCTTTGCAAAACCCTTTTCCCCCGGCACTGATTTTGCTGCTGCTTGTAGCTTTTGAGGGGACAGAGATGGTGCTGACGGGTGGAGGACAGGAGGTGTGATGAGTGCAGTACAGCTCTCCCAGGTCTGGTTGTTTCGATGTCGCTGCTTCTTGACTTGGAAGGAACAGGTTGTTCCCACCAAGTTAATAGGGAACTAAAACTCCATTGATGTTGGGACAGGCCTTAAGTCACAGAAGGTTTGTTCCGGGAGGATTATTTTGTTCTCGCTTTGCTCCTGTTAGTCTGAGCAGTGTAATCCTGTAGAGATGAGCACCTTTGGGGAAGTGCTGTCTCAGGAGAGCAGGTAAGTGTGTTCAGTGGGCACAGACACTCAAAAGAGCTGATTATCTTTGGTCCTTCCAGCTCAGAGAGCAGCGTGGAGGCAGGCGGCCTTCCAGAGCAGGACAAAACAAAGGCTTAAAGAGTAGAATGAGGCATTTGCACTTGTTTGCTCGCAGGCAGATGTCATGTGAGAGAGAGGCAGCGATTCTGTTTGTGCATGGGAGGGATTGCAGTGACAGCAGTGGCGGTGGTGGAATGTTTGCAGGAGACTGGGCAGCGCAGGGCACGCCAGAATTAGAATCTTGTTTAGATACTGTTGTTCTTGGCCTTAACTCCAGGTCTGTGTTTATGCTGTGTGTCACTGAGGACGCATCGCCATCCGGGAGCTGGTGTGCTCTTTCCTGCGTTGTTGCAAAGGCAAGCGATGGATTCAGTGTGGGGCATTTAATGTTCTCATAGAAATCACCGAACTGACTGCCAAGCAGATCTTGGACCACGGGGCTGGAGGCAGCACAGCCCTGGAAGAGACTGTTCCAGCGACTGGTGGCTGTCCTGGTGTGCCTCTACCACCAGTCTGTTGTAACTTGATTTCAGGCTTTCTTCTGAACCCAGTTATGACCCTGCCTGCAGGTTGGAACTTGTCATTACCAAGTGTTTGCCCACTTCTATCACTACGTATTTAGCTGTGTTGCAGGCTCCGTTACATGTGAAGTCTGCTTGTAGTTATCTGAGAGAAGCTGTCGCCATCAGCAAAGCATTCCAGGCTTTATTCCCAGCTCTGGCTCAGGGCAGGCCCAGAGAAACCTGGGCTGGAGATGAGCTGTTTATTTCTTCTAATCCAAAGCTCTCTGCCCATGGTGTGGGTTGGGCATGGAGAGAGGGACTTTGGCCACTGAGCCACTCCACCCCAAACCCAAGACTTAGAGATGCTTGAGACCAACAGGAGTAATAATTCTCCAGTGGGAAGCTTTTAACATGTAACATAAGCAGTTGGGCTTCAAGACTGAGATTCGGTAACCTAAATAGTACTAAGTGAATAAATCAACCATGGTGCCATTAATATTTCTTGCATCAGCATAATGTGCTCTTCCAAAAAGCAGCAGCAAGATGAGGTTTGCAACGATTCCTGTGTCAGGCCCAGTGTGATTGTATTAACATGTGCCTCATATTGATTCTGGGTCTTTTTCAGTCAAATAATGGATTGTTCTTTAATGATATTTCCTGTATTATTAGACTCAAATTAGTGTGATTTAAGCACCTGATACTGACTGGCAACTTCAGAAGTGATTTTCTTCTGGGTGGGGATGCCTGCGCTGCTGGGTGATGGCCATAGAGAGTGTTATCAAACTCTGTGTGAGAGAAAACAGGGGAACATGCAGGATGCTGCACTAAGAGTGGCTGGAGGGAAATGTAAATGGCTGCAGTGGTTCTGATGAAACGTGTATCAGTAAGCCTTGACTCCAGTACCATGGCTGCCTGGGAAACCCCTGCAGGGTCTCATTTTGTAGGAGAAAGGAAATGAGCCGAACAAAGTGTTCTGTGGTGATATTTTGTCATCATCTAAACTGCATGGAGTTCAGCAAGGCCGAGTGCAAGGTCCCACACTACAGTCCTGCAATCCCCAGCACCAACACAGGATGAGTGGGGAGTGGATGGAGCAGCCTGAGGAGAAGGACATGGAGGTGTTGGTCAATGAGAAGCTCCCCATGACCTGGCTTCAGTGTGGAGCTGTTGGAGCGAGGCCAGAGGAGGCCATGGAGATGCTGCGAGGGCTGGAGCAGCTCTGCTCTGGAGCCAGGCTGAGAGAGCTGGGCTGGGGCAGCCTGGAGAAGAGAAGGCTCCTGAAGGGGAGACCTGAGAGCAGCTCCAGTGCCTAAAGGGGCTGCAGGAAACCTGGAGAGGGGCTTTGGACAAGGGATGTAGGGACAGGACAGGGGGAATGGCTTTAACCTGCCAGAGGGGAGACTGAGATGAGCTCTTAGGCAGAAGCTCTTCCCTGTGAGGGTGCTGAGGCGCTGGCACAGGGTGCCCAGAGAAGCTGTGGCTGCCCCATCCCTGGCAGTGTTCAAGGCCAGGTTGGACACAGGGGCTTGGAGCAAGCTGCTCCAGTGGAAGGTGTCCCTGCCCGTGGCAGGGGTTGGAGCTGGAGGAGCTTTAAGGTCCCTCCCAACCCAAACCACTCTGGGATTCTGTGATTTTTAAATACACGGTCAACCCTTGGTTTGCTCAAAATCGTAGCAGATGTGGCTGCGACCCGGCCTCGATTGTTTCTCCATTTCCCTCTTTGTGCATGGAGCATCCCTGTTTTTCCTTCTATGTAAGGATCTTCAGTCACTTTGTTGCTTCTGGTCCTCATGAAACGCTATTGAAAATAGCCGTTTTCTTCTAATCTGAAGTCCAGAATGTAGAATAACCCTTAATTTAAGAAGTACTTCAGGAGCATCTGGCTTATTTTAAAATGGATGCTCAGAAGAGACCAGTGTAATTAGAAACAGAAATAAGAAGGAGCATGAACTGAAATGACATAGTTCCCTTTCTGACTTGCATTTGAGATCCTTTTGCTGGGTATGGCAGGCTGAGTTAGTTTGAGGTTACTGGTGTAGTTTGTTCCAGTTTTAGCCCGGGGTTACTCCAGTTCTTTTGGGTACAGCTTATACAAGAGAAAGCTGGGCTGGGCCGTGTGCTGTTGTTAAGAGGCCTTGTGATTTGGAGAGGGCAGGAATCCACTCCCTGAGCTGACTCAAGGCCGACCATTTGGTAGCTTTGGGCAGTATCTCAGGTTAGAAGGAGGGTAGAAACGGCTGCTGTGGTCATGTCTGTCTTCATCCATGAGCCTGTACTGGGGCTGCGAGCTCTGAGTCCCACGGATGACACAAAAAGGAGTTTTTTCACCCAGTTTTATCATTTAGTAGATAATAAAACTGGGAAAGCCTGAAGGGGGTGGGGGAAAAGTACTGTGCCCCAAGGGCTGCGCTGGGTTACTGGTGGCCATTGGGGAAGGAAGACTTGGACCTTGGCTCCTGCTGCAGCCCCTGCTTCTGGCACCTGCTCTTGTCTGAAGGCTGCAGCTCCTCAGCTGAGCCCTGGTCCCTGTGCTGAAGTTTGAAGGATCAGATATGATGTGCCAGTGTTGATGTGTAAGTGCAGGACGTGGTTCCTGCTGTACCGCCCATGCAGACACCTCAGGGTCAGGTTAGCCCACCAGGAAAGCTGGTGGGATAAAAAGACTGAAACTTAATCACAGGCTTGTCCCAGGGTAGGAGAAACTTAATTGAAGCAGAGATTTTGGGGGGTGGTTTGATTGGATAGCATTGATGAAAGCTTGTTGAACTTTCCCTTTGGTCCCTTTCTCTGCTGCCTTCTGCAGGGCTCTGTGGACCCATCGCAGCTGCCAGCCGTGATCTGTGCCTGCACACATTGTGTTAGATGGACTGAGCTTAGCATCGGGTGGGTTTCAGCGGTCTTCCCACAAGTTTATTTCCCAGTGAAGCTTTTAGAGCACAAGGGGAGTTGCTCCACAGACATTTCACTGGAAGAAACAGCTTAGAAATACAGTGTAAAGAGAAAAGGCATTAAAATGCAGCGGTGGTTCATCAGGAGGAGGTTGTGCTCTTTGCTCATGGATTTTTCTGGGTGGCAGCCCCTTGTCTGGCTGGGCCTCAACAGACTTTTGACACAGGGTCATGTGGGAGGAAAATCAAGCAGGAGAAGATGATGGTTAATAAAAGGATATCTGAGTGTATACATGTAAGGAGTGACTAAGAGGTAAATGGCAGGGTAGTGCTGAGAGGGGTGGGCAGGAGGTGAGTAACGGATACCTAAAGGAGCTACAAGAAAGCTGGAGAGGGGCTTTGGACAAGGGATGTAGGGACAGGACAGGGGAATGGCTTTAACCTGCCAGAGGGGAGACTGAGATGAGCTCTGAGGCACAAGTTCTTCCCTGTGAGGGTGCTGAGGCGCTGGCCCAGGGTGCCCAGAGAAGCTGTGGCTGCCCCATCCCTGGCAGTGTTCAAGGCCAGGTTGGACACAGGGCTTGGAGCAAGCTGCTCCAGTGGAAGGTGTCCCTGCCTGTGGCAGGGGTTGGAGCTGGAGGAGCTTTAAGGCCCCTTCCAGCCCAAACCAGGCTGGGATTCTGTGATGAGAGCGTAGTAAATGAGGAGGCTGAAAGAGCTGCTTGCGGCAGCCGATAAGAGCAATGTCTGAGAAGGGTTTCCTTGTGCTCTTCTGTAAGTGTATATGAAGGCAGTAACCCTCAGAAGGGAAACATTAGAGACCGTGTTACTGACTCCATGGTGATCCAAGAAAGCCCTCCCTACCAGAGCTGGAAAGGTGAGGGATGGGACCGTGACCTGAGGACCATGGCTCAGATCCTCGCTGGTTGCTGCATGGCTGCGCAGCCAGTTTGACCATCATTAGACATAGCAGGACTTAGTTTTTGAAGGAGGTAGTTGAGGAAGGGTGGATGAAGCCTCTCAGAAGCCTTATTGAGGCCCAGGGTTCCTTCTTCAGGTCCTGAGTAGGTTCTGTGTGTGCTCCACTCCCAAATCCTGCACTTTTTAGGAGGAAGAGTTATGAAAGAGATCTGATTTTAATCTCCCAGTGTTCTCCTATGGGACATCGAGCGTTAGTGGAGAACATTGTGCAGGCATCTATTTGTCCTCACACAACCAATTCTTTAGTAAACCAGGTCAGAATAGTGAAGCATTTCTAAGAATGAGTATTGCTAGCTGAGCCTTGGAGGGCAGGAACAAGGACAGAGCAGAAACCAGCTTGCCAGCCGGCTGATACTTGTTTGGAACAGTAAAACCCACCTAAAATGGGATACGCAGTGCTCTGATGGTACCTGATTTTCTTCCAAGTTTAGTTTTACTTGTAGGACGTGGAGTAGCTACAAGTGATTGAGACTTTGCTAAGAGATCTCTGGTTGGTACTTCCAAAAGCATCTGGTGCTCTTGTTGCTTGGGATAACGGATCTGCTTTTCTTCCTGCTGTGTCTGTCTTCCTCATAGTAATGAAGTTCTCCTCCTTTTCTCCATCTCTGCCTCTGTAATGGTGTGGGCACTGCAGAGTGGTTTGGAGGGTTTAAAATGAGTTTCCCCATCGGAGGTGCTACTTCTGGTGTGGACCAGCTTAGCACTGCCGTGGGGTGGTTGGTGCTTAATGGAGGAGTGAGCCTGTGCCACACACCACCCGTGTTGGTGCGCAGAGGTGCTGTCCTGTGGCAGGAGAGAGCCAGCTTGTGTTCCTGACATGGAGTTTCGTCAGTGTGCTTCCCCAACAGGTAACAGCTGAGGGCTCTCAATGGACAGCAGTTTGTTGCTGTCAGTTCTTCTCCGATGGTTCTGGTGCTGTTGGGAGCCGGTTTTGTGGGTGCAGCAAGGACCTGAGGAGCAGAGCTCACACTGGTGCAGGGCTCCCATCTCTTGCAGTGAAGCTTTGCAGTGCTGCCCTGTGGATGCTGGTACTGTCAGCAGAGGCAGGTCTCACATCAACCTCCGGCTCATTTCACTCTGTGTGAGCACGGAATTGTGGTGACTGTTGACTTTTCCTACCCCACTCCGGGACACTTCTGGTGTAACAGGTTAGAAACAGTCATTATTCAGAAAGAATAAAGGATTTTGCTCGTTCTGGTGTCTTCGATAATGAACTATTGCAGACTCTGGTTGTTGTCCCCATAAATTCAGAGTATGCCCTTGGTTCCTGCGGCACTCCAGTGGTTCCCCACATGTAGACAGCCACAGTTTCTGTTAATGCAGGAGCATCGCAGCGTGCTGCTCTTCCGCTTTCCTTTCTGCTCCCTCCCAACCAAACTTTTCCCCCCAAACAGTTGCGTTCTGGGTCAGGTCACACTTGGAGTGTGCTGGGGACAATTCTTCATCCAGCTGAAGAGGGCTGGACGTAAAACCGTCTGGATTTGTGAGATGGAGTCATCCCTGGCTTTCCCGGAGAAATCATTTGCTATGGGGAATAACTTGGGTACCATAAAGTCTTCAGCAGCCCCAGAATGACCATGCTGAGCTCGTTGTCATGTCAAGTATAGAGGCAGCACAGCTTCCTTCTACCCTCCCCTGTCCTTCCCAATGCCGAGGCAGGTCAGCCCAGCTCATTCCTTCATTCCTTCCTCTCTTTTCTTCTCCCCCCTCATGATGCAGTTGCTCACACACTGCTCCCATCAATGCACTTTGTCACTGAGCAGTCTTCAGTGTGGTGTGTGATGACATGATTATTTTTTTGCCTAACACTTAAATTCTTGGCGTTTCTTATCCTTCCAGTCTTGGTGCAGCAATGGAGACCAAACCCAAGATGTGAACAAGGGTTTCTGCTTCATCTGCTGTCTCTGTAGCACTGAAAGAGGCCAGAAAGGAAAACCTTGGCTGTTTAGGAGCAGAGTGACCGTAGCGGTCTCGCTGTAGCATCCCATTTCATGCAGTAAACCATGGTTTGATTGGGTTTTTTCTTTTTTTCTTTAAGTTTTTATGCTTCCATAGAAAACTTTTCCAGCAGTTTCTGACCGCTGCATTGGGATTCAGGTAGAAGAGTCCTTGATGCCAGTTCAGTGTCTTTTTCATGGTGTTTCTCTAAGAGGTTAATCAAGGCAGGGTAGCAAAGTGAATGGAATTGTGTGCAACTAGGATGCATGTTATATCCTATTCCTTCCTACTGATCTGTAAGCTGTTCCATTGGCTTTCTTTCTGTTTCCTGCTGCTTTCTTGCTTCGTTCTTGAAGGGAGGATTCAGACCTATACAGGTAATTTTAACTCCTGGTTCTGCATGGCATAAGTGTCTCTATCACTTGTATCATTACTCCGTTAGTGAATGCGTTGATGTCTGATGCATATCTTACCAAAACCTGAGTTTCAAGATTGCAAAGACTCCAGAGCAAGGTCTTCCAGTGCCATGAATGCTCCATCCCAGGGGTACCGATGCCTTTTCCCAGCGCGTAAGGCTTGGGGATGGAGCGTGTTCCAGGGGGTTGCTTGGTTTCCTGGACCTGGTCCATCTGCGTGGGGCATCACTTCATGCACACGTGGTAGAAGAGTTTGGTGCCACCCTGGAAAGAGGTTGCCATCTTTCTGAAAACAGAGGTCAAGACAAGTCATCTGCTTCAGTTTGTGGAAAGGAGAGGCACGAGGCACCTCTGGCCTTGGTAAAATCTGGCTTTATAACTGTTATGGAGCTATATTGGACTATTCATTCCCAAACACGTTTATAAAGGTGCTTTTTTGGCAGCCAGCCCACCTTATCCAAACTGTATTTGACAAAAGTCATTTTTCTGATGTTCATGCTGGAAGTTGAGCTGTGTAATCCGGCAGCCCCAAACTCATCATTCCTGGAGTTTAAAGGTTCTTAACCTTTCTTCTCCGTGTGAGTTGAAGGCTGGAGCATGAGCTGGCGATTTACAGCTAAGCAGAAATTGTCCTGCAGTTTTCCGAACGCGTGGCAACCCTTTGAAAGTAGTATGAGAATTCTAATGTCATAACGACATTTCCAGGCGGTTCCCAGAAGGCCTCACCACTTCTTTGCTTTCTCTCCCCTGCCCTAGTTTTTTCAGAGGCCTCAGATCCAGCCTCCAAGAGCCACCATCCAGAACAGCAGCCCTTCCATCCGTCCTGGTGCGCAGACCCCCACGGCAGTGTATCAAACCAACCAGCACATCATGATGGTTAATCACCTGCCAATGCCCTACCCGATGCCTCAGGGCCCCCAGTACTGTATACCACAGGTAACAAACCCCTTATCCCAGCGCCTAAAGGACTGCAGAGCAGCGTTGCCTCCATCTGGATCTTCCCAAGGCTTGGTGCAGAGTTAGAGGGTGTGTGTGAAGTGAAGCTGGTAGATGCATATTTAGCCTCTGTCCTCCTTCTGCATGAGGTATTTGTTGTTCTGCGTGTGGAGGCAGTCAGAATAAATTACTCCTGTAGGTTTTGAGGTCCCTCTCAAAAACAGTGTGAAACTGAGCTCCTGGAGGATGTTCAGTGCTATAAATGTGTCTGAATCGACTCCATAGATCTGCAGTTATTCTAAAACCCTGGGCCTCATAAAAACACAACAGTGCTGAAATCAGGGTTTACTGCTTCAGCTTGAGTCCTCCTTGTCTGCAAGTGACACAGCTTCAGCTCTCTTATATTCTTCTGACAGTGCCTCAGTCTATAATCGATCAGTTTGCTAATCAGATCTCTGTTGATTCAGGGGCTTGATTACAGGTTCTGTGTGCAACAGGATGAAGTTGGCCAACTCCATGTAAACTAATGGCTATTTTTTCTCCTCCTAGTATCGTCACAGTGGCCCTCCCTATGTCGGGCCCCCGCAGCAGTATCCCGTTCAGCCACCAGGCCCAGGACCCTTTTATCCAGGACCAGGTCCTGGAGAATTCCCCAATGCCTACGGTAAGTTCTGCTTGGAGAATTCTTCTCAAGTATTTTGCTGTTGTCAAGCTGAAGATTTAAAATAGCAAAATAGATTAGCATATGTTTGAACCTCAAATAGCTGCTCAATTGGGTTGTGTCACAGCCCTTATTATTCAATCCTGAAAACTCACAATAACAGAGTATTGTTTGTAGGAGCACTTGAGGAGCGGCTGCAGCTCACAGAGCTACCTGTAATCAAACATGAGCAAGAATGGGGGCTACTTGTTATTCCCTGCTGAAGCATTAGTATTTATTGAGGTGTTGTGAATACAATGGGCAGCTCTGGTTCCCATTGGGCCATGCCCTGAACATGCTCACAGCAGCACAGCACTTAATGTTTCTTATCCCTTTGTCCTCTGTTGGTGTTTAGAGGAGCCGTGTGGTTTGATTCACGGATCTTATGTTGTGAAGGTTAAGTTAGTCCAGTCAAACAGTTTGTAGCCCATGAACAGGCTGAAATTTGCCCTTTTAAAGGGCAAACACTGGTCTTGCCTGTTCTGAAGCAAAAGGGTTGGGAGATTGCCCGACGTCATGTATGTGCTGTGGTTGTTTCACACACGATGGTCAGTAGGTCTGATTGACTCCCCCACATATTGAGCTTCATAGCTGCACCCAGATATCCCAGGGCTGCATCTCACTGGTCCTTGACTCCTCCAGGCCCTCACAACCGCCCCTCATTTGGGTCCCAGCTTGCAGACCCTGTGTAGCAGTGGGGGTCTGTCCTTCAGTGACCTGTGACAACTCTTCTCTTGGCAGTCCTTCTACATTCAAGTCCTTTCTTAGTAATTTGCATTGTGGTGCCATGTACAATATCATATTTATATCACAATCCCAGTGAGGTTTTCAGCGGCATCTGCATTTTGGTATTTAAATCAGCTCCTGCAAGCTATAATTGAATGAGATGCAGAATTAGATATCCTGCAGTCAAGTTTTTATCACTTCTTTATTTACCTTCCCTTGCTCATTTATGGGAACATTTGGAAAATCCCGCAGGATGATTCTAGTCATCACCCTGTTGTAATGTTTTGTGGGGGTTTTTAAGGGTTTTCACCTCTCAATAGCAAATTGGAGGTATTTTGTTCAGTCTGATTGCTACCTGCCCACGCACGGCCTGTAGTCTGTTGGGGGCAGAGATTTTATCAGCTTCCCATGCAGCTTCAGGCTTTAGCTGTCGGTATGTTGGAGCCTTGGAAATGAACCATCACCTTCCAGGCTGAACAGTGACAACCCCTTATTGCTGGCAGAATTGCATGTTTGCTCTTCACAAATCCACATTCTTTTTAAAGGGGGAAAAGCCTCAGCTGCTTCTTTACTTGTCGTCTTTTCCCCTCCCTTCTTTCCTTTCCTTTTCTTGGTGTATATAGAATCATAGACTCATAGAATAGTTAAGGTTGGAAAGGACCTTAAGATCATCCAGTTCCAACCCCCCTGCCATGGGCAGGGACACCTCACACTAAACCATGTCATCCAAGGCTCTGTCCAACCTGGCCTTGAACACTGCCAGCGATGAAGCATTCACACCTTCCCTGGGCAACCCATTCCGGGGCCTCACCACCCTCACAGTAAAGAATTTCTTCCTCATATCCAGTCTACACTTCCCCTGTTTAAGTTTGAACCCATTATCTCTTGTCCTGTCACTACAGTCCCTCATGAAGAGTGCCTCCCCAGCATCCCTATAGGCCTCCTTCAGATATGGGGCTACTTTGACAGGCTGCCACAAAGCCTTCAAACCTGGTTATGTAGCTCCTGAGTAAAAGGAGGGAGAGCAATTAGAAGGCAGCTCCTTCCTGTTTGCTTGTTCTAGTAAAACCAGAGAGCAGAAATATTGCTCTGGCTCTTTAAATCTGATTGGTTAAAGGAGGGAATTGCCTGGTATTCCTCATTTTTCCTGCCTATACAGATCTGCTCTCTTGCTTTCTGCTTGCTTCGTGCCGTTTGTCTGTCCTCACTCCTGTAATGAGAAGATTCCCTTCTGGTCCCTTTCCCCTCCTGAAGGCGCCTGGTTTCTTGCACAGAGACTGGCACCTTTCAGTCCCAGCTTGCTTTCAGGTTGCTGCGTCTGCAGAGTGGCAGTGGGTGAAGCTGGAACCCTCCATTGTGCCAAGAGTTTTCCACGCAGAGCAGGGTTAGCCAAGGAAGTGGATGACTGCAGGTTTGCCTGTGCTCATCCACCTTTCCTTCCCGTTGCATCCTCGCTATTTATATAGGGACTGGCAGTGTCTCACCAGAAACAGCTCTGGGAGACAAGGAAATCTGTGATACGGGCATGGATAATGCTGCTGGCAGTGGTCTTGCCCATAAACCTCAGGACTTCATGGCCAGTGTGGCTGCTTGATGTGAAATCACTGCAGTTTGGCAGGCTGAAAAGAAGGGGGAAGGGAAAGCACTGCAGAGGACAGAACTCGGGAAGTGCATCTTTAGTTGTCTCAGTTTTGCAATGTGTCATCAGTGAGTTTCTGTGCTGCATTGGGAAAGACCTTGACATGATGAATGGAAAGGAAGGAGAATAAAACTTGAATGCTGCTGAACTGGGACCAAAACAGGAACAAAACCAAAGCACAGAGAGCAGAGTTGCACTGAAAATTGCACTGTGTTGCTCTTGGTCTCTTGCCACAGGAGCTGTGTTTCTTCCCAGAAGTTACTCTTGCGTTTTGGGATTCCTTCCTTGAGTCCCTTCTGTGGCTCAGTGGGAGGCAGGGATCACCTCACAGGCTGGCTGATTAGATCTGGTTTCTAGGAAACTGGAAATCAAGATGATGAACACATCCCCAGGCTCCCAGGCTTGCTCCTGTTCTCCAAGCTCATGCTGTTCACCTGGCCAGCTTGGCCAAAGCCGCAGTTGGAAGAGTTTGAGGCTTCATCACTGTTCTTGAGGAGAGAGGCAGGAGGGTTCTCTCTTCCCAAGCTGTAGGGACTCTTTCAAGGCCAGGTTGGACAGGGCTTGGAGCAACCTGCTCTAGTGGAAGGTTGGAGCTGCCCCGTGGAGCTGGAGGAGCTTTAAGGTCCCTTTAACCCAAACCAGTCTGTGACAGAGACTGTTGTGCCCTGAGGCCAGATCTGAAGTCACTGAAGTTTACAGTAAGAGGTTTATTGAATCATTTAGGCCACCTTAACTGCAGCATCCAGGATGGAATTTGGCCGGCTGAGCTTTCCACTATCTCAGCAGAGAAATGTTCTCCCTCTGAGCATGCAAATAGGAGCCTGCTCTGAGCTTTTGCTTCCTAGTTTAAGGAATGCAGCCTTTGAAACTGCAGATCAGGTTGTGCTGGGCTGCCTTTGTTCACTGTCTTGGATTTCCCCATTTACCTGTGATAGCAATAGCCTGTTCGGATTACAGGCACACAACTCATTCCCATTTAAAGGTTGGTTCAGTTGAAGGAGGAGTGAAGTTGCTCCAGACACAAGTGCGGACAGGCAGTCCTGTGGCATTCATGCCTGGAAGGAAGAAAACCCAGTGCCATCTTCCATGTTTCCCTGATGTCTGATCCACAGATAGAAGACTGCTCTACAATGCCACCTTTACATCTGGCGTGGTTTTAAAGCACTTGGTCATTCTGAGCCAGTCTTACTCCGGACAGAAAAACCTAATGAAGCTACATTGGGTGTTATGAATGTAATCATCAACATGGTGTAATTCTACAGTGAACCTGGTTGTGCTTTTACTGTGTGCAGCATGAGGAGAACATTGTTCGTAATTACATTTGTGTTTGTGGAGGCAAAAAATGAAGTAGGGACTTCATCAGTGTCATGATGGAGTAACAGCTCCTGGTTTAGTGGCAGTGGGGAAGAGCAAAACACAGGTTAGGTGGGTGCCTGTAGTTGTGGGGTTTGAAGGGAGGAAGGAGCACGTGGATCTGGTTTACATCATGTACTTGGTTTAGTTTCATTAATAGATTGAGGTTTTCCCTCTCGTTTCTGTCGTTCTCTCCTCTCCCAGGAACACCTTTCTACCCAAGTCAGCCAGTGTATCAGTCAGCGCCCATCATAGTGCCTACACAGCAGCAGCAGCCTCCACCAGCTAAAAGAGAGAAAAAGACGGTGAGTGATGGTCATGGATTGGTACATCCCCCCCAAGGTCTGTCCTGGTTGTAAGCTTGAAGGAAATTAATGACGATCTGAAGCTTAAAACTGAGCTTTGTCACCACAGAGAGACCCAAGTTTCACACCTGAAGTGTAATTAAACACTGCACAATACTGCAATTCTGATTTTTGTGGGGGGATTTTCTGCTGCTTTGTGACCTCTCAGCCAGCCAAAAAGGAAAAGGTTTTTGGTGGTTTGCAGTGAATGTAAATGAAAACCAGTGTTGGGTGCCCAGGCCTGGGTGCCTCAGCTGCCTGCGCTGCTGCTTCGAGCTGTACCTGTGAACAGACTCGGATCAGTTTAAACAGAAAGAGTTCAGAGTGGTCTTAAACTTGTGGATGGATCTTTTCTATACACTTGAAAAGGGAATTGCTGTCCATCACTGTGTGTTTTGGAGTGGTCTGAAAGCCCTCAAAGAGCTGTTTCCAAAGGGAGGAGGGGTGGGAAAGGGGCCTGTACATGTCTCAAAATGCAGGATATTTGTATCTTTGAGTTTTGAAGATGGTCTGAGATGAAGTTTGAGTTGGGAAGCTGGAAGAGCTGAACATTGTGTTTGCTGGGCTTGTGAGGATGGCTTTTCTTGTAGCTGCTGTCAGCAGAGGTGAGGCAGCTCTTGCCACCTCCTCGCGAAGCCTGAGGAGTTTCTTCTCAGCATCCAGAGCACAGCATGGCCACATCGTTGGTGCTGTTTGAAATGCAGAAACGCTCAGCCGTGGTTAAAGCAGTTTCATGCCAGTGAAGCCAAGTTCTCTGAAGCGGAAAGGCAAAAGGGTTTTTAGATGCCTGAGCTGTTTGGCTCTGAATGCTCTGTTCCAGTTTGCTAATTGGGGTTGGGACTGAAGAAAGGAGAGAAATGAAAGAAAAACTAAACTTACATACGTACACTGCCCTTATGCACCATTAAGTGAGCATTCAGGTCCTACAAACCATCAGGCAGGAATGTTTTAATGACATTAACTCGTCACTGGGAGGAGGAGAGGGCAGGGATTTGTGCCAACTCCTGAGTCCTTGTGCTGTGGTTAATGAAATGTTTTAGCAGCAAAACTCCATCAGAACTAAGAGAAGAACACATCTTGCCAGCATCCAAGCACCATGTGTGTGTTTATTGTAAATCAAAGAGCCAAGAAGAATCACACGACACTGAAGTGGGTAAATGACAAACCCCTTCTGCAGCTCATGACTTTGTATGGTGCTGATAAAGCCTGGTGCTTTCCAGGGAGCCCTCTGCCCTCAGAAGGATTGTGTCTTTTGGATGTGCATCGTGCTCAGCGTGATGGGGACTTCAGCACCAGTGTCAATGGAGTTAAACCCAGAGCTTCTGAGGGGGACAAACAGCAGCAGTGTCTTCAGGCTTAGGAAAATCTTTATCTCTTGTGTTGAAGATGAAAGCATCTGTTTCAGATTGACCCAGGCAGCGTGGCTGTTCCTGTATTCCGTGACTCAGATGGGCTCAAGTGTCAGTTGAGGATTCGAATGAGTGTGCTCTTGAGTGGTTTATTTTGGAAAGTGTTTTTCCTTTCCCGTTTTGGGGCTGTGAAGAGTCTCAACCCCAGGCTTGTTTCCTAAACGCTGATGAGTTTCATCGGCCTTGAGTTTGTTCTTGCGGTTTCCCTTTCCTCCGCTCAGTGTTTTTTGTTGAGTCCCTCTGTTCTGTTGGTGTGACTCTTCCCAGCTTGGAAGGGAGAAGCAGGAAGAGCTGATTGGCCTTCCCCCTTCACCAGCAGCTGGCTTGGCAAGGTCACTGGATTCCATATTGGGGTAAACCAGGGCCTTTTCGTTTTCATTCTTGCACTTTCCACTGGCTGGCAAATGGATTCTGTAGCAAACCTGATAGGTTTTCTAAGCTGCAGTAAACTTCTTATCCAGCAGTGGGGACCGTGCTCTGAATTACAGGGTCACACACTGGGTGCAGGTATTTAGACCTAACTGGTGTGGTGTTCTGATTAAATTAGAGATTAAGGGATCAAATTAGATACCAGGCATTTCAAGTTATCACAACAAACCACATTCCAGCATTCCTGCAGAGCATCAGCTCAACCCAGAGCAGCTCCTGCCGAGTGTAATGGAATTATAGCCTGTCCATGTCTCCTCTCCATAAACCCCAAGGAGAGTGTGTAGTGGGAGGGCTCACTTGAATCCTTTCTCTGTTCAATACTGTAGATCCGGATCCGGGATCCCAACCAGGGAGGCAAGGATATAACAGAAGAAATCATGTCTGGTGGGGGCAGCAGGAACCCAACACCTCCCATCGTGAGACCTACTTCCACACCGACTCCACCTCAGGTAAGGAAGCGGCCCTGTAGCCCTCTCCCAGTGATGTCTGCTTTGCTTTGCTGGTTGCTAGAGCCAAACCCCGCATCTCCCATCCACACCACCCCTCACCTCCAACACCAGGATGGTCCTGCAAGGATTTGTTGTCTCCCCTCCAATTTAGTCATTTTTACCAGCCTTTAGCTTGGAAAACATGGAGCTGCAGCACTGCTGCTTGTTGCCCGCCCTGGTTCTGCATCAGCAGTGGATTTTGGAGCTTGTGAAGACTTTCAGCGTTAAAGGAGAAGTGACAAATGTGATGTTTCTGTCAGTCTTGTGTTCCTGAGGGAAGTCCATCTCATGCATGTGATTGGTTGCATATCACTGTCCATGCTAATGTCTTTCTGCCTTGGTAGTGTTGGTTTACAGTCACCAGAATGCCTGTAGCTCAGGAATTTTATCACAGACCTGGGATAAATCTATTGCACATTTGGTCTCTGCCTGTTTGTCCTTAAAACGTGTGTTTTTCTGATGTAGGGAAAAGCATAAATATCCCAAACTGAAGCTTTCCATAGCTCATAAATCCTTCTTTGAGTTTGATCCCTTGTAAGTCTCTGTATCCTGCTCCACCTGAGAAGTCCATGTGGAATGTCTGGAAATTAAACTGATTGGAAATGCAGTTCTAGTCCTTTGGGAGCCAGGGCCTTGCAGACCAGTGGAGCTGATGTGAGCCAAGGTCCACCATGACGTGAGCTGCTGGGGCTGGAAGTGGCGGTGTTATCTAATGAGGAAGTGATTTCTGACCACCCTTCCCCACCTGCAGCAGGAAGAGGTGATGCCTCCTTGTTCCCTCCCCGTATCATCAGAGGTGGAGAGGCTGTGGTCCTCTTCCCACCTCCCGACTTGGTGCTGCTGCTCTTGGCTTCATACATCCTCTTAGTTCTCCCTCTCTTTTGGGAGAGATGCTGCTAAGCCACAGGCTGCTAAACTGGAAAGTGTTTGAACAACTGGAGAAGAAACTCTTACTTTTTGGCACAAGCCTTGGAAGTTGGCTGTGTTTTGTTGGAGGCTGTTGTCCGCAACTCGGATTAGAAGACGTGAAGGTTCTCCAAGTGATGGGTAGGCTTTCGATCAGAGCCTGGCTGAGGCTGGGGTGCAGTTTCTTCTTCTTCCAGAGTTCTTCCCTGTTCCTTGTCCCCAAGTGTTGCTAGCTTTCAGGTAAACCAGCCTTTTCTGAGCTGAAACCTTGTTTTCCCTCTGCATCCGGGTAGTTCTGCTGAGGCAAGAGCACAAGCTCACCTTGAGACACCGTGTGCTGCAGTGCGAGCTCAAGGTTACAGCTGAGCCAGTGAAAGTCTAACAGGGATGTGTGAGATGCAGTAAGGGCCTGGCCTGCAGATCTGTCCCTTGAGGCCAACAGGATAGTTACAGTTTTCAGCCATTACCCTGGTTCAGTCACTCCTTTTGTCATGTGAAGGCATCACTTTTGGGCCACCTGCTTTCTCCTGCTGGTCTCCATCATGGGAAACAGCATCAAGGCACCTCAAGCAGCTCCTGGTTCTGCAACAAGGTGTGTGATGCTCAATGGAGAAAGCTGTTTTCTGCCACAGGGTTTCTGATCTGGGGATTTGTGACTAGAGCTGGAAGGGGAGAGAACCCAGAGCTGGTTACATATAGAATCAATTAGACTTTTCCAAGCCTTTTCCATCAGAGAAGATACTAGAGATGCCAAGTGTTTGCCTGCTGGTGAGATCGCCTTCCCATTACCTCATACAGAATGACTTTCCCCATTAGAAGTAAGTGTGGAAGAGCTGTAAGCAGCCATGTTTCAGGTCGTGTCTGTGCATGGTGCAGCTAATTCAGGCACTTCATGGATCACTTTGGCATTCAGAAAGCTATTTTAAGATTCTACAATTAAGTCAAACAGGACAAAATGAATGCTTTTCAAGAGGAGGTTAATAGGCATGAATTTTGATCAGCTGTAATTCAGATGCAGAGCACAGCAGTGATGTCCAATCATCTACTCTGAGTAAGGTATGCAAATACTTCATTGTTTAATATCCAGGCTTCGTTCTGATGAGGTACTTGGAACCACTTTTGTTAATCACAGAAGAGCTCTGGAATAGTGCTCACCAGAAAAAGTTCATTAGTGTAACATAACTGAAAATTAAAGCCCACTTAAGCCAGGAAATTCAAAGTTATTGTCCCAACATCATCTCTAATTCATTTCTTTGGAGCAAGTTTAGTATCTTGAATGAAATTAGATTGTGCCTTAATAACTGTGCTCAGTGCCTGAATTCCAATAGTGGAATGTTCCAGTAGTGGATGTTACAGTACTGAGCAGCCTGAAATCAGTAAACTTTAAATATTCATAGACTCATCACAGAATCCCAATCTGGTTTGGGTTGGAAGGGACCTTAAAGCTCATGCAGCTCCAGCTGCTGCCACGGGCAGGGACACCTTCCACTGGAGCAGCTTGCTCCAAGCCCCTGTGTCCAACCTGGCCTTGAACACTGCCAGGGATGGGGCAGCCACAGCTTCTCTGGGCACCCTGTGCCAGTGCCTCAGCACCCTCACAGGGAAGAGCTTCTGCCTAAGAGCTCATCTCAGTCTCCCCTCTGGCAGGTTAAAGCCATTCCCTTGTCCTGTCCCTACATCCCTTGTCCAAAGCCCCTCTCCAGGTTTCCTGCAGCCCCTTTAGGCACTGGAGCTGCTCTCAGGTCTCCCCTTCAGGAGCCTTCTCTTCTCCAGGCTGCCCCAGCCCAGCTCTCTCAGCCTGGCTCCAGAGCAGAGCTGCTCCAGCCCTCGCAGCATCTCCATGGCCTCCTCTGGGATCGCTCCAACTGCTCCACGTTCCTCTTGTGCTGCTGCCCCAGAGCTGGACTCAGCCATAACTTTGCACAAAAATTCCAGGGCTTTCTTATCTTCCCTTTCTGCAGCTGATGAAAGCTGTGACCAATCAGTGTGAGCTTCATCTGGGAATACCTCCCTGCAGGGGCAGCAGCGTTACTGTTGTCTTGTTCCATCACCCCTTGGGATCAAACCCTGCGCATTGTGAGGGGTGATGAGATCTCACCTGGTTGAACACTCCCAAGTGTGGATGTGCAATCTCTGGGCTGAGTTTGAGTAATACTTCTTTTATATTGACTGCCAGTGTCTGATTCTGTAATCTGTTTATTTAAATGGCGTATGCATGGAGAGAAACTTGCTCAAGAAGGGCATGGAAGGCACTGCTGTTACTGACCCAAATTCAAGAAGCCTTTTACAATGATAATAGTAGTAATAGTAGCAGTAGCAATAACAGATTTCAAAACCTTGGGGATTTTTCCTTTAGATTTGGGTTATCTTTTAAGTGACCCACGCTAACCCTGAAACTTGGACAACCCAAGCCCAGAGCACCCTCTCCTCTCAGTAGATCAAGCGCTTAACACCAAATACCACTGAAATTGTCTATCAGACAAGCAAGACTCAAGCCACAAGGTTTTAGCCCTTTCCATGCTTTTTGTGCCTCCTGCTTTGTCGTTGAGCAGAAAGTGCTTTAGATGGAGCCTTCCCAGCACTTCCGTAGTGATGCTAAAGTGCTTTAACGTTCCTGCAAGGGAAGCTGGCAGTATGATATTACTTATGTATTTCTAGGTGATATTATTTCTGTTTCTAGCTGAATGCTATTTTTCGTGCTCTTTCTTTTGCTGGGAAGATAAATAAACCCCAGGACCACATATGGAATCTGGTCTTGGTGTTTACTCACCAGTCCCTAACACAGAAGAGCACCTTTGAAAGAGTGAGAAATGCTCTCATTTTCCTGGGGAGCCTCTTCCAAGTGTCAATGAGTTTGCCACACTTTGGGTTTCTCAGTCCACAGCTGCAGGAGGATAGAGTAACGCAGAGCAACGTTTAGCATCGTAAATCATGAGAGCAGTTTTAAATGGGGTTTTTCCTTGGGAAGTCTTTGGAAGCTCCAGTTTGAAGCCACGAGCCTGGAAGGGTCAGTACTTCAGTCCCATGTCTATTACTTAGTGATGTCATTCCCACTAAACAAAGGAATGTTTTCCAAAGGTCTTCACCAGTTTTCTGACCCAGGAAGTTTCCAGGCTTACAGGCTCCTTGCCCACCAGTCTCGCTTGGCCCCTGTCATTCTCATCACATTCCCCTCTTTCCCCACTGCTTTCATCCATAAATTTGACATGAAATGAAACAGGATGAGGGGAAAACCTTCTCCAGACTGGCTCATGTGTGAAACCATGTTTTCTCTGGCTTCCTCCCGCTTTGGCTGGAGGTCGGGATGCAATTCCCCATCCATCCTCCAGCCAATCTCCTCGGGCTCCTTCCAGGAAGAGGAGCAATCCCAAATAAAATCTCAGCCCTTCTCCCTGCTTGCTTACATCTCTCTTTTTCCAGATGTGCTTTTTCCCAGTGCTCCTTTACCTTTCTATGTCCTGAAATGGTGAAAAGTGTCATATTGAAGATAATTCACTCCTTATTCTGCACTGTTCAGATGAAATAGCTGGAAATGAGAGGAAAAAGGAGTCCGGGAAGAGGAGCAGGTTGTGTTTTTAAGGGAATATGTTTTGCGTGGATTTCTGGTAGCCTGCCCGAAAGAAGGCATTCGACACCCATATCCCGGGCACTCAGCTTTATTTTGGTTGCTCCAAAATCCCTTTTCCCATGGATGCTCTGCACAGTCGGCGCGGGCGAGTGGCTGGATGAGAGCAGGCACCTGCAACATGCAGCACGGCTTCTGCTTCAGAGTATTAACGTGAAGTTCAGCCCCATTTTCATCCTCACACGGTCCCTGCAGCGTGTTGAAGGGGTTTGCAATTGTGAAGAGTTGAATTGCCCCATCTGCGTTCACTCAAACGTACCCAAACGCTTCACCTTTACCTTTGAGGGATGTCGGTGCAGGCACTTGGTCTTACTCAAGGTCTTCCTTAAATTGTGAGATTAAGTACAGGAGATTTTCTTTTGTCTTTATGGAACCTTTGTGAGTGCAAGGGAGGTGTTTGTTCCGTTAGCAGTGGGGACACAGTTCAGGTCTCTGCAGCAGGCTGTGCTTTTTGACTCGTATGGCTTTGTTGGTCCTGCAGTTATATTTCTGTATCTAGAAAACCTCAGGCTCAGTCCCCGTTGATTGGGAGCCAGCTCCTCCTGCTCTCCTTTAGATTGATGGTGACTCAGCAGGCACCTTCCCTACGTCTCCTTATAGAAGGTATCAGATGATTCCTTCATACGACCACCAAGGTGTAACCAATCCAGATTCTTTTCCTATTGTGATAACAAGTTCCTGTGTGTGCATGGAGATACATTAACACTCTTTACACACACATTATATCTGTCTATAAATAAATACACAGAGAAATAAATGAATATTGAAATACCTCAGGTGTTTGAAGTAACTGAGGAGTGGAGAAAAGAGTGGAGTTCAGAACGCAAACACAGATTGGAGGGGTCCAGGAGTCCTGATGTGTATCCAGCTTTTTGCAGCCTACCCAGATGAACATTTCTGCTGCTCTTAGGACTAGCATTTGGAGAATGAAGTGTGTTAATAGCTGTGCTGTGCTGTCTCCTCGTTGTTAACAGTAATTGTCTCTCTTTCCCTTTTTCCTGGTGCCTTTTCCTCCCTCCCTTTCCCACATACTTGCTGAATTCATTCAGTCGGTTTGGTGCCTTCCCTCTTTATTCCCCTCACCCTTGGTTCTTCTTTTCTACCCCACCCTCTTCACCACTTGCTTGCGCTCCCCGTTGCTGGTTCTTATGTTCACACGCTCATTGTCGCCCTGTTTTGTACTTCACATCCCAGCAGCTGTCCAGCCAGGTCCCCGAGCACAGCCCTGTGGTCTATGGGACTGTGGAGAGCACCCACCTCGCTGCCAGCACCCCTGTCACTGCGACTAGCAACCCGAAGCAAGGTTTGTTGATGGATATTTCCTATTTCCTGCCTGATTATTTTTAGTCTTTTTCATTTTTTTTTGCCTCGTTTCTTGTTTTAGTGTGAGTATTTTTGGCATGGAGACAAGCACTCGGCAGAAACAGGGGAGGGACGACTTTGCCTCCACTGGAACATTTTAACAATGTGTTGCTAAGGGAATTCATTGAAATTTGCCAATGTGAAACCAGTTAAAAATAATTGTAGTCGAGCTTATATGTCCTAAATGTTGTTTCAGAGCATCTACAAGCGAGAGCCTCCTCTTGCCCATGTGCCATCCTCCAGAACCAAGCGTCTTGCCAGCAAAATGCTCTTGGCCAGTGAGGTTTTAGATCATTTGGACAATTAGCCGTAGGTATGGCACGTAACCAGAGCATCATATGGCTCCTCCAGAGCTGCTGCTCTGTCTGGTCCTGCAGGACATGGGCAGTATTCATTAGAAAAAGACGTATTAGTGAGCAAAGTGAGCAAACTTTGCTTAGGAAAAACGGCAGGGATGGAAAAAGTTTCTCAAAGTGATTACATTTCCATCTCCTATCCACGAATATACATTTAAAGGGAGGTTCTTTTAAACAGTTCAAAGGAAAGGTGTCCCAGGAGGGAGGATGGAACGTGTGCCAAGTCTCTTCCCACACTTTACAGCCACCTAAAAGCCATTAAACGGCAGTGGTTAATGAGGTGTGTGCTGCTGTCACGCTAACGGAGCCAGTATAGGGATTCAGGCTCGGCACCACCGCTGTGTCCCGGTTCTTCTCTACACTGCAGTGTTGGAGGTTCTGCCTCTGAGGGGTGCCCAAAGGAGAAGTGTGCTTTCACTCATGAGGAAAGAGGGGAAAATCTGCTTCTGATGCTTCAGATGTCCTAGATCCAAACAGCGGCATCATTGCTGCTTGGAAGTGAAAGGAGAGATCCCTGAGGCTCATTCGTATCGGATTCTAAAATTTACTGGAAATGTTGCTCTTTTACAGCCAATGGTGCAGACTTCAGGGTGCTCCCCCAGGGAAAATTGTTCCAGGGATAAGTTTCTGAGCTGCTGCAGTGTCTGGAAATGGTTGAAGTGGAAGCTTTTGAGATTCATAGAATCCCAGACTGCTTTGGGTTGGAAGGGACCTTCAACCTCCAACCCCTGCCACAGGCAGGGACATCTTCCACTGGAGCAGCTTGCTCCAAGCGCCTGTGTCCAACCTGGCCTTGAACACTGCCAGGGATGGGGCAGCCACAGCTTCTCTGGGCACCCTGTGCCAGTGCCTCAGCACCCTCACAGGGAAGAGCTTCTGCCTAAGAGCTCATCTCAGTCTTCCCTTTTGTCTGTGCCATGTCCCACGTGAAGCAGGACAATGGCTTTGTATAGTTGTGCAAAACTTGGATGTCTCTGTCACCTAAAGTGCTGTGGGTAGGTTTTAACACCCGTGGAATCCATGGTGATGGTGCTGGCTGAGCAGGACTCACAGACTCTCTTAGCTCTGGCACAGCTGCTCTTCCCAGTCCTTGTCCTTGTTCCCCCTCTGCCGAGGCACCCACATCCCAGGGGATATCTCTGGGCATGCCAAGGTGTATGGTGGCACTGGGACTTGAACAACTGATGTCCAAGGTGTAAGTACCAAAATACATCTGCCCTTTTGAGCAAGTTAATGTTGAACCATAAAACCCAGCACTTTACCTCCCAGTATTTCCCCTGGTGTATGGAAACTTGTATTTCCAGGACAGGTGGGTTTTCTCTTTAACTTAATCCCTTCATAGGGAACTGTAAGTGAACGGGATGTGGTCTTTATTTAGTTACACAGGTCTGACTGTGCTGGGTTAACTATAAATCAAAGCTTGAAGTGGGATTTTGCACTGATGAGCTTTCCTGTGTTTATATCCGTTCCATCCCAGAAAGAGTCAAACATTTGTTCCAGTCCGAAAACTGCTCAAGAGCACATTTGTGTGAGCACAGCAGAGCAAGAGCACCCTGGAACAGCACCGTGAGCACTCGGCCATGGCCTTGGGCTGGGACAGCAGCAGTGGGGTTGGTCACGGCACAGAGCAGAGGGAAGGGGAAGGAGCTTCAGATACCACTGAAGTCATTGACTTCAACCATGCTAGTGGCACATCTTTCTGCAAATAACAGTTTCTCACTTTGTGCCTGATGTTGGGGTTTTTGTTCCCGAATAAAAGCAGGCATAGATGGGGTGCATGGCTTTCTTCAGCAAACATTGGTTAAAACCACTGTTATTGGGTCCCTTAAGACCTTGCCACCGTGTTCACCCTCTGGATCGCATCCTCACTTATGCCCTTTACTTTGGGCACTAGTTTGCATCAGTTGAGGTTTGGGATAAAGCTGTCATTCCAAGTTTGTGGTATTCAGTGGTCATTCTGCAGTTATTTATAACTGTGGCCCCTTGGCTGGCTCCGGGATCGGGACTGAAGCATGTGTGGTGCCAGCAGCCCGGCCTCTGGTACTTCCCACTGTGAGCATCTGCAGTCCCCGGCGCTTTTGCAAGGCTGGATTTGGGATTGTGTTGCATTTAACATCCTGGTTTTTTCCTTTAAAAGACAAGCATTTGGCATTTGCTGCTTTTAAAGCAGCTTCTGGCTTTTCAGGCTTCAAAGTTCCCAAATGATTTGAACTTTGCTGCTCTAATACCTTGAGAAGGAGCGGTATTTGGGAGCAGACAGGAGACTGTCATTCCTAGGGGTGCTCCTGGTGCTTTTGTATCAGCCGGGCTGCGGAAGGTGAGGATGTTGCTGGAGAATCCAGGTCAAGCTAGTGGCAGACGGGGCAGGAACCTGGCTGCAGGCCAGTTGTAACGGGGTATAATTGTGCATGAAATCACAGTTGTCCTCTGACTCAGCTTCAGGCTCAGTGCGATGTTTGGGTATTATCATTGTGGGGTTTTATCTCCTTCCGAATGCTGCAGTGGGCATGGAAAATGTGTGACACAGTTTGTGGAAAACAGAGTTCCTGAAGCCTGGAAAGCTTCGAGCAGCTCCGCTGACAGCAGGACTCTTAACGTGTGCTCCAACAGCGGCCTGCGAAGCCGGCGGCAGCACCGGGACAGCATGGAAAAATGGCACCAAGCCCAGCGGTTATTTCCAGATAAACAGCACGAAGCAGAAACCAATCCCTGTGTCCAGAGGAATCTTCCCCATCCACTGCTCCGGGCAGTCTCTGCTGCCACGACCGCGTAGCAGCCCACCTCCCTCTCAGGCCTTTATGTCTCTGCATGGAGCAGGCAGCAAGCATCTGTCCCGCTGAGTTGGTCCGAGTATTTCTGATGAGTAACTTGGCTAGATCTGTATTGATCAAAAATACCTCTGATGGAGCAAACTCTGCTCCTGAACAGCCCAGTGCTTCCTGTAAATACCTTCTAAATATAATGTCAGGAGTGATCTTGGCATATTTAGAAGGGATCTGATTCACTTTGGATGAATCGCGTTGATTTTTGTTTTCCCTTCCCAACTGTATGTTGTTTCACGTGACACTTGCTGTCATAGCTGGCAGGGATCAATGGTGCTTTGCCAGCAGTTGGAGAGTTGTCCTCTGGTGGTTGCGGTTAAGCTTTACTTCTCTTCAGCCAAACCGGCTCATTGCCGTGCTGAAATCCCCCACCTGCATTACTTTTCTCCTTGGATTTTGCACACGCAGCCTGTGTTGGTGGCTGATACATTGGCCAAATAAGGTGCGGTTGGAGGACCGTGGTTGAGCACTGGTTTGAAAAGCAGTTGTGTATTTTTGCTGCGGTTTTTATCTCTTGGAATGTTTTTCTGGACACTTCGAATGCCTTCTTTTTGTTTTGGAGCAATTGCAGTTGACTCAAGGGGGAGAACATCCAGGCAGTTGTTTACAGCGAGCTGTAAATGTCAGGAATGCTGCATGAGTTCTGCAGAGGACGTTCCAGAAACCAGAGGTGACACAATTTCTTTTCTAAAGCAGTTCCTGGATCCTTTTTCTTCCACGGAGCCTTTGGAATCAAAATCAGATGTTGGGATACTTTCTCCCATCTTTTCCCTCATTTGTCATCCTCCTCCAAAGCCACCTCCCTGTGTGCCTCATTAAGTTAAACTACTGCTTTGGCCATGGCCCTCCCTTTAGCGCTGCTGGGGCTGTTGACGGCTGGGAGCAAAGCTCCAGCTATTCCTGAAGATGGGACCTGGAGCTTCAAGCAGTTTCAGATGGGTTCTCCTTCAAAAACCTTTTTCCTTCAGCGTTATCTGTTGAATAAGCCCCAAATGGAAAGCCAAAAGAGCTTGGAGAAGACCAAGCAAAGCCATACCTGAGTTCTAACTGACTTTTGATCATAGAATCATAGAATGGTTTGGGTTGGAAGGGACCTTACAAATCATGTAGTTCTAACTAGATTTGGGGTTGGATGTGGCCTTCCGTTTCCTAATCCGAACAGCAGGGTTTGTGCCTCTGGCTTTTCCAGAATTACTTTTTCCTGCTGTGACAGTGTCCCAGAGGAGCTCCCTGGTGCTTCAGTGCTCGGAAAGCCCTGGGGTGTTGTGCATTGGTGGGGCAGAGCGTTGCTCCCTGAGGCCAGACAAAGCTGATCGTGTAACTGGTTAGAACTGGGCTGTTGAGTTCAGTGCGTTGCCTTTGAGTGTCTCATCTGTCTTGCAGAGTTGTAGCATGGAGGCACTTCCCTACACAAGATCTCACAGTCTACCTACATCCTGTCACCAAGTCAGAGGCATGAGAAGGTGTAACAGAGATCCTGAGTAGTTCTGTAGGATATTTTAGGATCTTGGCTCATACTTTGTTCAAAAGAAGTGGGAATAAATGTGTTAAATGCAGCTCAGCTTTGGGAGCTGTGTGGTGGTTGCAGCAGGGTTGGTATTGCAAAGCCTTTTGGTCATCGCAGGATCAGTGCAGGGAGTTCTCTGTGCTCAGGAGTCTGGTGTGACACGTGCAGATACATTTTCCCTGCTTGATACCCTTGGACCTCAAACATCAAGAGCTGATGATGCTGTTGCTTGGTAGCAGCTGTGCTTAAATCCCTTCTTGGTTCTGCTTTCTTTGGGAAAAGGTATCTCTGCTGGAATTTAGAACAGAAAAAGAGGATGTGTCCTTCAGTCTGGTGTGCTGATGGTGGTGGAGCTGAGGAATAACAAGGGGGAAAATAAACCCAATGCATTCCATGTGTTCGTAATGGCCCAACACGTGGCATCTGTAAAAGAGTGGCCCATGGCTCAGGGTTACAGCGCCGGGCTCCTCTGAGGCAGAAGCCAAGTAAAGTGATGGTTTTGTCTTTGTAATTTCTGTCAAGGAGAATTCCATTTTCAGCTGCAAGTTTCTGCACAAAATGCACTTTCGTGGCATTTCGCAGGCCTGTCCTGTGAAGCCAATTGCATTCAGCAAACCAGGAGCAGGGGTTGTGTTTGAGACTGGCTGCAGCTGCCTCGACCTCCCCTTTACCTGCAGGCTTAACTTCAGGTGTCTCTGGTGGCTTCCTTGGAGCTTCTAGAATGAAAGGCAGGATGCAGGCGAGGGAGCCAGGGGGGCTTAGGTACAGCAAAGGAGAATGGAGTTGTTCCGTTGTTTATAACACTGCCCTTTTTCCTCTCCTTTCCCAGAAGAGAAGCCAAAACCAGACCCAGTATTAAAACCTTCTTCTCCAGTCCTCAGACCAGAGCCTACTGGGGAGAAAAAAGATCAAGCTGGCCAGACGACCGAGGCCCCCTCAGTGGAGACCCCTCCAGAGCTTCCTCTTGCTCCATCACCAACCCCGGCCGCTCCCGTCGCAGTTGTTCCTGCTGCTCCAACTGCTGCTGTGGTCGCCGTTTCCAGTAAACCCACATTCACAGCTGACTCAGAGGAGAAATGTGAACTGGCTTCCCCAAAAGAGGAGGCGATGCCTATATCCAATGCCACACCATGCACGGACACATCAGACCCTTCGCCAGCAGAAGAGGCTGATGCCGAGGTGTGCGAGGAGCCTAGTAGTGTAGCATCTAGTGATATTCCAGTGACTGCTAGTACTAATCTAATTAATGAGGTGAATGGAGTTAGTGAAAAGGTAACTGCTGCAGAGAGCGTAGTAGATGTAGCCCAGACGGAAGCTGCACCATTGACTGTTGAGTTGGAGACCCCTGAAGCACCTCCAGCAGAAGTGGAAAGCGTGCCATCTTCCAGTGCTCTTCATGCTGCTCCCTCTCCTCCTCCCACCCCACCTCCCACCCCTCCGCCACCATCTCCTCCCAGTTCGGTTGCTGCTGCTGCTGCTGTTACCACTACAACTCCTTCCCCACCTCCTCTTCCATCTCCTAGTGCCCTCCCTGTTGTCCAGGGAGATTTAGAAGGAGAGGAGAGCACAAGAACTACTCTTAGCGAAGAGGTAAAAGATACTGAAAAGAAGGAAGAGACAGAAGCAGATGGGCAACTGGAGGAGAGCACGGAGGCTCTGAGTTTAAACTCGAGCAAGAGTCCTGTCCCAGGTAAGTGTTGGCACTGTGGTTGCATGCAGTGAACTGGAGGATGAAGGGAAGAGATCTGGGGTGGTTCCTCCATCAGGTGTTTCTGTTTCTATCTGCCAAGGCAAAATCTGATGGTGCTCAACGTTTCTGTATCTGCCTTTGAGAATCCAGGCTGTTTCTCTGAGCCTTGTCACCTGCCTTTGGTTTCAGTGTCCTGTGTCATCGCCGGGTTGGCACCGAATGGATTCATGTAGACCTCTGTCTTTTCATTGGGTGTATTTTCCATAGAAAACTGGATTCTTTTCAGGACTTCCTGGAAGTGATACTGGAAACCAAGTTAAATCAATCAATTGATTGTATTTAGCTGCTGGGGCAAGTGTAACGCTGGCTATTGTGCACATTTAGCAGTGTCAGAGCATTTAGATGTGTCTCATGTTTTCCCCCTGTTTTGGAGTCCTTTCGAGCTGGGAAAATGAGGTGTTTTATTTAAATATATCCTTAGAATTTGATGAAGTGTGGTCAAGAGGCAAAGGAGAAAGAGTAAGTTGGGATTTGGGGGGGGTCTTGGGGTTTTTAGGTAACATTTGAAATAGGATTTGGTTGTTTTCCAGTTTATTCTTCCATAAGCCAGCCCTGGATGTGCACTGGCATCAGGAGCATCTCGAGCTACTCTCTGCTACGGATTAAACGAAATGACAAGCTGAGCTTGGCCTTGTTCCGTGTTTGTGTGTTGCTGCACTAGGTCAATATGCTGGACCTTAAATAAAACCCAGTATCTTTGGGAGATCAGAAACATCCCTGCTATAGCAGCCACAGGGGGGGTCTGTTAAGCTTCTATTTTTATTCTGCTCGGGTCATTTCACTGCTCTGGCTCTTGCTGTTCTTTCAGGCTGAGCCACTTCATAACACAAATTGATTTCCTTACAAAGCAGGGAAATGGGGCTCTGTAAATCAGGTTTTAGCCAGGCAGGCTCCAGCTTGCAGCGTTAGTGCTGGTTCTGTGGTGGCCTGTAGTTTAGATGGAAAAAAAGCATTTTGGGCTTTTAATTATGCAGCAGATGAGTTTTACTGCTGTGATGTCATTAGGGTGGGCAGCCCGCATTAGCCAATGCACTGGCTTTGGCAACAGAGAAACGAAGATTTCTCAAGTCATGTCCAAGATCGCTTGAAACTCTGATTCCTATTAAAAGCTCAGTGCTTTAAGGGAAGCAAAATACTCTCCCGAGTCATTGTTGGGTGCTTTACCCCTTCTTTAATGACCTATAACTGCGTTGCATTGCTTGCTAAGCTTTTTTTGAGCCCTGCTTTCCCAATTCTTCCTTGGAGAGAGAAAGAGAGGTTTAAGTAACATCATCTGAAGGTGACTGCTCACTCGGGCATCCGTCTGGGCTGAACGAGGAATTGCAGGTCTCTGCCATATGCTGGAAAATACCGATGCTGAGCTTCAGGAGCAAGGAGGAAGGGCTGTTGCTGTTATTGTTTCTCCCTTGGACTAAAGGCCAAGAGTCCTTTCTGTGATCTCTGGAGGTACCGTAGACATTGGGATAAAGGAAACCCCTCGAACACGTGCTGGTAAGTGTGAACTCTGTGGCTGTTCGCACTGTTCCTTTGGGGGTTCCAGCAGGAGTGTGTGCTTACTGCGGAGCAGCTTGGCCACAAATACAGACTGGTTTGGGTTGGAAGGGACCTTAAAGCTCATCCAGTTCCAGCCCCCTGCCACGGGCAGGGACGCAGTGTTGTCGAGACTTGCAGCGTTCCATATTCTGTGATGGAGGCCACAGCTTTTCAGGGGTGAATGAAGTTATTTGCTTGTTTCTCAAGCACTTAACAGAATGCACTTTCTGTCTAACAGCCACAGAAAGAAGACTTTCATGGCTTTCTTCATCAGGCTCCAGAGAGGGAGAAAAGACCGCAGAGGTTTAACATCCGTGAGCATCTTCATTCTCCAGCAGTTCTGTTTTACAGCTCAAGAACAGGAGTTTGTCAGTGCTCGCAGGAGGAGCTGCGCGCTGAGCAGAGCTGATCCACTTGGGATCCAGGGGAACCCCTGCTCTGTCTTTCCCACTGGCATTAAGACTCCTCCAGATTTCCAAGGTTGGAGGATCTCTGCCCGAGCCCCTCTGTTGTATTCTTCTTATTTTGCAGAAATTGGAGTTTTCCTTTCTGTTTCACATTATATTCTATCTACTCTTACTTTAAGTCCTCAGTTGTGTTAGCCTGCACGATGACGATAGCAACTTCATTGGCTTAGTCTCAGTGTCTGATAGTAGCTCATCTGCAGCCTGCTCAGTGCTCTTGCTTCTAATGCCCTACAAAGTGGTTAAGATTTGGTGGGGTTTGGAGCATTAAAGCCCTGGGAACTGCAGTTTTTCACCCCACAGGCAGGGTGCTGTACCCGAGTGTCGGTTTCCTGCCACTGGGGGTGTTTCTGTTCCAAGGATTTGCCCAAATGTGGGGTATGGGGAGGCACATTCCCACTACTGCAACTGTGGAGGCTGCAGGTCTTGTTCCTGCCTGCTCGGGAGCCATTATCTTGGGGTTTTCAGGATGGGCAGAGCTGTTGTATCTGCAAAGGGCAAGAGCACACGGCTGTTGATAATGAATTGCTACTAACTTTATTACAAGGAAAGAAAATATAGACATTATTAGGAGGAGAACTGTCATCCTTACTGAAATATTGCTCCAGTTAAAAGCCATCAGTAACAGGTAGCCTCTTTTGTCAGTGAATTCTGGTTTCTCTGTAGTCCATTGGTGGCTGCAGTGAGGGACCAGCATCCTCAGGGAGCAAAACTGCAGAGATTCCATTGGAGGAGCGGGCATTTCCAAAGAAGGTGTCACTCCCAGAATCAGAACCTTGAGGATGTGCTCTGAGTGCATCTTTTGATACAACCTCGCTATTGTGGCTATTATGAGAAGCAAAGAGGAAAGCGGGAGCCTGGTGGCTGGCCCAGGCAGGGCTCTGAGGAACATAGAAAGCCAAAAAGCTCAATACGTGTTGAATTCCAAGGGCTGTTTCCTGCAGAGCTCATTTAGAAGATGTATTTCAACATAAAGTAG
The DNA here is from genome assembly GCA_039720435.1 of Amazona ochrocephala. Taxonomy (NCBI): domain Eukaryota; kingdom Metazoa; phylum Chordata; class Aves; order Psittaciformes; family Psittacidae; genus Amazona; species Amazona ochrocephala. The sequence continues at coordinate 3,568,290 of CM077894.1, read as the reverse complement.
CCCAACCAGCTGCAGGTCCCGGGGTTTCTTTGCTGTGGAGGCCATAAATGAGCAACTTGGGGCACTAATTGGAAATATACTGGAGGAATATCCCCAGCACCCAGAGCCAGAGCCATAAATCAGGTGTCGCCTGTTCCTTGATTTGCTGCCACAGCCCACTGGAATACATGTTCTTTCCCATGAGCTGTAAGGGGATGGTGAGTCTTTGCTTTGGTTTATAATGGCACATGGGCTAAAAAAGGGAAATATAAGAGCTGGTATTAATTTATGCTTAGCAGTTGGCACCCACATCAGAGAGGAGACTGTCTTCTCTGCCTCGCGTGATGGGTTGTCAGCTTGTGGGGGGATCTCCTGCAGAAAGACGTTCTGCTGAAGAGCATGATGTAGCTGGAGAAGTGGGTTGAGGGAGCGCAGATGAGCAGTGTGATGAGACCCCCCCTGCAGTCCTGATCCAGCTCTGGGGCAGCAGCACAAGAGGGATGTGGAGCTGTTGGAGCGGGGCCAGAGGAGGCCATGGGGATGCTGCGCGGGCTGGAGCAGCTCTGCTCTGGAGCCAGGCTGAGAGAGCTGGGCTGGGGCAGCCTGGAGAAGAGAAGGCTCCTGAAGGGGAGACCTTAGAACCTAAAGGGGCTTTTGGACCCTCACCGTGAGCCAAACTGGACACGTTGCATTTTTGTTGCTCTGCAGCTTGTGGAGACCCTCGCAGGTGAAACACCATGGTCCTGGTCAGGTTTTGGCTGTGGGAGGGTTGGCACCTAAACTCCCATTAATCTTCTAAGCTTACTTTAGTGTGAGTTCTCCTGTTGAGTCAGTTCCTGTAGCAGAAACGAGACAAAATCTGATGTCTGCTGTTTTAAGAGGGGAGAAGTTGAGCAGCGTCTCAGAGGTCTTGCTGGTGTACCGCAGTCAGCTCTGAGCCACAGCCGGGTGTTGGTAGCTGAGTATAGGCTGCACAACCAGAGGTGTCCCGGGATTCAAGGCAAGTGCCTGGCCAAGCATCCTCGTGCAGGGAAACCCCAAATGCGAGGCTCATTCAGGATCACAGCTTTACGTGGCTTTCTTCTGCCAGAAAAGTGGAAAAAATGTCTTATTGAGAAGCAATGGCGTTAACATCCTGAGAGCTGAGGAAGTCGCACCCTAAACCTTTGCAACCCCAAATCCATGACCTTGAGTGTATTTCTGTGTATTTAAAACTGAAAGGTTATTTTACACTGGGGATGTTTTTTCCACACTTGAGTTTGAGCAGAGTGAAATTTCGTCAAATTAAAGACTTTGGGGTTAAAAACCACCTCCTTTTTGGTGAAATCACTTGGCTATGGCAGTATTTGGGTCATTACTGTGCAAACGTGACCTCCTCCTTAAGGAAATCCTCCCGAAGTGTGGAGGTGGCACCAGCAAACAGGAAGGCATCTCCTGGGCTCCGTGGCCAACCTCAAAGCAGCAGGTTGGCCTTTGAAAAGCACTAGATTTGCACTGAATTTTAGCAGATTTGGTGGTGGAGGGAGCTGTGGAGCCTCACTTAGGTCCTCGCTGTGCTCAGTCGCAGAAATCACCACCGCATGGACCTTACCCAACCCCGGTTTCACCCCATGATGACGTTAAGAGCTTGGCTCTCCCTGCCGCCGGCTGCCGTAGCCATAGTAAAAGCTGATCCCCGGTTGTGCAAGGTGAAGCTGTTTTGCAGTCTGTGCCCACTGGCTGTTTCTCTGCTCCTTTGAGCCCTGGGAAGTTCAAGGTTCAAGCTGGGGCTCTGTTCTGCTCTTCAAACGTCGCAGTGCTCCATAGGGTGCTGCGATGGATGGGGATGCAGGACGAGGAGTCTGGGAGATCTGGATGGTTTCTCCAGCTTCTCCATGAACCATCAGTTCTGGGAAAGACCTGATGATGAATATTCATTAATTGAATTAGACTTGGACTTCTTTAATCCACCTTTGCTTTTGTGCTGTTCAGCATGAAGATAAAGTCTCCTATCAGTCATGGTAGCTCCTGTCGCACCTTGGGCTGGTGCTGGCCTGCTGGTGGGCATGATTTCCACAGCCAGCAAGTCCACAGTCTCCCTCCAGACAGGAAAACGCTGCTAAGAAACTGCTGAGGCTCCTACATATCCTTTGGGACAGCGGGAATGTCGCAGATCCTGTTTCCTCTGTGCCCATAGGAACAAAGCAGGCTGTCATAACACCCTTTTCATTTATCCGTAGTTAAAGGGCCTTTCAGAGTGGTGTTTTATTGTGATAAAAGAAGGGCACACTGTGGTTTGCCACAAGATCTGCTGGAAACCAAAGGCTCGAGCTGGAAATGTGTTTGCAGTAAACTTCAGTCACGAAATCAGCTCTGTTTGTGCCCTGTGTTAAATCTGCATCTGGGCCTCAGACCAGAAGTTAAGCTGGTGGCACTTGCAACTAATTACAAGCATGTTGGATTCATGTTTTGTCTCCTCTCCTAATATATTGTGTGGTTTCTTTTACTCTTTAGGGGGGAGAAAAGTGATTAGAGTAAATCACTGCTGATGTTGGGAATATTACATGGTGTTTTCCTCAAATCCAGGGAAACAAATGCATGGTGGAGTTGTTAACCTGCTTTTAAACTGTAATCTAAATCCAGCTCAGGAGAGCCAGTGGTGCTGCAGGATGGAGGAGTTGTCCTTTTGGATGAGATACTGGAAATCTGGGGCTGTCCACGGTTATGGTTTATGGTTAATGTTATAACTCTCATAATGTTCCTGTAATGCACATTGAGAGCAACCAGCACTCCCAGCTCCTTCAAAGAAGCTCAGTTCCTGAGGGATGTCTTTCGCCCTGCATGATCCTTACACTATTGGTAACAAACTCGGTGCTGTCACAGGTAGCATTTCGAGCTTGAATGAGCAGCTTGTAAAACAATTACCCTGTTTTAATGTCCTTCTTATGATGGTGTCATTGCTGCATTGAAACAAAAAGTGGTTCAGTCTGAATCCTCGCAAGGCCGCGACCGCTTCCTTTGCCTGTATGGAAAACTGGTGTGTGAGAGGGCAGAGCATCGCCCCCGGCCAGATTTGCTCCATAGCATTGAGTGTTGTAATGAGTGTGCATTTACATTGCAGCCCAAACTGCTCTAACTGCACCAAAGACGTGGAAGAAACCAAAAGACCGGACCCAAGCCACTGAGGAGGAGATTGAGGCGGAAGCAGAGGTAAGAGGGGAGCCACAGTGCTGCTTTGTTCAAGTTTAATGATGAATTTGCTCTCTTGAAGCTGTATTTTAGAGATGTTGCTTCCTGGGTGTCCTGCAAGGATGCAGGGCGGACTTCATGGGGAGGAACAGCAGTGATAATTCATCAGCACCCTTTAGATAACTGGGTTTAGTCCATTGCTTGTTACAGCTCTGAAGTTTTATTTGCTCTTGCCTGATTTAGTAACTGGGAGCATTCAGGAACATCTCACTGCTGTCCTTCCAGAGAAGAAGGATGTCCAAAGGAGGGCCACAAGGATGGTCAGGGGTCTGGAGCATCTGTCTTATGAGGAGAGATTGCGGGAGCTGGGCCTGTTTAGTCTAGAGAAGAGCAGACTGAGAGGGGATCTCATCAATGCAGGTCAGTGTCTCAAAGGCGGGTGCCAGGAGGACGGTGCCAGACTCTTTCCAGTGATGGCCAGCAACAGAACAAGGAGCAGTGGCCATAAACTAAACCACCACAAGTTTCACCTCGAGAAAGAACTTTCCTTTGAGGATGGCAGAGCCCTGGCACAGGCTGCCCAGGGGGGTTGTGGAGCCTCCTTCTCTGGAGACATCCCAGACCTGCCTGGACACGTGCCTGGGTGGCCTGCTCTGGGTGGCCCTGCCTTGGCAGGGGGCAGGACTGGATGAGGTCCCTTCCAACACTCACAATTCTGGGATTGAGGATGAGAACCAAAGTGGAGTTGAACCCCTTAGACTGCCCTGTTTGGGTGCCACCACCATGACGTGGGGCGGGTTCTGTGGACAGTGATGTCACGGTGATGTCACGGCCAGGTTAGTTTTCCTGACGACCACCTGATGGAGAAGCTGAGAAAGGACAACCCTGGAGTTTGCAGACAAAACCACCTGGACAGCAATTAGATGAGTAATGAATGTCTCCATTGCTGCTGCTCCGGTAGGGATATTGCAAGAGGGACCTCTTGGTTTAATATCCTGAGTGAAATTGGGGTTAGAATAGAGGGAATAAGAGGGTAAAAGTGTTCACGCTCAGCCTGTCTCTGCGCAGATAACAACTGGTGGTGGTATCCAGTATTAATTCAGTTTTTATTAGTTTCTTACCTGCCGTTTCCTCCACACCTTGCCCTTAGTGCAGACATCACCGAACCATTCTGCTGTGAAGCCTGTTGTCACCGAGTATATCTTGACTCTAGTGGATGGTGCCTCATCCTTTGTGTAAGCGAGTGCTTGTGTTTCCCCCTGAAGTAGCAGATTTACGTATTACCAATGGCGTAGAAGTATCTATCTTCCCCTCTTTTTGGGTGGGAATAGACACTTAACAATGCTCACATGCAGAGTATCATGTAGTGACACTGGTCTGTGTGCAATGGAAGAGCTGATGGTTGGGTCGCCCAAAGAAATTAAAAGCATCACTGTGCTTGTTTTCAAGCCAGAGAGCGAAGGATATTGCTGGAGCTGCACCCAGTTTATACTCTCTATGTATCGCAGAATCCCAGACTGGTTTGGGTTGGAAGGGACCTTAAAGCTCATCCAGTTCCAGCCCCTGCCACAGGCAGGGACACCTTCCACTGGAGCAGCTTGCTCCAAGCCCCTGTGTCCAACCTGGCCTTGAACACTGCCAGGGATGGGGCAGCCACGGTTGGACTTGATGATCTTAAAGGTCTTTTCCAACCTCATGATTCTATGATTCTGTGATCTTCTACCATACACTGATGGGGTGCGGATGTGCTGCAGTGCTGCCTTTTCCCAGACTGCTAAAAAGGGATGCAAGAGGAGCGTTAGTTCTGCAGCACTGATCTTGGGCTGTCATGATATCAGCACTGCAAAGGGGGAAACAAATCCAACAGAGGTGTTCAGCAGAAGCTGTGACCACTTTGTATCTGTGCTCCTCGTTGCCAGGTTGGACGGGCCTTGGAGCAGGCTGCTCTAGTGGAAGGTGTCTCTGCCTGTGGCAGAGGTTGGAACTGGATGATGAGCTTTAAGGTCCCTTCCAACCCCCAACCAGTCTGGGCTTCTCTGAAGCCAAGCACAAGGTGCCCTGTAAGAGGGGTGCTGAGCTGCAGGAGGGGAGAAAAGTGAGCTTGGCTTTCCAGGCTGGCATTGCTCATGACTTAACAGCTCCTTCCATCCTATCCCAGTAGCTCCTGAGGATTGCATGGGCAACGCTAGGTCTCTCCAGTTACAGTGTTCGTTGTCGGTGGGTTCTCTCCAGGAATGAGCCGGTAAATCACCCGGTGGCTCTGTGTTGTTCCATGTCACTGTTCCAGATGTGTGTGTATCCTGTGGCACACGGAAACGCTGTGTGAATAAATAAGAGCAGTTTCCCATGCTTTGAGTCTTACCATAACCTCCTGTTTCCATCTTGTGCTTCAGCCTAAAGCGGAAGAGGAACTTTCAGGTGACAGAGTACTTGAATCTGACCCGGAGAAAATGAGCCATGGGTTTCAACTGGAGAGAGACCCCTCTGAGCTTCAGAAGGTGAAACCTGTGGAGGAAAACGGGGAGCAGGAAGCGGAGCCCATAAGGAACGGTGCCGAGAGTGTTTCCGAGGGAGAAGGAACTGAAGCAAACTCAGGCTTCACCGAGAGCCCCGGCGAAGGGCCGGTGTACCAGTATAAACCAGGTAAATCCTGCCTCGGACTCCTGGAGGCTTGCCTGGGTTTGTGCCTCCCAAAGGGAAAGGCCGTGTGCCCACCCCGTGGAATAAAGGATGTTTCCAGTGGGGCTAGAAGGGTACTCAGCGTTTCACTGGGATCCACCACCCAACAGGCCCAGAGACGCCTTTGGGGAGCACAGAGGTTGTTTTCCTCTTGCTGGTGGTAATAAAGAGAAGAGAAAGTCCCCAGTTCCTTGAATTTGTTGCTTTTGAGGACATTGGCTGCAGCACAGTGGAAATGGTGGTGAATTGGTTCCCATGCGATTGACAGCTGAGAACGATCCAAGCAATTCCATATAAGTGGATATACTCCTTCAGTAAGAGATTTGGAAGTTCCAGTTGAGTCCTAAATACGAGTGTGTGCGTTACACAGATGTCATTTCCTGGGTAAACTCTTGCATAGCTCTTTAGGCTTCTAGAAGAGTAAGGAAAGGGAAGAGTTTGTGCTTTCATCCAGGCTCTGCTGTTGAGCTGTGAGAGTGCAGTGTGGGCTCACAAGATAAGGTCCTTTCCTTGCTGGGTAGCACTGGATAGGGAATACCTGGGGGGTGGTTTTGGTATTTATTAAGGTGTTTCATTTGTAGACCTGAATCTCTATGAATTCACCTCATTGAAAGAGACCTCGAGACCGACTTCTGGGGTGCTACCAATGTTTAAGCCATTTCTCATTCAGGTGAAGCTCCCTCCAAATAAATTACTCATTTTCTTGGGAGCCCAGAAATTGAAGAGTATGAAACAGAATAAGGAAGAACCTTTGGGGCCTGGTGGATGAGATGTGGCCAAGGAGCAGCACTGTCGGGTAATTACACTGAGGTTGCAGAGCAGCCCTGGCCTCTTGGTGCGGTGACCCTCTTTCAGCTCTGCTCTTTGTAAAAAGGGGGAGTTTTTGCCTTTTGATCAAGCAGCCGTAGGAGGAATTGTGTGTTTGATCCCAGCCTGTGCCCCCCTTGGGGAGCCAGGGCTGCCTGGGACACTGCCCAGCTGCTTTTCACATTGAAACAGCCTCTTGAGAACCTTCCAGCAGAAGGAAACTGTACATACGGACTGCTTCTTGGTGCTGTCAGGGCTTTGCTGTGATAAATGAAGGGTGCTGTGGCACAGGGGGTAGGCAGCTGGCTGGGAATGCTGCCTGGGACACCAAACCATTTTCTGCACCTCTTTATCCCAAAGCTCTGCAGAAATAAAACTGCACAGAGAGCTTAAGATTGTAGTTACCTTTGTGTATGTTCATTCCCAGTTACTAAATCCCACGCTGAAGTGAGTTCCTGTTTGTGGCTTATGCAGAGACGAGGATGGTGAGAACCCAGAGACCTAAAGCTGGTGATCAGGGACTGAAATAAAGGACTAACAGAATCCTTTAACAGCAAACCTGAACTGGATTAATGGGAAGTGATGCCATTGGGCACCAGTGCAGTGCAAAGGCAGCATCTCGTGCAGATGTTTTCCTTCAGAAGGAAAGGGGCCCCCAGCACAGGGGCCTGATAAAGACAGCCTGGCTGCCAAGCAAGTACAGGTTTGCTTTCCTAACTCCAAACTGTGCAGCCAGGAAAGAAAATCCCATCGTTAGGTGACCAGATGCTCATTTCCCTTGTGCTGGAATGGCTGCAGGCTTACATTTTGATTTGCGTCAGGTGAGGTTCTCCACACTGCAGTTCTCCTGCCTGGAAAGGAGCAAAAACTGGGTGAAAAGTTGGAATTCTTGGAGCGTGGCATGTGGTTGTGCATTTTCTTGTGGTCCCCACTGTTATTTCCAGCATGGGTTGTTTAAGGTTCCATGTTCTCATGGTTTCAAAGGATGCTTACACGAAACCTCTGTGTTAACTTTCGCACTTTCACCCCAAACCTGGGAATTGTTCCTATTTCGTCCTATCACATAAGAGTGGAATTCAAAGCTGAAACAAGGTGATGTAGGTTAGAACTGGAGTTGGTGATCAGTTCCATGTGGGGTTGCGGCTGGTGTTGGCTATATGCTACCCAGTGGTTGTGTTCCTTTATTGTGATGTGTGTCCTCTCCTCTGCTTTCAATATGAAAATGAAGCTGAATGAAAACTACTCAGGCAGCTGTAGCAACCTCTTCCCTTTGGATTTAATGGAGACACATCTTGGAGAGCAGAGGGTTTGGTTCCCTATGAATCTCAGGCATCTTCTCTCCTTATAGAGCAGTGGAAGCCCCTGGACCCGGAGGGGAAGAAGCAGTACGACAGGGAGTTCCTGCTGGATTTCCAGTTCATGCCTGCCTGTATCCAGAAGCCAGAGGGGTTACCTCCCATAAGTGACGTGGTTCTCGACAAGGTGAGAGGAGAGCCGATCAAACAGGTATGTGCAGTGCGTTTAACCCTTAGCTAAAGATCCAGGTGCGTGCTTTATTCCTGGACTGTTGTGATGCAGGCATCTGTTGGGAAGGGGAAATATGTGGCTGATGTCACATCACAGAATTCTTCCCAAAGAGGCGTTGGTGCCTGATGAATGTGCACAGATGATTTAAGAACTGAAGTGTATTTAATGGTCTCTATCTGGATGTGGTTGTGCTGGGTCATTATTAGCATTTAAAATGATACAGCCATGAAGACCTATGGAGCAAAGCAAGCCTGAACAGAGCGGTGGTGTCTTTAATCAGATCAGTTCTAAGGGTAGAAAGCATAGGCAAGCTTTCCGGGCAAACTCTTTGGTCTGAAGCCCATTATGTCACTATGTGTGAGCTGATCTGATAAAACCTGTGCTCACAAGCAGTTGTGTGATTTCCCTCCAGCCTCATTACAGATGTGATTTTCTCTTCTTATGTACATCTGTGCTTACTGAAACACTTGTTAGTTCTGAAGTGCTGACATCAAGCCCTTATTCTCCTCTAAGTGAGGCCTATGGAGTGCATTGATTTTAATGTAATCACTACAGACTTGCTCTTAAGACTCAAGCGCAGAGGAGGATGTAGGTGATCCTCGTGTGCAGAGATGCACTCTGAATTTCACATCCAGACAGATTGTTCCCCAAGTGATTTCATCCACCTACTACTTCTCCGTGATGGCTTCTCACTGCTCTGTCTGCATCTGAGCTTCCTTTGCTCGCTTGGCCATCTGTCTTGTTAACACCAAAGACATTTGTTTGAGGGAAGGTGGCAGTTTTGTGATCCTGAACCAAGGCAGGCCCATGTCAGCAGTAGTTTTATCCTCCAGAGTCATGCTCAGCCTTGAAGTGTCACTGAGCTCCTCAGGAGCCACCTGCAGGAGATTAAACGCTTATGTGTCGTGCAAGTGTGGATGCATAAAACCTGCACAGTTTGTTAAAAGCCTTCATTTGGATAGTAAATGTGACTGCTATGGTTTCGCAGAGGTTGTCTGTAGACTTGGATGAGCTCTGTGCTGCAGCACCTGCTGAACAGGTCCTGTTTGTGTCTGTTCTGCACCACGATGCAGGTCAATCAGCCAAAACTGCCACTGAGAACTCTGGACCCCCGGATACTGCCTCGAGGACCAGACTTCACACCAGCCTTTGCTGATTTTGGGAGGCAAACCCCCGGGGGAAGAAACGTGTCTGGAAGTGTGAGTTTACCCCATCTTGCTGATCTAAAAACCGGCCTTAATGCTGATGAAGTCCATCCTCAGGCTTTTGGGCCTCTGCCGATGCTCCGGTGGTTCTGGTTGTGTCAGGATGAATGCCAGGGTGGTGTTGTCTTGGCTGTCGTAGGCAAATTAGGAAAGCGTGGTGGATGGTTTGAAGTGGTACGTATTGGTCTTCAATGGATTTGATCTCCTTTGCCTTTTCCCTGCGCCAGAGGCGTGGAAACACGTTTCCACGCTGAGGACCCGGCCTTGGCACGTGCGTGAACACGTTTCTCATACAAAACCTGGCGTCAGCACGTAGCATCACAGGAGTCTGTTTTATAAAGCATAGTGATAGAGCAAAGAGCTTTTCCTAGCCAGAAAGAAAAAGCAAGAGTACACAGTATACGCAGTGCCTGTGTTCCTGCTTTCTCTGTGCTTCCTTGTGGTGTTTCGCTTTGGTAACTTCATTCCTTATTTTCTTGCCTTTTCCTCTGCTTTTCCTTCCCTTTCTCATCCTTCCGCTGTGTCTGGCTTTGCCCCTGCTCTGAAATCCCTCTCTGAATTCTTCCTTCTCGCCTTTGCCATCTCTTCCTTGGGGGGCAGGTGCCCCCCAGCGTGGTCCCACCCAGTCAGCGCAGCTGAGGATGGAGGCTGCTCCATTAGGAGCAATCATGGATTCTCAGCTCCCTATTAAGATGCATCCAGTGTCTGCATCTGGATGTATCTATTGACGTAACCATCATTTATCTTTCAAAACTGCTGGGTTCGGAAGCATTCACTGAATGAGTGCGACTTCAAGCGTGCCCATTTCCTGAGGCTCAGAGTCAAACCCGGTGATTTTGAGCTGATGTTGTGTTCCTGGTTTGAGAGTGGTCTCGTGGCCCATGCCGTGGGGTGTGCGCGCCCGTGTCCTGGAGTAGCTTTGGTGCCCTGGTTCCTCTCAGAGCACCACTGGGTCCCAAAACCTCGATGCTGTTGGAGGTCGACTTCGCTTCCTGTGCTTAGGACTTGGAGGTGGTACTGCGGCACCTTCTCTCCTCTCATGCACTGGATGTCCCAAGCCTCCCGGCATCTCGGTAACGTCCCTGTCACTCTTTCTCTTTCCACAGGCCTGCAAAGTGCAGAGCAACCCTGGATTGCCTTCCCTGGCTCGGTGCGGGTCCCCAGCATGCCCTCTCTTGGTCTCGCCTCACCCACCATTGAGGAACCTGCCGCTAGGGGTAAGCCAAATCCCCCCCTCTCCCCCCACATCTTTGCACCTTTTTGTAGAGTTGTCTTTCTCCCTCACGGCCGCTGTTGATAAAGAACCACTGGCAGAAAACTTTACAAAAAGGTGCAACCTTGTTTAAAAGCAAACCGAAACCAGACTTGCATTGTACCCCTCTAGGCAGTCTTCAGTGGTGGGTGGGACATCACCAGCTGAGGGCATGCTGGGACGTTGGCCTGAGCGGGATCCGCGAGGGGTCTGCACTTTGCAGACCTGTGGAAAGGGGGAGACAAGGTAAGTCCCGCTTACCCCGTTCATTTGGAGCATTCAGCACATAACATACATCCTACATCTGCGCCTCCCCGGAGTTGAGCCTTCCTTTGCGTTTCTGTCATGGAGGGTGTGAAGGTGATGTGATGCCACCGGCCCTGTGGCGGTGGTTGTTAGGGGACGAGAGGGGTTTCAGCCCTGAGCAAAACCAGACCTTGTCTTCTCCTGAAGCATGGCAGAACCCTGCGTGTGCGCTGCCTGTCCGCTCGGTCATCCCACCTCTGCGCAGGCCATGCCCATAAACCATTAAAGCCACTGCCTATCGCTCACCCTCGAGGTGATGTCAAGCAGCTCAACGCTAACAAGCTTTTGGCACCTTGAGAATCTTTTGTTTTGCTTCCTTGGCTTTGTCTTCATTTCCTTCTTTTTTGCTTAAACGTGTTGTATGACTGTGTTTAGAACTAACAAATGTCACACCGAACACAAGGGGTGGAACTGCACAGCAACGAAGTGGAGCTCATAAACACTTCTTGATAGGGACAAGGAGTTAGGGGAGTGCGGTGGGTAGTAAGTTCAAATACAGAGGAGTAGGGTTGGAGAGGACCTGTCGGCCCCATGTACCGAGGCCGGATGGGGTGATGGGATCTCAAGTCACCTCAGTGCTTGTGCTTCCTGGGAGTCAGAGTCACTTCTAGCATCCAAGCTCAATTTCCCCTTCTGCATTTGAAGCCTGTCGCAGAGGGAGAAGCAGTTCTTTCACTTCTTGGATGGTTTTCAAAGTGTTACCATAACTCGTGGCCTGAGGGTGGAAGTGGACCTTGAGGGGGAGCAGTGGGTTGTGCTGTGTTGCTGTGAGTTTTGGGCTCCTCTGCAGCACGCTTGTCCGTGTTTCTTCCTGCTTTCCTTTTTCCCTCGCTCTTCCTCCAGAAGACAGGTAATCCAGATGGATGCAGGGACATCTGGTGATCGTGTCTCTGTGCCTTTGGTGGGAAATACTGTTTCAGTGCAAGCTGTAGCCCTGTAACCACCGGTGGTGCAGACCCATTGTTGTTTACTTGGGCTGGGTTACAAAAGGGAAGCACCTCTTTAACGTGCTGCCTTGTAAATCTGGAACCAAGAAACCCCACATTATTTTCTGGTTTAAGTCTGAGCCGTGTGTGATTTTATTACACGTTCAGAGGAGGCTCCTGTTCGCTGCTTCTAAAACCTAACCCAGCAGTTTGAACCGAGTTTATTCACAGGTATTAAAAGAATCCAATCCTAAAGGAAGTCTTTGTTCTGGGAATGCAGTTGAAGGTCTGGTCTTGAAGGCAGCCAGGTTTGAGCAGGCTGTGACATGCAACATGCCGCACCAGGAGATGCACAAGTGCTCCTTGGGATACTTTGGTTTAGGAATAGTAACCTCCCTCAGGGAGGGATGTTTGCTCCACAAGCTGAGGCTTTGGCTTTCCTGGACCTGTATCCCAGGGAGCTCTGTGTCCTTGCGGCTCTTCCCGACTGCAGTGGGAAGGTGTTGCAGAGCGGAGCTGCCTCTTGCAGGAGGGATGGGGCAGCCACAGGTTCCTTCTCGTTGGCTTTGCCTGTGTTCCTGGAGAAAATGAGCCCAAACACTCGGATCTTGGGGCCCGCTGCCAGCCTGGCTCTGGTTCCCAAGCTTCCCGTGGGCCAGGAGCTGTGTGGTGAGGTTTAACACGCGCGGCTGAATCCAGCCCTTTGCTGTTGCGTTATTGTCTGGTTTTCCAGCTGGAGGGAAGTTTCTGCTTTCCACAGCCGTATGTTTGTGACGTGGTTAGAACTTGGGCAGCACAACTGTGTGAAATGGCATAAAACCAGAGGTGGGTGTCTCAACATCCAGAGCAGGCTTCATTGCGTCGTGCTGGTGTCAAGCAAGGGCTCTCAACACCAACTGTCCAGCTGGTGGGAGCAGAGAGGATTGGTACCTGGTGCAAGAAGGTTCCAACACCCAAAAGCATCATGAAGCCCCCCCTGTTCTTGGGGGCTTGTTCTGCTGTTGGTTCCTCACGAGTGATGGACTCGCACAGATCCATTGCAGTCATGGCTTGCGCCCAGAAACGTTTGAAGGATGTAATGGGTTATTTCTGTGCATGCTGCTGGGATCTGGCCTAAGATCTTGGTACGCGGTGGGGCAGCATGGTGAGACACACCATGGCACCCTCTTGCATGCATCGTGCACAGCGTGAGGCGGTTGTCTTCTGACAACATCTCACTCTCTTGCTGTTATCCCATAATGAAGCTCAAACAAGAGCTCCAGCAGTGGTGGTGATTGTGTTTGCATTCACCCACAGCACACGCTGATATTATCAAAGCCAAGCAGTTCACATTGCAGGTACGAGCTCCTGTCTTTAAGGAGGATTTTGGCTTTCAGGAGTGCGAAACAAGGTTTGGGGCTGATATATCACGTAAGAGGCACCAGCTAAGAGCAGTTTCCTCCTGTATTCAGTGAAGCTGAATAACTGAGCTGGTTTTGCCTCTCTGATGCTGGTTGAATCCCTTTGTTGAGCAAAGAAAGGTTTTCAATGGCCCATCTTTCACATGGAGGTTGCCCACTGCCCCCTGAGGAGAGGAATGACTTCTGTGGGACGTAACAGGGTTTGATAATGGAGTTTTGTTGCTGCACTGATTTTTACATTGAGGTCGGTCATTTCTAATGAATGAGTTCAGGAATACAAAAGAGCAAAGGGGAGGAATAACCTGACAAACTGGTGACCTTTCATCCTTAATCAGAAGCTCCCAGTGATGAAGAGGGAGTTTGGGGGTGTCTTGTGCCCCATCGCTTGTACAGCTGATGAAATACTCCCCGGTTTGGCAGGTTTTGTACCTGAGGAGCATCATGCTATACATGACTGGGAGGAGCATCATGTCATACAGGATTGCAGAGAGGTGCTTGCTGCTGTTTCAGACAAAGTACTGTGTGTCCCTTTCTTCTGTGAAACTACAAAGGGTTTGACCCACCTCTGTTGGCATCTGTGTTCCTCTAATGCAGGAGCTGCACTGATGCTCCTTTCAGTGTGGTTTGTGTCATTCCTGTCTCAGAATGGCTTTGTTTGAGCAACCTCCAGTAAAACTTCACGTTTTCAGCAGAGCTGCTGGTTGATCTTTATCTGATTGCTTGGGATGTTTGCAGTACACCTGTAAGGACTTACTAATGCTGAAGTACACCTTGGCTGGGATGTCGCAGTTACGCAGCTTCTGGCTTTCCAGAGGCTGCCTCTGTCAGTTGGGTTCAGTTCTGCTCAAGCAGCATCCGGAGCATCGCCAGTGTGTGTAGGCCGTGGTCATCCCATATCTGTTTTGGGGAAAAGCTGCCTGAGAGAAGCATGTTTGGTGTCTTCATGGTCCCTCTGGCCAACCTGGAGCAGCGTGTTGGGTCAGAGGGAGTCCTCAAAGTCCAAGGAGGAGCTGCTGATTGTCGGCATTGATGTGTGCCCTGGAGTGTGTTATCGAGATGCAAGCTTAAAAGGGGATATAACAAGGAATGTTTTTGTCCTAGTTGTTGAATGTTGGACCGAGGAGATCGCAGCCAGGCCAGAGGAGAGAGCCCAGGAAGATCATCACTGTGTGCGTGAAGGAGGATGTGCACCTGAAGAAGGCAGAGAACGCCTGGAAGCCGAGCCTCAAGAGAGAAAACCAAACTGAGGACCCAGAGAATGTCAAAACCCAGGTGAGAGCGTTGGTGAGCGCTTCGGGAGCACAGCGCTGTGTGACAGAGGGAGGATGAGGATTTGCTTTCTCTAGTGTGTAAGACCATGAGAGAGGGCAGTGAATTCCAGTTTGAACCCCAGCTTTGCTCTGCCTTGATTGGGTTTTTCATGTACTTATCCTCAACCTGGAGTTCAGATGGCAACGCTGTCCGTGAAGGGGCTCTCAGTAGGGAGCACCGGGCAGCCTACTGCCTCTCCTCCAGGAATGCTTTTCTATTGCTGCTTTACTAGACTATTTCTGTCTTCATCCTAAAGCAAAGAGCCTCCACCTTCCAGCACAAAACTTGCTTTTCATCCCCTTTTACACGCAGCAATACTGTGGTTCCTCTGTGAAGTTCCTCCAGCTCCAACAGCGCATCTCTATGTCTGCCCCTCCTCTCCTCCATGGGGCAGCCACTCTGGGCAGAGGTATTTGCCTGGTGGTCAGAGTGTAGTTTGTAGGCTAAGTTGGGATGGTCTTGAAGGACACAGGAATTCTGTTCTTGGAGTTAACAGCAGTGTTGTTGACCTCATTCTGGATAGGGAAAAAGGTGCCTTGAAGGAAATACAGAAGTCAATAATCTCTGCTTGAGGGAGGAGGCCACCCCCTGTTAGGTTATCTCTTGGCTAAATTGATATCAAGAAGACACTTTGGGTGGGAGCAAGGGCCTCGTGCCTCTGTTGTGCATGAAACAAAAAGCGCTTGGGCATTCCCAAAAATCCTGCCCCCCGGCCTTGGTCTTGGGTAGCTGAGTCACAACTGAGGCTGGATTGTGTGTAACTTCCTAGAAGTTCCCCCATCTCCGTTCACCTCTGAGCTGCATCCCAGCTTGTTTCTAAGAGGAATCTCATTTAGACTTTAACTCACAGTTTCTCTGTCCCTCAGGAGCTGTTCCGCAAGGTACGAAGCATCTTGAACAAGCTGACACCGCAGATGTTCAACCAGCTCATGAAGCAAGTGACAGACCTGACGGTGGACACAGAAGAGAGGCTGAAAGGAGTCATCGACCTGGTCTTCGAGAAGGCCATCGATGAACCGAGCTTCTCGGTGGCATATGCCAACATGTGCAGGTGTCTTGTAACGGTAAGAGCTGCCATGCATGGGGATGTTCTGCACGTTATCCCCATGACCTGATGGGCAGTAACATTAAAGTGGCAGGAGCAGGGTTAAATGTTAGTTTCTGAACATCAATAAGGGATTTCTTCTTCAACATCCATTGGCCATGCCTGCAGGCAGAGGGCTCTGCTTGGAGTGGTGTGCTGGTTGGAGCTGAGGACACTTGGCTTTGCCTGCTCACAAGAGTCGTATCAATGAGACATAGAATCACAGAATCCCATGTTGGAAGGACCCCCAAACATCATCTGGTCGAACCTTTCTAGGCCAAGCAGGATGTAGGCTCTATGGCCCAGCACCTTGTCCAGCACTGGCGGATCCACCACTTCCCTGGGGAGATTATTCCAGTGACTGATTGTTCTCACTGGGAAAATTCTCCTCATGTCCACTCGGAATCTCCCCAGGAGTAACTCGTGCCCATCACCCCTCGTCTTTTCTATGGAGCTCCCAACAAAAGAGAGTCTCCAGCTTCTTTATAGTCACCCTTTAAATACTGGGATATGGGGATAAGGTCTCCCCTGAGTCTTCTTGTCCCAGGGCTGAACAAACCCAGCTCTCTCAGCCTTCCCTTACACGGTTTCCTAGTCCTTGGCCCTTCTCTGGACCCTCTCCAGCCTGTCCCCCAGCTGGAGTCACGTTTGGAAAGTTCAGCCTCTGTCTCATTCCAAAGGAGAGCCCACAGGGACTGAGCTGAGCTTCAAAGAGCTCATTTCAGGTGGTGAATTTGAATCACAGAATCCCAGCCTGGTTTGGGTTGGAGGCACCTTAAAGCTCCTCCAGCTCCATCCCCTGCCATGGGCAGGGACACCTTCCATAGAGCAGCTTGCTCCAAGCCCCTGTGTCCAGCCTGGCCTTGAACACTGCCAGGGATGGGGCAGCCACAGCTTCTCTGGGCACCCTGTGCCAGCGCCTCAGCACCCTCACAGGGAAGAGCTTCTGCCTGAGAGCTCATCTCTGTCTCCCCTGTAGCAGGTTAAAGCCATTCCATCCTCACATCCGACCTGAATCTGCCCTGTCTCTGTACTTGGGACAAAATAACCCCCTTCTGCCCCTGATCCTTCATGGCACACAACAAAGTAGCACAGCTCCAGAGTCTGCAGACAGAATAAGTGTGATTTTAAGCAGCGTGTCTTTTTAAAGGCTCCTGTGGATGGAAATGTAATTGTCTCTGGGCTGAGGTGCTGTCAGCCGAGTTCTGAGTGTGACTTTACATCTGAACCGTAAAGCTCCACTGGAGATCACGACGCGATGCTTTGACATCCAGAGCCCTGCAGGGTTGTGCTGCCCAGTACAAAGTGCATGCCAAAGTGTGCCCGTGGCTCATAGGGAGCCTCGTACATGGAGTTTAGCCCTATTTCTGCTGACGTTTTCCTTCCTTGGCCTCCAGCTGAAGGTGCCCATGGCAGACAAACCCGGGAGCACGGTGAACTTCCGCAAGTTGCTGTTAAATCGCTGCCAGAAGGAGTTTGAAAAGGACAAGGCTGACGACGACGTCTTTGAAAAGAAGCAGAAAGAACTCGAAGCTGCAACCACTGTAAGCGGTCTTTTCCCTCTCAAATTCTCAAGAGCTCCCTCCGAGCGTGATCTCTTCTGGAGATGGAGTTGATGCGGGGAGAGTTCGGGGGTCGAGAGTTTCATTTCTGTCCCTGTGGCTGAGCCTAATAAAAACCGTTTGCCTCGATCAGCGGGTTTGGACCCTCCTCTTTTGGGGTTTAGGAGAGTGAGCAGGGACAACGACAACTGTAATAAACGTGAAACTGGGCCTTGGAGGGGTTCTGTGCTCTGTGAACATGGGGGTTTAGAGCTGTTTTTCTGTCACGCAGCCAGAGGAGAAGACGCGGCTCCATGATGAGCTGGAAGAGGCCAAGGACAAAGCCCGACGGAGATCCATTGGGAATATAAAATTCATTGGCGAGCTTTTCAAGCTGAAGATGCTGACGGAGGCCATCATGCATGACTGCGTGGTGAAGCTGCTGAAGAACCATGACGAGGAGTCCCTCGAGTGCCTTTGCCGCCTCCTCACCACCATTGGCAAGGACCTGGACTTTGAGAAGGCAAAGGTAGGGCAGGACCAGGAGTGGGGTTCGAGGCCTCGTGGGCAGGGATGGAAACATGGGTGTGGGGCGGGTTTATTTGAGGGTTTATTTGGTTTTCCTTCAGGAATGGCATGAGGAAATCATCTGCTCTTTGTGGATGTTTCATGACCTGGCCCCGCTCCCTCGTCCTGTAACATTCTGGAGTGTTTTCAGCAGTGTTCTCCAGTTGTTGTTTCCAAATATTCCGTCCCAACACAGGGTCTGGAAGACTTTGTTGTTTCTTTACCGTTGAAGGTTTATGTTACCTACAAAAAGTACCCCTTGAATGTATTTTTAAGGTTAAATCTAAAAAACCCTCATTAATTGGCCTACCCCCCATCCCTCCCTGCATCCTGGTGGATGCATCATCTTGTGTCACCGTCATTCCAGAGTGGAATGACCGCAGCGCTGCATCCTCCTCCTTCCCATTTTCCAACAAACATCTATGTGGCACAGAGCGTTACACGATCAGTGAGCTCCTTCTGGCACAGACAATCTGCTTCTCCTTCCCCAAAGCCAGGCTTGGGATGAAACAGTGCTCAGGGGCTTTGCCAGGAATCAGTCGGACTCAGCTCTGAAGCAAACGGAGCTGTAATTGCTTTCAGCCGCTCGGGAAGGGAGTTCCCTACCAGGGCTCTGCATTGCAGGGATCACAGTGGATCAGGCCTGATCCTGATGGGGAAACAGCTTCCCAAACTCTTCTGTGTTGTAAGCACACCGGCGCAGTTTAGCACCGATCCCCAGCTGAATACAGGGTTAACACAGCAGCACGCACATCACTGATGCAGGTTTGAAAGTGCCGGGAGCAGGATGCAATTTCCCCACGTGCTTTGGGAAGGAAACAGGGTCTGACTTGGGAGCAGCAGCTGGGGTCATGCTGGATGGCTCCTGGGTCTGGTTTGGTCTTTGAGAGCATGGAAACGTGGCAGAAACCCACATTTTGGTGCACTGGCCCCTTCTGCAACCTGGAGCCGGGGCTGCACATGGCACAGTGGGTGCAGGCAGGGAAGGGCTGGCAGATGTCGTGTTGTCCCTGTCCTGCCTTTGTGATTTCTTATCCCTATCAAGTGATAATCCACTATTTATGTTCTATTGGTGGGGTAGATGCTTTATTACATGTCTTTATTGGAGCTGCAGTGGTAGTGAGCATTGTGATTGAAGCTGCTGACAAAGTCCATGTTGAATGTTTTCTGCCTCCTTCCTAATTTTGGAAGTGTTTGCTCTGGAGCTGAAACTTTTCCAAGGCAAGGCCAGGACCAAATTCTAACAGGGATTTTCTTGCTTGTTTGAGTGGAAGGAAAGGGTTTGGCTGCTTTTAGTGAGGGAGTGGGAAACTCTTTATAAAACCACCCTGGAACTTCGTTTAAAACAGCCAGAGCCCCATTTGGGGGACGAAGGCTCTTTGGAGCCTGGCAGGTTAAATTTAGACCTGCTGGAGGCTTCTCTAAGGGTACCGGTTGGTGTCTGAATGTGAACCCTTTTGGATTCCATCACATCGTGACTTCTTGGATGAGAAGGAGCTCAAAGGCTTTCGCACTGGAGCTGAGCCCCTTCAACGGGTTCCTGGTAGAGAGCAGCTCCTGCCACAGCTTCTCCTGCCTGACCCCAGCTGAGCCAGTTCAGGGAGGCAAAGCACTGCAGTGATGTCTGCAGACTTAGCTTCATGCCTGCTTTGTCTCCTGAGCCCTGAGCCACTTTTGCTCAGGCCGAGGTAGAGCAGGACTCCCCTTTTTGGCAGCAGGTACCCAGCGCATCCGATCAGCTGCACTGGGAGAGCAGCCACATGGGTGGCAGGTTCGTCATGTACAAAGCTCCCCATGACCCGGCTTCAGTGTGCGCCTGAGCCCAGAACCCCCCTGTGCTGGGCTGCACCCCCAGAGCGTGAGCAGCAGCTCAGGGAGGGGATCCTGCCCCTCTGCTGTGCTCTGGGGAGACCCCCCCTGCAGCCCTGATCCAGCTCTGGGGCAGCAGCACAAGAGGGACGTGGAGCTGCTGGAGCGAGGCCAGAGGAGGCCATGGAGATGCTGCGAGGGCTGGAGCAGCTCTGCTCTGGAGCCAGGCTGAGAGAGCTGGGCTGGGGCAGCCTGGAGAAGAGAAGGCTCCTGAAGGGGAGACCTGAGAGCAGCTCCAGTGCCTAAAGGGGGCTGCAGGAAACCTGGAGAGGGGCTTTGGACAAGGGATGGAGGGACAGGACAGGGGAATGGCTTTAACCTGCCAGAGGGGAGACTGAGATGAGCTCTTAGGCAGAAGCTCTTCCCTATGAGGGTGCTGAGGCGCTGGCCCAGGGTGCCCAGAGAAGCTGTGGCTGCCCCATCCCTGGCAGTGTTCAAGGCCAGGTTGGACACAGGGGCTTGGAGCAAGCTGCTCCAGTGGAAGGTGTCCCTGCCCATGGCAGGGGTTGGAGCTGGATGAGCTTTAAGGTCCCTTCAACCCAAACCATTCCGTGTTTTTATGCCGAAGGTGTAGACTGAGTAATTAAATACACAGAGAAAGCAGGTGCCAAATGAAGGAGGTGCCCACAGATTTGTTCTCCATTTCTTGCACATCCTGCACTGTGCACACTCAGATCCAGCGGGGGGAACACACCAGACCCAACCCTCACTTCTCCAGGGAGCAGCTCTGTGTCCCCAGATGTGTTTTTCTGACACAGAAATGCAGAACACACTCACTCCCCCCCTGAGGGAGGGGTTTTGTTTTCTTCCAAGACTCACTGCTGCTGTCTCTCCTGTGTAGCCTCGCATGGACCAGTATTTTAATCAGATGGAGAAGATCGTAAAAGAGAGGAAAACCTCTTCAAGGATTCGGTTCATGCTTCAGGATGTGATAGACCTTAGGCTGGTAGGTACCAACTCCAGTAAGTAAACGAGTGTGTTCTTTTCGTGTCCGGGCTGGAAGAGCTCTCCTGCAAGAGCAGGGATTTACAGTATTTACAGCCGCAGCGGGGTGTTCAGGGGGGTGTTCTGACCCTTATCCCAAAATCTGGCAGATTAAAGGCAAGAAATCTCTTATTGTGCCTAAACAAGGCCAGTGTTGGTAGAGGGTGAACTGCTTGTGTCAGGCACTTTGGTTCTGCTCCATCTTAGACACATGCCCGCACTGGCTTCTCCTGCTGCTGGCGCAGCCCCGTGGCGGCGGACACCCCTGAGCTCCTGGCGCAGGCGAGGTTTTGGGTGGTTTCCCCCACAGCATCCCATGTGTGTCTCTGTGTCAGTCACATTGCTTCGCTGCCTCCGGTTCCATGTGCTCTGGGTGTCACTGTTCCCTGCCAGCACTTGTGCTGATGGGGCTGAATCACTCTGAGGTGCGTCCCCCACAAGTGAGGGGGTGGTTGGTGTGGCTGGAGAAGTGGCGAGGGCTCTTCCCCAAGGCAGTGTGGATCTCCTTGGAAGCTGGTCCTATACTGCTGGCACAGCCAGGCATCTGCTAGGTGTCTCCTGGCCACACTGTGCAGACAAGCAAATGGAATCTGCTCTGTCAGGATATGACAATGATGGCTCCACACTACACTCCATCAATCAATGGGGTAGACAAGTGCACCCACGGTGCAGATGGGATTTGTCCATGTTTAGGGACTGTAGTGATAGGACAAGGGGTAACGGGTTCAAACTGAAACAGGGGAAGTTTAGATTGGATATGAGGAAGAAATTCTTTACTGTAAGGGTGGTGAGGCACTGGAATGGGTTGCCCAGGGAAGTTGTGAATGCTCCATCCCTGGTGGTGCTCAAGGCTGGGTTGGACAGAGCCTTGGGTGCCATGGTTTAGTGTGAGGTGTCCCTGCCCATGGCAGGGGGGTTGGAACTGGATGATCTTGAGGTCTGTTCCAACCCTAACCATTCTATGATTCTATTCTATGACTCTATGTTGTCATTGAGGTGTGGGTTTGAACATGGCCAAGGTGTTGAAGCTGGAGTCTCGTGCCATGGAGGGTGTCTCTGCGCTGCACAGTTGAGGATGTGACTGCAGGTTTCACAGACCAGTACCTGTAATGTCACCCCTGTAGGTGTGACAGCAGCTTTAGCCACAAGACAGCTCTTGACTCAAGCCCTGAGCGGGTTTTACTTGGACCTCAAGCAGCTGTTTTGAAGCTGGTTTGGGCTTTTGTGGAAGCTGAAGTCAGCATTTGGACTGCAGGGGGCACAGAGGTAGTTACCACAGAAGCTGTAATGAGGCTGTAGCAAGATCAAGGGACAGTCGGGTTAACTGGGGATAGATGGATCTGTGCCGTGTATGGTCAGGTAGACACGTCAAGCGTAGGAAGTGCTTTGTGGAGAGACAGCTCCACCTCTCTCTGCAGGGTTCCTGTCTCAGCCATCACGATCCAGGAGTGGCAAAGCACCATCTCCAGACAAAATGCAGTCACTTCTCACTGCTGCATTTTCAGAGCTTCATTTTTGTATCTCGAGCTTGGAGGAAGGGCTTCAGCAAATAGTGTCAGTAATAGAGAGTGACAGCAGCATCCCTCTAGTCCTTCTCTTTCCTCTGACCCTGGGAAGATGGGAAAGCTGGGAATGTGCAGGATGCTGGCGGTTAAAATATCCTGAACTCATCCATGCCTCTGCAGAGGCAGGTCTTCACTGCAGCCTCCACTCTCCACCAGAGCACCTACCACAGTGTACATAGCAGAGCACATAGCTTTGACCTGTGGTGCTGGGATAGCCCCATCCACAAGAAGACCCCAGTCCCTCATGAGCTGCCTCTCCCAAGAGGTGACAAGGGTGGGAGGGTGATGCCTCACTGCAGTGTAGAACACCCTCTTCCTGGTGCTCCCCTGGAAGTGTCTCTGAGCATGTTTGCTTCTCCCCCAGTGCAACTGGGTGTCCCGGAGAGCAGACCAGGGCCCCAAGACCATCGAGCAGATTCATAAAGAAGCCAAGATTGAAGAGCAGGAGGAGCAGAGGAAGGTCCAACAACTCATGACCAAAGAGAAGAGGAGACCGGGTAAGTACAAGCCAGGCTGGCTGCTCCTTTCACTCGTTTCTCATCCAGTGGCCACAGAGGGAATCCCACGTAACAGAAACAAATCTGGTTTTCTCCCTTAGCCTGTAGAGTGAAGGGAATTGAGGCCTGATTATGGCTGAGGCTGGGGAAGGAAGAGACTTGCCATGGACTGGCTGTGTGCGTTTTTCAGGGGCAGATCCCTTGGGTGAAAAATAAACAATCACAGGCCAATAGTGCTGAAGTTTCTCCTTCATGCAAACCATGTTTGATCTGGTGTCAGGCTGCCAGGAGTCTCTTAGGATGCAGGACCCAGGTTTGCCATCCGTTCTTGCATACAGCAGAATCCAGTTTCAAGGGAACAGCATCTAGTTCCAAGAGTAACCATGTTGTCTTTAGCTGTGAGCTCAGCAGGAGAAAGTGTTGTGGCATTACCTTAAATTGCCACCAGCTCTCCAGGCTGGTGCTACCTGCAGGGGAATGGGGGGGATTAGGCCTTAATTACCCTAAAGCTGACCTCAGGAGAAGGGAGGAACTCAGGACTGCCTCAGGGGTTCTGTGTCTCCACCAGCCCGGCGCTGCTGAAACCTGTGCAGCAAGTGGGGTTGGGGTTGGGTTAGCAAAGGCTTGTGGTCTGCTCCTTTGGTGAGCTTGTGAATGCACCACGTGCAAGCACATTCAGATCACAGAAACAGACACTGAGAAACCTGACCTGGAAGAATCACAAGCAAAACCAGCCCTTGCAAACTGAGACCTTTTATGTCGAAGCTGGTTTATAATAATAAAGTCAGGCAAGGTGGCTATATCATCTTGCTCTAAAGAAACACTCCCAAAAGACATGGTTTCTGCACGGCATTGTGCTGGGGCTGAGCAGAACCATGCCATCTCCTTCTCCTCCTCCTGCTGAACCTGGAGGCCATGGCCGTTGTCCTCCCGGGCACTACCGGAGCCACGGGGACGAGCTCAGGGTGGTTGTGTTTGTTATCTGTCAGGTGTCCAGCGGGTCGATGAAGGCGGTTGGAACACTGTGCAGGGGGCAAAGAACAGCAGAGTGCTGGACCCCACCAAGTTCCTTAAAATCACCAAGGTAGGTGCCAGCACGAGGCTCTCTCAGAGCAACAAACATGCCAAGCTCTTGTTTTACTGTGTGTGTTTGGCTAGAAAAGACTGACATGGTGTTCGCAGGTCAGCTTGGTTTTGAGGATGTTTCGTATCTCTGGAGTTCATACTGTGCCTAAATAAAGCACAGAGGAAAAGAATTATCATCTGAGTGTTTGCTATGAGGGAAAGGAGTACACACACACTTTTTCTCAGGTTCATGGCATACTTTTGGTGACCCAGAAGTTCTCTTCATTGGTAAATCTGTGTTTTATTAAATGATTGAAGAGAACGTGAGCTCAGGGTAGTATGAGTGGTGATGCAGCACATCACGTGGCTGATGCAGGAGGGGTCTCAAACACCTGTGTGGCAGAAACCCTTTGCTGTCTCACGTTCTCAAGGCCCTATTCTGACACTGCTGCTTAGCAGAATGAGGGCGCCAGATTCAATCTGAAAACACGATGTTCCTGACGTGTCACCAGTGGCAGTGCTCCAGGCTTGGCAGGTTCAAGCAGTACAAGAAGAGCTGTGTCCGCTTTTGTGGTGTTCTGGACCTTGTGTGTGGCGCAGTTGCAACCCACGGTATGTGATAAACCTTCACACCCATCCTCCAGATGAGCATCTCTCTGTGTTTTTACCATCAGAAAGGTACTTTGGGCACCTTGATTTCAGGCTGCAGGTCAGGCAGGCTTGGAGATGTGTTTTTTTGATGCTCATCAGAGCAGCTTTGGCTGTTCTCGCCAGGAACTCAGGCCTTCCCACAGATCAGGGTGGTTCCGAGACGTTCCCTGTTCCAATTAATGTCACTCTCCCTGAGTTTTACTCTCAGTGTCTGGGTGCTTGGAGAGCTGTAAAGCAGAATCAGGAGAGGCTGCAGCCCTTCTGCAGATCAAACTCAGTTTATTCCTTGTGAGAGCCATAAAGCAGGCTCCAAAACTGAATTAGCAGGAGGGACTGAGGCTGCTTCTCTCGGGGCTTATGGCTCATCCTTTTAGTACAGCTCAGTACAAGCAGAGCTAGCTCCACAGCAGTTGGGTTGTCAGAGGAGAAGGGAGCTCGTATAAAGGGGTCTATGGGGTCACAACCTCCTTGTCACTGCATCCACCTACAGAGCATTGTAGAACCAATGTTCTCTTCTTTTGGACACTACCTTTTTCCTCCAGGTTCTGCAGCCTGTTGTCATTCTTCACCCTCTGAATTCTGTTTGTCACTGTGCAGATTCCCCCAAAGCCGTGGCTGGTGCTGGGGCAGACAGCAGAACCATTGAATCTGTCACCAACAAACTAACATCTTCCTGTGCTTTTTCCTCCTTACTGGACTTCAGACTTCCCGATAGAAAGCAGCTCCTGGACACTGGGAATGTCTTTCTGTGACCCTGTGGAAAGGCTGTGATCCCTTTGTTGTCTGTGTCCTCTGTCTTTGGGTAGGGTTTGGTCTCTCAACGTGAAGTTTGGTAATAAATTTCCCCCCTCTGGAGCTCAGTAACAGAATTTATACCGAGTTAGAGGGTGGCAGAGTGGGAGGCCAGGGTTAATCCTTCGCCTTTCCTCTTCTTGGAAGATGCTCATAGCACTGAGCCAACAGCCCTTGGGGTATGGCACATGGCCTGTTCTTGTAAGTCCTTTAAGTTTCATTCCTTCTGCTCGCTCTTTGTCTACATTGGAAGATCTGAAGAACCTCTTTTGGTTAGATTTTACCACACACTGATGGGATGTGCTGCAATGCTGCCTTTCACAGAGCACCAGAAAGGGATAAATCATGGAACCATAGAATGGCTAGGGTTGGAAAGAACCCTAAGGTCATCAGCACTGCAAAGGGGGAGAGAAATCCAGTGGAGGTGTTCAGGGGAAGGATATTTGCCACCACTTAGCATGGTCTGTGCTTCTCATTGCCAGATTGGATGGGGCTTGGAGCAAGCTGGAAGGTGGAAGGTGTCCCTGCCCGTGGCAGGGGTTGGAACTGGAGGAGCTTTAAGGTCCTTTCCAACACAAACCAGGCTGGGATTCTGTGATTGATTCCAAACCTGTGTTAAAGTTTTTGGCATTCACAAGACAGGGGTTGTTGCCAAAGCCATACCCATTTATAGTTAAGTTGTACGATCAGCCTGGTAACAGGGTGTCTTGATGTGTTTTACAGCCCACAATAGATGAGAAGATTCAGCTTGTGCCTAAAGCCCAGCTGGGCAGCTGGGGAAAGGGCAGCAGTGGTGGCGCGAAGGCAAGCGAGATGGGTGAGTCCAATGGGCCCTTGCCCTCCCTGGTGCTACCAGCCACCCTGCCAGGGTGGGAATGCTTATCTCTATGTGTGGCTTCCTGACAAGGGGGTGGAAGCGGGGCAGGACCAGCCTTTTCTCTTCCATTTTCTCCCCGTCACTCCAAAACCAGTTATTGCTTAACTGACGTTGTAATGCCAAGGTGTGAACAGCTGCTGACCTTGTCATTGTTATTCTCTGTGTTGTCTTTGCAACCTCCCAGACTCCTTACGACCAAGTGCCACGAGTCTGAACAGGTTTTCTGCACTGCAGCCTCCGGTGTCATCCGTATCTGCCTCATCTCCATCCTCGGAACTAGATTCTCGCAGGGCCTTAACTAGGTAAGTGTCAGCCCAGCAGTGACTTCCCCGTCTGCTGTCTGCGCACCGGTGCTTTTCTCTTGCTGCTCTGGTTACCAGCACACAGAAAGAAGAGAATTTCCTGCAGTTCCCAGGATTGCCTGCCTCTTTTCCCCTTCCCACTGTGTACTTCGCGTTACCTTAAAACACCTTATAATGTCCTAGGAGAGACAGGTAGTGTTAATTTTTAAAGCCATTACAGTGAATGTTTTGGTTTCCCCTTTTTGGTCACCCTTCATGTAAGGCTTCGTTCACTGATAGTTTAGCACAGGTAAAAACCCTCCAGGTAACGTGGTGCAGTAAGGAGGTGTCAGGTCAGGGCAGCCAGCTCAGTAGGTTTACTTAGAAAGAAAAACCATGCCTAAAACCCTACAGAAATTAAGGAGGGCTCCTGAAATGCTCTGTCTGCATCTGCCCCTTCGCAGTTGCTGTGACCAAACCTGCCCGTGCTCCCACATCATGCAGGGCTCTCACACCCAACCGCATCAGGGCTGCACCTGCTCCAGCCTGGAGCATGAAACATGCATTAACCCTCAGTAATGTATTGGCTGTAGACACAGGTTATAAATGTACAGTTCATTTACAATGTCTTTGGCCTCCCAGTGTGCACAAGCTGCTGGGCTGTGTTCTTGGGTTGGTGTCTGATGTTTTCCCTCCTATCCCACCTAAAACTCCAACTTAGCTGGAAATTATTCCATTCTGGAATTGTTTTGCCCATCTTACTCATGAACACAGTGATTTATAGGACAGATCCTTGTGTTCTGCTGCTGGTAGCCTTCACTAGTTGGAAGCTGTTTCTCAATGACTCTATGAGGCCCACACCACTCGCACCATTTGATAGTAAAACAGTGTTATAAACTCCCCCACTCCATGTATCAAAGGGGGGCTGTAAGGATGTTGTTGCTTTTCCATGTGTTCTCTGGGCTCTGCCTGTCCACTCTGTGGCTGTTTGTGTTTGTCCGTGTCTGAGACCTGAGTTCATTTTGGTTATATCCTGTGCAATTACAACCATAAAACGCTGGGACGAGAATCCTGCTGGGTTCAGGTGCAGTCCTGGAAAGCTCTCCAGTACGTTGCCCAACACCCCAGCACTGTGAGCAGGGCTTGCTCATACCACAACCTTTAAGCAGATGTGGTTTTTGTTCCGCAGTCGCGGGAGCACGGGCAGGGAGAAGAACGACAAACCTCTGCCGCCTTCCCTCTCCCGTCCCAACACCTTCCTGCGGGGCAGCAGCAGTAAAGAGCTGCTGCTCGACAACCAGGCACAGGAGGAGCAGCGGAGGGAGATGCTGGAGACAGTGAAGCAGTTGACAGGGGGCATGGAGATGGATAGAAACAGCACAGAAGCAGAGAGGAGCAAAGCCAAGGAATCTGGTAAGTGCTGTTCCATGCTCAGGGAATCTTGCTGACTGTGTGAAAAGGCCTAAGGGAAAATCTGTAAGAAAAAGTGACAGTTCTGTGCCGTGGTGTGAATGTTATTGATGGGCTGTGCCAATGGGGTGAGGTTCAGCAAGGCAAAGCACCGGGTCCTGCACTTGGGCCCCAACAACCCCTGCAACGCTCCAGGCTTAGGGCAGAGTGGCTGGAAACTGCTCATGGAAAAGGAGCTGGAGGTGCCGACTGGAGCTGAACATGAGCAGCTTGTGCCCAGGCAGCCAAGCAGCCCCCAGCATCCTGGCGTGGATCAGCACCGGTGTGGCAGCAGGGCCAGGGCAGGGATTGTGCCCCTGCACTGGGCACTGGTGAGGCTGCACCTTGAATCCTGTGGCTGCACCAGGGCAGGTTTAGATGGAGCTGAGGAACAATTCCTTCCCCAGAGGGTGCTCAGGCATTGGAACAGGTACCCAGGGCAGTGCTGGAGCCACTGTCCCTGCAAGTGTTCACACACCGTGGAGACGAGGCCCTCAGTGCCATGGGTTAGTGATGGCCTTGGCAGTGCTGGGGAACGGTTGGAATTGATGATCTTGAAGGTCTTTTCCAACCTCATGATTCCATGATTCTTTTGGCCCGCAGTGACGTGTGGTCAGGCTGCAGTTGCTGTGATCTGCATCCCAGAGGTTTGCAACACAAATGATTCACACAGGCCTTGGCATCATCTCCTCTTATCAGCACATCCTTAGGATTCATTGGAGCCACACAGCTGCGAGTACTAACAAACACTGTGCCGCAGCATTGAGGGTGTCTCTGTGTCACTGCTGCTGTGTCTTTGTGAGATGGCTGATTTACAGGAATACGGAGAGTTCATAAAGGGGGATGTGTAACCAAGAAAGAAGTGAGCTGTGCCTGAGGACGGGACAGGGAACACCCCTTGCTCTGGTGACGTTTCAGGATGTCTTCTCAAAATGATGCTGATTTTCCTTTTCCATATGTGTTTTCTTACATTCTACCAGCCAAGCCAGAAGCTCCTCCAGCTCCAGCACAAGAAAAGCCTTCGCTATCAGAAGAGGAAATAGAGAGAAAATGCAAATCTATCATTGATGAGTTCTTGCATATTAATGATTTCAAGGTAAGCCAAATGAAAACCTCACTTACAGAAAGGTCTGTGGGACCAGGGTATGATTTCCCCCTCTGCTGCTCTCTGGGGAGACCCCGCCTGCAGCCCTGATCCAGCTCTGGGGCAACAGCACAAGAGGGACGTAGAGCTGCTGGAGCGAGGCCAGAGGAGGCCATGGAGATGCTGCGAGGGCTGGAGCAGCTCTGCTCTGGAGCCAGGCTGAGAGAGCTGGGCTGGGGCAGCCTGGACAAGAGAAGGCTCCTGAAGGGGAGACCTCAGAGCAGCTCCAGTGCCTAAAGGGGCTGCAGGAAACCTGGAGAGGGGCTTTGGACAAGGGATGGAGGGACAGGACAAGGGGAATGGCTTTAACCTGCCAGAGGGGAGACTGAGATGAGCTCTTAGGCAGAAGCTCTTCCCTGTGAGGGTGCTGAGGCGCTGGCCCCGGGTGCCCAGAGAAGCTGTGGCTGCCCCATCCCTGGCAGTGCTCAAGGCCAGGTTGGACACAGGGGCTTGGAGCAAGCTGCTCTAGTGGAAGGTGTCCCTGCCATGGCAGGGGTTGGAGCTGGATGAGCTTTAAGGTCCTTTCCAACCCAAACCAAGTTGGGATTCTATGATTCTCTCCCAGAACAGTGCCTTTGTACGCACCCAGCTCACACAGATCTCACAGAAACGATGGGGTCAGTGAAAATCCAGGCAGCAGCAGCAGCTCCATGAGTGCTTTTAGAACAGTTGTCTCCCAAACTTGTTTTCTGCTCTGACTGGTAATAGGAAAAGTCACCCAGTTTGTGTATGCTAAGTCGCAAGATGAATGTGTATCTGTCATGAGTCACTGAGCAGCTCCATAATAACAGCAATTTTGGAAGCAGAAAGCTAGTGGGAAATAAACAGAGGTTTTCCTTCAGTTACCGAAGCGTGTGCTGCTCCGGTCTGGGGGCAGATAAAGCGACACTGAATATTGAACAAACCACTCCAGAGTGTTTTTAATAAACATTGAAAATGACTGCGGCTGTCAGCATCTCCGATCCAGGTTGAGCCGTTGTTTCCCCTGTCAATGGACTTGAGCTTGTCCAGGGGCTTTGCAAGAAGTTACGTTGGCTGCAGAGCTGATTGGTTTGATCTTGTGCTGACATGAATTGAAAAACCTGCCAAGTTTGAAACAGCAGCCCTGGGGAGTTCTGCTTTGGCACCAGTAGAGCAGAGTTGCTGCTTCCGCTTCATAGGGCTGCCAGTTCAAATAGGAAAGAGGGATATTCTTATGGGTTGGATTCACATCTAGTTTTCAGGAGAAATGAGTAAATCCTGGTTCGGAGAGGCAAAACCCCACACTTTGATTCGCAGTGTCCCACAGTGTGCTGGGCTGCAGCTCGGGCAGGAGGAGTTGGGGCTCTTCGCAAAGGAGCTCCTGGTCCTTTATGGTTTTGTGAGGGACTTTAAGGCCTCACCCTTGGATGTGTCCAAAGGGGGCCCACAAGGATGCTGGAGAGGGGCTGCAGCGATCGGACAAGGGGTGATGGGTTCAGACTTAAACAGGGGAAGTTCAGGTTGGAGATAAGGCAGAAGCTCTTCCCTGTGAGGGTGCTGAGGCGCTGGCACAGGGTGCCCAGAGAAGCTGTGGCTGCCCCATCCCTGGCAGTGTTCAAGGCCAGGCTGGACACAGGGGCTTGGAGCAAGCTGCTCTAGTGGAAGGTGTCCCTGCCATGGCAGGGGTTGGAGCTGGAGGAGCTTTAAGGTCCCTTTAACCCAAACCAGGCTGGGATTCTATGCCCAGGGCAAAGGGGCTGCTGTGGTTTCTCCACTTGCAAATACAATGGCATATTTTTATGGCTGGCTTGGAATCGAGGTGAATTGTATTAGACCAGTGGTGTCTGGCTGAAAAAGATACCTCAGATTGGGGTGACTTGTTTGCATTAGGGGGTTACATGGTAACTGTAAATGCTTAACATGCTTCAAACGCAGCCTGTGACAAATGTCCTGACTAACTCAGCTTAAGCTCACATTAATAAGGCCATAAATGGGTATATTGGTGTTGTACATCACAGAGGAATAGCTGTTTCTCATGAGTTCAGCATTCTGTGTTTAACCTGTCTGTAAGTAAAACCACTGAGCTGTCAGCCAGTGCCTGGTGACAGCAGGGTCACCCAGCAGGGCGTTCATGTTCACTTCTGCCCTGGAGGCACCAGGATCCACCAGGCACATCTGATGGAAGAGCTCTGATAGGAGCACGTGGTCCAGGACCTCTGGGCTTGTGACATGCGGAATAAGCCACTCAGGGCCTGCAGAGATGCACCTGGGGCTGTCAGTCCTTGGTAACTAAAGGCATAACCTAAGACAAAGAGCAAATGTCTTTGGGAAGCATATTGACATCCATTGGGCAGAACCTAGAAGGTCAGTGGAGAATCTTTGCTGATGACAGCGGAGATTTCTCCGTGTGACATTGATGCTCCTCTGAAAGTCTCTGTTGAAGTGTGTTATTTGCTTAGGTTACAAAAGGTACGTGCCAGAAAATAGCTTTAGGCAGGGTGAATTTTCCTCTAAGTGCTCTGCACCTGTTCCCTGCTTCTTTACATGAAGAGGGTTTGTACACAGTCATTTCTGTATCAAACAGATCAGTACAGAACCTCACCTGATGGCCTCTTTTTGACTTGGTGTGATAGTTGGTGGAATACCAGGCGTTTTGGTGGCATCCAGAAGACATTTCCTGTCCTTGCACTGAGCAGCCAAACTGTACCCTGGAGTGTAATTGTGTACTGTAGAAATGGTTGCCTGTGTGGTAGAAATTCTCAGTATTATTATCACCATCATTATCACTGTTAGTACCATTAGTAGTGTCATTATTATTCAGTTGCCATCTCAGTGGTTTGTGATGAGGTTCCACAGCCTAGTTCAGCACTTTTGCCTGGCAACTGCACTAAATACTCATTTCCCAAAAGGAACCCCCCTATGTTATAGTAGAAAATGCTCCGGGTTTGGATGTTTTCAGTTCAGGAATGACCCCCGCGTGTCGTTGGAACAGGAGGCGATGCAGTGCGTGGAGGAGCTGAGCGCCCACAACCTGCTGCCGGTGTTCGTGCGAGTGGGAGTGGAGTCGACGCTCGAGAGGAGTCAGATCACCCGGGATCACATGGGCCAGTTATTGCACCAGTTGGTGCAGTCGGGAAAGCTGAGCAAGCAGGATTTCTTCAAGGGGTTTGTATTCCGCGTGTGGAAGCTTGGTGCTTTGCTTAGAGAGGAACGAGTTCCCACCTTGCTTTGGTGTCCTGCCTTCATTCTGAAGGAGCGCGTTCACCTGGGTGTATTTAGAAGTAATGTGATTATTGTGGTGTAGTTTTAAGTACTGCAAATGCTGCAGCAAATGTAAATATTTTCCTATTTATGTAAGTATTTCTTTCTAAGTGGGTGTCTGTTTGAACGTGTGTGGTTTGATTTCTGTTCCGTGGTGCATTTGTCAATGTTTGCCTTTTGGCAAATCACTGTGTATGATTAAAAGAAGAGGAAGAAGTCAAACATCTTCACGTGACATTAATGCCTGAAGCCCTGAGCACCCACAGATCCTCAGCTGTACTCTCACTGATAAAACTGGCTTCACACACAGGCTGCCATTTCTTAGGACAGCTGAACTTTAAGGAGCAGATGTGTCCTGGAGGGGCTGAGGAGGAGAATGCACACCAACGTGGTACCAGACGGAGGAGACGTTCCTCCAGAGGTGTTTCAGCTGCTGGTTCATCCCTGCTTTACTGGTTTTGTGTTCCCAGACTGGATTTGAACTGGTGTCCAGTTGTAAATCAATCCGTGTCCCCCAGGAGGTCCCCGGCACTGCTCAGTCCTCGCTGGGGCTTAGAGCAGGGTGGCTAAACCAGAGGTAACCACAAGAAGCAGGCAGTGAAGAGCAGGTGAAAGAACCCTTTCAGGTACCAGGTTTCTGAGCAGTCAGCCCTGTCCTGCTGCTTTGATGTGAATCCTGTCATGGGACTGCTCGCATTGTGATCTCCCTGTGCCCATGTCTGGCAGTGAATTTTGCCATGATGCAGCCCAGTGGCTCATAGGAAAAGTTCAGGCAGCCTGAGTTCAAAACCATATGGAACAGCAGTAAAAACCGTATATCCCCATGGAGCTGCTTGTCTGTGTCCATGCAGCCACTGCTGGTCACAACTCATTTACAGTGATAGGTTTCCATAACGGACTGTGATTAAAGCCCTCTCTGTGCTTCCTGCATTGCGAGTAAGCAGTTGTGATGCCAAACAAGTAGGATCTTGACGAAACAGTGGGATGTGTGGTCTGAATGTGGCATAAACAGGGAAGCAGCTCCCAGAGATGATGAAAGGGCAAGTGGTGTTGAGCGGGCACACAAGAAGAACACCGAAACCCACAACACTTACTTACAAGACCCATTACGGTGTAATTAGAGGGTATGGGATGAGTATGGTCACAGCACAAGTCTGGAGGGATACACAGCAGGAAACCAACTGCTGGCAGAAGCACTTGGACAAACGCAGGCTGAGCTGGTAGCAGAGGATGTAAAGGGCAAAGCAAAGGAGATGGTTTCTGGGTTTGAAGCACAGATAGATTGTGCATTTATAGGCACTAAACCACATACCAGAAGTTTCAGGGTGTTTGGGGAGAAAGGAGTCATGGTGAGAGCTGGCAAAAGAGCCAGAGCAGCCATCACCTTGTACAGGCACAGGAGGTGAAGCACTTGCAGGCCTTGTATCAGGAAGAAGAGTTTTGAGCCACTCTGGAAAGTGGGTCCAGTGTTGGGGAGCGATTCTGTAATCCATCCTGCTGCATTTTCTGTTCCAGATGGAAACCTCCCTCTGGTGCATGGAGCTCCCAGTTGTGGTTTCCATACTTACAGACGTTTGCTCATTACCATTGGAGTTCCGTTGTTATCAACCCACTTCTGTAAATGTTTAGATGTTTTTAGGAAAGCTCCATTAATTATTTATTAGATGGTGTTCATAGACAAAAATGCTGCT
The DNA here is from genome assembly GCA_039720435.1 of Amazona ochrocephala. NCBI lineage: Eukaryota > Metazoa > Chordata > Aves > Psittaciformes > Psittacidae > Amazona > Amazona ochrocephala. The sequence continues at coordinate 3,534,451 of CM077894.1, read as the reverse complement.
TAGTTTTAGATGTTTGATGATCTGGCAAATGATTTGTTACAGTGGTACAAGAATTAACTGTAAATGGACCTTTCCTGGATTATCTGCTGGTTTTCCACATACTCTCCTTGTTATTGCATAGAGAAATTCTCTGCTGGCAGTTGGAAGCACTGGAAGCAGGAGATGGCAACAAAGGGGTTTGAAAGTGCAGATTTGCTTTGCAATTATCTAAATGGCTTTTAACACTTGACATTTTCCCTTCTTTTAAAGCTTTTCGGACACCTTGGAGATGGCGGACGATATGGCCATAGATATACCCCATATTTGGTTGTACCTAGCTGAGTTGGTGACCCCCATGTTAAAAGAAGGAGGAATCTCTATGAGAGAACTTATACAGTAAGCAACACTGTTCTTTTCCAGTCTCAGCTGAGCAGAGCTGCCTGTCTGGCTCTGCTGTAGTATTTCCACCCTGTGGTTCCCATCAGTAGATAAAAGATGAGTGGTGCTGGAGGCCCAGCTTCTCATATGAATTGATAGAAGGCTTGCACCAGGCTGCGGTGGGAACTCACTGCTCTGTCATCACTGTTCAGGGGTGAAAGTTTTATCCCTAAATCCCCTTCAATCCTGTTTGTTTCAACTGAGCTAATACCCTGTGGTGGACAATGGGAGGCATTTGAGAGCTCACCAGGCCTCTGGAATTAGATTTGCAGAGGTTGAGGTGTTGTGCAGGGATCTTTATATCTTGGGGTGTGATAAGTGCCACCCAGACATTGCCTTGAGCAGGCACAAAACCTTGCCTGCATGAGTGCAAATAGTTTCCAGGCCGAGTTTCTCTATTTTGTACCTGTATTTTGAGGATTAACTACAATCCAACCCTGCGTGTGTTACGAAAATATTAGCTTTTCCCCAAAAAGGGTCCTGCTACCTGAGCGCAGCATCCCACAGAAATGAGAGGCTTTGAGGGTACATAAAGTCTTTGCAGTCAGCCCTGCTATGGCAAGTGCACTGCATTGCTGAAGTCTGTTCTATCAGTGGTGCCGCATCAAGCCCTTTATCCCTGGTATAAGTCACAGGGGCTTTCCTGCCTCAGTTTGATCACTACCCCTAGCCTTGCATTCCAAATTCACGTTATAAGGGAAAATCTCTCTTCTTCTGTTTCATTCTAGAGAATTTAGCAAACCTTTGCTTCCTGTGGGAAGAGCCGGCGTCTTGCTTGCTGAAATCTTGCACCTTCTATGCAAACAAATGGTAAGTGGCTGTTGTGCTGTTCGTGGGCTGGATACAGTGAGTACATGTTTATGCATGAAGCCAGCATGTTTCCCACATGAAGATCCTGAGGGATGGGCCAACCCGGATAACCTAGGAAACCTACTTCTTCATCCCCAGTTTCCATCCGAGCCTGACAAGGTTCCAAAACGCTGAGTTATTGTTTGCTCATCACTTTTCCCTTTGCAGGTACCTTTGTACCTGGCTTCTCCCAGGAGCCAGAGTGCTGCAGTCCTGCAGGAGGGATGCTCTCGGGGTATTTCTGGGCTGCCTCTCAGACCTCAGGGTGCTCATCCAAACCAACCCTGCACCTCCAAAGAGTCAAACATCACCGGGGGTAGCGACGCCTTGTCACCTTGTAGCTCGTAGAGCTCTCACACGTTTCACAGTTTGGTGGCTTCCTTATAACTGTTCCTCCATATTTTATCTTCTTTGTCTTTTTCAGTCCAGCCGGATGCTGCACTTAGGATAGTTTCAACCCTGTAAAATCCCTCACTTGCTTCTTCTTGTTTTAAAGCCTGCACTGATAGGATTGAACGTTCCAGGAGCATTTCAGTCTAGCAGTGCAAATAGTGACTCTTTATTGACTTATTTTAGTCTTACACTTGTTTGGCCAGTCAACTTCCATTTACTTATTTCTCTGTTCTGTGAAAGCAAAGCTGCTGTGCTCTGGGTGTTGAAGCTTTCTAATCCCATCTCCTCCAGGCCAATACTTGGATTTGGGTATTTCGATGTAGTCATTTCATTCTGATCCCAATGGATGATAGCAGGGACTATGTACAATGAACTCTAAACAGCCTGCTTTCTTAACTTTAAAACATCAAGTCGTGTTTGACCCCTGGACAAGATGTGTGTCCCTGTGGCAAGATAGTGTATATGATTCCTCTTGCATGGGATTTCCAGAGGGTTTCATTTTGTTGTCAGGCATCTTGTTTGGTGGCTGAATGGTTCTTCGTTTCTCCTCACACAGCTGCACCACTCCAGCTCATGTAAACTCCCCTGCTTGTCTCTGCAGTCTTTAAAATGAACAAACTTTGTGTTGTAGAGCCATAAGAAAGTGGGAGCCTTATGGAGGGAGACTGGCCTCAGTTGGAAGGACTACTTACCCGAAGGGGAGGATGTACATACCTTTCTCATGGAACAAGTGAGTTCAGAGCAAGTGCTTGCTTCGTGATGTTGGCACACTGATTTTTGGCTCCACATCCCATTTGTTCATGCTCTTCCATCCCCTTCTTATGTGTGGTTGTTTGGGATGTGGGGTGAAGTGTCTCCTGCACTGAGCTGGGGTTAGATTGTTTTCGGAAACACAGGGGGACGGGCTTGTCCCCTCTGCTTCCAGGCACACATCTCCCATCACCTGGCTTCCTCCAGCAGATCTGCTTCTCCAACTGGGGAAATGAGCCCAGAAATGAGGTTTGCAGCGAGGACAGATGTTGTACAGAAGGGCCAGACTGAATGGTAGCGATTATTCACTTATCCCACCTAGTGTTACAATCCCAGAGGGTTTCACAACGATAGGAGCCAGGACTGATGGAAGCCTCCCTTTGTTGCTCTAAGTGATCCACCACCATATTTTAGCACTTAGGAAGTGCTGTACTGTGGGAAGTGAAATGGATATTAAGGCATGGGGCTTAGTGAGGGCACTGTAGCTCCTCTGTCTCATTTTGCAATGAATTGGGGTCTTAGCTGCAGTTTCTGTGAGAAATGCCAGCTCTGGTCACTGCATTCCAGCTCCCCATCGTTTGAGTTGAGTAACGTGCTCTTTATTCCGTGCACACTCATACTGTGTGGGCCTGCAGCTGCTCCGAGGTGCCTGGTGTCTTTGCTGGGTACAAACACGTAGATCCCACATGTTTGTAAATTCGCTGTTCCAAAGGTAGAAAGCAAGTACATAAATCGTTGTAATGATAACTTAGCAGTTGAACAATGCCAGAAAGCAGAACGCAGCGTAGCTTGCTGCCTCAGTGTGGTGTAATTTGGCACAAAAAAAGTGTATTTAACTAATTCTCATTCTCACTTCTGATGTTGCAGAAGTTGGACTTCACGGAGTCCGACTGTTCCAGTTCCTCAGAAGCACTTTCAGAGAAAGAACTCTCTGCAGAAGAGCTGAACAAGCAGCTTGAAAAACTCATTGTTGAGGACAAGGCAAATGATGAACAGATCTTTGACTGGGTAGAGGTATAAAGACTGTTTTTTCCCTCCCTGCACACAGTTTGTTAGCTGCTTCTGTAAACACTGTCTCATCTAAAGGAGCATCTCTGCAGGCTCCTCCCTAGGCACAGGACACTGGGATGAGCAGGTCAGTGCAGTCAGCACTGCCAAAGGATTAAAATCTAAAAGATAAATCAGTTCTCTCATAGGAAGATTTAGGAAGAAAGAATTTTGGCCACATTAACGCTGTGTAACTGTGTTTACACATTAACTGTGTTACACATTAACGGTGTAACTGCCTTTTAAATACTTTGATGCCCAATAAACTGCTTCTGGCTACTTACTGCGTTCTCAAGTGAGTTCGCTGCTGTGTTCTTTCTTCCCAACATAAGCGGTGAAAGCTTCTCACTGCTGTTTGCAGCATGACCTCTGCAGATTCCCCCCCTGCCGTGCTGCAGAAAGGTCCTGAGCAGTCACTGAGGGCACGTGGACCTTTCCCAGTGCACTGGATTGGGCTCTGTAAGAGGAAATAATGAAAAGGGGGGAAAAAAGCCCAGTCAACCTACTGATCTTTCACCCTCCCTCTGGCTGCATCCCTTAAGCCAGATATTTAATCTAGTGTCTGTGTAACATACCCAACCTGATCCATTTAGACGTGCACTTACAGCTGAATCCTGGCCAGCTTTGTTTCAGTTACTCCTGTTGCTGCAGCGCTGTGTTAGAAATGTCAGCTCTCTCCTGCTGAGGGCTACATGAAAGAGCAGAACTGAAAATCTGGGGGCACCCCCCTGGGCTCTTTGTAGTCTTGGACAAGTTACATTGCCATTCTCTGAACTTACACAATGCAAACAAAGCTCCACCCAAAAGCATGCTGTAAAATGGGTTGGAAAAGCCTAAAAAGCTCACTGAACATGTGAAGGGCATTGTGAGAGCCACACTTGGCGGGTTGGGTTTGTTTCTGTGGCTGTGGGGACAGTTAGAGGGTGTGCTGACCACTCCTGCAGCGTGGGGATGTACCTGAGCTGGTTTCAAGAAGGGAATGGGAAAGCTGAGGTCTCACAGAGGAGTGAACTTGATTTCTGCTGCAGCAGCTTTTGCTGAGCTTGTACCTGTGCCACAGGCAGCAGTGGAGTTTGAACGGGTTGCTCTCACCCAGTGGCATGTTTTTAACCGATCCGTTTGCTCTTGATTTCAGGCTAATCTAGATGAAAGCCAGATGAGTTCACCTACATTCCTTAGAGCTTTAATGACAGCAGTTTGTAAAGCAGCTATTGTAGGTGAGTAACTCACAATGTAAACACTGTACAAACCAAATGTGCAGAGTTGTTTTCTATCTTTCAGGTTTCTGTCACCTTCTCTCTCCTGAGGCTGTTTTTTGTCACACGCTATAGCACCATATCAAGTTGTAGTGCTCACGAGTGGGTTATTGCTTCCCCGTTATGGTGTTCCTGAGGCCGTAGCATATCCCAGTGACCTCTCATGAGCAGATGTTTCAGTCGACTCTAAGTAATGCCAGGTTGCTCATGGGTTTTTCCTATTGAAGATGGGAATGTGCTGCTAGACATTATTAAGGTAATCAGCATTTCCCCTCCAGTGTCAGCAAGTACATGTGGGTGCTCTGCCATCACAGATCGCCATGTGCGAGGTGGCAGCGTGGATTGCAGGAGAGAAGCCAGCCTGCATCTCATCTTGGTAGTAGGTTTACATCCAAAGTAGCAGTTCTGGACATAAATTCAAGTAATCTACAGTTTATGTGTCGGCAGTTGGCTGGAAATGGAGGGATCCCGAGGCAGAGAGAGCCTCAGCCCCTTGGGGCTTGGATAGAGCTGCAGCCAGAAACATCTGGTCAGATCGCTTTGCTTTCTGTAACTTCACTGTTGGCATCAGGCAAGGCAAAAAGTTGTGCTTGTAAGGCAGCCAGTTGTGCTGTGAGCTCCAAGGGTTGCACGTCCCGGTGGAGGGAAGGGCCTGAACTTCATCTTGTTGGGAGGGAAAGGAGCCCAGCTCCTTTCTTCTCACCAGAACAGAACCTTTCTGGTGCCACCTAGTGTTAATGGCGAAATGACTCGGGATTTGATTACAGATGTTTAAGGGTTTCCCTGATGTGTATCAGGAACATCTGGTTTATGTTGTGACCTTGCCTCTAATTGAGCAGGTTTGTTTTCAAAATATCACTTAATTGTCTTGCATGATCGACTTAGAAGCTGCTGAATCATTTATCTATGTTCCAGATGGACTTCTAACGCCATTTTTTCATGTATTCCTGATTTCTTATGTCATATGCAGCTTATGGTTCTGTTTCTGCCTTGGTATTTTAATATATAATCTTCTCAAACCTTCCGTATAACTGAAATTTTAGCCCTACCCTTTGTACACACTTTGGACACCCAATTGCCTGAGGAAACAACGCTTTGTGCTGCAAAGTAAGGCTGGAATCCCTCTGTGTGTGGCAACAGGCTGGGTATGGCCAGGTCGCTGCAGATACTGGTTGAATTTGGGGAACTGGAAGAACCAAGACTTCCAGGAAAAGCCAAAGAAATACTTGTGATGTTCCTCCTCTTCCTTTTCCTCTCCACATTAACCCGTGTCTGTGATTTCTGTTTGAATCAGTAAAAGACATGCCCCTGGTGCCATCTGCCAGAGCTGACCCTGTTTTCCTCTCTTCCCCTCAGCGGAATCTTCTAGCTTCCGTGTGGACACTGCTGTTATCAAACAGAGAGTGCCGATCTTAATCAAGTACCTAGACTCAGACACAGAGAAGGAACTACAAGCACTTTATGCACTACAAGCATCAATAGTAAAACTTGATCAACCTCCTAGTAAGTGTTGCCTCTGTGCTGGGGATTTGAATGCTGACAGTGTGAGGGAAAGTTGTTTCTGTGAGGGTGGAGTCGAGGATGTGCTTTTCCTTACCTTCTTGTACACAACAGAGGAGGGAAAACACCGCACAGAGGTTTCTGCTTGTCCCCACGTGTTTGGCCAGGGGCTGGCTCTTACGGGTTGCTCCTGTCAGCAGCCATGCAGAAGGAAGGACAAACCCTGTTGATAAAAACAGAGGAAAAACCAAAGATAACCCATTGAGTTTACGATACCTGGCCATGTGGGAGCACTGGGTGCTGTAATTGCACTTGGGCTCTGTGGACTTGGAGGGAATGAAATGATTTTGACAGCTGATGGGTCTTGTCCCAGAGACACTGCAGAAACCTCTGTTGGAAAAGAGGAGAGGGAGTTGCCAAAGGAACAGGAATTCCTGGGGAATCTACAGCACAAAATCAGAGTGCCCAGCACCACCCGAGTTGATCGTCCTTAGCTTTAAGGCACTGGTTGTTCGTTATCCTGGAGAGGAGCTGGCTGCAAGGTCCAGCGGGAGGAGGATGGGCTGCTGGAGACTGCTGCCCAGCCATGGCTGCTGGTCCAGCTTTCCCTATCACAGAATCATAGAATCAACAAGGTTGGAAAAGACTTTCAAGATCATACCACTAATCCATGGCACTGAGGGCCTCGTCTCCACGGTGTGTGAACACTTGCAGGGACTGTGGCTCCAGCACTGCCCTGGGTACCTTTTCCAATGCCTGAGCACCCGTTGGGGAAGGAATTGTTCCTCAGCTCCATCTAAACCTGCCCTGGTGCAGCCTGAGGCCGTTTCCTCTTGTCCCATCCCTTGTTCCTTGGGAGCAGAGCCCAGCCCCCTCCTGGCTCCATCCTCCTCTCAGGCAGTTGTAGGGAGTGATCAGGTCCCCCCTGAACCTTCTCTTCTCCAGACTGAACCCCCCAGCTCCCTCAGCCGTTCCTCCTCACACTGTGCTCCAGGCCCTTTCCTGCAGAGCAGGAGTTACCCACTGGCATCAGAGGGACCCATGCTCCCTCTCATCTGTGTGTAAGCAGCCCGGAAGCAGTAACTCAGTAACAGACTTACTCATATCTGCATCTCTCGCATTAAAGGTCCCATTAATCCCCTTATCCATAACCATGCTTTGTCCACTGACACACTTTCTCTCCTGTTATGCCATCTCTGCAGATCTGTTGCGGATGTTTTTCGACTGCCTGTACGACGAGGAGGTAATATCAGAGGACGCCTTCTACAAGTGGGAGAGCAGCAAGGACCCAGCAGAGCAGAATGGGAAAGGAGTAGCGCTAAAATCAGTCACAGCATTCTTCACGTGGCTACGGGAGGCCGAAGAGGAGTCGGAGGATAATTAAAACTTAAAATACAGAGAGAAAAAAGAGAAAAAAAAAAAAAAAAGAAAGGATTTAAGTATTTTTTTAACAAGTTTCACGTCTTCGCCAATCAGAGTGCAGCAAAGCCAATGCTCACACAGACCCCCTTCCCCACACACGCACGAGTGGGAGAGGTAACATACATAAACATCAAGGTGACCGTGGAGGAAAAAAGGTACTTGAAAAACAAACACATACAACAGAAAAAGCCAACTTCAAACCTGAGGGCGGGAGCACTAAACCAAAACACATGTATTATTTATAGAAAATATTTTCTGTTTTAATCTTTTGGGTTTTTTTTTTTCCTTCTTCTTTTCTTTTTAAACAAGGACTTAGAGAAAAAACACAAAAAAAAAACACAAAAAAAAAGCGACCACGAAGCGAAACAAATCCGTTGAGCAAAAAAAACCAAAAGAACAAAAAAAGAAAAGAAAAACTTTTAATTTATTATTTTAAGGACTGCAAATGCCAGTGTAATTTTTAAATTTGCAGTTGCTGTATACAAATTGTATAATAGAACAAAAGCCAAGAAATAAATTTCCCTCCCCTTCATCCGCACCTCAGTTTTGTTTCCAAGCATGACACAGTAGAACTTCCCAGGGGGTTGGGGTGAGGTAGATGAGGAAGAGACCCGGTTTTATGTTCTGTTCTTTTTTAAATGGCCATCAGATCTTTCTGCCTCTCTCCGCTTGCTTCAGAAACTTAAACAAAAGAGAACGCAGTAATCCAAACCCCCGCCTAACCTTGGAACGGAAGGAAACGCATTTGAGACACACGCTGCGGACCAGAGCGCTCCGAAAACAAAAGTAACTCATTCGAACCAGTGCTCCCCTGGGGGAAAAAAAAGAGAGCCCTTAGTGCTACTTTGAGAACCTTTAGAGCAACTTTAAGGCTTGTAAATACATAGAACAAATATTTAAAAAAAAGGAAAAAAAAAAAAAAGAAAAAAAGAAATTGACTCGATACTATTTCTTTTCACTTTCAAAATATAAAGAACAAAATAAAGACAAACGTTGCAAGTTTAACAGAAAGTCAAACGACTTCTCCTTTGGCAGCTGCTGAATGCGTGGCACCATCGCTCCCCGGTCGCGGTGTAGCTCCTCGGTTCCAAATTGTGTACCTATAGTGTGTGTCTGTGTGTCCAGCAAAAAGAGGGGTGAGAGCAATTGTTGTGTAAGAAAATAAGGAAAAAAGGGGGGGGGATGCTGCTTGGGAGACCTTTCCTGCAGAGAACTTGCTGGCAGGGCTGCTGCGGGTGTGTTTGGTTCCCAGCATGTTGTTGGGAGACAGCCTCAGGGGTGGTTGGTGCTGGTCCCAGAGTGGTTTTCCCAGCCGTGCGGCTGTGGTGTCTCTTATGTGACTTGGATCTCTGGCATCGTCCTGGGGACCTGGGATCCTGATAGCTCCGGAGGTCACAGCCGCTCGAGCAGAGAACCGACAGCCCCTCACCGTGGTTTGCTGCTGCTCTTCGCATCTCCTGGTTGCCTTGCTGTGCCTGAGGAACCCAGACACCCGTAAGGATGAACGCAGAAGCACCCTACACGAGTCAAGAGGAGGAACAAGCAATGTGGTGCTCCCCCAGCTCTGCCCACCCCATGATAGTGGCTGAAGGCTGAGTGCTGCCCAGGTACAGCTGAGCAGCAGTGGCTCTGCGGTGCAGTGGGAGCTCCAAACTGAGCTGCTGCTGTGTGGGTGAAGTCACCTGTGTGTCTCTCCAACCAAAAATGACCTGCTGGCTCTCACTGTGAAGAAGCATCGGCCACAACACAAAGGTTGTGAAGCCCCAAAACGTTTGTGAACTGTGGTCCATGGAGCGCGAGTAACCTGTGGAGCACGTGCTGGTGGGATCTGCAGCACTAGGTGCCCACATGATGCTGTCCTTCTCCTTCTAGCTGCTAAATCACTTCTTTTTTTAAAAAAAAAGGGGAAAAAGGTAAAAAGTAAAAAAAAAAAAAGGAAAAGAAAGAAAAAAAGGCTTGAGATACATTAAATGCTTTCTTAATCTTACCTTTACATGTAAACAATCGCTGTACTTGCAGAAGGATGTTATTTGGTCACCGAGGGAAAGGGAGGAGGGGGCCTGGTTGTGGCTAGAGGGGAGATGTCCTTGAGACGCTTCCCCTGTTAACCTGCACTCCACACCATGAATTGAGCTCGGAAATCCATGGCCTGAAACACGAGAGCATTGTTTGGGGTTTTTTAGTAACAATAAACCACTTTTCTCTGAAGTTTTATTAAGAAAAAGAAAAGAATACTCTCACCCTTAATATCCCCATATGTTTGTATCTGCTGGTGTGACATCCACCGACCCCTCGTCCACAGCCATGTCCCCTCCTGCCTCGCAGTTGGGTGCAGTGGTTTGGTGTCTCAGTGTCTCCAAAAGGCTGGTCCACATGGAACCCCCCACCCAGCAGGTCTCAAGGGGTGTGTGTTAAACCTCTGCAGAAGGTCGTGTGGTGCTGCTCTGGCAGCAGTCAGGTTTGAGCCACAACAGGAGCGGGTACATGATGGTTTGTTGCAGTTAAATAGATGTGGATACGTAAATGAGGTCAAATACTTGCTCCTGATGAATTTCCTCTCTGCGGTTTCTCATTAGGGCCTTGAGCAAGCTGCTGTAGTGGAAGGTGTCCCTGCCTGTGGCAGGGAGCTGGAACTGAATGATCTTAAGGTCCTTTCCAACCAAAACCAGTGTTTGGTTCTATGGGCAGTATCAGACCCCGCTGGGCATGTGAGTGTGTGACACCAGAGCCATGCTGTGCATGGACTGCAGTTTATTCATCTGCCACCTTGAATCAAAAAGGAAGAAATTGCTGCAGAGCCTTCGAACAGCCATGTGCATTGAGGTGTGTCAGGGCAGGGAACTTGGGGGAGCTTGAACCTTTTGGCTGAAAGAGTTGGAAAACCGCTGGCTGGAGGGAGAGGGAACAGTGAGCCTGAGGGGAGAGGAGAGGTGGGAAAGTCTCCTCTCCTTGTTTTTAAGGTTAAACATTCCTGGAGGGTGAGAACTTGCCCTTTAGCATCCTGCGGGCACCAGGAAGAGACTTTTCAGATGTTTTAAGGGGTTTTTTTCTGCATTACCCAAAGGCTCTTCGCCTTTGGTGGGTTTGCAGCATGGCGAGCTTTGTGCTTTTGGAAGGATTGTCAGTTTAGCTGCATGCGGAGTGCTGTGAGCAGTTCACGCATGAGACCTTGAGCACTCCGGCTGTGGGCATGTTACCTTGAGGCTCAGCTTCCCACCAATGTCATCCCAAGGAGCGTATCTTACACCAATCTTGGACTGAACCTGCTTTCTCTGCTCCCTTTGTGCTGCCACGTGCCACTTGCTTACCTGCACCCATGTGGAGATGTGGTTGCTTTTCAGCTGCCTTCCAGAGCAGCACAGGGTCAGAGGCTGTTGTTGCTCCTAAGGACATGGCCCGTGGTCCTGGAGGATCTGTTAAGATACGTGAACCAGAAAAGGGGATCATTAATTAGGTTCCTGTGAGAATGTGGTTTGTGGGAGCCTCATTTTAGGCGAGTGAGGTGGCTGTGGTTACTGTGAGTGTTACACCTGAGCAGGAGGACAGCAAATTTCCACTAAGAATACTACAGGGTTGTTTTTTCCCCTCCCAGTCTTTGTCCTTTAAGGCATTAACAACATCTCCTGGGCAGGCTCGTGAACATGGCAGGGAGTTAATGCAGCTCAGCAGGAAGGAGCTGCAGTAGAAGCCATTTCCACCCCTGGGATCCTTTCTTGTCCGAGGCTGTGTGCACTAGCAAAGGCACGGGCAAGAAGGAGCAGATGCAGCACTTACATCCCTGGTTATTGCTGCAGCCCCCCCAAGCCTGAAGCAGTCAGATAGCCGATCTCCGCTCCGGGGCTGCCCAAGGCCGGTTTCTTCCTAGGGAAGTGTTTCAGAAACAGATTGGCCATTTCTGTGACCAAGGTCAGGCAATACCCCAGTACTGGACGTTGCACTCCACCTGCTTGTGTTAGCGTGCTCAGGTTTTAACCTCACTTTCTCAGGAAGCCTCAGGTCCAGGAGCAGACCTTGGTGCATGGAAAAATCTTTTTGCCCTTCCTGGTACAGGACAAAGAGACCACGCAGCGGGAGAAGGGATTCCTCTGCAGAGGTGGTTTCGGTGTGCAAGAAGGCGGATTTAAGCCAGTAGGACCTTACACTCGTCATTGCTGCATTCCTGCAACTCACAGAGCCTTTCGTACCAACCCCATAGACTGCTTTTTCTGATAAAGGAAAAAACAGCCTCTAAACAGTCTTGTTAACTCCTGAAAACGTTTAAAAGCAATTGCAGATGGCGGCATCTCGCTGCCAAAAGGGTGGCTGAGACTGTTCCTGCTGCATTTTGTTCCAGCACAAGTCATTTGTTCAGATACAGGGACCTGCAGCTGGTTGCCTTGTCAGAAGCACTGGTGCAGAGGAGCTGTTACACTGTGCCCCTGGTGCTCCTCGCATCATTTGGTTTGCAGATGTGAGAGGGTTTAGCTTTGGGGACAGTAAGCTCAAAATCAGACATACCAGAACACTTTTGTACCTTTAGATTCCACACCTCTGGCCTTGAGGCATTGAACTGCCTTTAGAGGAGTTGGCTGCAGGGTGGTGAGTGGTGGTGGTAGAGGCTGGGTCAGGGTGAAGCCATCAGGAGATGTCCAGGCTGGCAAGTGCACCAAGCTCCCACTTCACACAGTTCCTCTAGCAGGGAGAGCTTGGCTTTTCTGCTCTTTGGGAGACGTTGGTCCTCTGCTGCTGCCCAATACAAGGCCAACCAAGCAGCACCTCCAGCCAAGCAGCATCAGCAGGAGCAGGAGCTATTGGCATGCTGCTTTCTTTTAATAAGGTGCCAATCCAGAGCCCTTGCACGAGATGCCACACGCTGATAGAAACTCCAAGCAACAGTTTGGTGCAGCCTGGGGGCCATGTGCAAGCTGCGGCAACCATCAGATACAGTGCTTGGGGACAAGGAGGCCTCAGCCCAGAGCATCCTACTTGGCTGCCCAGCTCCCAGCCCAGCCCTGCAGAGAACTCACATGGAGCCACTGCGGGAAAACCACAGCAATGGGCAAGCAGCCACAGCGAGAGATTGATTAACCCACTCAGCTTCCAGCGGCGTGACTAAATCCCTGCCAATATCCAAGGAAACTTGGTAGTCTTCCCTTGCGTTTTCCAAGTGGCTCCGCTTCCCACCTTTGGTAACTACCATGGAAGTGTGGTCTGCTGAAATAACTCCTGCTTATTTAAATGCTGCTGTAGGGATGTCTGACTGTGATCCACGGAAAGCTTTGGTCACGCGGCACCGGATTCTGTTCCTCCTTTCCAGCTGCTAAATTGTGCTGAAGCAGCAACAGGAATCGAACCAGCTCCTGCTCCATTCAGTACTTTCCAAAGGGGAATTTGTCCAAGTGCGCAGTTGTTGTCCCAGCTGCAGGGATGGTTGTGCTGTGGTTGCAAATTGGAAAGGGGAGAGGGGGCTTGGGGAAGGCAATCAGTGCTTTTGAGTAGGAAACCTCTGTATGATTGAGTGAGCACATGGTAAAGCCTGGCCCTTGCATGCTGGGTTGTCCTGCTGCAGCCCCTGTAAGGGTTAATAGCAAATGCCCTCATGTAGCAGAGTTTAAATAAGCTCAGGTGTATGGAGCATTAGGGAATGTGGAGCAGAGCCCTGTTGGAAGTGTTTTATCACAGCATTGCAGGGAACAGCTGGAAGGGAGCTGACACGATCACCTGAGTGGATGCAGCTGGTACATTCAGGTCTCACCCACACAGGAAAATTGGTTGTTTCGGTGCAAATGCTCTGGGCCACTAAAGTTGTCCTAATGTGGATAATCTGCCACCTCCTGTTTCTGTCTGTGTATGAACTGGGACCTTCACCAGGAGCTGGTGTGAGCAGGGAGCAGGCGCCCAGCCTTACCCACCCTCTGCAGGGCTGTGATCCACAGCTGTGGGTGCAGCACACAGATCTGGTCAATGCACGGCCCTGCGCTGGGGGTTTTATACACCGTGAGCATCAAACATGAGAACCTTTATATGCCTTCTGTGCAAAACAGGAGTCAAGTGCTTCACCCATCCTCCAAGGAAATACAGCCAACTCTTTCAGGCCTCCTCCAACATCACAAGATGGATATATAGAGTAGGAGCCTGAGCTGTGGCTGACACAGCTTGAAGAAAAGCCAGTCGGCAGGATTTCCCATGGAGATGAGCACCAGAGCTGACCACAGGCTTCAAACGAGAGCCATGGCCAAAACTGCTTGAAATTCCTGCTCAACCCAAAGGTTTCTGTCTTCTCAGAACTACTGTAACACCACAAAAAGTTCACAACTTTTGGAGTGATGACAGCACCTGCAGTAAGGATCTATTTCAAGTTAGAGTGTCTCTAGAAAAGCAGCAGCTTGTGGAGGCAGCTTAGGCCACAGCATTCTCCTGCTCCAGATTTCTGTCAGCTCCAGCAGCATTTGTATCTTCCGCCCACTGTGGGGGAGGATCTTGTTCGGGACCACCTTAGGAACCTGAATGTACACAAGTCCATGGGACCGGATGAAATCCATCCACGGGTCCTGAAGGAGCTGGCAAATGAAGTTGCTAAGCCACTGTCCATCATATTTGAAAAATCATGGCAGTCAGGTGAAGTTCCCGATGACTGGAAAAAGGGAAATATAACCCCCATTTTTAAGAAGGGGAAAATGGATGAGCCAGGGAATTACAGACCAGTCAGTCTCACCTCTGTGCCTGGCAACATCTTGGAGCAGATTCTCCTGGAAGGCATGCTAAGGCACATGAAAACCAACAAGGTGCTTGGTGACAGCCAGCATGGCTTCACTAAGGGGAAATCCTGCCTGACCAATCTGGTGGCCTTCTATGATGGGGCTATGGAACTGATGGACAGGGGCAGAGCGGTTGATGTCATCTACCTGGACTTGTGTAAAGCCTTTGACACTGTCTCCCATGACATCCTTCTCTCTAAGTTGGAGAGACATCAATTTGATAGGTGGACCACTCGGTGGATAAAGAACTGGCTGGATGGCCGCACGCAAAGAGTAGTGCTCAGTGGCTCAGTGTCCAGCTGGAGACCGGTAACGAGTGGTGTCCCCCAGGGATCGGTGTTGGGACCGGTCTTGTTCAACATCTTTGTGGGTGACATGGACAGTGGGATTGAGTGCGCCCATAGCAAGTTTGCCGATGACACCAAGCTGTGTGGTTCGGTTGATACATTGGAGGGAAGGAATGGCATCCAGAGGGACCTTGACACGCTTGTGAGGTGGGCTGATGCCAACCTGATGAAGTTTAACCATGCTAAATGCAAGGTCCTACACCTGGGTCAGAGCAATGCCAGGCACAGCTACAGATTGGGCAGGGAGGAGATTGAGAGCAGCCCTGCAGAGAAGGACTTGGGGGTGTGGGTTGATGAGAAAATGAACATGAGCCGGCAGTGTGCGCTTGCAGCCCAGAAAGCCAACCGTATCCTGGGCTGCATCAAAAGGAGCGTGACCAGCAGGTTGAGGGAGGTGATCCTGCCCCTTTACTCTGCTCTCGTGAGACCTCACTTGGAGTATTGTGTGCAGTTCTGGTGTCCTCAACATAAAAAGGACATGGAGCTGTTAGAACAAGTGCAGAGGAGGGCCACGAGGACGATCAGGGGACTGGAGCACCTCTCGTATGAAGATAGGCTGAGAAAATTGGGGCTGTTGAGCCTGGAGAAGAGAAGGCTGTGTGGAGACCTCATAGCAGCCTTCCAATACCTGAAGGGGGCCTATAGGGATGCTGGGGAGGGACTCTTCATTAGGGACTGTGGTGAGAGGACAAGGGGTAATGGGTTTAAACTTAAACAGGGGAGGTTTAGATTGGATATGAGGGAGAAATTCTTTACTGTGAGGGTGGTGAGGCCCTGGAATGGGTTGCCCAGGGAGGTTGGGGATGCTTCATCCCTGGCGGCGTTCAAGGTGGGGTTGGACATAGCCTTGGATGGCATGGTTTAGTGGGAGGTGTCCCTGCCCATGGCAGGGGGGTTGGAACTCGATGATCTTGAGGTCCTTTCCAACCCTTACTATTCTATGATTCTATGATTCTATGATTTGCTCCAGAAACTTTGGTGTATTTAATGTATTTATTTACTTGCTATGAACTGATATAAAAATGGGTCGGTGGGTTGGGAAGTGTGCAGGTGAACAGAACACCCCTTGGAAAAGGGGAAATGGCTTGAAGAGATAAACCTAATGAGGTTAGCTTTAAGGGTAAGGGTTAGAGGGGCAGCCACAGGCATCCCCTAGCTGGGATGCTAGGAAAAGCATGGAGAAGAAATTGTTAGGAAGCTGATAAGGAATAAAGAGATCAAAGGTGATGTCTGCAAGGCTACAAAGTGGCAGGAAATGTGTGGGTTTAAGTCGGAAGCAGAAAAAGAGTGATTTTTTGCACAGAATTGCAGGAGCTGCAGGGCTGACAGTAAGAGTGCTGCTGGAAAAGGTAAGTATGAATTAGAAGAGAACTGTAAGTTGTCCTGGTGATCATGAGACACGTGTCTTGGGTCAAGTGAATGAGCAGCATAGGGGGAAATTGTGGTTAAAGAGCATCACCTCGTGTCTTCTAAAAGTCTGTATTTCTACTGGATATGTAAAAGGGGAAAAAATCCAGAGGCACAAAGCAGCTCAAGCCTCAAGTGCTGTGTGTGGGACTGCAGGAAGGGTGATCCTGCTGCATTCCAGGCAAATCCTTCCTCACTTAATTATACATGTGCTGCCAGCAAAAGGCCTCTGGAAGTTTATGTGTGGCTCTGCAAGAGGAAAGCGAGACCCACACGAATTAAATGTCCTCATTCTGTGATGGTTGTGGGATAACTCAGCACTGCTCCCTGTGCAAACCCATCAGGTCAAGCTGAACCCAGCAGCCACTGTCCCCTCATTCTGGGCACTGCACCGGCTGAATGGAAACTTCAAAGCAGAACAGTCCCATCAAACCAAAATGATCCCCCTCCAGTGTGTGTTCAGGGATAACCAGATCTGAAGGTAAGAAGCTTCTCATAGAATATTTGATTTGTTCTTCAAAGCGCAAGAAGCTGAATAAGCAGCAGCAGGATGGGAAGCTTTAGGGATGAAAGAGTGAGGTGACAGGAAGGAGCTCCCAGCCTGCTGATGATCAGACATGGGCTGATATGGAATGAGGCTCTAATTCTCCTAAAGCCAAGTGGGCTGTGCACCAAGAATGTATAAAAAGGCTTTTTAAAGTGGATGCAAAAGTTGAGGTAAGAACGGAAAAGCAAAAATCCCACCAATAACTTGGGGTGACAACACCAGAGGTGAGGGCTAAATATAACCAGAGCTGAAGTCTGGAGCTACAGGTCACTGCTAAAACAGAATTTGGCCACATAGGCAGTGGGATGAGAACGTATCAGCAGAAGCTGATTTCAGCATATAACATGCATAATGAGACAAAAGTGATGAAAAAGGCAATAATAATCTTGTGCTTTGTACCATATGTGGCAGGTAGCTGTTAAGTAATGCAGGAGCAGTGCTTATTAAATAAAAAGCATTCATTTTAAGTAAAAAAGGTGGCAAATGGGGAAATTACGTGTTGATGTAGGGTATGAAATTTAACAACAGTAGCCCCTGGGTTGGAGTTGCTGTGCCCAGATGCCTTTAAACCAGAAGCACAATAGGTTTCATGTGTGTAGCAGAACATGTGGCACTGCTCTGGCTACAGGGTGGAAATGGTAAATCTCTTGCCATGCAAATTTTACAGCTACTCCTCAGGATCAACAGCGACATCTCTCAATGTTTAGGCTGCAAGCAGAGCTGTATGGTCAGAACCCAAAGGCAAACCTGTGAAAGCTCCAGGGCAGTTGAAAGATGTAATCAAACTAACTGATTTTCAGGACAAAAACCCCCATGAAGCAGTTGGAATCCTCCTAGAGCAGCACCTGGAGGGGCAGGAATGGGGCTGAAAATGTTCAGTGCTTACCTAAAGTGCTTAGTGCTTATTATAAGTATTTGATGATGATAATGCTCTACACAATTACAGATGCACTCTGACAGCAGCCTCCCACTGAAGCAGGACTCCCTGGGGATGGATTTCCCTGTCCTGCGCTGTTTGTATCACAGAATCCCAGACTGGTTTGGGTTGGAAGGGACCTTAAAGCTCCTCCAGTTCCAACCCCTGCCACGGGCAAGGACACCTTCCACTGGAGCAGCTTGCTCCAAGCCCCTGTGTCCAACCTGGCCTTGAACACTGCCAGGGATGGGGCAGCCACAGCTTCTCTGGGCACCCTGTGCCAGTGCCTCAGCACCCTCACAGGGAAGAACTTGTGCCTAAGAGCTCATCTCAGAGCACCTCCATGGCCTCCTCTGGACTCGCTCCAGCAGCTCCATGCCCCACAACTTCACTCCTGTCACCAGCATACAGCATGCAGCACCGAGGGAATGGGGAGGAAGACACCAATGATACAAGCCAAAAACCAGGGCAGAGGAGATGGAACAATGGGGTTTGGTCCTGCTGCAGGACTCAGCTGCCTCTCCCAGATGAGGTATTTTTGCAAGAGCCCACCACGGTCAGGCAGTGTGTGGCTGGTCAGGAATGTGCAGGGCCCACAGCTGCGCTCTGGGGTGGATTTTGAGGTAAAAACCAGGGGAGGAGGCAATAAAAGCTTCTCTCCTCCTCTGCTTGCATCTCTGTGGCTCAGGCAGCGCAGGGGCTGGGTATTGCACAAAGGCTTGCAGCGAGCAAGGGGAGGGCAGCTGGGGTGATTTCATCTTTTCCTGCATGCAGGCTTAAAAGCCGGCAGTAAGGAGCACATTCCCCCTCAGTCCCCTCTCCTCCACCTCCCAATCCCTCCCCTCCTGCCAGAGAGGCACCGCAAGGGGGGGGAAAGGCCAAAGAACACATTTTCCTGCAGCTGCATGGAATGTTTAGCAAAGCGGAGCCATCTGGCTAAGGTGCTTCCAGGGCTGATCAGTGCAGGAGACAAAGGGCTGTACGAAAGCAAAGCATCACAGAGATAACCTGGAGTGGAGAAGATGACACTGAGCAGGGCCAGGCCTTGGTCACAATAGCTTGGCTTCGGGAAGCGACATCCTCAGGTATAGTACAGCTACAGCAGCCACCTTACTGGGGGAAAAAGCTGAGGTCAGAACCAGTCAAGGCACTATTACAGAAACAAGACACCTCCACAATGCTTTGAATGGTGTTAGTGCTTCTAAAAAGTGCTCACAGAGGGGCTTTCCATCACAGGAAGGAGAAAAGTGCCCAAATAAATGTGTTGGTGCCCGTACAGCCTTGAAATCTTGGAAACAGGATGGAGAGGGAGAGGTTGGCAAGGCACAAGGCAAGGACCATGTGCAGAAAACAAAGATGAAAAACTGGGCAAGATGAAGAGTTCTGTGGCATGTTTGGAGGCAGCTTGCAGAATGCCTATGGCAGAAAATAGGCAAGGGAACTGAGGATTTGTACCTTAAGTGAAGGGGAAGTAGAGAGATTTGGGGGCGAGATAAAAAAGCTTACCCATAGTTCTAGCCAAAACAATATAGAAACAAACGGAGCCTGAGGTATGCAGAAAGAGATTGTGTTCATTACTTCTCAGTGTACTCTGCACAGTCCTGAAGGAATACCAATGTGGGTCACGCTCTGCAATGCTGATCCTCACCCTGGTGGGTGAGGCACAGGTAATGCAGCTAAAGAGACAAGAGTGAAGTGAAGGAGCACCAGGGCAGGATCCTTTCTGCAAGTGAGGGCCTGTAAGCATGTTTGGACAGGAGATTCCCAGCTTGCAGCCAGATCTCAACCATGGAACTGGTGTAATTGAGGCAGGCAGTAAATCACAAAGCTAGTGAGACTGATGGGGGGGGGGGGAAGAGGCGGTAACGAGGCTGAGTCAAAGCAAAGGCAGCCACTGGAGAAATCACAAGCAGCAGGAGAAAGAGGCCAGAGCAACGACAAAAGAATGGTTTGGGTGGAAGGGACCTTCAAAGCTCATCCAGTTCCAACCCCCTGCCATGGGCTTCCACTGATCGAGCTGCCCAGAACCACATCCAGGCTGGTCCTGAACGTCTCCAGGGATGGGGCATCCACCACCTCTCTGTACAACCTGTGCCGGTGTTTCACACCCTCAGTGTAAAGGATTTTTTCTTCCGTCCAGACTGAATCTCCTTTTTTCTTTTCGTTTAAAACCATCACCCTCCTGATGTTGCAATGAGCCCTGCTGGAAAGTCTCTTCCCATCTTTCTTTGGGAAGCCTTTTAACAACTGAAAGGCTGCAATAAGGTCTCCCCTTCAGGAGCCTTCTCTTCTCCAGGCTGCCCCAGCCCAGCTCTCTCAGCCTGGCTCCAGAGCAGAGCTGCTCCAGCCCTCGCAGCATCTCCATGGCCTCCTCTGGCCTCGCTCCAACAGCTCCACGTCCCTCTTGTGCTGCTGCCCCAGAGCTGGATCAGGGCTGCAGGGGGGCTCTCCCCAGAGCGCAGCAGAGGGGCAGGATCCCCTCCCTGAGCTGCTGCTCACGCTCTGGGGGTGCAGCCCAGCACAGGGGGGTTCTGGGCTCAAGCGCACACTGAAGCCGGGTCATGGGGAGCCCCTCATTGACCAACACCCCCAGGCCGTTGCTGCAGCGCTCCGGAACGGATCCTCCGGCGAGTAAGGATGAGCAGGGGCCCGCGGGCGGCTCCGGCCCTCAGCGGCGGGAGGCGGGAAACACCTCATACCAGCGCAGAGCGCCCGACGGCCGCCGGGGGCACGCACGTACGTACGTATGTACGTAGTTACGCACACACGCCCCCCCTTCCCTCCGCGACGTGGAGGCGGAGGGAGGGGGGGGCTACGTTCGAAAAATGCCCGCGGCCTCCCATTGGCTGGCGGCCCCCCTCGCCCCGCCCCCCGCGCGCCCGGCGGCAACACCCCCGCCACCGCCCCGCCCCTTTGCCCCGGCCCCCCCCCCTCAGCACCCCCCCGCCGGTTCCCCGCCGCCATTAGAGGGGCCGCTTTGTGTCCGCTGGTGAGTCCCCGCCGCCGGGAACCGAGGCCGGCAGGGCCCGGGAGGCTGCGGGGTGAGGCGCGGGGGCGGCCTGGCGGGGCCCCCGGAGCTCCCGTCAGCGCCGCGCCTCGCCTCCTCCCTGACAGGCCTGGGGGTGCGGGGGGGGTGCTGCGCGTACGGTGAACGCTGTTACGGTGAGCGTGGCCTGCTCATCCCCTCACGCACACGCGCGCTCCTCTGCCCCAGACAGGCCCGAGGCCGCGGCTCCGAGCCTTGGGGGTGCGGGCCTCGACGGCCCTCACAAAGGAGCTGCGGGCCTCAAAGCGCTCCTCCCGGCCTGCTGGCGCCCGGTAAACAGTGGCGGGGAAGGGAAGGTCAGCGGCGGAGAGGGCTGGCGGGGGTGCGGCACGAGGAGTGACCGTTGTTGATGAACTTAAGAAGGGCCTCTGCTCCTATGGCCGCTTCCCGCCTTTTGGTTCCTGGCTGCAGCAAGGCTTTTCCTGCCTGAGCTCCCTTCGTCATAGGCCGCGGAGGGGCTGCCGCTGGAGGGGAGCCTCTGTCCGGGCTGTCAGTGTGGCTCTGCTGCCGAAAAGCAGCTCCTCATCCCATCCGCTGCGGTTAGAGGTGCATGCTGGCCGAAGCGTGAGGCTGCGAGGCCTTTCTGGATTCCTCGCTGAGCCCCTGTGGTGGTCACAGCCTCGTTAAAGAATGTTAATTACCCTACTCTCCTTATGGCACATGCCTATCCATGAAGAAGGGTATTAAATTCCAGTCTGGAGTGGAGGGGTTTCCATTCTGGGTTCATCACCCACACTGCCATTCTGGCCTTGGTTTTTCAGTTAAAAACTTGGAAAAATGGGGAGGGAAGGAGCAGCTGATGTGAAGCGGTGTAGCCCTTGTCAGGCCAGAAGGGCTGCACCAGCTTGCTGTGATGAGGACAGCTCCAGCCCAAAGCCTTCCTGCCTGGATTCTGTTTTTACTCTCACTGGTGTCTGTGAATCCTGGGGGAATTCTCAGACTGTGCTTCAGGGGAGGAAAAGTTTGATAATGTGGGGCTGTTGGGGGTGTTTGCTCCTTTGTAAGGTGCTGCAGGGGCTGGCAGTCTGCTCCTATCTGGTATTTCACAGGTTGTTCTTATGGGAGTCTCACTTGGCAGTTGAACTACTTCTGGGTTAACAAGCATATCACTTCTCAGTCCTTATCTCTGTCCTTCGGGGTAATAATTGCACTCTGATTTCCATACATGTGGCTTTGTTTGTTTGGTTTCACTATAAATAGTCATTTTAGCATCTTTAAGAAGTAGTTGGCCAGCAGTCCTTGGCAAGCAGCTGTTGTACTGAGGCGAGAAAGGTTCTGAAGTACTCTTGTTTGTAAACAGTGTCACGCTGTTAAGCTCCTTTGTGTGGTGTGTGTTGGACTGATGAGAGGAAGGCCTCACTGGTGAATGTCTCTTTGGTTTGGTTTGGGAGTGGAGGTGTTTCGATGGACTGGGCAGGAGAGGATTTACCTTCCTCAGGAGGGACTTGAAAAGGTTGGTGGACAGAGTGGGAAATCCTCGGATTTTCCCCCCTTGTTTGGGGGTGGGGAAAAAATCCCCACGTAATTTCTGTTTGGGGCAAAGAACTTGGTGTTTATGTCATGTCAACATCTGGCTTTTTGCAGCCTTTCCTCTTTTACTTGTGTGTGCCTTCTAATTCTTGAACTTCTCAACATGTCACACACTGTCCTCAGGTAGAAGCTCTTTGAATTGTTTGTTTTTCTTCAGATCATCTTTTTCTGCTGTGTTTTCCCTTTCAACAGAAACTGATGTATGACTCTTTTGTCAGTGTTGTGTTACAAGTGACCCAGGGCTCTCTGAGGGTTTTAACTGCTGTGGGAGAGAGTGAGAGAAATTTTACTTTGATGGACTCTAATGGGAGGTGTGAGTAATTTTATATAGACTGCAAGGAAATCACAGCTTTTAAAATGTGTAGTTTTGTACAACAGAATAATAAGTAATGGCTGAATAGGTAATAGTTTGGGAGGAGGGTTTTTCTAGTGGCTTTATATTTAATCCATCTAAGGAAGGGGGACGTGGTCTATCAATGGTTTGTACCCTGCTATGTAATGTTAGTGGCCTACGTTTTCATTCAGGTGTCAGTGGTTTGTCAGAATTCATAATGGGTCTTAGAATTAAGATACTTCATCCAAGGCAATAAGATTCCCAGCAGTGGATTTTCATGTTGGAGTAGTTTTAAGTTGGTGACCTAAACTTGTTCTAGAGTTAAAGCTGAGCCCTGTGCCCTCTGTTTCATTCCTTAGCTGCTCGTGTCAGTGGCAGCACATGGAGAGTCTGGATTAAGGACTGTACTAGCCAAAAACTGTTGTCCCACAGAGTGTGATGTCACTGTTATAATCCTGAGCATCAGTGCAGAGGAGGATTATGTTTAGAGAGCAATGTAAGCAGAAATTCTGCTTCCTATTAATGCCTTAGCTGAAGTTTTTGTGAGCTTTTAGGTAGATGGTGCATAATTTAAGCTGCACAGGGCCTGGCTTTGACTCTGTGTTTGGGGGCGTTGAGGGAAGCTCCTTGGTGGAAGATAATCCAGGCCATGGAAATCATCTGCTGTCTTCTGTAGGTCAAAGACTGATGCAGAAAGAATCTGAAACTGGTAGTGGATTTTATATTGAGCTGGTGGTGAAGAATAGTGGAGATGAAGCATGGGTTGTTACTTCTATTTTAATAAACAGCTGTTGAGATAGATCTGACTTTGATTTGCTGCTGTTACACCCCATCAGAGATGAGGTACTGAGCTCAGTCCCAGGTGGGAAGGCAGAGCATCAATCTCACCATGGCAGTGTGCTTTTCCCTACAGTGAAAGCAGCATCTCTGTGCAGAAGGGCAGTGTTTAAGTTTTCATTTGCTCTTTGCTTTGAAATCCAGCGGGATAGGCATGCTGCAAGTCAGGTGCGTTTATGGTGTTTGGAGTCAGAGATCCAAATTCAGTGCTACTCTGAAATGAAGATGTGTCTTTCAGCTTAGGAAAACTCTTCTTTGGGTCTCCATGTGTAGGAATGTGTGTGTTTAGTTACTGGAAGAGTGAAAGATTTTCACTGTGCTTTCCAAATGCAGTTGGGATTTATTCCCTTTCTTAATGCTGTATAGGGAAGGAGTGAATGGAAATAGGAACTTGTAACACTAGTCAAGCCAAAGAATTTCTTGCCTGGCAAGCGATGACCTATTGGATCTTTGTATTGGTCCTTTAATTGAAACAAGATGGTTTGTAATGTCTGTAGCAGCGTGGGGCTCCCATAGCCTGTAACAGGTCTCGCAAGAGAGCTGCAAATACAGCCCATGTAGCTTAATCAGAAGGCACAGGATTGAAAAGTCAGATTAACCACAACACCTCCCAGGAAATCAATGCGACAGGGTTGCCACAAGGATCAGGACAAAGCCCCAGACATGTTGAATGGCAGCAAAAGTGATGGGAATGCCAGATGTGAAACAGCAGGGAATTTCCGATCAGGTTGCCAAGTAAGGATTAGAAGTGGGGACTGACTTGTATTCAGTCTTCAGTAAGATATCTTATTCCTCTGCACATTTAAATGGCTAAATACTACTGGTCTGACTTCAGACCACAGGCAGCTCAGTGAAGGGCAGAAGTCAAAGGGAAGTCAGGCAATGCTGGAGCACCTTTGTGAACAGTATGTGACAGCAGTCAGCTGAGAGCTTCTAACAGATACATTTTATAAAGCAGGTTTGTATCAAAGGTGTTGCTGGATGATGCATTCTGTGAGGATACAGATACTGAGGGTTCCAGAAAGGTATCTTCTATCTGAGCTGGATTTTTAGGGAAGCACTTTGAGAATTTCAGAGGCGAGAAACCTTGGAGAAGTTGGCCTGTTTGCAATTTAGAAGGTGATATTTTGGCATGTTTGATTTGAATTTACAAAAATATCAACATTTCCTGGTTTGTTTGGGTTTTTCCTGCAGCTTCTGAGGCATATTTAAATGCTCTTCTGCTCAGGACAGTGCTGTGTAGTAGTAGATAACTGTACAATAATCAATAGCCTGGTTTTGAAACCCAGATACTTTGCTTTTTAAGCCTTTTTGATACTAAACTGTTGTTCTGTCATTCTTGCTTGTAAGGTTGTTGGGTTTGTGTCCATTGAAACCCTGGCTTCACATCTGCAAGAACACAAAAGCTTTTCTAGCCCTTTTTGACCTGGTTTCTAGACCTGCATCATGTTCCATATACCAAGTCATGTCTAGAGCACATCAATCATCAGCCTATGTGTCGCGTGACAGTAAGGGGACACCCCAACAGCACAGGATGGGATTTGCTTTCTCATTTTTCCATTACATATTTGTTTTCAGTCCTCTCAGCCTGTGCACCCTACCCTGAGTCCTTGCACCTTGGTGTTTCTGCCAGCCTGATGGGTGACTTGCCATGTTTGGAGACCTGGGGTTATCCTGAACTGTTTATCCTCAAGTGAGAATGAGGTCTGAGAAAAGCTGGAAAATCTAATGGGCAGCAGAAATTCCTGGAGTCAGCCAAACTATGCCTCAAGTCTGATGTTCTTGTGTCTGTTATATTGGTGGGGGGACTCCACGCTTCCATATTATCTATAATGCATGTGTCTCACCTCAAGCCTCCCTTTTTTAATCACCTAAGGATGTGCTGATAGCTCAGGAGGAATTTACTATCATTCTTTGTAATAGCTCCTGGAAACCTACCTGTGCCTTTACATCTCCCATCAGTGGCCACTCTGAGCTGGGAGACTGGGCACTCAAGCACTCCTGCTCATCTAGAAATCATGAAAGTTTAGGAGTTTTGTTGCTTATCAGCTCCTTGCTGGATTACCTTTGGAGTGACTAGTTTGGAGTGACTAGTTCATGATGGTTGGGTAACGTTGAGTTCAAATGGCCCATAGGAGAATGAGTGGGAGTAGCTGCGTGGGGAGTTACTATCTGTACTTTCAAGCAACTTTTGGAAGGTTGGTATCGCAGTGTTCATGGCCGATGTGGTTATTTTTATCCTGACAGTCCATCAGATTTGAGTGTATGTGACAGTTCCCAAGAACCACCTGGAAAACACACAGCCTCAACTGATGGCCTCTTCCTGTTTTCTAAGCACAATATTTGCTTGACATAGATGTAAATGCAAGAGACAGCTATCACCTTCCAGTTGTGTATTGCTAACAGTGATGCTTGCAGTCTGCGATACACATTTAAAGATGTCTTGGTATCCCTCACATGAAATAGGGTGTCCAGGTAACAGTTGGTTTGGGTGGCTTGGTTTTTCCAATCAATAAATCTACCATTTTATTTGGAGGGGGTTTGAGAGTTTTCCTGCATCGCTGTTATAAAACTGTCTAGTTTTTTGCTTTATCTTTTTGAAAAACTGAATTCAGGCCTATTTGTGGTTGACATGTCACACCCTGTCCAGAAAACTACTTTCGATCCCTTTGTGGGAAGAAACAGACTGAGCAAGAGCAGTGATGCTTTCACAAGGTAGTGCTTGTGACTACGCTGTTTGAGAATCCCATTGCTTTGAAGTCAACAGGAGATGATCCTCCTGCCCCTTTGGTTCCCTTAGCCATTTGAGCAAATGATCCACACATGTGGAACGTGGAGGGAATCAACAAGCTCCTGTTTGGGTCACTGCTGGAAGTTTCTGCTGGGTGATGGCATTGTGCTGTGTTACTTTTGCTGTTGAGAGCAGCAGCACTTGAGTGGTTTATACTGAGATCTAAACAAAGGATATGTTTTTTAGAATGTGGGGAATTTGGAGTCAGGGTTGGGAGCACTGTGTTCGCATGTATGTCACATGCGGGCCACAGAGTTTTAAACAAATAAACTCCAGGCCCAGGTCAGCCACAGTGCATGCTTGGATGTGTGTCTCAGTATTCCCAGGGAAAGTGTCAGTGTAGCCCCCAACTGATTTCCTGGAGGATGGATCTGTAATTGGTTGGTTTAGGACTCACTTCAGAATGCTGGCATTTTTTAAAGGGTTTCAGGCCGTGCTTGGTAGGAGAAACATTTGGGATCGAGCTGGTGAAAACTCATTTTTCCTCTCACTTTCTGCACTTGAGGGAGGAGGAGCCCTTGAAATAGGCCCCAAAAAGGCTGGGCTGTAGTTTGCGTGTTCTCATTGGCTGTTAGCTTTGTTTTTTCCCCCCATCCTGGAATTCCATGAGAAAGCTTCGTTGATCTCATTTAGCTTGGCTTTGGCGTGTAGTGTGTTTGGGGTTTGGTTTTGTCTCGGAGGAAACCATTGTTGCTGTTACACTCGTCTGCCTCTGCTGCTGCTGAGACACCGGGCTAGTGCCCTGTTGTTTTTCAGGATGACTGTTCAGTGTCGCAGGAGAAGTTGTAGACATTGCAGGAGCAGATTGAGGTACCTTTAGCTGCCACAAGCACTGTGGTTTGAAGATGGCCAGCTGGGGAAATGTCTTCTAGAGCATCTCCTGTAGAAATGCTGCCTAGCAATGTGTTTGGTCCTTCTGCCATCAGACTGAAAGGAAAGTCTCTTTGTTGTGCCATAGGTGTGTGCACCTGGTGTGACACTGCATCCTTCCGCAGCAGCAGTGGGTTTAGTTTATAGTTTACAAGTCTGGGGAGGAGATCTTGTAGGTACAATTGATGTAACCAGGAGCAGCTCTGCTCTGGAGCCAGGCTGAGAGAGCTGGGCGGGTTCAGCCTGGAGAAGAGAAGGCTCCTGAAGGGGAGACCTTAGAGCAGCTCCAGTGCCTAAAGGGAGTCCTGGAGAGGGGCTTTGGATGAGGGCCTGTAGGGACAGGCCAAGGGGAATGGCTTTAACCTGTCAGAGGGGAGATTGAGATGAGCTCTTAGGCACAAGTTCTTCCTATGAGGGCACTGAGGCACTGGCACAGGGTGCCCAGAGAAGCTGTGGCTGCCCCATCCCTGGCAGTGTTCAAGGCCAGGTTGGACACAGGGGCTTGGAGCAAGCTGCTCTAGTGGAAGGTGTCCCTGCCCGTGGCAGGGGTTGGAGCTGGATGAGCTTTAAGGTCCCTTCCAACCCAAACCAGGCTGAGATTCTGTTATCACCAGTCCTTGTAAACCATCGTATCTTACCACACATTCCCCTTTGGCTCCTCTTGCACTGCCACTTGTTTCTGAATGGAAGCTACTCACAACTTGGAGTTTCAATAAAAGTGCTCTGCTCAGATGAGGTGGGTTTTGGTTTGCCTGAGAAAGTAACTGATGTAAAGAGAATCCCTCTGATGGATTGGAAGCCCCCACTGCTGAGTAATAAGAGGACTGTGTTCTGGGGCCAGAATGTAGAGTAATTGAGATGGTATTGATGTGGTACAGAGCATCCACCTCTGCAGGGGATAATGCAGTGTGAAGTGCTGAAACTGGTGAGAATCATCTTGAAAACAGTGCCAGGAGTGATGTCAGGTCTCATTTAAGAGGAAGACCCACTAGGGAAATACCTATTAAAAGTGAAAATTTATGTTAAGTGCCTTCCTTCTCATGTGAGCAAAAGAAAACATCCAGAATAGCTAGAAACTGGGAGCATTTGGTTTCTCTGTAAGGAAGGGGAGGGCAGCCTGGAGCTTGATCTCTGGGTGGAACAGGGGAGAACAGGTCCAGCCCTGGTTTGCCAGAGAAGCTTTGCTTCTCAGGCTTTTAAAGGGGCTTCTGAGAACCCAACCTTAGGAGAGACTGATGCAGTCCCATGGGCAACTGGTAAGAAAGTCTGTAGAAGTGTTAACAATAGCAAGGGGTGAGACTTGGTGAGGGTTAGACTAAGCTTAACCCATTCTATTCCCATGATGATGCATGTGTTTGGAGGAGGGTTTTGTAAAGCTTTAGTTTTACTGTCAAAGGTCTGAGACTGCTGGTTTGATGGTTGTTTTCTTCAAAGACTCCTCCATTTCTCTAAACTGCATGGATTTAGTTTGGCAAGGGCATGGTTTGGGTCCCAGTGTGTGCATTTTCTGCCTAACAGATGTAATGGTTTAATTCCTTAGGCTGTTAGAAGCTGGATCAAGATGTCAGCTCCTGCTTTTACCCACAGTCAATGACTAGTTTCCTCCATGCCTCACTTCAGGCTCAGTGCAATGTCTGCTTTTCATTAATGCTTTCTGTTCATTTAAAGAGCCTTTTTATTCTTTCAGATCTGTTTTTATGGAGCAGGCTGGAAGTCTGGCTTTACACCTTTACCATTTCTACTACATCCATAGCTCTCAAGTCTGCGTGCATGTTTTAGCCTCTTTGTTGAACGCAAGTGTTGGTTGTCAGTTGTGTTAGTCATAAGCTGTAAGTCATTTGCTCTTCTTTTCTTTTTAATCTTTACTTTGTTAGATACATGGACATAGATGGTTTTGTTTTGTTAATTTTCACACCACATCTTTTCTGTACTTTAGGTTGACTCCTCACTGCACTGTGAAAACCATTAGGAAAAGGTCCTTGGGGTTAAAACCTGGGGCTCCACAGTGTTACCTGCACTGGGGGCTAGATATTAATTTAAATGGCGACTGATCTGTCTGAAGCTGAACCCGTGCATCATAAGGCGCTTCCACTCTTAACGGGAGCTCAGCTCATCCACACGGACAAGTTAAGTGAGGTAGGGGCTGGCCCGTTCTCCAAGCTTGCCCTTGGATCAGTCCTTGACTTCCAGTTCTGCTGAAGGTTACTCAGTGCTCTTTCTCCCCTGCTCATAGGCAGCTCAATTGAGAGTCTGCTAACCCCTCTAGGCACTTTCCTTCCCCTTTCCTGCTTTCCCTGGGATGTTGTGTTTAGCAAGATCCTCAAATCTCCTTTAATGTGGAACTGAAAACAAATTCTTTCTTTTGTAACTGTAAAATGAGAACCTCTCCTCTCCAAGTATGCTTCAAAGAAGCTGGTTTGAGGGTTACTATCTTTTAAAATGCTGAAAAATCAAAATGTAACCAGAATATCTCTACATATGCTGCTTTGATTTACTTTTAATTCCATTTCTAAACCTTTCTGATTCTTTACAATATCTATACTGATTTTCTTATGCTTTCCATAGAAGGCTGAAGGCGACACAATGCCCATCCGCCGCGCCGTGAATTCTTCTCCCCGGGAAACCCCTCCCAAAAACAAACCTGCTGAAGGTGAAGAGGTCAAAGCAGGTACAGTGATAATTCTGCAGCGGATTGTTAATGTATATCCAAACATAAGCTTGTGCTCTGACATTCCTGAGAAACCCTACTGCCAAGACTGAAACATTCCCAGTGCTTGGCTCCCTTGCACAGGCTTCTCCTGGGTTATTGGGAAGTTGTGGTTTGTAGCTGCTTTTCAGTCTGACCCATTCATTTTGTCCTTCGTACCCTGTAGCAAAGTCTTGACACTCCAGACATGGAAACGTAGCTGAATAAAGTCCCTTTTAAGCTTGCACATTCTTTAGAGTAAAGGTGAAAATTGTTAAGTCTCAGTAGTGTCAGGAAGGTGGTTTGAGATCGAAGGGTGGAGTTGATGAATGGAAGAACAATGTATTTAGGGGTTTATTCCTAAACAAGAGGATTTTACCACAATGTGTCATAAAATCTAGTCTGATATTAATGTGTCTGGTCTTAGCATCTTCACCTTAGTTTCTCAGGATACATCATTTCAGTATTACACTCAGTTTCACTGACTTTGTCCTCTTTGCTGTCACAAATAGATCAGTTACATACCAAGCTACCTTAATACACTGTGGATTTTAAATACGTGATGCCTCCATGGGAAAGCTATGCACAGGAACATGGTAGGAGTATTAAGCTTCTTCTCAGGGACAGAGAACCTGTGTAGAGCAGTGATGGTGGACAGTTATTTATCCAAAAAGTGGGTAATGGTAGTTTATATTCACCTTATCCAATAGGCAGCCAAGTCCTGTTCTCAGCTAAATATACCAGTTTATTTTCTTGGGAAGGTGATTTCTGACTGGATTTGATCCTGCTCATAGACAAGTGCTTCTGCCAGTGCATGTGCAACCTAAAGCTTTGCCAAGCCTGGAAAAATGGATTGAGCAGTTAAAAATCCTTCAGGTGCCGCAGTGTGTGGTGCAGGAACAGCAGTGTTTGAAAACAAGCTGGGTATAAACAGAGCTGCTTGTATGTATCTATCTCTGTTTCTGGTAGAGATACATGGTTTGTGCATTTCTGAGTTAAAGATGTATAAACCTCAGCCTAGGGGAAAGCCGTTTCCTCCTCCCTTCCCCATCCAGGTCTCTCTGGTGAGGGATGATTGCAACAGTAACTTTGAAGTTAAGAGGGAAAGATGGGGGAATTAGTGCCCTGTGAAAAGCTGCGTTTGGCGTTATTCTGGTATCTGATGGTTGATTGCACCTTATTGAAGCTCCTCTCGGTAGTTTTGTTTACTTCTGAAGTTATATTTAAGTAATCTGTTTAAACTGGAGAAAAGAAATTGTCTGGAGGGAAATAATTTTTGGGGTGTGTTCTTAAGCTTTTTATCACACACACCTCTTCCCCCCCCACCTTGCTGAAGAATAAAGGCACGTTTTTGGCAGTAACTTGATGCATTTTCCTGTCTCTTTAGATGCAGAAGTCACCTCTGAGGAATCTGCCTCTGTTGGAGAAGAACAAGAGACTGAAACCCTGCCTGCTGCGTCCAGCGAAGCAGAACAGCCAAAGGAACCTGAGACTGAAGGGAAGGGGGAAACCAAGCCCTCGGAAGAAACCAAAAAGGAGTAAGGCTCTTTCAGCTTAGTGCTGGATTTGGGGAGTTGGGTAGGATTCTGAGCAAAGTTAGGTTCTAGAGATGGGGAAGATAGGATATGTCCCTTAAAAAGGTGCTTGTGTTTCTCAGGAAGAAGCCACCAGTCAAGTGTGTCTGCTGTTCTAGGACATGTGTGAGACTGAATATCCAGACAGAGTCTCTTTTTTTCTAGTAGAAACCTCAAAATCTTCTTGTAATTATTTTCAGTGTCAGATGTTCTGGAGTTGTTGTGCTGCTATTGGCTTGTTTTACAGTGTCTTAGTATTGATTTTTATTCCTCCAAAGTGAGAAGGATCAGTCGAAGGAGAAGGAGAAGAAGGTGAAGAAGACCATTCCTGCCTGGGCTACTCTTTCTGCTAGCCAGCTAGCTAGAGCACAGAAGCAGACTCAGATGGCTGCCACCTCACGTCCCAAAATGGATGCTATTTTAACTGAGGCCATCAGGGTAAGCAGGAGACAAGTGTTTCTTTTGTTCATCTGTCGCAAAGCAGAATAATTTGTGTGCCTAAAATTCACATTTCAGCTTGCTGCTGGTACAGGTGATAGTGCTGGCTGTCAGCAGGAAACACTGTGAGGCACGTGTGCTTCTGCCTGGAAGCCCGTGGAGCTGAAATGTGAGTCTATGATGGTGATGATGAGAGGCCCTGTAGCTTATTTCTTTGTTTAGAATTTGTTTCCTCCCTCATTACATTATTAGTAACAGGGAGGATGACATAATCTGCTTGATTGTTGTCATCATTTAATTTGGTGTGCCTTCTAGCCACACTTAACTTGATTTACCTTGATTAAGCCATCTCTTTGATACATGCTTTTTGCAGCATTAACTTCTAATTCAAGGCAGATGGAGATACTGTAAACTAGCATTCCAGGCTGGTGTTGGGATGGGTTTGCTGTATTCCTCCTGCTTGCAAGAAGAGCCCTGTGCTGTTGTAGTTGTGCTGCTGCTCTCCACTTGAGGCTTGGTTTATGCATGTTGCCTTCACAGGTGGCGTGGATTCTACCCACCTTAATTTCAGGATAGCCTTTCCAGCTGCTCTGTCTTCAAAATGTGACCTTCAGCGTAGACTTTTTGCTGGTTTACCAATGTCAGGCCTCCATCTTCTTAAAAACACAGAATTGTCGACTTTTTCTGACTTAACTCTGACGTTAGTGCACCAGCTTGCTGGTTGTGCAGCACTGGTTTGCCCAAAGGTGACTGTATTTTGTAGTACCATTTAGTGTTTAAGCCATTACATGTAAGTGCTGCAGAGCAGAGGAGTGATTGACATACACTTCCTTTGCTGCTGTTGTGTTGTTTGAGCTGAAGTATTTTGTTAGTTACATTTTATTCTCTTGAGGCAACATAAGGAAAAGGCCAGGCTGGTATTCTGTGTTGATGTGCTGGCCTGTATGCATCAGTTCAGTTGCTGTTCTCCAGTCCCACAGCAAGATCATTCCAGTGCAGGTGGTTTCTGCTAATGTTCTGCTTCCATTTCAGGCATGCTTTCAAAAGAGTGGTGCATCCGTTGTTGCAATACGCAAATACATCATCCATAAGTACCCTTCCCTGGAGCTGGAAAGGAGAGGCTATCTGCTAAAGCAAGCCTTGAAAAGAGAGCTGGAGAGAGGAATCATTAGGCAGGTAAGAGTTGCTTTGTGGAGCAGCACTGGGGGTGGTGTTACTGAATTACATACGGGATTCTTAAACTCTGGTAGCAGGTCTTTTCTCCCTCATGAAGGTTAATAAACCTCTCTCTCCACTTTGTTAGATACTGACGGGATTTCACGGTTGTTCTTTCAGACACTTTGCCCAGTTGTCTTTTGTGCAATGTATGGCCGTTTCTTGGTGTTGTGTCATACAGCATTGCAGCAGCCTGTGTCTTCAAACTCAGCCCAGCACTGTCACTACTGCAGCAGCACATTTAACACTAATTTATGCTCGTGATGTCTGTTAGGATGTCATGGTGAGGACTGCAGAGTATGTTGTTAATGTCTGGCTATAGTTTCTGATCGTACTGAAGCTTCAGTGGGTTCAAACAGGCCTCTGCCATAATAGCCCATCACCAGGGTGACAGTGCAGTCAAAATCTGTGTAATGATGTCAGTGAGTCTCTTTCAGGTTGTTATTCTGAGTTACTTTGCTAAAGACTGAAATGGACTTTCTTTCAAACTAGGTAAAAGGAAAGGGAGCTTCCGGCAGCTTTGTGGTGGTTGCTAGTGCAGGAAAATCTGTTCCAAAATCCCGAGACAGAAAGGTAAGGTGGATCATTTTAAACAACACCCTGAAAGATCTCGCACTGAAACACATGTGTCTTACCAAAGGGAGCTTAACCCCAACCCAGACGTATTCTCCTCCTTGCGGTACTTTTCCTCCCCAAGTACGGTAATTAAAAATCCTGTTCCATAAAATCAGAACCAGAAAGTTAGTTTTAGAAATCAAGTAGAATAATCAAAATCTTAGTTTTAAAATGTTTACATTAAACCCCTAGGCTTTGGTTCAGAGGCATAAAACTGAATAACCAGGAAGCTCCTCTTCTGTCTTTACCTGGTAGAGAGAGATGCCTCTCAGGTATTGTAAGAGAGCTTTATGCTACTGCTCTGTCTGTTCTATCTGTTGCATGGATAAATGGAAGACTTCGGGCTTGAGGACTGTCAGGTGAACATTTTTCCATGAGCTGTGAGTGCAGAGGGAGGAAGAAGGCAATGTCCTAAGGCTTCTGGAAGAAAGCTGCTAATGTTGGCTATATACTGTTCTGAGGTAGTACT
The DNA here is from genome assembly GCA_039720435.1 of Amazona ochrocephala. Lineage (NCBI taxonomy): Eukaryota > Metazoa > Chordata > Aves > Psittaciformes > Psittacidae > Amazona > Amazona ochrocephala. The sequence goes on along the minus strand of CM077894.1, from coordinate 3,500,458 downwards.
ATGTGATATGGCAGGGGGTGGTTGAGCCTAGGCCTCACAATTAGTCCAGCTCCACTGTTCTCCACTCTCTGCTGCACTGGGTGTATGAAATAAGTTTCTAACAACTGTGCTTACAAAACACTTAGCCAGAATTGCTGATCCCCTTGCAGCTTAGGTAGATGAACCCAGGGAGTATTGTAATAGATCTTTTCACTTCTGGAGAGACCAAAAGCCCTAAAGCTGGAGGAAACAGTGACACGCTTGATGCTAGGGAACAGGAGCAAACTAATTGCAGTGTAACTGTTTAAGTAGAGCTTACTGGCTCCACAAGAAGTTTGAGCAAGACACCTGATAACTGCTAACACATCACTTTTCTTGGCTGCAGCATATCAGTCTTTGTTCCTAGTTACTTTCTCTGTGTTGCAGCAAAACAAACAGCTTGCTTATGTTGGTGCTGAATGCAGCTAGCAGCTGTCTGGTGAGCAGCACCCTCACCCCTTTGACTGTTTGCAAAGCTGCTGTTCAGCATCAAACCCATTAAACTTCAGCACATTTTCCCACTGTCTTTTCCGTATAAACAACAGACTTTAACTGCTCGTGCCCTCCTCACAGTAATAAAGGGACGGAGGAAAATTCAGAAGGGAGAGTTGGCTTCAATCAGGATTTCATTCTGTCCTCTAAAGCCCACTCCTGTTTACGGTGTTCATTTTGGGGCAGATTTGACCTATGTAAAAAGCCTTTGATGGGGTTTAAGTTTCATGTCAGTGTGTATGACTTTCACCTGTGTCAGAAGGGCAGCAGAGGAAAGTGTGTATAGAAAGAGGAAGGAAACTAATGTAAAAATACAGATGTTGTTAAATACTGAGCAATTTCTTGACACGCTTGTGAGGTGGGCTGATGCCAACCTGATGAAGTTCAGCCATGCTAAGTGCAAAGTCCTCCACCTGGGTCGGAGCAATGCCAGGCACAGCTACAGGTTGGGCGGGGAGGAGATTGAGAGCAGCCCTGCGGAGAAGGACTTGGGGGTGTGGGTTGATGAAAAAATGAACATGAGCCGGCAGTGTGCGCTTGCAGCCCAGAAGGCCAACCGTATCCTGGGCTGCATCAAAAGGAGTGTGACCAGCAGGTCGAGGGAGGTGATCCTGCCCCTCTACTCTGCTCTCGTGAGACCTCACTTGGAGTATTGTGTGCAGTTCTGGTGTCCTCAACATAAAAAGGACATGGAACTGTTAGAACAAGTCCAGAGGAGGGCCACGAAGATGATCAGGGGACTGGAGCACCTCCCGTATGAAGATAGGCTGAGAAAATTGGGGTTGTTCAGCCTGGAGAAGAGAAGGCTGCGTGGAGACCTCATAGCAGCCTTCCAATACCTCAAGGGGGCCTATAGGGATGCTGGGGAGGGACTCTTCATTAGGGACTGTGGTGAGAGGACAAGGGGTAATGGGTTTAAACTTAAACAGGGGAGGTTTAGATTGGATCTGAGGAAGAAGTTCTATACTGTGAGGGTGGTGGGGCCCTGGAATGGGTTGCCCAGGGAAGTTGTGAATGCTTCATCCCTGGCGGCGTTCAAGGTGGGGTTGGACATAGCCTTGGATGGCATGGTTTAGTGGGAGGTGTCCCTGCCCATGGCGGGGGGGTTGGAACTCGATGATCTTGAGGTCCTTTCCAGCCCTTACTATTCTGTGATTCTGTGTGATTCTGTGATTCTATTTGCAAAACTATCCAGAAACTCCTATGAAAATTCCAGCCAAACTCGAGCTGCTAAACTTTCTAAACTGTTAAAGAATTGCCTCACACAACTTGATTTTGCAGATCTGTGTCCAGTGTCAGGAGCACTTCTACGCTGTGCATTGCTGGTTCAGCTACCCCAGACTTTTAGGCCCCACTGATGAGTAAAGTGTGTGTATTTCAGAAAAGCACTTCTACTTCGGCTGCAGAGCAACAAGTGAAGCTGGAAGATATCCTGCCCCTGGCTTTCACCCGCCTTTGTGAGCCAAAGGAAGCTTCTTACAGCCTCATCAAGAAATACGTGTCTCAGTATTACCCCAAACTCAAAGTAGATATAAGGTAGGTGCAGGAATACGCTGTTATAAGCAGAGCTGCAGAGGAGCAGTGAAATACAGCCTTCCTCTGGCTTTGCCTTGCTTCCCAGTGATCCAGTTCAGTGTTGCAGCAGGCAGGTGGTGCTCTGCCTGGTAGAGCCTGCAGGAAAACTTGAGGAAAAGCTGTGCCTTTTCCTGCATCTCTCCACACCCAATCTTTGTTCCTGATGCCAACATCAGCATTGACTGCACCTCCACCCTTAATCAAAACCAGTTCCCTTTAGCTGCGTGGATGTGAAGCTTCTCCTTGGGATCTTCTCCCTCTTGGTTCTGAATGCCTCAGCTGGCATGTGCTTACAGTAAGCTTTAAGCTTGCCTATATGAAATGGGTCAAAGCTTGGGGAGGAAGCAAATGTAGGTAAGCTGTGTATGCCACCTCTTGCAGGGGCCTGGACTCAGTCTCTTGTTGTCTGTGAGCTGACTCATTGCCCACCAACTCCAAATGTGCTTTTCAAAATGATTAAATCCTTGTAAGTGGAGCTTGTCTGTTTCTGGATGCAGTGACACCAAGGAAACGTTGCAGTTCAGTTTCCACTAACGTACATTGTTTTTCTCATGTAATCAGCACTTGCTGACAGATCTCTATTTAAAATGCCTGTAGGTAGGCAGATACCACTCGTAAGTACTGCTCTGCTCACTCTCTGCATAAAGCCTTGTTTCTCTGTTTGTTTTTGAAGCTGTCAGTCTGTGTGTGTGTTAGTAAAGCTTTATCTTCCTGTATTTCAGACCCCAGCTGTTGAAGAATGCCCTCCAGAGAGCTGTAGAGAAGGGCCAGTTAGAGCAGATCACAGGGAAGGGAGCGTCTGGGACATTCCAGGTCAGAGCCAGAGTTCATCTTGTTTTGTTGACTATACTGACCACAAGCCTTGGCTATAAGTTAACGCCCCTCTTCCCCCCGCCCCAGTTTCATTGGGTACACCTTTCTTTAGCAGCCTGTCATGTTCAGGAGTTGTCCAACTATGAAGCAGTAGGACTCTTATTCTCCTCTGGTTCTACATTTCTGGAGCAGCCCCCCCCGCCTTCCTTGCTTAGCGTGTTCCTCATGCTGCTTCAGCTCTGACTCACTAGCACAGTAGGGGAGATGGTGGGGTAAGCTTTCCTTTCCATCGCTTATTATGGGTGCACTAGGTACCCCAGATGCCTGCAACACTTTGTTCTTGTGGCTGTTCCACAGAAGTCTCTTGGGTACATTTGGTCTGGGGGATGGAAGAAGAGCTGATTTATTTCCTTCCCTAAGTGATAGGCCCTTAGATTGCCACATCCTTGCAGTGTATTTAGGGACCGGGACAATATGTTACTGATGATAAGCCCTCCAGGCCACTTGAGTAGGCCTGTCCTCCCAGTTAAAGCTGGGAAAGCAGCGTTCCCCGTGCGGTGTTTAATGTAAAACATATCTGTGCTGATGCAGGAGCGCCGACTCACCTGGTGCAGAGGAGCTTGTCCTGACCTGGTTTGGGAGAATTTTGTCTTGATGCTTTTCTCTTCCTCCTTGGAAAATAGCTGAAGAAATCAGGGGAGAAGCCCCTGCTGGGTGGGACTCTGATGGAAGATGCCATCCTGTCTGCTATTGCGGCCATGAACGAACCGAAGACCTGCTCCACCACAGCCCTCAAGAAGTATATCCTGGAAAACCACCCAGGGACCAACTCCAACCTCCAGGGTAAAGTACCAGTCTGTGTGATGCTTCTCTTTTGCATGCTGAAAGAGTCCTGCAGCTGCAGATGTGTCTGCGCAGCACCTTTAAAGTATTCCATTGGGCTTGCTGGGGAACTGACAGCTGCTCAGCTCTTTGTGCTGCAGAGATGCTCAGTGGCTTTAATTCCCATTAGCTCCTTTCAAGCCTGACAAAGGCTAGTTTGAGACATCATGCATGTTTCTCTTGTCTGTAGCACGTTCCCAGGAAAGGGGAATAGTATTCACGTACTTTTATTGTTCTTAAATCACCAAGTTGATTTCATGTGTCTATCTCTGTTTTGAAAGGCTACAGCTTGGCATAAATGCAGTTCCCAGTTGCTTTTCAGTTAGAGAAGTTGCACAGTCTAACTTTTAAAACATTTGCAGGCCCCCCTCTTACTGTTTTGCTTGAGGTCCTTTGGGTCTGATTTTTAAAAGGTCAAGCAAGTGAGGAGAGAAACAATCCTGTTGTATTTGGAAAGAGATTTGGCATGTCTTTGTTCTCAGGAATGACTCTAATGTCTGTTTTGGCTTTTGCATTAGCAGAAGCAATACTAACAAACACTTTAAAGCAGATGTTTTAATGGTTTATGTGCATTATTTGGCCTGAGGCCCACTGCAGTTGTTTAACCAGTGCTGGAGGTCATTTGAAGCGGGATGAGCTCAGAGTAGTCTCCACTAGAGTCAAACCTAGAGGTAGATGAGTTTGTTGCTGTGGTGTCATGGTGCTGGTGCCATTCCTTAAGACATGGGCTGGAGGGAGGCTGCTGATGCCACACTTCACCTGGAGCTGAAGCGCAGCAGCAGCGCATCAGTTTGACACAGGGCTTACTGATGCCGAGAGAGAACATGTTCCCTCCCAGCAGCGTGGGCTAAAGAAGCTGCCTGAGGCCTTCTGCCACTTAGAGACTGATGTCAAGTGTGCCTTCTTAATCTTGGGGCAGGGAGAAGAGTTTCCAGGCATCCTAAGCCCTTGCATGATTTCTTTTCAGGAGCATTGGAATTCTCCCTGGTCCTCAGAGGCCTATGCTCAGCCAGCCCCGAGTGCTTGTCGGTCTTGCAGGTCACATAAATTTCAGCTTGCAATCTGTTGTTTTCTTTCCCTTTCTGTTACATAAAAGGAATTTTGATGATCTCTGCTCTGTTTTAAGAGCAACCAGAGGAAGATCTGATGAGATGTAGAAGCAGGTGGGCGCACACTGCAGAGCCAGTGCTCTGCACTCCTCCTCCCTTTATACCTCAGAACTGGACTTGACTGGAGTCAAGTGCTGTTTATCTTTGTGCTGCTATTTCTCTTTGGTACAAAGCATAAAACCAGCCTTAGGTTTTGTGTTGCTCCTGTTTTATGGAAGCATGGATTTTTAAAGAGTTTTTGAACTCTGAGGATCCAAATGTGGCAACAGTAGTGACTTCATGGGTAGGATCAACTCCATTAGCTGTGCAGGTTCTTCCAGTGCCATTCAAAGTACAGTATTTCAGCAGAAGCAGTCTGGTGTTAAGTATGGCCTTGTCCCAAAGGATTCTCTTGCTATGAAATGTCAGTGCTTGATAAAAGCCTGTTTCAGTAGTGTGGAATAAGCAGTTGGAGTAAATACCTTTGCATTAATTGTACCCACAGATTCAAGTGACAGTTCAGCCACTGTGGTTGTTTGTATTTTTCCATTTCTCAAGTGGACCTCTTTGGAAGGTGCTTGAGGGCAGCCTTGCTCTGCCCTTGGTTTGGAGGGACCTAAATATGAAAATGGTCCCTCTAATTCCAGCTGCAGATGGTTTTGAACTAACTAAAGAACTTCAGCCCTTTGCCAAAGCTCCTCTGTACTTGCACAGGTTTGCTTACGATTCTTACACAGTGCACATGGAACAGGAGACTGGAATAAAAAGTGCTTTTGTCATATTTCTAGACCAGATATTTTCCGTTTAAAAAGGAAAACAAAAACACAGACTGAGGAAAGATGCATCACGTTTGACATTTAGGGATACAAGGAAGGTAAAACCAGGGTAAAGACTTGTTTTAAGAAGCACTTTGGTGAAGAGGCTGTAGAAAGTTGAGATTTGGGTTAAATTTGGACAGCAGTAGTTCCATGCCACTACTGAGTGCATTTATGAAGGAGCATCCTTTGATGGGGACATCAAAAGCATGCACTGTTCCTGACTTCATCCTTTGGAGAATTTAAAGCCACACCTCCTAAGTGCTCTGCAGGTGTCCTAGCAAAGGAGACTTCATCCTGACCCTCCAGCTCTGATTTCAGAGGGCTCTGCAGGGAGCAGTAAGGTCAGACATGTGGATAAAGATAGGAACAGCCTTCCTCTGATTTTTGTATTCGATTTTATTTTCACAGTGCATCTACTGAAGAGAACCCTGCAGAAATGTGAGAAGAACGGCTGGATGGAGCAAATTTCGGGAAAGGGCTTCAGTGGAACCTTTCAGCTTTGCTTCCCTTATTATCCTAGGTAAAGAGCTTGGCTGTTAAACAATGTGCAAGACAAGTGTTGAGGAGGTTAGCCAGGTAGCATTGCAGAGGTTCATCGGCTGACCTGTTTCCAGGGAAGTTGGTGGAGGGTTTAATAACTGATGAACTGCAGCATTCACAGATTCCCAGCCTGGTTTGGGTTGGAAGGGGCCTTAAAGCTCATCCAGCTCCAAACCCCTGCCATGGCAGGGACACCTTCCACTGGAGCAGCTTGCTCCAAGCCCCTGTGTCCAACCTGGCCTTGAGCACTGTCAGGGATGGGGCAGCCACAGCTTCTCTGGGCACCCTGGGCCCGCGCCTCAGCACCCTCACAGGGAAGAGCTTCTGCCTAAGAGCTCATCTCAGCCTCCCCTCTGGCAGGTTAAAGCCATTCCCCTTTGTCCTGTCCCTACATATCACACATACCCTAGATAATGCCATTACTTGGATTTCTGACTGTGAGTGAACATAAAGCTGTTGCTAGCTATTGCGGAAGCAAGGGAAGCTTCTAAGGGCAGTAAAGGTATTGGGCTAAGTCTTCTCAGATCCTCTGTCGTGGTGCTTTTGTTGCAGGATGGAGGCTATTTAAGAGTTGCTGTGCTAAAACGAGTTCAAGTGAGCAGATAGTGTGGTGGTGTTAATGCAAGGATGCTCACAATGAGTAGGACCTGGCTGTTTCTTAACGCCGATATGGAGGAGAGGTGGGAGGAGGGAAGGTGGCCTAGTTTAGCTATTGTGAGACTAAAACAACCTTTCTTCTGCTGGAGTGCATATTGTGCTGGGCCGCGTGGAGCCCAGGGATGGTGACTTAAGTGTCCCACAAAGAGCCAAATGGCAGCATAGTGACTAGAACCCTCTGCCAGGGTTACCAGGGGCTTGCTGAAGTCATATCCTTAATAGCAAGTCACACTCTGACAAGAATCCTCTTGTAGCCCAGATGTGCTCTACCCAGAGAAGCAGCAGGATGAGGATTCTGAGGAATCTGATGAGGAAGATGAGGAGGAATCTGAGGAGGAAGAAGAATCTGAAGAGGAAGAGTCTGAGGAGGAAGAGCCACCACCAAAGAAGAGGTATGACAGCATGAGAGAGAAATGGGCTTGTTCAGATGATACAAGTGCCTCTTGGTTTGTCTCCTGGTGTGGTTATTTATCCACAGGGCTGTTGCTCAGAGGTGTTGGAAGAAGTTTCTGGTAATGCTTTGCTCCAGAGATACTGATCTCCCTCTTCCATAGTTTGAAGCTTACCTCTTTTTTCCTCCTGATGAGAGGAGAGCCTGTATTTATTCTTTGTACTGCCTTTAGTCTTCTGAAGTCGCTTTTTGTGCTTTACAGCAGTGTGACATTTCACAGGGGACTTTCTGTAGTTATTGTTTCCTTAGGAAGTGTTTTTCCTACGGTAGTATTATTGCAGTCCTGTAGCCAGATATGAAGCCTGCCTTCCTCAGAATGTGGATTTAACCTAAGTGTTGCTGGTTAACTAATACAACTCCATTCAGAGAGGAAGGTGATCAGGTCTCTGAAGTGTTCTCACAATTGACTTCGATTCACTGTCATTATTTATATGTTCATATCCCTAATGGAGGAGGTGGAAACCTCTCTGGCAGAGCACTGTGGGCATTGAGAAGTGCTGAGCGTGGCAAGATCTGCCAGAGGAGTTGTTGCTCTTTGGGATTTAGCTAATGAAATGTAATGCTGCATCCGTGGTAAAGGAGGAGGATGCCAAGATGCAGATGACGACGATAGCTCTGCTCTGGGTACCATTTGTGCCTCCACTGAGCTCTTGTGCTGTCTCTCTCTGACAGGATGCAGAAGAGGCCACCCCCAAAATCACGGAGCAGAGCTCCTCCGATGAAGCGAAGAGAGTCCAAACCCAAACCAAGGAAAACCCCTGCCGCCAGCCGGGGCAAAGCAAAGCCCCCCCCCAAGGTTAAAACCCCTGCTAAGAAAGCCAAACCAGCAGCCCCAGCCATCAAGAAACCCTCTGGTGGCAGCTCTTCTAAGAAACCAGCAGGCAGTGGGAGGAAGGAGGTGAAACCCTCTGCCAAGGGCAAACCCACCATGAGGAAATCTCTCCGGGCAAAAAAGTAAAACCTCTGAAGCGTCAGGGAATGCCATGGTCAAATCCACAGTCCCGTTTTCTAAGTCAGACATGCGTTTGTATTTTAGTTCCGATGCTTCAACACTTCTTTTAATGGGGGGGGTTTATTTTTGTTTTATTGAATGATGGGGGCGGGGGGAAGCTGCAAATTTAATCAAAGCTACCCGGGGAGTTGTTAGAGCTCAATGCTGGGCCTCTGGCCTGCCCCTCCCCTGGAACAAGTCTGCTGTTTCTGCAGTAATGGTAGGACTTCTTCTAGGGCATAGCCAACCTGTACATTTTCTGGTGTTCCTCTGGGTTGGGGGCTGGGGAGGGGGGAGGGTTGGCTTTTAAACACTCTTCAAAGAAGATCTTTGTATCGTTAGCCAGCAGGAACAGGATGATTGGGGGAATGGGATTCTTAAGGTACAAGGGCAAAAGAGTCCTCCCTAGATCCCCTGCATTACGAGGTCCTTATCGCTTCTGTGAAGAAGCAGTGTATATACAGCACTTGCACTGAGTCCTGGAGGTGCTGCTTTCTGCTCGGCTGGTAGAGGGGCAGGCTGAGGAGGTGGCACGTTTGGCTCCATCAGACCAGCAAGGTTTGCTTGATGGTGAGTCAGATCTTCAGTAATCACCTACTGCAGCATCCACTGATCGTCTGATGCCAGAGGGGCTCCAGAAGGGGTAGTTCTCGGTTAGGCGGGTGATTTGAATTCGTGTTTCCACGCCACATCTGTTACCTTGAAACCAAAACATATAAAAGTCTTCTTGAAATCCAACTTTCCAATGTTTTTAAGAGATGAAGAGCCCGAGTTTGGTCACCTCTTGTTTACCCTTTTTTAAAGAACAGTTGGAGAGCTATACAATTGCTAATGTAGAGATGCTGATAAGTGAAGAACATGCGGTTTGCTAAAATAAAATGAAACTAGATTCCAGGCCTGCTTTGTGTGTCCTTTCTCTTCCTCGCCACAGCTTCCTCCTCTTGGAGCTGCAGAGAGGAGGGAATTGCCATCAGCATGGATTGCTGCAGAGGTATTCCTTGTTAAAAGCACTTTGCCGGTGTGAAAGTGTGGCTGCTTTAGCCTGAGCACTGTAGCTCAACTGCCTTGTGACCTTCCTCTTCCCTGGTTTCTCTGGAGGCAAAGGTGAGCAAGTAGAAAGCTTTGTTTGAACCTCTTACTGCTTCTCTTTTCCCTCTGCCCCCCATCAGTGGCCAGTGGGGACAGAAAAAGACCAGCTGAAATCATTCCCTGCTCAGCAGAGCAGCACCTGCAGTCAGAGCACTCCCTACCTTGCCCTTGTGCACTGGTGATTCCAATGTGACCTGGCAGTTGTCATTCACTGTGCCTTGGGAAAGAGCTTTGTGTGTTCCGTGCTGAGAGGAGTGGCGGTTCCTCTGAAACCTAAATCAGAAAAGGAGAAAGCAACCTGATTGAGTTTATTGTTTTTAGCTGCTGTCCCAGTGTGCTGCCTTCAACAACAGGCAGCTTAGAAAACCATGTCAGTAACGGCCTCAGTTGTTGCCAGCCCCATAGCAAGGGTGCAGATGGGGGTTAACAAAAATCGCAGTTATGGAAACTGGAAGGGTGAAAGCCCTGATCAAGGAGTGATCCACAGGGATGCAAAGCAATTAGGAGCATTAGTGGCTCTTTCTAAGGGCTACTTATACCAAAACAGAGGAGTTTGGTACTTCAGGGAACCGAGTTTGAGAAACTGCTTCACTCATGGACACTGAGCCCTGTCCCAGCTGTAGGGCAGTTTGTGACCTCCCTCATCCCAGCATTCCTACACCAACCACCCCATGGTTAAAACACTGGTCTGGGTAACACTGATAACCCATGGCTGTGGGTTAATTTTGCTGTGGGGCACCTTGAACTAGAGCACTGTGCTGAAAACAGCCATTGGTTCCCTTGGTCACCACCAAACTCTTTGGTTGGGGTTTTAATGGCTAATTGAAGTGGTTTCTGTGCACCGAGCCAAAACAAAGAGCTGTGGCTCTGTTGTGTTTTATCTGAAGGACCAGTCCTTGTCTCCTGAGAGCAGCAAGTGGGATTGAACAGGAAAATCATCATCCCATGGCAGCGCTGCCGGTGGAACTCTTCTCCATCTCCGCTTCCTGGCCAGCCTGGGCTCCGATATGTTATTCCTCAGCCCCATCTGTCCTCCTTGTTCCATATTTCCAGTGTTTCTCCACGGGTTCTGCTGGGGTATCTCACAGCATCTCCAAGCAGCCGGCGCTGGCGGTGGCCCAAGGTTGGAGCGCTGCTCTTTGGGGCCTTTTTGCATCCTCAGGGAGCAAGAAGGGGATTTTCGGGTGCAGACAGAGGGGTTAAAGCCCATCTCCTCCCCAAACTGTTGCTTTCCCGTTCCAGGAGCCGAGCACATCCCTGAGGCTGGGCGCAGCTTTTCCTTCAGGCGGCTGGAGGATTTGGGGCACCTGAGGCTCTGCGTTCGCAGTGAGGTCAGAGCCATCCCTCTCTATTCCCAGACCGTGGTGAGCAAAACTCCCTCGGGAATTCAGAAACCGGAGTGAAAAGGCTCAGGGGGTGGCGAGCAGCGAGCACGTGTGTGCGTGGCGGGGTTAGAAACCACTTCTCGCTGGGCACGCAGGAGGAGAGGAGAGAAAACGGGAGAGAGGGAAAAGAATCCAATGCAGCCGCGTCTTCCAAAGAGCCCGAGCGCTGCTGCTGCTGCTTCCAAGAGACGGAGAGAGCCGGGGAGGTAAAGCTGCAGTGATTCATCGTGGGCAGATCGGAGGCAGGAAATGGGAGTTCGCCGCCTGCCCCGTGCTCGCCGCGGGCTCGGGCTCGCCGGGGCCTGGCTGGCGGCGAGGGCCTGACGCCAACGGGTCGAGCATCGCTGCGCCGCGGAGGGAGCTGCGGAGGAGCCCCCGGGAAGAAGGGAAAGAACCGGCGGAGGCCGAGAGCAGGAGCGAGGGGGGTTTTTCTGCCTGCGTTTCTCCGGAGCCATCCAGAGCCCGTGAGCAGGGGAAGGGGGCACAGGGGATGGGGGGCGCTGGGGATGCTCGGGGTCTGGGTGTCACCCCCCCATCACCACCGCTAAATCTGGGGGTCAGCATCCCTCCCCCTGGGGACCACATCCCTCCCCTGGGGTCCTCCAGGGTGGGCTGGGGGCTCATTGGGAAATGAAGAGTGGGAAAAAGGGGGCGGGGCTTGGGGGCTGCCTGCCCGCGGATTGGCTGGGGGGAGAGGGGAGAGACCCCCTAAATTGTGCCCGAAGGAGAGGGGCAAACTTGAGCTTGCAAAGGGGATGAGGGCACCATAGGGACCCCCCACCCCATTAGGATGCCTTTGGGCAGGCAGATTCCCCCCCTTTTCCCCTGTGTTTGCACCCAGGAGGCTGCAGTGCAGTCTCAGTGACATAAGTTGTGCCTGGTCTCAGCCTCTCCGAGGGCTGCAGAGGGCAAAACCCTCTTGGGTGGCTGAAGAGCGGCTGGGTGCACCCTTGGGTGGGCGTCTTGGCTGAAAAAGCCCTCCCCCCCCAACCTGCTGTCCCCATCACTGGTGTTGTGGGGATCACCCCTGCAGGACAGCCATGGGGTCTTGGTGCTGCGTGGCCAGCGGGGAGTGGGATGGAGGGAGGGGAGAATGGGAGAGACCCCAGAATGTCTCTGGAGTTTGGGCTGTGGGACTGCATGCACCTTGCACAGGGTTTGGACTGTGTGCTCAGGACATGGGACCATATTGGTTTCAATTGGGACCAGGATGCAGGGACCATATGTGTCACCTTTGGGGTTGGGATCTGAGGACCTTCACATCACGCTCACGGTCAGGACACGGGGACCATCTTCATCCTGCACAGATCTGGGATGTGGGACCTTCATGCAGTGCTCAGGGGCAGGACATAGGACCCTCACGTTGTGCTTAGGGTCAGGATGCTGGGATCCTTGATTCAGTGTGGGGACACAGGGACCTTTCCTGTTGGGGTCGGGGTCACACTGTGCAGAACATAACACGGCACTTGGGGTCACAGAGGGCCCTTGCATGGGGGCTGGGATGTGGGGACCCCAACATGGTGCTTGGGATGAGGGCATGGGGACCTCTACATTGGGTTTGGGGGGCAGGGAACCTCACGTTAGGGTTAGGGCCAGGATTTGGGGACCCTTTTATTGGGGTTGATATGGAGAGACCCTTGTGTCAAGGCCAGGACTCAGGCTCACCTGCACTGAGGGTCAGGGGCCACCGTATGGAGACTGCAGCATCTCCTGAGGCTCATCGGGCTGGAAATGGGGGGACAGTAGGGGCCGGTTGTGTCTGTCCCCTCCCTCCTCACAGGGACCGTGACCGGGGGCCAGATCCGAGCTCCTGCACCACCCTGGCTGGCTCTGGATAACTCGGATGCAGCATCGGAGCTGCTTAACCCCATCCTGATCCAGCCTTTACCCCCCAAACCCTGCTGCCATGAAGAAGAAGGCAGCCAATGGGAGGGGGTTGGATCCTGGAGCCCCTCAGCAGCGAGCCAGGGGCATCACCAAGTCAGCAGAGGTGAGTAACCCACAGGAGAGGGGCCAGGACACCCCAAGATGAGGTTTGGGAGTGGGTCCATCCCCAAACCATCACCTCAGGGTGGGCTGATTGCCCTGGGGTGAAGCGACTGCAGCGGCATGGGGGGGGTGTTGCTGACATGGGTTGGTTTTGGTTCCCCTCAGTATGTGGGCTCCTTCGTGGTGGAGGACTTGGACCTGCAGCAGCAAGCGGGGCGGCTGGAGGAGCAGCTGCGGGTGCTGAAGGTCGGGCATCCACCACTGCTCCCCACACTGGGAAAACAGGGGGACCCCCAATAGTGGGGGGACCCTGTGGTGACATAGCCCAGATCCCCCCCAGTGCTGTGTCTCTCCTGGCCAGGACTGCCCCAGGAGGAGATTGGTGGTGCTGAGGTTCAGCTTGCAGGGGCTGAAAGTCTACAGTGCTGATGGTGAGGTAGGGATGCTCATGGGTGCTGGGGGGTGCTGCGGGGGTCATGGGTGCTGGAGGGACTTGGGGGTGCTGGGGAGCCCACGGGTGCTGGGGGAGCTCAGTGATGCTGGAAACGTGCTTTGCGCAGAGGATGCACCTCTCTGAGCATCGCTTTGCACTTGGGAACCTGCTTTGCATTCACAAACAGCATTGCAACCTGCAGTGCAGTAGTGGTGTCCCCAGCATCACTTGCACCCCAGGGTGCCCGGGGGGGGGGTGCTTGGTACCAGTGACCCCACACGCACACCTTGTCCTTGTCCCCACAGACGCTGCTGATGGCGCATGCCCTGCGCCGGATCCTGTACAGCACGTGGCGACGCGCCGACCGCCAGTTCGCCTTCGTGGCCCGCAATCCCCACAGCCCCGGCAGCCCCCTCTTCTGCCACCTCTTCGTGGGGCTCCCGGGAGAGGTGCGTGCGCTGACACCCCCAAAATGAGCTCCTATTACGGTTATAGCTAATCCTTGCTTCCATTGGGTTAACACCCGGCATCCTTTGCCTCCGCAGGTCCAGACCCTGCATCTCCTGCTCTGCCGCTGCTTCCAGCTCTGCTACCTCCTGGCTCACCCCGAGGAGCAGGCGCCCGAGGGGGAGCCCACGGGGCCGGGGGTGCTGCGGGAGCCGCTCAACCCCGACGAGGTGTCACGCAACGTCAATGCCCTCGTGTCCTTCCGCCGCCTGCCCGCGCTCGGCTCCACGGGCGCTGGGGTAGGTGCAGCGTCCCGAGCGATGGGCGCTGCTCCGATGGGGGTTGCGCGATGCCTGCGTGCACGGTGTGGTCGCGCAGGGGGTGCCCGCACGGCCTTTCCTCCACAGCGTGCGTTCGGGATGGTTTTGCCTGCTCTGTGCACGGCTGTTCTTGCACAGCCGTTTCTTTGGGCGGTTTCTTTCACACCCATATGCGCACAGCACTTTCTGCAGGGCACTCTTCACGCTGCCTTTTGCTTCGGTTCCCGGGCAGCCTTTCCTCGCACAGCAGTTTTCATGGTGCATTAGTACACAGCCTGTTTTGCGTGGCCTTTCCTCATGCATCCTCTCTGATCAGCAGCTCTTTGCACAGTAGGATCCACGCAGGCTTTCGCACAACCCTTCCTCGCATGGCACGTATTTACACTGCACGTTTCCAAGCCCACCCTGCAGAGCCCATTCGTGCGTTGTGTTTAGCACAGCCCGGTTGGAACAGCCGTTTGCAGGGCAGCATTTTGCATGCTTTTGTCTTGCCCAGCCCTTCCTCCCGGCGTTTGGGCTCGGGCAGATCCGCGGGCCAGGTTTCCGCACGGGCTTTTCGCAGGGTGCTTTCCATGGCATTTCTATGTGCGCCGTTCCCTACGGAGCATCCGTTGCACGGCGTCTTCTTGCGGGGCTCTTTGCACAGCGCTTTTGCACGGTGATTTGCAGCAGTGGTTCCTGCGGGGCGTTGTTTCGCTGCAGGGATTCTTCACGCGGTGACTTCCAGGGCATCTTCAGCGCGGCGTTTCTTGTGCAGCGGCTTTGCGCAGGGCATTGCCTCACTCAGCACGCTCTGCAGGGGGGTTGTGCTCGGCGCTGTTGCCTGGCGCTCAGCGCGGCGCTCCGTGCGTTGGGGTTTTTGGTCAGGAGGTCTTGCACGGCATCTTTTGGGGTGTCGGGTTTGGGGTGGCAGTTCTGATGTGGCCTTTTCAGGGCGTCATTTTCAGAGCGTAGGTTTTGGGGTGTCATTTCTGGTGTAGCATTTTGGGGGTGATATTTTGTGGGTGTAATCCCTGGTGGAGCATTTTCAGGGTGTCATTTTTGGGTTGTCATTTCTGAGGTGTCATTTTTAGGTGTAATTTTCAGGGTGTCATTTTTAGGTGTAATTTTTAGGAGTCACTTTTGGGGTGTCATGTTTAGGTGTCATTTTCAGGGTGTCATTTCTGAGGTGTCATTTTTAGAAGTCACTTTTGGGGTGCCATTTTTAGGTGTAATTTTCAGGGTGTCATTTTTGGGGTGTCATTTTTAGGTGTCATTTTTGGGTGTCATTTTCAGGGTGTCATTTTTAGGTGTCACTTTTGGGGTGTCATCTCTCGTGCACCGTTTTCGGTGCAGCGTTTTCCCCCATGGCGTTTCATGTGACATTTCATACCACGAGACCCCCCCTTCACCCCTCTGACAGCCCCTTCACCCCCAGGACCGGCAGGCGGAGGGCAGAGCCTGGCGCCCCGGGAACCCCTACTGCTCCCCAGTGCTGGTGCGCAAGAAAGCCATCCGCAGCAAAGTGCTGCGCTCGGGGGCTTACCGGGACTGTGGGGCTGAGGGCCAGCTCCACCAGCCGGCCCGCGACACCGGTGAGTGCCGGGGGGAACCTGAGGCACGGGGGGCACACGCAGCCCTAACGTCATGGGGTGTTTTGGGGTGAGGAGGGGATTAATGGGCTCCCGCAGCAACAGCGGGATGGGAGAGCAAAGGGGCGAGGAGCTTCGCCTTCCTCCCTGAAAACGAGAGCGTCCTTGCTGAGAGCGTGTGGGGCTTCGCCGGCATCTCCAGGTGGGTGCGCAGGACCCCCCTGCTCATCCCCATCCCTTCCCAATCCCTCCCCTTCACACCCAACCGCCGTCTCATCCCATCCGCAGGGACAGTGGGATCGCGCTGCTGCGGCGTGATGTGCCCGGCGCCTTCCTTCTGCGCCCTGAGCCCGGGCTGGCCAAGCGCTGGTGCCTGTGGGTGCGGGCGCCCTGCGGCATCGTCACCTACGGCCTGGTCAGGACACACCAGGGCAGGTTCTGTGTGGAGGTGAGGGCGATGCATGGGCAGCATATGGGGGTGCTTGGAGTGTTCGTGTTGCTGTTGCAGGGGTGCGACTGTTGCACCCAGTAAGTGCGTTTGATGTGTTTGTGCATGGATGCACTTTGGTGTAAGTACATTTGATGCATTGGTGTACTGGTGCATTTGTGAGTTTAATTCACTGTGTAAGTGAATTTAATGCATCTGTGCATCGGCGCATTTGTGTGTTTAATTCACTTGATGCTTCTGTGCATTGATGCATGGATGCACTGGTGAGTTGGTGGGTTTGCATCACTGTGTAAGTACATTTAATGCATCTGTGCATTGGTGCATGGATGCATTAGTGTGTTTGCTTCACTGTGTAGGTGGATTTGATGCATCTGTGCACAGGGGTATTGGCGTATGGGTGCACTGATATGTGGGGGCAACAGTGGGTGCCTCAGTGCATGGCCCATGGGTACCAATGGGTGTGGGTGCATGGGTGCTTCCATGCTTTGGTGTGTAAATACAATTGATTCATGGGTGCACAAGTGCATCCATGCATGGCTACGTGCTACACAGGCGCATTGGTGTGCGTTTCATTCCTGGGTGCACGGGTCATGGGTGCCTTTGGTTTGTGGGTACATCAGTGCACAGGGTGCAGCTGTGGGTGCACGCACAGTGCACAGGAATACCAGTATTGCATGTGGGTTCAGTGGATGCATGGGTGTATTTGCTTCTCATATACACTCATGCACTGGTGCATAGGTGCCTCTGGGTTTGCGGGTGCATTTGGGAACACTGATATTTGGTGCAGGGGTGCGTTCAGCAGAGGGGTGCGCAGTGCATGGGCACCGCGGGGTCTCACCTCTCCGGTCTCCCCCACCGCAGCACTCCAACACCGAGTTCCCCAGCATGGCCGCGCTCCTGGCTCACTACTCCACCGCACCGAGCGGCTGCTTCTGCCGCCTGGCTCCTGGCCGCCGCAACCCCGGCTACGAGGAGCGGGACCCCGGTGGCGGGGCCAGCACCTGGGGGGACGCTGCCTGGGCCCCTGCGGGCCCCGTCGGGGCGCAGCACGAGCGGGGTTAAGCCCAGGCACTCCCCCTAGGGCACCAGCCCCCCAACATCCCCATTGAGCTTTAAACCGCTGCCGTCTGCCTTATCTGCTCCCTCCCGCGGCTGCGTGCGCCGGCAATAAATGGCTGTTGTGCTGCCAGTCTGTTCTTCCCACCGCCGTGCACGCTCTTGCGCTCACACGCCCTCGTGAGCTCACACTCGCGTGCTTGCAGGCCCACGCATGTGTGCACTGGGGCCCACGCGCGCTGGTGGAACTGCGCCCCGCGCACACCCGCGTGCACTGGCACACTCGTACTGCTGCGCTGTGTGAGTGCGCTTGCACACTCAGGGCCCTCATGCTCTTGCATGCTCAGGCCTCCACGTGCTTGCACACTCATGCGTTGCTACACCCACGCTCAGACACTCGTGCATTTGCCCCCTCCGTGCTCTTGCACGCTCAGGCCCTTGTGCTCTTGCACACTCAGGACCCCGTGCTCTTGCATGCTCATGCGTTGCTCCAGCCACACTCAGACACTCGTGCACGTGCACTCGTGCACTTGCCCCCCCCATGCCCTTGCACGCTCAGGCCCCGCGCTCTGTGCACGGTCTCGTGCCCCCGCCGCCGCGGGTCCTCGCGCACACCCCGCGCTTGCACGTGCACGTGAGCCCGCAGTCACGTGGCCGCGAGGGGCTGGGCCTCGCCCCGCGCTGCCGCCGTCCCGTCCCCCCCCCCCCGCCCCGGCTCCTCCGGTCGCTGTGGCAAGCGCGTGGGGTCGCTGCGCGCATGCGCGTTGCGCCCGGCTGCGCTCCCGGCGCGTCTTCTCAGGCCCGGGCCCGGCTCCGTTCCGCTGCCCGGGTCCTTCTTCACGCCCTGGCTCGCCTCGGGTTCCCCTCCGCTCTCTCAGGCTTTGCCTCCTGACACCAACTGGTTCACCTCAGGTTTTGCCTCGCCCAGGCCCCGTTGGGCGCCTCCGGGTTCCCCACAGTTACCTTAGGCTGCCCCGCCCAAAGCCTCCCCTCCGCCTGCCTTAGCTGCCCTTCAGGCTGGTTCCGAGTCTCCCCTTCACCTTTCCTCCTCCGTGGCCTCCCCTTCTCGCCCAGCCCTCCTTGCCTCTCCTTCCCCAAGCCGAGTTGTGAGGGGCTCCATCCCCCCAGTGCCCCCACTACATGGTGAGCGCTGCCCCGCACGCAGGGGTGCAGGCCCCGGGGTTAGGCCCCCCCAAGTGAGGCCGTGTGGGGTTGAGCCGTCCGTGACTGAATGGCCTTGGAGGCGGTGACGGTGGTTGTGCGCTGCTGGCCCATGAACGTGCGTGAGAAAGCTCTTCGCTGCAAGGCGGTTGTGAGCATAGAGAGCACCCGGGGCCTGTGCTTCCTCCAGAACCCTGCTGCTGCCAGTGAGCCCCCGAAGCAGTTCACCTTCGATGGGGCTTACTGCCAGGAGCACAGCACGGAGCAGATCTACAATGAGATTGTCTACCCGCTGGTGGAGGTGAGTGGTGCCTGAAGCAAGCCACGCACACAGGGACGCAGGCATTGGAACAGGCTGCCTAGGGCAGTGCTGGAGTCACCAGCCCTGGAAGTGTTCACACCCCGTGTAGACAAGGCCATCAGTGCCATGGGTTAGTGGTGGCCTTGGCAGTGCTGGGGAATGGTTGGAATTGATGAGCTTAAAGGTCTTTTGGCATCTGGTTGATTCTATGATTCTAGGAACACATAGCTCAGGACATGGGCTGAGGAGTTTCACATGGACAGGTGACCCCCAGCTGGCATGATTTATGGACAGAAACAGCCCTGTTTCCTGCTTCAAAAGGCTTAGGTGTAACCCTGGGGTGGGCAAAGCAGCATCCCAACAGTGGGCTGGGAAATTGGGAAGAAAAAGACTTTTTCAGCAGCCAGAGGGG
Organism: Amazona ochrocephala; assembly: GCA_039720435.1. NCBI lineage: Eukaryota > Metazoa > Chordata > Aves > Psittaciformes > Psittacidae > Amazona > Amazona ochrocephala. Next base: position 3,481,521 of record CM077894.1, on the reverse strand, counting down.
CACTGAGGATAGAATTACATTAAATTGTTTTAGGCGGATGTTTATATGAAAGATGAACCCCTGAGCAGGCCCTAGAAATGGTGGTTGGGTAGAAACTGCAGTTGAAGGTGATGTGGCAAGAAGGTGATAAATGATGCTCCTGATGGCTTTAGGGATATTTTTACTAAAGACGGGGAACCTCAGCCTGGTTTAGAGTAGCAAAATGAGAGGGGATCCATTTGCTGCTTGGCAAACAGCCAGGGTGAGGAAGGAACCAGTTAAGGGGGAAAAAACCCAACATCCCCCCAAAGAATCCAATTTTGTTAGAAGAAAAGAGGGATAAAATGGCTAATGGTATTTTTAAGATGGAAGTTCCTGATCGTGAGAACAAGCAGGGTCTGAAACAGTATGTTATTAGAGTAATAGCTGGGGGGGTTCTTATTTAAACCTTAAGAAGTCCAAATATCTAATGTTCCTCCCATGCTTCTCTGAAATAGGAACAAGCAAAGGTGAGGCTTTCAGCCAGCTCTCTGAGTGAAAATGGCTCTAAGCTAGAGACCATCCCTTTGGCCACCCTATTCTGGCATTCCATTTGTGTCTCTGGTTTTCACAATACTTTTCTGCCCTATGACAAAAATACTCTGCTATTCTAAGTGTTGTCAACTGCCCTTCCACATTTCAACACCTGCATTTCTGCAGGTTTTCCATTTATAAGCTAGCAGAATGTGTTATTTCATTGTTATACTCTGATGACATGCGAAGACCAAGTAGTTGTTTGATGTTTATTTCCAGCTTTTCCTCTAAAATTCCTTTTTTGAGGTGAGATTGAATCTGGACAGTGCATTTCCAGTTACCAAAGGGTGAAGATAATGGGTTTTCTGTTTGCTTGTCCTTCATTTCCAGGGTGTCACTGAAGGCTACAATGGCACCATATTTGCCTATGGCCAGACTGGCAGTGGAAAGTCATTCACCATGCAGGGAGTTGTGGAGCCTTCTGCACAGAAAGGCATAATTCCCAGGGCATTTGAACACATTTTTGAGAGCGTGCAGGTAGGTGACAACACGAAAGAGGTCCTGTTGTAAGATGGCATGCTATCTAGAAAGATGGTTCTTGTGTCATACCCTGAGTGCTGGTTGCACTCAGCAGCAAGAATGAGGCCAGCTGCCTCTCCTAAAGCTGAGGCTCCTATATAGTCAGATGAGCTGCACCCTCATCTCTGTGACTTCATGGGCTTCCACTTGAGGTGTTTAAGGACCAAAAGTCCCTTTAGTGAGTGTGTGGAGTGCTTACACCTGGGAATGAAATGCCAGCAGAGATTTGATGAAGTGCTGAAGGCCCCAGCTGGCACTGAGGGGCAACGTGGGCTGCCTACTTGCCTCTATTTGGAGAACCTCACCTGAAATTCCTTCCTCTTTGGTGCAGTGTGCTGAAAATGCCAAGTTCTTGGTGAGAGCTTCTTACCTGGAGATTTACAATGAAGATGTACGAGACCTTCTAGGAGCTGATACCAAGCAGAAGCTGGAGGTGAGGTGGAGTCAGTTTGTCTTAGCTAGGAAGTGCTTTAATTTCCTCAGATAAGTGTTATCGTGAATGTCTCATAGAAGTGCAATAATGTGCTCTGTCAGAAGCTGAATGCCAGACTGTGAAATCATAGTGATGAATATGAAAGCCAAGAGGAGATTTTGAGGGACTTAGTGAAGGCTCAGTGGCAGAAGGAACAGGATCCAGTCAGACATGTCCCTGGTGTCCGACTGGATAGTGGCCGGTAGCTTAGTGTGAAAGTCATTACTGGACAAGGATGGAATAAAGTACTGATGGGGCAATTTCTTCCTAATCTCTTCCTCTCACAGCTGCCTGTAAAGCAGGAGGATTCTGTGCCGTACAAATCTGATAGGGTAGCTGTGAATGATCTCATTATCTGTCTAAAACAAAAAAGGCTGATCCTTCTTTGAGGAGATGCAGCAGACATTGTTCCCCATGGGCACATATGGGGAAGGCAGGCTGTTTCCAGGAACACAGGAGGGAAAACATTCCTGAAATCCCAAGCAGGGGCTGATTTTTCCTTCTGAGTGGCTTTGCAGATCTTTTTGCATGTATTCCTGGTGGGAGCTGCAGATCTCCTGTCCAGTTTCCTTCCTGCCAGGATTGCCCTGGTGAAGAAACCCGAGGCACTAGCACCACCTGCTGCACGGGAGATGGTGGCAGACCCACCTTCCGGGGCAGATCTATTGTTTTACCATGGTGTTAAAGGAGGCAAAGCCCTCTCTGCTGCATGATCCAAGTGTTCTCAACCTGTGCGTGTGGACGGGTGGGTGGGAGAAGGGGATTGGCTGGTTCAGAAGGCGCTTACTGCAGTTTCCCGGCTTTTGTTCCACATCAGCAGTGACACCGGTTTCCATGACGACTGCAGTTGGCACTGGGAGGGCAGGAGTTGGGCAGAACAGTTGCCAGGGTAACACCATCCCACTGGTAACAGCAGCTGCCTGTTGCTGCAGTAATTAGGGGACTTGTGTCCTGTGGAGAAAGAAAAGCCAGACTGACCCACTGCTTTCTTCTGTGTCACTGAATCATAGAAATTAATCACAGAATAACAGAGTGGTTTGGGCTGGAAGAGACTTTAAAGCTCCTCTCATTCCAACCCCTGCCACGGGCAGGGACGCCTTCCACTAGAGCAGGGTGCTCCAAGCCCCTGTGTCCAATCTGGCCTTGAACACTGCCAGGGATGAGGCAGCCACAGCTTCTCTGGGCACCCTGTGCCAGCGCCTCAGCACCCTCACAGGGAAGAGCTTCTGCCTAAGAGCTCATCTCAGTCTCCCCTCTGGCAGGTTAAAGCCATTCCCCTTGTTCTGTCCCTACAGGCCTTTGTCCAAAGCCCCTCTCCAGGTTTCCTGCAGCCCCTTTAGGCACTGGAGCTGCTCTAAGGTCTCCCCTTCAGGAGCCTTCTCTTGTCCAGGCTGCCCCAGCCCAGGTTTCTCAGCCTGGCTCCAGAGCAGAGCTGCTCCAGCCCTTGCAGCATCTCCATGGCCTCCTCTGGCCTCGCTCCAGCAGCTCCACGTCCCTCTTGTGCTGCTGCCCCAGAGCTGGATCAGGACTGCAGGGGGAGTCTCCCCAGAGCACAGCAGAGGGGCAGGATCCCCTCCCTGAGCTGCTGCTCATGGTCTAGGGGTACAGCCCAGCATACAGGGGAGTTCTGGACTCAAGCCCGCACTGAAGCCGGGTCATGGGGAGCCTCTCACCAACCACCATCCTTCTCCTCAGGGCTGCTCTCCATCCAATCTCCGTCTGGCCTGTAGTTGTGTTTGGGATTTCCTGTGTCTCACAATTCCCCTCCAGAGTCCCATTTCTGATTGCTCTTTTTGCCTTTTAACATTAATGACTGATGACTCTGAAGCCCACGGTCACCTCCTGTGGTATGAAACCATGTGAAGAGCAGGTTTTACAGAGCTGTGTAAGGAAATGCTCTTATCAGTCTGTGATGGAATTAAACAGCCATGTCCTCTGTTGGCTGCTCCTCAGGGACTCTGCAGCATCCTTAAACACAGCTAGGAGAGCCATAGGGTTCTCCTATAGTGCAGGCAAAAGTCACAGTGTATGAACACTCTGATTCTGTCACTGGGTTCATTCTGGCCAGGCACAACTTGAAAACAAGGCTAAAATCTTGCCTGGTTTAGTTTCCAGCCACTTCCACTCAGTTCTGTGCAGAGTTTTTAACAGCAAACACTCTATTTTACATAGCTTTTTGTGTCAAGTGCATCACTCGGGTATCTGTGGCTCTTCTCTGGGAGTCACACTGCCAAATGTAGCATCTATCGCTCTGTGACACCGAGTCATGACAACCATATCGCAGCTGCCACCGTAAAAATAGACTTTTGGTTATGAACTCAGCAGATGTGGGGTGTAATGTAGCTATTGAAAATGAATCCAGCTCCTTTAAAATTCAGAGTGTGGAGGGGGCGTGCAGGATCTCAGTTGTTTTGGGAGTTTTATGTAGGTTTGATGGGTCAGTCAAGATTTGGAACATTTAGTCATTTATTGGACGCGGGATGAAGTTTTTCTTCTGCATGATTGATAATTGCTGAAAAGCTGCTGTTTGGTATTTAACGCTCTGTCTCCACCCGGCTGCCTCAATAGGATTTTAGAGCATTTTAAAAATGAACTAATCTGGAGAAAAATCCTGAGAGCGCTGCGTGTGACTTTGGGAGTTCTGTCAGCGGGATCAAGCCGCCCTCTCAGAGCGGAGGGGTTCAGCACAGCACCAGTGAGTGCGGAATCTGTGCTTTGCTTTTAGAAAAAGCTCCCTATGAGTGAAGAGATACTGAAGCTTTTGCTGTAATAGGTGAAAAACATTTCAGTTCTCTTTTCAAATGCACAGCTTAATAACAGGGGAGGCAGAAGGCAGCTCAGCACAGAGAACCTGAGTTTCTCATGGCCTGGGAGGAGATGTCTGAATCAATCAGCAAACATCTAATTCTTTTTCATTGCAGAGCCATGAAACAGGTTCCTTATTTTTGTCTGGTTTTATTCCTCCTTCAGAAATACTACAGCTTTTTAGCAGCAGTCAGATATGGTTTTGCCATAGCATTGTTTAACTTCAAAGGCAAAACTCCCATAGCCCTTGAGCTTCCAGTTCCCAACATAACTTCCTGCAGTTTCAGTGTGTCTTGTTCTAACCTGTTTTGTGTTCCCTGTTTGCAGCTGAAGGAGCTCCCAGAGAAGGGGGTGTATGTGAAGGGGCTCTCTCTGCACACTGTGCGCAGTGTGGTACAGTGTGAGCAGCTCATGGAGACAGGCTGCAGCAACCGTGCAGTGGGTTACACCCTCATGAATAAGGACTCATCCCGGTCCCACGCCATCTTCACTGTCAATATGGAGATCTGCACTGTAGGTAGGTAGCTGCATGTGTTGTGGTAGGCCTGGGCCTGGCAAAGCGCAGAATCTGTGTGGTCTGACCAGTCACCCCACAGCTAAACTGAGAGCCTAAATGATTTTAGGTCTGGTAGACGTCAGAATTGTGCCCTGGTGTGGACATTCTTCACAGTGTGAAATGGCTGAGCAGCCAAAGTCTTTTTCTTTTCCTCGATTCCCCCTTGGGAGTGAAATGTCTTACACTCAGACTGGGAACATATTTAATTCTCTTTCCATTCCTTTATCTTCTTAAACCTTTTTCTTCAGTGAAGGGAGCTAAATCTCACAGCCCAGACGGTGACTGGAGAAACTTCTATCATTATCTGTCTGGTCTGCCCTCCTTTGCAATGCAAGTCACATCATTTCATGCAACAGTTCCTCCACTGAGCTTAATCATAGGGCTCATCTTTTAAAGACAGAATGAAAGAATCCCTTCATAATGTTTTAGTGAATAATTTTCCTTTCTCAAGTATCTCATTTCCATTGGCACTTCTTTAGCTGATAAAGCTGCCTTGCTTGGTTTGAACACAGGACCTCAAAAGGGTTTTTTTCTGGGACTAAGAAAGGAATTAGTCTCCTGTATTCTCTCTTGACCTCACTGAGGCTGCCAACAATTTGGCTTCGTTTTCTTCAGCTGTTTCAGTCATGGGAAAGTTACACAATGTCTTCCTAAATTGTGGTTCCAGATGTTGGTGACCTCATTTTCCTCTGCCCAAAATAGGGGGGAAGGGTGTGTGTGGGGTGGAATTTCTCAATTAGCACAGCCAGTGGATGCTAATCCCTGCACTATGTGGGTCCATAAAATCCCAACTTTTATCCTAACAAGGAAAAAGAAACATTTACACTCTTGTGTCCCAGATTGGTGACGGGCTCCTGATCTAGCTTGAATTTCTCTGATTTAAAGCTTTGAAAACTTGTTACATGGAACAGGATGGCAGGTGGGAAACTTGCTGGTTTGGCAGTTAAATGGGAGACAGCTGGAATATCTGAGGAGAAAGTTGTGGGGTCAGGCACAACCCCTGTAACTGGATGGTTCTGCTTGTGTCATCGTTAGTTGAAACAGCTAATGAAGTTGGTGTTTTTGTTGTCATCTTTAGGCTTCTTGAAGAGGTGCATGGAGTAGTTCAAACTTATTTTGCAGTTAAACCTATAGTAAATGATAATTTACAGGGAGTTGCTGCTTCAAAGGATCTCTTTGCAATGTGGACTAAAATGACTCATTTTTTAAGCACCACATTCAGGAATGATGGCAAATACCAGGCTCTCTGGCTGCAGATGTTTGAGATGTGCAAGTTACCATTGGTGTTTTTGCTGTAGTTAAGAGTAGCAGACGTTTGGTTCTTCTACCTTGTGCTTAAGGATTCATTTGTTAATGAGGATGATAGCCAGTGCTTGTGCAATGGGCTGTGTGAGTATGAGACAAGACTTTGAGGCTGCTGCAGGCATTTAGCAAGAGCCTGAGGACCTTGTCACACCATGGAAACCAACACACTGAGCTCCAAGACTGAAACAGTCACCGTGGGCAAAAGGACTGGCAGGAGCCAAAACTGCTTTTTAATTGCCTCTCAGTGATAACATAAACTGAGGGAAGGAGGGAAAAGGACAGAAACTCTTTTTGTGATTATCCACTCAGCAGAGATAGTGAGAAGTGCTCTGTTTCAGCTCCATCTATTTTTTTCCTGTGCTCCCATGTCTTGACATACCAGAAAGACCTGGAGTGAAACAAGTTTGATCAGTGGCAAATGTTAAGTCCCACAGTTAACATTCTATTGCTGTAAGTGGGGAAATACCCCGTGCCAATAAAAGGTAGGCTTTTTGGGGGGGGTGTTTACCTGTGAACTTTTCACTTTCCCCCATGCATCAGATTATTCATTGCTCAAGTTTAGGTGCTGTCCACAGCCATAAATCTTACTCTGACTCAATTCAAGGCTGGGATTTGTAAAGTCTGTCTGGAAAAGGATGATCTTGGTTAAAACCTTGATACTTTCTCTGCTTGGAGCACTAAGGGAGCTCTTCCCTTGAATTTAGGCTGCAGTCTAAGGAATGGTTGGGATATAGACACCCAAGAACATGGTCCGGTGCTTAAAACAGTAGTCTGGGATCTGGCAATGTGTGTCCAACTGTTTGTTCTGCATGAGGCTGGGGAAGTTCAGTTAGCCAGTGAAACTGAGGGCTTCCTAAAGAGAATGGATGTACATCACAGGGAATTCATGTCAACACATAATTCCATCCTCAAAATGCAAGTCCAGAAGCATGATACACTTGTAAGGTGAGCACATATGTAGCCAGGGAGCCAGCTGTAACTTCAGCTCATGTCTTCTCTTGCCTTAAAACATTGTGATGGGAATGTCATCAGCTCACTGGGCCTGTCTCCTCACTCAATGAGGTCCACCTCCTCATCCAGATGGTTCAGGGTGAGCACAGTCCCAGTTTCTTGCAGTCATGGTCTGACCTTGTTACTTGTGTGGAATTCTAAACACTGTGGAAATATGTGGAGGGGTGGGGGTGTGTGTGTCCCCAGAACTCACTGGGTGAGTAAAAATGGGCATGAATTTTTACTCTGCAAGATCTTGTTCAAGGAAGCACTAAAACATGTTAAGATGCTTCTTAAAAAGAGCCTAACCTGGAATTGTTCCTTCGCAGATGAGCGAGGGCTGGACCACCTCAGGGCTGCAAAGCTCAATTTAGTGGATCTGGCAGGAAGCGCGAGACAGTCAAAAACTGGAGCCATGGGGGAGCGGCTCAAAGAGGCCATCAAAATCAACCTCTCCCTCTCAGCTCTGGGCAACGTCATCTCAGCCCTGGTTGATGGCAAGTGTAAGCACGTCCCCTACCGAGACTCCAAGCTGACCAGGCTGCTGCAGGACTCCCTTGGGGGGAACACCAAGACTCTGATGGTTGTGTGCTTATCTCCAGCTGATAACAACTATGATGAGAGCCTCAGTACATTGCGCTATGCTAATCGAGCCAAAAACATCAAGAACAAGCCCTGTATCAATGAGGACCCCAAGGATACTCTGCTGGGGGAGTATCAGAGGAGATTAAGAAGCTGAAGGCCATTCTAGCTGAACAGATGGGCGTGGATAGCTTGGCAGGTAGGAGAGCCCTTAGTGGCTGCAGAGATGTTTTATCTTTGTCAGGAAAAAGGGTTTTACTTGAAAATGCTCACTGGATTTCACCTCAACCCTTCCCTTACCTGTTGGAGGAAGAGTTCTTCATTCTGTTAATGGACTTTTCCTTCACTGTTGCTGAATCGACCTCATTCCACTGGTAAAAAAGATCTCAATTATCCACTATTTTCAATAATCATAGAATCATAAAATAGTTAGGGTTGGAAAGGACCTTAAGATCATCTAGTTCCACCCCCCCTGCCATGGGCAGGGACACCTCCCACTAAACCATGCCACCCAAGGCTCTGTCCAACCTGGCCTTGAACACCGCCAGGGGTGGAGCATTCCCAGCTTCCCTGGGCAACCCATTCCAGTGCCTCACCACCCTTACAGTAAAGAATTTCTTCCTCATATCCAATCTAAACTTCCCCTTTTAAGTTTGAACCCGTTACCCCTTGTCCTATCACTACAGTCCCTAATGAAGAGTCCCTCCCCAGCATCCCTATAGGCCCCCTTCAGATACTGGAAGGCTGCTCTGAGGTCTCCATGCATGTTCTCTTCTCCAGGCTGAACAGCCCCAACTCTCTCATCCTATCTTCATACGGGAGGTGCTCCAGCCCTTGATCATCCTCGTGGCCCTCCCTGGGACTTGTTCCAACAGTTCCATGTCCTTTTTATGTTGAGGACACCAGAACTGCACACAATACTCCAAGTGAGGTCTCACGAGAGCAGAGTAGAGGGGCAGGATCACCTCCCTCGACCTTCTGGTCATATGTGTGTACATATATGTGTGTGTGTATATAATATATATATATATGTTTTCAGAGTTAGCACTCAGCCCCTGTTCTCCTACGCTGTGAATGTTTGGTGCTACAAGAGTTTTACCTGCTGCTGACAGAGAGCAGCACTGTGTTCCCATTGAGGATTCAGCCCAGCCTCAGAGATGCTCCTTGCTATAAAACAGGAGTAGCAAATGTGGGAACAAAGTGAGAAGAGCATTCTTAGGGAGATGATCCCCTTTTGAGAATTACCCCCACAAATAAAGCACAACTTCAGGCAGAGCAATAAGAATGTAAAATTATTTTATTCATTCCCCTTTTCTGCCACCTTTGAGAAACATCTGTGAAGAACAAAGGCAATCTCCCTGCACCTTTCATCTCCTTGCCAGTGTCTCTTATCTTCCAAACCTGTTAGCATAGCCCTGGAAAAGAGTCTCCTTTTACCCTGTGAAAGAGATTAGATTTATATTCACTTTAACATACCCAAAGCTTACACCTCTCCTGCTCTGCTCCGTGCTGACTCTTTCTCTCCTGCACCTACAGAAGCGCAGGCCAGTGGGCGTTTTGGCAGCACAGATGCTGGCACATGAGCACAGTTTAAAGGAGCACTCGGATTGTGATGTTCTTTGCCAGCAGCCAGGTTCTTTGTTCCGTTTCCAGCATTCTACAGACAATCCCACCCAGAAATTGGGAGTGATTTTTATTTCTGCTTTGCTTTGTAGAGCTTCTACATGCTGAGACTGCTCACCTGGCAGTGAAGCTGCCTCACCTCCTCAAACCCCAGGTAGATCTTGAAGCAGAGAAGCAGCTGATCAGAGAAGTAAGTCAGAGGGAGGTATCCCATAGTGTCTTTGACTAAGGCTTGTGGAGTTTTATAATAATCATTACAAGTATGGTGTGGGCCTGTGTGGTTCAGCCTTTTAAGAGCTTCCTGTACTACTTCTTCCGGTACTTCTTCCTGTTTCTGTAGGGGGTGACAAGAAAGCTGGAGAGGGGCTTTGGGCAAGGGATGTAGGGACAGAACAAGGGGAATGGCTTCAACCTGCCAGAGGGGAGACTGAGATGAGCTCTTAGGCACAAGTTGTTTCCTGTGAGGGTGCTGAGGCGCTGGCACAGGGTGCCCAGAGAAGCTGTGGCTGCCCCATCCCTGGCAGTGTTTAAGGCCAGGTTGGACACAGGGGCTTGGAGCAAGCTGCTCCAGTGGAAGGTGTCCCTGCCATGGCAGGGGTTGGAGCTGGAGGAGCTTTAAGGTCTCTTCAACCCAAACCATTCTCAGATTCTGCGATGCTATTTTGGTCTTCTCCTATAGACAGAACTCGTGCTGATGGAGGCCTTGTTTACAATGCTGTTTTCTCTCAGCATTGTTCCCACCTCTCTGAGATGAATTAGAATGGATTCCCAAGCAGAATTTTTGAAGTGAAACTTAGATTCTTCCTTTCAGAGGAGGGAGAAATGGGGAGGAGGAAAGCAGCAGTCAGAGATATTAGGAACAGTACAAGGGTGAAGATAAAGAAGGGATATGGAGCAGAAGGAAGAATGAGGAGTTGGAGGCCAGAAGGAAATAAAACTAACTCCCTGCTCTTTAAGAGCTCTTTTCCAGGGCACCACATCTGCCCAAGACAGTGGTTTCTAGGGCTAACTAGTCGCCTTCCATTACTATTGTGGTGACTTTAATCACAGAAGAAGTCCAATGAATCTAGGATGGGAAAGTTTTACTGGGATGGACATGAGCGTGACCTCGATGGGACCTCATGTACGGTGCCCAAGCTGTGTGCTGTGCCTTTCAGGAGTACGAGGAGAGACTAGCCCAGCTAAAGGCCAACTATGAAGCAGAGCATGCATCCCGTGCCCGCCTGGAGGAGGACATCAGTAGCCTGAGGACTCACTATGATCTCCAGCTGTCTGCTCTGGAGGAGAACCTCAGGAAGGAAGCAGGTGTGGATGTAGAGGGTGTGAGCCAGACTGAGGGTTCCCTCCTGCTTTAAGGAGGAGCTGCTTTTGCAAAGCCAAATCTCGTGCAGCCACTTTAAAGTGGCAGCGACTGCTACTGCAGCAAGTGCCACCCCCAGCAACAGCAGTCCCTGCTCTCAACCTGCCCTTATCAACAGCAGAAGTGGTAACTCCAGCTCTCCATAAGACTCTGTCGCAGCTTTGTCCTCTCCCCTACTTCCCTGACTTCTTTTCCCTGTCAGGACTAGCCTGACCCTGCCCGGTAATCCCTGAGGTGATGAAATGTGATTTCTTTTGCCCACGTAGCTGTGAGTTTCTTCTGCCTGAGGGCAGGTTTCTCTGGAGTAGGGGTTTGAGCTGCAGGGGTGACTGGTCTTGCCAGGCACTGCTCTGTCCTGATCCCATCAACTTTGCACAACTCACACACCCAAGATGAGGGTTGCTGCTGCAGTCTGTTCCATTGCACGTAAATGGGATGCAGCCCTTGGTCTCCTGGTGAATTATCACCACCATCGCTCTGCTGGAGGGTGGATATTCCTCTCACATACCTATAAACTGCTGCCAGCTCTCCTCTTCATTTCTGCTTTTCATTTACACTTCTGCAGTGCCTCAGAGCACGTTTTGCAATGTGCTTGGACAGCACTTACCACCCAATATTCATTCCTGAACATATATCCTTCAGTTTTGATGCTATCACTCTGTAAGGTGAGAGGTTTTCCCCCCCCCACACCTCATCTGATTACAGATTTGCCATTTCCCAGCCTCTGAAATAGAGGGGGTGTTATTTGTGTGCAACCACGAGGATCCAGGTTCTCCCAGCCCCCATATTTCTACCCTGATATGTCCTCTGGCCATATAAAAACCCTGACGGCTTTTGCTGGCCAACATAAGAAGGTAAATAACAGACCTTTTACTTCCAAACACAACATTCCTAGTGTTTGGTGAAGACTTTGTGTGATGTTTTCCCAGGTTTTATGCTCAATTTTGCAGTGCTTGTTACTGACATTGTGGGTATTTCCTTTTTTACTCTTCAGTTGCCGCAAGGACTGGAACTGCTCCTGATGAGCCACCTTTGCTCAAAGACACTCTTGCTGCAGTAGATGAAGAACCAGCATCAGTCCAGGTACCCCTCAGGCTTCTTCTCCCCACCAGGTTGAGTAAACCTGAGTGGGTAATGCCAATGCTCTGGTGCTTGCTCTTTTCAAAGATGTAGCTTTTGGTTTCCTCTTGTCCTCAGGACCCAGAAGCACCTCAGGCTGTCCAAGACACTGGTGGTGTGAGCAGGAGGAGTGCTGGTGCAGAGGTGGCTGTCACTGCTGAGGGGATGGCCCTGCCTGCAGACCAGCAGCAGGTTCTTGCCAGGTCAGTGACTAGGGCAGTACTGCTAACTGCCTTCTGCGCATGCAGGTGAGAGGCAGCCCTGTTCTTCCCCCATGTTACAACTGTTGAGCTTCAGCTCACAAAACCAGGCAGATACACGTTCTTTACCCCAAAATTAACTTTGTCCTATTTGGGCAGATAAATAGCTGTTAGCTGCAGCACTCCATGATGCCAAGTGCCAGAATTATGAGGGAAAAGGCCTGGAGATGTCTGTGTCAGCAGCTGTGGAAGCAAACAAGTGTGCTTTCCTGCTGAGCCTTCCTGGATTGGTAGGCAGGGAGGTCTCTTCCTTCTCTGGCATTCTACAGGTGTCATTTATGAGGTGTTTATAATGTTGAGTCTTGGTGGTCACTGACAGAACTGAAGTGCCTGAAGAGGTTTTGGGGTCAGCCTCCTCTTCCTCTTGGAAAGGGTTCTTGAGCTCTCCAATGCCAGTACAAGTAAGGCTCTGCTGCTTGCTGTGCCTGGAAGCAGAAGGAGGGGAGCATGTTCTCCGCCATGCTGTCTTGTCACTGAGGTCACTTCTGCCTCTAACTCCTGCACCTGACAGTGTTTGCAAGACCTCAGCCACAACTGACACCAAAATTTCCCAATAATCACATTTTGTGAGGCTTAAGGCTCATGCTTGGCCCATCTCGGGGGCATCCTGTCTTGAAGGCTTTCCTCTGGGCAAGAGCCATCTTGAGAGAATTCCTTTGGAACTCCTTTAGAACTCCTTCCAGAATACAACACAGCACACTGACACAGCATGGGAGTTTAGGGCTGGTTCAGAAATACGCACTTGAAGCAAATTCTGTTAACAGCTCTCTTTTAATCCATTGTGTGGAATTATATTAAAATTAGAAATACTTAAGATAGATTGTAGATGATAGAGTTTGAACAGTTCTATGGGGTTTAATCAGTCTTTCAGCTTTACCATGAGCTCCTGTGGTGCAAGTTCACCCTGTTGGGGCTCTCCCAGCTAAAAAAAGGAGCTATTAAGAAATCTCCAGTAGCAGTGTCTGTAATTGGAGGGCAATTCTGTCTGTCAGTGGAGAGCTCTCCAAAGAAACGGAGTTGTGACTCTAACAGCTCTATTGCAGCGGTCTTTTTTGTAACAAAGAAGTGGAAAATGCTTTCCTAATTCTGCTGTTAACACCAGAACTCTGTGCAGATGAAGCAGGAGGGTTTGGTTCTGCGGGAGTGGGGATTAGCAAAGCTGCCTGTTAAAAGCGTTGCATGTCAGGCTGGCTGGGAGAGCTCAGGTACTCAGCAAGGATTCAACAGTGTATTAAGCAAATGAAACTAAAGGCTACTTGGCAAGCACGGTAAAGCACAATGGCAGGCTACCTCTGGTGGGGTGAGCTCTTTCAGGTGGTTTGAAGATGATTAAGAGGTTACTATCAGAAGAGGTTTGATCAGCAGTGGGCTTTTGTCTGATTGGACAGCACTGGCCAAGCTGAGCTGCCTGCTCTGCTGCAGGTCCCTGTGCAGAGAAAGAGAACAGCTCTGGAGCACGGCTTTATTTCCATGTCAGAGCATTCAGGGACATGAGAAGAATCTGATTTCAAACATGGGTTTCTGGCAGCCAACTGGGTGGTTGGGAGAGCCCAATGACTGGTGGTAAATGGTGTCACATCAGGTTGGTGACGGTCACTAGTGGTGTCCCTCAGGGCTCGGTGCTAGGGCCAGTGTTGGTGTCTTCATTGGATGAGGGGATCGAGTGCAGCCTCAGATGACACCAGGTTGGGTGGGAGCGTTGATCTGCTGGAGGTCAGGAGGCTCTGCAGAGGGACCTGGACAGGCTGCATCCATGGGCTGTGCCAATGGGATGAGGTTCAGCAAGGCAAAGTGCCGGGTCCTGCGCTTGGGCCACAACAACCCCCTGCAACGCTCCAGGCTTGGGGAAGAGCGGCTGGAAACTGCTCATGGAAAAGGACCTGGAGGTGCTGATTGGAGCTGAACATGAGCAGCTTGTGCGTGGGCAGCCAAGCAGCCCCCAGCATCCTGGCCTGGATCAGCACCAGTGCAGCAGCAGGGCCAGGGCAGGGATTGTGCCCCTGCACTGGGCACTGGTGAGGCTGCACCTTGAATCCTGTGTTCAGCTCTGGGCCCCTCACTGCAAGAGAGACATTGAGGTGCTGGAGCTGGGCCAGAGAAGAGCACCAGAGCTGGTGCAGGGCCTGGAGCACAGTGTGATGGGGAACGGCTGAGGGACCTGGGGGGTTCTGATGGAGAAGAGAAGGCTCAGGGGGGACCTGATCGCTCCCTACAACTGCCTGAGAGGAGGACGGAGCCAGGAGTGGGCTCTGCTCCCAAGGAACAAGGGATGGGACAAGAGGAAACGGCCTCAATCTGCACCAGGGGAGGTTGAGATGGAGATGAGGAACAATTCCCCAAAGGGTGCTCAGGCATTGGAACAGGCTGCCCAGGGCAGTGCTGGAGCCACTGTCCCTGGGAGTGCTCAAAAACCATTTTGGCTTGCTTTTAGAGTCTTTGAAAACAAGAAAGAAGAACTGAAATACAAGAACATAGCAATATGCATTTCAATAATAATTTAAATATAAATTTTGGGAAACAGGATTTTTGAAAAGAATCCTGTGTGTGTAGATACAAATTTACAGACATAATTGTCAGCAGAGGTGCTTGGAGTAATGTGTTTTGCCTTGGGGCCAGAGAAACTGTTAAGAGAATCAGAATCCCAGACTGGTTTGGGTTGAAGGGACCTTAAAGCTCCTCCAGTTCCAACCCCTGCCATGGGCAGGGACACCTTCCACTGGAGCAGCTTGCTCCAAGCCCCTGTGTCCAACCTGGCCTTGAACACTGCCAGGGATGGGGCAGCCACAGCTTCTCTGGGCACCCTGTGCCAGCGCCTCAGCACCCTCACAATAAAGAACTTCTGCCTTATTTCCAACCTCAACTTCCCGTGGTTCAGTTTGAACTCATCACCCCCTGTCCTATTGCTATGGTCCCTGATGAAAAGTAACTCTCCAGCATCCTTGTGGGCCCCCTGCAGTCACTGGAAGCTGCTCTGAGGTCTCCACTCAGCTTCTCTTCTCCAGGCTGAACAGCCCCAGTGTTCACAGCCTGTCTTCATTCTGGAGGTGCTCCAGCCCTTGCTCCAATAGCTCCATGTCCTCCTTACGTTGACACCAGAACTGCACACAGTGCTGTAATTGGGATCTCCCCAGAGCACAGTAAAGGGGCAGGATCAACTTCTTCAACCTGCTGCTCAAGCTGTTGGTGATGCAGCCTAGCTCACGGGTGGCTTCTGGGCTGCAAGCACACACTGAAGCTAGGTCATGTTCAGTTTCTCATAAACCAAAATGAAAGTGGGATTTGCCGTGGTTACTCAGGGCAGCAAATCACATCAGCATCACTATTTTCTGCACTGCAGCTTCCCACACATCATCCAGGTGAGGACACACATCCCTGAGGATCGTCTTTCCCTTTCCCAGGCTGCAGGTGCTGGAGCGACAGGTAGTAGGGGGGGAGCAGGCGAAAAACAAGGACCTCAAGGAGAAGCACAAGCGTCGGAAGAGATACACGGATGAGCGGCGCATGCAGCTGGTGGCCGCGCTGCAGCAGGCAACTGAGGACAGCAGCGACTGGGTGCTGCTCAATGTCTATGACTCCATCCACGAGGTTCGAGCCAAGAGCAAGCTTCTGGAGAAGATGCAGAGAAGGGTGAGCAGCCCCCTGCTGTCTCTCTCATCTCGTTTGTTGGCTGTGTACTTTCTCTTTAGTGTAAGGAGTTGTTTTAGGTCAGCATGTGATGAAGTGATGCTGGCTGTGCCAAATACTCCACGTGTGTTAGTCCCTATATGCCCGTTTGCACGTTACTATGAAATCCCAGATGCAGCAGCCCTCAGGGCAGTGAATTACGTTGCTGAATCCCCAAATCCCACCCATTTGTAAGGCTGGTCTCTGTGTGTGGCACTGCCTGGAGGATGATTAGGCACAAGTTCTTCCCTGTGAGGGTGCTGAGGCGCTGGCACAGGGTGCCCAGAGAAGCTGTGGCTGCCCCATCCCTGGCAGTGTTCAAGGCCAGGTTAGACACAGGGGCTTGGAGCAAGCTGCTCTAGTGGAAGGTGTCCCTGCCCGTGGCAGGGGTTGGAGCTGGATGAGCATTAAGGTCCCTTCAACCCAAACCAATTTGTGGTTCTGTGACTATGGTGTCTGGTGATGAGAGGATGCAACTCCCTCTGCTGACGTGCGCGATCTATTGCACAGCTTCCTCCTGTTCTCATCAGCTCATTGCAGGAAGAAATTGTCCCGTCAAAAGTGTGTGTGTGGGGGGGGGGGGGGCAGGGGGGATATGAAACATAAATAAACATAAAATAAGTAAATACAAGCAAATACAAGCAATGCTCTTCAACTTCAGCACACCAGGTTTGCTCTGATGAGGCCGAATCCAAGGGTTCCAGAAAAGCTCTGTGTTTGTGTGTGTGCGCAGTGCTAAACCTGCAAGTTAAGAACTTGCTTTATTTCAGTATTTAGGTAATCCAAGAACTATTTCCTAAGAAATATTTTCCTTTTTCGTCAGTGCTAGGAGCTTCCGAGGGTTTCTTATCCTCGTATGGGGACAGGCTGAGAACATTGGGCCTGTTCAGCCTGGAGAAGAGAAGCTGCATGAAGACGTCAAAGCAGCTTCCAGCATCTGAAGGGGGCTACGCAGGGTGCTGGAGAGGGACTCTTCATCAGGGACTGGAGTGATAGGACAAGGGGTGATGGGTTCAGACTGAAACAGGGGAAGTGCAGGTTAGATGTAAAGGAAGAGTTCTTTACTGTGAGGGTGGTGAGGCACTGGCACAGGTTGCCCAGAGAAGCTGTGAATGCCCCATCCCTGGCAGTGCTCAAGGCCAGGTTGGATGGAGCCTTGGATGGCATGGTTTAGTGGGAGATGTCCCTGCCCATGGCAGGGGGGTTGGAACTGGATGATCTTAAGGTTCTTTCCAACCCTAACTATTCTATGATTCTATGGACTCAAAGACTTGACTTTGTGGAGAAACTTGAGAAGTCTTTGTTAAAACCAATGTAGAATAATCTCTCCACCCAAATCTCATCCTAATTTTTAAATCCAAAATATTAAAGCTTTTTTGTGTGTGTCTCCATCTGTCCACCTGACAGATCCCCGTGCTCTCTCCTTTATAACCCCAATGACTTATTTTACATCCCAGCTACAAGCTGCTGAGACCGAGATCAAAGACCTGCAGTTGGAGTTTGAGCTGGAGAAGGTGGATTACCTGAGCACCATCCGCCGCCTGGAGAGAGACCTGATGCTCTGCCAACAGCTGCAGGATCAGGTGCAGTTGCTCGTCCGCCGTGACTGCAACTACAGCAACCTGGAGAGGATCAAGCGTGAATCCATCTGGGATGAGGAAACTGGCTGCTGGAAAATTCCAGAGCCCGTCATCCACAAAACGCACCTGCCTGCAGGTAACAGGTCCTGATGGTGCTGCCAGGTTCTGAAATCTCCCTTGTATAGAGAGTCTGTCTGTAAAGTTTGTGTAAGACATGGATCCTCTGGGAATCTCTGAGCCTTGTGGTCAGGGAGTGGTGCTGGGATCAGAGCATTAACTGAGCCTTTAACACTGGTCTCCTCTTGCAGCAGTTCCAGCCCTGCCACCATCCAGACCTTCCCATGACAGCCCCTTGGCTGACAGCAGAGAGCCAGCGGTATGGCACATTCCTCCTTCCTTTCCCATCGTGTTTTACCATTTTGCCCCATTCCCATCATGGTGTTTTTCCCCTTTTGTCCCATTCCCAAGCCACACAACCCGTGTACTAGTGCAGGGCTTGGTGCTGATGACAGTGTTTTCCACCTCCAGCCCGAGGAAGACCGCTACAAGCTGTTGCTCAACAGGCGTGACAGTGAGACCATTGCCTCCAACTACTTCCGACCGCGGCGCACCAGCGAGATCCTGCACCCCGACCCGACCCCAACCGGAGGTAATCCAGGGCTTCCCCTTTGCTCTCCTCACTTCGCTGTTGAGGGAGAGTTTTATGGCCCAGCTGCCTCGATTCAGTAGGGCAGGACCGGGCCGCTTCTGTGTCCCACACGGGCAATGCCCACCACGCCTCTTCCCTCTTCCCACAGCCGCTCTGGGGCCCGAGGGGGCGCTGCGTGCCCAGCCCCGGCCCTTTCGCCTGCAGGCCCTGGCCTTCTCTCCCACCACCACCACCAAGAGCAAGAAGGGTTCCGGCGGCCACCGCCACTGCTGACGCGTCCGGCAGCGCGGGGAGACCCAAATCCCTGCTGTTTTGCCCCAAAACGCTCCTGCTGTACCGCAGGGTGCGGGGCACGGGGGCGCTCGCTGCCGCCCCGGTCCCTCGCACCCTGCACCCTGCAATAAACCCGTCTGACACCGCCATTCGAGCTCGTTCACTGCGCTCCGGCCTCCTTTGTGCGGGGTACCCCGGCCGGCACCCGGCTGCTCCGGCGGCCGCGGAAGGGGGCCGGCGGCGTCGGCTTGAGGAGTTGTCCGTCGCTGATTGGTCAGCGTGAGCGCGGCTCCTCGTTCTGATTGGCTGCCGTCTCCCCCCCGCTTCCGGGGGGAAGCTTGGGGCCGGCGGGCAAGATGGCGTCGGCCGCGTTGTGGTGGCTGTTGGTGGTGGCGGCTGCCAGCGCTGAGGGGGGGCCCCGCACTCTGGTGCTGCTGGAAAACAGCAACCTCCGCGACACGCACTCGCTCTTCTTCCGCAGCCTCGCGGGTAGGGGTCGGGGGGGGGGGGCTGGGGACAGCGCGCCGGGCTGAGGGAGGAGACCGGATCCCCCTGGTGAGGATGAAGAGGAGACTCGGGTCCCCCGGGGCTGAGGGAGGTGTTCCTCCACTCCTGCCTGGGTTCCAGGGCCCCGCTTGGTGGGTGTCAGCCCCTTGCAACAACGCGGCTCTCCAGGGGATTGGTCCCATTTGGTTTTGTGTAGGAACACCCCAGTGGCGCTCCCATAAAGCTCCAGAGCCGCTTTCCCCCAGAACACGGCTTTTTGTTGGGGAAATAAACGTTAGGATCTTGATGCTGCTTTGTTGCTTTGTGTGTCGGTTTTGTGGCACACTAAATTGTCGATGTTGTGGCTGCAGACAGGGGTTTCGATCTCACCTTCCGCACGGCGGATGATGCTGGCCTGTCCCTGATTAAATATGGAGAGTTTCTGTATGACAACTTGATCATCTTCTCACCGTCCATAGAAGGTAAATACCAGAGTGCTCTTTGAAGGGGATTTCCAACTGTTCTGTGAATTTTAATCAAGGCTTCTGCTTTGGATGTTATCATTTGTGTCAGTAGCTAACTGCTGATGCACCCAAGGCATTTAGCAGAGTTTTTTTCAGCTGTGAGAGAAATGATTTGGTGTTTTGCTGTGGTTTCAATCTGCTGTGGTGTTTTTTTCTGAGAGCTGTTTATGAATTTCTGGTGTGTGCTTTCAGATTTTGGTGGAAACATCAATGTGGAGACCATTACTGCCTTCATTGATGGTGGTGGCAGCGTCCTCGTCGCCGCCAGCTCAGACATTGGTGAGTACAAACGTTCACCAGAGCTAATTGGGGTGTTTCAGCCATTTCTTGTAATGAATACCTCTGCTGATCATGCTCTGCAGTGAACAAATAGTTTATTTGTCCTTCTGTGAGTTCCTGCAACAAAAATGGTGTGAAAACAGTTTCTTATGGTGAAGGTTTGTACTGTGAGGAAGGGGGTGATAAACAGCTTTTACTGACATTTTAACAGGGATTTAGCTGCAGGGATTTAGCAACAGGGAGGTTGTGTTGCTCCTTAGGGTTTGGCTTGTGGAGTGCAGAATGCATGGCTCTGAGCTGAATTTACTCTTTATTTTGAGTGCTGAGACTGTCATCACATCCTGAACATGCTGCATAACAGAGAATCTGCTTTGTCCTTCAGGTGACCCACTGCGTGAGCTGGGCAGCGAGTGTGGGATTGAGTTTGATGAGGAGAGGACAGCAGTCATCGACCATCACAACTATGATATATCCGACCCAGGCCAGGTACATTGGTTTGCCAGGGTGATGTGGGTATTTTCAATTAGAACTGTTGTGTAAAGGTTTAGGAATGAATCTTCTGTCCTTGTTTTGCCTTTTTTCTTTCATCTGTTTTCTGCTCTCCCACCTTCCTCCCAGGAAAGTCATAAATAATTGTAGAATCATGGTGTGGTTTGGGTTGGAAGGGACCTTGAAGCTCATCCAGTTCTAATCCGCTGCCATGGGCAGGGACACCTTCCACTAGAGCAGGTTGCTCCAAGCCCTGTCCAAGGAGAAGCCATGAGGGCCTGACATGAACCCTCCTGCCCTGCACCACATTGACACTGTTTTCTCTCCTGTTTCTCCTAGCACACACTCATAGTGGCGGACACTGAAAACCTTCTGAAGGCCCCCACCATCGTGGGAAGAGCAGCACTGAACCCCATCCTGTTCCGAGGAGTTGGGTGAGTCAAGTGGGAGGGAGGGGAGGTGCTGGTGGTTGGGGAAGCAGAGTGAAAACACGGATGTGCTGCGAGGTAAGTCTAGCATGAGCGGCTGTGACTCTTAACAGAGCCATGTCTTGGTTTCAGGTGATAATAAAGTCTCCAGAGCAGCTCCATCCTTGAATTAGGAATGATTCTTAACGTAAATCACCAAAACTTGACTGGATATCTCGTGGAAATACTTAATTTCTGTGTGCGTGCAAGCTCTGCCTTGCTGCCTCTGAGGGTGGTTGGGTGTCTGAGTTGGTGGCGGCATGTCCCTCTGTGGGGGTCCCAGAGTGACTTTGTGCTGCTCACTGTGCCTCTCCCTGCAAGGATGGTGGCTGATCCCGACAACCCACTGGTGCTGGATATCCTGACCGGCTCTTCCACCTCTTACTCCTTCTTCCCAGATAAACCCATTACTCAGGTACGTTCTGTTACTACTTCTCTTTTTTGGAGCTTCTACAATTAAGTCCCTCAGATTTCAGCCACTTGGGAACATACCCAAGTGTTTCATCTCCTTGAAAGGCTCAGGCTGTTGTCTGCTTTCTGACAATGTCCTGGTGGGAATCTTCCTCTTGGCTTTCTGTTGGTGGAGTACATCCAGTGTGAGGGAAGCAATGGAACAAAACCCTCCCTGGACCAAATGGCCTCTTCATGTCCTGCTCCAGGAGCTGTGAACCCCAGCACTGGTTATGCCAAGCTTCTTGGTTTCTCCTTAATCACTGGCTGTGCCAGCTGATGTCCCACCCCACCACAAAGCAGAGATTAACTCTTCTTTAATCATCCCCACATGAGCTAAACTCCCTCTAAACACGGTCCTTTCCAGTACCCACATGCAGTGGGGAAGAACACACTTCTGATCGCTGGACTCCAGGCCCGGAACAACGCCCGTGTGGTTTTCAGTGGATCCTTGGATTTCTTTAGTGATGCCTTCTTCAATTCTGCTGTGCAGAAAGCTACTCCTGGCTCCAAGAGGTATGTTGGCTCCCTGGCTGAGGAGCATTTGGGGAGCTGTTTAATGAAGAAAATCCTGCAAATATTCATGTTCACAGTGGAAAGCTTTAATTAAATCTTAGAATCATGGTATGGTTTTGGTTGAAGGGACCTTAAAGCTCCTCCAGCTCCAACCCCTGCCACAGGCAGGGACAGCTTCCACTAGAGCAGGTTGCTCCAAGCCCCTGTGTCCAACCTGGCCTTGAACACTGTCAGGGATGGGGCAGCCACAGCTTCTCTGGGCACCCTGTGCCAGCGCCTCAGCACCCTCACAGGGAAGAGCTTCTGCCTAAGAGCTCATCTCAGTCTCCCCTCTGGCAGGTTAAAGCCATTCCCTTGTCCTGTCCCTCCATCCCTTGTCCAAAGCCCCTCTCCAGGTTTCCTGCAGCCCCTTTAGGCACTGGAGCTGCTCTCAGGTCTCCCCTTCAGGAGCCTTCTCTTCTCCAGGCTGCCCCAGCCCAGCTCTCTCAGCCTGGCTCCAGAGCAGAGCTGCTCCAGCCCTCGCAGCATCTCCATGGCCTCCTCTGGCCTCGCTCCAACAGCTCCACGTCCCTCTTGTGCTGCTGCCCCAGAGCTGGATCAGGGCTGCAGGGGGGGTCTCCCCAGAGCACAGCGGAGGGGCAGGATCCCCTCCCTGAGCTGCTGCTCACACTCTGGGGGTGCAGCCCCACACACGGAGGGCTCTGGGCTTAGGCGCACACTGAAACTGGGTCATGGGGAAGTTTCTCATCACCCAGCACCCCAAAGTCCTTCTCAGGGCTGTTCTCCATCCTGTATTTTGCTTGGGGTTGCCCCAGGTGTTATCAGGGTGATGCATTCCTCTGGCCTTTTGGAACACAGTGCTTTAGGAAGCTATTCCCTCCTTTCACCCGGGATCTTTTTGTGTTGCTTTCACATCTATTAATGGTTCAGGTTTTGGCACATGGTGTGGTTTTAGGGCATGGCTGCTGTGCTTTCCCAGCATTCCTCCATCCACAGGTACTCACAGACGGGTAATTACGAGCTGGCCATTGCCCTGTCCCGCTGGGTGTTCAAGGAAGAGGGTGTGCTGCGCGTTGGAGCCGTGTCCCACCACCGTGTGGGGGAACTCACACCTCCCAGTGCCTACACTGTCACCGACCTTGTGGTATGGCTGCCCTCTTGGGAGGGGACATGGGAACTCATAATGGGCTGAGGTTCGTTTTCAGGCATCACTCATTAACTTCCCCTGTTGGGGGTTTGTTCCAGGAGTACAGCATTGTCATCGAGAAGCTTTCTGATGGCAAGTGGGTCCCCTTTGATGGAGATGACATTCAGCTGGAGTTTGTCCGCATCGATCCCTTCGTGCGGACCTTCCTGAAGAGGAATGGTAGGTTCCCCCAGTGCCCCAGCTGTGCTAGGGGCCTGATCCAACCCCTTACTGCTGTCACCTCAATGTTACCATCACCTCAGTATCACCGTCGCCTCAATGTCACCGCTGTCTCTTTCCCAGGCGGCAAGTACAGTGTGCGCTTCAAGCTGCCGGACGTCTACGGCGTGTTTCAGTTCAAAGTGGATTATAACCGCCTGGGTTATACCCACCTCTACTCCTCCACCCAGGTGAGCCCAGGGGGGATTAATCACCCAGGGGGGAGAGTTTATGGGGTGCTGGACTCAAAGGGCTGCTCTGTCCCCTCCCAGGTGTCCGTGCGTCCCCTCCAGCACACGCAGTACGAACGGTTCATCCCCTCTGCATACCCGTACTATGCTGGTGCCTTCTCCATGATGGTCGGTCTCTTCATGTTCAGCATCGTCTTCCTGCACATGAAGGAGAAGGAGAAATCTGACTGAGCTCCCCATGGAGGGAGAAGAACCTCTTCCCTGGCACTGGGCTGTGCTCAGGCCCTTGGGTTGTATCTGTGTGAGGACTGGTAGGTGCCAGACACCCCCTGGATTTGCATTTGGTCTTTTTACGTTTACACAGAGCAGGAACTAATAGTAACGAAAATCAAACTGGGGGGTGGGTGGGGAGAATCTGTCCCCAAAGTGTCTGCAGCCCTGGAACCATGATGCTTCCGGCACTGTTCCCTCATGGATTTGTGACTGTTGTCTTGTGCTGCTTTTGGAATGGTTCTGGTTTGAGATTAAGTCCCTTTTCCAAAATAAAGTCTTATTCCTGTCTCCCCGGGTGGAAGCTGAGTGAATTCACCATGCGGGGCTCTTGCCATGTCCCCATCTCTCCAGTTTGGTGTGTCCCTTGGGTGGGCTGTGAGGGAACAGTTGGTGCTAGGGCTAGAGTGTGCTGGAAGGCAAAGGGGGAGTCTGGAGTGCACGGAGGGGCCCAGGGTGTCACTCCTCTCACGCTGAGCAAGGCTGAGCACCCCAAAAGCCTCTTGGTGCCCAATAGCAAAGAGGTGAGTTCAGGGGCACCCCAAAATGGGCATTGATGGGGGTGGGAGGGAAGGAGCAGCCAGAAGATGCGATCCAAAGAGCAGGGTGAAAAAAGGAGCACAGAGGTGGAATGGGCAGGGGGGTGGAGTGAGCAGCTGTTTCAGGGTGCCCCTGGGGGTGTTTTGGGGTACTCATGGGGCTATTTTGGGGTGCCCCCGGGGTGTTTTGAGGTGAGAGACAAGGACGTGGCTCCGGGGTTCCCTGCGTCCCTGCCTGGGGTCACAATAAAGGGGGTGAATGAGAGGATGGGGTCCTGGGGGGGCACGGAGACAGAGGGCGGAGCCCCGTCCCGCCTGGCGCTCACTGATTGGCTGAGCGGCCCTGATTGACAGCTCCTTCGCCTGACCCGGCGGGGCGGGCGTTTTGCGACGGCGGCGCTTGACGGCGGCGGCGGCGGCAGCAGCGGTTGGCAGTGGCGGGCCGCCATGCTGCTCACGGTGTTCTGCCTGCGCCGCGACCGCAGCGAGCTCACCTTCTCACTGCAGGTGGACGCCGACTTCGAGCTGCAGAACTTCCGTGCTCTCTGCGAGCTGGAGTCCGGCATCCCGGCGTCCGAGAGCCAGGTCAGGCCCTGCCCGCCGCCTCTGCCCGCCGCGGTTCGGGTCTCCCCACAGCCCGTGTCCCCTCTGCAGGCCCCCCGGCGCCTCAGCCCCGCCGCATCCGGAGGTCGGGGGTTGTTTGGGGTGGGGGGGTGTGTTTTCTCGCGCCCACCTTTTGGGGTTGGGGAGAGACGCTTCCCTTTGCCCTCAAAACCCTTCTCTTCCCCTCAGGAGAGGGCTCCGGTCCGGCGGTGTCTTCCTCTGGGGAAGGCTCCGTCTCCTTCCGCCGTGGAGCTGACGGGGAGAATAGAGAGATGTGTGGTGTTATCGAGGTGGGAGAATAGAGAGATGTGTGTTATTGAGGTGGGAGAACAGAGATGTATGTTGTTATTGAGGTGTCGGAGGGATTTGGTGTGCAAGTCGGGAAGAGTTTGGAGTGAGACAGACGGAATCAAGGGTGGGGATGGCGGCAGAGCCTGGGATTGAGCCCGAAACGCTCAGGAAGAGGTTTATTTATTCTATCAGCGTATTCCTACTCGCGGCCGGGTCAGAAGGGCAGTTTGAGGCATTTCCCCTACTTTACCTTTCCTTACAGGTGCAGGGACTGAACAGAACATCCGCCTGGTTCCCCCTAAAATCCCCCTTCCAGCCCGAATTCGGGCTCCCTCGCAGCGTGCTGAAACACGAGGCTGCTGCGTGGGGGCGGCTCTGGCCCGTCTGCCCGTCCATCTGGGCTTTACTCTATGTTTTGGCTTCAGTCCTGCTTTCTCCCCCCTGTTTCTGCCCGTTTCTTGTCGAGGCACTGCTGGACAGGGCGATGTCCCTCTTCCCGGGGCGCTGGCAGAGTTAGTGGAGTTTTGTGGGATGACTTTTGCTTCCTAAGCCTTTTCCCAGTCTAAATTAATAAAGTGTTTTTCCAGTCAAGGCAATATTAGTCAGCGATGGAAAAAGTGCTGGAGCAGCCCTTGAGGTGGACTTGTTCCCTCACCAAACAGGTTACCAACGCAGTGTTTGGTTCACCTCTGCCTTCAGTGAGCCTTTGGGTTTAGACTGAGAGGTTGGTTGTGAGGCAGATGTCCTCTGCAAAGCCAGGGTAGAAAATCAAGGTGAAATGGATTTTCCTTTAGGGGAAAATCTCTTGGGTTTTGGTAGGCAGGTAGAAAGGAACCACCTTACAGCCAGGTTCCTGTCCCTACGCTCCAGCAAACCCCTGTGTCTGTGTTGCAGCTGCTATTGAATTTGTGCCCAGCAATGGGGACAACCACTGCGTAACTCCTCACTTTGGCCACCCTCACCTGCCAGGTCTGGGTCTGGGTTGGGATAACAAGGGCTCGTGGACTCTTCTACTTACGTTTTGCTTGTAAGTTTTTGCTCTGTTGCAGTGAAACCAATGGAGTTTTGTACTGAAATCAGCTGTAGGTAATGGGGATCAGCGCTGGGCTTTTTGTAGCCATCGGTGCCTCTTCCTGCTCACCCATCTGCTGCTTGTGCATCCCCTCGCTTCATTCTCGTGTTTTCTAGCTGTGTATTCACTCTTTCTGTTGTTTCTGTCTAGTGCTTGTGAAGTGATTTGAGGACCTTTGTGGGTGCTGAGGCGCTGGCACAGGGTGCCCAGAGAAGCTGTGGCTGCCCCATTCCTGGCAGTGTTCAAGCCCAGGTTGGACACAGGGGCTTGGAGCAAGCTGCTCAAAGCCCCTGTGTCCAACAGGTGTCACTGCCTGTGGCAGGGGTTGGAACTGGAGGAGCTTTAAGATCCCTTCCAATACAAACCAGGCTGGGATTCTATGACCTTCACTGAGGAGGAAGGTATAAAACCACAAGTTATCAGCAAAGCAAGCTGTGTGGAAGGATTTTGTGTGCTCAAACCGTCCTCCACAAACAGGCAGTGTTACATTCACCAAACCAGGTAGTTTGCTGCCATTTTCCCATAACCAAGGAGTACGTTGAAGGTGTCACACTGGCACTAAAGAGAGAATGAATTTCGTAGTAAGGGTTGTGCAGGGTGGAGTAAACCTCTTGTGTGTGGAGGGGGGTTCGTCCCACTCTCACTCTCTTCTGGTGTGTGACATTAATTCTGCGTGCTGCAGTTGGGGTGGAGGTGAGCAGGGGCTGTGATCACAGGGTGGCATGAGATAACGGAGATGCTGCTGGCAGGCTGTGGTGATAAGAGGAGCTGTGCTGGGAGAGGGGAGCTAATTCGGCTCACTGTGGTTTCCTCCACACATCGAGGTGGTGGCTTTTCTGGGGGGAAGATGGGGAGGCTCTCGGCAGAGCCGTATTCTTCTGCAGCACCCCTGATTTCCTTCATTTCTCTTTCTTTACATGCCATGTGTCTCCTGTCCTTGGCTGGGCATAGGTATATTTAATGGGTTCTGGGTTTGGATTGATCTGTATTTGCTGGTGGTATCTAGTACTCTTGACTGGGGTTCCTTGCTCCGTTAGGAGGTTCTACCCTGTGGTATCGTATCCATCCATCGTGTGGTATTAGCACCTGCATCCCAGCCCAGGCCGCTTCCAGAAGAGCCCATGTCTGGTGCCTGGCCAGCAAACAAAAGCGTGCTACAAACCAGACAATCCAAACACACCAAATTACATCAGCTTGTTCTAAGAGCAGAGCAGAGTGGGTCAGAAGCTGCTAAGCCAGGCTGCTAATAGATGTAGAGTGAGCACTGAGCACTTAATTCATTGTCTGAGGTGTTAAGGCCGAATGGTCATAAATCCAATTCCAGGAAGACGACAGAGGCAAAACCTCACTTAAACTGATTAACTTGTCTCTTCCCGAGTGTCTGAGCAGGGAATCTGCCATTTCAGACTTGCACGTGCAGATGGGATTCATCCCACACTCGCTTTCCCTGCGGGCAGCGGTGTTACTGAGTCAGGCTGGGCAGGACGCGTCTGGTAGCGCGAGGATGCGCTGGGACTCTTCCCATCACAGCCTAACCTGAATTATACTGGTAATGTCTTGCAAACCATCGGAATAGAAAGGAATATTGCTTACAGACCCGTGTTTGCTTTGGAAGGGACCCAGTCTAGTGCAGTACTGCTGAGGCTGGGCAGTGTGTTGTTAATGAGGAGGTAGGAAGCTCATGCTGGATTCTCTTATGCTGATGGCTCTGATTGCTGTTGTACGTGGTTCTTGTTGGTTTTGCCTTTTCTGTCTGTCTTTGGCACTGCTGCTGACGGTGGATCTCAGCTGTTACACACTAGTGAGATTGTGTTGTTTCTGAGCTGCTGGAGTAAAGCAGTGAACGTCAGGAGCATCTTCCTGACGTTAAGACGTGTAGTAACTGCGGGGGGTTTTGGATCTTCTTTTTGGCTCTGCTGCTTGTGATAGCATTGGACAGAGCTGTGGCCCATCCACGTGAGGACTGCAGAGCTGCTCCCCACTGCTGCCAGTCCTGACCTGCAGCAAACCTGTTGTTGCTGAACCAGCCTTTTCCAGACCCAGTCTTGCTAAACAAGGTGGTAAGTGTGAAATTCAATCATATGCCCAAAGGGTTTAGGCCGAGTGCTCCAGCACTTCTCACTGTGGACTCCTGCAGGGGCAGGAGCTGTTGAACCCAGTCTTCGGTCTTCTTGTGCCCCGATGGAGGCACAGGAACCGTAATGTTTAGCAGATACCATTTCTGGGAACATCTGTTCCTGTAAATCACATCTTTATTTTCTGGCTTCTCTGTAATTCAGGGCATCTGTAGGTATCACAGATCTAACGTGAATAGAAATGTTCCCATGGTGATTGTTCATTTTGATCTCAGTATGATTTTATGTTTAATCTGTGGACCCCTTGTTAAGGCAGATTATCTTCATAGAAAATTATGTGAATGTGTTTTATAGTCAAAAGAAGTTACTTCCCCACCACAGGCTGATTGCAGTCTCAGGAGGGGTGTTTAGATGCTGAACCCTCATGTCTGGGTAGAGTTACATCAATGAAGTAAACTGGAAATCACTGAGCTGATAACTGTGGTCCTTGTAAAGCTGGTTATTCTGGGGAGCTGTTGCGGGAGAAGGCAGAGATTGTAGATCCTGGACTGGATCATCCGTGGGTCTGCCCTGATTGGTGCTGCCTGTGGGCGTGCAGTTGGTCCTTGGTCAGGACCTGTTGACAGTGCAGTAGAAGACGGTTGTGACTTGTGATCTTAGAGATTGGAGTTTGGAAATGTGTGGTGAACAGGCCTGGAGCAAGGCTTACTTTCTTTCACAATGTTGGCCTCTAATTAAAGGAGGCCAGCCCTTCTCTGAGATGCTGAGTTTTGAGGAACCACTGCCAGATTTCAGCAAGACCAAGTCTGTCCTTGTTCAGCCATTCATTGAGGCCTTTCTGTGCCTGAGGTGGAGGTGCTTGGGCAGGGCTGTGGTGAGGACTATTAACCTTCCCTTCTGAAGCTCAAGATGGGTCCAGAGGATTTACTGGAGCCCTTTCCTAAGATAATAACCTGTTGCTGGTTTGTATCTTCCCCTGCTTTGTGTTGCTGGGATTTTTCACTGCTCTCTCTCCATGAGCAGATAGTCTATGCAGAGCGGCCGCTGACTGACAACAACAGATCTTTGGCCTCCTATGGCTTGAAAGACGGGGATGTGGTGATCCTGCGACAGAAAGAGGCCGTAGAGCCGCGGCCCTCCATCCGCTTCCCAGGTGAGAAAGGATTTGTGCTACCATTTGCTCAGAGCATGCAAAGATCTCCACGTTCATCAAACACCAGTTCCATGTCTTGTCGGTCTCCTTTAGCAATTCACTAAGCAAAGCACCTTGGAAGGGAGGTGGTTACGGGTGAGGTGGGAGGCTTTGAAAATTACCCAGAGGGCTTGTTTTTAATGGGATTTTTTTCTTCCAAGGAAGCAAATATCATTTTAGTGTTCTCCTGGGGGAATGCAGAGAGAGCAAGGAAGGGAACTGGTTCAGAACAGCGGGGTTCGTAAAGGCCTGTGAATATTTATACAACCACCTGGTGTAATGGCACAGTAATACGTGGGCTGCATGGCTCAGGTGTATTAGCAGGCTGCATTGATGTGCTCTTTGAATCCACACATGACAGATACCCAGAGAAGCTGCATCTCAACAAACCCAGTTATGCAACTGTGCTACCCAGACTCCTCTGAGCAGAGCTCTGCTCCTCTGTCCTGCATCCCACAGCCATTCCCAGCAAATCCGTGTCATAAAACATGGCTGGAAAAGAAGGTGCTGCTGGCTGAGCAGGGCGTGGGAGCATTGCTTGACATCTTCATCCTCCTGCCTCAGCTGGAGGATGGGTACCTGCAATGCAGGTCTGCAGAAATGCCACTTCTCTTTTTTTCCCTGGTTATTTGTTTTAATCCGTGAGATTCAGAAGCGCCTTAGGGAGAGATGAGGTTCAGCCTTGCAATCCCTCCGTGTGGAATTCACATTGGTGAAGCTGGAAATAACGAGTCTGTGATTCACTAAGTGCATTTCAGGGGGTAAGGAAACAGGCCAGATAGAAGGCTGGACGAGTTACGTGAAGCCATGCTGGCATTCCTAACCCAGTAACCTGCGTGCATGGCCATGCTTCCAAACTGCTGTTCCAGAATCTGGTCCAATACTGCACCATTAGGAGTGGTTTTCACAGTGTGAACATGAAGCACCAAGACCTCTGACCTCTTTCTCCCTCAAGGTCTGCCCAGGATAGACTTCAGCAGCATCGCAGTTCCAGGCACATCCACGCAGCAGCAGCAGCCGCCGCCGCCAGCGCAGCGCCTGCGCCCGTCTCCTCCCGATGCCCCCTCGTTCCCTCAGGGGCTGGACAACCCTGCGCTGCTCAGGGAGATGCTGCTCGCAAACCCCCACGAGCTGTCGCTGCTGAAGGAGCGGAACCCACCCTTGGCAGAGGCGCTGCTGAGTGGAGACCTCGGTGAGGTGGGGGTTAATCTCTGGGGGGTGGTTTGGAACCTTTTGGAGCTCCCTTCTAACAAAAGGCAGCTGCTGGTGTTTTAACTAGCTCTGGGATGTTTGCTGCCAGCTCCTTGTTGGCACTGATAAAAGGTGCCAGTTGGGAGTACTCAAGGCAGAGTTCCTTTTGTAACAAGACCTTTCTGCTGAGTTGGGTGTATTTCTCCTGCTTGGCTGCTTTAATATCCTCAGTCCCCTACTTTGCAATATCAGCTGCACAGATGAGTCGAGTTTCTGTTAACACAAGTGGCTCAGCAACTGATCTTTCATAGAATCATAATCCCAGACTGGTTTGTGTTGGAAGGGGCCTTAAAGCTCCTCCAGTTCCAACCCCTGCCATGGGCAGGGACACCTTCCACTAGAGCAGCTTACTCCAAGCCCCTGTGTCCAACCTGGCCTTGAACACTGTGATTCTGTGATGATTTGGGGTGCAATTGAAGCCTGGTATCATGTCCTTGATTTCCTCTGCAGTTGAGTTGGTGTTGGTCCTTCATGTGATTAAAGGTTTGAGCTCTCATGTCTTTTCAGTATTTAAAGAGTGGTGGTGTGGGCATCAGTAGTTGTGCTTTCTGAACCACTGCAAGACAGTTAAGAAATAAATCCTGTTGAGTTTGGGAAAATGAATCATCAAATAGTTAGGGTTGGAAAGGACCTTAAGATCATCTAGTTCTAACCCCCCTGCCATAGGCAGAGAATGAAGTATCTTCTAGCAGGAGACTTTTTTCCCCACTTTGAAGGTTACATCCTTGTGATTTCTCTCTGTCAAATAAAGCTAGAAAGGAGCTTGCAAGAATGTTGTTGGTCTGCTTCATTTCTCCATTCTAACTTTAGTTTATAGCCAGAGTTAAAACCACATCGCTTGCGCTCTTCTTCCGAGTGCTGTGCCTGTACTGCTGGTGTTTCTCCATCACCTTGACAAGATGTGCTGCTCCTGACACAGAAAACAAGAGGTTAAGCCCTGGACACCCAGAACTGACTCATCTGCTGCTCTGTCTTGCCTTGTGCTTGTAAACTTTGACTCGGATGTGTAGTTTTAGTCCCAGATTGCCACAGCAAGCTGCTGGAGGGATGGGGTTTGAGCTGGTCATGCTTGCCTTGTTCTCTACTGCTACTGGTAGTGTTTGGGCACAGGTCCACTTCAGCTCTGGCTCTCATGCCCCAGTACATGCATACATAGGTACCGCAAGTGCTGTAGAAGGTACCTGCTATACAGAAGCCTAATTTAAAACATAAAACCCCAAGCAAGTAAGAAAATACACCTAATACCTTCCTGAACATGTAACTGCCTCTGAGCCAGTGATCTTTTTCGTGGGACTGCATTTCTGGAAGCAAACCCGCAACCTTCTGTGTTTACAGAACTTAATTTATTGCCAACTCCTTTTGGGACTGTACGTGATCACATCCAAGTAGTACAAACCGGCCAGAGGCTATCCAGAAAGTGGGGATCTGAAAACTGTGTTCTTAAATGTGCACTTTAACCTTTGTGAAGTGGGTGTCCCAGCTGGGACCTCTTGATTGCAGTGGCAGGTATTCAGCTGTGGGGATGATGATGTCTTTGCCTGTGTCACTTGGATTTAAAGTAAGTTTTGTTGTTAGTCTTCGGTTTGCCTTTGGTTTTTGCTGGGTCCACAGGCTGCTCTTTTACTGGGACTGCTGAGTGTAAAATGTGACACATTTTGCAAGCTGTTCTTGTGGATGGGCATCTTGCTGAGAGCTGTGAAACCTCCCTTCTGTCGATCTCTGAAGCTGTTTCAAAATGCACGTGCACTTAAGCCTCTCAATTGAGTTGTGCAGATTCTTAGTCCTAATTTCTGCTCTG
The DNA here is from genome assembly GCA_039720435.1 of Amazona ochrocephala. NCBI lineage: Eukaryota > Metazoa > Chordata > Aves > Psittaciformes > Psittacidae > Amazona > Amazona ochrocephala. Next base: position 3,449,315 of record CM077894.1, on the reverse strand, counting down.
GGTCTCATTTATCTGCTGGTTTTGCAGCTGTTTGGGTATTTTTGGCGTATTGTGTAGGCAATTCTTGCTGCAGTAGAAGAATGAATTCATGGTTTAATGGCAGCTCTTTGGTTTAAGTATTGTCTTTGTGTTCTTCTCCATATTTCATCCACATAAAAATGTATGTGCAAGGAAGTTGAGTCTGATTGTGCTGAGTTTGGGTAGCAGACCTAAGGAGAAAGAGTCCAGTCACTTTTCATCTTAGGGGGTTCCCAGGTTTGGTCCTTTGTGATCCATCATTGCTGCCTTCCGAGGAAGCCTTTATTTACATGTGCTGTTGACTCTACCCCTGAGTGCGTGCTGGCAGAAAAAGAAGAGTTTGCTGTGCCAGACCTTGATTTGTAAGAGCAGTTTCCAGTAAAGAGCATTTCTGTGTCTCCCTGTTCCTGCAGAGAAATTCACCAGGGTGTTGCTGGAGCAGCAGCAGGACCGAGCCCGGCGGGAGCAGGAGAGGATCCGGCTCTATTCAGCTGACCCTTTTGATCTCGAGGCACAGGCCAAGATAGAAGAAGACATAAGGTAGGAACCCAAAGTCACTTGCAGGCTTTGGAGGTCTTCACAGTGCCTTTTTCCACAGCGTGCCTCCATCCATGGGGTGTTTTCCATGGAGGATGCACGGAGCATGTTTAGATCCTGCCTTAAGACACGCATTTGCTTGGAGGGCGATGCTCTGAGCCGCCTTTGCACGTGGGAAGTTTGGGATTCAGGGACACGTGGGTGCACCTCATCCTTCAGAGGTATCCATTTGAGCGCAGGTCATGAGGTGGCAGTATCACTGCCCGTGCGTGTGATGTCTCAGAGCTGCCTAAGCTGGTCCCCTTTGAAGCAAGAGCAGAGATCCTCTGGCGAGGTGGTACTTGGGTGCCTTGGACAGGTTTTGAACCTCGGGCTTGTGTTAAGTCTCTAGGCTGATCTCTCTGCACAGCAATGTGGCGTCATTTCTCCCAGCTGCCTTCCAGACTGGGTTTTGGGTACTGCTAATTTGTTTGTGCCTCTGGCTAATTCCAGACCTGGAACATCGCTGCTGGCAGAAGAGGTGTTCTGTACAAATATGTTCTGCTCATCAGCACTCGCTCCCTCTTGCTGTCTTCCGAGTGTAATTGCATTGGGCTGGGGCTTGTTTCTTAAGCTGAGTGATAAATCCTTGAGTCAGATCATGACTGATGTTTTCTCCCTCAACTAAGAAATGTCTTTCTGGTTCAGGCTCAGAGTTGATCATAACCAAAATTCAGTTGCAGTAAGAGTCATTCTCTTGTTGGGGCTGACAAGGTGTTGGTGCTGGATAAATGCTTCGCTTAGCAAAGCAGGAAAATACACATTTGTAGATAGCAAAATGTTGCTTGAGGCACGGGAATGCTTTCCTGCTTCCATAGATGAGGGGACAGATAAAGGTGATGTGCCCGAGGCCATGCAGCTCTCCCCAGATTTCACACCTTGAACTCCGCTTCATTAGATGTGCTGTGCCCAGGGTTGACAGGAGCCTGTGGCAAGTGTCCTGTTTGTTTTGAAGCATGTTTCTGCCCTTCAAAGTGTATCTTAGATGGAGTGTCAGGCACAGAGAAAACAGTAATGGCTTTGACAAGAGAACGAACTGAAGATTAACCACTGTGTATCCGATGTAAGCTTAAATAATAAAAGACAGGACAATATGTGGCTTCTTGATGCATGAATACATGAAGTGGGACATGCTGGCAGTCGGGCACTTTAGCTCCCAAGTGAGCCAGGTATCAGGGGCCATTAACTATTCCTCCTTCACCGCCAAGAAACCTCATCTCCCCGTCGTTGAGGGAAGGCTTACCACAGCACGGAAATGGATAAGAGTGGAACTTGGGTTGTCCCCTTCCCCTACTAAGGAGTTAAAAGGAAGTGGCATCAAAATTGGAAGCCCTTTTCCCTTTTTGGTAGATGAAGCTATATTGGATACAGTTGCTGTGGATGCCCATCACTTCCAAGGAACTTCTTGGGCTGTGGTGGGCTTCTGGAAGCATGTTTCTTCTATAGGCTTGAATTTGCACCAGAGGTTTGTGCTCATGGTGGTGTTTCTCACTGGAGTTTTGCTCATCTCCCTCCCTTCCTGTGCCTGGCAAAGAAAAGATACCAGGGAAACGTTGGAGGATTTGAACGTTCAGCTGCTGTGTGGGATTCCAGCATTGTAGCTACTGGCAACATTGTCATTGTGTGTCCTCAGTGCTTTATTTTAGGGTAATAAATACACGGGTTTCTTGCTCACAGGTTCTCCAGGTTAACTCTGTGGTGATGGGTTTCTGTTGCACACAGAAGGTTGTCAGGAGCTGTAGTGTGAGTTAGGCAGGGTGTTGGAAGGAGCAGTCTTCATGGTTCTGGATTAAGCCGAGGTCATTACTAGCAACTCGTCTTCTGGGAAGCCTGTGTGTAGCTAATGAAGCAGTCCCTGGTGTGCTCTGGGTGTGCTGTTTGTAAGGTGAGCTGCAGTGGGTGGGATTACCGGGTCTGTTTGTAAGTCAGAGGGGTGCTTGTAAGGTTCAGCTGATGGAAGGGCTCATTCTTCTCTCTCTTCTCCATTAAAATCAGGCAACAAAACATTGAAGAAAATATGACGATAGCAATGGAAGAGGCCCCGGAGAGTTTTGGGCAGGTGGTGATGCTGTACATTAACTGCAAAGTCAACGGACATCCAGTGAAAGCCTTTGTTGACTCAGGTGAACTGACTCATTCTCATCTCTTTGCTCTCCTTTCTCTCACTGAAGGAGACAGTAATTGTTCCAGAATCATTGCCCAAAAATTCCATACTAAAGCACTGTGTTAGAAGATTTTGAAGCATCTTATTAAAACCTGAGAGCAGCCTGGGCATCGTATGAGGCAAAACTGTTGAGAGAAGCGGCACACACGAGTGCTTGAGCCCCTCAGACCAAGGCTCCTGGGAGACTTTCTGGGCTCCAATGCCAAAACGATCACTGCCACGTGTCTGCCTTATCTCATTTTACAGATGGGGGGATTACACGTGCCTTTAATGTAGTGCACATCCACAGCCTTAAAGGGAAAGTACTTGGGGTTATTCCAGCTCTACAGTAATACTGCTGTGTGATTACAGCCAATTCAACATAGTGGGGTTCACAGGAAACTTCTACACCCCAGTGCAGTTGGCTGATGCGGGCAGGTTGGTTTCTCATCTGCTGAGTGCAAGATCTTCCAGGGGAGAAATTGCATCTGTGTTGAGCTCAGGTTTTAACACCAATTCTGTTGCTGGTAGGTGCCCAGATGACCATCATGAGCCAAGCTTGTGCTGAAAGGTGCAACATCATGAGACTGGTAGATCGGCGGTGGGCTGGCATTGCTAAAGGTGTAGGGACACAGAAAATCATCGGCAGAGTGCACTTAGGTAAGTGCTGGCATTCTGCTCGGGGCAGCTTCAGCAGCAGTGTGACTGCATTTCCCGCCCTCTCGGCACCAAGAGGATCTGGTTTAATGCTATAATTGTTAGGAAGTCCCACAGAGTAAAATAGAAGTGCATCTGCAGAGTGTTTGCTTGTCTCAGGAAAAGCTTCTGTCTCGTTTAATGCTTTTTTAATGGAATTACCTTAACGCTTTTAGGTGAGGAAGTCCTCAGCTCCTGCAGACAGAGAGAGGATGTGTTCACTGTGGGTGCAAAAAGCAAGGCTAATGTCTTTGGGGTGGGACTGCTGGGCAGTGTGATTTACTCAGGAGGGCTCCAATACAGTGGAGTGTGTTGTATTCCTTTGGGAAGAGAATTGGCTGTGTTTTTGTGCAGTTTTTCTGGATGAGAGAAGATTGTCCTTATTGTCTGAAAAATGATTGTCTTCACTGTGCAGCTCCTCAGGCTTGGAGGGTTAGATGAGCAATTCATAAGGGTCTAGAGCAGGTCAGCTCAACTAACTTCTTGCGACTGAGGCAGGCCTGATAGTCGCTGAAGCTTGCACAGGGCTAGATGTTCAGTGACCAACATGGTATGTCAGAGCTCTGGTTTCAGATTTGCCAGGAGCAGACCTTGCCCAGGAGGTCAAAGAGCTGAGAGCAGGTTTACTGCACTGTAGCATTGCAAGGAGGTAAACTCTCTTCCTTATATTTCAGCTCAGGTCCAGATTGAAGGGGATTTCCTGGCGTGCTCCTTCTCAATCCTTGAAGAGCAGCCCATGGACATGCTTCTAGGACTGGATATGCTTAAGAGGCATCAGGTATCAAAACCTCATAGGAGCATAAAATCCTAGAATGGTTTGTGTTGGAAGGGACCTTAAAGCTCCTCCAGCTCCAACCCCTGCCATGGGCAGGGACACCTTCCACTGGAGCAGCTTGCTCCAAGCCCCTGTGTCCAACCTGGCCTTGAACACTGCCACGGATGGGGCAGCCACAGCTTCTCTGGGCACCCTGTGCCAGCGCCTCAGCACCCTCACAGGGAAGAGCTTCTGCCTAAGAGCTCATCTCAGTCTCCCCTCTGCCAGGTTAAAGCCATTCCCCTTGTCCTGTCCCTACAGGCCCTACAGGCCCTAGTCCAAAGCCTCTCTCCCTGTTTCTTGTAGCCCTTTTAGCTACTTCTACCACTGGAGCTGCTCTAAGGTCTCCCCTTCAGGAGCCTTCTCTTCTCCAGGCTGCCCCAGCCCAGCTCTCTCAGCCTGGCTCCAGAGCAGAGCTGCTTCAGTTCCTAACCTCTTTTGAAGCAGTTACTGGCTCTTCCAAGTTCAGTGCTAAGTGCAACAGAAATGCTTTCCCTGCCTGGGAATGCATTAGGATTTTTCTGGGGAGAGTTGCTGGTGGATTATCTTCCATCCAGTTATGAAGTACCTATACTTCATACATCATGGATAGCTGGAGCATGTCTGGCAAGCTTTTTGCTCTGATTGAAGATGTTCAGAGCTTTCCAACTGAATGATTTGTCACAAAGCAGGTCATAAGGGGCCCTTTGTTCAGAGCTGGTGCTCTTGGCCCACAATTAGCTGCTGTGAGCTTTTCCCATTGGAAGTGGATTGTTTAACCTTGTTTTGCCTTTTTCTCTGGGAACGGAATGGCTCTTACCCAGGCCCCTGATGTCTTGATGCTCTTTCGCAGTGCTCCATTGATCTCAAGAAGAATGTACTGGTGATTGGCACAACGGGCTCACAGACCACGTTCCTCCCAGAGGGCGAGCTCCCGGAGTGTGCCCGGCTGGCATATGGGGCCGGGCGGGAGGACATCCGGCCAGAGGAGATCGCAGACCAGGAACTAGCAGAAGCAATACAGAAATCCGTAGAGGAAGCAGGTACCAGGAGCAGCCCAGCTGAAATACTGATCTGCATAGTTCCCTTGCTGCGTGGCAGGATGTCTGTCAGCAGTTCCCCCTTCTCAGCACCTAGGAGATACGGTATAATGCAGCATCAGCAAGTAAACAGTGGAGAGGAAGGGGCTTTATTCATGCTCATTGCCTCTAACTGCACTTCTCTCTCCCTTTTTGTACAGCAAATCTGCATGAAGGCATTCGGGGGTACTTGCTGTTTAATTTGTGCTCTCCTTGCAGCTTCCTACCTGCTCTGGTTTCTTGGCCTTCGGAGGTGTGGAGATAAATGATTGTCTCTGGCACCAGGCGCAGTGCCTAGGCAGGGACGTGGCTCAGCTGGGTGATATTTCAGCAGCCTCATGGAAAGACAGCTTTGTGGGGGCTTCCACAAGTACTCTCTTAATAGCTGCAGCGTGTAAAAATAGAGGAGCTGAAGCAATAAGAGCAAATCTCTGGACCAAAGATGACAATTCTTAGAACTAGTACTATTTCAGCATTTTTCCTTAGAGTGGTGCTTGTGCCCTTGGAAGGTGAAGTGATTCTCTTACTGAGGCTGCTGTCGCTCTGAATTTCAAAAGCAGCAGCTGAATTCACATCCTGATGTGTATCTGCAAAGAGGATTTTCACCCTCCCCATAGTTCTGTTCCTTGTGCCTCTGGAATCCATGAGCTGCACAAACAGAGCCCAACTTTAGGCTATGGAAGAAGATGGTAGCTGCAAAATGTAAAGTGGAGATGCCAAAATAGCTGAAAGCTGTGACCTAAAGTGTCTGTTCAGTTCCTCCCTTCACTCCAGCACAGGCTTTTGACTAAAGGAAAGCTTCATTGGTTTTGTTCCCTGCTGTGCCATGAAGCTGTGCACGCCTCACAGAGTGTATTCCTTAGGCCTTTTCCAGAACCTTTAAAAATCACATTTTACATGCAAGTGTTTTCTGGAGACTTTAAAGTTTTACTGCTGGTTGTGCCCCTGAAAGCACACAGTGAGATTCTGCTTCCCACACGCATGCAAAGCATGCTGGGTCGTGGTTGAGCTGATAAATTGGATTTCTTCAACATTTTTATTGCTAATTTTTGAAGACCCTAGCATGTCCATACGTAAAATCAAAGTGTGATAACCAGATTTAACCATATATATAGGGTTATATATATATATATGGTTAAATATAAATATGTATTTATATTTTATATATGATTATGATATATAGTATATATAATATATATAATATGTATTATATATATATTATATAATATAAATATATATATAATGTATATAACCAGTTGTAATGCACTGACATTTTTCTTTAACACTTCCCAGTTGCTGCTTGATAGTCCAAAGAGTAAGTAATGACTTTCTGGCAAATAATGAAGTCGTTACGTTAAGGGGAGCTCAGGACTGCACTTACTGCTCCCTTTGACTGGTCTTCTCCCATGCTATGAATGCAAGCTCTCCAGAGATGTAAAACCCTCGAGAGGAAGGCCTGGCTTTAAGGAATCAACAAGAAATGGTTGACAAGTTGACTTCTAAAGCCAAATTTGTGTGTTTCTTCAGTTGCAGCAAATAGAGAGAAACAGCAACATAGATTTGACCTTGTCCATGTCAGGTTTTGGCAGCACTAAAGGTCAGACTCAGCAGCTTGAGCTCGTGTCTGCTCGCATAACGTGCCAAGGAAACGTGCAGGTGTAAATATTAGTGCTTTTCCTGTTCACGTGTTGAGCTTGGTGCAGCCTGGGTTGTTTTTTGCAGTATCTCTCTGTTTCAGAGAAGATTTTGCAGACATCGTAGTCAGTTGCCCTTAGTTCTCTGCTGAAAGGGTCAAATAGAAAGTAAACCTCGTCCCAAAATAGGAGTCTTTACAATAAAGGCATTGTAGTTGAGTGCTTTAAAATGAAAAGTGCCTGAAAGGAGTTAAAGCTGCTTATGCAGCTGCAGTGCTAAAGGCCATGTGGCCTTGTTCAAACTAATCAATCCACAGCTCACCGTTGCTGCTGAGCCTTAGAGGAATGTCAGAGATGTATGAGAATAGGAAATCATTTTGGAATGCTTGTAGAACACCAGTGCACAAAACTAAGGTAGGTCTTGTTTAGATTGACTCTGTGTAAGTCTTAGATGTATTACAAGCCTCTGGCCCACGGGCATTTGTTGGCTATATCCAAAGATGCCAGAATATACCCTCTTCCTTTCTTCCCAAACTATTAGTTGCTGCCAGATGGTACCAGGAAATCCAAGTGAAAGAACAGGAAGCTGAAGCGGGAGAGGATGTACTGCAGCACCAAGGAAGCTCAGCTTTCTACAAGGCCTGTGTTCTTTCATAACTGCTTGACTTTTTGCTGCCTTCTGGCAGATGGTACAACAGACATTGCTGCATACATCTGTGGGCTATTAAAGTTATTGTTGTGAAGGCACCTGGGTGATTCTTGAGCTTTAGTTAATCCCCTGAAGCCCACGTTTCAACACCTGCAGAGGGGCAGCTGAGGTGGTAGTGGAGCCCCGTTGTGTTTTGCTGTGGTCTGGATCCTCCATGTCTGTCTATCTCTTTCTGAGCGCTTGCTCTGTTCTGCCTATATGAAGTGTCCCCTGCCACTGGGAGACTCGGTGACAATGGAGGATTTACAGAACTGGCAGCAAAACTGCAGTTGCTTTAGGAAGTATATTCAGCAGTTTACCCCTTACACAGCTTTTCACCCCGACAGGCTCGGTACAAGAAAGGCACTGCCACCACAAATGCAACTTAGGTTTTTCCTAATGTAGAGAGGAGTTTATCCCTGCAGTGCACTTTGTGGAGAAGAGTTTGTTCCCAGTGTTAGCTGGATCAATATCCTTGACTGGGCTGGGATTCAGCTCCCCTACATACCGCAGGAGCAGGATGACAATGGCACTCGGAGGGATGGTGTGGAGGAGTGCTTGGCAGACTACCAGCTACTTCTGCTGTCTAAATGACAGCAACTCCCTCGTGTCTGATCAGACCCTTTATTACCAACCCACTGAATCAAAAGACAGTTCTGCTTCCTCTCTGAAGGATTGCCTTGGGAGCAGAGAGTGTGAATGTAATCCTACTGCTTAGAGACAGAACAGATCCCCCTGGTGTTCATCTGTCTCCTGTGTGTGAAGCCTCTTTGCCACCCGGATGAAAGATGAGCAGTCTGCAGATCTGCAGGATAATTCTGGCTTTTTAATACCCCAGCATCTCTGAGTTGTAGCTGCATTAAGACCAGATGTGCAGGCAGCAGGAGGGATTGCTCTGTGCAGCGGCTGCTGTTCTTTATACCAGAGCGCATTGATCAGGGTGTGGTATTGCAGCATCGTTGCTGTTTAACAGAGACTAAGAGAAACAAGTAGCTGAGGTGCGAAAGGCAGATTTCTTCCATGTTGTGGACCTGAAGGAATTCTTGGCTGTACTTGGGAATGGTTAGCTGTCCCCAGTACACCTGGGTATGTGCAGAAAGAGAAGGACTTCAGGTAAAACACTGAGTTTGGAGGCTTCTGGGAAGGAAAAGGAAGTTAAAGCAACAAATCATGCAGCACAATCTGGATATCTGACACGGGACAGAGTAGGGCTTTAATGGAAGAACAGGCGCTGCTGCTGCAAAGGTCATGTTGGTGAATCATCAAGAGTGCGAGAGCCGATATGTTAGCAAGATTAGACTATTAGCAAGATAAGTTCCCTTATTTAATCTCTCCTGATAACTAGAGCCAGTGTTTGGTGCTACTGATAGAGATCTGCAATCATCTGTTCTCAGGGTGGAGAAGGAAGCAGTGAGCTGGGTTTGACTTTAGGCCGTCTCTTCCTTTGCTCATCCCAGCCTCGGCCAGCAGTTCCTTTTGGGGTTTCTGCCTTTCCGCTAGGATCTTTGTGCTTCCCTTTTGCAGCAAGCAGGTGTTTTGGCACTGCTGGGAGCACAGCCCAGGGATTATGTTGCCATCTCAGTTCTCATATCCCTGAAACATGCTGCCTGGATATCTTCAGCCTTACGGAGAACAAACCAGACATGTGCCTTGTGCTGTGTATATTTTATCCTATGTGTAGTATCACCCACGGACCACTCTGCAGCTTAGATAGCACAGAACAGCCTTAAAATGGTTCTCAGCAGAGTTATTTTTGACTTGATGTAAGGAATTTCCCAGGCAGAACTCCTGGAAGCAGCAAACAGGAGGAGCTCCATCTGCTTCCACACTGTCTTGATGGACAGTCAGAAGGGGAGCTGCGAGGTCGCAGGACTTATAACCATGCATGTGGTGTGCTCTGAATGCTAACCCAAGTTTGCTGTGTTTGTTTCCTAATCCAAACAGAACGTCAGAAGCCTTGATGCATGTAGTGTGTGTTTACTGCAGCTGGAATGGGCCACAGACCAGGTATTTACAGCCACTGGTTTATAAGTTCTCTCTACTACAGTGAAAACATGGTTCTCCTGTGCCCTGACTACTTCTTTCTTTCTGTCTTCTGTTAGAGAATAGTGACAAAGAAACTACCTCACTGGAAATGCCCTCATTACCAGCTTCTGATGGGTTTCAAAATCCAATCCAGTCTTCAGGACTAAATTCCAAGATCTGTAATCCCACAAATCAACTACTTGATCGTTCTGTCTCTGCCCCTGCTTCAGTTTGCTCATCCGAATCCAGCCTCACAGAGCCCATTGATCCTAGAGCCGTCAAGTCTTTGGAGTCTTCAGCTGAATGCCAGATAACCCCAGAAGAACATCCTCTGTTATCACATCTTTCCAGTAACGCTTCCTTGGCAGATAATGACCTTTCTTCCCAGCCAGGGGAGGTGCTCTGTTGCGATCCAGCTTGCCTTTCACAGAAGACACTCAAAGAAACACTTATTGCTGACAGTCAAAAGGATTGTAAAGCTGAAGAACAAGACCGTGGTCTGGAACATCCTTTGGAAGTGACAAAAGCACGTAGTTTGGCTGACACTGCTGCTAATCATGGGCAAAATAAAGATGTATTTCTGTCTTCAGAACAGGAGGGAAAGCATGAGCTTCCCATAGCCCAGCAGACACACAAAGAACCAGAGAAGGAACGCCTGGAGGAGCAAACTGAGACAACTGACCCAGAACCTCCTTGCCGTGTTGGTGAGGTTGAGAAACCTGTTGTGGAAGAAGCCAGCCAGCCAGAAAATCCTCCTGTGGAAGTGAGAGGAGGTGGACTGGAGAAACCAGGTCTTTCCTGTGGGAAAGGGAGCATCCAAATGTCAGCCTCCTTTAGCTGTACACATACGGAAGCCTTAATGGAAGTAGATGTGGTTGAGCAGCCTGCAGCTGAAGTGCAAAGCTCAACAAGTGAGCAAAAGCAGCAGGCTGGGAACAGAAGTGGATCCATCCTGAACTCTGATGCCTTTTCCATGGAAGTGGAATCGCTGAAGTCTGCATCCTCCTTGAGTGACCCACTTCCCATCAGTGATGTTCCACAGTCTAAAAGCACTAGTGAGATTCCTGCAGAGTATACTGAGTTCTGTAATCAGTTGGTGGCTGAAGGCAGCTCTTCCCCTTCCAGCATCCATCAGCTGGACATGGATCCAGGAAGAACTTCCGAAGAGCAATGTTTCTCTCTTGCATCAGCCTTGAAAGAGCTTCACAAACTCTTGGTTATCAGTCGGAAAGGAGAATGTAAAATCCTGGCCTCTGAAGAAGTCTCTCAGCTGGAAATGGCTCACACAGGGCCAGCAGCACAGCAGAAGGGGCTTTCTGAAGATACGCAGAAAGGCTCGGATCCAGAACAGAGTTGTTCCTCCTATGAGGTGAGGTCTGAAGGTAGAAAAGCAGAGGGGAAACAGCCTTGTGATTGCGGCATCAAAAACATCAGCACTGGATCTGGTGGTCACATACAGTCTGCTCTTGGAGAAGGTGCTTCTGAGCTTCAGAAGCTTTCAGGTAAGAGTGATTTGGTCATGGTGAATTCTGCAGCCACATCTGACCAGCAGCAGAGCTCTGAGCAGGAGGAGGTTTTGGCAGGAGGTCATCAGAGTCTGGCTAGTCCTGCTTTGGAGCAGAAGACATCCGTTCCCTCTGCACCCACTGTGGATGAGGGTGCACCTCAGGATACTCAGAGCCTGTGCACAGGAGCACCCGCGGGAAGCAGCAGTTCTGCTCCAGAAGGTCCATGTCTGGGTGGGTGTGAGGAACCAGTGCAGAACCCACCAGCTGCCTGTACTGGACTTGCCTTGGGAGCTTCTCCCCTCCCTGCCTTCCCTGCAGCTGATGTTGATCGGATCCTTGGTGCTGGCTTTACCAGGCGGGAAGCTCTTGAGGCTTTGGAACAAGCGGACGGAAACGCGGATCTTGCTCTTCTCATCTTGCTGGCTAAGAGTATTGTTGTTCCTACATAACCACGGAAGAGGTAGCTGACTGGGGTGTCTTTTCTTTAAAGGACATATCTAAATTACACACCATGATGTACAAGCTGAATGTGAGCCAGGGGTTTTAATTCTTTGCAGCCAAAGTAACTTGTCTCTTCTGTTTCACTCGTTAGATTTGGCCTTTGAAAAGAACAAAAACGTCCTAGCATTGTGTGGACAGAATAGCTTTTAATGATGCTTACTGGATGAAGATTCATGGGTTTGTTTCAATGTACAAGTTTAGAATAAGCTCCAATGTTACAAATAAAAAGCAGAAGCCATTCAGGTGCCCGCCCCGGCCGGCGCAGAGCAGGTTGTGAAGTGAATTGAGGGGGGTGTGTGTGCAGGGCAGGAGCTGCACACTGAGCTCAGCGCGGTGCCGACACAGCAGCACGTGTCCAAATGGACTCTGGGATCTGGTTGAGCTCTCCTGTGCTTCATAACCCAAGGTCTGTGACACTGATGAAACTACTGTGGCAGCTAGTGAAGGTCTGTAGATGCCCACAGATGTGTAGTGCTTTGCAGGAGGAGCACAGGGCGAGGGGGGGTTGGAAACGTGCGGGTTTGGGTGTGCACAGGGAAGGCTGATGCCTATTTTTGCCAAACCCTTTCCTGCTCTTGGGCCAGTGTGTTCAAGTTTACAACATGGGGATAGAAGAAGGGAAGGGAGAGAATTTGGTGCTACCAAAACTTAAACGAGATGTTTTAACTTATCTGAAGATGTGCTGGTATTAATCGTAGGGGCGGGGATGGAAAAGGAGTGGTTTACATTTTCTTTCTAGCCTTGCCCACACCATATTTCCCCAGACAAAAGAACAAGCTCAACCACTTTAAGGCAAAATGATGAAATTATAACAAACCATCATGTGTTACAGCTCCCTCTGCCCTGGGAAGAATGAACTGTTGCAGGGATGCATTCTCTGTGCACCAAGCAGGGGGTGATCAGAAGGATGATGAAGTCTGCTTTGCACTAGTTTTATCTGGATGTTTGGGGATGATCAGCCTCTCAGCTGTGGAAACGCAAACTGTGGGGCACCAGCAGCAGCTGGTTGGTACTAATTTAATACCTCTTCAGAGAGCGAGGGCTCCCCAATAGGGTTTGTGAAACAAATGCACTGATGTGGCTTCTGCATTAACAATCATGGCCTTCTGGGACGTCCCAGGTGAGTGATGAGGACTCACCAAGGCTGTGCTGTAGGAAGCCCTTTCCAGATGTTGATTTTGGGAGGATGAACTACTTTGTGATGCTCTGCAAAGCCCCAGAGCCCTGTTGGGACTGGGGAAGGGGAAAGAAAGTGTGGCTGAAAAACGACACCAAATTTTAAGTAGGAACTTTTCACTTGGTCCCACTTGCAAATGGCAGAAGTGGCTTTGTGTCAAGTGCTCATCTGGAATCTTCTGCTTTGAGCTACACCTGAAGCGATGGGGCGGCAGCAGCTGGACACATGTTTCTGTCATGGCTTTCATTTGTTGTCATCATTGTCTCTGGCCTGTGTTCCTGGTGTTTTGCTTTCCCTGTTGCTTGGCAGATCTGTTTCCATGTGTGCCAGGCTTGGTTTTGTGCAGAGTGGCATTGAAAAACCAGCACACATTTGGTTTCATCTGTGAACTCGCAGGAGCCTGTGGTGTCGGTGAGCTGTGGTTGTCAGGCTTTTCTTAGATGCTTGGGCAGCCAGGAGATCCTTTAGATGAACCAACAGCTTTAAGGCATTCCTCTGTCTGTCAAATGGAGCTTTTGCATGCACTGTGAAGGTACCAGGTAGGCCTTGGGCTCCCAGATGTGGTTAGCTTATAGCCTGCTCCTTGTGATGCAGCAGGCAGTGCTCTGCTGTTTGGGAACCCCTTGCCAGAGCAGCATTGAGTAATTCACTTGAGGCTCTGTTCAAAATGACTTACTGAGGCAAGAACACAGCTTTATCGTCTTCACTGGGCAGGTGTACGTGTTACCCTTGCTGAAGTGTTACCTTTTTTGGTATATTCTCATTGCAATGAGCACCTCAAATCAGCGAAAGCCCCCTCTGAAAAGGGTAACGCTTGGGCTGGTACAGGAGTACAGTGTCATCAGATGTCCCTCTGGAAGCCTTAGGAAATAAGATATATTAGACCCATTCCCATTGCATCTGGTTCACTATCAAAAGCAGCAACAGGAATGAGGCTCTCAGATCGGAGCATCCTCAGTCTAACCAGCTGAATCTGCTCCTGATTGACACCCTGGGGCTCAGTGAGGTGGTCCTAGGGGCAAACCCCCATCTGGTGCACAGACACCAGCTGCAGGTCGGCCCTTGGATGCATGAGAGCTGAATTTGCACCCTTAGCCTGCAGTCAGCTTCTGGAAGCATCAGATAGTGGCTATTCAGTGGTATATCCCCTTTTTGTATTTACGCTTCATGGGTTTAGAAGCGATTGCTAATAGCTAGACAAAGTACTGCTGCTTTGCACCAAGCTGGTTAAAGGCTCTAGTTTTATGGCCTCGTTAACTTAGACTGCGTATACAGAATTTATGCTGTAAAAACTTTAGAGCAGCAGCCAATTTGCTTCAATGCTCAGATTTATTCTTTGTCAGATATCATTTTTGAAATCTGCCCTTCTGCCAAAGCTGTCACTGAAGCATTTATCAATAGTGCTAGAATTTCCTGGGTAGCTTTCTCTGGACTGCTAGAAACAGCCTGACCCCAACTGAGAAATACGTGTAAACCTATTCTGATCAAGTTAGTCCAAGCCTGGTGATTTAAATCTCTTCATTTCAGAGCCTTGCTTTGAGTGAATGGCTACGTGCTGCTAAATTAGAGAATCAGGTTTTTAGGAGCAAGATTTGCGTTGGAGAAAATTGGGGCCGTGGTGAGTATTTAAGGTTAAAATAAAACGTAACAGAACATGTATTTAGTGAACGTTGTCTAAAAGTTGTCTTCTGTTTTAACGTGCATGTGTGTCCTCTCTGCTGTATGCACATATCTTTTGCTCAGCCTTTAACAATCTCTCAACTGATCCCTGTTCCACAAAGTGGGAATACCTCTATGTAGACTGCTACAGCTCATTGGCTAGAGCAGGGGATCAAGGCAACACCAAAAGCTGTTCAGGTTTCCAAGGAGCCATGTATCCTGGCCTCTCTTCACTCTCTTTCCCCCCTCCTCATTAATCATTGCTCCAATGTACTAATGTCACATCAGCTTAGCAAAACTATTTACAACACGTCCACCTACAGAGAGTAAAGCAACACTCAGAGGCTGCTTCATAAAGATGCCAGTGCCTGTGGCATGCCCCAGTGGGTCTGCAGAGCTTGTTTCTGAGTGTTTGCTGGAGCCACTGTGGTTGTGCCTCTTGCTGTGGGTTTCTGGGATGTGTTCTTAAGGATGCCAAAGGAGTTTACTCAGCCTCTGCTAAACGCGTTTCTGTACATGAGGCTGTAGGTGAGCTGAGAGGTGATGCTCAGTGAAATACCCACATCTGAAAGTTTCTGGGCACAGATAATGGTGACAAGGGGAGGAAATGTTTCCTCATGATGGTTTTACCTGCTGCAGGACAGAGCTGAGCTGCATTATCTTGACAACCTCTGCCTTGTTGCTACGTATGTTAAACTTTCTAGGTAGACACTTGGTCTCCAGGACTGTTACCCTTGTACCTCCTCAGTACGTTCCCTTCTTCCTGTCTCCCCTCTTGCCGTTTCCTTTCCTCCAAAGTAGCAATATTCAAGTGTACTTGCTGAATGCTTAACTTCCAGGTCAGTTTTCTTTAACATACTATGCCATTTACAAATAAGAGGAGGAACAGATCCTAGAGGTTTCTTCACCAGACTTGGACTTCTTGCTGAATGGCTCCCCAGCACTCTAACATGAATTTAAAGAGGAGAAATCCGAGGTATGTCCCTGCCTCTCTCAGAAGTCAGCTTGGGAAGTGGGGTTGTTTTTGGGTACATCATTCCCTTCTGAAGCATTCAAGAGATTTCTTCCTGCACTGTGTAGATGAGGCTTAGTCCGTGATCCAAATGTGTAGCAGTTTGGGTTACTCTTTGATGCTTTTTAGCTTAAGAGTTTTACAGACTCACTTAAGGAACTTGAGGGAATCAATACTCAGGAATCCTAAAGCTGGTTGCTTTTGTGTCATTTACTCTTCTGGGCTGACCACTGCAGCAGTCCTCCCAGGAGGCCGGCAGGAGGAGGGGTTGCGGCAGCAGAGAATGGGATGTGGTTCTGCCCAAAGTAATACACACTTGATTCTTTTTTTGATTTTGATTATTTTTTTTTAATATTGGGGGACTTTATCAACAAAATGGATGTGTAAAAACATTTGATATTTAAAAAAATGAATAAACACTTTATCATAACGTTGCTTGATTTGGTCTGTCTATTCCTGAGGTCAGCAGCTCTGTGCTCGAATCCCTCTCTGGCTTCTTTGTCAAATCCAATAGAATTTCCTTAATATAAATGTTGCCATTTTGAACATAATGAGTAGAAATCAGGGCCTGAGAACAGGCATGAAAAATTCCTGTATTCCCCATTGGTGGCGATGGGCTGCTGAATGGAATCCTTCAGGCAGGACTTGGAAAAGCATTGGAGTACAACATAAGCCAGTACTTGGCCACAGCACTGTCTGCTGGAAGAACGAACGAGGCAGTCCTTGTGTCTCCTATCAAAACACCCCATTTCCAGCCGGATTAGGGGATGGTTTGACTTTTCTGGAGCTGGAAGCTCTTGGGACATCAAAGAAGGAAAATAAAAAGCATTTATATCTCTGGAAGGCTCATGACAGTTTCAGTGAGAAATAACTTCTTTTAAGGTCCCTTAAGTGTCTTGTAATAGAACAGCTTTTGGAAGAGGGGAGTCGAACATCTTCCTCTGTCACTTGTGTGCAGTCAGGATTTGTCTCACGGAGCAGTAATTCCTTTCTCAGCTCTTGAAAACCATGCATTTTTCCTTGAGGCAAGCACTGAGGTTTTAACCATTTGAGATCTCTGCTGCCCAGAGAGCAATTGGTGTTTGTACCGCGGGAGCAGAGCCTCTCAAACCCAGGAGGGGTTATGAATCAGGCACTGTGACAAAGCACTTCTCAGACAGTGGTTTCCTCCTCACGTGCTCAGAGCTCTACACGTGATGCTGGTGTCAGCTAAGTTATGTCATTAAGGCAGATATTAATTATGAGGCAAAACTACGTTTTGATTCTGGTCTTGGGGTGGGAAAAGGGAAGGCTTTAATGTGCGTGCTGCTACAAGCCGGTTCCTACATTGTCCAAAATGTTGGTGATGATTTCTTCCGTTGGGAAATGATTTAAGGACTGAATGCTTCCCTCAAAAACTGTTTTGAGCACTTGGGCCTTTGTCTATTCTGCTTCAGAGCCCTGGATGGCATGGTTCAGTGTGAGGTGTCCCTGCCCATGGCAGTGGGGTTGGAACTGCATGATCTTAAGGTCCTTTCCAACCCAAACGATTCTATGATTCTATGATTCTGTGATTCTATGAAGATGGTTTTCTTCTGGTACTGTAAGTGCAGATTAACCACTGTTAACAGTTCTGTTCCCATCTGGGATTGTCCCAGCCTGGCTGAATTGAGGCATTGGCACTTTTTTAATGCCCCTTACATGGCCAAGAGAGGTTCAGCCCCTATGTAATGAATTTTAAGGTTACTGCAGGTTGCTGTGCTTCCCTTAGTTGCCTTTCATGGGCGCTTCAGGAGTAGGGCAGGGGACTCCTCACAGAGTCCCCAACACGAGGGGAAGTGGAGCTGTTGGAGAGAGGCCAGAGGAGGCCATGGAGATGCTGCGAGGGCTGGAGCAGCTCTGCTCTGGAGCCAGGCTGAGAGAGCTGGGCTGGGGCAGCCTGGACAAGAGAAGGCTCCTGAAGGGGAGACCTGAGAGCAGCTCCAGTGCCTAAAGGGGCTGCAGGAAACCTGGAGAGGGGCTTTGGACAAGGGATGGAGGGACAGGACAAGGGGAATGGCTTTAACCTGGCAGAGGGGAGACTGAGATGAGCTCTTAGGCAGAAGCTCTTCCCTGTGAGGGTGCTGAGGCGCTGGCACAGGGTGCCCAGAGAAGCTGTGGCTGCCCCATCCCTGGCAGTGTTCAAGGCCAGGTTGGACACAGGGGCTTGGAGCAAGCTGCTCTATGGAAGGTGTCCCTGCCCGTGGCAGGGGTTGGAGCTGGATGAGCTTTAAGGTCCCTTCAACCCAAACCAGGCTGGGATTCTGTGATGACAAAGGATTTTGGTTAGTCACATGGGCACAGAGGCTGTGTCAAGAGCAGGAGCTGGATGCAGAGAGGTGAGTGTTGGGTCATTTGACTTCCTGCACCTGAGTATTTCAGAGAGAGAAAATGGTCAACAGAAGAAACGTGACTGAGCCATCACTCACACATTCCTCAGTGCTACTCACTTGCTTCTCTTATTTATAGCACGTGCCTGGTGCTGCTTTGCCAAATGAACCACTTTTTGGGGCAGGTTTGACACTGGAATGGGATTTGGAAAACTCTGGCCAGCCTGGGTTTTGATCCCGTCTTGGCCTTACATCGATTTTCTGCTCTGCCTCTTCTTTCCTTGGGGGTGAAGGAGCCCCTCAGAAGAGTAATCACTGCGACCTAAGCGCCTTTAACAACCGTGTTTACTAATTACAAGGTGCTGTCATGGTTGCCCACACAAGCACTGAGTCATGCAGACAAGGTGAGGGGTTGGTGGCTGAAATCCCTCACAGCGGCTGCCAAAGGAATCTGTTCTCGGTCCCTTTGCTTTCTCAGCCTGATTAGGCTATGGTTTCTTCCTTGCTTTTTCCTAATACTATTCATTTTTCCTGCCTACACCTATACTGCTACCTCCCAAAATGTTCCTTGTGCCTCTTTAATGTCCTTCTGACAACACCAGTGCACTGCGCAGTGACGTGTGGATCTCAGGAGGATGGGATCTTGCACGTAACACACGGCTGCAGGGGATGAGATCCACCTCTGACTCCAAGTCCATTGCTATCCATTTGTGCCTTGATGGCTCCTCTCTTTGTGGGTCATCTTCCATGCTAACTTTGAGCTGTAAATACTGAGCAAAGAGTTAGAAATCTCTTGGGATGAGGGTAGGAAGCAGTAGCATGTGGTGGGGGTGGAATGGTGCCTCCTGTGCTTATCTTTAAGTGCTGGGAGCAGGGAGTTTTCCATGTGGATCTGTAACTGTGTGGTGGGTGCTTTAAGGGATTACAAACAACTCGTTTTACTTGGACTAAAATGGGGCATTCAAAACAGCCAGGAAAACCGTAGGAGACCAGGAAGTCTGCTGCACCATGGGATTGCAGAGGTGGATACACTGCATGTGGTGCCTCCAGAGCAATGGGGAATGCAAACAGATGCACTGACCCGCTGGCTGGTGCTGGGCAGCTTTTCTTTATACCCTGAGCGTGCTTTACATCCCGAAGTTCAGCAGTAGAGAATACAACAATGCATTGGATCTGTCGGGCTTCTCTAAAAGGGGCTGACTTTGTCTCTCAGTGTCCTGTTAGGGATCAGGCCTGAACGTTTCATGCTCAGGACTGCTCATTGCGTGTGCATTGTAGTGGGGATGTTTCCTCCCCCCCAGCTCAGTGGCAGGGTTTTACCTTCTTCCCCTGGTGCCCCCACAAGCCCTGATGCTTGCTGGCATCTCAGCACAACGCTCCTGCTCCTCCAGCTGCTGCTGGGGACCTGAGCAAAGAGGATTTGCATGGTTTGGCTCAGTTCTAACCCAAGCACCACGGAGCTGCGCTCATCCCTTCCCTGGGAGTTCCAGGCAGGCTGTCCAATGCTGTTGAACTGGCTGGGCCATTGCTGCAGCTGCAGGGGGAGAGCAGGCTTGGTCCGGCGTGTTGTCTCCATCCAGGTCCTCGCTCAGCCCTTCCCTTCCAACAGGTTAGTTACAGAGGAAGGGGTGGGAATGGCACAGGGATCGTTCCTGACAGCTTTTCCTTTGTGAATGGCTTTTACTTTCGGTTCCATTGTCACTCGCAGCCCCAGGTCCCTAATGGGGCCTTTCACATTGGGCGAGGAAGTGAGGTTATTATTAATTCTATCTTAACTCCAGTCAGCTCCTGCCTCTGTCCGGTGACGCCGAGTGAGGTTTGTAAGTGAGGTTTCAAGGACCCTTTTCCCACTGTTGGAGGTTTGGGCTTGAGCAACACTTACCTGCCCCATTGTTGGCCCCAAGGTGCTGCTGCCCCACCATGAACCTTAACAGTGTCCTGCTTGATGCTGCTGGGACCAGAGGAAACGCTGCTGAAGCCCAAGGGGGTGGGATGCCATTTGGACCCCGCCCCCCCATTTCACCACTGAGGAGCTCTCCTTTGAGCCTGGCTGCTGCCAGCACCCCACAGAACAAAGCCCTGGGCCGGGTGGCCCCACACTGGGTCCTCTCAGCGGGCACCCACCACCATTGTGTCTTTGTGTCCCCTCAGGGGAGTGTGAGGGATACAACGCCATGTCCCCTTGTGTCCACTCATGACAGTGCCACACGTCTCCCATCAGGGCCACAGAAGCCCATACTGGTTTGGGATGAAGGGACCTGGAAGCTCCTCCAGCTCCGGCAGGGGTTGGAGCTGGAGGAGCTTCCAGGTCCCTTCATCCCAAACCAGTACGGGGTTCCGTGGCATCAATGTCCTCTCACATCCCCTCCGTGTTCCCTCACTGCCTCTTGAGGGACCCGGCGCCATTTCCGCCCCCCCCCCCAAGTGCGTCCCTGCGGGCGCCATCACCGCCGGGGCGGTCCCGGTGCCGGGGGGCGGGCCGCGCTGTTCCCGTCCCCGTCCCCGTTCCCGTTCCTGTTCCCGTTCCCGTTCCCGTTTTACCTCAGTTCCTGCTGGAGCGCGCTGCCTGTCACGAGCGCCGCCCGGGCTCTGCTCCCTCCTCCCCGCGGGAGGCCCCGGCGCGGCCATGGCGCGTTGAGCGGCGACCACGGCCCCTACCCCGCAGCCGGGCCGGGGCCGGGCCGGGCCAACCGGCAGCACGGAGCCGGCCGGCGGGGCACGGCGGCTGCGGGGCGGCGGAGAGCGGGCCCGGCGCGGGGGGCGGCACTCGGCCTCCGCCGGGCGGGCGAGGCGGCGGGCGGCGGCGGGCGGCAGCGCCATGGAGCCGGCCGAGGTGAAGGACCGCATCCTGGAGAACATCTCCCTCTCCGTCAAGAAGGTGAGCGGCGGGGCCCGGCGTGCGGCCATGGGGACACCGTCCTCCGGCTCCGAGTGGGGCCGTGGGGCTGAGACCCCCCCCCCCCTTGTTATGGCCGCGGGGCTGGGGACACCCCTTGGCCGCCCCTCTGTTGGCGTTGTGGGGCTGGGGACCCCCCTGGGGACTCCTCTGCCCTGGGTTCTGCCTCTGCCGGAGGTGTGGGCCTGGGGACACCCCAGGACACTGCTGGGGACAATGTGTGACAGGAGCGGGGGGCGTGAGGCTGGGGAAACCTTTAGGGGTTCCTCTGTGAGAGTCTGGGGAGGTCTCCAGGGACCCCCGGTGCTGGGGTGCGAGGTTGGAGGCATCCTTAATGCTGATGCCATGGGGCACCCCAGAGGCACCCCTGGTGCACCCTGACAAGGGGACACTGCCAGGGTTGCCCGGGAGCCTCTGTCTCTGCTGGTTGGGACATCCTGGGGTTCCCCCCGGGGTTCCCCCTTGTTAATGGGGTTCTTTCTCCTGTGGACAGGGCTGTGGGGATGCTGGTGGGATCCCTTTTCCTGTTCGCTGGGGGGGGATCCGGACAAGTCCAGCCTAAAACCCTCTTCCAAGAGGTGCTCCCTCCAGCCAGGGATGTGCCTTGGAGGGGCAGGACCCGGAATCTTTTCCCCATGGACACAGGGGTCGTACGGTTCATACCCATGGATTGGTCTGCGCCCTCAAAGCAAGGGCTCTGAAGATGTGTGCTGTCATACTCCATCATTCCCTGTCCTGCCGCTTGCCCCTCATGTCTCCTTGCCCCTCAGCATCTGCTGCTGGTGAGGGCGTTTCATAAAGCCCATCCCTTTGGTGGGAAGTGTCTGCATGCAGGGAGGGGGCCGGGACGCTGGGGTCTCTTTGGGTGGTTGCAGGAGTGAGTTGTAGGGACACAATGAGAGGTCTGAGTTGGAGCACGTGTCCTGCCTGGTCCTCGTGTGAGCTCCAGCATTCCTGGAGAAAGGAATTCAAGCTCTGTTGGAGGAGGTAAAGGGGGATCTTGTTTGTTTTCATCCCAAGTTTTTGGAGCAGGGAAGTTCCTTTGGACTCGTTGACATTTGTGTGGTGGTTGGGTTTCCGCTGCCTTATGGAATAGTTACCCTGTGGTCTGCAGTGTGTCCTGACGCAGGTTTCATCCATGAGAATTTGTCTTTATGAAGCCCATCACCAGTGAATTCCCAGCACTGTTATGAAGGGGATGGCCTGGCATCGCCTCTGGGATGCAGGATGGACGTGCAATGTGCAAACCTCTCCCAGCCGCCTTCTTTTCTTCCACGGGTGACTGCCCTCTGGTCTCTCACCTTTCTGTCCTCTGAAAACTCAGGATAATCTTCCATCTACCTGGAATCAATGGATGTTCAGCCTGCTCCAAGCTGTTACAATGCTCTGAGGAGCTACTGCCTCAGTTTCCCCATCTGTATAAAAACATACTACTACCATATAGGATTTGTTGCACATCACTTCCTTACATTCAGCAAATCCTTGGAGGGTCCCTGTTGGAAATGCTATAAAACCAGCGTGCTGTTTGTTTTCGTTATTGTTGTACTTAAACAGGACTCCACAACTACAGCTCTGCCAGTGCACCCCTGCCTCAATCCCTGCAGCTCCAGTGGTGAAGAGGGATCTGGGTGTTTTCCAGTCCTGCCTCTGTGGCTTTCTTCTTCAGAGCAAGGAAGCTCAGGGAAGTGCAGGACCCTCCGTGAAACTTCAGGCTGATGGACCTCCTTACACCATCCCAGTGCAACTCAGCCACATGGTGGAAGCCCAGCGCTGGTACATCCCTGGTTTTACCCCCAGGATGCAGTTCTCCTTCCTCAGGGACACTGCCCCCCTTCAGCTCTGGAGCCACTGACTTTGCGCAGCGCTTGTCTCTGAGCTCAGCCCTCAAGACCCTGGTGTTTCTCTGTTCACTCCATGTCATTGGGGAGACTGAGGCAGTAGGTGAGGGGAGCAGGTACACACACGGGCTGGAAATCCTGTTCTCATTCATCCTCCCCTGCCTACCTCTGGGTCCCTCTTGAGTAACTCCTTGTGGCTGGGATTGCTTCATGGGGCATGGAGGAGGTTTCAGAGTATCTCTGCTCTCATTTCAAAAGCTTCTTCACTGCGTAGGTTGCTCACTCCTTACTTTCACCACTGTTACAGGTTGGAGTGGTGCAGCGCGGGGTTTGGATGTGTTTGTGGTGATGGTCACACCTCTCCACACCACGTTTTGGCTGGATGGGAATGGGGTTTTCTCTCCTCAGTTTCAGACTCAGAGGAGTTTGTGGGCTCTCAGCTTGTGGGCTACAAGTTAGATGTTGTTTTAGGAGTCAGCCAGGCCTAAACCCCACCTCGAGACTGGTTAAACTGGGACAAACCCCCACTGAAGGCTGAGGTTCCTGGTTGTGGTGTCAGGCTTTGAGTAGCAGCCACAGAAAAAATGCCTTATTTGAGTGCGTGGCCCAGGGAAAGCCATCCAGACACTTCGTCAGCTTCCCTCTGCCTCAGACAGGGAAGGCAATGAGCAGCAGCGCAGCCTGGGGCAGGGTCTGTGCCACAGAGCCCTGTGGCTGTGACTTTACCTGGGTGCAGCTTCAGTTTCCACTGGGTGCTTCTGAATCCAGGAGTGGGCTCAGAGCACAAGCACTGGGTGAGTTCTGTATGAATCAACAGCAGAAGTGCTTTCATTCCAAGTGAACCCCTCGAACTGCAGTAACCAGGACTGTTTCTCTCTTATTTTCCTAGAGATAGCTGAGGGATGGAACCCAGCTAGAAAAGGTGGGGTCACAAACCTGCTTGGAGAGGGAGGTTACAAACCAGAGGGGTCTCTGTGTGGTACCCAAGGTCTGTACTTCACCTGTACCTCAGAGATCAGTGGTAACAGTGCTGCTGACTGTAGAGGTGCGAGAGCAGAGGTCTGAGATCAAGGGTCTGCGAAGAGAGAGGCAAAACATCCAATCTGGACAAAATTTGCCTCTCCAGCTGGAGATGCATCAGAGGCTTCTGCTTTTGGTTTCAGGAGAGGTCAGGGAGCATTAGCCCTGGTGAGGGGCGTCCCTGCATCAATTCCAACATGCATCCAAGGGAATTGTGAGCATGGTGTTAATTTCCCATCCAGAGCTTGTCCTCTCTGGTAGATGTGGGTTAATTCAAAGGGTTTTGCTTTCTGCACACATGGGCAGTGGTGTTGCGGGCTCATTCCTTGTCTTGTGACTGTTTCTTTTCCCCTTTCCCATCCAGTGCTCCCTCACTCTGCTTCCCACGCTGGCCTGTGCTCCACAAGTTGCTGTGCAAACTGGTGCCTAACCCTTAAGGTTTTTAAAGGATTAGGGCTTTATTGAGGCAGAAGGCTGGAGATGGACACGTTATGACTCAATGTGGATTCAGCCCTTTCTGTGCATCCTCTCCCTTGCTCACTCAAGTGCTTGTTTTCTTGTAGGAGATGCTACTGTGTGTGGCAGCAGTGGGGTGAGAGCTGCCTCCTGGTGCCTCCCAGTCGAACTCTTACCTTGATAAGCATGCGAGAAATGCCGACAGCTTCATACCCATCCCTGGCCAGCCATCTCCCTAGCTAGAACCTATCACAAGTGACCTGGTCCATGCTAAAGCTGGTAATGTAAATGTTTTGTATTCTAGTGAGGTTTACTGCTGTCCTGCCTGTGGTTAGGTGGGGAAAATGCCAAGTCCTCTAACAACACTTATTGTTGGCAACTCAGGAGCTCAATATAAGATCAGAAGAGATCAGAATCCAGGATTCTGGGGCTCTTCTCTGTTTTTCAGGCTTTCCTGCTGGCTTTGAAGGACACACATTCCCATGGACTCCAGAGCAGCTGATCCCTGGTGCATGCCAATCAGGTGGAGCGATGGTTTTTGCTGATGTTGCAGGAGTTCTTGCCAAAAGCCCTGGCTCTGCTCTGTTTGTGCATGACTTTGGGAGGGTTTCCACTTCCCTCTCAGTGAATTAATGCTGTGCCTTCTCTGCCTGCCTCCGGCTCACATTTGTACCATTGAAATGCCTTTGCAGTCTCCCCTGCTCCCTATGCAACACCCGTGCAACATCTCTGCTTCTCCTCCATGGTGAGGGAGGACAGATTTGGGGATGGTTTAGTGCCCCCGTGTCCTGGAGAGGAGCAGGTAGGGCTGGAATGGAGCATCCCTCCTCAAATCTCCCAGGGAATGTGCTCACCTCTGGCTGGGTGGATTTATCCAGCCCAGCTGCCATGACACAGAGGTGGCAGTTCTGGAGATGTGAAAACAGCCAAACAGTGACTTATCTCCTGCTTCCTGCTGAGGGGCACCTCGCTGGCTCTGAGACCACAGGGGGTTTATCTCTGCCAGGGTGTTTCATCTCGCTCGTGTTTGCTTCAGGCCACATCCGTTGTTGCTGAGGGGAGCACATAGCAGGGAGTAACTTCAGAGGTCCCCTTCGCCACATGTACCAGGTTTGCCAGCTGCCAGAAGCCCGTGCTGAAGCCAGCAGCAGCCTCACACAGCTCAGAAGTCAGCCATGGAGACACAAGGATCTCTCAGTGCTTTAAGAAGCCTATGAACGCTTGCAACTCCTACACTGTGTGTTTTGGTGGTCCTCTAAGAGCTTTGCCACTATCTGATAAGGGAATGAAGCTGTTTGCTGTGGTTCTGCTCTGTATTGCCTGAGTTGCTTGAGGATTTCAAAGTTTCTCTCTTTGGAAATTCCTGTTGCCTCATCCTGGCACAGGTCTGGTCATGATGCGAGGTTCATCATCCACATTTGCAAGGGGATTAGATTCTGCAGGTACCTAAAGTGATGCTTGTCTCATACCCAGGGGAGGCATTTCTCAAAATGAGCTCTGTTTCTGTTGGTGGACAAGGCTGTGATAGCCTTTTGGGGAGAAAACATCCCGCTTGTTTTACCACTAGCACAAAGCCTTTCACTGGAGAGCAGTTGGTTTAGGAGGCTGAATTTTGGCAGGGGGTTTGTACAAGGAGCTGAAGCAATGCCTCTGAGCCTCTCTGCCTCTGATCGTACAATATCAGCTGCCGTTGAGTGATTTCAGCTTTCCCCACTGCTGATAACCTGGTCCAAGAGGGGTAACTGAAATAACTGCAGAGGACTTGGATGATGGGGAGAGATTCACAGCAGCAAATGCCCAGGGTGTGAGTAAACAGCAGCTCTCTGGAGAGCAGCACCTTTACAAGGACTTGCAAGGCACAAGCAAGAGGAACAGGATGCTCCCTGTGACTTGCAAGCATCACCACTGGGAAAGATCCTGAGCCATGCACAGGTCCAGCCTGCTGCAAGGTTTGCTGCTTAGCAGTTATGAAGGAAAGCCCTGGAAAAGCCTTGGGGCTGTTGGAGCTGACAAGTGTACGTGTCCCATGAGGTGACAGCCTTCCTGGTGCTGGATTGCAGATGCTTTGGAGCTCTGTGTCTCCAGTCATGGAGCATCTTTGCTGTGGGTTTCAGCTTCACCTCTTTCAGGCTCCTGTCTGTGCACATTACGAGCACACTCTTGTTTCCCTCCAGGCTACTCCAGCATCACTTGTGGTGCCTTCAACATGCTGACACTCTGAGTATGATGATGTATTTCACTGGGAAAGCCACAAGATCCAGGCGAGATGTCCTGAGTCCAGGATGGACACTGGGTACTGAGACCTGCCCTGGTTTGGAAGCTTGTTGTAGGAAATGTTGAGTCAGATCATGTATGCAACCTCCAAAACATGCTGCTAGGGCTGAAGCTTTAGGGTTTGTGTTCTACGAGTGTGCAAGAGAGAATAACATCGCTGCCTCAGAATTCAGCCTGCTTTTAGGGCAGACCAGAAGCTTTCCAGGCAGAGTAGTTCAGTCTCCTCTTTATGCACTTGCCATTGTATGGCTGTACTCCCCTAAGCAGGTGTGAGAGTGCTTTCTCTCACACCTTGATGTGTCTGTCCTATCCTTTCCCATTGCCACTTCCCTTGGGGTTGAGCTGCCATCACTTGCTTGGGACAAGGTCAGTCACCCACCACCTTTTTTGGTGCTCTGTGGAGCTCCAGGCTCGCTCCTGGGGGTGCAGCCCCAGACTGAGTGCCAAGGCCCAGAGCTGGTTCTTAATCACTTTGTTAGCTTTGCAGGCTGCCCTTGCAGGAAACCACATGGGCTTGCTCTTGCAGAGAGTTCTGTCTGTGCAGTGTGGTCGGTAACATGCCACCATCCTTGTCCAGCTGGTGGGAGAATCAGGTCCTGGGAGCAGGCTTGGGGTTTGGGTCTTGTTTGCATCTCCAGCAGCCTGCCTGGATGGCTCATGAAATGCTGCCCTCAAAGGAAACCCCTACGTGGGAGCTTGCAGAAGGTGCTTTCAGCTGCTGGGGAAGATGGCGAGAGAGCCAGAACTGAGGCAGAAAAAAGGCTTCTTTTAGGTTTTGGCTGCCTGCTTGCTGCTCTGTGGTGACTGCTTTTGGTTTGCATTCCTGCAGCAGAGGAAACCCCCTCAGCAGCTCATGTGCTGCGGTTTCGAAGCACCCCTCGCCTTCCCCATGCAGCCAGCACAGTGCTTGGGGACATGAAGGAATGCAAAGGGTGGGGGGGTTACTTTTCTTTTGCCGTGTCTGTCCTGTCAGGGACCAGCAGAAGAAGGGAGATGAACTTGGTGCCAGAAAACTGCTGGTGAAACATCTGCAGGCCGGATTTATGGAGTGGAGATGGAGATTGGGTTGGGCTGTGTTCAGCCGTGATCAGGGTAAGGAGGCTCTGTGTTTCAATGAGGTTTTGGAAACTCTGGAATGATTTCAAAGGAGTGTCACGAGAACGATTGGATTTGGGGAAAGGACTTCACAGTTGGCATCCCTTGCAACACGGGAGCTCTGTGAATGCGTCTGGAGAGCTTTACACTCTGAGAACCGGTACAATTAAGAGGTTCTAGTATTGTGCAAGGAATGATCCTTTCTGGTGCATGCCAGCACGGGGTGTGGTGCTCATTGCACAAAGTCGAGTCAGCAGTGATGGATAAACACCAATTAAATCCACCTTCTCCTCCATGGGAGCCAGGTGGGATGGAAGGAGCGCAAGCCCGGCGCTCCCCCCCTGCAAACCAGCTCTGTTCCCTTTGGACAAACACCCTCTGCTCTGCTTCCCTCTCAGGAGTGTTTCATTCACCTGCCTCGAGTGTTTGGGCTTTCGCAACCAGGTCACCCAGGCAGGTTTGTCCCACGGTGCAGGGGCCCAGCCGGCTGCAGCGTGCTCTGGGTGTCGGATGCCTCCTGCACGCCAACAGCACTTATTTTGGCCACTGGAATGCCTATAAATAGCCCTGGGACAGGGCTCAAGGCATTCACCGTGCCCCATGAGTCCATGTCTGAGCCAGCCTTCAACCCTTCCCTCTGGATCTGGAGCACAGAGGAGAGGAGGGAAAAAGCATCTCTCAGGATAACCCAGAGGTGACCAGTGTCGCGTTTGGTTCATGTTTTTAACCTGGTTCCTTGCCTCCATCCTGATTCCCCCTGGTTCCAGCCTGGCTCACTGCCCAGGCATGGCAGGGAGCTGCTTTGTGGATGCGTCATAAGGTTTGGTCACCACCTCCCAAACAGGTCCATCTGCTGTAATTGGGGAGAGGTTGGTTTCAAATTGTTCATTTGTGGTTTATAGCGATTTAGAGAATTAAATGCTGCATGGAAATGCCTTCTTGTGAGGGCAGTGCCACATGGCTCCTGCCCGTGCTGCACAGTCAGGGTCCACCAAGATGCTTGTGGTCACAGTTCCTACAAACTTCCAGCTAGGTGGATCTGGCAGCAGGCCAGCTCCAGGGCTGTTCTGGGAATGATGCAGCTGGATGTTGTTCCTCAGATGGGGCAGCTCTTTCACTTTACCTTTCCTCTTCATCCTTCTTCCCAAGCCAAAAATGCCTCCCCATCAACTGTGGCAGTTCTCAGCCTCTCCCCACCCTTGCTGTAGGGATGACTCAACCCAGGAGATCCTGAGGCTTCTCCTGTCTTGTTTCCTCCCTGGGCACGTGGTGGCTTGGCAGGGATTTGTCTGGCCCAACTCATTCTGGGGCTGTTGCAAGCTGTGCACATCCTTTGCTGGGCTGTGAGCTGTTGGATGATGGGATGCTGGAAACAGCGCTGTCTCTTGTCACAGCACGGTATAGGAATGTGGCAGCACATCTTAGTGCCTATGGCTAGGACAAGCCCTTGGTGCACATCCCTGTGACCGACTCCCGAAATGCCATGCCTTGGAGTGCCCAGATCCAGATCTGAAACTGCCGAGTGTGGTTCACCCTTGCAGGGTCCCATGTGCACAGGGCTGGTGTGACCCCATGATTGAGCACAGCACAGTCACATCAGCTCATCCTCTGTCTCCTGACGTTGCAGAGGGACAGACTTGAGCCTTTTGAGATAGGTTTGCTGTGTATATTGCTATGGTAATGAGTTTTCCAGCAGCCTCCCAGGAAGAGGGTGCAGTGCAGGGGTAGCTGGTTTGTGTGGAGCAGGAGGCTGTGTGCTTCTGGCAGAGCAGCTAAAAGTGACAGCAAGCCTTAATATAACACAGAATGAGCCCTGTGAACCCTAAATCCCTTCATGGGGGAAGATTTGGCGTTTCAAGGGAAGAGAAGTCTGGTTTTTAGAAATTCCTGGTTGCACCTCAGTGTTTGGAGATGCTGAGGTGAGACAATCAGGGCTTGCTAATGGTTTGCATCCTCTGATGGTGGGAGCAGGTCGGTCTGTGTAGCAACGAAGAGGGTTGGGAGCCATGAACTGGCTGGCGGAAGGACTGTAGCAAAGATGCAAGCTATTTTGGGGGAAGGAAGGAAAGGAAAAAGAGGAAATGTTTCTATTTGCTCATCTCTTTTGCTGCTCAGGCTCAGAGCGTCTCTGTCACGGGGAATTCCTCATGTCCGTGGCACAGACAGGCTCCAAGTTCCTCCAGGATGCCCTCGCCAAGCTGTGTGCTGAGGGTCTCCTCGGGTTTACTGTAAGCTAGTGGAGGGCCTGGTTTAGTTTAGTTTCCTCCTTGCTGTCCTCAAGCCAGCACAGAGCCTGCAGAAGCACCCAGGGCAGGAACCCTCCTCCGAGGGTACCCAAGCTCTCTGCAGAGGCAACGGCCTGGTTGGGACAAGCCAGGAATTGCTGCCTTCAAATCCTGCCTGTACAGCAGGGGCTTTGCTTCCCGCCTCAGTTTCCCCCAAAATGGGATATTTTAGTGAGCTCCAGGGGGAGCATCTCCTGTAGTTTCATCTGTCCATCGCTGGAGGGATACAGCTCTGAGTTATGACTTTGTTTCTTCTTCTGCTGTCCTTGCTACAGCTTAAAAGAGAGGCTGCAGGTAGCTCCTGAAATAGATCTTGAATAGTGGGATTTTAGGGCATTCTCCTCCCTACCTGCGTCTGGGCTGCCTGTTAATAGTGTAAATCCCTCCCAGGAAGGGGTAATTGCTGCTGAGCTGCAATGCTGCGGGTATCACCTGGGTGTTGTCAGAATGCCTGTGCAGCACCAGAGCACCCAATGGCTCTGCAAATAGAACACTGCTGTTCCCTTCCACAGGGGATTTACCTTCCGGATTGGTTGGGACGGGGCAGGTTCATGTGCGCTGTGCGATGGGACGTGGGAATTTGGCCATGATTCTTCAGGCCCAGCAGCTCTTTCCCACGTAAGGGCTGGGACCAGCTCCATGCAGGAACACACCTGGCTGTCCCGTCTTACCTAAGAGCTCTAAAGGCATTCACCCTTCAAGCAGGGGGGGTGTTGGAGTTAAGATCTATTTGTATTTCAAGTGTGTTGTCTGGAACAGTTTTCCAGGGGCCATGAGGGGTTCTCTGTCCCCTGGGTAACTTTTACATGGAGCCTGGGTGGTGTTTCTAAAGCAGCTTCTCTGCCTCCAGTAGTAATTGAAGAGGAGAAAGCGGTTTTTTGGGGACAGATCAGACTGGACCGGCACAAGTTCTTGGTTTTTAAATCCACCATGAAACTGGTGAGGTTTGGCAAAGATGTATCAGGTCACTGAAATGCCGTACTTGTGGGTGATGTGTTGTCATGTTGCAGCTCGTCGCCAGCCAGACAAATAAAGGTGGTGTCCAGAGCTGAGATTACATCCCTCGTCAGTAATCCCCCTGCCTGAGTGCCAAGTATGTGTGAGACGGGGACCTAAATAGATCTGTAAGCTGCAGGGGCAGGAGGGGGGCAGAGGGTCAGCTGGGAAGGGATATAGGATTTGGGGGTAAGGGGATTTCTAGGATTTCTAGCAGCTTTTGCAGCAGCACATGGCTCTGTCTGTATCCAATGCCTTCTGCACCCTCTGAGTCCCTGTGCTGTGCGGCCAGGCAGCCCCTACTAGCCTGTGTTTGAAAGTCTGCAGCAGCTCTGGCATCAACCAGCATCGTGGTGCTCCCTCAGGCCACGTGCAGCAGGAAAACCTCTGTCTCTTCTCAGGATGCTGAGATTTCACGCAGATTTAGCTGCTGGACTTAGAGCATCTTCTTTACCTGGAAGCAACATCTCTCCCCAACCAGATTTTTCCCATGGCAAGACCCTGAGACTGAGGGGGCTTGTCCATGGCAGAGCCGAAACCAGAGCTCAGAGCTATTTCTGTTGTGAACTGCTTTGTGATGGCTGCACCACTGCAGAAGAATCACCAAAACCCCACTGCAGCATTGGCTGTAAAGGAGCAGGTTGTGCAGCACAGCAGGTTCTGAACCTGGTCAGCACATAGGGAAGCTGGTTGTGCAGCCACAGCCATGCTGCTGGCCTGTCTCTGAAATGTGGATGAGTCTTTATGGGTGAGCTTCTCCCTATGAGTTACTGCCTTTAGGGTACTCTTAAACCCAATTGCTACACCCCGTAAGTAACCTGCATCAAGGTTCAGCGAGCTGAGAGATTAAAGAAAGCAAGTTAATGCTGCCTGTGAGTGCGTTGGCATCTCCATCTGCCTCCTCAGTGGGTTGTAGAAGGGTGTTTCAGCCATCTCATCTCTTCCTTTTGCAGCTGCAGAGCTACTTTGCTGCCTGTGAAGATGAGACACCGGCCATCAGGAACCATGACAAGGTCCTGCAGCGTCTCTGTGAACATCTGGACCATGCTCTGCTCTATGGGTAAGTGTGGAGCTGCTGGGCTGCTTTTCACCCAGTGTGTAGCCCCAGTTTGGGGAAGCCATCTAGGCAGTCATTGGGATGGAGGTAACAAAGCCCTTCCTTAACCTAACTCTGGGTTTCTTTCTTCTTCCAGCCTGCAAGATCTTTCTTCAGGCTACTGGGTGCTGGTTGTTCACTTCACCCGCCGAGAAGCCGTCAAGCAGATAGAGGGGCTTCAGCACGTGGCCACTAACCTGGGGCGCAGTAAGTGTTCACAGACACTGCCCTGGCTCTGCGGGCAAATAGGTCTGGGGACATCTGACAGGAGGCCCAGGCAGGTTGTGCTGATGTGGTCGAGGGCTGGGGCTGCAGCAGAGTGAGGGAGGCAGCAGGCAGCTCAGGGCCAAGGAGGTGGGAGTCCTGCCCTAACCGTATGCACCATGCCTCAGGATCAGGTGCCTGATGATGCTTCTCCCCTGCTGCAAGTTGTCTGTAGTGGATGTTTGGGACCATCGAGGCTGCTTTTGACACAGGACGGTGCCCAGAGACCTCCTCTCTGCCTGATTATCCCAACACCCTTCGTCTCCCAAGCCCATACTGGTGAGAGTGGAGCTGAGCACAGACTCCCCCATCACCTCTCTGCACCAGAATGTGTGTAATATCTCAAGCTGCTCCTGTGCTGATTTAGATTGATTCTTCCTCCATCTCTCCTGTCTCCTGATCCCTGGAGATGCCCACAGGGCTCGCATCTCACTGGAGACGCACAGTTGTGTGTCTGCTTCTCAACCAGCTACCACACAGGCTCTTATTCCCATTCCCACTCCAAATCACAAATCAGCCCCTTTGCTTCCCACTGGCATTTTCCCCCCAGATTTCCTCAGTGGTCAGTTGCTTCCCTGGAATGATATGAATGTGGATGGGTGATCTGACATGTTTTAACTGATTCATGGTTATTTGGGGGCTTGCTTCACTTCTCAGGTATTTCTCCACAAAAGAATCTCTCTGCTGCTTTGTTTTCAGGCCGGGCATGGCTGTACTTAGCCCTCAATGAGAACTCCTTGGAGAGCTATTTGAGGCTGTTCCAGGAGAACCTAAGCCTGCTGCACAAGTACTATGTCAAGTGAGTATCCCAGCTCCTCGCCTGGGCACTGGTGGGCAGCCCTTCTCAGAAGCCAGCCCTAATTTGTCAGTGGGGAACAAGCAGTTGATCAGGGTCTGATTTTTCCTTTGTGGGTTTCGCATGATTAATTTAAAGGCCCAGTTGCGAACACTCTGTCCTATAAGAGAGCCTACAAGCATCTCTCATAGTGACTGCTTTTACTCCCAGTCCCAGGTGTACTGTTTATATTCTTCCATGTTTTCCAAGGTGCTGCTGAGCTCTTGGCACCCAGCTGTGGCGGACACCTGGAAATCTGCCTGTAGCCTGGTTGGGGTCAGCACACAGTGGATGTGTGACCGCTCCGAGCTGCGCCCATCTGCCCTTAAGCTTTGACACTGCTCCTAGGAGGCAGACAGCAGGGTCCCAGCTCCAGGGGAGTTTATAGGGCAGCTCAGAGACACACCACCAAGAAGACAGAAGGGTACCTGCAGCTGTTTCTTCTCTTTCTCACGTCTCTAAAGCTCTTTTGTTCAATGCATGCTGCAGGAACGCGCTGGTTTGCAGTCACGATCATCTGACCTTGTTCTTAACACTGGTGTCCGGGCTGGAGTTCATCCGCTTTGACTTGGATCTGGTGAGTGTTTTCCCTGTTTCTCTTGGCTCTGGGAGCAGGTTTGGGGGGCAAGGAGAGTCCTGGGTGTGACAGGTCCCAGTGCTTGCTCCAGGTTGTACCTTCTTGTTGGCCTTCAGCTGAGAACGTGAAGGTGCCACTTTTGGGAAAGGCTTTAGGCTGGGGTCTTTGGGGATCCAGTCGGATTTATCCCTATTGCTGTGCATGGTTCAGGAGAGGAACAAGGCAGCTGCAGGTCAGCGTGGTGGGGGTAGAGGAGTTGAGCTCTGCGAGTGTGGCATGAAATGCCGGAGTCCCTCAGGTGAAGACAAAGCCACTGGCAAACCCTCGGTGTCGTAGTGGAGCCGCTGGGTTTCCTCTGAAAGGCAGAAATGGGCATCAGAGGACGTTCAAGGACAGTCCCATCATTTCAACTGTTCATAACTGTGTGGTGACTCAGAGCCTGACTCACCCCGTGCTCTCTTCTCTGCAGGATGCTCCTTACCTGGATCTAGCCCCATACATGCCAGATTACTACAAGCCTCAGTACCTGCTAGACTTTGAGGACCGTCTGCCCAGCTCTGTGCATGGCTCAGACAGCCTGTCCCTGAACTCCTTCAACTCGGTCACCTCCACCAACCTGGAATGGGATGACAGTGCCATTGCTCCATCCAGTGAAGGTCAGTGGTTGGTTGGAGATGGGATGTGCTCCCACATCCCCTTCAGCTGAGCTGTCAGACTGGGTGAGGCAGCAAATGATGGGCTGGAAACGACCAAAGCAAGAGACCCAGAAGTTAGGCTGTGTCTCCTGCCTTGCCTTGGGAGGTGCTGGGACTTAGGCTGTGGACAGCCCTTTGCCTCGGACTGGGAAAGGAGGACTTTCCCTGCCAATCACCTCAGGCCACCTCTTCATCCTGCAGGTGTTTTAGCAAGAACTGGAGAAATCTGCCCATGGAATGAAAGCCATGCCCATATCTGAATGTGCCTTCCGGTTCAGGGCAGGCACACAGGGCTGCAGAGGACCTTTTTTAACTGCTTGTTTTGCAGTCCAGAGACCCACATATGATGGAGGTGGTGGGGAATAGTTTCCGGGGACTTTCTCCATGTCTGCAGTCTGAGGAAGAGGCAGCCAGTGGGCTCAGAGGTGCTGGGTTTTCCTCCATGCATCTTAACTTGAGCAGCGTGATAAGTTGTCCTGCTCATCCTCTCATCCCTATCAGAGGGGGCTGGATGTTGTTCCTGATGCAAGGAAGAGATGTACTTTGTGCCTGTGCCCTTAACCTGCTTCAGGCTGGAGCAGGGAGCTCTTGCCCTGCATGAGGCATGTCGCGTGGAGGAGCAGCTCCAAAATGTTACCCCTGTTCCTTCTTTGATGTCAGTCTGGACAAAGCGAGATCAGGGGATTCTGAAAGGAGCAGATGGGGTGATGAGTGCTGTGAACTGGGTGCAGTGAATTCAGGACTGAGTCCACATACGAATGGGTTCCCCTTGAGACAAGGGTCCCCCAGTTGCCTTTAATGTGTAAGATAGAAACAGCAGACATTAAAGATGCTGGGAAGGAACAGCCTGGGATGGGTGTTAGCATCCTTTAGCAAAAGACTTTGAAGCACAGCCCTGGTTTGGGCTCACCCATGGCATCTGCAGTCGTGCTGTAGGTGTTGAAGGCTTTGCTTTCCAGGACTTGCTTATGCCAAACCTCCAGCATCCCAGGTGGAGACAGCACGAGGAGCCTTGCAGTGAAGGTCTCAGGAAGAATCTTCTCTGTCCCCAGGGGTTCGACATAAGCAGCAGTTTTAGTTCTTGCAGCATGCCGTGGGCTTGTATTCCTGTTCCTCCCTCAGCAGAACATGTCTTGGTGCCAGCAAGTCTCCTGCCTGTTCCTGTTGACTGGGCAAGGGGTGTCACTTGGGTTAGGCCACGCTGTCTAGCCCCTGTGGTGGATGGAAGCTTCATGCTCATGAGAAGAGGGGTTTGGAGTAGAGATCTAAGAGATTTTGGAGCTAGATTCTGGATTTGGCATCATCACAAGCTGTCCCATGTGCTCAGGCAGCGGTTGTGATCTGTGTCTGTTTCCCTGTGCATAGGGTTCAATGGTGATGTGGAAATGCCATCCCCTGTGGAAGGACCGGGAAAGAGGAGGTGCCTCCTGCTTGGAGGAACTGAACTTCAGTAACTGTTTCACTGCTCATCATTTCAGCAGGAGCATCTCCCTACCCTGCGAGTGTGGGTGGAGTTGGGGATTGTAGCATCAGTGGACAAGTTTTTCCCTTTAGTCACACTTTGCAGACATTAATGAGTCAAACATCACAGTATCTACGGGAGGTAGGTGTGAAGAGGGAAAACTGAGGCACAGATTGACTAAATTGCTTCCCAGAAGGGATCCCAGCCATGACACAACCATGTTTCTGGTTTAGCTTTCCTTCATGCCTTGCTGGTAGCTCCCATAACACAGACATCCCCCAGGAACAGCCATTGGTGCAGCTGGTTTCCATTTGCATCCATGTTCCCTAACTGTTTTCTCATGCGTTTCAGATACCAGTGGAAAATCGTTTTGTTTCTCTCCTTTCCCATCTCCCTCCCCAGATCCCCCTCACACTTCCCCTGTCCCTTCTCCCTCCCCATTACTTGCATTTCTAATCCTGAGTTTTATCCCTCATTTTTGTAGATTATGATTTTGGAGATGTCTTTCCAGCAATGCAGACCATGCCCAGCAGAGACTGGGAAGGTGGGACATACTCATCCGTTACAACCTTTTGGTTTTCTCTCTGCATTGCTGCCACCTGAAGCTTGCTGCATGCTTCCCAGTTCGGTTCTTAACAAGCAACCGCCGCATCTTGATGGAATTCAGTAGAGGCAGAAAGGAGCAGATCCCCCAAGGTGGGAGGTTGTGTGTCTCATCTGTGAGGCCACGTGCAAAGCTTTCCCCAGCTCCTGGTGCATGCAGGCACGCTCATCTGGCGTGTGTCCTGGAGCAGAGGGATGTTTTCCTGCCTCTGATGATGCCTCTGTCCTCTAGACCAGGTTACGAAAGAAGAGCTTCAAAATCACTGCCCAAAATGAGCGTCATGTGCCAGCTGACCTTCCTGTCGATCTCCTCTGGGGGATAAAGCACGCAGGGTGCTGATGGCAAAGCTGATCCAATCGTTGACTTCCTGAAAGCCCTGGAAAGCAGCTGAATTAACTCTGCTTTCTTTAACTGGGGGCCTTTTGCAGGGGTTAGTTCGGGAGGTTTTGTTTTCCTTGCACCCTGTTGTGCTGCATCAAAACAGCTTTTGAAGCCACAACATCCAGCACATGGCTGTGCTCAGTTCGGGTCTCTGTGCTTCTTTTTGGTTTAGCACTTTCAAACCCAATTTGTCAGCTATGTGTGGCCTTTGCGCAAGAGCATGTGCCCATTTTAGAGGAACTTGTTCCCCTTCCTCCACATGCACTCCCTGTGCATATCCTTTCCATATCACAGGAGCAGGAGGTTTCTCTGCTTTACCCCTGGAGGAAATATACTCATGCTCTGTCCTTTGCAGCTAAAAGTTGGATGGAGCCTTAGGTCCAAATTGCCTTGGCGGGTACCACCTCATTGTGTGGGGAAAGTCTGCCTGAATTCCATGTGGATTGCTCTTGGGCTCTAATACGCTCCTTCTCATCTTCTTTCTTACCATATGGAGATGGTTTAATGTGTCCCTGAAGCTTGAGTGTCCACATAGAGGATACAAACCACGGTCCCAACACCCAGCAAACAGCTTAACTGTGAGTGTTGGTTGCAGGCTGGGAGAAGCCAATGGATGCCAGGGGCAGATCCCTCTGGTTTTTGTGTGAGCTTCCCTGTGCAGGTCCTGGTTGCAAGGTGGTGCCAGTATGAGCCACCACGGCTCTGGAATGGGTGAGCCAAGCAGACCTTGGCTGTAGCAAAGCTTCCATTATAACCCCTTCCAGGTTAGTGTCCTGATGCGTTCCTTGCTCTTTGTACACAGAGCTAGAAGAATTAGGTTAAGAAGGTTAAGAAAATTGGGGCAGATCCCTGTTTTCAACACATTTTGGGGTAAAATTCTGTATTTTGGTCGAAGATTGTTTTGTCTCAACAGAACCAGCAAGTGACATTCATTCTGGTGATGCAGGCTTGAAGCCTGGGGCTGAAATAGCTTTTACATGGTTAATTTCCCCTTTACCATGGGATTTATGTCCCCTGATGGAGTTTCACACCCTCCGTGCTCGGAGCAGGCATTTCAGCAGGAGCAAAGCAGTGTTTTGCAATCAGCCATCACACAACTGCCTTTATCAGATGTTCAGGAGAGGTTTCAGTTTCCTACTCAAGCCCTGCACCCCAACTCAGTCTGTAAGGCTGTGGTTTCCTTCAGACAGGGTCTCCCTGCCTAGCAAGAGGTTTCTACCTGGGTTTGGATATGAAGGGTGCTGGGGAAGAGAAGGGCATGGATAACCTTCCCTTAACCATGACTTTGTGGATGGATAACTCCGAGCATGACTCCTGTAGCCCTTCTCAACTGCTCCTTTTCCCTCTGAAGACTAACATGGGTGAAGCTGGTTGTGCTATGACCTTTCTGTGCAGCCTGCTGTCCTCAACCCTGGTGAATGCCGTGTCGTGCCCTCCACCACACTTCCAGCTCCCCGTGTATGTCTCATGCAAGCAGCCGGCTCCGTAAGGGTCACTGCTCTGCGGGCTGGCTCCATTCCTGCCCTTCTACTGAGTGAGCATCTTCCTAAGACCCCATTGCAAAGGAGAAACAGCAGTGTGGGCAGCAGCTTCGTTGGCTCGCTGGCATCTTACTAAGGAGCACCATGGCCCCAAGACCCCTCAAGTTCCTTCCCAAGGATGCTACTTCTTAATCCAGCTGCTGGCTCCCGGGGACCAAGCTGCTATTTCTGGCTAAATGCCTAAATTCCAGCTAACTGTGTTGTCTAAATTGCAGTGGGTGCAAAGCACAGTGATGCTGGGTGCCACGCTGGCCTCTGTCCCTCCTCACAAGCAGCCTGCTGCCTGCAGCAATCTCTGAACTAAGCGGGTGTGACAGTGCTCTGCGGGTACCTGGGATGGTGTCACTGCCAGCAGTGTGGTGACCATACAATGCCCCAAGCCCCCAGCACACCGCTTTGCTTGGTTTGACTTCATCTGGTGCCTGAGCTGACGTTAACCCAGCTCTTCCCTTCTTGTCTTTGCAGATGGAGACCTCACAGACACGCTGAGCTGTCCCCGCTCCACTGCCTCAGAGGCGAACGGCAGCAAAGGCTCCGTGAAGAGCCCAACGCAGCGCCACAACCCCTTCAATGAGGAGAAATCGGACATGCCATCCTCCACTGAGACCACACCGGTGCACACGGCTTCGCAGGAGAAGGCAGAAGCCACCCCTGAAGGGACGGACCAGTCTGAGAGTTGCACAGAGCTGGAGGTCATCAGGTAGGGCCAGAGCTGCCTGGCCTGGAAACGTGGCTCTGAGTGTCATCTGTCACCACAGGTTGATGATGTGCCGCCCCTTCTAGCCCAATGGTGACACCATCTGTGGGGTAGCCTTTATACAATCACGAGAAGGTGGTTTTATACCTCTAGACACCAACTGATGCACTGTAGTGTCCACAGAGCCTGGTCCCCTGGGTCTGTAGAGCTACAGGCTGGCTCAGCATAACCACCTTTGCCTGACGCTATCAGAGAGCTCAGAGGAAGCCCGGAGCTTTTCGGTGTGGTTTTCTCCAGCTGGTGGCAGGTTTGCAGCAACTCCAGGTCTCAGATCTTCTCTCCCATCCTTCCTCTTGTTTGTCAATGAGCTGTGGCCAAACCTGTCGAGGGAGATGCCTCCTGCAGTCCTGTGTTTGACTCTTCCAGAGGAGATCCCCAGGGGACCCTTGGAGCCTTTAACCCAGACAGAGCTCAAGGCTCTGTCTGCTCACAGCCCAGGACGGGGGCACCCCAAAACCAGCCCAGCAGGCCTCTGCTTTGTTCTCGCACCCTGTTCTTCCTGAGAGGAGCTGGGTTATGTCGCAGGCACACGGGAAGGGGGGCACTGCACTCACTTCCCAACCAAGAGTGGCCTGAGAGCTGTTTTTGTGGCCATGGGAGGCCTGAACACTTCCAGAGCTGGGATACGGGAGTGCCATTCCCTCCAGCCTGCATCTCCCTCTTCTGGCAGGCAGGGACACAGCATTCCCATGTCCTTTTGAAACCTCCCTTCCCAGCATCTTGCTCTCAGGCAGGGATTTCTCGCACCTCACTTTAGCTCTGCGTCCATTTGTGATCCCCTTCACAGTCAAAGGAAGGCCAAGATGCTGCATCTGGCAGCTGGAGCCTCTGTTCTTTTTGGGTGGGCAGGAAACGGTGTCCATAGTCTGCTTTTCTTGTGGTGGCCGGCATGGACACAGGGCTCTGTGTGGCTACAGTGTTCTCTGCAATAGGGAAGGTTGCTGGGAAAGACCTTTAGACTGGATATTGAGAACAATTCCTTCCCCAGAGGGTGCTCAGGCATTGGCACAGGCTGCCCAGGGCAGTGCTGCAGTCACTGTCCCTGCGAGTGTTCATACCCCGTGGAGACGAGGCCCTCAGTGCCATGGGTTAGTGGTGGAGGAACAGTTGGACTTGATGTTCTTATAGGTCTTTTCCAACCTGGTTGATCCTATGGTTCTATGGAAGGGATCCCTCTCTACACCGCAAGTCTAAGCGGGCGCAGACGAGGAGCATCTCTCATTGTCTCTCACCACGCAGGTTGGCCAAGAAGAAGAAAACAGGCAAGAAGAAGAGAGCAAAGCACGAGGAGCCGGTGACCGCCCCAGCGCCTGCAGCGCCCGAGGCCAGCGGCGACAGCGGTGTGAACGGGCTGAGCGACAGAGAGGAGCCTCCGAGAGGGGATGGCCCCGGCGCTGAGCCCAGCCCTGGCGGGCAGGAGGAGGGTGCTGAGCGCTCTGCCCTCGGCCAGCTGGCGCTGCGCATCCCCGAGATGAAGGACACGTCCATGGAGAGCGTGGGGCAGCCGCTGAGCAAGGTGATGGACAGGCTCAACGGGCAGCTGGACCCCGGCGGTGCCTGGAGCGTGCCCCTCGAGCCCCCCGGGCAGTCCTTTCGGACTGGCACGCCAGGGGAGACCCCCGATGGATCGTCCTCTGGCGACTTTAGTGAGGGGATTTCAGCCCCCATGGACTTCTACCGCTTTACCATCGAGAGTCCAAACGCTGCTGCACCAGGTGGTGGCCACCATGACACTCCAGGGCCTGGCCAACCGCCATATGTTTCTGGTAGCCGTGAGGCTCCTGAAGAAGAAAGCAGAGAAGGAGAAGCAGTTGGGGCAGTAGAGGAGTCTGGAGGGGCGAGTGATGAACCCCAAACTGGCCAGGCAGACACCACTGAGCCGCAGGCTCTCGGTGAGCCCAAGAAGGAGCAGCCCAGCCCTTCCCCAAGCAGCGCTGAGGACTCTGGCGTGGAGGAAGGACAGGGCAGCCCCTCGGAGCTGACCCATCCCTCCGAGTTCAGGTGAGGCTGGGTTTGCTCAGCAGGGAGAGCATCTTCCAACCAATCTGGAGCTCAGGCTGTCACTTTTCCCTTTGTCTTTGGTTTCGGGGGCAAAGCCCATCCTTTTCCAGGATGAAGAGGAGGCCAAGGGCTCAGGAGGGGAAGGTCTTGGGGGGCCAAAAGGTTCCCAAATCAAGGACAAGTTCAGTAAGGAAGGGGATTGTCCTTCCTGGACTCATCCAGCCCCATGACTATGTCCATCCTCTACTATCTCTCTTCTCAGGGTGGATAACAACCATCTCCTCCTGCTGATGATCCATGTCTTTCGGGAGAATGAGGAACAGTTGTTCAGGGTAAGGTGGCCACCAGCGATCTCCCCCAAGGGACCAGCTCTGTGCCTGCCTCCACTGAGAGCTCTTTTCCCTCCCCACAGATGATCCGAATGAGCACTGGGCACATGGAGGGGAACCTGCAGCTGATCTATGTCCTGCTGACAGATTGCTACGTGTACCTGATCCGGAAAGGTATGTCCCATCCTGAGAGCCTCTGCTCGGCTGCAGGGAGGGAGGCTTGCCCATAAATGAGGGTACCATAGCTCAGTGCCTTCGCTGCCAGCTCCTGCCAGTTCCCTCGTGTCCCCTGGAGCAGTGGCACAGCAGGGAGCTCAGGTTGACTTGTCCCACGAGCAGCCCTGGGACACGTGGCCCACAGCTCCATGCTGCCTGGGACACAGCTTGGTCTGCGGGTCCATCACTGCTGCTGAGCAGCAGCCCGGATCCGGGCAGCACTGGGCTCCTCTGCCCCAGCTCATGTGGCTCTTTGTGTCTGTGCCAGGGGCTGCGGAGAAGCCGTACATGGTGGAGGAGGCTGTTTCCTACAATGAGCTGGACTACATTTCGGTGAGTGCAGCCCCTGGGAGAAGAGCAGGAGGTGCTTTGGTGGGGTCGGTCCTCAGCCCTCCGGCTGCAGGGGTGTCAGGAGCATCACGGTGGGGCTGTTTTGAGGGGTGCTCTGTCCGTGTGGAGTGTTTTGCCCA
Source organism: Amazona ochrocephala (assembly GCA_039720435.1). Taxonomy (NCBI): domain Eukaryota; kingdom Metazoa; phylum Chordata; class Aves; order Psittaciformes; family Psittacidae; genus Amazona; species Amazona ochrocephala. The sequence continues at coordinate 3,407,370 of CM077894.1, read as the reverse complement.
TTCAGTCTTTGAGGTTGGGAGAGTTGGAAGTGATCCTTCCTCAAGGCTGAGAACATTGGGGCTGTTCAGCCTGGAGAAGAGAAGCTGTGTGCAGACCTCAGAGCAGCTTCCAGTGTCTGAAGGGGCTACAGGGGTGCTGGAGAGGGACTCTTCTGATAGGACAAGGGGTGATGGGTTCAGACTGAACCAGGGAAGGTTCAGGTTGGAGATAAGGCAGAAGCTGTTCCCTGTGAGGGTGCTGAGGCGCTGGCACAGGGTGCCCAGAGAAGCTGTGGCTGCCCCATCCCTGGCAGTGTTCAAGGCCAGGTTGGACACAGGGGCTTGGAGCAAGCTGCTCCAGTGGAAGGTGTCCCTGCCCGTGGCACAGGTTGGAACTGGATGAGCTTTAAGGTCCCTTCAACACAAACCATTCTATGGTTCTCAATCCCACCTCTGCGGGTGCCCAGCTTGCTCATATCTTCACATGTGCAGCAGAGCAGCTGCTGCCCTTCTCCCATGGGGCCAGGAGCCAGGTTCAGCCTCTTTTGTTGCTGCTCATCTCCCTCCTGGCTTCCTGAACCCATCCTATGTGGCACAGGTTGGGCTGGATCAGCAGACGGTGACTCTGGTGTGCACCAACCGGAGGAAGCAGTTCCTGCTTGACACCGCGGACGTGGCTCTCACCGAGTAAGCAGGGAGCGGGCGGTGAACTGTGGCGCTTGCTCCTGGGTGACTCGGGGCATGCAGGAGGCTGGTGACAGCCCTTCAACAACGAAGTCCTGCCATCAGTGGGGGTTTGGGGTTTGGTTCGATGCCACCGGCTAAACCCGGCAGGAAACTGGGAATGCCTTGAGCATGGATACACCCAAAGTGTCTTCCCTGGATGTACGCAGCAGTCAGCCTGTCCCTCAGGCCAACAGCCTCGGGGCTCAGGGCCATGCAGACTGTGTGTTGTTTGTGTCACTTTGGATGAGTCGGGATGAGGTCTTGAGTTTCAAGGCGCGTCCCCAGGTCTGTCTGCATGTTGTAAGCTCAGGGAGGTGATCTCTTCAGGGCCCGGATCTGTGTTGGGATGTGTCCATCTCTCACTCTCACCCATCTCCTTCCTGGAGTTCAGACTTTGCACCCGTGGTCTGTAGGTTGATTTTGGGATCCTTTGGTCTAAAACCAGAAGCTCACACTGAAGGGAAGTGCCTGTGGCATCAGAGCATGTGAGGAAGATGAAGCCTCTCTGCCCTGGCCTCATCAGAGATCTCTTTCTCCCTCTCAGATTCTTCCTGCTCTCCTTGAAGTCAGCCATGATCAAAGGGTGCCGGGAGCCACCGTACCCCAGTATCCTCACAGATGCCACCATGGAGAAACTGGCACTGGCAAAGTTTGTGGCCCAGGAATCCAAATGCGAGGTGAGTTTGGACCTTGCAGCCATCACTGCACGGGAGATTCCCTCCCATTGACTTCTCGTCCTGATTCTTGCAGGCCTGCAACGTGGTTGTGCGTTTCTATGGCCTTGTCCACTGGGAAGACCCCATGGACGAGGCGCTGGGACCTGCCAGCAATAGCTACACCTCCACTGAAAACGCGGTCACCAAGGATGGCATCCTGCACTACAAGGCAGGGACCTCCTACCTGGGCAAGGAGCAGTGGAAGACCTGCTTCGTGGTGCTCAGGTTGGTGCCGGGGCTGTGGGTCAGGACTGGGGTCAGCTGGGGTGCACTGGAGAAGGTGCTGGGACCAGTTTGCTGCCCAGGAGCTGTTTGGGTGATGGTGAGGACCCGTCTTGTCAGCTGGGAGGATGAAACCACCAGTTGTGGCTGCCCCGCAGCAGGAATGCAACCCCGTGGGGCTGCATGGGTGGAGGGCAGGGCAGGAGCAGCAGTGGGACCGGAGGCAGAGGGTGTCTGTGCAGTTGCCAGAGCCGAGCTGACTCCAGTCCCATCTCTTTCATCTTCCCAACTGGCAGCAATGGGATCTTGTACCAGTACCCGGACCGCACGGACGTCACCCCTCTGCTCTCCATCAACATGGGGTAAGCAGCCGGCAGCATGTGGCACCCAGACCCAGTGGGGATCAGGAGCTCCTTGGGGTGTTCAGAGAGGTGTTTTGGGGCACATCACAGTGCAGACCGTGCTGCAGCACTCCCTGCTTGCTCCTGGCTGGGTGCAGGTGCCTGTTTGCTCAGGCTCCAGTACAATCAGTTGGAGATGGGCTCATTGCCTCCTGCAAAGGTTTTGCACACCCTTTGATGGGGAATTGGCCTCTGAAGGGCTGATGTAACCCTCCACTGCTCTCAACTCCAGCTCGACGCAACGTGCAGAGACCAAGGCCATCCTTGGAGCAACCTCAGCGGATGTCTCCTGTGGGGAGCAGGCGCTGCGCAGCGCCGGGAGGGCAGGCGGAGGCTGCTCTGAGGCTGCCCCGGCGCTGATCTCCATCCTCCCCCCTCTCTCCCAGCGGTGAGCAGTGCGGGGGATGCCGGCGCTCCAACACCACCGACCGGCCCCACTCCTTCCAGGTGATCCTGACGGACCGGCCCTCCCTGGAGCTGAGCGCCGACAACGAGGAGGACATGGCCGACTGGATGCAGTACTTCTGCCAGGCTGTCTCCAAAGGGGTGAGCCGGGGACAGGCCCCAAGTGTGGGTGCAGCAACAGCCTCCGTCACCCGGAGTCCCTCTGGGGCACAGCTGTGCCAATGCGGAGCTGCCCAGGGATGTCTGGCAGGGATGGAGGAGGCAGTTTTCTCCCTGCTCAGCAGGGTTGTCCCCATGAAGCACCCTATGGAGACACATCTGCTTCATGCCACATTTTAACCCCCCTCTTCCCACCTTGTGCAGGTGATCCCCCAGGGTGTTGCCCCCACTCCGTGCGTCCCGTGCTGCCTCGTGCTGACGGATGAGAAGGCTTTCACGTGCCACGAGGACTGCCAGACAAGCTTCTTCCGCTCGCTGGGCACCATGGAGCTCACGGACATCACTGCTGTCTCCACGGAGGCAGGCAAGGAGTACTGTATCCTGGTGAGCGTGGTGCTTTGGGAATGGCTGTCCCAGGGCTGGGCGAGGACCCCGGTGGTGACACCCGGCCTCTCTCTTGGTGCTTAGGAGTTTGCTCAGGACAGCGAGCAGTTCCTGCCCCCCTGGGTCCTCTATTTTAGTTGCACTACAGAACTGGAGAGGTTTCTCTTGGCGCTGAACGCTGCTTGGAGGGACATCTACCAGGTGAGTGTGTGAGGCTGCGGCACACTCTTCCCCTGGTGAGGAAGGGCCAACAGGAGCCTCCGAGGAAGGTGGGGGCATTTCTCCATGTGGGGTGAACCCTTCTCCCCCACAAAGGCAGCAGAGCCACAGAGCTCCCCCATGCCCGTATAACCACAGAGATGTGGAATTTGAAGCCCAAATCCTGTGGCAAGATGGGCCATGAGCACCCAGAGCTGGTGAGGGGAGTAACCTGGTTCAGCCCCGTCCCCCTCTGTCACCCATATTTATGACACAGCGACTTTGCCATCTGGTTTTGGGGTGGTTTGACACCAAGGGGGGCTCTGTTCCCCTCCTGACTGCCCCGCACGTGTGTTTTAGGTTGACCTCCTGCACAAAGCCATTCTGGATGCTGCCATCAAGAAGAAATGCGAAGATGCTCAGAGCCTCATCGACAGCGCCTGGCAGCGCAGCGACAGCCTCTGCCGCGGGCGAGCGGAGCGGGACCCCTGGTGCTGACCCTGCCCGGGGGGAGGACGGATGACGGGGGCCCATTTTGGGAGAGCAGGGTCCGTACCCCGCTGCCCCGCAGCCAACCGGCACCCCAAACCCTCCTGCCATCGCCCGCTCCCCCCCGGGATCGTGCCTGCAGGCGTGGACCCTGCACCCCGTCCCAAACACGCTGGGGACGTCCAGCACGTTTTGGGGAGCAACCGGACGCTTCTCCATGCAGGAGGCGACGCTGAGCCCGGCCGCTTTCCCTGTCCAGCCGCGCAGCCTCCGCCTTCCTCATCCAGTGGCCACGGGGCAAAATACTTTGCCTTTCATGGAATAATATCCCCCCAATAGTGTGGGAGAGGGGTGGGCTGGGGATGAGCATCCCCCCGTCGCAGCAGGGAGCAGAGGACTTGTTCATTTTGGAACAGGGATGGGGCATGGAGGCGGAGAGGGGAGCACACATCGCTGCCGTGCATGTTTTCTCCTGGCTAACGCAATCACCGAGCGCAGCACCGCTTCACCTCCTGCTGCTGGATCACCCTGCGCCGGCTTCCAGGCATCACCGAACCACTGCCCAGCCTGTCCATGAGGTTTGAGGCTAAAGGAAGAAGGACCAGGGCCAAAAATCAACCTTAAATCCTCCCAGCATGGTTTTAGAAGATCTCAGAAGCCGGTTTGAGGTTTGGATGCTGGCCCCGTGTGCCGGGGGAGAGAAGAGAGTGAGTCCCATGTACTTCAGGTGTTCTGAGGGATGCTGTCACAAGGCCGTCACCAAACACGTCCCCATCTCAGGTCACTGCACCTGGGGCCAGTGAGGACCCGTCACTGCTTGTCCTCTGCAGTGAGCGCTTGGGGCACAGCCCCAGCTTTTAAATGATACTGATAATGATGCAGAGACCTTCTGTAATATATGTTCATGGGGCCTTTTTTGGGAGGAAACGTACGTGACTGAATGTGTATGTACATACACCCGCTTCCTTCCCCCCTCCCCAAATAAATACTCATTGGTAAGTGAGACCCCAGCGCCGGGGGCTGCTCTTCACCTCCTCCGTCCTCAGCTTCGTTTTGGGGCAGGGAGAAGAAAGAGTTTTAAGACAGATGGGGATGTGCACCCCCAGGTCCTTGGTGAACCCCAGCGGCGTTAACCTGAATTATCCATCCTGATCTGTGATCCAGGAGATAGTCCCAGTCTAGACAAGAAAATAAACAGGCCCAGGGCCGGCCCCCAGCATCCCATAAATCCTCCCTTTCCTTTTGGGAGCAAAAGGGGGGGAGGGTTGGGAGGGTTTTGTTCCCCACCATCGCCACTGGTCCCTGAAGCAGGTTGGGCGGGATGCCCTAAAGATGAGAATGTGGGGGGCAGATGGACAACGGCGACCTCCCCCCCCCCTTTGGCTTTTTGTCCTTGGAAGCTGATTTCAAACCACTGCGCTCACCCCCAGAGGGTCAGGAATGGGGACATGAGGAGGGTGAGGGCCCCCCCGCAACCCCCCAACCGCAGCCACCCGCGCCGCGAGTTGGCCGCTCCTCACCCCGCATCGGGGGGCGCCGAAACCGCCTCCCGCGGCTTTTATCCCTTTGGATTGCCGCAGAAAGGGCCCTTTTTATCCTGTCGGGAATCGCCAGGTCACGTGAGACGAGGACGCCCGTCCGGGATTTGGATGCGGGGGGGGGGGGGGGCACGCACACCCCCCAGGCCTGACCTTTGCCCCACATCCCTTCCCCAAATTGGGGGTGGCTCCGGTTCGGGGGGGGGGGGGTGGGGTGGTTTGCGGGAGGCGGCGCTCGCTCCCCTCGGTCTCCCTGCGGTGGGGGGGGGAAGGTGGAGCCTGGGGCCATCCCTGCGGGCAGGTGCTGCATGGCGGCGGGTGCCGGGGCCCTCGCACCCGTGCCTGGGGTCCCCTCCGCTTCCCTGCATGAATTCCCGTACCCCCCCCAGACCAGACCCCGCGTCTCGGGGGGCTCCCCAGCCGGGGGGGTGCCGCCAGCGACCGACCTGGTGCTGGGAGCCACGGCCGGGTGCTTGGCCTGCGTCCTCACCAACCCGCTGGAGGTGGTCAAGACGCGGCTGCAGCTCCAGGGCGAGCTGCAGCCACCCGGTACCTACCCGCGGCCGTACCGGGGCGTGCTGCGGGCGCTGGGCGCCGTCTGCCGCGCCGATGGGCTGCGAGGGCTGCAGAAGGGCCTGGCCGCCAGCCTGCTCTACCAGGGGCTGATGAACGGCGTCCGCTTCTATTGCTACTCGCACGCCGAGGACGCCGGCTGGACGCGGTATCCCGGCGGTACCGTGGCCGCCGGAGCCATAGCCGGGGCGGTGGGAGCCTTCGTGGGCAGCCCCGCGTACCTGGTGAGTGCCTCTGCCCCGCTGTGGGGGGAATTGGGGGGGTTTGGGGGGGTTTGGGGACAACCCCTCCCCAAAATAGAACATATTTGGCCACCCTGGAGCTGGCTGCAGCCTCTGAACACCGCTCAGCGCATCCCTTCTGCCCTGCTCCCGAAGTGTGGGTCTGATTTGTGCATGCCTTTCCCCCTTCCCTTATGGAAACTCCCCCTTTCCCCCCCCGCCCCCAAATCCCTCCCCTCCTGGAAATCTGAGCAGAGAACTCCCCCATAAGGAAATCGGGGGGTTCCTCCTCCCCTGGCTTTTAGGGCTGCGGAGCTCAAAGGAGAGGGCTGCAATGAGTGCCCCCAGGGACCCTCTGCTGCAGGGTGGGAGGGTGAATACAGGGGTTCACAGTCTGGAGGTGCTGCTTGGCAACACATCTGCGCACCCCACATCTGCCGAGGGGCTTAGAACACCCCCGAGAGCTGTTGAGAAGAGATGGAGGGGACCCCCAGTTTGTCCTGGGGGGGTTGTGACCCACATCGTGTGTGTGTCCCCCCCCCAGGTCAAGACCCATCTCCAAGCCCAGACACTGTCATCAGTGGCTGTGGGCCACCAGCACAACCATGAGGTGAGGGGTGGGTTCTGGGGGGGGCACACGTGGTTTGGTGGCACCTTGGCCACGCACACAGCAGGACCCGGTGGGGACGGTGCTATTTTGGGTGTTTAAAGCTGCTGTTTGGCCAGCAGAGATGCTATAAATAACAGTGAACAGGGAGGGAGTGACAGGAACATGGAGTGGGGACACTGGATCCGGACACCCCACGGGGCTGCTGTCACCCGTACGGAGCTATGGTGGCTTCGTGCCACCACGAGGGCTTTGCACGTCACGGTGGGAAATTGTGCCAGGGTAGGATGGAATCATGGAACAATGGAATGGTTTGGGTTGAAGGGACCTTAAAGCTCATCCAGCTCCAACCCCTGCCATGGCAGGGACACCTTCCATAGAGCAGCTTGCTCCAAGCCCCTGTGTCCAACCTGGCCTTGAGCACTGCCAGGGATGGGGCAGCCACAGCTTCTCTGGGCACCCTGCGCCAGCGCCTCAGCACCCTCACAGGGAACAGCTTCTGCCTTAGATCCCCTGTTTCAGTCTGAACCCATCACCCCCTGTCCTATCGCTCCAGTCCCTGATGAAGAGTCCCTCTCCAGCATCCTTGCAGCCCCTTCAGACGCTGGAAGCTGCTATTGGAAGGTTCGCACTGTTCCCATTTTCCCCCAATTTCCTCTCTTCCCAGAGCATCTCCGGAGCGTTCGAGAGCATCTACAGGCAGCACGGGGTGGCGGGGCTGTGGCGGGGGGTGACGGGCGCCGTGCCCCGCGTGGCGGTGGGCTCGGCCGCGCAGCTCGCCACCTTCGCCTCCGCCAAGGACTGGGTCTGCGAGCACCAGGTGAGGGGCACCGCGGGATCCGGGAGCCATTGATCCAATGATCCCCCCCCCCATTCCCTGTTTTTGGGGGGAAGAGCTGAGGCCTGGCGCTTCCCGCAGTGGTTCCGGGAGGGCAGCTGGGCCGCGGTGCTGGCGGGGGGCATGGTGAGCGGCGTGGCCGTGGCGGTGACGATGACGCCTTTCGACGTGGTCAGCACCCGGCTCTACAACCAGCCCGTGGATGCCGACGGCACGGTAGGGCCGCTTGGGGAAGGGGATGATGGGGAACAGGGCTCTTCCCCGGATCCGTGCGCCACAGGGGCTCCTCTCTCCCCAGGGCAAGCTCTACCGGGGGTTTTTGGATTGTGTCCTGCAAATCTCCAGCAAAGAGGGGCTGCTGGGCTTGTACAAGGGCATCGGCGCCGTCTACCTCCGCCTCGGCCCACACACCGTCCTCAGCCTCTTCTTTTGGGATGAGCTCAGGAAGATGGTGCAGCACCAGCAGCCCCCGGGGCCGTAGGATGGGTCCCGGCCCCGCCGCGCCCGTCAATAAAGGGGTTTTTCTAGGTTTTGGCGTCGTTTCAGGGTCTTTGGGGTGGTGTAAATCATAGAACCATAGAATGGTTTGGGTTGGAAGGGACCTTAAAGCTCATCCGGTTCCAACCCCTGCCATGGGCAGGGACACCTTCCACTGGAGCAGCTTGCTCCAAGCCCCTGTGTCCAACCTGGCCTTGAACACTGCCAGGGATGGGGCAGCCACAGCTTCTCTGGGCACCCTGTGCCAGCGCCTCAGCACCCTCACAGGGAAGAGCTTCTGCCTTATCTCCAACCTGAACTTCCCCTGTTTCAGTCTGAACCCATCACCCCTTGTCCTATCGCTTCAGTCCCTCTCCAGCATCCTTGTAGCCCCTTCAGACACTGGGAGCTGCTCTGAGGTCTCCATGCAGCTTCTCTTCTCCAGGCTGAACAGCCCCAATGTCCTCAGCCTTGAGGGAGGGGGGACCTGAAACGCTGCGCTGCATCGGGTTGGAAAGGACAATGGTGATGCCAGGGACCCAAATGCCCATGGTGCACAGACCCCGTCATGTCCGTCCCATCGCTGCTTCCCTCCCTCCACCCTCATTTTCCCCTCCATGGGGCAGCTGGAGGCCCGGCTGGAGGAGCTGAGCTCCAGCTGCCCTCACTTGCCCAGCAATGATTCACCAGCCTGGGGGAGGCTCCCAGCCTCCGCCCCTTGGACCTTGGAGCTGGGCCCTGGCTCTGCTGTGGCTCCTCTCCATCCGGAATGTTTTCCCTGGGGTCGTGGCTGCCTGGGCTGACGTGGGGCTGGGCGCTGCTGGACGCCCTGCTGCAAGGTGAGAGCCCCCAGGGGTCCATGGGGACAGCTTGGGTATGGCTCAGGGCCACTGGTGACCTGCTGCTGCCTTTTCCCTGCAGGGTTGGTGGGTGCCTGCGCCGTCTCGGTGCTCTGCAGCCTCCTGAAGGTTTATCTTTACATCCAGTGCCTGAAGTAAGCATCAGCCCCTCCCTCCCTGTTCCATAAGGGGGTGTTGTGATGGATCTGCCTTTGGGATCTGCTTTTGGGATCCACTGCTGGGGAGGGCAGCCCGCAGCACCCATGAGTGCCGGCAGTGGCAGGGCAGGGGCTGTACCCTCCTCTCCCTGCTGCAAAGCACGGGGGAGCTCTCGAGGCTGTCGCCCCACTTTTGGGGCAGCAGAGGAGGAAGGGGACATCCCACCCGGCTCAGTGTCCCCCTCGCTGTCCCCAGTGACCCAGAGGGGCAGGCGGAGAAGGAGGCGATGCGGGCGCAGCGGCGGGTGCTGGAGCCACTGCATGTGCTGGTGCTGACGGGGCTGCTGGCGCTGGTGGGCTCCCGCGTGGCCGCGCTGGTGGTGCTGGAGTTCTCCCTGCGCGCAGTGTCCACCCTCCTGTCCCTCGGCAAGGTGAGATGGGGCACGGGGGGCTGCGGAGCTGTGCCTCGCTTGTGGGTTTGCAACAGCCTGGGGAGGATGGGGAGGGGGCATGGACTGTGTGTGGCTTTGCAGCACCTGCAGAGAGGATGAGGGCTGTGGCATGCCCGGCATAAAGCATCCTCCTGCTGCTTGCAGCACCCATGAGGCACATGGGATCTGGGGCATGGAGGATGCTGTGCATCTTCTGGCCGCTCTGCAACCTCTGCGGGGAGGATGAGGATGGCTCGCATGGAGAAAACCATGTATCGCTTTGCATGTGTGCATGTCTGCAGCCGTGTGTCCCCTTGCCGCATGCAATGCCCAAAGCATTATAGGGGACTGCAACATAGAGAAAACCACTCATTGCTTTGCAACTGTGCATCCCCTGCTGCATGCAGCACCTACAGGGAAGATGAGGATGGCTGGCATGGAGAACACCATACATTGCTTTGCACACATGCATCTCTGCAGCCGTGCATCCCCTTGCTGCCCGCAATATCTGCGGGGCTACAGGGGGCTGCAGCATGGAGAAAACCACTTGTTGCTTTGCAGCCATGCATCCCCTTGCAGCTCTGCAGCACCTGCAGGGAGGATGAGGATGGCTGGCATGAAGAAATGCATGCATCACTTTGCATGCCTGTGTGTCTGCAGCCACGCATCCCCTCACTGCTTTGCAGCGTCTGTGGGGAGGATGAGGATGCACGTCTTTGCAACCGTGCACCCCCTTGCTGCCACCAGTGCTCGTGGGGTCACAGGGATGCTGCAGCACGGAGGAAGCCCTGCATCCCCTGCTGACGGTGCCGTCCCGTCCCGCAGGGCTCCCACAGCACCCAGCTCTACCTGCTGTGCCAGTACTCGCTGGGCTGCGGCGTGTCCTGCGGCCTCAGCTTCCTGCTGGAAGGGGCTCCCCACGGCACCTGCAACCTGGCGCTGGCGGCGGGGCTGGCGGGGCTGCTGGCCTGCAGCGCGCGGCGCCTGGCGCGGCACGTCTGCACCCTGTACGAGCTGCACAGCACCGCGCAGTACTGCGGCGTCTGCATCCTCCTGCTCAGCACCGGGCACCGCATCCCGCGCCTGCTGCGCAAAGCGCTGGCCATCACCTTCACCGTGGCGGACCTGGCTGCCGTAGCCCTCATCAACCGGGATTTCCTCTCCACCGGGGAGGCCGTGCGCTTCTGGACGCCGCTCACCATCTGCTACACGCTGCTGATCATCTACATGCAAGGTGAGAAGGAGACTGGACCCCCAGTTATGGGGGGGGGGCGGTATGTGCCTATATGGTGCATCTGTGGCATCCCTGAAGTGTCAGTCCCTGGCTGTGGGGCAGGGCCAGGGTCCCACTGTGGTGGCTGTGTCCTTGCAGAGGAGCCACAGCAGAGCAGCGGGAGGCGGCCAGTGTTCCAGACGGTGCTGGTGCGGATGGGCGGCCTCTTCATCCTCCTCCTCACCGTTGGCCATTGGGTTGACATCTTCCACGTCCTCATCTCGCTGTTGGGAGAACTGTGGTGCCTGCTCCATGCCCGTGTCATGCTGGAGGCGTGCTGGAGGCAGGTGAGGTGGTGACACCGCCACGACGCTGCAGTGAGGGACCGTGGCAGCCTTGAGACCACAGTGAGGGGGTTCTCTGCTTCTCTCCTTCCATCTCCCATAGGATTTCACCCAGCATTCTCGGTTGGATAGGCAGCCAAGATCGGGATCAGAGGAGGCATCCTGATGGACACAGGGTGTAACTGGGCATCAGAGACTCAAAGTGGCTTTGCCTGGCTCCCCAAAATGCACCCCCCAAATCCTCCCCATCACAGATCCCCCATGGGGACGAAGGAAAAAGGGCTCCTGGAAGGTGCTGGACCCCATCGCAGAGGGTGGGGGAGGTTAGGGGCAGACTCCCGTATCCCCTGGTTTTGGGGGGATCCCATGGGGTTGTGGCACTGCTGGGGATTTGCTCCCTGGTCCCACTGTGGGGCTGGGATGCTGATGGATGCCCCGGCCCTGTGGCTGCAGGGCCACACTGTGGCAGTTCAGGGGCCTCCAAGGGCTTGTGAACCTCGGGAAATAAAGGTTTTTCCAGCAAAATCCATGGGCAGAGTGAGCTGAGGTCCCACTGTGCCAGAGACGGGTGCAGAGAGGTGGTGTGGGGTGTTCTGGGAGTGTACAGGGCATCCTGGGGGCATAATGGGGCACAGCGGGACATGTGGGGCTGTGTAGGGATCTGTGGGGCATCCTGGGGGTATATGGGGTGGTGCATGGGGCACGCTGGGGGTGTTGGAAGCATCCAGTGCTGTATGGGGCAACCTGAAAGGGCCTGGGGCAATCGGGGGGGGGGGGTGTCCACAGGACAACCGGGAGTGGGGATGGGGGCCCGGGTCATCCCAGGACACACAGGGGCACCCAAAGGACTATGGGTTACCTTGGGGTGCAGGGAGCAGTCAGAAGGCACCCCTGGGTCCATGAAGTACCCTGAGGTCCCATGGAGCACCCTGGGGTGCATGGGGCAGTCGGGGGGCCTATGGGGCACCCCATGTCCTATAAGGCACACAGAGAATATATGGGGCACCCCAGGGTGCCCCGTACAGCCCTGGATCGCCCCAACACCCCTAGGGTGCATTGGGCGCCCCACTCGCCGTGGGGCAGGCGGGGGGAGGAGGAAGGAAGGGAGGAGGAGGAGGAGGAGGAGGGAGGAAGGGGCGGTGATGCCGGGCGGCTCTGCCCCCCCGCTGCCCCCGCCGCACCGGGCGCGTCCGCGGAGCGCACGGAGGGACCCGCACCGGATCCCAGGTAGGGGACGGGACCCCCCCCCCCACGAGGGGCTGCGGGGCCACCTTAGGGCAAGCGACACCCCCCACCCTAAGGACCCCCACAGGTAGGGGACAGCCCAGGTATGGGGTTGGGGACCCCCCAGGTAGGGGACAGGGACCCCCCCAGGTAATGGGCGAAGGGCTGCAGACCGTCCTGGGATGGGACAGCGGAACCCGAAGCCACCCCCAGGAAGGGGACTGGGGGTCTCGGGTTGGGGGGGGACATGGTGGGGCCAACACCATACAGGGGATAAGGGGTATGGGGGGACCCTGTGGGAGACGGGGTTGTGGGGGACTGCAGGGCCACCCCAGGGAAAGGGACATGGGGACAATGGGGCCACTTGGGAAAGGGACAAGGGGACACCCTGGGCTGTGTCCCCCCACTCTGTCCCTTCTCCTTTGGGCGTCCTCAAAGGGCTCTCCAAGAGGTCCCTAGGGCAGGGGACAGAGGCGGGGGTCACCTGTAGGATTCCCTCTTAATTGTGTGGGATTTCGGGGTGCCCCATAAGTGGCCCCATCCCTGTCGGCCCCACCTGGGCTCCCACCCCAGGAGATTTCGGGATGATGCTTGCGGGAAACCGGGAAGGCCCTTCCCAACATGGCCCATCCCAAACCAGGACGGGGCTACGTGCAAGGAGGTGGGGAAGGAACCCCATACAAAACAGGGGGGGGCACCCCATTATTGCACCCCTCAAGCCTCGACCACCCTGACGGCCCCTGCCTGGGGGGGAGCCGGGGGTGCCGCGATGGGGCCGCCGGGATCCCGTCAGCCCCGGCACAAAGAGGAATGCGCTGAGCACATGGTTCCCATTAGCCCCGGCGATTCGGGTTTTACTTTTTTGGGATTTTTTACCATTTTCCCTGTTTTTCCCCCCCTTTTTCCCCGGCGGCGCTGCTGGGCAGGAGGAGGAGCAGCGCCGGCTCCCGCGGGCAGGGTTTGAGCGGCGGGGCCGAGGCCGGCGGGGCTGGAGCTCGGTGGGGGTTTCGCTGGCGGGGAGGGCGGGAGCGAAGCCACTCGGGCTGGGTTTTAGTTCCCTTTCTGATCCCTTCCCCTGCTCGAGTCAGAGGCTGGAGTCACCGGTGTGAGCATCCCGAAGCTCCGCACCCACCGCAGGGGGACCGTCCGCCCCCCAAGAGGATGCACTGGCGCCTGTGAGAGGAGCGGAGCTGCCCCGCACAGGGGAATGAGACCCGGCAGCTCGTCACACAGGTATTGTGCAGGCTGAACGTCCATCTCGGGGACGAATCACTGCTGCAGCTCTTGGCTAAAGCCTCCGGGTTCCCTGCCCCCCCCCCCAGACCATCCCGTTTGGGAAGGGGAAGCTTCGCCCCAGCTGCTTTTCCCGTTGGGAAGCTGAATAAACAGCACTTTTCCTGCCCAAATGGGGTTTATCGGGATCAGGCGCATCCTGCCTGTGCTGCTGGGCGATGCTCAGGGGCCTTTTCGGTGATGGGGGATGTGGTGATGTGCAGCATTGTGCCTCAGTTTCCCCATCTGTAAAGCTAAAGGGGGGGATGCCCTGAGCTGGAAGTGATTAGCAAGGAAACGGGGGTAAGCAGGGAGGGAATGGGAAGCTGGGGGACATGGGAACACTCCCAAAAAGGGTTTGCAAAAGGAGATGCTATTGCAACCCCATTTTGAAGAGGAAAAGTGAGATTTTTCTGCTGCCCACCAGGAGCTAAATCCCAAATGGTGGCAAAAAGAGGGAATAAAGGGGATTAAAACGCTTGTGAACGGGCAGGGTTTGGCCACAAAGGCATGAAAATGGGAGATTTCGGCCGCTGCTTCACCGGGACCCTTTACCCTGAGTCCTCCCAGGCACGAGGCTGTTTATTGCCGTGACGTGGGACGGGGACACTCGCTCCGTCTCCCTTTCCGGGAAGGCGAGGAGGGAGGCGGGCTGAGGCTGAAGGGCAGCAGGGCCACAGGAGCTCCCGGTGCACCCACAGGTTTCACTCTCTCATTCTCCCCTAAACCGACGCCAGGCCCGGCCCGTCTGTGGTTTCGGCGATGCTGCCGGGAAAAGCGGAGAAGAGGATGGTTTCCTCAGTCTTCATCACCCTGGTGCCACCGCAGAGGGAGGTGGCCACCAAGGAGAAAACCCAAAGGGAGCTGCAGCCAGATGGGGACAAGGTCCCAGGCACCCATCGCCCCTGGACCCCGCTGCCCCGGTCCCCTGCATTGCCCAATGGAGGTGAGTGGTGGTTGTGGGGGGCTGCGAACAGTGCTGGGAGGATGGTGGCGAGGAGATGCTTTGTGTCAACTTTGCGTTAAGGGATGCGTGTGCAGGCAGGAGGGGATGTGGGGGTTTTTGGGGGGGTTATTCCCCAAATCCCTGCACCCATTCCCGAATGGATCTGGCTGCTGGGAACAGGCTGTGTTTGCTCTTCCTCATCGGGTGCTTATCGGTGTTGTTTGTCCCCTCCGGCCGCAGTGGCGTTTGCTTTTGGGGCAGGTCGGTGCAGTGAGCACTGCTGCAAAGCTGTCAGGGCGTTATTGCAATGGGGCATTCTTGGATCCCCCTAAACCCACCACATCTGGCTTCTGCCACAGAACCCTGCCCAGCAGCCCCTGTGCCTTCATCCCCAACGGTCCTCGTCCTCTCTGAAGCTCCCCAGCCCTTGTCCGCAGAGACACTGGTTCCGGCACTGCAGCAGCTGGACCTGGCAGCACCCGCCACCCTCCAGGTTAGGACACGTCCCACCACTGCCTCAGTTTCCCCACATGCAAAGGCGTAAGTGTAATGTGCCATTGTCTTCCCGCACTCTCCAGGCCCCTTCTGCCCTCCCTGCCGAATTGAGGCCGCCCAAATTCTGCCAGGAGCAAGCGGGCAAGCCACAGCGGTGGGATGTGAAAGGGTACCCAGACAGGGACAGCTCCAGAGGTAAGGTGGGGATGGAGCTGCACGGTGAGGGCTTGTCCTCAGCTGGGGAAACTGAGGCACGCAGCACCAAACCCCTCTCCCTTCTCCCGGAAGACATCTGCGCCTTCTGCCACAAAGCACTGGGGCGGCGGGAGCCGACAGTGGAGGCGATGGGGAAGCAGTACCATGCCGAGTGCTTCACCTGCAGGATGTGCCCCCGGCTCCTGGCCGGGCAGCGCTACTACCAAAAGGATGGGCGCCCCATGTGTGATGCCTGCTACCAGGTACCCGTCCTCCCATGGGACCAGACAGCACCCTAGGGGGGGAAGCAGGAGATGTGGTCCCTGAGGGTGGGAGCTGGGGTCTCACAGTGTCCCCCCAACCCCCAGGCCACGCTGGAGAAATGCGCCAAGTGCCAGGGGCTGATCACGGAGCGCATCGTCCGTGCCCTGGGCAAAGGCTTCCATCCTGACTGCTTCTGCTGCGCTGCCTGCGGCCGGGCCATCGGCGCTGAGAGCTTCGCTGTGGACGAGCAGGACGAGGTGTACTGCGTGGCTGACTTCTACAGGTTGGGGGGCATGAGCATGGCAGTGCTGGTGACATTCAGGTTGTCCCCATCACCCCGCAGCGCTCACGCTGCTCCCGTTTGCTCCCATCAGGAAATACGCTGCGGTCTGCAGCGCTTGTGAGCGCCCCATCATCCCCCACGAGGACAAGGACACCTACAAGATTGAGTGTCTGGGACGCAGCTTCCACGAGAGCTGCTACTGCTGTGAGGTACGGCCCCGACGGTGCCCCCAAAAGCGCAAGGGATTGGCACGGAGCCTTTGTAAATCACAGCCAAGGGGTTTGCAGCACCCCGGGTGCCATCAGTTTCTCTTGCAAGTGGTGGTGGGGGGGAAATAAACAGATCTGGTGAAAAGGACGGTGTGTTCAGCCAGGAGAACTTCAGCTTTTCATGGCTCTCATGTAGTCTGTTGCTCTGTCCGAGCACTGGTGGGTTTGAGAGGATGCGACATGACATGGGACCCCTAACATGTGTCCTCCCTTTTCCCTCGCACCCCCAGAGCTGCAGGACACCCCTGTCACCAGAGCTGACGGAGGACGGGTGCTACCCCCTGGACAACCACCTCCTCTGCAAGTCCTGCCACATCCGCTGGCGAAGCGAGTCGTCCTGCTAAAACCCCATGGGTCAACCTCCGTCTTCCAGCACCGGACACCAAACAGGGTGCATCCACTGGGATCCACTCTGCGGCCAGTCCCGG
Source organism: Amazona ochrocephala (assembly GCA_039720435.1). Taxonomy (NCBI): domain Eukaryota; kingdom Metazoa; phylum Chordata; class Aves; order Psittaciformes; family Psittacidae; genus Amazona; species Amazona ochrocephala. The sequence goes on along the minus strand of CM077894.1, from coordinate 3,391,076 downwards.
GTGTCCACTGCACCCCCAAATAGCTCCAGGAGTGGTGTTTTCATCACCAAAATGCACCCGGGACCCCAACTCACTGGGCTGGCCTGGGGAAGCACAAATGAAGTGTCTCTGTGTTCACTGTGGACATAAAAAGCCCTGGCAAAGCCTCAGTGACTGAGGAGCTGAGGGTTTATTCGCTGTTTCTTTTTTTAAACTCCTTTTCCGAGGCCAGTTTGGTTTCTTGGGTGTTTTTATTTCTTTCTTCTTGGGCTTCCTTGGGGTTTCAGTTAAACGTTTCTCTCTGCGGTGAGGCAGAGAGGGCACCGATTTAGTTACTTGCAGTTAAATAAACCCCCGAGTTTGAACCCCTCGTTTCTTTCATCCACCCTGCCTTCCAAACCCATAAAATGCACGTTTAGAAAGAAGGAAAAAAGGACATTTTAGAGTTTTCAGAGGCGTGGCAAGAGTTGGGTCTCTGGGAGTGAGAACGCGGCTGGTTTTGGGGTGCAGCCATGCTGCTGTCGCCCTGGAGAGAGCAGAGGGTCGGTTTTGGGTTAGATTCAGGGGTTTATGGGGTGGGGGGTGGTGATGAAAGGGGGGTTGGTGACTCTGGCTGCTTTGGGGTTTTTCTCGCTGACAGCCCGCGCTCTCTGGGCTCCACCTCAGCCGAGTCGGCAGAGGGCAGCCGGAGCACGAATTCGTCCCTCAGGCAGCAGAACTCCAGGTAAACGTTCTGTGCTGCATCCGACAGCGCTGGGATCCTGGGAAAGCCCAGCAATTCCCGTTTCTGCACGTTATCCGAGAGAGCATCGCTCTACCGTCAGAAGGTTGTTGATCTTCTCTCAGTCCAAGCTCCGGACCAGCAGGAATTAAACTATTTATAAGCATGCCCAGCATCTGTGCAACCGATGTCACCAGGGTTTTGTATGTGAGGGTGCTGCAAACCAGCTGGGAAAAGTGTTTTTCACTGAAACTGCTTTAGAAGGTTGGAACTGGATGATCTTTAAGGTCCCTTCCAGCCCAAACGATTCTATGAAATCAAGAGGAGAAAACAGAACATCTGAGGTGATGGTTAACAGCTTCTATGATTGAAAAAAAGGGCTAAAACCAACCAAAGCAGCAGCCATACGTTTCTAGGTCACACATGATGTCGCTGTAGCGTGCTCTGTATTTACGAATGGAAGGGTTAATGTATCATTAATGTAAGCACCAGCTGATTAATCACATCAACTATTTCCTGCTGACTGTTCCCCATCTACAAAGCCAATTACTCAGTGTTTGCTAATGTGAGTCTCCAGCCCATCAATCAGGTCATAACTCGCCATAAAGTTATTATTACAAATAGGATGTTAATGCTCAGTTGCGGTCTGTCCCACTCACGTAAGTAGGTGGCTCTGACTCTGGTATGTCCCATGCTCCAAGTCAGCTCTCACTTTCCAAAGCCTCTTGCCCTATGGGGAAAATCAGGCACCAAAACGATGCCAAAACAGTAAAAAGAAGTGGGTAGACTCCGCGGTGGGTAAAGAGTGTGGGGAAGGGGAGCCCCAAAGAGCAAAGAGCTGCTCCTTTCTTTGCAATATGGGTGATTTTCCAATCAAGGTTGGGGGAGGATGGAAATGCTGATGCTGAGAAGTGTTTTGGATGAGTTATTACATGGCACGTTGGCTTAACCCCTCTGCGCAGCACCCTTGGGTGCTCCGCAAGCTATGCTACCCCTCTGCAGGGCTAATGCAGGGAAGGGTTGGGTGTTTTTCCTGCAGAGCAATCCAGGATGGCTGTTGGCACCAGGACTGGGGCACTTCCTGGGCAGAGGTAGGCAGGGAATGGTTTTTATTGACATGAAGCATTACAGAAGTTGCTGGAGGGCAGGAGAAGGGCAACTTCTGTACGGCTTCACACTGGAGTTTGTCAGTGCGGCAAAGGGACGGAGAAGTGGTCACATTCAGCATATTCTCCAGGAAAGGAGGATGAGGAGGGACAGGGATGGATGGACATGGAGGCAAGAGGATAACAGACTGACTTAAGCCATTTTCTTCTCGGGTAAGGGGAGCAGCACTGCGAGGCAAGGCACAGGGAGCGTTGCTATGCCTGAAAAGCACGGCCCCATGTTTTCCCCTGGGATCACCTCGAGGAATTTCCAGCGCTGGCTGAGCCACATGGAGATTTTGCAGGGTGAGGCTGCGGGAGACGGGTCCCATCCTGCTGCTGAGCAAGCCCAGGTCTGCTGTGACAGCTCCGCCTGTCCTTGGGCTCTGTGCCTTGTTGCAAGAGCTTTTACGAGCACCCAGGTTGGCCTGGCAAAGACTAAACCAAATACAAATCATGCACGGAGCAATATGAAGCTCTTGCTCTGCCTTAAGAGCACCCCAAAGCCTTGCAGAGCCCCCCAGGGACCATCGTAGGCACAAACCCCTCCCAAGGTCTTGTCCTGCTCCAGTGGCAGTGCAAGAGGGCAAAGAGGATCCTACACCCCCAGAGTCGCACGGGCCGCCCCGGCCCTTCCCTTGGCTGCTGCAATAAGCCTGTCTTGTCTTGCAATCCCTCTTGGCAGGCCGAGGGGAGCGGGGAGGGCCGTGGCTGCCCTCCAACGAGAACCAAATGCAAATATTTCTTCACTTCAGGCTGGGTGCGGCCCGGGGATAAAATTTCCCTGGGCTTTCCCAGAGAAGGCATCTAACGCGGTACCCTGCTGTGAGCTGGGAATCCGGGAGCGACCGGCTCGGAAAAGACCTTTAGGATCATCAAGTACAGCTGTTGCCAGCGCTGCCAAGGCCACCGCTGACCCATGGCACTGAGGGCCTTGGCTACGCTGTGTGTGAATGCTTGCAGGGATGGTGGCTCCAGCACTGCCCTGGGTACCTGTTCCAATGCCTCAGCACCCGTTGGGGAGGGAATTATTCCTCATCTCCATCTAAACCTGCCCTGGTGCAGCTTGAGGCCGTTTCCTCTTGTCCCATCCCTTGTTCCTTGGGAGCAGAGCCCAGCCCCCTCCTGGATCCATCCTCCTCTCAGGCAGCTGTAGGGAGCAATAAGGTCCCCCCCTGAGCCTTCTCTTCTCTATCAGAACCCCCCAATCTGTAGCCCATAAACTCCAAAGGTTGTCTTTCTCACAACTCAAAGAACTGATTTTCAACAGCTTTTAAAGTGGAGCTGTGAGGCACACCTGTAGTGGTTTTAAATCAGTGGTCAAAGCGGTGCTTTGTTACAAATGAGGCCTTTTCCTGGGTTTTGTTTGCAAGCCAAAGGTTTTGGCGTGGTGCAGGGAAAGCAAAGCCCGCAAAGGGAAACGGGCTGGAAAGTGCCTTTCCCCCCAGCATCCCCCATGGTCAGGCGTGAGAAATGGAACCGCAGAGCAGGAGGGATGAGCCGGATTCCTCGCGTGCCTTCGCTCTGCCATCACTGCCTGCAAGGGGCCGGGAAGAGGCTGGAGGGGAGCGCTGCAGGAGGGGAAACCGAGGCTGAAGCAGCTGCCGGGGGTCGGGTGGGAGGAGGGATGGATGGGTGGAGGGAGGGAGGCATGGAGGTAGGAATGGAGGGAGGGAGAGATGGAGGAAGGGAGAGAGGGAGGGATGGATGGAGGGAGTGAGGAATAGATGGAGGGAGGAATGGAGGGAGAGAAGGAGGGAGGAATGGAGGGATGGATGGAAGGAAGGATAGATGGATAGACGGAGGGAGGGAGGGAGAGATGGAGGAAGGGAGAGAGGGAGGGATGGATGGAGGGAGTGAGGAATAGATGGATGGAGGAATGGAGGGATGGATGGAGGGAAGGAAGGATAAATGGAGGGAAGAATGGAGGGAGGGATAGATGGAAGGAGGAATGGAGGGATGGATGGATGGCGAGCTAGTGCTGCTGATGGGTTTGTTTTTCAAACAGAGATGGAGGAAAAATGGGTTTTTCTTCTGGTCGGTCCAGAGGAAACCATCTCCCATCATCTTGCTGCAGCGCTGTCCTTCCCCCCAGGGTCTGGAGCCATTTTCTGTGCTGTCACATCTTGACACAACATAAACCCCTAACGTTCCTTCAATGAGAAGTGGTCTGATCCTGCTGACTAAGGGAGAGGGGGACAAATCAACAGGGACTCCTCTGGGAGCAGCCCAAGCCCTGGATTTCTCCAGCTTCATTATGCAGAAAGATATATATATATTAAATAACCCAATATTCTCTTTTCCTCTCCATTTTCCCACACATCTGACCCACCAGCAGCACGGGTTCTATTTAAAGCACGCTGTGTTGCTCAATAACACGAAGATAAATCAATGCAGCCGTGCGTTACCAGGCTCTGGTTATTTAAACCCAAATCAACCCCAACCCACCCTCTTTCTGAAAACAGATCCAAGGATTTGACATTTTAGAACCCACCCTTCCCTCATATCCGAGGCGACCACAGCATCCCACAAGTCCTGTTTCCCCAAAATGAACCTTTTTTTGCCCAGACCAGTTTATATTATCTCTTTGTTTTGCTGCAGTGTCCATTAGAGCCTGGAGATGAGGTGTTTTATTTAACAAATAAGGTACTTCTCCGTTTATCCCTTTTGTCAAGGCGGTTTATTGAGCTGGGAGATTTATCACCCGGACAGAATGCTGGAGGGAGGAGGAGGAGGAGTGAATGGCTCCTAGAAAGAAATATATCCCTTCACTCTCCGTGCGGCCACACTTTCCCTCACAGCCGCGGGAATATACTTTAATCTCCTTTACCAGATTGCTTCGTCTGAGGCTGCAGCTTGCTTTGGCGACCGACCGCCCCCCGGCGCTTTGAGGGCACGGCGTTTAATGAAGAAAAGATAAATAAACACTAAAAAGCAGTGTATTTGAGGGCGAGCAGCGGGAGGAGGGCGAGGGCCGGGGCTGCCCCTCACGGCTCCACAGCGCCGCCTCACCCGCGGCTCGGCGGGAACCGCTTCACAAAATGGCCGCCCGGCGCGGCCGCGGTGAGCGGCGCTGAGGCGACAAAATGGCGCCGGGCGGGCAGCGGGGGGAAGGACGGGACGATGCGCGGCTGTCGGGGCCGGGGCGGCGAGCGGGAGCCTCGGCCGTGCCAAGAGCTCGGCGGAGGGGCTCCTCCTCATGTGCGCATCCCCTCCGGGCGGGCGGTGGAAGCGCTGCGGGGGAAACCCGACCTCCCCCCCCCCCCTTTTTCCTCACCGCCTTTACAAAAGGAAGCGAAAATCCGCCAGAAATGCTGCCTCAGCACCCCGGGCACCGCCGTCCCCTCACGGCGCAGGTCGCCGGCACCGACCCTTAAAAAATCTCTTCTTTTTCCTCGTGAAGTGAAGCTTTTTGGCCCAGAATTGCCCGTTCCATGCGCTCCCCCCATCACCACCACACGCACCCCGAAGCGGGCAGTTCCATGCCTTAAGTCTCTTCCACCGCTTTTCTCCTTCAAGCTGCCACTTCCCGCTCTCCTCTCGGCATGGAAAATACCCAAACGTGCTTAAAAAGAGAAGAATCAACCCCAAAACCCCCGAGGATGGATGTGCCTTCCGAGCCGGAGGCGTGTGGGGAAGAAGAAGCCGTCGCTGCTCGTCTTGCTCCCAACGACAACCTGCCCGCCATAACGTTAATTTAAAGCATATCCTTCGTGTGGTCAGACGTGGTAATACTGTCAATATATATAGATATAGATATATACACCCGTAACATCCAAACGCTCGTTGTTGGAGGCTGCAGCCAAGGTACCACGTACGCTTTTAATACTTCTTTTAATGTTGCTTTACCTTTTTCCTACCCCAGTGTTATTACAGGGTACATTATAACATTGTCCCTCCTGTGTTACAAACCACATCCCTAAACCACTGCTGGTTTTTAACCTGGAATTAACAGACTGAGGCCCATGCTTATGCTGTTTTATTTCTACACATACAGAAGTATTGCTAACATATTTCTATATACGTATAAATCCCCTTTTTCCTATGGACTGATTACAGAATATCAGCTAAACCCCCACACTTAAACCACTGTGATTTAATTAAATGTAATCACTAATTTTGGCCCGTATATATGTTTGATTTTATATATATAATATTACCTTTGTTTTCCTCCATTGGCTTTCTACTACAATACATCCTAAAAGCAGGAGAAAAAGAGAAAAAGCCATCAAAAAAGAAGAAAAACCAAGAAGGAACTCATCTCTTTTTTACCGTCCACGGTGGAAGTGTGCCTGAGTGTTTTATTTGTTCCACAGAGATGGAGATTTTCCTTGGCAGATTTGGGGAGGATTATTTTTTGCCTTTTTAATTAAAATAATTTTTAAAAAGCCAACAAAAATAAAAAAGAAGGGGAAAAAAAAATGCAAACCCCAAACCTGAAGCTGCAAATCAAAACGGTCCGGATCAGACCACTCATTGCGGCAGAAAGAGAGGACAAATTAGCTCAACCGCAATGGCAGATCCGGGAGGAGGGATCAGCTCCTTTATCCCGTCACCTACCGCTCCACACCCCACCATATTCCCTGTTTTTCTGTGTGCTTTGTGTTGGGGTGTTTGATTTAAAAGCCGAGCCGGCTGCAGAGCCACTCGGGGGCTTCATCTATATCTATGTATATCCCTTTTCCCCCCTGCACACAGCCCATCCTTGTGCAGTCCTCTCCCGTTTATCATGCGCTCCGCGGCTCGCTCTCTTCCCCCCCTCTCTGCGGGTATAAAGGTTTCTCTCCTCTTTCCAGCTCGGTTCCTTATTCCAGAAGCTTCTACGGGGGAGGGGAGCACCCACTGCGGAGCCTTTGCCGCAGCGCCGGGCAGGCGTGGTCCCTGCCGGAGGAGGAGGAGGATGAAGATGATGAGGAGGATGCACCACCTCTCCCTGGCATCTCTTCCCAAGCCTTTCCCCCTCGCTAGGTTTCCCCATCCATGACAAGGGTGCAGGGAGGTGTTTGAAGGGTTTGTTTCTTTCTATCTTTTTTTTTTTTTCACATAAATTTGTTTTCTCATTTATTTTTTCCCTTCCCCCTTTCCTAAATGAATTAGAAGCAGGGCTGTCTCCTGATGGAGACGGATGGGGCTGGCTCACAGCAATGGGGTTGCTGCTCGCTTCACCGGGCGCAGCGAGGGCACCGATGGCAGAAGTGACCTTTCCCAGGCGGTGGGAGGGCGGCAAACACCCCCCCGCCCTGACATGCTCTTGCTTGGAATTCCTTTCAGATAGCAGGGTTATTATTTTTCGTTTTCTCCTCCTTTCCCCTTAAAGAACAGCTCTTTCACTGATGATTTTTTCCTTGAAGCTTCCTCATGATCGTGGGGGATTTGTGTGTGTGTGTGTGTTTTCAATTGCGCTTTTAAATTGCCCAGCTGGAGACAAGTCTTGATTAGAGTTGGAACAACAGCTCCGTTTTATTAATAATGGGGAGGATTTACAATCCAACAGCACCTTCCTTGGAAGGCTTTCAAAATCATTTGCAAACACTCCCGAATTGTAAGATTTCACAGCCCTTGGCTGTGAGGTGGGTAAGTAATGGTGCCACCAGCAGAAAAATCACTCTGGTGGCAAATCTCTGCTTCTGAGCGCTTAGAGATGACAGATTCAGTGGGGCTTAGGGCTGCAGAGCTGAAGGGCTGGTGGGGGGGGTGGTGAGTGGGGCTGGCTGAAAGCTGTAACCTAAATCCGTTCAGTGTCCTCTGTAGACGCAGATTGTTTTGCTGCGCCCTGGGAACTGGGCTGGGATTTCTCCGCCTGCTCCGTGCAGACGGCTGTGCAGCTTGCCAGGGCGAAGCTGTGGACCTGCCTGCTCGTCAGTGAACATCTGCTTATGGATTATTCCCTCCCCTGCCCTTTTTTATATTGTTTTAATTCATTATCTTTTTGCAGTCCCCAAATGACCTTCTCCAGTGCTGGCTCTGCTGTGGTTTGACCACAGCTCTGCATTAAAGCTGGCTGCTTGTGCTAATGCGCCCTGCGAGCCAGAGCAACCCTGCTTGGGGGACTGGCCCCGCCAAGCTAATGCAGATGCTCTGTTCCATGACAGGACCCTGCACACTTGTTCTCCAGCACATGCCTTCCCTGACCCAGGGAGCGCAGGGGGAAGTTGCAATGATATGCGTGGAAGCTTGTCTGACGCCTTACTTTTTTCCTTTTTTCTTGCTTTCCAGGGAAACATGGGATTGTTGTGTAACCCCTCTCCACACCTTTGTAAGTATTCCAAACTCGCAGTGATCTCAGAGCCTCCTGGGCAGTGGGAGCTGGCCTTGCTGAGGAGCGAAAAGCATGGTGCTCTGGTTGTGTAAGTGTGTGTTGTACATGGGCCACAGAAACCCACAATGTTTCTGTGGTTACTTCTGTCTGGATAGCACGAGTCGGTCGCAGGGCTTCCCCTTCCCACTGCTTACTAATTCACAAAAGCAAAGGCTTTGCGGAAAAAAAGCTCTGCCTCGTGGCCTTACCAAAAATAAATAAATAAAGTGCTGTGGATTAGTCATCCTCATTGTTAAAGGAAGCTGTGCTTGTCAGGCCTGTGTGTAACGTGGGGGGGGGCATGAAGCAGCAGCTTCATTCGTGGAGGCTGGTAATGTGCTCTGGTTGCTGCTCGGTGGAGCGGTGCCACTGAGGCTCCATCGAGCTGCTCCTGGCAGGTGGAGAAGGCACAATCCAGCTTTTCATACCCTTCCCTCCTCCATTTTCCTTCCTCAGAGCTGGTGTCTCCATGTTGTCAAGTGTGGAAACACGGAGATTGACAGTAGTGAGGACTGATGAGCTGTATTCTGGGGTCACTTCCAATGCCAGAGAAGAAACCCTGGTGATTTATAGATATTGTTTTTTCCTGACTGTGGTAGATTTACTCTAAGCTCCACTGTATCATGAACACCCTTTTGGATGCTCAGAATGTGCTGTTTTTAAACCTTAGTGTCTTTTCCCCTTCCCCACGGTCACATGGAAGAGCCAGGCATGCAATTCAGTTGGTACAGCGAAGACAGCTCCCTCCCCCTTTCCCCTTTCCAAACCCCCCTCCCGAGCTGTGTGCTCCTGAACTGCTGCATAGGCACAAAACATACAATGCAGTTGTCAGCATTGTGCTGCTGTGTGGCACGTTACAAAAAATACACACAAAAGGGGTGGGGAGAACAGTTGCCTCCAGGGAGTAAAACTGTGGGGCCCCTTTCCCTACAACGAGCAGACCTACATGCGGTGGTGTATTACTCCCAATTTTGCTAAAGCAAATGACAGAAGGAGCATTGCAACGGCCTAAATTGTGTTGGTGGAGATCCGTGTCCCCTTGAATTGTATCTTTTTCCCCCCGGGAACTTGGCGCCTGTAAGATGCTGCTGGTTTATTACTTGATCCCTCAAAGCCATGCTGGGTCACGTAAGATATATCAGGTTAGATATAAGAACAGGGTGCCCCGAGAAGCTGTGGCTGCCCCATCCCTGCCAGTGTTCAAGGCCAGGTTGGACACAGGGCCTTGGAGCAAGCTGCTCCAGTGGAAGGTGTCCCTGCCCGTGGCAGGGGTTGCAATTGGATGAGCTTTAAGGTCCCTTCTGACACAAACCATCCTGTGATTCTATGGAGAAGGCTGATGCTTCCTTACTGGGTATGGTTCCTTTTGTGGTGGTGTAAAAAGCAATAAAAAGCACCCAGTGCTGATCTTCCCGAGGTCACGAGTGACTTCAAGGCACAGAGTCATTACTGCAGAGGGAGTGTTGGGTATCGGCACCTTCTTGTTAGCCTCCTGTAATGAGAATATTGGCATCGGTGTCGCGTGGCTGTCCCTAAGCCTGCTAAGCTGGAGCAACACCATGTGGGAAATGCAAGATTCCCTGCCAGCGTCCCCCTGGTTGCTGCAGGTTTGTAGCACAGCTCTGCCTTTATGCTGTTTTGGCACAAAAAATGAGTGGAGAGCAAGTATGAGGTGTCCAGGCCAGCTTTCATACGGTGCTCCTGGGAAAGCTGGTGTGTGGTGTCCTATGAAAACTGCCAGTAGCTCCTGTGCCTAAAGCCTTGGCTGTACTCGAAGTAAACCACCATGGACAGGGATATGACTTTAATTCTCTCATTAGGGATGTGTTGGTTTGGAGATCCGGCTTGTGCTGGCATGGAGGGACCCTGGACTGAGAAGCTGGCTGCTGGGGCTGTTCCCATATATTTCAGGTTGGCACATCCTGTGGGACTCGGGACTACTTTTCTTGGCAGTTTAGGACAAACAAGGGAGAATTGCCTTGTGAGGGCTGAACCTTTACCACCTCTGCTTTGGACTGAAGAGTCGCTACTACTGCATCCGTGGCATTTCCAAGCTAAACACATTTCTGGTGCCAAAAAGCAGGTGAGCAATAGAAACCTCCACTCCATAGTGGGGAAACCATGGTCTTTCAAGCTTTCCCGTTATCCCAAAGAGTTAAAAAGCTGCACCATGACATCTGCAGAGGTGAAATGAAAGCGAAAGCCCCTCAAGGAACCCTTCTGTGCTGTATTGCTGTTATTTTTCTTCAGTGCTTTTCTCTGAAGGGGGAGAGCCATAACCACACCAACGTGCGTTCCATCTGCGTCATCTAGAACACCAAGTTGCTTCGGTATCAAGATGGTGTTTGATGGAACAAAAGCTCTGGTAGTGGCTGGCTCAGTATTTATTTAGTGCTGATCAATCTGATGGGGAATGTGGGGAAGAGCAGCCTTAAGCTGACAGGTTTGGACTTTGGGTTTTGTATTAAAGCCTTGTTCTGCAACAGCTCCAGCGTAATAGCTGGGATTTTTTCTTGGGCAGATGGGGCTTTTATGTAGAAATAATACAACAGCAGTGCAGGATACAGTGATCTATCCCATCCTAAGGGATTGATCTCCATTGCAGTGGTCCTGTTTGGGTATCAAATCAGACAGGGCTGGCTTTTTTTGTCTTCTTGTTTTTCCCCTAAAATGTACTATTTTGCAGCTTGGAAGACTAAAGTCCTCTCTGCTTCGCTGATGAAATGCCCTGTCTTTGGGAAACCCCTTGTGAGGTGAGCAGGTTCAGCTCTATGGTACGTGGTCACACAGAAGTTGGGGGGCAGGGGGAGCAGCACTGTGATAGTCCTCATTTTTCCCCAACAACGGGCAAAAATGAGTATTAATTCTAATATATGTACTAAGAATAAGCTGTTCTGCAGCCTTGTGCTGGCACACGGTGTCCTGGTTGTGTGGCTCAGCCATCACACTGGGCTCTGCTGCTGAAGAAAACTGAGAAAAATATTAAATATAAAAATAAAATTATTTAGGCAATAAAATGCTAAATACAGGGTTTGAAAAATGTAGAGGGGGTGTCCTGGGTGGAGTCATCGCCTCATGAAGAATTGGAGCACTAACACTCAAAGAGGAAAGAACCAAAATGAACAGCTCTATTAATACAAATCCTATACTCTGTGTTGCTTAGGATGCAGAACCAGACTTCGTGTCCAAAGCAGCATCAGTGTGTAAGCTGATATCCTCTGTCTTGGCAACAAATGAGCCCAAATACCAAACAGCACCAATACCTGCTTGGAGAAAATTATCCGTCGCATAAAACGTTAATGGGTAAGCAATAAAATTAGGTCTGTAACTCAGGCTTGGCTTAAAACTGAGCTAAAAGCCTCACTGGCATTTGGGTATTCAGCTGCCATAGCATCGTTTTAATAAATACAGTCAATGAGCAGGAAAGGGCTGTAAATAAATACAGTTTATAGTGACAAGATGGTGGCTGGAGCTGGGTGGCTCGAACAAAGAAATGCTCTCTGTGTGCCTCATGATGTCTGAGGGCACCTACATGGGTAACCTATGGTTTTCCAGTAGAAACCAAAGCAAGTGGGATGTGCACTGGATGCTGTTGGGGATGATTGCTGTGTGTCACTGATGTGACCACTCTAATCCATGCTGGATGTAGCTGTCCATGGCCCCAGCTATGGGGAGAGGAGTAACGCCTTTCTTCCCAACTCCGGCTGTGCTCCACAGAGCAATTGCTACGCTGGGACCCAGTGTAAGGAGTTACACTCCTGGCACATGGAGCTCCCATTGCTGTCCTTGTTGGTATCTAATCTTTGCTTTGAAGTGTTTGGCAAGCCGTCCTGGCGACACGTGGCAGCGAGCTGTGCTGCACGGGTAAGATGATGCTGCGTTCAGAACATCAAAACTTGCCTTTTCTCTGGTGTTCCCTCCTCGAAGGGAGGCTCCCTCTAGCTAGTCTGTGGACCCCAAGGATGTTTTCTGGTTCTCCTGACCCTTTTTCTCTCCTCCAAACTGGTTGCTGCTAACTTTACTAGTTCTTTATGAGGCAGCCCCGTTTTCTCATGCCTTTAATGGTTCTCTTTTGATCTGGCCCGTTCTTGCTTTGATTTTCTTGATGTGAATACGGCGTTCAAGCTGAGATGGGTTTATAACCTCATTAATATATAGCCTGGTGCTTTAATCCTCTCCAACTACCGATAAGAAACGTCCCAGTGTTTTCACTACGGGGTTGACCGAGATGTCCGGAGATAGCTGGGTTCTCAGCTACACCCACAGGAGTAATTCACGTTGCTCCTTAAGGTATGCCAGGCTCTTGTGTGTACCAAAGGCTGTTGGGCAATGGAGAGCTGCTGGAGTCCCCTTGTCCTAAACTCTCTGCCCCCCTAGGATGGGTGGCACATGGGGATGAGTGTCTGTGCCTTGCGCCTGGATGCTCATTGTGGTGTTGCTTGTGGCAGTGTTGGCAGCTGCCATGTAGGAGCAGTCCTCCATCCGGGAGGTGCCTTTTGCTGGGTGGATGGTTCTGCCCATGCTGGTCTCCAGCCTGGGTCTGTGTTCTTTAAAGTCTTCCAATGAGTTGTTACAGCAACATCACAGTGTTGTAACTGGAACTGTTTCCCCTTCAAAGCATTTCAGAAGTATTGGGATGTTCCAGAGCTTTATTTGTGTCACTAGCCAGGCTTTGTGCTCCTCTTCCAGTTGGCTCTAGGGTAGGCAGAGCCCAGGAAGAGCTAATTTCAACTGTGTCTCTCCTGTCAGCAGAGCTGACAGCTTTGCTTGCGACAGCTTCCAATCCATGGACATCCCTCTCAGACCCTGCTTGAGGCTCCTGGGGAGACCTGGGAGCTGATGCAGTTTCCTCATGTCCCTTAGCGGTGCCATCCTGGCAGGGAGAGAAAAATTCAGCATACAAAAGCCATTTGGTGTGTGGTTTAGGTTTCTTCCTCTCCCACAGGGGTGCCTGTAGAGCCACTTGAAGGTATAGACATGTAGCAACCGCTCTTTATGCTTCCAACCAGCTGAAACAGAGAGCAAAGCTTGTTCACATGAAGAAACGTGTGGTGGAGCACATTGGCAGCGCATCTTCTTGTGTGTACGTGGCTCCATCACAAGTCTTAAATAATAGATGGTTTGTGTGCAAAGATTCATTGGGTTTATGTTAGATTCATCAGTAGATCTTGCCTTGGTGGAGCAGCCAACACCCATAGTCGCTGGGGAAACTGAGGCACGGGGGTGGTTCGGGATGGGCTCGTGGTGGAGGGCTTGGGATAAGGCTCATGTTGCCGTGCGTCAGAGGCCTGATTAAATCAGGAGATCGGTGTGTTTGTTAAAGCAGCGATAGCGTGATGACTTTGACCACTTGTCAAGGTGGACTTGTTGCCAGGAGGTTACAGTGGCCCTGGGGAAGGGTCTGGCCAGACTGGAGGGGACCCTGACAAAAACATGTGGTTTGAATTGATAGAAAAGTGCTGTTGGGAGGTTTTGGCCAAGGAAAATGGGGGAATATTGGTATTGTGAGCAGGAAACTGCTAATGGGCTTCAAAAAAATACTGTTTGTGGCCATGGGTGTGCGTTTTATTCTGACCTCAAGCTGTGTCATGTCGCATGGTGGCAATTAGTTGGGTATGTTCAATTTTGGGTGTAGAAATGGGTGCTTTTATCTATACAGAGGCACATTTCGTAGAAGCACAGAGCAGTTTGGGTTGAAGGGACCTTAAAGCTCCCCCAGTTCCAATTCCCTGCCACGGGCAGGGACGCCTTCCACTACACCAGGTTGGTCCAAGCGCCATCCAACCTGGCCTTAAACACTGCCAGGGATGGGGCAGCCACAGCTTCTCTGTGCTGGCGCCTCAGCACCCTCACAGGGAAGAACTTGTGCCTGATATGGTGTAAAACAAAACCCTTTGGGTTGAAAACCGTTCAGCCCCATTGCAGAGTCTCCCATTGAGCAGGGCCATATTCACCACGAGCGTTTCCTTCACCCCGTCTTTAATCACAGAGCCATGGCGGGTGGAGAAGGGGTTCAACGATGTGCAGCTGAATCCTCCCAGCAGGAATTCCCACAGCCTTCCCATTCTGGGGCAGGCTTTACTTTTCACACTGCACCCCTTTATTTCTTGCAATGCACCCCCTTCATCTTTTGCAGTGTCTCCCATTAGTTTTTGCCATGCACCTCTTTGTTTTGCACAGCACCCCACTTTTTGCAACAGGCCCTTTTATTTTTGCAGTGCCCCCCTCATTTTGCAGTGCACCCCTTTGCAATACAACCCCCTTTATTTTCCGTAAACCACCCGTTTTTGCAGTGTCCCCCATTAATTTTTCAGTGTCCCCTTTTTTAGCCTCCCTCATTTTGCAGTGTACCCCCTTTTCTTGCACAGCACCCCATGTTTTGCAGTACATCCCCCTTTAGTTTTGCATTGCACCCCCTTTATATTCTGCTGTGCATCCCCTTGTTTGCAATTCACTCGTTTTGCAGTGCAGCCTCCCTTTATTTCTTGCACAGCACCCCTCTTTGCATTGCACCCCCTTTATTTCCTGCAGTGCCCCCCGTTTTCAATCCACCCTTTACATTTGCAGCACAGCCCCCTTCATTTTCTGTGTGCCGCCCCGTTTCTTGCAGTGCCCCCTTTATTCCTCCCAATTCACCCCGTTTTTCGCAATTCACTCGTCATTTTCGCACCGCCCCCTTTGCTTTTTGCACAGCCCCCACTCTGCAATGCCCCCCCCTTACTCCTTGCCCAGCGCCCCGTTTTTTACAGCACAACCCCTTTATTTTGCCAATTCACCCCATTTTCTCATTGCCCCCCCCATGTTTCCCATCGCAACCTCCTCCCCCTCCCTCACCCTCTCGCGCCGCCGCGCAGGCGCACTCCCGCCGCTCTCCCCTCTCACGAGGGCGGGGCGTTGCGCGCCCGCGCTCAAGCCCCGCCGGCGGTCCCGAGGCGCGCGCCCGTGGGGGGGGTGCAGTGCGCGTGCGCGGGGCCGCTGCGAGAGAGGCGCGGAGCGGGGGGGGGAAGGGGAAGGAGAAAGGGGGGGGCGGGGGGGCAGGAGCCGCGCTGCCGCTGACGGAGGAGGAGGAGGAAGCGGGAGCGAGCGAGCGAGGGCCGCGGCGGGGGGGGGCAGCGAGGAACAGAACCCTCGGCGGAGGGGGAGCCCGCGGCCCGGCAGCCAGGGGGCCCCCCCGCAGGGGATGGTGTCGTCCGCCGCGGGGGGAGGCAGCCGGCGGCGCTGAGGGCGGCAGGGCCCCGCGGCGGAAGAGGCGGAGGGCGGCGGGGAGGAGGCGGAGGAGGAGGTGGCGGCGGCGGCGGGCAGCGAGCGGCGGCCGGCAGCGCTGCGCGGGGAGAGGCGGCAGCGAGCCGGGGCAGGGGCGGCGGGCTCGCCCCGCGCCGCGCAGCATGGTGCGGGAAACCAGGCACCTCTGGGTGGGCAACCTGCCGGAGAACGTGCGTGAGGAGAAGATCATCGAGCACTTCAAGCGGTGAGTGCGGAGACAGGGGGGGAAGGAGGCTCCGGCGCGGCCTTCCCGCGCCTTCGGGTCGGTGTCCGCAGCCGCGGCTGCCCTGGCCCTCGGTGTGGGGGAAACGAGGGTGAAAAAGCCATCGAAGGTGGAAATAGCGGGGAGGGAGCGGGGGGGGACGACGGGGCCGCCGCGGCCTGCGGGGAGCAGGAGGGAAACAAAATCGCTGTAAATAACCCCGCGCCATGGCGAGGAGCGTCCGCAGAGGGACGGCGGCGTGGACGGGCCGAGGAGCATCATCCCCGTGTGATAACACCGGTAATAGCAGCGCCGGCGGCTGAGCACAGGGCGCAGGCGAGGAGCAGCGTGTGGAAGCGGTGCACGGAGTGGATCTCGTCCCGAGGGGTGCGCGGTGCCGGAGGCAGCCCGAGCTTGGCCATCTTGCTTTTTTAACCGTCGTTTTTCACCATTACCCAACGTTTGGAGTTTTCTCTCGATATTTCCCCGCCTTTTTGCCGTGTTTTTCTCCGCCTTGGAGCCATGAGGATGCTGCGTGTGTGTGTGTCCCGCAGCGAGCGGTGGGAACCGAAGCGGCTGCAGCAGCGAAAACGGGACTTAAAAACCCCCGAAATCACACAGACCCCCATGAGGAACACACGGGATTCCTGCCCGCGGGAAGCGCTCCGGACTCCTTACGATATCGTGGCTTTTTGGGTCGTCTTTTCCCCGTTGTTGTTGCGGAGGTTAATCCTGCTCATAAGGAAGTAGTAGCTGTTTGCATGGTTGTGTTTTTTTCCTCCTCCCCGTGTCTTTTCATGCGAGGAGGAGGAGGAAGAAGAAGAGGAGGCGGCGGCTTCTCCCCTCTGCCTCAGCAACACCTTTTTCCTCGGAAAACGCGCAAAGTTGATGGAATCTTTTATTTTGAATCATTTTTAGGGGAAAAAGAAGGTGAAGAGCCCCGGGGTGGCCGCTCCGCTCGTGGTCCTCCAGCAGGGCTGTTACACACCCCCCCAAAGGAAAAGGATTTTAATGCTTCCTTTAATCTTCCTCCGTTGGAAAAATGACGGCGCGTCCTTAATAATGAGTCACCATGGGAAAAATAGATGCGGTGACACTGAGGGGGAAGGAAGGTCCCGGCTCCTGCTCGTACCCCCATCCTCACAGCACCTAAAACGGTGTTGGGCCCCGGTTGAGGTGATGGGTGCAGGGAGGGACCCCCGGGGTCTCCTTCATCCCCCTGGGCTGCATCTGCAGCAGCAAAGCTCCATCCCGGCATCGCCAGCACTGGTTTAATGGAGCTGTTGCTTTTATTCTCCCCCTCAGCCCACAACACGGGACCGTGGTTCAGTGCTCGAGGTGGTTTGTCTCATCCATCAGTCCGGGTGCCGTGACCCAGCGCTGTACAAAGACACGGGTTTTGGGGGAGAAAACCCCGCGCTGGGGTTGTTGGGTTGATTCCAGGCATGGCTGACTTAAGGAATAGGCACTCGAAAATGGGAATCTGACATTCGTGGGTCTTGATTTTGTCCAGTTCTTCTCCTTTTGTAGGATGTATTGAAGCAGGGAAAAAGTTGCTATGGTACTGTTGCTTGGAGATGGATGGGAAAAAATGGCAGGCGCTGAATTGTTAATTCCCTTTTTTTCTTCATGGCTGTTTTTACCTTCCCGAGTTTCAGTCGGAGGTTTGGGAAGGGGATTTGCAGCCAGGCAACCCCCCATTCCTGCAGTTTCTCCCTGCGTTTCCCAAACTGCTTTTTAACCGGGATTAGTGTGCTCGGAGGAGGCTGATCTCCTGCAAGTAAACACGGATAAAATACGCTTCCCGTGGTTTGGCTGTGGGTGCAGGGGGGGGAAGTGACACGTCGCCTGTGTAGCGCTTTTTGGGGGTGCCAACACCTCGACGTTTGTGGGTGTAGAAGTGGCGAGGGGTGTAGGTTGAGTGTGGTTGTGGGCTCGGTGTGTAGGTGCTGTAGGTGGACAATGGAGCAAGGCTTCCTTTGTATGCTGGTCCTCGCGGGGGGGAAGGGACACGTTACACAAGGATTGCGTGGCGGGTGGGGGGTATATCCATAGGGAAGGCGGTTGCCTCTGTGTGCCGTGGTGGGATGCGGGAGGCTCCCTCCTTGGGAAGGATGGTTTAGTTTGGAGGGAAAGTCATTTCGGATAGAGCTGGGCTTGGCAAATCCCAGTTCCCACCCATCCCCCAGCCTGGGAGCAGGGTGAGGAGGGAGCTGGAGGAAGGGTTTGGGGAATCGCTGCCTGGAATCTCAGCCGGGAATTCTGTGATACCCCCAAAGCCTCTGTGCAACCCACGGCAGTGTTTGCTTTTCCCCTTTCCTTGGGAGACGCTGTCACATCCATATTAAACCCTGTGCACAAGCGGTCCTGCTGTTGCACAGCCTCTGCTAGGGGCACGTTGGAGAGACACAACCATTTTGTGTGTAAAGCAGCAAAAAAGACTCCAAAACCTTAAACCCCAGCGGGCATATCCAGTGTGAGGGGATCGCTGCTTCTGCCCCCACTTCAGTGAGCCACTTGCTGTGGGAACTGCTGGGTTCCCAGTCTCGCCATTCTTCTAAGGGATGAATTAAGATGGAAGAGGTGTTCTCAGGAAGTGCATTTTGGGTTTTGCAGGATGCTCCTGATTGGTTTTGTTGAGTGTGAATTGAAATGATACCTTTTGCTTATGGATCCTTCGAATATTGAAGCTGGTCTCAAGAAGCACCAGCGTATGGGAACAGTGTTGGTTTTTTCCTTAAACCCCCATTTTTCCAATCTCCATATTCAAGGGAATTGCAAACAAAACCCCAAACCAAACCCTGGCTTTTTGTGCTTTTGAACAAGTTGAGATTGTTCCAGCCTTTCAGTTCTGCACCCAGGTATTCCCTCTTAAGACCTTCTTCCTAATGCACTCTCTTCTCTTTCAACTGAGTTCTTAAGGCATTCCCAAGTAGGAGAGCTGGGATTGGGAATCTGCTGCTCAGATGGAATAAGCAGCAAATCTGTGTGAGGATGTTGGGAAGGGGCCTGGGTGCTCAGGGGGGCGGTGGGTTCACCCCATCACTGCTGTCTTGACCAGCAGGGTGAAGAGTCATTCACCATCATTGAACCAGATGCTCAGCAGCTTTGCAGAACAAGGGGACTAAATATAGTAACAGTTGTCCCCAGCACACTGTGGCCTTCCATGGCTTGTTTTTCCCTCTGTGTTTTCTTCCAGTTATCTGAAAGACCGTGGCTTTATCCCTTTATTGGTGTTTTAAAGGGCAAAGAGGAGTAAAAGCCTCTTAATTATGAAGCATGTGACTTTGGTATGCCAGCTCCCGTTCTGTGGGAGAATTGAGACATTCACAGTGGCAGCGGAGTCCAGGAGAAGCTCTGGGTTCCAGGAAACAGATGTGCTCCTTTGAAATCATTAGAAATAAATTGTGGATCAGCTCAATCTTGGAGAAGACAAATAACTGTTACGGAGGTTTTTTGGGCTGTCCGGCTTCACATTGTTCTGATTTCTGTGTTGGAGGAGATGCCTTCTGGGGTTTGCATTTCCAGCCTAGGAGTTGCTCTGCAGGACAGCTGAGTGTGTGTTTGTTTTCACTAACTTCCAGAGCACTCTTGGTCAGTTTACATGGAAATGCTTTGTCTGATGCCTGGGAGTGTAAATTCAGCCTGGGAGAGTGAAACCTCTGCGCTTTCTGCTCCCTACATCATCCCTAAGGACTAAGGTGGAGTAGAGGGGCTGTGGTCAGCTCCTCTATGGGTTGTGTGCAGAAGAGTGAGGATTACTGCTGTGTGCTGGCTTGCAGCACCCAGAGGGAGAGCCCTCCGTGCTGCTCCAGGATGGTGGCTGTTCCTGCTGGTGCCTCTTCCCACGTTGGACATCAGCAGGTCTGCAGTGCCTGTCCATGGGAGCAGGCTGCAGTCAGCAGTAGTAGCACTCCTGATCTTCTCTGATCTGATCTGAGCCTTTTATTGCTTATAGCGGTGTAATAGTTCTTGGACATCACTTGTGATGCAAACACATGAATGGTTGTACTGCATCAGCTTTGCATAAAGAGATCTCTATGCAGGTTGTTGTTGTTATTTTAGGAAGATACAGAAGTCAGGTGACAGAATGAACTATTCCTGTTCCTGTCTTGATTTGTGTCATTTTGATGTGATGGTGTTTTCACAGATTAAGTTCCAGCCTTTTTGGAGCCTTTAAAAGGAGGGGGAAAGGAACATTTATGCTGGTGCTTTGCTGATGTGATGTTTAGAATGGGGCAGCATCAGGTTTATTTGCGCTGTGTTTCATCTCTCCGGTAAAGTCATCTTAGCTTTGCAGAGCATGAACCCCAAGAAGATCATGGGAGGACATCTGGTTGGGGGTTAGGGCAAGAGGATTTAATCCATTGCCCTGAATTGGAAGGGAAAGAAAGGTGTGGAAGGCATAGGTGAGTCCTCATGTCTCAGGTCTTGGTCGGTTCCTGGTGGAAGTCGGCCTGGCACTGGTGGTAGGTTCATCAGTCGGGTGGCTGGTTGAGGACTCGGTGGTGCTGGTTCCGGTGGGGGCTCTTCTCTTTGTTTTCCGCTGCATCTCCTGTAATAACTCTTACTTCTAATACCGATCCACTGTAAAGCAGCAGCAGCAGCATCACCCCTGTGGTGTTCTGGGGGTGTTGCTGGGCCGTGTTTGTCTGCAGCCACCTACTTCTTCCCCCAAGAGTGACTCACGTTGAAGGTTCATGAATCCCCTGGCTGTGCTGAGTGTGCTCTGGCAGGCACCTGAGGTGGCAGCTTGCTGACGCCACGCTGGCCGAGGAGGTGCCTATATAATTGCTTCAAAGAAACTTAATGAAAAGCCACAAAGAGCCTAGATTTGGACTCGGCTTCTATGAAGCGTTTTTATACGCTGAGCTGTGTTACAAAGATAAGCTGATGTCACTCGGTTACAAAACTCTGTCATCTGCTGAGCCTTGCTGGCATGGTTTCTTCTCTGAAGTCTCTTCAAAGGTCCTGGCTGTGCGTGTTTGTGATTTGATGAGAACAGCTTCTGTTGTCACTGAGCTGCTCCAAAGCGATGGTGGCTTTTGGTGTTTCTTCCCGTTCTTCTAAATTCCTCTGGCACAACGGGATTTAATCCTCGTGCTGACGGCAGACTCGTGTGTTGAGGACTTACCGGCCCGTGCGAGGCTTACGGAGGTACTGAATCCGTTCAGCAAGTTAGGACAGGGAGTGAGCAAAGGCTTGGATTTGCTTTGTGCTAGCCTTGTTGGCTGTTTTCCCCCTCCTTGCTCCTCAGAGGACAGCAAATGATGCCAGGTTCTCCAGCAAATGACCTTGTTGCCGTCTGAGGTATGTCCAAAATTAGGTCCTCGTCTTCACTGAGGGCAAAGAGGCGCTCGGCGGCTTTCCATAAAAAAGGAAGTAAATACCCAAATGAGGAGAGGGCAGGTTGCAGGCTTTGGAAGTGTTGGTGAGTCAGGAGGAACCTGGGGCTCCTCCGGAGTTCTGTTTTCATCAGCTGATGTGTCACAACCACAGGCTGTCCTGCTGTTGTCAGCTTGTGAAGAAGAGGAAGAGATGCCTGTGTGCGTGAACATGCACTTGAGGGACAGCAAGCATCAAAACAGGCTTCAGGAGGTGTTTGGGAGGGGATGGGACTGAGGGTCCCCCTCTTGGCTGGGTCTGGAGTACTGAAGGTCTCGGGAGAGGTGCTGGTGCTGGGGTGGGTGCTACCAGAAATAAGCACTTGTGAGATGTTTTGCACGTGTTCTTGGTTAAGTTCAGTGAACTTGCTGAGGGCTGAGGACGCCCTGAAACCGAAGGCTGCCAGGGCAAACATTCCTGAACAATGAACTGGGGAATAAACTAGAAAATATGATTACTCTCCGTAATAAGATTCGGAGTTGAGCTGCATCTTCGCCATGCCAATTTAGCAGTCTCGTGGGAGGAATATGAGCCTGAAGATGGAAATTCGCAGTGCACAGCCAGCCTTGCTGCTTGCCCTTGCATCAGCCTGTGGTGGTCTGCAGGCTACTGAAGCAGTTAATGAAAGTCACACAAAAGCTGCTTCTTTTTGTTGCCCAAGCTGATAAATCGGTGTTTTCCCACCTGGTGATGGTACCCGCTGGGGTAGCATCCTCATCTGGAGGTTTTCCTTGCTGTCTGCCTGGTGAGTGATGGCGTCTCTGGTCTTCTTGAGCCTGAAAAGCCATCTCCAAGGCTGTTCTGCAGTAATATATGAAGACATGCTGAAGGCTTCCGCACGATGACTAAAGCACAGCCACTGCTTTCTGCATTTCCATGGTTATTGTTTAACCTGTGAACACCCCGTAATGGTCCCGTGTGATCTGTAAAATCTGCCCTGTGAAGATAACATCCTTTGGTAAAAGAACAAACATTGTCACAGGCTTTCATAAATACACCAGGATGTGTTCCAGGGCCTGCCGCAAGCCCATCTGGTGCAGGGTGGAGTGGATATGGAGGCAGCGTCTCTGTATTGGGTTAAAACAACAGCAGAGCATCCCCAAAGGTCCTTCTCAGGTCGGAGTCTTCAGAAGCGTGGCCTGCGGCGCTGCATGGGGCTGGCTCTGGCTGCAGTTTGTATATTCACACCGTGTGCCAGGTCCAGACGATTGTGATGATTGGGGTGAAAATGCAGCAGAATCGGATGTGGAAGGAACATCAGTTTTCCACTCAGACACACGCTCGTCATGGGGGAAGAGCAGCAGTCTGTCTTAATGACCTCCTGTATAGACTCAGGTGCCTTTTAAGAACAAAAGGAACCTCTTTTGCTTCCTTTCTGTTCCCCTTTTTAATGAAGCTTTAGCAGCTTAAAACTGACAGCACTTCTGCCTTTCTTTTTAAGCACACTTAGCTCTGAAGTGTGAGCTTCCAAATCTGATTCAGAATGTCCTGAACGTGCTCTCATCTCAGCACTGAAAAGCCAGCTCAGTCCAAACATCTCCAGAATGAGTTTGAATAGGTGGTGTGCACTGCTGTCTGTTGGATACCGATGGCTCTCTCTGCAGCCTTGGGGGTGTGTTCCTCCTGGGTATCCCTCTGTCCAAATGGAAGAGCTTGTATGTCTTTGGTTATCTCCTGATGGAAATGGGAGCTGGCGTCCAACCAAGTTCTTGTCACGGAGGTGGTCAGGTGCCCAATCAAAGCTGTGTCTGAAATGATCTTTTAGCTCAATAAAAAGGCTACTGCAGGATGGTAAATCATTAGGTTTGTCTCTTAGCAAGTGGTGAATCACCTTGAGCTTCTTCCCAGGCACAGGCTGAGCTGGCTGTGTTTTCTGTCCATAGGATTCATTGAGGATAACTCAGTGTCCTTGTCACAGATCTCCCCAACTGTGGTGTACGTGTCTGTGCTGAGATGCTTGCTGCTTCCACGCAGCACAAAGCCCCGAGCTGTGATCCCCCTTCCTCCATCCCCATTACCAGCAATGCCTGCCAGGAATCACACAGAGGCTTATTGAAACGTTCCCTCTTCAGGCTCCCTGTGGCAGCTGTGGGTGACCTGTAGTAGTTAATAGGGCAAAGTAAGAAAAATACATCGCACGTTGTTTGGTTAAAGGAGTAGTTTATGGAGGAAAACGGTCTTCCGGCCTCATTAGCATCCGGACTGGGAGGAGAATAAAAGCTCAGGATGGACAAGTATCTCCCTTGTCTATGTACTCAACATCTGATTCAACTTCAGGGGCTGAGCTTGTGTGTGAGACGATGCTCTTGGAAAGGCAGCTCAGCGTGCATCGAGGCAGCGAATGATCCACACAGGAACCACGTTGTAATCAACGTCAAAGCAGCCCTTTGGTCTTTTCCTGACTCTGGGACAACTTGTTGGGATGGTTGGTAGCAGAGAGGTTTTACCATGTTTAAAAACAAACCCAGCTCCAGCACTGGTGCTGTAGACCACAGAATCATAGAGCAGATGCTGCTCTGGTTGTGAGTATTGCGCGATCTGCCGGGCTTTGGCAGCAGTTGGGCTCAGGAAGCAGCTCTTCCTCTACCTCCATTCAGGGATTACAGTCCCTTGGTTGTGCCGGCAGTTCATGCCTGGCTCGGGCCAGAGTGATGTTTGAAAACAAGCGTTTCAGGGTGAAGCTGATCACCTTTAATGAGGGAGCAGCTTTCCTGGCGGTTACGGTGATGTTCCCAGGCAGTGCATGTGGCTGTGTCCTGCAAGGAGCCCCGTTGGTCTGGTAGCACCTCAAGAGAAGGGGCTGCTGAATCCTTCGCTGTTGTGAGGCCTCCTTTAGGTCAGTTCCTGGAAACAAAGTGAGAAACCTCCCCCATCCCTGTGGTGACGCTCAAGTAGCCTGTTTTCAGCTCGCCTTTCCCAACCCCTAACTTTGTCTTGCATCACCAGAACAGCCATTAAAGTCCGGCTCTGGAAGGAGCTCTGTGGGAAGTTTCATGCTGTTGCCTATGGAGAAAGCGCCCGGAGCACAGGTAGTCCCTGCAGACAGAGCACCCGCGTGGTGCCCGTCAGCAGGAATGCTGGCTTCCTTGGGCTGACACATGGCTCGCGCCGGGCGTTGCGCTGCCGCTGGGTTAGTCACAGGAACAAGCACTTTCTCCAGGGCGATGGGAGCGGTGAGTCACGGAGCAGCAAAACAACACTTGCACATCTGGAGCTGGGTGACTGCGGCAGGGCAGGAGCAGCTGCCAGCGGGAGCCCAGGATAAAGCCACGGAGGGGGCTGGACTGGCTGGGAACCGGCTTTGTTTTCGGGGTGATTTCCTTTGTTTTCAGGAGTCTTCCGTAGCGGCTGTAGGGACAGGACAAGGGGAATGGCTTTAACCTGCCAGAGGGGAGACTGAGATGAGCTCTTAGGCAGAAGCTCTTCCCTGTGAGAGTGCTGAGGTGCTGGCCCAGGGTGCCCAGAGAAGCTGTGGCTGCCCCATCCCTGGCAGTGTTCAAGGCCAGGTTGGACACAGAGGCTTGGAGCAAGCTGCTGCAGTGGAAGGTGTCCCTGCCCATGGCAGGGGTTGGAGCTGGGTGATCTCAAGGTCCTTTCCAACCCAAATCATTCTATGTGATGGAACTTCTTTTTTCCTCCCTGCTTTCAAGATTGTAACCTTTTAGGAGTAGGTGAGGTTTTGGGGTTGGTGATGTGACTGCAAGTCCTTGACTCCGTGGCTGCTTTCTGTTAGAAATGCATTTCAAGCTGTCCAGCCTGAATTGAATCCGGTTGCTTGTGCAAACCCAGCTGTGGTTCTGGGGAGAAGGAGCAATCCCACCACTTGGCATGGTCTAAGAGACTTCGGCAGTCTCTTTGTTTCTACTGCGATACTGATTTCTGGCCAATGTACCAAACCTTGGAGAGGGGGTTGTAAAGTTTGTGCTTCTCTGGAGCCAGGGAGCACCAAGACTCACGAAGCCTGGAGATGGTGTGTATTGAAAGCACTCTGCAGCATGGCAGGGAGACCATAATGTTCTGACTCTGCATTTTCTTCCATCTGCTGCTGAATACATGCAAAGCAGGGCTTGGAGCAGCAAAACCGAGGAGGGGAATTACCCTTTTATGTAAGAATGAGAAACTTGATTAATTGAGAGATTCCCCTGCAGTTGCGATGCTGCACGTTCTTAAACCGAATCCAAACAAATCCTAAAATCAGGCATGCAAAGGAACAGGCTGGAGCAATCCCTCTGCAGAAGGCACTTAATGGAGCCTATTGCCACTGGTATTTTTAAAGCAAGTATGCAGATTATGCTTTAAGCTGGAAGAAAAACCCGCCATGGAGATGGAATTCAGGGGCTGTCTGTGTAGCATGTAGCAACCTGGTAGCGTGCATCTGTGTAGGTTGGTGGATAGAGCGTCACAGCGCATTGTACTTGATAGAACAGAGCCCAACATGCAGAGTTTCTGCAGATTTCCAACCTTTTTGGGCTTCAAACGTAATTGTATTTATTCTGACCTGCTTGGGAGAGCAAAATCAGAGTGATCCTGCCATGCCTGTGCCTCTTCCCTAATCAGTTTTGAACCCGTAAGCCGGTTTCAGCTCAACTTGAGGGTGAAGGGGATGCTCGTGGTCTCGGAGATGAGACGTTCCTTTGCGTTGTGTGGAAACAAGCGGTTTTAATAGAGGAGGGAGACTTGGTTAGTGGCCCCATGGAGAGAAGAGCTGCAGTGAGACTGCAGCCCTTATTAGACATTAAAGAATCCACATGGGAGAGAGGTGTTCCTGACCGTGGGAAAAGCTGCAGTGGGAACTGGCAGTTATTGGATGCCGGAGAATTCGACCTCAAGACATGCATCCGTAAGAAATGAGTCCTCATTATTTCTGCTCACAGAGCCACTTTGATTTCTGTATTTTTAATAACACGTATAGCAATGGGCCCTGCTGCGGGTGCTCCATGGGTATCCTTCACTGTACAGAAGCGACAGCTGGGAAAGGTGACTTAATACCACAGGTTCTGCCTCTTTCCTGGCATTGGGAGCAAGCAGCTCGCATGGCTCAGCTACACTGGGCAGCTTCACCTCGGGAATTTCGGGTTCAGCCCTCCATTACAGCCCAGTTAGGATCTGCCTCCTGACAAAGAAGCCTTGTGGCCTGCGGCCGGTCTGATGCAATGCTGGGCTTGCTTGACGTTGCAGGGAGCTGCTGGCTTGGGCGAGGATGTGCAATGCGGCCCAGCGAGGTGGTGTGTGGAGTGCTGAGGTCAAGCTGAGGCTCTTCCATTATTCATACAGCCTGATGTAATCCCAGTATCCCAAGCGTGGATTTGTCTCCCCTCTGTCATCTTCACCCTGAAATGTTGCTAGGGCTCCCTTTGGGTGTTGCATTGGAGCTGGTGCGTGCCTCGAGGAGGGGATGTACCAATAGTCAGGTTACACCTGATGTGTACACACCAGAACAGCTTATCTGTGGCAGAACTGTCACGGGGATTGCAGAAGCATTACCTCATGTGCTGGCTATGGGAAGGTTGCTGCCCGCAGCAGCAGCCGTGGATAAACTGCTTTGAATACTCTGTCCCCTCTCTGCTGGTACATCATAACTTCATTTGTGCATTAATCCCTCAGCAGGATCCAAAGGGTGACTCTGCAGTAAAGGCAGAAATAAAGCGTCATAATTAGGGATCGCTCTTACTTTGTGTCTTAAAATGGAGCGTTCAGCTGAGCCGTAAAGCAAGAAGCGAGGGCTTATTTCAGCACAGAGTTATCTCCAGGACTATCTGATCCACCGAGCGTGTTGCGCTTAAATACCGGGGGGGAGCAGGAGCAGCAGCGAATGTGCCTGTGCTCGCTTGTTGGTTTCCTACTTTGTCATCTCTCTGGGAGGGATTACGGGCGCAGACAAAGCCCCGGCTGTGTGCGGTGCGTGGCAGAAACCTGTGCTGTGTCCGTTAACAAAACCCCTGCTTGTAGCTGGCGTTGGAGGGGTCCTGTGTGCTGCTGGGGGCTGAAGGGACCTGCACAGCGTAACACCGGAGTCAGATGGGGGGAGCTCTGGTTGTGCTCTGTGACCTGGGTCACCGTTCCTACCCCTGGATGTTGAGGTTGCCCTGAAGATCTCTGTTGCCAGGAGGAGAGCTGTAGAGAATGCCCTGAAGAACGTTGTTTTTCTCCCCCCAGAGGTCGAGGAGCCAATAAAGATCACTCTAAACAGGTTTTAAAGCATCTCAGATTGCAATCTAGCAAATTAGGGGAGCTGGGTAATTAGGGCATGTTTCTGAATCACTGCTGTCGCAAGGGCTGCTCTTGGTCTGGCTTGAAACCAGCGCTGTTGTGACGCGAGGAGCTCTCATTTTGCCTGCCTGTGGGAAGGTGAAGGTTTTCAAAGCCTTGCGTCGTGGGGATTTATCACTTACTGATGAATTCTGCTGCTTGTGGCCATCCCGAGCTCCATCCGGGCTGCTCAGGATGGCTTCTTGTTACGGAAGCAGCAATTTGTCTACACCAATGCCTGCAGCACTGGCAGAAACCAGGAGGAGCTGGAAGCTGTTGTGCAGCAGGATGACATAGTTGTCATCATGGAAACGCGATGGGATGACTTGCACAACTGAAGTGCTGCAGTGCATGGCTACGGATTGGTTGGAAAGGATAAGCAAGGGGGGAGAGGTGGGGGGTAGCCCTGTGAGTTCAGTAGTGTTTTGATGGTCTAGGGCTTGATGGTGGTGATGACAGGGTCGAGTGTTTATGGGCACAGTTGGGGTACCTGATTGTAATGGGTACAACAGGGCAGAGATCATGGTGGGTATCTGTTCTAGACCACCCAACCAGGAGGAGGAAGCAGCCAAAATATCTTGTAAGAGCATAAGTCTCACAATCACTGGCCCTTCTTCTCATGGGAGGCATCAACCTACCATATATCTGCTGGAAATACAGCACAGCGGAGAGGAAATGGCCATGGAGGTTCCTGCAGTGTGAAGGAGATCTTCCTGACCCAGCTGGTGAGGGAGCCAGCGAGGGGTGTTGCCTGCTGGTCCTGCTTGTGAACAGAGGACTGTGGGTGCTGTGATGTCTGGAGGCTGACTTGGACACAGTGGTCATGAAGTGACGTTTTCAGTTCTTGGGGAAGTCAAGAGCAGGGTCAGCAGAACCAAAGCTTTGCCTTGGACTGCCTGAGGGCGGACGTTGGCCTCTTTAGGATCTTGGTTGACAGCATCCCTTGGGAGGCAGTCCTGAAGGGCAGAGCAGTTCAGGAAGGCTGGGCATCCCTCAAGGAGGATCTCCTCAAGGCACAGGAGCAGCCTGTCCCATGAGCTGGCAGTGATGACAACCAGACTGGCTGAGCAGAGAGCTTTGGAACTCGGGAAGAATAGGAGAGTTGATGGCTTTTGGAAGAAGGGAGATAAGGAAAGCCAATACCATACGTTGATTCTCCTCTGGAGGCTGCTGGAAGTGGTCCATCCATTGCTGCAGCCTTTGTGCTAGTACCCTCGTCCTCGTGGGTTTGGTCACTAGAACCTGTTTGGAGGAGGGTTACAAAGCGGCACTGCCAGGCTCTTGAACAGGGCAGGTCCGTCTGTGTTGGGTAAATTCCCATAGGATCTCCACCACAATCCTGAGTAGGCAGTTTCCAAATCTCAGCATATGTAACTGATGTGTCTGCATTGATTTCTGCTGTTCTGAGTGTGCTGGTGTGCTGGTTCCATGTGCTCTGGTGCCCTTAGGAAGGCTCCAGCCTTCAGCCAACTCTGGATTAGGCTCTTGGTTATGAGTCGTGTTGAGTTGTTCATGAATCACACTGCTTTTGGTCTCCCCCCACCAGTGTCCATGTGTGTGTTGATGTATTTGTCCTGGCGCATTGGAGATACCCTTTGACAGACTCCCTGGGGTTTTCCTATGGCAATGAGTGTTGTGCCTCATTGCCTCACAGGTCCCTATGTTTGTTGAAGTTGACTTCAAGTGTAGTTTTCGAGGATGCTGGAATGCTGCTGCTTGTTTCTGCCCTGATACATTGCAGTTAACTGGCATTGTTTCCATCCCAGCCCCGCGCTGGTTTCGGTGTCTGCTGCAGACCAGCTGCTTTGTTTATGGCAGGACCCAAGGCCAATAATGTGATCTGTGCATTTTTAGGTGTTTTTTGCTTACAGTCCTTTATTCGTCTGTATCTATGAGCTCTTAAGCCTTCCTTCCATGCTGGGCACGTGATGATGCAGTCAGAGATGGAACTGAATGCTCTGTGTTACTTGAAGCAGACTAATTCCTTGGGATGCTCAGGTCTGAAGGTGGTGAAGTGCCGTCTGGTATCACTCTTGATGTGAAATTCCCTTTCTAAAAGCAATTTAGAAGAATGTAAGCATTTTTCATGGCAAGTCAACTATGGGGCTGTATTTCCTTTATTAACGCCTCCTTCTTTCGGAATGCCAGTGTAAAGACGTGAGTTCCTCGGTGTTGCTGGCTCAGTATTAAACCCAGTGACTATTAAACCCTGCTGATGTGAATGTCTATGGTAGCAGAAGACCCTCGTGCTGGTGTTCATGGAGTTAACAGACTTCAGCAGCCTGGTGGCAAACCCCAGTGGTGCTGGCGATGGCAACTACTTCATGGCATCTTCAGTGTTTGCCCATCTTGTGCTCCCCTGTGTCTGGAGCAGAACCGCACGGGGAGATGCAGGACTAGAGGAGCCCCGAGCGTGGGGTGTTTGGCCTGAATCAGGGTTAGGAAGGAGGAGCGAGGCGCAGACATCTGGAGAGGTATTATTTCAGGTCACATTATGTAGTTACGAAATCACAACAAAGGGAGAGGAATGGGATTGGCCCAGAGCAGCTTCAAGCTGTGCGAGCGCCGCACTGAGCAGCGCAGGCCAGGGCTTGCCTGGCTCGTATCGCACCGCAGGAGGAAGGAGCTGGAGCGTGGCACGGAGAAGCCATCCTGCTGCTCGCATGGCTAAAGGTGTCCAAGTGAACCCAGTGTATTCCCATGTGGGGCGGTTTGAGGACATCTTGTCTTATGGCACTCTTAATGAGTGGTGCAGGAAGAAGCACAAACCCCTCCTGTGTTGTTTTTGATCTTGCAGTGTCTCTGGAGCGCAGTGTTGTGCTGGCTTCTCAATGGAAATACAGGGAAGTCTTTTACATTGGGCTGTAGCTGACCCTCAGAATTCTGTGGGTGAAAATGGTTGGGTAAAAAGGTCCTCAGAGGTGCTGAGAGGAGCTCAGTGTGAGAAACAGGGAGGTAATATGAGTGAGACTGGGATTTAGTTTAAGTTAGAAACCAGAATCTCCCCTGATTTCAGCCTACCTTTTCCTGTCATGTAGATACCAACTCATAAAGATCCTGATCCTTGCACAGCAGTTAAATCGTGTTTCCAGCTAAACGTTGGCTTGCTCTAAACATTTGCTGTCGGCTTTCTCGTAGTCCATCCTTTGTTTTAAAAATGCTTTCCCTTGGGAATAGCAGAGACTGTGTAGAAAAGTCAGTGTTTGGAGCAGGGACCTGGGATGAAATGGTTGGTTGGAAATGGGAAGGCCAGGAGGGCACTGAGGGTTAAGGGTGTAGGGTGAGGGGTCTGTGGCTGTGTCTGGGCCACACACTGCCCCTGGGGAGGAGGAACCAGCCTGGCCTGGCATTGGCGGAGGTTGTGCTTCCCAATGGAAGAGCTGGGGAGGAGGAGGAAGGGCTGGAGAGTGAGAGAAACACGCCAAGAAGCCATGCCAAGAGCGCAGAGACGTTTCAGCTGCTTGAATACAGAGGTGCTTTGATCTGCAGTGAATAAACCGATAATACTTAAGTTCTGAATTCCTTCTCTTTGTCTGAAAGCGGGATTAACGTGGCTTTGTCGGAGCAGTGATTATCCAGCAACTTTCCTGCTCCTAAAGGGCTGCTGGCTCTGTGTTTACAGCTGGGTGCTGGTGGAGGGGGTTGGTGCTGCCAATGGCTCCTGCACATCCTCATCTTCTCTGCTTCGGTTGGACTGTAAAACCCCGCCGAAAATCCTTACCGAATGGAGCAAATGATTAACCAGTGTGAGGGAAGAGGCACTGAAAGCCTTGTTTTCCTTAGGGCTGCGGGTTCGGAGCTGAGCGAAGGCGCCTCTTTGTTGTCTGCCAGCGATTGCAAAACGCAGCCTTCTTGGAAAGGGCTGACGCACAGGTATAGAGATAGGAGGTGAGGGGCAGAGGAGCTGCTCTGAGCGTTACCAAAGGTCGAATCGATGCCTGCCCTGGTCTTTTGTCCCCTCTTCCCAGCCCTCGGCATCCGGACAAAGGTTGCTCCTCGGAGCGCGTTCGCCTCCATCTTAACTTGGATCTGTGTAAGGGAACGGATTCCAGACAGAATCATGGGTCGTGTTTTTTTGCCTCTTGCAATGTATTATTGTGCTGCAGTAAACCCGTGTGGTGATGCAGCACTGCAGATCCCCCCCTCCTCTCCCCTCGATGCAGTCAGTCCTCCTCCCGGCAGCATCTGCCAAGACGGGAGCAGCTCGGAGGGACGCCAATGGGTGGGGACAGGCCGGATCACCAGACGGATTAATGCTCGCGGTGGGGGACCGCGGATGTGTGTAATCACAGGACCACGCTGGGGCAAGGGGAATGCAACCCTTCCTCTGCAGCAGCTGGCTTTGAGCGCTGCTGCCCGGTGTTCTTTCATCCCCCCCTTCTCCTGCTCCCTTTCTCCTCCCCCGGCTGCTCCCTCGCTTTCAGCAAAGACGATTGTCACAGATTAGCCTCAAGGCTCATCAAGGGTACGGTGCAGGACACCAAGCACAGCAATGTCTGCATGGGTGGATAACGGGTGGGTTAAAATGAGTGGGGTGACTTAGGACTGCAGTGGGATGCAGGAGGAGCCTCCCCCATCCATTCCTTATTTTGGGGGAAAAACGGTCAAATAATATTTTATTGAAATAAATTTTTACATTAGCAGCAACCAAAATGTACTTTTCCCAGTATAAAAATTAAGCCTCATCCAAAAGAACTGGGTGTGTGTTGGGTGAAGTTGTTGGTCCATGGGGAGCACATTACATGGATACTCTGGATCTTCTGTGCTCTCTGAGCAGCATTAGCTCAAATATTTGAACGCAATCTGGATTTTGGGCAGCAAAAGGAAAGATAATTGAGGTCTGTCTGTGTGTTATAACAACATGTACGTGGTGGGGTTTCATAACAGGGACGTGAAAGCACTGCCGGGACAGTGAGCGGGAAGGGAGTGTGTCCTGAGCCCACGTCTGATGGAGCTGGCAGGCAGCGCTGCATAGGAAGTCAGCAGGAGGAAGGTCAATCAGGATTTGGGGGTTTTGGAGTGATGTGAAAATGCTGATTCCTCCCCTGCCGTGCACCAAGTATGGGCTGGTGTTGCCAGACACAGAACATGTAAACAAGGAGCAGGAGGAAGGTACAAGTTGTAACCAGTTGCTCTGTGTCTGCGCTGCTTAGGAGAAAAGTCAGTGGATGCCAAGAGTTGGAGCACTCTGTGCTCTGACATCTTCCCTTTGTTGTATGTGGAGAATTAGAGCTGTAACACGGTTAGAGGGTGATGCCGACGAAGATACTTGGTTATTTTGCATATTTCTCGTCATTTTTAGGTGCTTATTTTCAAAGAAGCACTTTCCTGTTTTCCTTCCCCCTTCTTCCTTTCCTGTTCCTTCGCTCTTTACACTTGCCACGTCCTTTTTTCCCTTGCACAGATTTTAGTGACCATATCCTCTACTTTTCTGGTCTTTCCAAATCTTGCCTTCAAGGCAGGATAACCATATCCAGCTTCAGAAGAGTGTAGGCTGAGAAGTATCTTCCCTGCAGTCCCATTTACTGTTACTTGCTCGTTGCAGCTTTTAATTACGGTGAACACTGACCAGTGCATCGGTTTGGTATCACAGGTTAGGAGACTCCTGAGAGTTACCATCACTGTGCTGTACCCATGAGGACAAAGGCAGCAAGCTCTGCTCCGGACAGCTTTGGGGCAACCGTACCTTTTTGTGCCTAATGTGGCACCTTTGACGTGAAAGATGCTCTTGCTTGTGCGCATATTCCTTAACAGATAGTGCACTGTGTTTGGTGGAGTACAACCCAGAGAAAGATGAGGTGTAAATCCAAAGCAGATTAGATACAGAGTCTAGTAGGTCAGGTTGGGAGGGGAAGGCAGCAGTCAGCCAGGCAGGCTCTCAAATCCTGTTCAAGGATTAGTCATCCACAACAATGGGGAGATGTGAAGGTGTGTGGAAAGCCGTGTGTGCTCCACAGGCAGGCAGCTGAGGGAGCTTCTCCCTCCACATACTCCTCAAAACGTCTTTTCTTGTCTAAGATCTGCTTACGGCTGTTCAGCATCGTGCTACCTCTGAGAACACGAAGGTATGAGGAGTTCTTCATAGAGTTCATAAATATTCCTTGATCAGTTCTATATTTGTGTGTCAGTTTGTCAGTGCGCTCCAAAATATGCTTTTGGCCTCTTTTTCTCATGGATTTATTAATTAAAGGCATTTAACTTGCTTTGCTCAATGTAGGTGAAGCGAGCAACCAAAACGCGACGCGCAGCTCTTGGCTGTGGCTGTGTTCGTACTTCCAGTTCCATCCTCTGTGCTGCGAGTTGACACGAGTTGTGTAAAAACATCTTTACGTCAGGTTTTCTTGTGTGCACAGGCGAGTTTGGGTTTATTGTTTGATTTACATAGACCTTTACTCATCTGTTTGTGCCTGAGTTGCAGAAACTTGACATACATTCACCAGGGTGGTGTCACATTCCCATCAGCGTTCCTCAGTGTCCCTGTGGTGCTTCCTGGTCCATGGTGGGGGGTCTAAGCTTCAGCCCCAAGTGCAGCCTGGCCCAGGGGTGCCTGGTAGCTAAAAGGGTTTGAGATCAGAAACAAGGGGTAGAATAAAGACTTCTGTTTCAGTGCTGAATGGATTAAATATAGATGGGAGTAGTGGAATTGCTGTGTCAAGGTCATTTTCTGAAGAAAATTGTCAGGATGTCGTTGTATTTTTAACTGATGGTGACACAGTTTTGTTTTAATTGTGTCTCGCTCGTCAGATCAGAAGTGAGAAGGGCTGCTCTAATTGCAGGCACTTTCTGTTCCTCCCGCTCTGTTGTTATAAAAAGGGTGATCTTGCGGTAAGCGACCGAAAGGGAGGATGTTTAAATGCAGTAATGGAAAGTTAAAATGGCTTTTTCCCCTCCACAAATGGCTTTTTCCCTTTCTGAAAACACCTCTGCCAATCTCTGCTGTGCTTCGCGATTGATTTTCCTGCCGTGTGGGAAGGGCAAGCGGTTGGAAATGGATGTTGATTTTGCAGGAGGCAATGTTATTAATCACGGGCTGTTTCCACCAGCACTAATATTCCTGCTCTGCTCTGCTTTTCTTCCAGGTATGGACGTGTCGAAAGTGTCAAAATACTCCCTAAGAGGGGGTCGGAAGGCGGAGTGGCAGCGTTTGTGGATTTTGTGGACATCAAAAGTGCACAGAAGGCACACAACTCTGTCAACAAAATGGGAGATAGAGACCTCCGGACGGATTATAATGAACCAGGAACCATTCCCAGTGCTGCTCGGGGATTGGATGATACAGTTTCCATAGCATCTCGTAGTAGAGAGGTTTCTGGGTTCAGAGGAGGTGGCGGGGGGCCCACTTACGGCCCCCCCCCATCGCTTCATGCACGGGAAGGACGTTATGAGCGGAGACTTGATGGGTAAGTTCCAAGGTTTCTCTAGGCAGGTATTTTGTATTTGATATGGTGAGAAACACAAACTCGTATCTAGGGCCCCCAGATGGATTTAAAATTTTGGGAATTCTCTATGTTTCCTATTTTGGGTTGGAAACGGAAGTGATTTCTATCCCAGTGGCTGGTACCTTGTGGATCCATAGAGGATGTGTTCCGCAGCTGGTTGGATATCTACACTTGAAATAAGGTGGTTTTAAGATGGAAGATTTCCTTTGGCCAGCATCGATATTGGAGTTACTCTTTTCTAGAAGTAATGATTCCATTTCTTGGATAATATTAAGGCCTTGCTCGGATGTATCCCTGCTGCCAGATGGAGCTATCTTACTCTACAACATGTGGTGAAGTTCTCTGTGGAGTATCTTCGGAATACTAGAACCTAAAATGCTGTGAAAGCTCGATGCCTAGTTCTCAGCTCTCACTATACGCAGTGGGTATGTTAATTGGATTGTCACCACAAAATTCCTAGTAGACTCTAATGATACAGCCTCTTGGATTCTACAGACAACACTTAGCCATGGAGATAACGCTTGGATGGAGAAGACCGAAGGCAGCTTGTGATGGTTCCATTTTGGATCTACATCATTTCCAAGTTATTGGGATTATTCTTTCTGATGGTATTGGCAAAAAGAGATGATGGACATTACTAAATTCTGGAAATTATAGCCTTTTTTTTTTTAAATGTTGGGATAAGAACTACTGCCTTGAATTTATTGGATGGTATACAGTCAAGACGCCAGTAGCCATGGGGAGTGGATTACTATCTAGCCTCTTAAAAAGCTCTTTGCTGCTCCACACTAAACATACTTTAGCTTTAAGGACGTGGTGCTAATACCAGTTTGTGGATACACCAGTGCAAAAGGACTGGGCTGGATGGTTACAAAGGTTACAGAGGATGCCTGCTGGCCAGCAGCGATGAGAGCCGTGCAGCATTGGGTGATCTTCTACCAGCTGCTTGATTCAGACATAGGGCTGGAAATTAAAGTAATGGATCTATTTAAGTGCCTACTGTCTCAAGAAAGAAGGCTGGGGGTTTCAGAGTTACGGTTTCAGTCTGGGACTGCTTCCTTCCAGTGGAATTTTCCTTTTTTTTTTTTTCCTTTTTTTCTTTTTTTTGTCTTGTCACTAAGATTTTTTTAAATTTTTTTCTTGTTGGTTCATCTAAAATATCATTTGACACCCTTGCCCATTAAGAAGGTGGATTACCCCTGTAAGAGGGGCCAAAATTGGGGAAGTTATGTTCACAATTCTCTCCCTAGATTTAATTGGGAATATAGGTCGTGTTTCCACACTTGGAAAAGGTTGGTATGTCCTGCCCTGTGTATCTTAGCCCCTCTCCTAACCCAAGTCAAACCCTCTCTTTCCACTAACTCCAGTAGTACTTAGTACTAATAGATAAATACGGAAGCGCTGTAGCTGTTAGATTTCCAGCTCTGCTAGCTCCTCTGTCTGTCTTCTGTCCTCATGGATAAGGACTTTGTTCTTTTATGTCAGCTGTATAGCAGTAACCCTCTAGAAAATACTGCTTTTTCTCTTACCTCGTTAAAGCAGCTTTCACT
This sequence comes from Amazona ochrocephala, assembly GCA_039720435.1. NCBI lineage: Eukaryota > Metazoa > Chordata > Aves > Psittaciformes > Psittacidae > Amazona > Amazona ochrocephala. Next base: position 3,354,845 of record CM077894.1, on the reverse strand, counting down.
GATTAACACTCTGTAGGATGCTAAATGCAATGGTTGATATAAAATTGTTGATCTTGGTCCTTCAGAAGGGGGGGGAAGAGACATGTTTCTGTGCCAGATCCTGAGATCCAACATGCCATTGTTGCGAGCAAGAGATAATGCAAATAGAAAGGCAACAATGGATTTTGAGTGGATGTATAAGATAATAATGTTGTGTTGCACTGGTTGAGTAGCTGCTTATATATAATCTGTGAGGAAAAATGCAGGCAAAATATGAAGTAGCTCTGTAGAAAGCTTAAAAATGAGATGTAATTTAACAACAGAGGGTGAATATATTTAGAGCATTAAGGATCTAGTGATTCATTGGAGGAGGAATGGAGGGAACTTCCCGAGATGCTAATGGAAAAAGATTCAAATCCCATTTTCAGTTCATGAAAGCTACTGCGCTGTTTCTGCCATTTTAAATAGAAGGCAGAGCTGCGATGCAGGAGAGGAGGAGGAAGCACGAGGCAGAAGTGGGTTATTAGGATTCAGGGGGTTGAAGTGACTAATAATTGATTCTGAAGGATCAGAGAAGGCTGAATAAACGCAAGGTTGAAATGTCCTTCATGCGATGGATAATTAAATTCTTAAATTAACTTTGCCCACACTGACATCCTTAGAATTTTACAAGTATTTTTTAAACACTGAACGTGATCATTCTCGATTCTTTATTCTGCGGCTGTAACTCAGACGTACCGTCCCGGTGCTTGTCTAAATTGGACGACTAAACTATTTGTGATGCTCTTTTAACTTTTACCTGTCAGTTTTACTGTCTCTTTACTTGAGAGATCACACAAAATTTCTCAGAACATGGAGCCTTTCTCGATTGATGTACAAAACGTTTGAAATACGAAAACAAAATGGACTGTAGCTCCTTGAGAGCAGCTTGAGGAGGGTGTAAATTGTGTGATGGCAGTAACAACAGCAGACTCAACAAACAAAAGTACCTGCTGAGAAATGTAATTTGCACTCTTCATGCAGGGTTTTAGTATCTTCTGGGGGCCTGCATCCTAGAACTGAAGTATCCTGACATTAGGGATCAGGATGTTCTTTAGCTGATGAGAATGAAGTGTAGCGGCCTGATAAGAGCAAAATTCCCTCTGAGAGGATGAACTGCTTTAGAACAGCAACAGGAAACCCCCTGATTTTCCGGGTCTTCTCTCTGGGTTGTGCTACCCCTTTTGAAAGCAGCTTCTTACCTCTGGGTCATGCTTTGCACAGAGGCTTTCATGGCTACTGCCCACCTTGCCATGCCATTTTTGCAGAAGGGTAGTAAGAGCTCCAGTAATGAGCAAATTCAAGAGATGTTTTTGAAGCTCTTAAGCAAAACTGGAGGGAAAAGAAATAATTTTGATGTCCACAAACATGAAGTTTTTCCTTTTTATTGAATCTAAAATAAACCCCCCCACAACTTAAATGAGGATTCTGCACTGGAACAAGTGATATTTTTTCCCTGTGCAGGCAAGATGCTGGTCATGAAAGCCCGATACTGTGATTAAAACAAGATGATTGCTCAGCTTGATTGTATATGAATATAACTTTGGAGTCAAGTAAGATGTTTTTAAGTTCGTCAGCGTTTGCTTGATAGGTTATTGCTGTTTAGTGGAGAAGCAGTCGCAAAAATAAGTGCAGTGCTGACGTGAATGTTTGCATGATTTGCTTGGAGTTGTGCTTGCTCCTTTCTGATGGAATATTTTTCCCCCCTTCCTAAATGCAGGGCTTCAGATAACAGGGAGCGTGCTTATGAACATAGTGCCTATGGACACCATGAGCGGGGGACGGGAGGATTTGATCGGACAAGACATTACGATCAGGATTACTATAGAGATCCTCGAGAGCGGACTTTACAACACGGGCTCTATTATACTTCTCGGAGTCGAAGTCCAAACCGTTTTGATGCTCACGACCCCCGTTACGAACCTAGGGCCCGGGAGCAGTTTACATTGCCCAGTGTGGTACACAGGGATATCTACAGGGATGATATTACACGGGAGGTACGAGGCAGAAGGCCAGAGAGGAATTACCAGCACAGCAGGAGCCGGTCGCCGCACTCATCGCAGTCCAGGACACAGTCCCCGCAGCGCCTGGCCAGCCAGGCAGCCAGACCCACCCGCTCCCCCAGCGGCAGCGGGTCCCGGAGCAGGTCTTCCAGCAGCGACTCCATCAGCAGCAGCAGCAGTACCAGCAGCGACAGGTAGGTCCCGACCCGGGGCGACCGTTCCTGGGTGTTGCGGGTTGTTTCTGAGGCACGGTGAGGAGCTGTGAGTCAGGGCTGTGGAAGTAGAAGGTGTTTGGTGGCAAAGCGTTACTGGTGTAGAAGTAAAGCGGTGTGAAAGGCAGAAGGGCTGAGTTGGCACAAAACGGATCAGAGAATGGTGTTGCCGTGGTTAAATACTTTCCATGGTGGATCTGTGCAGCATCCGTCGGGCACTGCCTGGGCAGCATGGAGTGCATGGATGCTGCCTGTCTGTATGAGGAATTGGGAGCTCTTTCGTTTGCCAAGTGAAGGAATGAGCAAGTTTTAAGGTCAACTGCATTTTACAGGACGTGCTGTAAAACACTCTGGGAAATGATGGATGGTGGCGTTCAGTTTCCTGTCGTTCCTGTCGCCGCCAACATTTCCAAGGTTGATCTGTTCCATTTTCCCCCTGTTGCCTCGCAGCAAAAACTGCAGACTTGGAAGAATTAGAAAGAAATCATAAATCCAAGTGTGCATTTCCTAGTGATCCACCCACGGCCTTGGTTCTGCTTTGCTGTGGCTTCATAAACTAGTACAGGGGAAGAAAAAAAGTGCTGGAGCTAATCATTGGAATTCTGGTAATAATCTGAAAGGTGATGTTGGAGTGCCTCATGGATATTTAGCTTTTTCAGACTGAATTCACCCTAAAAGCGGCATGCAAGAAGGTGCCATTGCACCCGGGAAATGTTGGGTGAAGAGCTCCGAGGGGTTTGCAGAGTTGGAAACGTGTCCTTTGTGCGCCAGTTGTTTTCCAAAGCTGAAAGCACTAGTTCAGTGATTGTCAGTGTCATTAATAGTTGGGGTTGATTATCATTATGAATGGAATTCTGCCACTGGTAACTCTTAATTCGTTCTATAAACTCCTAACCTGCTCGACGCTGGAGTGTTGGCAAGGGTCGGATGGGCTGATGCTGGGGAGGGCAGGCAGGAGGAAGGATGACGAAGTTGAGAGCCGTGTGAAGATATATTTATTCCTTTTAATTCCCATTTTCTCCTCCTGGATTTAGAAATCCAGGTCCTGGTTTGGCTGGAGAGCAGGTGAGGAGAGAGGCTCCTCTGGAATGATTGAGAGGACTTTGGGCTGCTCTGCTTATTTCTAACACCTCTCTCTGAATGAGATCTCAGCACTTGGAGGAGGACAGCCCCTTGTCAAAGATCTTTCACACCTATTAGAGCTTGAAAGAAGCTGGTGAGACTTCCATTGGTCTCTAATAAAAAAAACCCAGAGAAGATGAATCAAAAGGAGGTCTGGTTACGTTTAAGGTTAAAAAATCCCAAGCAGGGAGAAATAAAACCTCTCTCCTCTGGTGCTCCTTTGTGCATTGCAGAATGGGTAGAAGGGAGTCCAAGAAACTCGTCATATTTATACAATGTCATTGTTGGGAGGTCGAGATGGGATGAAATAGTGGTTTGAATTGGAGAGGACTGAACGCGATCCCACTGGAACAAAGTGTTAGGATTAATCAGAAGAAAAGCAGCGCCTGCTGTGTGTTTCAGCGTTCCATCTTGGCAATTTCTAGTTGTAGTAATGGAAAACTAGATGATGCTCTGGGAGGAAAGGGAAATAAACATACTTTTTTCCTTATTAATGCAGAAATTGAGTAGAGCAAGTGGTGGATTCTGGTGTATTGAATTTTGAAGGCTCAGAAAGGAGTTTTACATGTTTCTAAGCAATGAGTTAGAGATCAATAAATATTTATAACTTTCGTTTGTAAAGCAAAACCCCAGCTGGCCTTAAAGCACAAGTGGACTTTTCTGTTTAATTTTTAACACGCTTTGAATTCAGCCTCAGACCCCAGGGGAGCAAAAGCCACCTTGTCCCTTCTCAGTGGCACTTGCTGTGCAAGATACTCAGGGATCATATACCCAGAGCAGGTAGAAACCGAGTTCCATTTCTGTAGCCTGGGTAGTAAATTCTGGCTGTGTCATCCCTGGATTGCTTTACCAAATCCCCTTATTTCTTGTTTCTGGAGTGGGATTTACCTGGAATAACTGAGGGTGGTTTGTTGTTGTCTGGGGAAGAACTACTTCTTGCAAATCAGACAGTATTTCTCGGGGATTTTAGCAAACTGGAGATCCTCTTATGGCTTTATTCTAAGTGGAAATGGCTGATTTTCTGATGCTATGAAATTACTGAGGTCTTTATATTTGTCACTCGGGTCTTGTCCTGGCCCTCCACTGGCAGGCTGGAAGAGGCAAAACACATTTGGCTCACTTATAGGTGGCTCCCTGTTTGGGGACAGTGGGGAACTCATTGGTGTTGAAACACTTGGGAGTGTTTCTGTGTGTGGCACCATCCTTCAGGCACCGTGAAAACCAGCACAAAGGTGGCAAAGGAGAAGTTGGGGCTTTATTCCATGTGCTTTTCAGAGAGCTGCATGAAGTGAATACGATTTTTGTTAAATGGAGGTGATCTTGCTGGACTGTAAGGTGAGGAAAGGGGCTCTGCAGGTTGTTTAAAGAAAACCAAGGTGAGTAAGCCTTTATTTCATAAAGGTTTGTTGTGTTGGGCTAAGCTTTAAATGTGTATTCGGAGGCCTTTACATGGGTGTGTAATGGGAGCTGCACAGGGGTGATGCAGAAGATAAGACCAAAAAGATCATGGTAAAAATAACCCCTGTTCTCTGCAGCAGGGCTCTGGGCAGTGTCCTGAGGCCTCAGCAGTTGCTGGGACACTGGTGGCTGTGGATGCTTGAGCTGGAGCTGCTTCCACACCCGGAATAGTTTGTGATTTGGAGTTGTCTTAACGCGAGATTCCTCATTTCCCACACTGATTGTGGAAAAGGGTCATTGGGTTTTTTTATCATCTTGGAAGTTTAAAACCCTCCAAAATGGTGTTGGAATCTTCTGCCACCACCAGCTTCCATTGCTCCACTTCCCCAGTGCGAACATGCACCACAAATGATCCATCAGCAGACGTTTTCTGTGTTGTGTCATGGAAGAAGCAGAGTACGGATGGAAGCTGAGGGATCCCATTGGAAGCAGAGCACATTTTGCTTGTGTCCTGCCCCATGTCCTGGGAAAAATCCTTTTTTTGTATGTTTTTGGGTAGAAAACAGTCTTTCCTAGGCTGCTGCTCAAGGTATTCCAATGTGCTAAAAATAATTTCCATGCCTTTTTTTACTGCGTTCTGTAATGTCAGGCAGTTCAACACGTTTCGTGCTGTTCCATGTGGTACTGATCATTTCTTACACTTTGCTGCTGTGCCGCCCCCCGGCACCCAGCAGCAGGACGCGGCACTCTTAAACACCGGGTGAGGTGCCTCGTCCAGACAAGATCTAAACTGATGCACAGGATCCTTGAATTTCCTAGAGGTGATGGTTCAGAATGTGGAAGTATGAGCACTGCGTGCATGTGTGTGTGTAAAGTCACAGATCAGTGACCTGAGGTTTCCTTTTGCGCCTTCTCTTATGTATTTTTATACTCTTCATCAGGGACTGTAGTGATAGGACAAGGGGTGATGGCTTCAAACTGAAACAGGGGAGACTGAGATGAGCTCTTAGGCAGAGGCTCTTCCCTGTGAGGGTGCTGAGGCGCTGGCCCAGGGTGCCCAGAGAAGCTGTGGCTGCCCCATCCCTGGCAGTGTTCAAGGCCAGGTTGGACACAGGGGCTTGGAGCAAGCTGCTCCAGTGGAAGGTGTCCCTGCCCATGGCAGGGGTTGGAGCTGGAGGAGCTTTAAGGTCCCTTCCAACCCAAACCAGGCTGGGATTCTGTGATTTATTTAGAGTGGTTATTTGGTTTATGTCGATGCTACTACAGATAGTACTGATAGTACTGATAGAACTGACTGTGATGTCACTACTGAGGTGAATAAGTTCCTATAGCTTGTAAAAAAGATCTTGCTCTGGGATTAAAACAACAACTTCAGCTTTGATGCAAAGTGACTTAATGTTCTCCAGGATCTAGGAGAGCATAGTATTGAAACAAAGCAGAGGTAGGAAGTTGCACATAGAGATGTTTGAAAATGGTTTTAAAGTTCTAACGAGGAGTGGGCAAGTAATTAGAGATTATTGTTTAAGTTTTCGATTGTGATGAAATTCTTTCTGGAGCAATGAGTTACAGTTGGAAAGGAACACGTAAGTGTTATGTGATGTGTCTTAATATTGAAATAAACTGATGAAAAACACTGCCAAGAGAATTTTAATCATGGGAAAAACAGGCTCCCTGCAACCTCGCATGGAGGCTCCGGGGGATTCTGTTTGTCAGGGACTTTCTTAGCCTGTTGTTCAAGCAACTTGAAGTGAAAGTAGCAGAAAGCGAATTCAGTTTCATTGCATAATGCAGACCTTTCCCTACCATTGTCTTCATCGCCTCTTTCCCGCATAGTCTGTCTGCCAGCAAGTGATGAATCACTGATTTAGGCTCGGGATTCAGGGTTCTTCAGTGGGTTGAGAGATGCCTCTGCTGGGGACAGCTGAAAAATCAGGAAGAATGGAGTTAAATGGAGCCGTTGAGTCTTTCTTTCAGAATCTGTGCAATGGCCTTTGCTGATGTGAAGTGATTCCATCTCAGTTTTGCACTGCAGAGATAACGTCAGTGGTTTTCATCTCTTCTGGTAGGATGAGAGCGTTGAGCACGTTCCTGTTTATGTGGGGGAGAGAATGAGGCAAAGATTGAAAAATAATAAATAAATCACATGGAGTAGGAAGCTTCCTTTTCACCTACCACAAAGGCAACAGTAAATCCTGTAGCAGTCAGGTGAAGCAACACTTCATCTTCGCCTCCTGTTCCCATACAGCCCTGTGCCGCTTTGATGTTCTCTCTGTGCAGGGAAACGTGAATTAAGGGAAGGAAAATTAAAAACTCAGGGTTTTGTTACTGTCGAGCGTTTTCACTTTGTTCTTTCTTGCGTCTCTGTTCGTGTCAGCCTGCGCTGCTTCTCATCTAAATATAACCCACTCCATCCTCTTCAACATCTTTCTTTACCCTTGGGACCGTATCGAGTGTTTTGAGATTGAGCAGAGGCAGATTTTCAGTCCCTTTCAAGAAAGAGGAGATGATTTTTGTGCTCAGTATAACATACGGAAAGCAAACATTTATATTCCCCTTTAAAAACACAACCTCTGCACGCACGCGTTTACACAAAAATAGACGGGCCTGTGGAATGAAATAGGTGATATATCGCAGCTGTCCTGGCAGCAAATGGAGCCTCCGTCCCCTTGTCACCTCAGCCCGAGGGAGCCGCGGCCGTGCCCGCGGTGCTGGGGATGGCGCCGGCTCGCGTTACCTCAGCGTCAACCCCGCGGTCAGCCATGAACAACGCGCGTTGCATGAGGAGGGTTTAACCTCGCTCCGCAACTCCGCCGCTTTAGATCGCCTCGGAGCCCGCCTGTGATGGAAGGGGGACACCGGGGGCCTCGGTGCGTTTGGAGGCGAAGGGCGGATGGTTCCCTGGCCGCGGGCAGCCGCAGCCCCGGCGGCCGCCTCAGCGGGCGCGGAGGGCGGGTTGTTTGTGCCGCGGAACCGGTCTGAGCCGGCGGGAGCCGGCCGGGCGCGCCGCCCCTCAGCCGCGCTGGGGAAAAACACCTCCGAAAACACAGAAAACGCTTTAGAAATAGTGAAAATGGTTAAACCAGAGCCCCAGCCCCTCGCTGCGGCGGGTTTAGCTCCTGAGTGAAGGGGTTTACCCGCACAGAGTGCAGGGAAACGGCAGCGCCTGTGTGGAAGCGAGGGCTGAGGTAACCTCAAGCGTTCTAGCTCGCTTTTTGTCTTTAAAACCTCCTTCAGCGCCCGGCGGAGAAATGAGCCCCCAAAAAACAGATCCGAAGATAAATACCATCTGATACGGAGCAGGTAGGACGCAGTTGTGACATAAACCCGAGATTTCTCACCATTGCTAAACCCTCCCCCGGGAGAACCCACCCCCCGTTTTTATGTGAAAACACAATAAAATCCTTTCAGATGGTATCTTTATTTTCTACATAGTTTTCGTTGCGTGCGTGGCCCCAAACAAGAGTGGGGGTTTTGCTTCAGTGAATAACACCCCCCCCTCCGCAGTACTCACAGTAATAGGTGGTAATTGCTGGCTCTGAATGGCAAAGCAATTAAGCCTCTTCCTAAATGTGCAGAAGTAGGTGTTTATCTGGCTCTGGTCTGTCAGCCTTTGTTTCTGTAGCCGGGCCCAGGAGCTGAATGGCTGCTGTTTTAAAGGGCATTTGCCTTTACAGGCAGAGAAATCCATCTTTATTCGTAAATAAATTTCGGGAAGGGAGTCTTAAAAATGCATCGTGTTGGGATGGATGTGAAGGAAAAAGGGCTCTTTATTATGATGAGAACTGTTTTGATCATCTCGTGACTTTATTGTATTGCATTCTGTTAGAGCACTTATTTTTGTTTAATGCTGTAGAAGCTTCTTGCAATTATATCAGAGTCTTTGTTAGCAAATACAGAGGTTTCTGGCAGCTAAATGCAGACCCTGGCATGACCGTGCTTTATGTGCGGAGGGAGGAGAGCCTGCTGTGTCTTAAAGACATCTCCAGGTCACCGCTTCAGGTCTGCAGGAGCAGGGATCTGGTGTGAGGTTTGGCAATTCCGGGTCTTCCTAATGTCCTCCTTCAGGAATGGTGGGAAAAACCGGAGCCGTATGGAAGGCATTGCTCCCGCCGGCATCGGTGTCCTCCTGAGTTTTGCATTGGGCTGTTTGTTAAACCCATGGGAGCTACTAAACATTGATTATCATTAATAACAACCCTCCTGCACGGGGGAAGGACTGGTGCTGCTGGTGGATGGGGTTTGACTTTGGGGTTGTGCGTGCGCGTGTTAACAAAATGGTCACTTCTAATTGCGTTTTTAAGGCTTTGATTTCCGTCCAAGTATTTTGCTTAATCATCTTGAGTAGGCTGAGGGAAGGAAAGAATTAGCTGAGGTCAGGGGAGTTGAAGCTGCCCGTGTTTCATCTCAGAAGCAGGGCTTCGACTGAGGGATCCTGAAGTCAGGGAGGAATCTGCCTCCTGTTCCCTTCCTGCAGCACACCCGAAGAGCAAGGGGGAATCAAACCCCCCCCAAAGCCAAACAAAACCAGGGAACTGTGTAGTGCAGGGGGCCTCCCGCTGTGGGAATGGTCCAGATTCCTCTTTCTTTGTGAGAAATACAACTGGGATGTGAATCGTCACTGAAATAGATTAGAGGGATCATAGTCTAGAAGTGCCTGCTTGTCTGCACGGCTGATGGAGTCTAGACGGCTCAGATGGAGACACATACATTACAGGCACCAAAAGGTGGGGGAGAGGATTCCCAGCGCAAAGACCTGTGGAATAATGGACTGTTTAATAATTTTAATGAATATTCACGCAGAGGGATGAATAGCAAAAGAGGAAGGTTGTGCTGAATGCTTCCGGAAAAAATACTGGTCATTAGGATGATCAAAAGATGAATCCAGCCGCCGCCTGTGTTCAGTCATACGTGTTGCCATTAAAGCACACACAGAGCGTCCCTTCACATCTTAAAGGTCGGACTTGTAAAAACAGTGATTTGGGTTTTTTCCCCCAGAGAGGATGTTTCTGGCTCTGCCAGAGGTGCGGATGCAGGCGCTTTTGTGCCTTCAGGTGGTGAACCTTTCCCTTTAAATCTCTTTTTGAGGTGTTTTTGGGCATTAACCTTAAAAACACCTTCAGGTGGAACATGCTGTGCTTCAGCTGAGGTCACAGGGATGTGAATAAATGATAAATAAACCTAATTGGGGAAAACCAGAAAAATATCCCTCAGCCTTTGCCAGCTGAACTGACCACGTAACTGATGCACTTAGGTTTGCCCTTAACATCCAAGCATCAAGCGTAGTCCATCCAAGACATTGCAAGTGCCAAAGCCACTAATGATAGCATCGAGGTTTTAAGCGTGAAAGCTTCTTAGCAGGCGATTAGATATCCCTCTCCAAATCACCACTGTCAGCTGGTAATGCCGTGTGGAGGGGAGGACGAGGTACGTTTCCCAGTGGAAAATCACAGACTCGAGGGAAGTGAGGGCTTTGTTGTATAAAGGAAAGACAATTCACATATGTTAGGCCATTTTTGAAGATCTTTAAGGAAAGCAGAAGCTGAATTTCCAAAAGGAGGAGGGACATGACATGTGTAGATGTTGTGTGAATAAACCCCATGAAAACCTCATGTTATTAAGTGCCTAATGCCCTTTTTTTTTTTTTTGTGTATGGCATTAAGAAGCGAAACTTGAATCCCTCCTTCCTCCTTCCAAGAATCCCGCAACACGGGTAGGGGACCTGGTCTTTGGTTTCCTGGTGCTTGCTGGGTTTTGGGAGCAAACATCCCATCTGCATCCAACTGTCGAGACCTCTCTCCTGTTTGTGGAAGTGAAATGTGGAGCCTTTTGAATACGTCGCTTTGTAAAACATCTGGGCTTGTGTGTACAGTTGCTTTATTTAGCTCAAAGTGGTGGTTTTGGCTGAAAGACACTTAAAAATCTAGGATGGCAGCAAAGGGACCCGTTGGAGAATCCTTTCTATGGGAGGGCAGTGGTTTTCAGGATCCTCTCCTCATTTCTTCAACAGTTGTCTTATATTTTTCATAGATGCCCAGAAATTGTCATTGTTTTTATACCTGGCCAAAAACATGATGAGGAAATATATGTGTATTTATATATATAAGACCTCATCAAGCCCTTTAGAAACGAGGAGAGTTATTAAGATGCATTTCCAGCAGAGCCTGGCAGTGCGGGCCCTCATGTATTTTGTTATCTTTCATCTCTTTGAGAGTAGAAAGCTTTTCCAGTGCTATAAGGGGTGAAAGGAAGGCAGTGTTCTCCTCCTGAACGAGAATTCCCAAGAATGAGCTGCGCTGGGTCCCTGTGGGCAAACGGAGCTGCCTGAGAGATGCGAAGCGCCCTACTTACTGTGGCTGCTACAGGTTTGACCTCCTTGTATCAGCTTGTTTGGTAAGAGGTTGCTGCAAGATCTCAAACCCTTAAATTATGTAAGATTTACACAGTGGCTTTGAAGTTAGTCCCTCCCTTCCGTGTTTGTTTACTGCCTGGTATGTCCTGCTGTCTGGATTGGGAAGGATGAATAGTCACAGAAAGGGAGCTGTCGGGTTAGTACCACTTTTGTATCCCTCTTTGCCTTCTAAATGCGCGTGGAGCTGGGGTTAACCCTGATCCAGAGGCTGGGAATTCACCACAGACATCCTGTCCCGCGCTGGTCGGGGCTTTGCTGGGTAAATGCTGGCTTGTGAGTTTTCTGTTTGTTTGTTTTGAGGTGGAGGGAGGTGAGGAATGGCTTATTGGGTTGTTAGAGGAGAAGCAAATAGATGCTATCTAGCAGTTATTCCAGAAGGAGTTCATATTGGGTTTGCTTTTTAACATGCAGTTTCCCTGTAGCTTCTAAAAACCCCATGTGAGAAAAGGAAGATGCTTCGTTAATGCTGTATGTGTGGCTTGCAGGTGGTGCCTGCCATGGGTTGGAGGTTGTAAAGCACTGAATCCCAAAGGGAGGCACACAGGTGGGGCACATGGGTTTTGCCTTTGGGAATTCCTGGGAGGACTTTTCTCCTGTCCTCGATCCCAGTGTGCCAGCTGAATTGCCTCCTCCTTTCTCAGCCCTGGTAACGATATGCCGTGTGGTTTGGAGGCCAAGGCTGTAAAGGCAGTCGATCCAGGGAGTTGGGAGGATGTTAAGGCAGGTTTTATTTGCATGTTTCCCTATTTTTGCATTTTTCCCACAGCTCTTAAGTCCTCATGCTCGTGTTACAATCCCTGGTCAGTGAGATGGAGCTGTCCCAGGCTTTTGGGAAGGGGCATCCCTGGAGGAGTGACCATGTGGAAGTTCAGTCACTAAACCATTGCCAAACTAAATTGCAGTAGGGTGCTTTATCAGAAATTACGCTTAAGAGACCATCGCAAGGGCCACTGTGATACTGGTTTTATGGGATTTTTCAATACCTAAGGCTGAATTGCTCTGTGTGGTTGCTTGACAAAGACACATTTTCCCCTCCAACACGATACACATTCACTCTGCTGTGGTGCTTCACCTGTTTAACAGAGGTTGTCTTTCTTATTTTATTTTCGTGACTGAAGTGTTTTCTGCCCGTGTGAAATCTCACAGAAAGTTCCACTTTTAGTTGTATTTTTATTTGCATGTGGGCAGGAAAATGAAGTAATTCCCAAATATAGTCCTAGCCAAGAGATCCATCTGTTCTCTGCATTTTTAAATGGCAAATTAATCCTTAGCATACAACTCATCAAATGTCTTCTCTTTCGTAATGTATGCCTGAGATCACAGAAATGACATTTTTTTCCCAGGCCTTCCATTTTAAGTAGGTCTTTACACAAGAATACCAGCTCCTGTTCTGGTTGTACAGAGTGCTCCTGTGCATCATCTTCCAGTCGCTGTCGCTGGTCTAGAAAAGGGTATTAAAAAAACCCCTCCAAATTATTCTTCCCTTCATCTCTTTGATGTTCTTTTCAAAGTGTCGAGAAGGTAGAAGAGGTAAAGCGAGAGAAATGCTGCTTGAAACAAAGCCTTAATCAATGTCTCTGTTCGTGATGGAGAACTGTGGTCATTCTGTCTGTTTTCTCCTAGACTGAGCCCTTTGGACAATGGTGACCATTTTTAGAAGTCCTAAACTTCCACAGCATTATCTGCCATAAATGGAATTTCTATATTAAGCTTTGTGTGTTCCCAATTTCACTTCACATTGTTTATCAGCTCTGGATCTTGGCGTGCCCTTCAGTGCAACTCCCAATGCAAGAACAATTCCATTTGTTTATACCAGAGGATGCCCTGTTTCAAAACTGCTCCAAATTGGGAATTTCAAGGGCTGGCATTCTGTGTAACACTAAAACCCAGCTCCTTGAAGAGGGGGGTGATTGATGCTGCTCATCTTTGGCAGGGCAGAACACAAGGCCAGGGCTTGCTGCCTGTGCAGGCCAGGAGAGCAGCCCCAGGGAGCAGAGGGCGAGGGAGCAGCCTGGTGAGAGCTGTCAGGGATGGGGGCTGTGCAAACAGCACCAGCTTTGGGGATTTTTAAGCCAAGATGTGATGCTTTTCTAAAACACAAAGATAGAATTGATTCCGTAGCTCTGTTTGCTGTGACCTACCGGCAGTTCTATGTTAAAAAGCACTTACACCTCTGCAAGACTGAAATAACCCAGGGGTGAATCAGAGCTGGTGCTTTTTTGGTTTTAGCATTGTATAAATAAGGCTTTTCTTCTGAAAAACGGCTGGTGCTCACGTCAGGATCATTAAGGCCAAATGGTTTCAAAATTGTGTTATTCCCAGGAAAAAATTTGACGGTGCTTTTAAGGTGAAAGGAGTTGCTTTTTACCCCTCAAGTAAACAGGTAGTAGCCTAGTTGGACGCAGGCAGGGTTACATTTTAACTGGCATTTCGTGCTCCTGGCTTATGGGCAGTACTTGGAACAGAGCTTTGTGGGGTGTTTGTCTAAGATACACAGTAGATCCCTTCAGGAAAGCAGGGCAGTTGTTGAGGAAACTGCCTTGAAATGTTGCTTTCTTGGTATTTTGAACAGATTTGGCCTCCATGAGCCAGGAGATCAAGTTCTTCAGCCTGCTCCCTCCGTGATTCATTGAATGACCTTTGCCAAAGCCCTTGGCCTCCTCTTACCTTACGTTTCCATCTGCAATGCAGCGATGTTCACATGTACCTACCTCCCTGAGTCTGGAGCTAAAATGGTTATTTAAAAGCGGCTTTCATATGCTCTGAGGTTGCAAACTATCAGCTCACATCGCTGCAGATAGCTGGCAGAAGCTGTTTTCTTTAACAGCAGTACGCTAATTTTGGCCAAAGGCGTGAAAGCAATTTTTCCTCTAGCCCAAACAAGCCATTCCTGTGCTGCAGCAGTGAACTCTGCCTCGTTGTTCTCTTCTCCACACCACTACCATTGCAGGGCTATGGTGCCAGCAGCCCTGAGCAGCAGCTCTCCTGCAGGCAGGTCCTGTCAATGCTTGAACTGATTTGGCTGAAGCTCATCGTTGTCAGAGTAGGTGGGAAGTTGGGCTGGCTGCAGTGGGACTTCCCACAAGGGCTGGTTCTTGACCCAAAGTTGCCTGAATGAAGGTAATGTTAAGAAATAGAGGCTCTTTGGGCTCACACATTCTCACACCCACCCTCTTCTCTCTTTGCATCGGTGGAAGTCTGATTGTGGGAAAGCTCCGCCAAAGAGCTGGCTTTGTACTTCACCCTTTAATCTTTCCCAGCACCGAGCTCCGTCACCGTGGCTGTTTGCTGAGAAGGCATTTCTTCCAGCTTCCTGGAGTTTCAGTTCTGACCAGTCCCACCATTCCCCGGGAGCATCCATGTGGTGGCAACTCCAACTGCTCCAGGATTCAACAGCAGCCCCGTCCATGCAGGCACTGTGGGGCTTGGAGGGCTGAAGTAGCACCTTCCCAGCAGTAGGAGGTTGTGGTGGCTCCTGAGCTGGCTCTTTGCTATGCACATGGGCAGATGTGTTTGTAACCAGGGCTTTCTTTTTTCCCAGGTTAGTGTTTTTGATTCCTGGCTGTGCAGAGTTCAAGCCTGAGGACACAGGGGTGTAGGTCGAGGTGGGAACACTGACTGTGGCTTGGGCACAGTCTCCATCAGCCAGACAGGGATTAACATAAACATCTTTTTAGGGAGGGAAGAACTAAAAGGGTGTCTTGAAGCTCACAGAGCACGTGGCTCCAGGGAAAGTGGTTTTGGGGGTGGGAGTACCCCTTTCTCCATCCTTCTGAGCAACATCTTCAGCTTTTCCATGGTTCATTTCTCTGTTCTCATTAGAGATCAGGTGTTCAACACCACGATAAAATGACTGAAGTAAATACATCAATATGGCCTGTCACAGAAATTAAAATGGGCTGTTAATAAGCCTGTCACTTGACTTGGGCTAAATAGATGTTGTGTTTTTTTTATATATATATATATATATATATATATATATATATATATATAATATTATCTGGAGGCTGCATCTTAAAAACTTCCTTGTCAGAGGCTGAAAGTGATGCTGCAGCAGCCTGGGTCACTGCGCCAGCTGAAGGACACAGTTGGTGTGGCTCCGTTCCTTTCCCATGGCCTTTAAACATAGTTCAACTTCATTTCATTCCGTTTAGGATCCAGCCCAGCAGGAGGTTTCTTAAGTCTGCTTTCTGGGTGAGGAAGACAGAAAAAGTGAAGGGGAAGAGGATATCCTGGTTTCATTTGCCTGCAATGTGTCATGGTCTTTCTTCAGAGCAGTAAATGCTCTTTTTTTATTTGTTGGGTGTTTTTTGTGACTGTTTCCCCTTTTCATTCAGTGTTTTCATTTTCCTTCTCCATAGCTTATCATGGCTGTGTGTTGTTAAATACTTCAGGGTGTGTGATGTACAAACCAGAGTTCCTTGGGTGGTGAGTTCTCAGCACCTTGAAAGGGTGCCAGGGACATCATGCAATCGCATCCCGGCGTGCGTTCCACCACAAGCAACAAAGGTGCTGGAGGCCAGGGTGATGGGCACAGGGTAATTACACCATACACCGAAAGAATATTAGGTGTAGCTCTCTGCTCCCCAGCTCGCTTCCTCCACCCTTTCCCACCAAGCAGCTTATATACTGCTTAAATATATATATATTTATATACTGATGTGAAATGTAGAGCTTTGGTATGAAGTGGAGGAACAGGGTTCAAGCTCTTTGTGCTGGGGGCTGAGCCCCTTCAGCTGTAGCCTGTGAAATACCATAACAACATGTTACCTCTTGATCTCCTCACGCAAACAAACTTCAGATGTTGGACTGGGTTTACTGAGATCTTCAGGTTCAACAACTCTTTTAACTAGGGGGGGAGAAACCCTGTAGTTATTTCCACAGATGGTTTTTTCCCCTTACAAACGCTGGTGTGGACTGGAATTATTATGTGGGACACATCGTGTGTACAGCACTTGAATATTTAGGTCAGCGTTGCAATCGGCTCTAACAACACAGTGTCTGCCCAGAGCTCCTGAGTTTTCATCCTGGTTGTTCCTCCTTGAAGATGCTGAATACCCATTGGGATTGCTGGAGCAACCTGGTGGTGTCTCATGTTTTTAGGAATGGGTTTATTATGGTATGTGTGATTTGAGGTGTGGTTTTTGACCTGAACATATATAGAGAATGGGGAGAATTCTGGTTAAATGCCTGAAGTGTTTAGTAGTAGGGCAGAAATAGCACCTGTAATAGACCTGTTCATATCTGATTTCAGTATATCATTTTTCATTCAGAAGTCAAGGTGTTTTGTGGGCAAAGATCTTTATAGCTACACTGGAACGTGATGGGGTTTTTAAGGTTTTCCTTTTTTAAGCAGTTAGTGTCATACTTTCTGCTGGCTGTTGGCTGGCAATAATCAGGTCTTTTTAATTACAACACATGGGTGCATTCAGTATACTTTGACCCATTTTCTGGTGGTTTTCCCAGGGCCAAGAAATCAAACTGTTTCCGGAGCCTGATGCTGATATAATAAATTATTACAAGGATTTGTGTCTTCTGGTGAGAGCTGGTGATGGAATCCCAGCCTGGTTTGTGTTGGAAGGGACCTTAAAGCTCCTCCAGTTCCAACCCCTGCCACGGGCAGGGACACCTTCTAGTAGAGCAGCTTGCTCCAAGCCCCTGTGTCCACCCTGGCTTTGAACGCTGCTAGGGATGGGGCAGCGACAGCTTCTCTGGGCACCCTGTTCCAGCGCCTCAGCACCCTCACAGGGAAGAACTTGTGCCTAGGAGCTCATCTCAGTCTCCCCTCTGGCAGGTTAAAGCCATTCCCCTTGGCCTGTCCCTACATTCCCTGTCCCAAGCAGTGTGGTTTATACGCACTGTCACAAGCTGCCTTTGGCACGAGCTGGTGGTTTTTGTGTAGGGATTGTCTGCGGTGACATAACTCAGATCTGGAAAGGGAGGGATGAGGAATAAAGGGTTCCTGTTGGTGTTCAGAGCTGACTGTACATTGACTTTGGATTTCCTGACTCGTGAATCTGCTGCTGACATCAGCCGTGAGAACAACCTGCCATCAGCTGGGGCTGGAGCTTGTCCTGGGTAGATCTTTCTAGGAGATAATCTTGACTTGGAGATCAGTTTGACAGGGTATTGAATCATAGCTGATGTAGGCAGAGTTCCTGGTCTCAGTTAATTTTGGCAGGAAAAGGAGTAATCGCTCTGCATATTTCTCTAAAAGGAAGCCTGGATCATTTACCAGTTCTGGTTCAACATATTTTGAAGGCAGCTATTAAAAGAAGAGTCATTTGTATTTTTTTGCCCTGCTGAAATTTGGCATTGAAAACTGCAGAGGGTTTCAGCCACTGTTCGGTGGCCTGGATTTCACCTTGCTCCAGCACTCAGAGGTCCTTTCTGCTTTGCTGGTGTTCTCAAACCTGATGTTTGGCAGCACATCACCCGCGGTGCGCGTTAACGCTTCCCTCTGCTTGATTTTCCACGAAGGCCACGGCATTTCCTGCCTCCCGGAGCAGTCCCCGGCCTCGCAGCTGAGTCACCGTTCCCAAATCAATTCCTAGGAATGACAATTGTCCCACATTTTAAATTGCAGCTGGGGAGAGCAGGTTGTGAGATGCCTTGATTCAGCTCGGCTGCCTTTGACGCGAAGCAGCGGGTAGCCTGTTCCAGCCAGGGTTTGGAGTCTCCCTTTTATCTCCTTTCTGCTACTGAACAAAGAGAACCGCTCACTTTGTGTCCTTGGCTCAGGCGCTCTCAGTTTCTCACACATAAATGCAGCGTAACTTCCTAGTTAGTTACTAGAACTGCAAAAGGCAATTACTTAAGGCTGAGATTTTTCTGTGGGAATGAGGACTGGTTATGCAGGATGCGTGCACCAGGATTTGAAATGTCGTCTTTGCACTTAGAAGTGAGAAAAGGAAAATTCTGTGTGCTAAATGAGCTGCACCCTACTGAAACCGGGTGTGTTTGGTAGGTTTAATTTAAGTAGATGGTAGATATTGGTAGATTTAGATAGAGGGGACGCTTAGATGAGACCTTCGGCAGTTCTTCCCTGTGAGGGTGCTGAGGCACTGGCACAGGGTGCCCGGAGAGGCTGTGTCTGCCCCATCCCTGGCAGTGTTCAAGGCCAGGTTAGACACAGGGGCTTGCAGCAAGCTGCTCTAGTAGGAGGTGTCCCTGCCCGTGGCAGGGATTGGAGCTGGAGGAGCTTTAAGGTCCCTTCAACCCAGACCAGTCTGGGATTCCATGATTCTCTGGTATGTGAGCCTCATTTTTGTGATCTAAACAACATTGCTGGATTGTTACATGTTAAGTCTTTGGGATTCAGCCCAAAAAAGTTTAAGATTACAAATAGATTGTATCTTGATAATAGTGAATAGATGCATAGATAAATGCTCTGAGTAAGAACACACACGTCTTGTGGGCAATTATGGAAGGCAGATTAATATTTTAAAAGGGCTTGTAGTAAAGTGCATGTGTAAGCAAAGAATTTCATGTCTACCTCCGTGTTAAACTAGGAGCAATCTCCTCTGTGGCTCAGGGTTTTCATCAGATTTTGCTGACAATACAATAAAACCCCTCTATTTTGTATCACTGTGGTGCCATGATGAAAGCTGGAGTGAAACTGGTTTTAGAAGCTCTCTGGGCTGCCCCAAAATGCTTCTGAAACCCCTCCTGGTTGAACGCTGCTGTTCCTCATGAACAAGCGCATGTCACCAGGAGCAGTCTGCGAGGCACGGAGGAGGCAGCTCCATGAGCCCGACGTGTTCAGAAGCAGATTCCCAGCCTGGCTCCCTCCCTGTGCAGTGCCGTGTTGTGACAGCTCCGGAGATGAGCTTCCTGCATGCTGGCATTCTGCTGTACTGAGTTTACAGCGATGTTGAAGAGCAGGTTCTCCCATGTTGGGAAAAGGCCGGGTGCCAGAGCATGCTCTGCTTCTGGAACACATCACCCCGGGTTGAGTGCTGCTAGAAGTGCAAAAGGAAGTTGGAGGCTTTTTCTTTTGGCCTGCCCCGAGCCCTATTGATCACTTCCAATACTCTCAAGAAGTACATTCTCAGAGCTGCTGTTTTACCCCATCTGTTGCATTCCCCCCTTCGCATTTCCCCAGCTCGTTTTTCCCAAAAGCCTTAGGAAGTAACTTTTGCTGGAGGAATTTTTAATGACTTAGTTGCTGTGAGTTGGCAGAGGGCAGTTGCTTTCACAATTACTCCCAAGGAAAAGCAAAGCCATATTCTCATTTTAATATTCTGGGAACATATCCTCATGCAGCTTCCATGCTTCTGTCTTGTGTATTTTTGAAGCTGGGTTAGTTGAAAGAGAGTTCTGTTTTTCTGCTTGAGACTACACAGAATTCCCTGTCAGATGCTTTGCCTCTGCTATGTGCTCTAACTGCATGACACAGCAGCTATAATTAACTCTTCCATCATTCTCCTATTCACACAACATAAAACCTTTGACTGACTTTTGAGTTATTATATCCACATTTCTTCAATTGGAAAAGCAATGAGGCTTTTCCTCAAGAAAGGGGGATTGTTCTTGCTAACATTTTTTCCCTTTCTAATAGCAGAGGCAGGAAATAAGGATTTTTTTTCCTTTCTGGAATGTCACAGAAAGTCAGGATTTGCTTAGGGACATGTATCCCCAAAACTCCCTGGGCAAGTGGAATTCTCAGCATGATCATTGTTTCCCAGAGCCATGTGGAATTCAAACTCTTGTAGAATTTATCACCGCGTTATGCTGCTGTTTCATCACTTGGATGTCTGAGGGTGGTACCTGGAGAGTATCTTTATTTCCCACTGGAATGCTGGGATTTTAACAGCATGTTCCATATTTTAAACATCCTCATTAAATGAAAAGCCAACAGAAAGCCAAAACAACTAAAAATAGCCTGTTCCATTTTAAAGCACTGCTTAAATAGAAATTCAGCACTGCCTCTTGAAAGATCTGATCTTAGCAAAGTAGAACATTTAAAATGCTTTAGGAAGGACGTGGTTGATCATGGTCCTGAGCATCAAGATGTGAGAAGGGAAAGTAAATCACACATGGGGCAAGAGGCTTGCTGCATCCCTAAATTCTCGCTTCAGCCTTCCCCAGGGCAGTGTGAACCATGTGGCACCACGCTCCCCTTGGAATTGTTTTTGGATTCTCCACACACATATTCTCTGACTGTATTTGTGTATTCAAAGAAGTTCTTCTATTCTTTGCCAATCTGTTTCACAGCCGCAGGCAATTGCTGGAGTTGCCCCTTGAGACTGCTGAGGAGCCGTTGCTGTGGGGCTGGGTTTATCCTTTCCCAAAATGCTGTAGACAAGAACTTCAGTTTAATGAGGAGTTGAGGGGATCCAGCAGTGCCAGAGTTAGCAGAAAGGTGGGAGGCAAAGGAATGGGATAAATCATAAATGAATTAAGTGGTTTGTGAAGGGACCTTAAAGCTCCTCCAGCTCCAACCCCTGCCACGGGCAGGGACACCTTCCACTAGAACAGCTTGCTCCAAGCCCCTGTGTCCAACCTGGCCTTGAACACTGCCAGGGATGGGGCAGCCACAGCTTCTCTGGGCACCCTGTGCCAGCGCCTCAGCACCCTCACAGGGAAGAGCTTCTGCCTAGCAGCTCATCTCAGTCTCCCCTCTGGCAGGTTAAAGCCATTCCCCTTGTCCTGTCCCTCCATCCCTTGTCCAAAGCCCCTCTCCAGGTTTCCTGCAGCCCCTTTAGGCACTGGAGCTGCTCTAAGGTCTCCCCTTCAGGAGCCTTCTCTTGTCCAGGCTGCCCCAGCCCAGCTCTCTCAGCCTGGCTCCAGAGCAGAGCTGCTCCAGCCCTTGCAGCAGCTCCGTGGCCAAAACTGAAGAGTGAATTGCAGCATCCTCCACTTTTAGCAATTCAACAAAGAGGTCATGGAAGCAGGTTGCACAAATGCAGGTGAGGCAGAAATAAAGACAGTTTACAAATTTTGAAGGAAAATGTGGCTGGGTATGAGCATCCTGGTAGGAAATTCGGAGCTGAGGAACAAGACGGATTATAGATTGATTTGGTAAGTGTGATTCCATGTGAAATAACAGGCTGGGTGGTGTGGGGTGGTCACCCCTTGGTGAGCACGGAACAGGGCCCACTTGGAAGAGGAGGGCAGGAGGAAGGACTCTGTTTTTCACTCCTCCTCTGGCTCAGCTTCATTTTCTCTCCTCTCCCTCAGTGACGCTGAACTTCCTCCTCTGGGGATGGAGGAGTAGGAGGAGAGTGTGTGGGAAGGGGACCAACGTGTGAAGCAGCTTGATGTCAACTGGATGGGAGGGTTGTAATGAGAGGGTGAGATGGGAGGAGAGGTTCTCATGTTTATTATTACTTCTGTGTTTTTTTGACCTGTTTTGTTTTGGTCTGGTGTGGTTTTAGATCCTCCTTCAATTGTTTGTAAGTATTTTGGGACAGAGATTCCCTTCTATCTGCGCCTCCAAATATAATCAGGACAGAGCCCAGGGGCTTTTGGTAATGTGCCACAGTGCTCATTGCGCCAAGTTGTTCAGGAAAAAAAAGCACAGTTTTCTGGAATGTTGGAAGAAAAATAATCCTGTGGCTGCTGCCCAAAGCTGTACCCCCATAAAAAGGGGGTGTAGCAGAAGAGAGGTCACAAAATCAAGTCAGGAAAATTATTAGAAGCCTGAAATGGTTTTCTGAGAAAAGAATAGGAAAAGCGAAGTGGTTTAATGTAAAGAGAGTAAGAAAACGCCATGAAATAATCGAGGTAAGGTAAATGTAAACCTGTGTTTGCTTTCCCTGATACGGTATGGAGAGGAGCACAGGAATTCAGTGGCAAGCAGCAATGTACAAGTGCAGGGGTTATTTTTGTACGTGGCAGCTCTCCCCCCGCCAGGCTCCGAGTTCAAATTCCAGCAGCATGTTTTAGAAGGCTGCTCTTGTGATGGAGGAGGAGAGTCTCCAGGGTTATGTCAGACACAATTATTTTTAGCCATGTTATGAGCCCTCGTGCCTCGGGGAAGGAACGAGCCACTGAAGGAGGATGACGTGTCCCCACTGGGCAAGCTTTAATAGCATCATTCTCTGTCTTTCTTTGCTCTCCTGTGAAGCGTCTAATGATCTGCAGCATCAAGAGTCGGTGGAATAGATTGATCCCTGTATGATCTAACATGCAAATCCTCTCCTGCTGTAATTATTGTTTATAAATTATGTTCTTGGGTCTGAATTCTTCGTGCCCCAGAGTTGAACGCTGAGGCAGAGCCTTCAGATAGCATTGGCTGGTTCATACTCAGCTGCCCAGGTTATCCTAGGGCAGGGGATTGGAACTGGATGATGTTAAGGTCCTTTCCAACCCAAACCATTCTGTGATTCTATGATTCTGGAGCAGTTGACCCAAAAACTTCCCCTGGGTTTCTCACACGAGGTTTTTGTATCAGAAGTACAGGTCTTTCCTTAAGGATACACAGGAGGCGACCAGGACTGCTCTGGGGTCGACTCTTGGATTGACAGCGGCACCTGACAGCACGATACTGTTTCTTCCTTCATACATGAGAGCACTGGGAGGGATTTTTGGGCTTCATCAGACCTGTGTGTATCCTCTTTGTATCTCTCCAGCCTTCCCACGCAGCTCCTAAGCTGATACAACATTGTGTTACACTTAATTAAATCTCCACCGTTGTCACGGCAGGTAACAGGATCTGTCTGACATTTTACCCATACTCTGCTTCCCTGCGCCTCCTCCGAGGGCTTGGTAGGAGAATATTTGTGGAATGACTCTGAATTCCTCTGTGTAACCGCGCTGTGTTATGGAAACGGGATTCTCTCCAGCAGGCAAAGGAGGGAGGAAGGTCTGTGGGCAAGCAAAAGCTCTTTAAGCAGAGGCGCCGTGTCCTGCGGGCGCTTTGCGCCTCCGCGCACTCACGCGGCTCCCTTCGTGCCCTCCACAGCAGCGACTCCAGCAGCAGCTCCAGCGACGAGTCCCCGGCACGGTCGGTGCAGTCGACAGCAGTCCCAGCACCCGCAGCCCAGCTGCTTCCATCGCTGGAGAAAGATGAACCCCGGAAAAGCTTTGGGATCAAGGTTCAAAATCTTCCAGTGCGCTCTACAGGTAAAGGCACTAGGAAAGTGAAATGGGGGTGGCAAAAGGAGTAGGGATTGTTTAAATAACCTTGATCGTGTGTCTTTGACTGTTGGGATTCTCTCTCAGCTTGTGTGACAGGGGAAGGTTGCTTAATTAGTGACCGTCTGTGGGAAGGAATCCTGCAGGTCCCCAGCTCCTGTCCCTGGGCTTGAGCCCTTCCAGCTTCTGGAACTGGTGCTTTGGATTTCGCAAGGGAAAAACCTGAAGCGCTCAAATTTTTCACGTAAAACTCAGACCCTTTATCCTCCACCCGCTTCAGTGTCTGTTTTAATTGTTATTTATGAACATTTATTCTTCTTCTTTCAGTTATACTTTAAAAAACTTGAGGGTTTTCTGTCAGTGTTGAGTGCCATAAACCCCCAGCAGTATACTCGTAGTGGCACTGAATGGTAAATAATGCAGTAAACCTCTCGCTGAGGAGTGTACGTGATCACTCTGTGTTCCCTGGGCTGGGTGTAGGAGAGATCCCATGGAAATAACCAGCATGAGATCACTTATAAAGCAGCTGTCATGTGAAGGCCACTGCCTGAATTAAAATAATACATATGAACTTTGGGAGCAGCAAACCCTACAGTGTTAATATCCTTTCTATAGACTTCATTTCTGTCTCACCCCTCCAAGGGGCACACCGCCCAGGTCAGTACCCTGCACATCCCAGGCAGGTTCTGTGACTGTGAGTCAGGCTTTGCAAAACCTGATCAGTCTGCTTGGTTACCTTTCTGAACTGACTGAGCTGAATGCTGTGCCCCTTTCCCTCATCCCAGCATTGGAAAACTGCTCTATGCAGTATCTGTGTGGGATTATTAATGAAGTGATGTTGTTTAGTTCTTCTTCATCTTGAATTGGGCATCTCTTAGAAGTAATAACCATAAACTGCAAGCTTCAGAGATGTAAAACCTTGTGTCTGTGGTTTCTTAGGTTTAAAAATCAAGGCACAGAGAAAGTTCAGCCAGAAGCTTTTGCCATTGGCAGAATGAGTATCTAAAATTACAAAGGCACTTCTGCGAACACTGAGGTTCGGGTTAAACCGGGGGAAGTCCCATTTCAGGAGGAAGATCAGATTTCTTCATGCCTTCTGTGGTGCTGCTAAGTTGGTAAAAACTGTGTTTGTTCATTTGTTGGTTTAGATACAAGCCTTAAAGATGGACTTTTCCATGAATTCAAGAAGTATGGAAAGGTGACGTCAGTGCAGATTCACGGGGCTTCCGAGGAGCGGTATGGACTGGTGTTCTTCCGGCAGCAGGAGGACCAGGAAAAAGCACTAAATGCCTCAAAAGGAAAACTTTTCTTTGGCATGCAGATTGAAGTCACAGCCTGGATAGGACCAGGTAATGTCCGTGCCCTGCATGCACTGGGCTTGTGGCTGCTCTGGGCTCATTCCTGGGCTGTTGTAAAGAGGCAGCAGAAATGTATTTTAAAGACACTGGGAAGTACACCAAAACCATAGCAAGAGGAGTGGCTGCTCTTGGGTCAAACAGGGAGAGAGTTCCAGTCTTAAACCTCAGAGAAGAAAAACTGCCATTCTCTCAAGTAGTGGGATCTGCTGGTAAAAACAACCTCATCTTCCATGTGTCAATGGAGCAGAAGCACAGCACTGAGTCCTCACAGGCTTGTTTTGTTCTGCTTTTAATTAAACTACCTAATGACGGCTGCAGTTTTGAGGCCAAGGCAGCATAGCCCAAAAAACCAACCAGTGAACACTCCAGCACTGAGCACGTGGTGAAGTTCTCAGTCTGTCCTTCAACTGCTTGTTTAAAAGTTGGTCTGTGTAAACAAACTTTTTCCATGTGCTGTTCCCCAAGTACAGTGAGGCCTTACTTGAATTCATGCATTCCAGCACTAATACTTGTTAAAAGAGTGACTTTCTGGGGAAGCAGTTGGAGAATGCAGCCACCTTTCACCCCAGGGTGCTCAAATTCCTTAGCACTCCCCAGCGGTGTGATGCAGAGATTTCACGTTGTACATAAATAGCAATTCACAGGGTAGTTACTGCGTAGTTCTGTCAGAGACATGGGGTGCTCTGGTTCAGATCATATCTGCTCGTCAGGAAGTAGACGTGAACAAGCAAATCAGCATGAAGCAAACCCACATGAAAAACCCCTCCATGCGTTACAAATCTCTTTTGCTTCTAGAAACAGAAAGTGAGAATGAATTTCGTCCTTTGGATGAGAGGATAGATGAGTTCCACCCCAAAGCAACGAGAACCCTCTTTATCGGCAACCTGGAGAAAACAACCACCTACCACGACCTCCGCAACATCTTCCAGCGCTTCGGTGGGATAGTGGTGAGGCCTCTTTGCTCTGCAGGGCATTGCCTGCCCTTCCCATACACACCTGTGAAATGCTCCAGACAGTGGTAAATCTGAACACCAACGACAGAGAAATCAGTTTTAATACGGTGATCTGGGTCATTCCTTGCTGGAATACACCTGGAAGCTTTTCTTTGCATTTAGAGTGAAATCTCAGCACACCTGTGTTGAGGGGATGACTTAATCCTGGGAGCATTCACAAGACACTTGTGCTAGCTCAGTGTTTGTAGAAAAGCCCAATGAGGTAGTTGGGGTGAAAATACACCTGGTGTCATTTTCACGTTGAGTCAGTTCAACTCTCTGAAGTCTTAAGTTTCCTGTTGGTCTCTGAAACAGAGGGTTTAGTTGCTGTATGTGGAAGGAGCTATGAGCTGTCACAGTCTGTCCCAACAGCGGGGCAGAAGAGGCATGGGGTGGATGGGTTAGTGATGACACTTGTGGGATTTGGAGTTTCTTTCTGAGTAGGCCTATCTGAATGAGAGAGAGAAGTAGTCATCCCTTCCTTCTCCTCCTTCTCCTCTTTCTCCTCCTTCTCCTTCTCCCTTTCTATCAACTCATACCAATGTTGCATTGAAGAGGAATATTCCAGAGACATGCAGCAGCTACCCACAGTCAGTTTAATTGAATCCAGGCCTCAGCACCAATAGTTGATGTACTCTCTGGTAGCTGTGGCTGCTTATGAACGTGCTGTGCCTTACTCTGCTCTGAAATACTTCTGTAACCATTGAGTCACACAGACATACTTCCCCTCAGAAAGGGGGTGTGTGCTTTCTCATACGATGTGGACAAACACGTGATTTAACATTTTCTAATCTCTGGCAGCTCTTGTGCATCGAGCCTCTGCTGCATCCTCAACACCAGCACTGATTTATGAATCCACACAGTGTTTGTGGCTTAAACCCTTACTAATGTTAAAGCAGAAACTCTGTCCTGGTAAAAATAGTAGTGCAGTATCTTGTAAATTGGCTTTTCTGAGAAACGCTGTGTCCTGTCGACATTATTGATGCTCAGAACTGGGCAGCAGTGCTGCCTCGAGCAGTTTCCATCAGAACTTGCAAGCTCAGGTGCAGAAGGCGCCAGCTTTACAACCCTTCCGATGGCTGAGGAGCAAAGTAATGACATTTTATGTGCCTGTCAGAAGGACTTGGCTTGCCCAGGGTGAGTGGTCAGGTATAACTTGCCATGGGTGTGATTGTGCTACTTCAGACGCTTGGAAATTTAGTCCTCTATTTGAATTCCACTTAAGTCATCAGGCCAGGGCTATAGAAGTCTTAATAGTTGTGTAAATCTTCCTGTTTACTTCTGTTCTCCCGGATGAAATGCTCTTGGGTGAGACCATATCAAACTGCTGCCTTGTCCCTAAATTTATTAACCATGAAATTAGTCTGTCCTGGATGTTGGGAACCTTTGTGCTTCGAGCCATGTGCTGGCCTTGGCATGGAGCTCACAAAGGAAGCTTGTGCTCTATAAACAAATAAAACGAAACACACCACCTTCTATTTTCAGCTCAGAATGAATCATATCATGAGTTTGTTCCGAGGCTTTCAGCACATTTGCCAGTACTAGTGCTGAGCTTGAGTGTTAACCAAATGTCAGCTCCAAGCCTGCTGGCATTTTAAATTGATTCAGATCAGCCTTTATTAGGCTTTGGTAGCTCCCTTGTGACTGCACTTCCTTCTGGCCGCGCCTGTGGTGGCTGGGGATCAAATACCAGCACTGATGGAAGCTGAGGGTCTTTTCTGCCTTTGCTATGTCAGTGCCATGGCCACACTGGCTCAGGAGAGGAGCCCAGCACCACTTTCTGTTTCTAGGAACAGGATGGATCATGTTTATTTGGCAAAGGAATCCCACTCTCCTTTTGGCTCAGGAATGAGGATTGGAGCAGGTTGTTTTGAGCCTTTACAAGCGAAGATTAATCTCTGTTTCCTTGATTCTGAGTTGTCTCTTGTTGACATAATATTAACAATTTAAAGCTGCTGTTTGTTGATCAGGTCAGGCTTAACTTCTGCAGGGTTGGATTTAAATCTGTATTATGAAGAGCTTTCCTTGCCTCAGTAAGGATTTAGGTTTGACATTGAATGAGATGCAGTAGAACAGTGTTTACTATTGTTTAAATCCTCTCTCTGAAGAAAATATTAATTAAAGACTGCTTGCTGTGCCACGTGTCTCTAGAAAAAGTCCACATAGATCTGACACCATGGAATGTCCTTTTGCTGACTGCCAATTGTTCTGTTTTGTGTTTTTTCCCCAGGATATCGACATTAAGAAGGTGAACGGTGTTCCTCAGTATGCATTCCTGCAGTACTGTGATATTGCAAGTGTGTGTAAAGCCATTAAGAAGATGGATGGGGAATATCTTGGAAATAACCGGCTCAAGGTAAAGAAATTCTCCTATGGGCTGCATCCTTCTTGTTGCTTTCCTTTACATCATCACAGGATCATAGTTTGCCTATGCAGCATAGTTTATGGAAGTAAGATGGTTTTTAATGAGTAGGTCAGATCAGAGCGTGATGCTTTCAACCACCACCATAATTGGAATTAATCAGCATTTTTGTTGGCTGCCTCAGCAAGGAGCCCAGGATTGAGTAGTCTTTGGAGACTGACATTCCCTGGCCTTGAAGGTCCGTGTCTGGCGAGGCCATACTGGGAAGCTGCTCCAGTACGGTGATGAACAGAGGCTGTCAGTCCCCAGAGCTGTCAACCTGTCACTTTGCAGATACATTCAAATTGTAGGAGAACATAATGTTGTCAAACACTGTATTTGTTTAAGCGTGCACAGTTATTTTCATTAATTCCTATTTGATTTTTGTCTTGCACCTGCTCGAGATGCTAATTTTAGAAAACCCATACAAATGCCTTTAGTTTTCTGCGCATAATTAGGTGTGTTCTGTTCAGTCACTTTAACTCTTGTGAATTGTACTGATGGAAGTTTTGCCCTTTGTGTTCAGCTGGGGTTTGGGAAGAGCATGCCTACAAACTGCGTGTGGTTAGATGGGCTTTCTACCAACGTCACAGATCAGTATTTAACCCGACATTTCTGCCGATACGGGCCTGTGGTGAAGGTAGGTGGGAGGCTTTGGCGTGTGGTTTGAAGTTGTTACTGTCTTCCTTTCTTCCCATCCTGTCCTTTCAACCCCGACTGTCCAGGGCTTTATAGCTCAGGTAGAGCAATTCTCTCGGGTGTAATCTGGCTCTTGGGGCTCTGCAGCTTTGCATCAGGTTGATCCAACACGTGGAGCAGCTGCTTCTGGTGTTTGGAAGATAACAACCAAAAGGATTTTGAATGAGCCGAGATAACAAGTATTGGGAACCATTTGTTGCTCTTGTGCAGTACAGTCTCTCCCCAACAAAATTGCTTCAGAAGGAGGAACAGTCAAATTCTGTAGTTACACTCATACTAATGATATAATTAGACATAAATACCTTTTTTTTTCCCCCTCATCAGGCCAAAAAATGACTTTTTGAAAGCAGTTGGGGTAGTCCCACTGACAAGAATACCTGCAAGAAGAGAGAAAGCCAAGGATGGTGCAACCTCCCATATCATGAAGTGGGAGTGTGTTACCTACCCCACTGTGGGTTGGTGCCCCTGATTTACCCATGTGCTTAAACTTCAGCGCATGACTTGTCCCGTGTATATCTGTTGGCCATTAATGTGCTTAAAGCCAAGCAACGTGCATAAATCTGCGCAGGATCAGGGTCTTGCCTCCTGCAAGGATTTTTGTGGGTTTCTGTTGCAGTTTTGATATTCTTGATTGTAGCTGTTGTTGCTTGAATAACAAGTTAATGTTGTAAAGGAAGCTAATATTTGGAAATCGGGCAACTGACGAGTGGTACTGCAGACTGATGACAAAAACTGTTTCCATTTTGGGATTAAATGTTCCTTTTACCTTTTTTCCCCCCTAAAACACATTGGAAATTTTTTGGAAAAACGAAGTGAAACTACGAAACTCAGTCACCAAAGGACCAAAGTTACAAGTAAAATACAGAAAAACAAAATAAAGGCATAATATACCTCAAGCCACAATATCCACAATTCAAAGCAGTCCCGTGTCCTTTTATTGTCTCTTCATTACAATACGCCTCATCAGAAAAGCCTGGAAAAATTTACCTTGCTAAACAAAATTATCTCCTTACTGGTATCCTCATGACTTAGGATTTTGTTGGGACTGACACGAAGTCCTGTGGATGAGGCTCTTATTTGGTTTTTGTTTTGTTTTTTTGTTTTTTACAGGTGGTGTTTGACCGCTTAAAAGGCATGGCCCTGGTTCTCTACAATGAGATTGAATATGCACAAGCAGCTGTAAAAGAGACCAAGGGGAGGAAAATCGGTGGGAATAAAATTAAGGTGTGCAGAATTACCTCCAAAACAAAGCCAAACCAAACAAAAAAGAGAGAAACAAATTGCATTTAGGCCTTCCCCCTTAAACGCTGGCATTTGCAGACTGCCAGACCACAGGAATACTTAGTGGGACACGGCCCAGGCATCAAAGGCTTAAATTATTTTTATACTCGGCTTATCAAGATGTCAGGGATCTTGAACTGTTACTTATATAAAGCCTTCTCCAGTATTCTGCCGTTTGTTTCACTGAACTTGTCTCTCTGAGCTCCTGAGTGTTGGTGTCCGTGTTAGTACCGCATTTACCCCAATCCAAGGCAAGCTTTTGTCCATTTTCAAGCGAATTGGAGGGGGTGAGTTGCTCCAATTTCAACTGCTCCATGCTGATGCCCAGGCTCTCCACCTGGCCGAGGTGGCCCGTGGTGGCTTGCATGCCCATCATAGCGTACAGCAGCGTGAGCATGCAATCTGCTCTTGTGATGCAGCTCCTTCCTTGTAACAGATTAAAAATAGCAATAATTAAAAACACTATTTAAAAAAATAGGTAGAAAGTACTTTTTCCTGGAGCAGCACTTTGTATTTACAGGGATGTCTTGGATTTGGGTGACTGTGGTAATACCTGTTATGACTGTCCCATGAGTTGCACTAATTGGGGACGTGAGGTGTCGGCCAACCCTCTCAATTATCTTCCTCCTCCTCCTTTCTTCTCTCCTAAAGAGTGATTTCAAGCATGGTCTCTCATCTGGTGTATTAACAACCTTACAACCTCATCTGGTGTATTAGCGACCTCACATCCCTTGGGGTTAGGAGTTGGATATACTGCAGCTTCTAAGCGTGGTGATTGAATACGAGGAGCCTTTATATGCAATAAAACGCGTGGTCGTTCAGAAGTTTCACATCCTGTGTTCGTGGGTCTTGCTACTTAGTGACTTTGGAATAAGCAACACCCTTACTGCACATATGCCTGTGCTTACTGCTGTGGTTACACAGAGTCCAGGCTGATTAAAAACAGGAGCTAGAATGTTAAAAATATTGCATTATGTGGCATACACATTGCTGAATTCATTCTGATCCTGTGTCTTTTGCATCAGCTGTGCTGTTAGCTTCTTAATATTGTCACCCTTGGCTAGAAGACATCAACTCTGAGTAGCTAGAACAGGGAGCTGCAGTTCAGGAGATCTGGGTCCTTTCCCATCCCTGCTCTTGCCTTGCCCTATAGCCCTGGGCAAACAGTGTGGAGCCTGAAATAGGTCAGTGGTGACCTGCTGTAGTGCTGCCTTGAGATAAAAGGGACTTTGGACCTGTAATTTGAAGCGTAGTATTAAAAAGTCAATACCACAATAACAAGGACTTTGGAACTGTAATTGGAGTCGTAGTATTGAAAACGTCAATGCCATGATAATAACGTGTGTTTTCCTGCTGGTTTACTGCACAGAAGCTTATGGTGTGGCAGCTACAACAACATACCCTAGTAAGGAGGTAGTTACAAAGCTCCACACAGCTTCACTGAGTTAGGAGAGGAAGGTCTTTACTCCTGGGGATGGGCAGGGCCACTCCTGAGGAGCATTTGACATGGGTTTTGTTAAATATTACCCCACTTCCCAGTTCTGCTCCCACCTTCAGGCTGCAGCAGGCAGTGAAATGTTGCCAGAAATGGGATGTTTCTCTCACTGAACATGATTTACCCTTGCTTTTTCAGGTGGACTTTGCAAATCGAGAAAGTCAGTTGGCGTTTTATCATTCCATGGAGAAAACGGGTCAAGATATCAGAGACTTTTATGAAATGCTGGCAGAAAGAAGGCATGTGTCAACATCTTCATTACAGTCTTTTCATTTCCACCCTCGTCTTTAAGTGCAACCAAACTTTCTTTAAAGTTTTACTAAGAAGACTTTTGTGTATTTTTCATGTCTTTTACCTTTTCAGTACTTCTATTTTAAATAAATCTAAGTGGTCAGACTGGGAGGACGCAGATAGAGGCAGGCAGGATATCACACAGCTGCAGTGTAGTGGGTACTGAAATTCATACCGGGGTGGAGGTTTTGGCTCTGTGATCTCTATATTTAGCATCCAGTTACTGTGATGGGTCACCAGGACACAGTTGTGAGTCATTCATCACTTCTCAGGAATGCGAAGAACAGTTGATCTTCTCCTCAAGAGAAACGTGTATGTTAACAGTGTATATAGTCTGATAAACTACTGCTGCTCATCTGTTGAGCAGAGAGTGAGATTTAGTCTTCCACCTACCCCTTTTCAACAGTTTAATTTGTTAACTTGATAAAGTAATAACATACAGGTGAGGCTGCAGCTATTTTTCTATTTATTTTTATGCTGTTTGACATGGCAGGCGTGTTCTGTGCCTGTGCCCTTCTGCAGCATCTGCCATGGTGGTGTCTGTCAATTTTGCACATGCTAAAGGGTTCTGTCCCCCGCAAGGCCACTTGTTTCTGCAGTCCCTGGCTGGGAGCAGCCTGACACAGCAGCAGTCCCCATTTGGTCCTCCAGTTCTCTCCAGTGGCTGAATAAAGCGTCTGTGGTTTATTACCTTCAGAGGCTGGCTTAGTTCTTAGGGTTCTGCTTTACATAAGCCCAGCGTGATGCGAGGGTAGATATAGATGAGTCATCAGGTAGAAGTTCTTCCCTGGTGAGGCGCTGGCACAGGGTGCCCAGAGAAGCTGTGGCTGCCCCATCCGTGGCAGTGTTGAAGGCCAGGTTGGACACAGGGGCTTGGAGCAAGCTGCTCCAGTGGAAGGTGTCCCTGCCCATGGCATGGCATTGGAGCTGGATAAGCCTTAAGGTTCTTTCCTACCATAACCATTCCATGATTCTATGATATTGATTATACCTGTAAGTTAGATAAATTCAGTGGATTTTTTGCAGCAAAATAGATTGATATAACTTACATGCAAAACTGCTGGATTTAAAAGTGAAAAGGGTTTGGAAATTGGCGATCAGGATTTGTGTAATGCAAAGAAATGTGTGCGTTCCCCAGTCCTTGCCAGATGTTGGAATGCACCAGCAAGCAGTCAGTCATGATTTCCTCTGAGCTAGACCAGATTCAGGAAAGAGAAATGCATTATCAGATGTCTTCTAACATGCAGGAGTCAGCTGGGCTTGTCTCTGCTGTGAAGTAATTCTGAATAGAGCGCTGATCTCTGGAACAACGTCGTAATTGGGTAGACGGTAGTCTTGGTTTTCCTTTCCCATCGTTATGCTCACGTAGTCTTTACAAGATACTTAGGAATAACGAATCCGGGGGTGATGGAGTGAGCTCTGCAGTTGATCTTGTCATTCCACATCTGGTCCTCCTCCTACGTCCTCCTGGCACATGGTGCTCCCTTGCAGTGGCACTGTGACCTGCACTAACCAGGTTCTCTCAGGTAGTAATTGTAGCCAGTCTCAGTGGGACCCAAAGGGAAAAAGCCCACAAAACCCTAAACAAATCCCATGATAAATCCTTTTAACGTCACAGCTGCCTTTCACTTGGCTCGCAGAATGAGGTTTTAGTCTTCATGTTTTGTTTCTTAGCATTCTTTTTCAAGCTTGTCCCTTTCTTAACACCTGAGAGCTGTCAGCTTTTAGTGTAATCAGAAACTGTGAAGCCAAGTAAACGTGTGTGAAACAGAGTGTGCAAAACCCTCTGTAACGGTGGAGAAGTGGAGCTCCAGCTCGCTGCCAGCCCTCCGCCAGAGAGGCACGTTCAGGGATAGGGAGGGCTTATTTTTGCTGTTGGAGCTATTGAGGTAATAACATCAATTGCTTGAGTTATTTTGCTGAGTGCTTCCCATGAATTCACCTGAGCTCATCTTTGTTGACTTGGTCTTACTGTAAATAGGCAATGTCAGCATTGCACATGCAGGGAAAGAGCTGGTTCTGGAATTAAATGCTCACTTTCAGGGTTTAGGGTTTTTAAAGGAGCCTTATTACCACTTTACTGCTTAGTAATGGAGAGGTTCCAACCTTGAATTCTGATTTGACTCAGCTTTTCAGAGGTAGGTTTCAGGTACTTGAGAGGGGAAGGTCTTCATCGTGCTGGACTGTACATGGAGGCATGGGTTTTACCTTAATTCAACAATATATTTGAATTTGGCAGAAATGCAGCAGTGAGTTTATAAGCTCACAAAGCATTTAATCCACTGCACACTGATGTGTTGTTGTTAAACCTCTATGTGCAGCTCTGTACAGTTGCCTCCGTACAAAGAAACTGCCATAAAATGATTCTCCTACATAGCAAAAAAACACAGTTGAGGAGAAGAACTAACTTGTTTATTCTCATATTTAGCAGAGATGAGCGAAGAGGATCTTACGAGTATGCCCCTGATCGTACTTACTACGAGACTGTTCGGACTCCGGGGACGTATCCTGAAGATCCTCGTCGAGAATACCCAGCACGAGGCCGAGAATTTTATGCGGAGTGGGATCCCTACCAAGGAGATTACTATGACCCACGCTACTACGATGACCCACGCGAGTACAGGGATTACAGGGGCGATCCGTACGAGCAGGACATAAGGGAGTACAGTTACAGGCAACGGGAGAGAGAGCGGGAGAGGGAACGGTTCGAATCCGATCGGGACAGAGACCACGAACGGAGACCCATTGAACGGAGCCAGAGCCCGACGCACTCCCGGCGCCCGCAGAGCCCTGGAGCGTCCCCGTCGCAGTCAGAGCGGCTGCAGAGCGATTCCGAGAGGAGGATTTACAGCCGGTCATCGGATCGCAGCGGCAGCTGCAGCTCTCTGTCCCCTCCACGATACGACAAACTTGACAAAGCCCGCATGGAACGTTACGCAAAAA
Source organism: Amazona ochrocephala (assembly GCA_039720435.1). Lineage (NCBI taxonomy): Eukaryota > Metazoa > Chordata > Aves > Psittaciformes > Psittacidae > Amazona > Amazona ochrocephala. The sequence goes on along the minus strand of CM077894.1, from coordinate 3,320,142 downwards.
ACGAGAAGGCGGAGAAGGAGCGAGTGTTCGACCAGGAGAGGGTGGACAAGGAGAAACGCCTGGTGAGGAAAGAAAAGCCGGAAAAACTGGAAAAGGAAAAGACTGATAAGCAAAAACGGAAAGCAAAAATCCATTCGCCCAGCTCTCAGTCTTCCGAAACGGATCAAGAGAATGAGAGAGAGCCCAGCCCTGAAAAACTGAAGGGGAACAGTAAACAGAGTAAAGAGAGAGGTGACAAAGAAGGGACAGCTAAAAACCGCCTGGAACTAATGCCCTGCGTCGTGTTGACCCGAGTAAAAGAAAAGGAAGGGAAGGTTATTGATCAGCCTGCTCTGGAGAAACTGAGAGCAAAGCTCGACAACGACACGATGAAGTCCCCGCTTCTTGAGCAGAAAACACAGATATCTCAAGCTGAGCAAACCAAGTCTGATCAGTCTAAACTGGAACCTGCCAGAACCAAGGTACAAAAAGAGAAAGGCCTTTCCAGTCACGTAGAGGTTGTGGATAAGGAGGGAAAACTGAAACCCAAAAAGCACTTGAAGGCAGAGCAAACTTCTGAGGGGGCCAATGCGGTGGATTTAGACAAGTTGGAGGCTCGTAAAAGGCGTTTTGCTGATGCGAATCCGAAGCCCGACAGGCAAAAACTGGAAGCAAAAAGAAGCAGCCAAGATGAGGAAGATGCACGCATGGTTTTGAAGAAGCAGCTCGACGCAACGGCTTCTTCTAGAGAAGCAACCATGTTAAGGGAGGGAGAATTGGAGAGAAAACCCCTGAGAAAGGAGATGCTTAAAAGGGAATCTAAAAAACTCAAACTGGAAAGACTTATTCCTGTTACCAGCCCCAAAGAAATACAGGAGACTCTTAATGTTGGTGGGATCGGCATGCGTCCCACCCTGGATCTGCAGGCGAGGCTCATGGAGGCAGCCGATGAACCAGCAGAGGTTCAGGAAGTCTCTGCTAAAAAACTGAACCCAGTAAAACCCCAGCATAAGCAGGTACAGCTCCTAGATGACCAAGGAACAGAGAGAGAGGACACAAGGAAAAATTACTCCAGTCTTCCTGAAGACACACCTGACCATAAACTTGGCCAAGAGAAACCTCAGTCAGCTGATACAGAGGAGAAAATTGGCATTGACATCGACCACACGCAAAGCTACAGGAAACAAATGGAGCAGAGTCGCAGGTTGAAACAGCAGCTGGAAATGGAGATCGCCAAGTCCGAGAAGTTCGGCAGTCCAAAGAAAGATGTGGATGAATATGAGAGACGGAGCTTGGTCCATGAGGTGGGAAAACCACCGCAAGACGTCACTGATGACTCTCCACCAAGTAAAAGGAAAAAGACTGACCAGTTTGACTTTGAAATCAGCACTAAAAGAGAGAGGAACTACAGAAGTTCTCGTCAGGTGAGTGAGGACTCTGAGAGGACATCCTGTTCTCCTAGTATCAGGCACTTCCCTTTCCATGAAGATGACGACACACTCGATTCTCCGAGGCTAATGCCGTTGAAGGAAACCAAAGAGTCACCCAAAATAGAAGAAAAGGGTCTTTCATACTCTAACATGACTGTTAGGGAGGACTCACTGAAATTCAATCCTTATGATTCCAGCAGAAGGGAGCAGATGGCAGAAATGGCTAAAATAAAACTCTCTGTACTGAGTTCTGAAGATGACTCGAGTAGGTGGGAAACACAAGTGAAGCAGGAGCCTGGGAGAGTCGATATCAGCTTTCCAAGCAGCATTGTCAAGAGAGACAGCATACGCAAGCGTTCTGTCCGGGACCTGGAGCCCGGGGAGGTGCCTTCAGATTCGGATGATGACGGTGAAAACAAGCCCCATTCCCCAAAAGCCTCATCCTTGTTAGAGAGTTCCAGGTTGTCTTTTTTATTGAGGGACAGAGAAGAGAAGTTACGTGAAAGAGAGGAAAGGTTGTCAAGTTCTTTAGAAAGAAACAAATTTTACTCCTTTGCATTGGACAAGACAATCACACCAGACACTAAGGCCTTGCTTGAAAGAGCTAAATCTCTGTCTTCCTCCAGAGAAGAAAACTGGTCCTTTCTAGATTGGGATTCAAGATTTGCTAGTTTTAGAAACAATAAAGACAAAGAGAAGGTTGACTCAGCTCCCAGACCTATTCCATCTTGGTATATGAAAAAGAAGAAGATCAGGACTGATTCAGAAGGTGGAAAACTGGATGATAAGAAGGAAGATCATAAAGAGGAGGAACAAGAGAGACAGGAACTGTTTGCTTCTCGTTTTTTACATAGTTCAATCTTTGAACAGGACTCCAAACGCCTGCAACACCTAGAGAGAAAAGATGATGATCTCGACTTTATCTCTGGTAGGTTGTATGGGAGACAGTCCTCCTCTGATGGGACCAACAGCACGGCTGATCTGGTGCAGGAGCCGGTGGTTCTCTTCCACAGCAGATTTATTGAACTGACACGAATGCAGCAGAAAGAAAAGGAGAAGGACCAGAAACCAAAAGAAATGGAAAAACAGGAAGATAAAGAAAACCGGCCAAAAACACCGGACACTGTTCCTGATAGTAAAGAACCGGAACATAAAACTCCCTCAGTGGTCAGTCCCTCTTCGGTCACTGTCCTGCCACAGGAACCAGCGCCAGTTGCTTCTGAGAAGGTAGTGAATGAAAAGGTAGTGGTGGAAACAGCTTCTGTGAAAGAAGAGAAAGCTTCTGAACCTGCTTCTGCAGCAGAGGAACAAAAACCTTTCCCTGAACTTGCTGCTCCTGTCAAAGTGGAGCCACTCGAGCAAATGGAACCCCTGCCAGTTGTAGAAACCAGTAAAGAAGTCGTTGCTACAACCCTGGCACCGGAGGAAGACACTGTGGCAACAGAGCACCCTTCATACTTGGATACCAAGCCTCCTACACCTGGGTCTTCATATTCCCAAGCAGACAGTGTAGATCCAGAACCTGAAGCTGCCCAGTTAATTCCACCTCCACCCAAGCTGGTTCCAAAGTCCGAGGAAGCTGCTGAATCTAAAGAAGAAAATCCTCCACCTCCTGCCAGTGCTGATGCTGGTATGAGTCAGAAGGTGGAGGTGGCTGCCGAGGTCCTGCCGCCTGTATCTGACAATGATATGGAAGTCGAAACTCCGGTTGTGGTAAAAGATAAGAAGTCCTACAAGAGTAAACGCTCCAAGACTCCCGTGCAGTCGGCTGCAGCTAACGTCCTGGAGAAGCCTGTCACGAGGAAGAGCGAAAGGATTGACCGTGAAAAGCTCAAGAGGTCGAGTTCTCCTCGTGGGGAGACGCAGAAGCTTTCTGAACTGAAAGTGGAGGCCGAGAAGGTTTCGAGGAACGCTGCTAAATCCCCAAGTTCTGCTGCAGAGCCAGAAAATGTGGAGCCAAGCTTGCCTATAGGCCGGACCAGGCGCAGAAATGTGAGGTCGGTCTATGCTACCACAGGGGACAATGAAGGCCCATCTCCGGTGAAGGACTCTGTGGAGGTCACTCGATCCACCAGGAAGAGAGGGGAAAAGGAGCCGCAGGAAGCAGCGACAACGGTTCCTACGACCCCGAGGAGGGGAAGACCTCCAAAAACCCGCCGTAAGCCAGAGGAGGACATCTCTCCAATAAAGACAGAACCAGTTCAGCAAGAGGTAGAGGAGCCTGAAACTAAAGATGCCGTGGAAGCTCCTAAGCCTGCTGAAGGTTGGAGGTCTCCTAGATCCCAGAAGCTGACACACAGTCACTCCTCAGCTGCAGCCAGCCAACAGGGGAAGAAAGGGAAGAATGAGCCGAAAGCTGATGCATTGGCTGAATCTGAAGATGCTGCTGAAAGGAGCGGTCAGGAATCGAGTGTTGGTGACAACGGCAATAAAGCAAAAGTGACTGAGCCGGCAGCGAGTGAACAGAAACGTGACAGGAAAGAACTGGATGTGGAGAAAACCCAGCTAGAAATCCCCACGGTTGAGATCATTGAGAAGAAGTCGGTGCCAGAAAAGGTTACGAAATCCAAAAGGGGAAGGTATAAAAATACCAAAACCGTTGTAGATAAAACATCCGTGTGTCTCAAAAACGTGGAAATACGCCTCAACGTGGATGAAGTCAAGGGCGCCTTGCGGCCGACCGAGGACGAGGCAGAGCCGGTGGCGGTGTCACCGGCCAAAATGAAGAGCCCCCCGAAAGAGGACATCTTGCCACCTCATTTCGCTAAGAACGAGGTAGAAGATTCATTCCCAGAAACGGAAAAGGAGGTGATCCGAGAACCCAGGCAGTCCCCCGAAGCTGCCCAGTTGGCAAAACAGATTGAACTGGAGCAGGCTGTGGAGAACATCGCAAAGCTCACCGAAACTCCTCCGTCCATTGCTGCCTATAAAGAGCCACCAGCAGATGTGCCTGAAGTTCGTCAGGAGGAGGAGGGAGATAAACCCGCGCATCAGGCCAGTGAAACGGAGCTGGCAGCGGCCATCGGCTCCATCATTAATGATATCTCTGGGGAGACAGAAAGTTTTCCTGCACCACCAACGTATCCTGCTGAATCAGAAGCTGAAATCGCTGCCGAGCCCTTGGTGTTGCCGTCGCCTCGGGAGGAGATGGAGCCCGAGACGGATCAGGCAGTGAATAATATCCTAGAAACTGAGGCCGTCATGGAGCCTGCGGTGCAGCCGCTTCCCAGCTCTGCCCCATCCGTGGTAGAAGCTGAGAGCAAGGAGTCTGAAGTCAGCTTCAGCGAATCCTCCAACTCTGCGCAGGAGACTGAGACCTTGCAGGAGGCTGAAGTTGCTCGGAAGGAAAAGGGCCGTCAGAAAACCACGCGGCAGAGACGCAAAAAGAGCACGGGCAGAAAGGGGGACGCTGCTGAAGTCAACGCCTTTGAGCCCGAGAGGCTGCAGAGCAAGTCACCCCCCGCCAGCGAAGTCAAGGCGAAACCTGAAGAAGCCTTGAAGGAGGAAAAGCAAACAAAGGCCGTGGCTCAGGTGTCCGTGGAGCCAAGTGCTTCTGACACAGGCAAGGCTGCAGCTGCTGACATCGTGGCTGCACACGAAGCTGTTGCTGAGAGCAGCACGTCTCCAAAAGCACCAGCTCCGGCTCCTCTGGACCTGGCCTCCCCACCGGTCCCCCTCGAGGAGGGCAGCCAGAGTGGGTTTAAGATACGGTCGCCCATGGAGAATGTGCCCATCACGCCACCGAGTGCCCCAAACGCCGCCCTTGCTGCAGTCCCCTCAGCCATGGCAGCAGCCAAGCTGCCCACCCCAGTGCCCGCCACCATCGTCCCCCTTCACTCCAGTGCTGCCAAGGTCCCAGAGTGGATGGTGCGGCACGAGGAGCCCCGTGCCCGTTCCACACCTCCGCCTGCTCTCCCGCCGGACACGAAGGCGTCTGATATCGACACAAACTCCAGCACTTTGAGGAAAATCCTCATGGAGCCCAAGTATGTCTCTGCCACGAGCATAAGCTCCACACATGTGACGACAACGCACGCCGAGCCGGTGAGCGCACCTTGTCTGGAGGAGGCACCTCTCCACCCCGCCATTGAGGCCATAAAGCCGGTTTCGGAGGAGAAGCCAGCAGTTCCCATCACCAACGCCTTGGACCCACCGGTGGCCGAGGCACCCGTGTTTGGCGAGAAGGAGAAGATGAGCACAGTGATTGCTCCCAAAGCCACTTCTGTTATAAGCAGGATGCCCCACAGCGTGGATCTGGAGGAGGCTCCCAGGATCACCTTGGTGAAGCAAGCTCCACAAACCCAGACGTGTCTGGTCAACGCTCCCTCACCGAAATTTAAGCAGAGGCCAAGCACAAATGATAACAGCAGGTTTCACCCGGGATCCATGTCTATTATTGAGGAGAGGTCTGTAGAGACTGGCTCCAGCCCGGGGCTGCGGGTGAACACCTCGGAAGGTGTAGTGCTTTTGAGTTACTCAGGGCAGAAAACAGAAGGCCCTCAGCGGATCAGTGCCAAGATCAGCCAGATCCCCCCAGCCAGCGCTGTGGATATAGAGTTTCAGCAGTCTGTGTCCAAGTCTCAGATTAAACAGGAGCCCATCACGCCATCTCAGCCAACGCCGAAAGGCTCCCAGACCTCGGCGGGCTATGGGGCTGTTTCCACCCATTCTTCTTTGGTACTAGGCACTCAACCTTATAACACGTCACCCGTCATCTCCTCCATTAAACAGGAGAAGTCCGACTCGTCCCACCTTTCTGTCCAGACTCCAGCATCTCAGCCTGGGAAAGTCCTCACACAGACTGTAAACACTCCACCCGTGCTCGTCCATAACCAGATGGTTGTGAACAAAAAACTCTCTGACCCCGCCACTCTGAAAGTGGAGACCAAGACTCTGCAGCCCTCCAACTTGAGTCCTGGGGTTAGTCCTCACCACCCTTCCCTCTCTGGGAAGATGCATTCGGAAGCAAACCACGTCAGTTCGGGGCCCAGCACCCCGACTGACCGGGCCATCTCCCACCTGGGGGTCACCAAACAGGAGCCGCACTCACCACGTACGAGCGGGCACTCGCCGTCGCCGTTCCCCCGTGCTTGTCATCCTGGCAGTACCTCGTCCCCTGCATTATCCAGCAGCACCCCGGTCATGCTGGCACCGGGAATTCCCGTTCCCCAGTACATATCCAGTATGCATCCTGAGCAATCTGTTATCATGCCCCCTCACAGCGTAACGCAGACTGTATCCCTGGGCCATCTGTCCCAAGGCGAGGTGAGGATGAACACCCCTCCTCTCTCCGGCATCCCTTATGGCATCCGCCCGGAAGCGCTCCATTCCCCCAGAGCTGCTCTGCAACCCCAGATAGAGATCAAAACGCAGCGATCCAGCACGCCCCAGCCAGCTCCCATACGAGACATCGTCATGCCTCCTCTGTCCTCTCAGCATCCCCCCGAGGAGGAGATGCACTACCACCACACCACGGTGTGCCGAGGGCCAGCCCCCGTCCAGTCCGACGTGCTGGTGATGCAGCCGGATTACCGCATGCACCCCACGAGCATCAGGCTCGACCAGTACAACGTGCCCCGGGATGTGAGGATGATCATGCACCCGCACATGGCTGCGGTGGGCGAGCACCACTCGGAGACGAGACAATCCCGAACGCCCGAAGGGGCTGTGAAGACCCCCCCTGTCAGTAAAACCCCCCAGCCTGGGAAGGAGACCCCCAAGTCCTCGGAAGGGAAGATGGCTCATTCTCCTCACAGCGAGCCCCGGCTCCTCAGCGTCCCCTCCAGCAGCCAGCTGCCTGGACTGCCCCTGTCGCAGCCGGTGGTGGTACCACACGGGGTACAGATCATGCACCCCGCGGGGAGCTCCTTTCACGACTACCGGTCCGTGTATGGTGACATGAGGAACTACCACACCGCGGCACAGCTCGGGCACCCTCAGTTCCCGGGCGCCTCGCCCATCGGGCTGCCTTCCCGGAGCATGACCCCGTCTCAGGTGAGAGTTACAAACCTTCCTTCTCTGCCTGAAATCTGGAGTGCTTTGAGCTAATAACAGCCCTGGTGTGGCTCTGCGTGGCCTCAGGAGCTGGGTTCAGCTCTCTGTGGTTAGTCGCCAAGCCCTACTCCAGTTCATAGCACAGGAGGAGCCACTTCTGTTTGGAAGCGGGATTTGAAAGCTGCTCAGCATTAGAGGAAGCTAAAATAACCTGTTTTCTGAACCACTCCAGGACTCAAACCGGGAGCTGTGAAGCTGCCTACAGGTTTTTAGACAGAGGTGCTGGGGGAAGCATTGTCAGCATTGAGGTAGTGCATAGGTCAGGCATCCTTGGATGGGTGCTGTAGCTAAGAATAGGCTCACGGTAGGATTCAGGGGCTGTGGTTTCAGCTCTCAGGGTGAGTCTTGGAATGGGGTTAACGCTTGTGTTGTGGAGACACAGATTTCTCCACCAGCGATCTGATGGTGTCCTGGCAGCTTTGTCATTGAATTAACAAGTTCTGATATGCTTATTGCCTAAAACCTTGCTTTTCTCCCCACCGCCTGCTTCCCAGGGTCTGTCAGAGGGCGAACACTCGCACCCCAGCCAGCCAGTTCGGAGCAAGACCCCTCAGATCCCTCAGGATCCCAAGGGCCCAGTGGCAGCAGGCCCGGAGCAGAGCCACCACCCCACTGTAAATAGGCATGCAACGCAGATAGACCCTCACGTCCACCTTCAGAGGGCACAAGGGGACACAGGCCAGACCTCCTACCCTTCGCCTGTGGCCATATCAATCAAGCAGGAGCTTCCATCACCGCACCAACCCCAGGCTGTTCCCAAGCAATCCATGTTTATCCCCACGACATCAGGTGCTGGTGCGGGGCTGCCCCTCAATCGCCCCGAGCCCCAGTCTGCTCTCAAACAGGAGCCATCTCCTCACCCTGTGTCGCAGAGACCTGTGGATATGGTTCAGCTTCTGACGGTGAGTATCACTGCTCCTTGTCCAGGGAGAGAGAATCAGGTTTTGTGTAGTACCAGATACCAAGTAGCTCTAGTAGCAAAACTGACCTCTCTTGTCGTAGAGAAGGAGATGGATGATCTGTCAGCTTTGGATGATCTGTCAGCTTTCTGGGCTGTTGCTCTCCCTGGTGAATTTTAGCCACATTTACAAGACCTTCGCAATAAGGCACCATTAATTGCAGAATCCCAGCTGGGTTTGGGTTGGGAGGGACCTTAAAGCTCATCCAGTTCCAACCCCTGCCACGGGCAGGGACACCTTCCACTGGAGCAGCTTGCTCCAAGCCCCTGTGTCCAGCCTGGCCTTGAACACTGCAGGGATGGGGCAGCCACAGCTTCTCTGGGCACCCTGTGCCAGCGCCTCAGCACCCTCACAGGGAAGAGCTTGTGCCTAAGAGCTCATCTCAGTCTCCCCTCTGGCAGGTTAAAGCCATTCCCCTTGACCTGTCCCTACATCCCTTGTCCAAAGCCCCTCTCCAGGTTTCCTGCAGCCCCTTTAGGCACTGGAGCTGCTCTCAGGTCTCCCCTTCAGGAGCCTTCTCTTCTCCAGGCTGCCCCAGCCCAGTTCTCTCAGCCTGGCTCCAGAGCAGAGCTGCTCCAGCCCTCGCAGCATCTCCATGGCCTCCTCTGGCCTCGCTCCAGCAGCTCCATGTCCTTTGTTTGTGTTTAATATTCCCTCTCCTCTCTTCCCAGAAATACCCCATTGTCTGGCAGGGCCTCTTGGCTCTGAAGAACGACACGGCCGCTGTTCAGCTCCACTTTGTCTCCGGTAACAACGTCCTGGCTCACCGGTCACTGCCGGCACCCGAGGGGGGACCCCCGCTGCGCATCGCCCAGCGCATGCGGCTTGAGGCCTCACAGCTGGAGGGGGTCGCACGCAGGATGATGGTGAGGGGCTGGGACAGGGTGCCTGGGGACAGCTAAAAGCTGTGTGATGAAAACAGGGCTGGTCTTACCAGCTGAGTAACAAAACCAACAGAAACTTGGGTGCTCGTTGCTTCTGTCACGTTATTTTGGGGTTCTGGTAGTAGGGGTGTGTGATTCCTGCATCCCAGAGTGTGTGATACAGATTGCAATAGGCATTGGTAGAAAAGGAAATGGTGCAGGTGGGAAGCCTTTGAAGTCGCCCATCCCTCAGCCCTGGAACAAATTCCTGCTCCTCCAGCAGTCTCAGTAAGGTGGGAAGTGGAATTCAGGGCTGTGGAAATTGGTTTTCAGTCCTTTTCACCATGGCCTGGGCTGGCTGAGCTGTCAGCAAGCCTGCTGTAACTTGGTAGGAGTTCAGAGAGAGGATTTTCCACTGCAGATAATGGATGTGTGTCAGGAAGAGGCCCATTCCCAGCAAGCACCTGCCTTCATGAGTGTATTTTCTTCCAGGTGGAGAGCGATTACTGCCTGCTGCTGGCCTTGCCTTGCGGCCGAGACCAGGAGGACGTGGTGAATCAGACGGAGTCGCTCAAGGCTGCGTTCATCAGCTACCTGCAGGCCAAGCAGGCTGCAGGAATCATCAACGTGCCCAACCCCGGCTCTAACCAGGTATGGGCAGGGAGAGCCCCGGGATGCTGTAGATAAACTACATCGATAGGTAATGGGATGTATCCGGCCTGCCTGTCTTTGCTTAAGGGTGTAGTTGAGCTGCCTGGTTAGTGTTGAAACAAATCCACATCTGCAGTGCTGGCTTCTTACATCACCAGTCAAACCCGCGCCAATATAATGGGTGTAGTTACTGAAGATGATCCCCCAAAGCCCCCAAATGTCTGTTCACTGTGGCTCCAGCCCAGACCAAGCCAAGCCCATTTTCCAGCTCTTCTGATGTAGAGTCCGTGTTGTTGTATCCTGATTTTCCCAGGATACCTAGGGATTTCTTGCTCTTGGCCGCGTAGAGACAAGATGTTGGGTGATGTGGAACATTTACTCCAGGTGTGTTGCTGCATTGAATCAAATTGAATGTGTTCCCTGGGTGTAAACAGCCCAGAAGGAGCCGTCAGCGCTGGAATGATTAATGGGACTTTTTCTGCCTTTCCTGATAAAACCAGCCAGGTCTTACATCCCTGGCATGGAAAAACTCCCTTCCTTGGGACTCACACCGAACAACATCACCTTTTGTGCACAGTTTGTGCCGATTGAGCCCTTAAACACCCAAACCCCACTCATTTTATCCCCCCTCACCCTCCCTGATCCGTGTTTTTCCCTCCTCGCAGCCTGCCTACGTTCTGCAGATCTTCCCACCCTGTGAGTTTTCGGAAAGCCACCTCTCCCGCCTGGCGCCGGACCTGCTCGCCAGCATCTCCAACATCTCCCCTCACCTGATGATCGTCATCGCCTCCGTGTGAGCCCTCCGCCACGCACTGACTCGCGTCGGGTTTGAGTTTTGAAGTCGTTTTGGTTTCTTTTCTTCCAAGGCCCTGCAGCAAAAAAAAAACCCAACCACAAACAAACCAACCCCGAACGAGCCCACAAAAACCACCCAGAAAAAAGAGAATTCCGGTAAAAACACAACTGAAAAGCAAGAAAGGAATGAAGCGAGAAAATGCTGCCAGATACCAGCCCTCTGCCCTGACCGGCCGCGATCAAACTGTCGCTGGGGATCCGCTCCCCTGGATGTTTACATATTGCTTTAGCTTATGGACAGCGGCTGCGCTCAGCAGGCGCCTGGTTTGGGGTTCCCGTGCCTCCTTTTGGGGAAAAAAAAGAAAAAAAAAGAAAAAAAGACAAAGGATGGCTTATTTTTTTTAACAAAAAAAGGAAAAAATAAAATAAAAAAGAACCTGAACTGCCTTTGCACTAAATGAGTGACTTGGACCTTTGCACAGTTGGAGACACGCTGTGACGCTCTGGATGTTCCTGACACACATCGACACGCGCCGTGGACTCGGAAACGCAGGACCTGGGGCCTTCCGCCGCCATCTGTGGGTCAAGGAGCATTTCACACATCACCCCCTCCGCCTGAGTTGGTTTCAGTTGACTTTATCGCTTGGTTTTCTTTAGTCCTTCTTTGCCCCCCCCACTCCAACCCCGGTTTTCGTTCCGCCCTGGATGCGAACCTCCCTCTCCTGCGCTCGCCTCCCGCTGCAGCGTCTTCTCCTCATCTGGGATGTACAGTTTACACTGCGAAACCCAACGAAAACCCAACCGAATGAGACAAGAGACAGAAACCCCCTCAAACGCAACACGAAAGGGAGAGATTTTTTGTTTCCTTCCCGGTGGGATATGCAGAACTCAGTGGGTGTGTGTATATATAAATATATATATAATATATATAAATATATATAATACTGACTTTAAAAAAAAGGCGAAAAACGACAAAAAAAGGAAAAAAGAAAGAAAAGGAAAAAAAAAGAAAATTCAGATTCCCCACGACATACATTTTTTTTTAATCTGTGCCAAAAAAATAAGAAAAAAAAAAAGGAGAAAACGACAAAAAAAAAAAAACAAAACAAAAAAAAAAACAAAACAAAAACGTGTTTTCAGAGAAAAAAAATCTTATTTTCATACTCAGACTTTGTATCGTCACCCATTTGTAAGTGCTTCATTTAACCACCCCCCGCCTCATCCGCTGTGGAAGTGTTTTACACTTGTACAAAGCCTTCCCCCCCCGCCCCCCCGATAACACTTTATTAATTTATGGAACTGGTTTCTTTTTTCCTGGTTTTATTTTTTTTGTTTGTTTCCGTTGGATTTTTGTTGTTTTTTTCCCTCAGTTTTGTTTTGTGTGTCCATTGGATTACAAACTTTATTAAAAAATACAAAACACTCGGCGCCCGTTTGTGCTCCCTCGGCCGGGGGGGGATTGGGGGGGATCCTTTGAAGCAGAATCACCTGAATCTCTTGATTGTCCCCCAAAATGGGGCTTGGAAACCAAAAGTTGCCATTTCCCCCCCCCCCCCCCCCCCCGCTTTTAACAGCAAAACGACTCAAAATGTCAATTTCTTGCTTTAAAGCACCGGAGTGAAACCCAAGCAGCAGAATTCACCTTTTTCACTGGTTATACACCCAAAACCACACTGGGCTCTGGTTTGGGAACGGTGAGATGCTGGGAGCCACTGGACCCCTCAGTTCATCGGTGTTGCTGGTGCAAATGGGTTAAAATCAAGCAGATTTGGTAAAAAACAAGCTAGATTGAGGAGAAGATGTGGATGCCCTGGGAGCAGCTGGGGGCGGGTAAATAGGGGGGACTCTCGTCCCCCTGCCCTGTGTCAGGGTTTGGGGGGGCTGTGCTGGCTCCAGCCCTGGTCCTTGTGTCCTTCATCCCTCTCGGGGCCTGGAGGGGGGCTGCTGGTCCCTGGCACAGGGGGACGTGGGGATGGATGAGGGGATCCAGGGCTCCAGAGCCATATCCAGGCTCATCCTGGGGCACAGACACCCCCCAGGGGGGCCCTGGGGCCCTGGAGGCAGGATCAGGCCTAGGGCCCCCCCCCACAACACCGTGATATGGAAGATGATGGACATGGACAGTTGGATGTTGAGCCACGTGTATGGCTGCCAATGAAGCCCCAAGTGGGCAGGATCAGACCCTTCCCCACCCCCCCATGGTCTGTGTGTCTGTGCCCATCCATGTGCCTGGAGCCGGGATCGGGCCCGAGCACCCTCCCAGAGCCCCGGGGTGGGGACAGACACACAGAGTGGGGACAGGGACAGACGGACGGCTGTAGGGATGTGTGGAGGGACAAACCAGCCACTGCCCATCCCGCTCTGCCCCAGTCCATGTCTGGAGCCAGAGACTGCGAATGGGGCCTTTGGGCAGAAAAAGGAGAGGGAATTTATGGATTGAGGAGGCGAGTGTGTATGTGGGGTCTGTCCGACTGTCTGTCTGCACATACAGGTATCCATGTATCCAGCTGGATGTGCAACTGGTCACCCATCCAGCCGGTGAGCAGCCACCCCTGTGTCCAACTGAACACGCTCCCGTCCATCTGTCCTGCTGGATCCAACCATCCATACAGCTGTCCATCTGTCTGTCCGGACCCGCGCCCGTCCTCATGTCCAGCAGGGCCTGCAGCCACTCATGGTTCCAGCTGAACGTGGCACAGACATCTGTGTCTGTGCATCCACTCATCCGTGTGTGCGGATGGACAGGGAACTGTCTGTGTGTCCAACTGGATGTGGATCTGTCTGTGTGTCCATCTGCCTTGTAATGGTCCATGTGCGCATGCATCCGGCTGGGTGGGCACTTGTCCATGTGTCCATCAACGCGGCTGCGACTGTGGCACCGACCCTGTCCTGGTGTCCCTCTGTCCATGTGTCCCCGTTGGCAGGGTACTGAAGGGTGGGGAGGGAGCAGGGGAGGGGCTGTGCTGCGGCCGCATGGACAGACGGACACATGGACACTGGTGTGGATGGATGCAGGGATGGTTGCGTGTGTAGACAGACACAAGATGGGGCGCAGACAGCTGGACAGTTGCATGTACGGACACACGGACACCTCCTTCCCCCCGGCACCAGGTCCTGCCCCAAAGGCCCCCCTCAAACCCCAGCGATTCCCATTCCCTGCGTCCATCTGGCCGTGCCCTGTGTGTCCATGAGGCCCCGCAGCCGTCCCTGTTTCCAGTTGTCCGTGTGTTCAACCCACGCCGGGAGCCCTGGAAGGTGCTTGAGGGCGGCCCAGGCCTGATCCCAGCTCCAGACACGCAGACAGACGGACACAGGAATGTGAAGGGGCTGACAGTGTCCATAGGGCTGCCTGTCCGTGCATCCATCCCGCATCCTGGGGGGAGCTCAGGCCTGATCCTGCCTCCGGGGTCCCCAGGACCCCTCGGATGGGGTCTGTGCCCCTGGGAAGAGCCTGGATGTGGCGCCAGAACCACCCCTCACCGTGCACCCCCCCATGACCTGAGTGACCCCTTTTCATCTTCCTTATCCCCATTTCCAACAGATCCCACCCTTGGCAGTGATTAAATGAGGATCTGAGGAGCCCCCAGCTCTGTGCCCCCACTCTTCCCCCCCCAGCATCACCCGGGGGGGAGGCCACAACCTTCCAGCCCCATCCCCCCCCCCACGCACCAGCCCTTAGAAAATATTGCCATTTATTCCATCTGCTTCCCAAAATCCACTTTTTACACCCATTCCCAGCACTGTCTCTTAAATAAAGGTGAAGAGGGGCGGGGGGCGGTGAGGGGTCACTCAGGGGGGGGCTGCCCCTCTCCAGCCGCAGGTTGTGGGCCCAGGGGGGCCGGGGGGGGGTCGGAGGCAGCATCCCGGGTGCGGAAGAGCAGCTCTCCCGCGGGAATGACCTGCTCCGTGTGCCAGGCGCCGGCGGGGCCGTACTGCTGGTAAAAGTCCGTGTCCGCCTGGAACATGACGAGCGCCTGGGCCGTGTGGATGCGGACGTGCTGCGCCAGGCTGCTGGCGTCCAGGAACTTCTCCCCGCAGGAATCGCAGGCGTAAAGGATCTGGGTGTTGGGATCTGCAAGGGAAAAGGGGTTGGCATGGACGGGATGGGGGTAACGGGGGCAGATGGTTGAGCCCCCCCCCCCCCCCATGTCCCCATCGCCGCTCACCCGCCTCCTGCACTTGCTTCACTGCTTTGGTGATCTCGGCTTTAAGTGCTTCGGTCTCATCCGCGGTCACGGCGGCCGCCACCGGCACCACTGTGGGAGAGGGGGAAAAGGGATCAGGGGGATCCCGGCAGGAGCGGGATGCGCCCATGGTGGGGTTCAGGGGGGTCCCAGCCTCAAGGCCACAGCAACGGGGGCTGCACCCCACGGAGGAGCCTTCAGTACTCTTCAGGGTAGCTCCAGGACCCCCAAGCCGCACACCATGGATACACCTCGCTGTTGGAATGGAAAATCCCCAGGCTGCAGGCTATGGATAGGTTTCCCTTCGGGAATGGTTCCAAGACCCCCAGACTGCACCCCGTAGCTATTTTTCCCCTCTGGAATGGCTCTTGGGACCCCCATGCTGCACCCTGTGGATAAACCTCACTTTCGGAATGGCTCCTGGATCCCCAGACTGCACCCTTACGGATGTTTCCCTTCCAGAATGGCTCTTGGGACCCCCAAGCTGCACCCTATGGAAGTTCCCCTTGCAGGAAGGCCCCGGGCTCACCCGTGAGCTGTGTGACCGCGGTGGCAGCCAGCGCCTCGGTGGCCAACGTCACCATGTCATCGGAGGCCACCGTGACGATGTTGACCTCATCGCCTTCCTCCGGCTCCAGGATTTTGATCCCAGCCTTGCCCTGGTGCACGGTCTTCACGTGGGAGCGGAGGTTGTCCACACGGTTGAAGCCCCGACCACACTTATCACAGAGGAACGGCTTCTCCCCTGGGGGAGAGGAGGGATTGGGGGGGGGTTACAATCACAGAACCATGCAATGGTTTGGGTTGGAGGGACCTTGAAGCTCCTCCAGCTCCAACCCCTGCCATGGGCAGGGACACCTTCCACTAGAGCAGGTTGCTCCAAGCCCCTGTGTCCAACCTGGCCTTGAACACTGCCAGGGATGGGGCAGCCACAGCTTCTCTGGGCACCCTGTGCCAGTGCCTCAGCACCCTCACAGGGAACAGCTTCTGCCTAAGAGCTCATCTCAGTCTCCCCTCTGGCAGGTTAAAGCCATTCCCTTGTCCTGTCCCTCCATCCCTTGTCCAAAGCCCCTCTCCAGGTTTCCTGCAGCCCCTTTAGGCACTGGAGCTGCTCTCAGGTCTCCCCTTCAGGAGCCTTCTCTTCTCCAGGCTGCCCCAGCCCAGCTCTCTCAGCCTGGCTCCAGAGCAGAGCTGCTCCAGCCCTCACAGCATCTCCATGGCCTCCTCTGGCCTCGCTCCAACAGCTCCACGTCCCTCTTGTGCTGCTGCCCCAGAGCTGGATCAGGGCTGCAGGGGGGGTCTCATGGGAGCACAGCAGAGGGGCAGGATCCCCTCCCTGAGCCGCTGCTCACGCTCTGGGGGTGCAGCCCAGCACAGGGGGGTTCTGGGCTCAAGCGCACACTGAAGCCGGGCTGTGTTCAGTTAAGGATGGGGAGGGCGGTTACGGATGGGGGGGTTGGAGCCGCGCGCACGCACCGGTGTGGATGATGATGTGCTTGGAGAGGTCGCCCACGTTGACAAAGGCTTTGTTGCAGACAGTGCACTTGTGGGGCCGGATGTTGTCGTGGTGGCGGATGTGGTTGGCCAATTGGCTCGACTGCACGAACCTGGAAGGGGGCACACGGTCGGCACCACACCCCCTGTCCCCAGGGGGGCCACATGGGCACCTCCACCCCACATTCCCATTGTGGACCCCCACCTCTTCCCGCAGCGCTCGCACACGTAGGGCTTCTCCCCCGTGTGCTGCCGCACGTGGGCAATGAGGGAGCTGGCCTGGGTGAAGGCTTTCCCGCAGATCAAGCACTGGCACGGCTTCTCCCCTGTGGAATGCCATAGGAAAGGTGCATGGGGGGGGGGAACAACTCCGAGATTCCCCCCCGCGGATCCATTGGGGAAGCACAGAGCTGCCTCACTTACCCGTGTGGATGCGGACGTGTCGCTGCAGCGCCCCGGGGTCGGCGAACTGGCGCTGGCAATGGACGCAGACATAGGGCTTCTCCCCGCTGTGGATCCGCAGGTGCCGCTTGAGATTCCCTGTGGGAGCAGCCAAGGCTCAGCTGTGGGGCACGGGGACACCAGCACCCCCCAATCCCTCCTTCCCAGCACCCTGGAAGCTCCCTTGGGAATGCCTGCGGCTGTTTACAGAGGGATCGAGGAGCACCTTGCATGCAGCCAAGGATGGGCGATAACGCGGTGGTGGGGATAGGCAGAACAAGTGCTGAGTTTTGAGGGGACAGAGAGATGCTGTGGAGCTCATTTGGACCCCTGCAGCTCCGCAGTGGTTTGGGAAGATGGGAGGAGACTTCCCCAATCCCAAAAGCTGGACCAAAGGCTCCTTCTCGGAGCATTCCTGGGGTGCAACCCCACCGGAGATGCCAGGTAGAGGGGGAAACATCCATGCACCACAGCGCGAGGTTCAAACCCACTCCGAAATCCTCGCTCCAGCTGCAACCCAACGCAGCCTCCATCCCTCCGACCTCCCAGCCCCACACTACCTGACGTGGTGAACTGTTTCCCGCACTCCCGACACTTGAGGGGCCCATCCGCGATGTGGATCTTCAAGTGAGCCTTCAAATTCCCCACCTGCGGACAACACAGAGCGATGCAGAGGACCCCCCCCCCCCAACCCCAGCATCATCCCATCTCCTTCCAGAGGGATCCAACCCGCGGGGCCGGAGCCCTCCTCACCTGGTTGAACTTCTTGTCGCAGTGGGGACACTTGTGCTCCTTGTTGGTGTCGTGGGTCTCGAGGTGGCGCATCTTGGAGGTGGGGTCGGAGAAGGAGCGCCCGCAGTAGTCGCACTGGTAGGGCTTCTCGCCGCTGTGCACCAGCTGGTGCCGCTTCAGGTTGCCCGAGGTGGTGAAGAGCTTCCCGCAGTAGTCGCAGCGGTACTTGGCCTCCCCCGTGTGCCGCTTCTTGTGCAGGTTCAGCAGGCTGATGAGGCGGTAGCTCTTCCCGCACTCCTCGCAGCCGTAGGGCTTCAGCGGGCTGCGGAGGGCGCAGCGTGGGGGAAGGACTGCGGGGTGGAGCTCCAGAGCCCCCAGACCGAGCTCACGAACTCCAATAGGAGCTCCAGTGCGGCCCAGACAAGTTCCAGCGTCCCCAGGGCGAGCTCCGCCGCCCCCAATCTGAGCTCCACACCCCCAATCTGGGCTCCACACCCCCAATCTGGGCTCCACACCCCCAATCTGGGCTCCACACCCCCAATCTGGGCTCCACACCCCCAACCTGAGCTCCACACCCCCAACCTGGGCTCCACACCCCCAACCTGAGCTCCACACCCCCAACCTGAGCTCCACACCCCCAACCTGAGCTTCTCCATCCCCAACCTGAGCTCCGCCACCCCCAATCTGAGCTCCACACCCCCAACCTGAGCTCCACACCCCCAACCTGAGCTCCACACCCCCAACCTGAGCTCTGCCGCCCCCAACCTGAGCTCCGCCACCCCCAATCTGAGCTCCACACTCCCAATCTGAGCTCCGCCACTCCGAGCTCCAGCGCCCCCATCAAAGCTCCATCACCCTGATCTGAGCTCCAGGGCTCCCCATCCAAGTCCCAGTGCTCCCCAATCCAAGCTCCAGCATCCCCCAACCAAGCTCCACCCTCCCCATCTGAGCTCCCCCATCCCCAGCCAGACCCCTCCGGATCCCACAGCATGTCCTGAAGCAACCCACCAAGGAAGGGCAGCACAGAGAGATTCCCTCCTGGGCACCCCAAGAGATTTCATCAGGATTTGACCTTTGGTGGCAAAACCCACCCGTTTCAGCCCTTCTCATGGCTGCTCCCATCCCAGGGAGCAACTCAGAGCCTCCATCCCCGCAGTGCTGAGCCCTCGGTGGCTGCCGGACCAACACCAACCTCTTCCTCCAGCCCTCAGCCCGCCACCACAGCCTCTCCATCTCTTCCCATCCCGGGGGCAGCTCCGGTACCTGTGAGTCTTCTCGTGGGCTTTGCACGCAGCTGGGTCGGAGAAGGCTTTGCTACACTCCCTGCAGGAGAAGGGCTTCTCGCCCGTGTGGATGCGGATGTGCCGCTTGAAATTCCCAGTGTGGGTGAACTCCTTCCCGCAGTCCTGGGGACAGACAGGGACAATGGTACCCGGTGTTCCCAAGGGACCAGCGGCACCACCGGCGCTGGGATCAGCCTCACCTCACACTTGTGTGTGACGGAGCCGTAGGCTTTGGACTCGGTCCTGTCGCTGTAAGTGCCTGACCGCAGCAGTCGGGATTCTCCCGAGTTTTCCTGCCCGGAATCAGTGCTCCCGGATTCATTATCCTCAGCGTTTTCTCCGTTTTCCAGCCGGGGCTGCTCTTCCTCAGGGATTTTGGCCTCCTCTTCCTCCTCTGCTGTCATTTCCCCCTCTTCCTCCTTCCCTTCCAGCTCCACCTCTACGAAGAGTCAGAAGATGGGGATGGTAAAGACTGAGAGCAGCAAAACCCAAGGGCCTGGCGCTGAGACCCCTACCTGGAGTCAGTTTGGACTTGCAAGTTGTGAGCCCTAAAATCCAACCACCTGCACAGACAGAGCCCTCCCCAGCTCTGCCCCACGACAACTGCTCCCGTAGGCTCCTGGGACACACAGGAGGCAGCGCTGGAGCAGCAAACCTCACTCAAACAACGTCATGGCACAGAAAACCAGGGCCCGACCCCTGCCCGGGGTGGTTTCAGCTCTGCAGCAAAGTCCCCACCACCCCCTCGCCCCCCAACGCACCTCCTGCTCCAGCACCCTGAGTGATGCTGCCCTGCGCTGCGGGGCTGCCGCTGCTGCCCGCGGTCTCCAGGCCGCCGGGACCTGTGGTGCTGGGACCCTCTGGAGTGGCAGCATCGGCCCCTGTAACCAAGAGAGCACCTCGGGCACCACCAGGAGCACGCCGGCTCCATGCAGCGGAGCCTGGCAGCAGGACAGGGTGTGCTGGGGGGTGATGGAGGATTTGGGGTGCCAGCCCTTGGTGTCTCACCTGCCTGGGCACCCAGCTGCTGCGCCTGCGCCTTGGGAGCCTCCTCCTTCCCCTCCAGGTCAGGAGGAACCAGCTTGGGCTTGTCAAGGTCACCCCCTGCTTCTGCTGCTGATGGCTTGTCCTCGATGGTCACTTTGTCAGCTGCTGTAAGGGAAGAGGCAGAGAGATTCAGCTCCTGCTGCCCAAGCAGGGACACCCCACCCGCTGCCAAAAGGATTCCCCAATCCCATAAGGATTGAAGGAATTGTTTCTTCAGCTGCTGGTGCAGCGCGAGGAGATCGGGATGTCCCTGTGCACCAGATGTACCCAGGATGTGGGTTTGGAAGGCGGCCAGAGAGCGTGGCTGCATTGTGGGACCATCTCTGGGCTGGGCTCACAACCCAGAACACCCCCTCCATGTGCTGGGCTGCATCCCACAGCGTGAGCAGCTCAGGCAGGGGATCCTGCCCCTCTGCTCTGATCTCATAAGACCCCACTTGCAGCACTGTGTGCGGTGCTGGTGTCCTCAACACGAGAAGGACATGGAGCTGTTGGAGCAAGTCCAGAGGAGGCCGTGAGGATGCTCAGGGGCTGGAGCAGCTCCCGTATGGAGCCAGGCTGAGAACATTGGGGCTGCTCAGCCTGGAGAAGAGAAGCTGTGTGGAGACCTCAGAGCAGCTTCCAGTGTCTGAAGGGGGCCACAAGGATGCTGCAGAGGGGCTCTTCATCAGGGACTGGAGTGATAGGACAAGGGGTGATGGGTTCAGGCTGAAACAGGGGAGGTTCGGGTTGGAGATAAGGGAGAAGCTCTTCCCTGTGAGGGTGCTGAGGCGCTGGCACAGGGTGCCCAGAGAAGCTGTGGCTGCCCCATCCCTGGCAGTGTTGAAGGCCAGGTTGGACACAGGGGCTTGGAGCAAGCTGCTCTATGGAAGGTGTCCCTGCCATGACAGGGGTTGGAGCTGGATGAGCTTTACGGGCCCCTTCCAACCCAAACCATTCCATGATCCTCTGAATTTTGGGAAGCAGGAGGGTACGTACCGAGCTCTGCAGGGGGCTGTGGGCTCTCTGCTGGCACAGACAGAGACTTGAGAGCATTGCAAGCGCTGACAACCTCCTGCATCTGGAGGAAACCCGCCACAGCCAACACATCTTCCACGTTGTCAGGGTTTAGGCTTAGCTTAGCTGTGTACATGAACTCCAAAACCTGCCCCAGGCCTGCAAGGGAGGCGACACCACCAGAAACACCCTCTCAGTGCTCAGCCACACAGTTCCGAAAAGCCCAAAGCGTGTGAAACCACAGACCCTGGCCCCCAAACCGCTGTGGCTCAGCAGCTCGGAGGGACGTTGGATAACCCCCCCTACCTGCTGCGTTGCTGATGTCGAGGTGCACCACGTCCTTCTGGTCGACGAAGAGCATCCTGAAGTACTCGCTGCAGGCCGCCAGCACGGCTTTGTGGGCCTTGAAGTTGATGCCGTCCACCACGAAGGTGCAGTCACACAGCAAGCCCAGCTGCCGCTGCTGGTTCAGCTGCTCCAGGACTTGGGTGCTGTGCTGGGGGAAATCCATGGCTGCGGGGAGGAAAAAGAACCCATAAATCCCAGGAAAAGGGGGGTTCGGATACACTGATATATCAGAAGGAGCCATGAAGCAAAAGGAGCCTGAAGGCCCATGAAGGACCTGATCTCAAAGCCACAATCAACCACAACCTGACCTCACTGTTAGTTAAAAACCAGTGCTTCTTGCTGCACCTCCTGCTTCCAGCATCAAACACAACCCAAAACCTCTCCTGGAACAGCCACAGCACCAGCACAGGGCTGGAAGGAGACTTCATTCAACAGTCAATGTATCTTTTGCCTTCAAACAGCATTTAAAACACACTGATAACCCCTCAAGTGGTCCAAGCTACGAGCAGGAACCCTGTTGCCTCCCTGTTGCTATCGTCCCTTTGGTGAGCAGAGGGCATCACTGCCCCCTCTGAGGGCACAGCATGGGAAGAGTTACCCAAATCTTGAAGTCCTGGCTCATTGTAGGTGCCTCCATCACAGTACTGAGGGATTTTCACCTTGCACTGAGTGTTTGGAGGGAGCTCTCCCTGCTTGAAGCATGGCTTCGGCTCAGGAATGCTGCACAATCCTGGGAAAACCACAGAAGCCCATTCTTTGAGCAGGTCCTCATTGGCAAAGCTTGAGGGGGACCAAGAGCTTGCAGTGCTGCCACGCGTTGGGGTTTCTCCTGAGGGCAGAGAACGACGAGCTTTGCTTCCCAAAACTGACTCATGTGCGGGCTGAAGGGATCATTTCATCACTTGCTGAGCAAGCAATGAGCAAGGAAGGAGGAGAAGGCAAATGGGGACTTGTTACTGCTCAACTTGCCAGGGCAGGAGGGCCCCAAAGCCCTGGATGCTGGAAGAAACAAGGCTGTGGTCAGGGAAGTGCTCCTGGAGTCGATGCTAAGTCGATGCTCGGTGCCTCTCTGAAGGTTTCCAGCTCACGGGAGATGCTGTTCCACTTTATCAGCTCTTTAAAACAGCTCAGGGAGTCTCGGGTCAGGGAAAGGCAATCGGTTTGGATCCATAAAGCCAGGTTAATTCCCAGCAGCAGTGAGCGCGTCTCTTCTTCTTCTGGATCCATGTGAGGGTGCACAAGCGCACAGCGGGTGAGCACCACGGGCAGAGGGAGCCTCCTCCTGTCTGCTGGGAGTGTTAGCAACTCGCTTGGTGAAAGATCTTCTGGCCAAGGATCAATCGGCTTCCAAACTCATTCCCAGCGGGAGTGAGAAGCCCAAACAGCTCCAATGTCATCAGATCATGCACAGAGAGAGTCACTCCCCAAAGGTGCTGTTCGTAATTAATCACAGAACCCCCGCCTGGTTTGGGTTGAAGGGACCTTAAAGCTCATCCAGCTCCAACTCCTGCCATGGGCAGGGACACCTTCCACTGGAGCAGCTTGCTCCAAGCCCCTGTGTCCAACCTGGCCTTGAACACTGCCACGGATGGGGCAGCCACAGCTTCTCTGGGCACCCTGGGCCAGCGCCTCAGCACCCTCACAGGGAAGAGCTTCTGCCTAAGAGCTCATCTCAGTCTCCCCTCTGGCAGGTTAAAGCCATTCCCTTGTCCTGTCCCTCCATCCCTTGTCCAAAGCCCCTCTCCAGCTTTCCTGCAGCCCCTTTAGGCACTGGAGCTGCTCTAAGGTCTCCCCTTCAGGAGCCTTCTCTTCTCCAGGCTGCCCCAGCCCAGCTCTCTCAGCCTGGCTCCAGAGCAGAGCTGCTCCAGCCCTCGCAGCATCTCCATGGCCTCCTCTGGCCTCGCTCCAGCAGCTCCACGTCCCTCTTGTGCTGCTGCCCCAGAGCTGGATCAGGGCTGCAGGGGGGGTCTCCCCAGAACACAGCAGAGGGGCAGGATCCCCCCCCTAAGCTGCTGCTCACACTCTGGGGGTGCAGCCCAGCACAGGGGGGTTCTGGGCTCAAGCGCACACTGAAGCCGGGTCATGGGGAGCTTCTCATTGACCAACACCCCCAAGTCCCCCAGGACTGCTCCATCCCATCTCCCCAAAGCTGCAGCTGTGCCTGGGATTGCCCTGACCCATGTGCAGGACCTCGCACTTGGCCTTGTTGAACCTCACAAGGTTCACATGGTCCCATCGCTACAGCCTGCCCAGGTCACTCTGGATCCCACCCCTTCCCTCCAGCCTGTGGACTGCACAACACAGCTCGGTGTCAGCAGCACCTGAGGGTCCCCTTGATCCCACTGCCCATGTCACCAACAGAGACATTCAACAGTGCTGGTCCCAGCTCTGATCCATGAGGAATACCACTCACTGACTCACCACTGCGATTCTCCCCCAGCTCTCCAAACCATGAGTGTACTTCTTAAGCAAACACCCACAGCCTGTCCCAAAATACATCCCTTGAGAGCCACAAAAATCAGCCTTTAGATCAAAAGCTGTCTAAGCCCCCACATAGGTACAAGGAAGCTGTGGGCAACAGGGGGGGTTTCCCAGCAGGATAAACAATGCTGCATTCTCTGCTGGGAATGCTCTGTGCAATGGGACCTGAGAAGTCAGGATGGTTCGATGCACTAAAAGGTTATTTTTGGTCATTTGTAGGAGGCCCTTTGCATGTGAATGATGGTTTTGATTGCTCCGTGATTGGACTCTCCTCAGCTTCCCCCCCGACCTTTGCAAAGGAAGCAAAATCCCAAGAAAACCAATGCCTCTGGAAAAACTACATCTTTTCCATGGTCCCCTCTGTAAGCATCACGTTATGGCTTCCTTGGAGCACAAGAACATAAGCTCAGCGCCCAACATCCCCCAGCAGCTGAGGTCTCCTTTGCAGACGAAAATCCCTGAGTCCAGGCCCTAAAAACCCCAAATACCTGGACCACAAACCCTAAAGCGCACCCAAAACACCACCCTGGCTCCTCGCCACTACTCGGGCAAGGCCAGCTCCCACCTCCAGTGCCAAGACCCATCTGCTTCCTCAACGGAATGGGATGTGCCAAAACAGGGATGGATGCAGGGAGGGCGCTTCCCACACCAGGCATTGCTGGTCCACCACACTGCTGGCTGTTGAAGGCAGTGGCACTGCCCGAGGACACACGTCACAGAACCCCAACAAGCCAGGACTGGTGCCTGGACTCACCCCTGCGCTGCAAGGAGTGGAGATATCCAGAGGAGCAAGCCTGTGGGCGGGATGGTTGTGGCTCTCCTTCAGAGTATTCCCCTTTCCCAGGGCTCAAGTCAGTCTCTACACAGCCATCCTGGGAGAAATGGGATGAAAAGCTCTGTTTTAAACCCCAAACCCATGTGTTCAGTGCGCCACGGTCCCATGTCACCCCCCCCCCCACGTCACCCCCAAGTGCACTGTGGCAGAGGTACCCGAGCACTGTTTCCCCTCCCAACCCCACTGCTGAGTCTCTCATTACCCAATTAATCACGGAGAAGCTTCATTATGAGAACACCCCCATCTGCTGTGTGTGTTCACAGAGGGAAGTACAGTGACTACGGCCCCAGGGAGCTTCAACACAAGCTCCATTATGCTCTCTTGCTTATAACAACGTTAATCTCACCACGTACCTGCCACCCAAGCATCTACCTATTAAAAAACCCCAAAACCTTGTTAATTGGGAAAAACCAGCAGTTTAAACATAGCCTTTTGATGCTGCCACCATCCAGCCCTCCAACCTCATGCCGCGAACATAAAAAGAAGGGGTTACTTTCTGCCTACCGTCATCTCCCTCCTTGCGTGTCAGCTCGGGGAACAGAGCAGCCCCACTCCTTTCAGCCTCTGCGAAGGGGAGTCTGCCCTCATTTCCAGTCACTGATCCTGCAAGGTGGTCAGATACAAGTTAAGGGATGAGCAGGGCCCGGATGTGCCAATAAGTTATGGAATAGAGAAGGGCTCTGTCTGTGGTCAGCACCTAAACCGGAAGGTGAGAGAAACAGCCACAAGTGATGACAGGCAGCTAAACCCCACAGTGAGCAGGAACTAAAAGGAGACATGAGGAAGGGGATGAGCAGAGACACTGTGGACACCCCCCGTTGAGCACGCACCCCCGGACCCCTCAGTTATCCAATGGTCAGGCCCATGGATGCGCCGGTGCAGCTCCTGTCACTGTGCCCGCAGGTAACTGGAGCCCTGCGCTGCAGCAGGCAGGGAGCCAGGGCCGGAGCTGAGCTCAGCTCTGCAGCACGGGGTGATCGGAGTGCTAAATCCTTGTTTTCCCCTGAAAACCCCGCCTCGGGAGCGCTGCCCCGGCTCTGGGGACCCAGCACAAGCTTCCGGTGCAGAAACGGGCTTCAGGAAACGCGTTTTGCCCACGGAACACATCACCCGCGCCCGAGCGGTGCCTGCGGAGGACAGGTACCACCAGCACGGCGGTCACGGTGCCAACACCGGCGCTGGCAGATGAGGATCCCTTTACCCTTGAGCTGCCGCATGAAGCTTCCAAGGCCCCTGCACTCTTCTGCTGGTGACATCCTCCACGGGCACCCCGTGTGGTACCGGGGGTCGCTGCCCGTGTCCGGGGACCGCGGCTGCCCCACACGTGTGGGGCTCAGGCTCGGCTGCTCACCGCGCCCCACCGGGGGACACGGGGCCCCCACAGACGGTGCGCAACGGCCGCCCCTTGGCTCCCTGTGACTGCCGGGGAGGGGGGGGCTCAGGGGGCGCAACCCGGGGCAGGACGAGCTCCAACCCCCCCCTAAGTGCTAAAGCGGTGGGGGGGCCCAACGCCGGCCACCTCATAGAAACAGCGGCTCCACACCGCGGTGCCGCCCAGAACGGCTCCTTCTGGGGGGGACTCCCCAAGCCGCAGCCCCCTCCCCCCCAAGAGACCCCCCAGCCCCCTATGGCCCCCCCATAGTCCCCCCCCCCGCTACCTGCCATGCCGGGCCCGGCGGCGCTCACCGTGACACGGACCAGACAAAGGGCGCCGCCATTTTGGCGCCGGGCGGAAGCGGCGTCTCCCTCCTCCGCCCACCGGCGGCGCAGGCGCGGCTCTGTCAGTGCGCATGCGTAGAGGGGCGCGATGAGGCCGGTAATGGCGCCGCCCGTTGCCGCCTCCGCTCTAGCTGGGCGCCGCCATGACAGCGCGGGGGGGGGGGGCGCCGGGGCGGGCCCAGGGCCGCGCTCCCGCCCGTGTCCCGGAGCGGTTCGGGTGCGGTGTGTGCTCCCCTTGGCCTGGCAGCGGGCCCGGTGCTGGGCGCGCCGTGATGGCGGTACCTGTCCGTGCGGGTTGGGGTGGAAGGGACCTTAAAGCTCCTCCAGCTCCAGCCCCTGCCACGGGCAGGGACACCTTCCACTGGAGCAGCTTGCTCCAAGCCCCTGTGTCCAACCTGGCCTTGAGCACTGCCAGGGATGGGGCAGCCACAGCTTCTCTGGGCACCCTGGGCCAGCGCCTCAGCACCCTCACAGGGAACAGCTTCTGCCTTATCTCTGACTGGGAGGAAACTCCAGGAACAAACTCGCCAGACAAGTTTAAAGCTGACAAGCAGGAATTCCTCATTGCGGAGCCGGGAGACACGGGGATAGCTCCTCCTAACGCATGTCCCCGTACTGCCGCACATGCCATCCTTACAGACACTGGGCGTACATACATAGAATCACAGAATGGTTCGGGTTGGAAAGGACCTGAAGATCATCCAGTTCCAACCCCTTGCCATGGGCAGGGACACCTCCCACTAAACCATGTCACCCAAGGCTCTGTCCAACCCGGCCTTGAACACCGCCAGGGATGGAGCATTCACAGCTTCCCTGGGCAACCCATTCCAGTGCCTCACCACCCTCACAGTAAAGAATTTCTTCCTCATACCCAATCTAAACTTCCCCTGATTCAGTTTGAACCCATTACCCCTTGTCCTCTCACTACAGTCCCTAATGAAGAGTCCCTCCCCAGCATCCCTATAGGCCCCCTTCAGATCCTGGAATGCTGCTGTGAGGTCTCCACGCAGCCTTCTCTTCCCCAGGCTGAACAGCCCCAACTTCCTCATGTTCATGAGGCTGCACATGAATTACACCATTTTCCACAAAGTCTCCCGCATACATACAAAATGCAGTGGTCTTTGAGAGTCCTTTACTTCTTCCAACCATCTTCATCACTGCTGGCAGCCTTGGAAGCACCAGCTTGATTAACATTACAGACATCAGGTAGTTTAACCGCTCCCATCCTGGACATCTGCTAGTCTGGGATACCCCCCAGTAGATGTCTACACCAGCTTAATGGGTTCATTAACACCGCAAACACAGCCATCATCCTGTCCCTCCACCATCAGCCAGTTTAACTGTGCCCATCCTGGACATCTGCTGGGCTCAGGTGCTCCCCATCCCCGGCTCCCCTTTTTCTATTGTTTTCCCCACATTTTTTGCACTAAGGTCCTAAGGACCCAAACCTCTGTCAACTCCCTTCAAGCACTTCAGTTATTTTCCATTACGAAGCCGCCAAACCCAACCTTACCCAGAACTGATAACATTTGGTGCCTCCTCGTCTCACCTCCAACCTGCATTTCCCCTGTTTCAGTCTGAACCCATCACCCCTCGTCCTATCGCTCCAGTCCCTGATGCAGAGTCCCTCCGCAGCACCCCAAATGACAGCGTTAGAGAGCAGGTATGTTTATTACGGCGCGGGTGCAAGGGGATCGCTCCTCCGAACCTGCACCCCGAGGGGTTAAGCGAGCGGATCTTTATTACACACAAACCCGCACACTCATCAGGGTCCCGAGAGCACAGGGATGTTGCAATGAGTTTAGGTACTCAGTACCAGAAGTCTCCTCCTTTTTGGCGCTTGCGCGCTGCCCTCCGATGGCCGTGGGCAGGGGTCTTCAGGATGAAGTAAGCAGTCTTCCTCAGGGTGCACAGTTGGATGCCCCAGTAATCACAATGAGCTGAACCCAGCCGTGTCTGCAAGGTTCTGAGAGCTGGCAAAGACTTAGAGCAGTGTGGCTTACTGCAAGCAGGACAGGATGGGCAGGCAAGGAGCATCCCAAGCTAGCGGATGTTCGGGAGTCACTGCCTCCAAACTAACTGATAATTAGAAGGATGGTAAGAAAGAATTCACTCTTGTTAGTAAGACCACTGAATTCTGTTATCACACCACAGACTTACAACACAAACCTTGTTCTCTATCTTAGACCTAAGTTACAAGTGTTTTAACCGTATGTTTTCCAGGCACTTGTTTTCCTTATATCATCACCCCTGTAGCCCCTTCAGACACTGGAAGCTGCTCTGAGGTCTCCACGCAGCTTCTCTTCTCCAGGCTGAGCAGCCCCAATGTTCTCAGCCTGGCTCCATACGGGAGCTGCTCCAGCCCCTGAGCATCCTCACGGCCTCCTCAGGACTTGCTCCAACAGCTCCATGTCCTTCTCCTGAGGACACCAGCACCGCACACAGTGCTGCAAGTGGGGTCTTATGAGAGCAGAGCAGAGGGGCACGATCCCCTCCTTCGACCCGTTTCCATCACCTCCTATCCCGTTTCTCCTTACGGATGGATTCCCGCTGTGCCTGCCCACAGCAGCGCTGAGCTGCTGCGGGGTCTGTGTGCGCTGGGCTCTGCGCTGTGCCCTCGCTGCTCCCTGGTTCAGAGCCCTCCGCTGTGCAAAACCAGCTCCGGGTAGGAAAATGGGGATTTTCCTCCTCTTTCCGCTGGAATTCCATGGCCTGTCACCACTAGATGGCAATCAGTGACCGTTCCAGGCCACCCAGAGCACCCCGGGCGCCCAGGGGCGGCGGTCTGGGGCAGAGCAAGCACATCCCATCACCAAGGATGGGCAACAGAACCTCACCGCTGCTCCTTCCCTCGATGGCTCCAGTTCCCGAAGGGCGCTGGGGCATTTTAGAGCCATTAAAGGGCTTTTTAACAGCTTTTAACCGCTTTTCCTTGTGTCCTCCTGCAGCAGAACGTGCCCTGCGTGAGCAGCAGCGCTGTGGACCCAGCACCCGAGGAGGCGATGGAGGAGCCGCATCCCCACACGCTGCAGGGGTGTTGGTGCAAGTCACGAGTGGTGAAGGGGACAAACAGGGACGAGCTGAGCTCAGAGCTGGAGCAGCAACACGAGCTGGGCGCTGTGTGGTAGCTATAAACAGGAGCGGGGCCTCCCTGTTTGTGTGTACACATGAGGCTGAGCCCTCGGGGCAGCCTTTGAGCCCCCCCCAAGATGAAGCCACCCCGTCACGCTGGCTCATTGCACTGCTGGGGCTGCCCCAAGGATGGTGGGTGCGGGTGGGTGATGGAGGAGGAGGATTTGGTGCCTTTCCAGGTGGGATGGCAGCCGGACAGCTGAGGGAATGGCTCCAAAATAGAGTGCCCGGGAAGAAATGAGTCACCCCGGGCTGGAAATAAACGTGGCCATGGGCACACGGGAATTGTGGCAGCGCCTTGTCCATGTTTTTATTGGGAAAGGGGGATTGGTCGTGGTGCCTCTTACCAAGGGGCTGAACCCACAGCCCTTCTGGGGGGAAAGCGTCAAGGAAAGGTTAAAGGAGGAGGCAGGAGGCAGGCGTTCTCTCTGATTTATCACAAGCTGTATATACAGAGACAAGCTACGGCTGAGGGTCGGGGAAGGGAAGCTCACTCCTGGCAGGGCTCTTGGCACGCTGGATCTTCCCCATCAACCCATTTGCCAGCTAAAAGTCACCGGAGCTGGGAATCCCATCCAGAGTTTCTCCGATGGGTGACGGGATGCATCCATCCCTCCATGCCAACCCCTCAGGTCTGAGCCCGATCGGGAGCGTTCCCGTTCCCTACCTCCTTCCTAAACCACCCAAATAATGACTGAGGGAGGTGATGGGGGGGGGAAGGACCCCCCAACCCCCTCAGATCTTGATCTCAGTCCGGAAGGTTTGCTGGACGTGGTCGGGATGCTTGGGCTGGCGCTGGGCACGGATGGTCAATGTGCCATCGTCCCCCAGCGAGGACGACACCGACGTGGGGTCTACGTCGTCGGGCAGCTGGCATTTGTGGGTGAAGGTGTTCATGACCGTGCCATCCGCAGCCAGCTGCGGAGGGGAAAATGGGTGAAAAAGGGGCGATTTTGGGGCACTCGTTGTTCCCTGCCCTTGGGTGAGGCATGGGGCACGTCTTGTGTGTGGTGATAATATTTGTCTCCCCGAGGGATGTGGGTGGCAACAGAGCAGGGGACAAAGGTGCTGGGTTTGGTTGCCACCCCCCTGGGACGGGTGGTTGCAAAGCATGAGTTTGTTTGGTCTTGTGGGCTTTGCTCCTGTGAAATAGGGGGCAAAAAGAGGAGGAAATGGTGAATTAAACCCCTCGGGGGCCGTTAGGAAGTTGGCTGGGAGCCGGGTGAGGATTTTGGGGTCCCCTATGCTTTGGGGGTGAGCGGGGAAGGGAGGAAGCACCCACCTTCTCAGCGTGCACCTCGATCTGGTTGTTGGAGGTGGTGACAATGATGTCCTCAGGGGCGAAGTCGCTGACATCCACTGTGAACTGATAGGTGTTGCCCAGGGTCTTCACCGTGCCGGCGCTGCCGGGCCGAGCTGCCGGAGAGGAGAGGCGCGGGTCAGTGCGGGTGTCCCCCTAAACACCTCTTGTATCGCATCCACGTTCCACCGGGGGTGTCCCCCCCCATGTAAACCCTCACCTGGGAACCCCAAGGTCTCCCCACGGGGTCGGCCAAAGCTCCCAAAAAGCTCCATGGAGCCGGCGGGCGATGCCGAGCGGTGGAAGCTGCGCTCCGAGCGGAAAGCAGCCGCGGAGTGCACGTTCATCCACCGCTTCCCCGCACAGCCCCTGACCCCCAGCTCCCGCTGGGGAGGAAGAGCAGAGCCCCTCTTCCTCGCCCTCCTGCTGGTGAAGGCGGAATGGGGCTGCGTGTTTCATGGGGGGTGGCTTGAGGAGCTTTTAAAGCCTGGTTACGGCTCCCGGCCGCCTGCCAGGGCTCTCGTAAAAGGGGCTAAATTTAGGTCTTGCGCTGGAGAGGGTGGAAATTTTTCCCTCTGCGTCCTCTCCCCCTCAGCACCATGGAATGCCATGCCCAGGAAGGAATAATAATGAGAATTAATGCAATTACTCATTAAAGGCTCCCCGGGAAGGACTGGAGGTGATGGGGATGGGGGCAGAACCCGGCTCACTCCAGCCCCAGCGGGTCCGGTGCCTCCCTCAAGGTCGTTCTTAATGAGCTTGTTTGCAGACTCAGTGCTGCAGCAGAGGCCGAGGAGGGAGGAGCGGTGAGGGGGTGCTGGCAAAACCGGGGGGGGGGGGGGTTGTGCTGTCCCCCTAAAGCTCCCCAGGATGAAGCGCCCTGTCCCTGCGGAGGAAGAAGAGGAAGAGGAGAGAGTGTTTGTGTCGGAGCAGAGCTGGAGACCCTGCCCCAAAGCCCGAAGGAGGCTCCGAGGTGAGATCCCAACCCAAAGCAGGGGGTGTTTTGGGGGGCTCAGCACCCTGTTCACACACACATACACGCTGCGCAGGGTGCCTGGAGTGGGTGAAGAGGCAGCTTTTCCGTGTCGGGGAGGATTGGTATTTCCTCTTCATCCTGGGGGTCCTCATGGCCCTCATCAGCTTCATGATGGACCTTCTCGTCTCCAGGCTCTATGAGGGTAAATGAGAGGCTTCGTCTGCCCATCTGGGGGCTCACCGAGGATGTGAGGGGGTCTTTTTGTTGGGGGGGAGCTTCTCCCCTCCTGATGCTTCTTCTCCAGCCCACCGGTGGCTTTACCAGGAGATTGGTGATGTTTTGGTGCTCAAGTACCTCTCGTGGACCATATACCCAATAGTGATGGCAACCTTCTCCACTGGCTTCTCCCAGAGCATCACCCCTCACTCCGGAGGTGAGTTGGCTGCATCCCAACCTTCCCAACTCCCCAGACTCCCCTCTGATAGCAGGAAGACCCCCAAAACCATGGATAACCCCCTGTCAGGCTCTGGCATCCCGGAGCTGAAGACCATCCTGACGGGGGTGGTGCTGGAGGACTACTTGGCCATCAAGAACTTTGGAGCCAAGGTGGTGGGGTTGACCTGCACCCTGGCTGCTGGCAGCACCGTTTTCCTTGGCAAAGTGGTGAGTGATCCCTCGGGAATGATTCCCAGCGCCACTTGATGCTGGGATGGTGGTGGAGGGTCATCCAGTGCCATGTCCCCCACTCTAATTCTCCTTCTTGGCACCCAGGGGTCCTGTATCCACCTCTCCGCCATGGCTGCAGTGTATCTGGGGAAGATGAGGACCTCGGTCATGAAGGAGTATGAGGTGGGGGTGACAACCCCAAAAAATGAAAGGGGGGGGGTATTCCCCTCCTAAAATAGTGGGATTTTAACTTAACCCCCTAAAACCCGGAGTTAAGAGCACCCCCTGCCCTGCAGAACAAGTTCAAGCAGAACGAGATGCTGGTGGCGGCACAAGCCGTCGGGGTGGCCACGGTGTTCGGAGCACCCATTAGTGGTGAGAACACCCCTACCCCATCCTATCCCACCCGGGCACCCCCAAATCCCCCTCCTGAGGCCATTCCGCCTCATCCCCCTGTGTTTTCCAGGGGTGCTTTTCAGCATCGAGGTGATGTCCTCCCACTTCGCCGTGCGCGATTACTGGCGGGGCTTCTTCTCTGCAACGTGCGGTGCCTTCATGTTCCGGCTCCTCGCCGTCTTCAACAGCGAGCAAGGCAAGGGGAGCAGGCAGCACGTGCCCCCCCCCCCCCTTCCCCTTTACACCCCGGCAGCATTTTTGGGGTTCCCCCCCCCAAAACCACGTGTTCATTGTTCTATCCCCCCCCCCCTTCAGAAACTATTGCTGCTATTTTTAAGACTGACCTCAAGGTGGATTTCCCCTTCGACCTCCTGGAGACCTTCTTCTTTGTAATACTGGGGTAAGGAGGGTCCTGCCTGTCCCCAGCCTGTGCCCCTGCCTGTACCCTGCCTGTACCCTGCCGGCCCTCTCCTCCACAGGGCTGTCTGCGGGCTCCTGGCCTGTGCCTACCTCTTCTGTCAGCGCTGGCTGCTGGCGGCCGTCCGGGAGAACCGGCTCACGGCCAAGCTGCTGGCAACAGAGTCCGTACTGGGCCCTGTCTGCCTGCGCCCTGCGCCCTGCACCTCCATGTGCCATCCCATGGACCCTGTGCACCCCCCCATGCACCCTGCGCACCCCCCCATGAACCCTGCGCACCCCCCCATGCACCCTGTGCACCATCCCATGAACCCTGTGCACCCCCCCATGGACCCCGTGCACCCCCCCATGGACCCTGTGCACCCACCCCATGGACCTTGTGCACCTCCCCATGAACCCTGCGCACCCCCCCATGAACCCTGTGTACCCCCCCATGGACCCTGTGCACCTCCCCATGCACCCTGTGCACCCCCCCATGAACCCTGTGCACCCCCCCATGGACCCTGTGCACCCCCCCATACACCCTGTGCACCCCCCCACGCACCCTGTATGTCCCTATGTCCCTATGTCCCCTCCACTCCCCCTGCACACCCCCCCCGGGCACCCCTGTGTGTCCCCCATACACCCCACACCCCCCGGGCCACCCCCCCGTCCCTGTCCCCCCACCCTGCGCACCCCGGGGTCATCCCCCCCATGCACCCCATGTCCCCATCTGTCCCCACGCCCCCAACCCCCCCTTTCCCCCCTGCAGCAAGCCCATCTACACGGCGCTGGTGGTGCTGCTCCTCGCCTCCATCACCTTCCCACCGGGGCTGGGGCAGCTGATGGCTTCCAGGGTGAGTGTGCCGGGGGGGGGGGGCCCGGGGCTCCCCAGGGCACCCCCCCCCCCGGCCCGGCTCTCAGGGCCTGCCCTTGCAGCTCACCATGAAGGAATACCTCATCTCCCTCTTTGACAACCGCACCTGGGCCTTGCTGGTCCCCAACGCCTCCTCGCTGGCTGCCCCCCCCCCCAAGGAGCCCTGGGCGCCGTGGCAGGAGTGGTGCCACCCCTCTGCCACCATCTTCGGCACCTTGGCCTTCTTCCTGGTGATGAAGGTAGCCATGACACCCCCCCCCCCAGGCCCTGTGTGTGTCCCCTGAGATGGGGGCCCCATGGCGGTGACCTCTGGGGGGGGGCTCTGTCCCCGCTTCCCCCAGTTCTGGATGCTCATCCTGGCCACCACCCTGCCCTTGCCCGCTGGCTACTTCATGCCCGTCTTCGTCTATGGTGAGTCTGGGGGGCCACTGGCACAGACCAAGGGGGTCCGGGGGGGACAGCCCCCATTGGGAGGCACGGGGGGGCAGCCAGCTTGGGGGGGGGGTGCAGGGGTTGTGTCCATCCCTGGGGGTCACATCCACCCCGGGGGGGGGGGGGGGTAGAGGGGTTGCATCCATCCCTGGGGGTCACATCCAGCCCTGGGGGGGGGGTGCAGGGGTTGCGTCCATCCCTGGGGGTCACATCCAGCCCTGGGGGGGGGGGGTGAAGGGGTTGTGTCCATCCCTGGGGGTCACATCCAGCCCTGGGGGGGGGGTGCAGGGGTTGTGTCCATCCCTGGGGGTCACATCCAGCCCTGGGGAGGGTGTGCAGGGGTTGTGTCCATCCCTGGGGGGGTCACCTCCAGCTGCACCATTTTGGGGGGTGTCTGGGGGGGTTCCCACCTTCCCCCTCCCCATTTCAGGAGCCGCCATCGGCCGCCTGCTGGGGGAGACGGTGGCTCTGCTCTTCCCTCAGGGCATCCATTCGGAGGGGGCCCTGCACCCCATCATTCCCAGCGGATACGCCTTGGCCGGTGAGTCGGTTGGAATGGGGTGTGTGTGGGGGGGGACACAACACCTATGGGTGTGTGTGGGGGGGCACCCCTCGGACCTCCCCCCGTGCCCCGGCTCCGCACCGCAGGCGCAGCCGCCTTCTCCGGCGCGGTGACCCACTGCATCTCCACGGCGCTGCTGGTGTGCGAGGCCACCGGGCACCTGGGCCACGCGCTGCCGGTCACCGTGGCCGTGCTGGTGGCCAACGCCGTCGCCCAGAAGCATCAACCCTCCTTCTACGAGGGCACCATCATCGTCAAGAAGCTGCCCTACCTGCCCCGCATCCGCAGCCGGCACATGGCGTAAGCACCGCCCCCCCCCTCCCCCCCATAAACCTCTGTTTTGGGGTGATTTGCTGGGAAATGATGGGAATTTGGGGGGGTTTCTGCATCACCAGCTCCTATCAAGTGGTGGTGGAGGAGTTCATGGAGCGCCGGGTGGTGGCTTTGGCCAAGGGTAGTGGCTTTGGGGAGGTGCTGGAAGCCCTGGACGCCTCTGCTGATGCTGAGTACCCTGTGCTGGAGAGTGCAGGTAGGATGTGGGGGACGGGGGGGGGGCAGTGGGACCGGAGGGGGACATCATTGGGCTTGTCCCCATCCTCCAGGGTCACCCACACTGGTGGGCACGGTCAGCAGAGCCCAGCTCGTCGCCTTCCTCCAGAGCCACAAGCACCCCCAGGCACCCCAAGGGGAGAAGGTAAAGGGGGGGGGGGGGAACCCTCCTGCACCCAAAAGAGCCGATTTTCCACCCAAAATTAACCCGTCACCTTCCCCAAGCTGCCACCAGCGGGGACGCTCGGTGAGAGCTGCGCCATCGAGCCCGTCATGTTCCAGCTCTTGCCATGGACCTCCCTGCACCAGGTTTGGGAAGGGGGGGGGGGGTGTCACATCCTGACGGGGCTGGGAGCCCCCCATGTGTGTGTCTGTCCCCGGGGTCTGTGTCGGGTTGAGGGGACGCAGGGGTGGCTTTGTCCCCACGTGTCGCTGGTGTCACCTCCCCAGGCCCATCACCTCTTCGAGCTGCTGAGGCTGCAGCGCATCTTCGTCACCCGCTTCGGGGAGCTGGTGGGAGCCGTCAGCAGGGCCGAGGTGAGGGGGGGGAACGGGGGGGGACAAAGGGGGTGACGAGGGAGGGGGAACAACACGGACAAGCCCCATCGCACCTCCTCTGTGCCCTACAGCTGCGGAGAGCAATCGAGGAGCTCGCCAACCCCAAGTGATGAATGAGGGGACCCAGGGATGTCACCAGTGCAAAGAGGGGGGGTCCTCCCCCCCCCCCCCCCCCCCGCAGGTGATTCCGGGGGACCCAAGTGTCAGGGCTTGGGGGGGTTGTGCCTGAAATACATCATCCATGGAGTCTTCCTCCTCCTCCATCCCTATGGGGTTCAGTTTGGGGGGCACCCCCCCCATACCCCACAGTGTTTAAACCACCCTTAAATCACCCCAAATCTGTTCCCAGCCCTTGGCCATGTACCAAAGTGTCCCCCTATTGCTCCCCCTTTGTAATTATCAGCACGTACTTAGTCTTCATTACCGCAATTAATAAGGGGGGGGGGGAAGCCTCGAGGGGAAATGGGGGGGGGAAGTGCTCAGCGCCCCCATCCCAGCTCTTTGGTGCCCCCCCCAGCAGGGGAGCAGCGGGAGGGGGGGCAGCGGGTGGGGCAGGATGGGGAGCGTGGTCGGGCAGGTTGGGCAAGCCCAGGCCTGGCCCGGGATGGGTGAGGTGGGGTCAGCGCCAGGGAGACACCCCAGAACCAGGACAGGATGGGAGCGGTGCGGGGAGCAGGGACCCGGTGCAGCACCCGTGTGCCTATGGGGGGTGCTCAGTGGGGTGAGGGGAGCCCAGCACCCATGGGGGGTGCTCAGTGGGGTGAGAGGAGCCCAGCATCCATGGGGGGTGCTCAATGGGTGAGGGGAACCCAGCACCCATGGGGGGTGCTCAGTGGGGTGAGAGGAGCCCAGCACCCATGGGGGGTGCTCAGTGGGGTGAGAGGAGCCCAGCATCCATGGGGGGTGCTCAATGGGTGAGGGGAACCCAGCACCCATGGGGGGTGCTCAGTGGGGTGAGAGGAGCCCAGCACCCATGGGGGGTGCTCAGTGGGGTGAGAGGAGCCCAGCACCCATGGGGGGTGCTCAATGGGTGAGGGGAACCCAGCACCCATGGGGGATGCTCAGTGGGGTGAGGGGACACCATTACCAATAGAGGATGCTCAGAGTGGCAATGGGATCATAGCAAAGGTGGTCCACAGCACCCACAGCCGTGGGGAGGATGCTCAGTGGGACATGGGGACCGCAGCACCGTTGGGTGATGCCCCCGTCACCCCTTGCCTTCTCCCATGGGGATAAGGATGGGAGTTGCGCTGCTCCGCACCAGGGAAGGGGCACCCAAAGGTGCTGCTTGCCCCGTGCTTCAGTTTCCCCATCACCCTCACCTGGCCCCACTGCGTGCCCAGGGCCAGGAGGTGCTGCTGGCTGTTGCCATGCACCCAAATCCGGTGCCTGCCCCTTCACCGCGGGTGGTGGCAGGGCTGAGACCAGAAACGCACCCACGGGCCCAAACACCCCAAAACAGGGTGAAACGCACCCAAACAGCAGCTTGTGCACCCAGAGGCTGGTGCCCCCCCCCAGCCCCCTCCCCTCTATGGGTTTGGGCGAGCACAAAACCCCTTCTCCGGCTTTTTCCCACCCTGTGATTTGCAGGCACCGGGCAGCCGGCCCCGGCCCTGTGGCTTTGGCCCAGTTCCCTGTGGATTGTGCTGATGGAAAGAGCCTTTGGATGGAGAATGCTCCTGGAGCTGTGCAGGACCCCTTAAACCCCCCAGTAATCCTTGAAACATCCTTTAAGAACCAAAAAAAACCCTTAAAAGCCCCAATAACCCCTTAAACCTCCTTTGAAACCCAAATGACCCCATAACCCTGAACATCAGCAATAACCCCTTGAAGAAACCCTTAACCCCCCCCAAGCCCTGAAACCCCTCTTAAAGGTCCTGATCACCCCCTAAAAACCCAATAACCCCTTTAAAACTGCACTAACCCCTTAAAAAGCCCTGACAACCCCCTTAAAAACCCCATAAACCCCCCTTAAAACCCTTAAACCTCCCCCATTAAAAACCCCTTTAAGAAATCCTTAACCCCCCAACCCCTCTTAAAAATCACTTTTAAACCCCTTAAAAGCCCTTAAATCCACCCCCCCCCTTTTGCCCCCCCAAACTCCATCAATGGCCCCAAGCCAACGATTCTAGAAAACACAAAAACCACATTTTTATTTGAATCAAAACCCCATGAAAATACCTCAAAATCCCCCCAAAATCCATTACAAAAAGGCAACAAAACCCCAAATGGAAATAAAGGAAGCCGGGTTTTCTTCCCCCATTTCCCTCTCCCGACCTTTGCTTCCTCGCAATAAATATACAAAAATAGAATAAATTAGGATTAAAAAGGAAAGGAAAAGGCAGAAGGGGCTCAGCCCCCCCCCAAACCCGGGGGGAGAGGAATAAATAGGGAGCAAAAAGCCCAAAGGAGCCAGTTTGGGGGCTGAAATGTGGAAAACTAAAGAGGAACCCCCCCCAAAAGCGCCTCCCCCAGCCCCAAATGAGCCTGAAATCTTCACGTTCACATCATTCCAGCGGGATGGGGGGTGCACCCGTTTCACCCCCAACCCAGGGGATGGATCATCATAACGGTACAAAAAGCACCTTAATAATAATAGAAATAATAAATAAGCCCCTCGGGGAGGGGGAGGGGTGGGGTGTCTTCATTTGGTTGCTTTCAAGTAGTGGGGGGGTCACAGGGGTGCCCCCCCCGCGCTGGCCTGCTCCTGCAGCCCCAGCAGGCTGTAGGCGATGCGCTTCTGGTGCCCCGGCAGCCGCACGCCGACCTTCTTGATGTCACTGGAGGGGAATAGGGAGGAAATGCACAAAAAGCAGGGATTTGGGGTGGAAAATGGTGGTGATGACCCCCCCGTACCCCCCTCCAGCGGTCCCAAGGGATGTGGCTTCATCCCGAGGTCTATGGGTGGGAAAGGCTCGGTTGGTCCCAACCCAACAAGGCCAACGCTATGGAAGGGGTTTCATTTTCCAGCCCGTCCTCATGTCCTGTGGGACAGTGTGGGGACATCGCAGGGACAATATGGGAATGCTGTGGGGATACCCACAGGCAGCGTGGGGACAGGGCGGGAATATAGAGGGGAGAAGGGGGGGACAATAGAGGGACAGCATAGGGGTGGCATGGGGACTGTGTGGGGATACACCATAGGGACAACATGGGAATGTGCAAGGACAGTGTGGGAACAGAGTGTGAATATCAAAGGGATAGTGGGGGATAGTACAGGGACACCATAAGGACAGAATGGGGACAGTACAGGGACACAGCATAGGGCGCCATGGGGACAGTATGGGAATATCAAGGGGAGACCATGGATACAGTATGGGACACTGGTGGGACAACACATGGCTATGGACTCACTCGCTGGTCATCTGCAGGACCTTCTCAATGGTGCTGTAGCCCGAGGCCATGAAGTGCTCCGTGTACTGGGGCATCCGGATGGATTCCAGCCACTCGGGGACGGAGCGGAAGGGAATGCCCTCGGAGCCGCTGGTGCTGGGCAGGCGGATGGAGACCCTGCGGGGGACGGGGATGGGACGGGGGGGGCAAATGATGCGGGAATGGGAGGAGGAACAAACGGAAGGATAACAAAAAAGAGGATGCAAAAATAACGCGGAAATGAAACCGTGCCCAAAAAATGATGCTGGAAAAGCAAAGATGCGAAAAATAACATGAAAGTGGAAAGATGCAGGAAAAGGAGGTGGAAATGGGAGGATGCAAAAAGCGATGCAGAAAGAGAGGACACCAAGCAAACAAAAAGCATCGGTGCGCAAAAGCAACGCCTGAGTGTCCAAATGTGGGGATGTGCAAAGCGATGTCCCAGGGCAGAGATGCGAAAGGGGAGGCAAAAGCAGAAGCAGAACACAAAAGAGGTGATGAGGAAGTGCCAAGATGTGGAAAGGAACGGAGAGATGCGAAGGTGCAGAGGGGCAATGCAAGAAGTGAGGCAGAAACGCAGGAAACTGCGAAAACGGCAAAGGGGAAACACCAAAAAGCACCAAAATTCACAAATGAAAAGAAGAAAATGGGGCAAAATGTGAAACGAGCCACAAATGCAAAGGGGAAGCGGAGAATGTGAGGGGATAAAATGGCAAAGTCAGTTTGCAAGAGCCCAGATGCAAAGGAGAGCACAAGGAAGCCAAGGTGCGGAAAGCAAGGGGAGGATGCAGAGGGTGCAAGAATGCAGGGGTATGAGCAGCAAAGTGGGGATGTGGAACTGCAGAACCAGGGCAGGGATGCAACGACGCAAAAAGCAACATGGGAATGCCAGCGTGTGGAAGAGTGAAGCAGGAATACAACAGGGGAAAAAGCCGTGAGGAAAGGGAGAGCTGCAATGGGGCGAAAAGCAGTGCAAGAGTGCAGGGATACAAGCAGCAATGCGAGAATGCAGGTGCAAAACGCAAGATGAAACTGCAGGAACGCACAGAGTAATGCAAAAATATAGGGGTGCAAGAATATAGGGGTGCAAGAAGCAATGCAAGGATGCAGGGAGGCAAAAATCAAGGCAAGAACGTAGAGATGCAGGAATTCAAAGGTGCAAGAATGCAGAGATGCAAAAAGCCCAACGCAAGAATGCAGAGATGCTGGGAGGCAGGTGCAAAAGCCAAAGCAACAGATGCACAAAGCAATGCAACAGAGGCAGGGGTGCCAGAATACAGAGCTACAAGAAGCAGTGCAGGGATACAAGGATGCATCCTTGAATGCATCTGCAACCCAAGATGTGAGAGTACAGAGAGGCAAGAAGCAAGGCAAGACCGCAGGGGTGGATGCATGCAGAGATGCAGCACTGCAGAGATGCAGAACCCAACCCAAGGATGCAGAGGGGCTCAAAGCAATGCCAGGATGCAGCCCCCCCCAAAGCCACTGCCAGCAAGATGCAGGGGGTGCAGCAGCACGTGCAGGGGCACAACCTCATCATCGCTCACCGGGGGTCGAAGTCCGCCAGCGCCTTGAGGGACTCAGGGGCACGGATGAGCTTGTCCAGGATGCTGACGACATCGGCAAACTTGGGGCGCCGGGAGCGCTCCTGCTGCCAGCACTGCATCATCAGCTGGTAGATGGCCGAGGGGCAGTCCAGCGGCGCAGGCAGGCGGAAGCCCTCGTTGATGGCCTTCATCACCTACGAGGAACCATAGAATCCCAGCTTGGTTTTGATTGAAGGGACCTTAAAGCTCATCCAGCTCCAAGGCAGGGATGCCTTCCACTAGAGCTGGCTGTTCCAAGCCCCGTCCGGCCCGGCCTTGAGCACTGCCAGGGATGGGGCATTCACCACTTCCTTGGTCAATCAGTGCCTCACCACTCTCAAAATGAGGAGGTTGAGTGGTGCTACCCCCACCCCGAAAAGCTGCTCGTTTCCCAGAATGCCCCCCCAAAAACTGAGTTTGGAGGTGCTCACCTCGTGGTTTGAGAGCTCCCAGTAGGGTCTCTCTCCATAGGACATCACCTCCCACATGACGATGCCGTAGCTCCAAACGTCGCTGGCGGAGGTGAACTTGCGGTAGGAGATGGCTTCGGGAGCTGTCCAACGGATGGGGATCTTCCCACCCTGCAGTAGCAATGTTGGGGTCAACCCTTTATCTTCCCCCCCAAAACCCACCCTCACCACGGCCACCCCTGTGGTGGCACTCACGCTGGTGGTGTAGGTGGCTTCGGGATCATCTTCCAGCACTCTGGAAAGGCCAAAATCCGACACTTTGCACACCAGGTTGCTGTTCACCAGGATATTCCGAGCCGCCAGATCCCGGTGGACGTAATTCATGTTGGCCAAGTACTTCATGCCGGCGGCGATGCCCCTCAGCATCCCCACCAGCTGGATGACACCAAATTCCCCTTCTTTTTCCTGGGAGAAGGGGGAGAATCGGCCTCGAATCCATCTCTCAGCACATCTCCCATGGGGGATGTAAGTGGATCCCAGCCTTGCCTGCGCTGGTGGGACACACGTTGCCACCACGCTTCACCTACCCGCAGGAACTTATCCAGCGCGCCGTTCTCCATGTACTCTGTGATGATCATGAAGGGTTTGTCTGTAGGAAGAAAAGACCCAAAAAGGGTTAAAAAAGATCCTAAAAATCCCACCAACCCCTCCCAAAAAATCAAAGCCAACCCCAAAATAACAACCCCCAAAAACACCCAATTCCCACCAAAAACCACTGCTAAACCCCCCCAAAACCCAAAACCTCCCAATCCCCTCAACAACCCCCAAACCCACCCCAAAACCCCTCAAACTCCCCTCCTGACCCCCTCATACATCGTTGCTCAGAACACCCCATTCTCAGAGCCAGTTTTGGGGTGTTTTGCAGGGAAATTGGGGGGGTTTGGG
This sequence comes from Amazona ochrocephala, assembly GCA_039720435.1. Lineage (NCBI taxonomy): Eukaryota > Metazoa > Chordata > Aves > Psittaciformes > Psittacidae > Amazona > Amazona ochrocephala. Next base: position 3,277,694 of record CM077894.1, on the reverse strand, counting down.
ACTCACGCTTGGAGACGACCCCTTCCAGGCGGATGATGTTGTGGTGGCAGAACTGGCCCATGATGGTGGCTTCGCTCAAGAAGTCCACCCGTTGCTTCTCCGTGTAGCCCACCTTCAAGGTCTTGATGGCCACCGGCACCTCCTTCTTGCCACGCTTCAGGGTCCCCTTGTAGACCTCCCCAAATTCACCTGCTCAGAGGATGGGGGACGTTTATCCCTTCACCATGGACCACCTTTGGGGTGTCTTTGGGGTGATGAAGCCACCGGAGGACCTACCGGCACCAATGACCTTCTGACGGGTGATGAAGGATGGAGGGATCTCGGTGGTGAACTTGAGCATGGCTTGGTTGGGGTCCTCATAGGTGTGTGGGTCAACATAGGTCTTGAGCGGCTTCAGCTGGTCTGTGGGGTGCCATAGGGGGTGTCAGCACCCGTGTCACCCCCCATCCATCCCCATTGACCACACCATCCCATTGCTCACCTGACTTGGAGAAGTAGACATCCTCAGCGGACTGGCGTGGCCGTGACCTCCTCCTCCTATGGAGAAGTGGCATTTTGCCCATTTAAACACCATTTCTGGTGGTGGAAAATGGTATTCTGGGTTTTCTTTGGGGGGGTTGGGGTATTTTATCTCCCTACCGCCGAAGGACGTAGAGGAGAGCACCCAAGAGCAGGAGGACAAAGATGACACCAACGATGGAGCCACTGATGACGGTGGCGGATGCCATGGCCTCAGCGCCTGTTGGTATGATTCAAGGGGGAGATCTGGGGTGAACCAGGCACCCCCTGGACCCCCACCCCAAAATCCTGCCCCCAAGGCCCTCACCCTCAGGCAGGGTCTCGAACTCGTGCTGGGGGCTGTAGGCCCCGTGGCCGTCAGAGGTGAGAGCCTGGACCCGCACCACGTAGGTGGTGGCAGGGGACAGCTTGGGGAGGGTGACGGAGGTGCCCTCGCAGCGCAGCACCGAGTAGCTGTTCTCATCCACCTGGGGGCATGGGGGCGAGACAGGGATGGAGGTGACATGGATGGGATGTGGATAGGGGCAGGGATGGAGGTGACATGGATGGGATGTGGATAGGGGCAGGGATGGAGGTGACGCAGATGGAGGTGGCGCAGATGGAGGTGGCGCAGATGGAGGTGGCGCAGATGGAGGTGGCGCAGATGGATGGAAGGGTGATGTGGATAGGGACACGGATGGAGGTGACACGGATGGAGGTGACACAGATGGAGGTGACACAGATGGAGGTGACACAGATGGAGGTGACACGGATGGAGGTGACACGGATGGAGGTGACACGGATGGAGGTGACACGGATGGAGGCGAGAGTGATGTGGATAGGGTTGCGGATGGAGGTGACGCGGATGGAGGTGACACGGATGGAGGTGACACGGATGGAGGTGACACGGATGGAGGTGACACGGATGGAGGTGACACGGATGGAGGTGACACGGATGGAGGTGACACGGATGGAGGTGACACGGATGGAGGTGAGAGTGATGTGGGTAGGGTTGCGGATGGAGGTGACGCGGATGGAGGTGACACGCATGAATTGGAGGGTGTGAATAGGGTCACGGATGGAGGTGACGTGGATGGATGGGAGTGACACAGATCTGGGGTGATGGACGGGCTGAAGCCATGCCATGGGTCAGACCTTCTTGCTGTAGGTGACCTCGTACTTCCAGACCCGACTCTGCTGCCGCGGTGGCACCGTCCAGGAGAGGACCAAGCTGGTGGATGTCCGTCCATCCAGGCTCACAGATGTCACCCGGGGTGGCTCTGCCAGGGGGACATGGAGGTGTCACCGTCAGGGTTAAAGACATCATGAAGGTGCCCCATGGATACAACAGAGTTACCCAGGGGGGTACAGGGACGTCACAGAGGTGATGTAAGGAAGGTTGGGAGATGCTGGTGGCTCCCTACCCGTCTGGTTGACGCTGATGGTGGCAGTGGCCACGCTGCGGTGTTGGCTGTATGGGGACACCCCATTGCGGGCTTCAACTGTGAAGGTGTAGTTGACGTACGGCTCCAGGTCGGTGACGGTGACCCCGGTCCCCGCCAGCCCCCGGGGGGGCTGTGAATACCGGACCCCCCCATCGCAGGGCCGGCACTCGCCGCTCTCCGGCCAGCACTGCTCGCAGGTGATGCTGTAGGTGACATCCCCACGGCCACCCGGGTCCGCGGGGGGGGACCAGCGCAGCTGCACCGAAGCCCCCATCCCGATGGCTGTGACGCCTTGGGGTGGCGAGGGGGGACCTGCAATAGGGGGACACAGAGAAGGGGGGGGTCAGGGGAGGGATGGTGGCACCGGGCTTTGGTTTCCCTGTGCCCAGAGGTCACTCACGGGTGCAGGGGTCCTCGGGGGGGTCGCTGGGGGTGCGGAAGAAGCCGTCCTGGCAGGGGCAGGCAGTGGCGGCCGCAGGGGACGGCAGCGTGTGGGGCGGGCAGGGCTGGCAGTCCCCCGCGGACACCGTGGCCTTGAAGGAGCCGGGGGGGCAGGCTGGGGGGGGACAGACACAGGGACAGTGGTGAGAGCCCAGCGCTCCCCCACATCCTCATCCGGTGGTTTTGGGGTGCAGGTTGCTTGGAGCAAGCTGCTCCAGTGGAAGGGGGTGGAGATGGAGGAGCTTTAAGGTCCCTTGAACCCAAACCACTCTTTATTAGTGGGGACCCCCCTCAGGCCACCCCTCTCCTGGCTGAGCCCTCCCGCACTCACTGCACTTGTGATGCTCAGAACTGAGGATCCAGGATGGGGAATGCAGGGGAATTTGGGGCGGGGGGGAGGAAACACCCAATTTCTCTGCTCCCCCCTTGGCATGCACTGAGCTGATGGGTCCTCACCTCCTAAATACCTCCTCACTCTCCAACTCACCCCATCACACCCCATCTGTACCTCACCCCATGTCATCCCACCCCACCATGTCCTACCCGTATCCTGTCCTATCCCACCAGTATCTCATCCCATGTTATCCCATCCCATGTCTCTCACCCCATCTCATTCCAGCTGTATCCCATCCCAACCCCGTCATGTTCCACCTGTATCCCGTTCCATCCATATTCTGTCCCATCTCATCTCCATCTCATTCCATCCCATCCGTACCTCACCCCATCTCATCCCGTCTGTATCTAGTCCCATCTGTATCCCATCCCGACCCCATCATGTCCCACCTGTATTCCACTCCATCCATATTCTATCCCATCTCATCTCTATCTCATCCCATCTCATCCCATCCCATCTGTACCTCACCCCATCTCACCCACCCCATCTTGTCCCACCTGTATCCCATCCGTATCTCATCCATATCCTATCCCATCTGCTTCATAGAATAGTGAGGGCTGGAAAGGACCTTAACATCATCCAGTTCCACTCCCCCTGCCACGGGCAGGGACACCTCCCACTAAACCATGTCACCCAAGGCTCTGTCCAACCTGGCCTTGGACACCGCCAGCGATGGAGCATTCACAACTTACTTCACCCCATTCCATATCATCCCATCTGTATCTCATCCCACCTCATCCCACCCCATCTTGTCCCACCCGAATCCCATCCATATCCTATCCCATCTACTTCATCCCATGTCATACCACCCCATCCCCATGTCCTACCTTGGCAGGCATCCCCCACTCTCTGGTGCCCGGCCCGGCACAGGCACTCCCCGATGGGCACCAGCCACTCTCCATCAGCGTTGCAGTGCAGCGCGGGCGCCTGCTCCGCCACCGCCTCCTCCACGCAGGTGCCCCTCACCTCGGCCAGGGTCTGCGCGTCCCCCCCGGCCACGGTGTGCGGGAACCGCGCCATGCCCCGCAGCACCGCCGGGCACCGCTTGTAGTAGATGCGCACCGAGAGCAGCGCCACGCACGCTCCCAGGTCCTGGAACGCCAGGTAGAACCCTTTGCGCGTGAGCGGTCCCACCGAGCGCACCTCCACGTTGAGCTTCACGCTCCGGGTGACGAAGTCCTCCTGCACCGTGATCTCATCGGGGGCGATGGTGTCGATCTTCTTGAACTGCCTCTTCTGGAAGTTGGTGCCGTAATCCACGTCCGATTCGGCGTAGTAGAGGTTGAAGGTCTCCTTGCAGGTGCCGCCGCCGCCGCTGGGGAAGCTGTTGCAGTCGCGGACGGTGAACTGGAGCTCGATGAAGATGCGCTGGGCCGCGCCGCGGTAGATCCAGTTGGTGCGCAGCCAGTTGTCCTGCTCGCCCTCCAGCACGTTGCACACCAGGTAGATGTAGATGGAGGAGTCGTTGAGCATGTTCTGCAGCAGGTCCCACTGAGAGACAGACACCGCGGCTACCGGGGGGAAGCTGAGGCGGGGTGAGGGTGGCCCCGGTCCCTAGGGGTGCACTCGTCCTCATCACCATGGAGGTCCCGTCGCCATGGATGCTCCCACACTCATCCCCATGAGGTCCTCATCCCCATGGGTATCCCCAGTTTCCAGGGATGCCCCCATCCACCTCATGGATTTCCCTGTCCTCATTCCCATGGTTGTCCCCAACTCAATCCCTATGGATGTCCCCCATCCATATGAGCTCACCATCCCCCATCCCTATAGATGCCTTCATCCCCAGAGATGCTCCCGCATGGAGGTTTCCATCCCCGTGGAGGTCCCTGTCCCCATTCCCCATGGAAATTCCCATCCCCGTAGGTGCCCCTGTCCCCATCCCCATGGAAGTTCCCATGCCCATAGGCGCCCCTGTCCCCATGGAGGCCCCTGTCCCCATTCCCCATGGAAGTTCCCATGCCCATAGGCGCCCGTGGAGGTCCCATCCCTGTTCCCGGTGCTCACCCCTTTGCCATAGGGCTGGGTGAGCCAGCCCAGCTCCCCCTGCGCCTTCGCGAAGTCCAGCAGCACCACTGAGGAGAGAGGACCGGGATGTAGGGAAGGAGAGGAGGGAAGAGAGGATAAGGGCCCTCAGTGAGCACCCATGGGCGGCCCAAGGGCCTGCAAGTGCCACCAATACACCCCTTGGACCCATGTGCACATCCTTAGGACACACAGATGTCCCCGGGAGCCATGGATGTCCTCGGGATCCATGTGTATATCCCTTGGAGCCACAGGTGCCTCTGGGACACATGGATCCCCCCAGGACCTACGGATGTCCTCGGGATCCATGTGTATATCCCTGCGATACACAACATGCCTGCAGGACCCACGCATGCCCCTCCAGGACCTGTCTGTGTATCCCTGGGTCCCATGGATGCCTCTGGGACCCATGGAAGCCCCCCAGGACCTGTGGATGCCCTCAGGACTCACATGAACATCCCTGGGGCCCACGGATGCTGCTGGGACCCATAGACATCCCCCAGGACCCTCAAGAGACCCCCTGAGGTCCCCATTCCAACACTTTCCCATTGGATCCCCGCACAGGGACCCCCGTAAGAGGGGCAGGACCCCCCCGAGGGCTCCGTCCGGGACCTGCTGCAGCACATCCAGGGCGGTGGCGCCGGGAGGAAGAGGAGGAGGAGGCGGCGCAGGGAGGGAAGCGCTGGCGGGGCCCCCCCCCTCGGTGAATCACCCCCAAGGAATGTGCCCGGACGCCGGGTTCACATCCCGGCGGGATGGGGGGAGCGCTGGGAACGGATGCTCCCCCCCCCCAACCTCCTCTGCTGAGGACGGGCGAGCTCGTGACGTGTCCCAAGAGGGTAAAGTCTATGGGGGGAACCCCAAGAACCAGGTTTGGGGGGGGCACGAATGACTCTGTTTGTGTCCCCCCCTCGCCCCGTGCCCGGGTCAGGAAGGATGCCGGAGCGGATATCCCGGCTTTCCTGTGGCTGGAATTCCCCCCCATGCCTCCGGAGAGCGGAAAGGGAGGCTGGAGGGGAGCTGGGCCCGTGGCTCCTATGGGGTATCCCTGGGTGCAGCAGCCACCGGTGCCACCTCCATCACCACCAGCATCAGCATGGCCATGGCCACCCCCATGTGCACCCCCTGCAACGCTCTCATCTTCCTCGTCCACCCTCATCTTCCTCCTCTGCAGCCCCATCACCGTCAGTGCACCGTCCCCTGGACCCCCACACCGGTGCGGTCCCTGTCCCCATCTGCTGCTGCATCCCCATCACCATCATCACCATCACCATCACCACCTCACTCCGTGTCTGCATCCCCGGTCCAGTCCCCACTGCATCCTTCTCCCTGTCCCCAACTGCATTTTCAACCCCATCCCTGTCCTCTCCCCATCCCAATCCCAACCTTACTCTGAATCCCAGCCTCAAAGTGAATTCCAATCCCAACCCTCATCCCAATCTTAACCTGAATCCCGATGCCAAAATGAAGCCCAAGCCCAAGCCCTCTGCCCCCAAACCTCAGCCTGAGCTGGGCAGGATCCAGCCAGGCCACCCCCCAACCTCCCCATCCCACTGGATCTCACCTTTTCCAAGCAATGGGAATCACGCCCTCCTCCCCACCCCCAGTCCTGCTGCTCTCCCAACACTTCCCCCTTATTTGCACTTTTTGCACCCCAAAAATCCCAATATCCCCCAAATTCCTTCATAGGAATTGGCATTTTGGGAATGCTGCGGTGGGAATCCCTCCCTCCTGCACCGCAAACCCCTCATTTTGGGTTGTTTTACCCCATTCTTAGTTTCTAGGGGGGGGGATTTTCCATCCCGAGCCACCCCCCGGCCTCCCATCGATTTGCACCGGATCCTTCCGTCTTTCCCTCAAAACCACACGGATCCAACCCCTGGGACAGTGCTTTTGGGAACTTCAACGTGGAAAAACTTCAGTCGATGTTTTTAAAAGTGACTTTTCCCACTTCTTTTAACCCAAAATCCCCCAAACTGAGCCCAAACCCGGGCCGGGGGGGGCTACCAGCAGGAGGCCGGAATGTCGCTTGGTTTTCCCTGCGATTTCGGGGTTTTCCTGACATTGTTCCCGGTGCTCCGGCCGGGTCCTGCCCAGCCCCGCACCGGGCAGGCCCCGCGCTCCGTTTCGGGGCCAGATTCCCCCTTTTTGGGCAGGTTTATTCCAGCCCCCCCCCAACCCCGACCCCTCCATAGGGACGACTTCTGGGGCGCAGGCGGCGGGATCGGGCCCCAGCGCGCGCGCAGGCGGCCGCTCCGCATGGGAAAAGTTGCCCCAAAATCCCGGTTTTTTCCCCCATTTTACCCTTTCCCTCCGCATTTCACCTTCTCCCCCCTCTTTTCCATCGCCCCCATCCCCTTCCAGCCTTTTTCCCCCCATTTGAGCTTTTCCCACCCCCCCCTTTTAAGACTTTTTCTCCCATTCCAAAGCTTTTTCCTCCCTTTCCAACTTTTTTCTTCACTTTTGAACTTTTTCCTCCGTTTTAAACCTTTTCCCCCACTTTTAAACCTTTTTTCCCCTCTTTTAAACATTTTCCCCCTTTTTAACGTCTTTTTCTCCCCATTTTAAACTCCACCCCCCCACTTCAATACCCCCTCAACGGCGCTTCCCCACCGCGCTCATGGGTGCCCCGTTTATAGGGGTGTCCCCCACCGTCACCCTTTACTTTAGGGGCTCCCCCAAACCTCTCAGCCCCCCCCATAAGTGGGTTTAGGGGTACCCCCCCCACACACACCCCAAAAGGGGGAACTCACCTTCCTCTGCTGCCAGGGGGGTGAGGGCGGTGAGGAAGAGGAGGGTGAAGGCCGGGGGGGTGCCCGCCATGGCGTGGGGGGGGTGTTTTGGGGTGCGCCCCACAACCGGCGGCACCAGCGCTATGGGGCTGAGCACCCCGCTCCTGTTCATTCATGCCCCGAGTGATGTCACCCGGACACGCCCGCTCTTAAAGGGGCAGGAGCTGCTCCCAGTACGCACCAGTATGGGACTGGGAGGGGCTGGGGCTGGGGCATGGGCGGGTTATGGGGGGAGCCCCACGGGGGGGTTATGGAGGAGTGAATGGGTTTGGGCGGGTTGGGTCCGGATTGCGCCCACACCACCGGGACCCCCCCCTCCCGCCCCGGCCCCGAAGGGGTTAATGCGCCCCCCACCCCTTTCATTCATGAAGCGGCGTGGGAAGTGAAGAGGGGCGGCAGCCAATGGCGGCAGGGGGCGGGGAAAGCGGCTACTACCGGACACGCCCCCCGCCCACCACTCAGATACGAGGGGGGGGGGATCAGCAGCGGTGTCGGGATCGGGCCCCAGCGCCCCAAATCCCCCCCATATCTCCATGAGCCCAAAGCACCCCAAATCCTGCAGCACCCCCAACCCCAGCATCCCACTGCCCCCCAATGATCCCATTGCCCCATCCATAGCACCCCAAACCCCACAGCATCCCATATCCCACAGCACCCCAATGATCCCCATTGCCCCCCAAATCCCACTGCCCCATCCACAGCACTCCATATCCCACAGCACCCTAATGATCCCCACTGCACCCCAAACTCCCAGCATGCCCATCACCCCACAGCACCCCAAATCCTGCATCATCCGCAGCACCCCAAATCCCAGGACCCCAAATCCCACAGGATCCGAAGCACCCCAAACCCCTCAGCACCCCATCTCCATGACCCCAATGCACCCCAACACCCCCATTCAGATGAGTCAGGGCACTCACAGGGCTATTTTTGCTGGAAAAACACGGATTTTGGTTAAAACTCCCCTTTTTCCACCCAGGGCACGACCGAGCCCAGAGACCACAACGAGGGGCCCCTGGTGCTGCAGGACCCCCCCTCCCCAACAAAGAGCAGGCTCAGGCTGGGGGGGACCCCTCACCCTCCGGGGCGACACCGGCAGTGACTTGGTCCCGGTGCCACAGGCTCTCGACCAGGGCATCGAGGATGGGGCTGACCCGGGCCAGGCCCCCCCGGTCCCCCCCGGCCCCCGGTGCGCTGCCCGCCCGCAGCACCCGCACCCCCTGCGCCTCCTCGAAGGCCGCCACGTCCTGCTCCGATACATCCGCATGCGGGGACAGGTCAAACCTGGGGGGGTGGGGGGGGAAACGTGGTCAAGGGAGACACAAGGACATGAGGAACCCCCCCACAAAGGGAGCAAACCCCCCCCCCCGGAACAAGTGGGTCCTGTGAGTCCCATCGGTGGAATGAAGCGCGCCCGTTCTCAGCCTATTGATGTACTGAGTGGTGGGGAACAGTGGGGGCGCAAACCCCGTCGTGGGGTACAGACACATGGCCAAGGAGACCCCAAACCCCCCCCAAATCCACCCAAAACCGCCATGACAAGAAGCAGGAGCGACCCATCGGTGTCATGAGGTGGGTGCGTTCCCAGCCCAGCAAGGCCCTGAGTGGTGGGAGCTGTGGGGGGGGGGGCACACACATGGTCAAGGGAGACACCGCCGCCCCCCGAAAGCACGCGTGTGGATGAGTCCATCGGTGTAACGAAGTGCGCCCGTTCTCAGCTATTGATGTACCACGCGGTGGGAAGCACCGCGGCACAAACCCCCCCCCCCCGAGAAGGATACTTGGTGCCCACGACCACCCGGACGAGCCCCTCTCCGTCGGGATCCATCGCCCGGCTCATCTGCGCCGGCAGCTCCTCGAAGGACGAGCGGTCGGTGAAGGAGAACAGGAAGAGGACGGCGTCCGCCTCCTCCTTACAGGCCTGGCGATGGGGACGGCACCATCGGGGGGGGGTCCTGTGACCCCCAAACGTGGTGTGTCCCCCCCCCCACACCAAACCCAAAGCCTCACGGGCAGGAGATGCTCAAACTTCCTCATGGCTCCATCCCCGCAATCCCAGAACCGGAGCTGGAACATGACGGGGCGGCCGCTGGCGCGGGCCTTGGCCGGCCAATACACGGTGGTCACCTCAATGCCTGGCGATGGGGGGCACGCAGAGGGGCCGTCACCCCCATGGGGCACTGGGGGTGCTGTTGGGGGGTGTTCCCCCCCCCCCAAACACTTACCGAGGGTCTCATGGTGGACGGGGGGCACGGGGGTCCCCGCCAGCGAGGCCACCAGCGCGGTCTTGCCAACGCCGCTCTTGCCGTGCAGGAAGAGCTTGTAGGGGACCAAGGGGACGGCGAGGTGGGGGGGCAGCGCCGGGCGCTCCAGCAGACCTATGGGGGGGCGTCGGGGTGGGTTTTGGGGGGGGGGACGGGACTGACCCCGCGTTCATGGCGGGCACCGCGGGAACGGGGCTCACCGAACACCCTGCGCCGGGTCCTGTGCAGGATGGAGCCCAGGTAGGGGCGGGCGGCGGGGGTCAGGAGCCAGCCCGGCTCCAGCACCGGGGACCTCTGCGATGACATCGGGACCTGAGGGGGACAAGGGAGGGATCCCCCCCCCTTCCTACCCCCGTGGGGTCACTGCTTGGGGAGAGACCCCAATATAGGGGCCCTGCACCCCCCCGGTAGCAGCATCCTACGGGTCCCCGCTTAACCCCCCGGGGTTCTGACCCTCCCCCCCCATTTGGGTCCCTGCATCCCCCTATGGGGTCCCTGCATCCCCCTATGGGTCCCCGCTCAGCCCCCCCGGTTTCTGACCCCCCCCCGATTGGGTCCCTGCATCCCCCTATAGGTCACTGCTCACCCCCCTCCGGTTTGACCCCCTCCATTGGGTCCCTGCATCAACCCCGGTCCCAGCATCCCCCTATGTGGTCCCTGACCCCCACCCCGGAGCCTTGACACCCCCATAGGGTCCCTGGTTCCCCCCCATGGGGTTCCTGGTCCCTCCCGGTCCCTGCACCCCAAACGCGACGGGGGGGGGAACCACGCAGCCCCCTCCCGGTGTCTCTGCCCCCCCCTCCTTTGCTCATCCCCTCCTACCCCCCCTTTGGCCTCCCCGCACCCTGCACAGGGGGACGCCCCACCCATGGGGTCCCCTTTCCCCCCGCCGCGGTCACTTTAAGACGCGCCCCCCCCGCCAACCCTTACCTGTGGCCTCTTCCGCCTCGGGGTGACGTCAGGGCGGAGGGGGCGTGGCGTATGTGAGCCCCGCCCCCTACTGGCAGCGCATGCGCAGAGGTGTGGGGCGCGCACGTGGAGGAGCGCGGTGCCGGGGCAGTCCCCATCCCCATCCATCGGCACTGGGATGCTTTGGGGGTCCGCTTCCCATCCCGGCAGGATTTGGGGTCCCCATAGCCAATTTCCAGCCCTATCATGCCTTGGGGTCCCCCATTTCTATCTCCATCCAGCAGGATTTGGAGTTCCCAGTTTCCATCCTTGGCAGTATTTGGGTTCTCCATCCCTAACTGCTCACACTGGGATGCTGCAGCATCCCCACCTTCCATCACTCTCCTCCTTTTCCCAACCGCTCCCACCTCTTATTCTGACACCCCTCCCCACCCCGGTGCAACCATTGCCCCTTAACTCCCCAACCTCCCCCCTGGTCCCCCCACCCATGCGGGATTCCCCTCCCCGCCATCCCCCCCCATTCCCAAAAGCACCAACCATCCATTGCTTTTCCTTTTTATTTGTTAAACTGCTAAAAATCCACTGGGATGGGGGGAACCCATCACCCCCCTCCCTCCCCCCCAATGTACACAAGGGCTTAAATATCACCAAATTCCTACACTGGGGACAAGGATGGGGGGGGGGGACACACCGGAGGGGACACAGCCCCTCACTCACAGCTCCAGCGGCTCATGGAGGGGTTGGGAATGTGCCCAACTTTGGGATGAATTCATGGGTTTGGGTGCAGAACATGCCATGGGGATGGAGAAGGGATGAACCTGGCAGGGTTGGGGATGTTTAGGGGGGATTTGGGGATTGGTTGAGGATGGAAGTGTTGGGAAAACAGCCTTGCTCCATGCAAGGAGATGTCAACCCAACGCCGTTGTCCATCCCTTGGTGACTATGGGGTGGATGACAAGAGACATGCAAAGGGAATCGATGCCGAAGCATTCCCAAGCTTTGAGTGGAGAAACAAGGATGTCATCCATCACCTCCGGTGCTCCTGAGGGATTCTGGGGTGGTCTGCTTTCCCCTTTGGATAAATCCAACCTGGGATTGGAGCGGGAGAGGGGGGATTGCACGAGGGGTTTATTTACAGAGGTGGGAACACCGCGGATGAAGCAAATCCCTCCCCATCCTCATGCGGCTGCAATGGGATTTAAGGCTCCGGCCGGCAAAAAAGCTCAGTGGGGCTGGAAGCGAGGATAGGAAAGAATCCAATGGGAAAAGGGCCCACGTCATGGCGCTGCCGGCTTGGGGAGGGCTCCCTAAGGAGGTTGTTGACCAAAACCTGGCAAAATCCACCCGTTTTTCCCACCCCCCCCATTGTCTCAAGGGGAAAGGGATGGAGAGAGGTTGTCCCAGAAGGACGCACAGGTTCAATCCCTTTGGATTTTCAGTTGGTTTAATCTTTGCGGAAGGAGGCACGTGCAAAGATGAGCTGCAGTTACCGCTACCGAGGCTGCTCTCGCCCTCAAATCCACCCAAAATCCATCGTTTTGGCTGGAAAAATACCCCCATTCCCAGGCTATGAGGTGCTGGTTCAGCCTTGAAGGGGTTTGGGCTGTTGAGTGATAGGAAACCTTTGAGCACAGAAGGGATTTGACAGCCAAATGTCTCAGCTTTCTGGGAACAATGGGATTTTTAGGGTAAATGGGGTGGTTTTCAAGGATCTGAAGGGATCAGGGCTGATCCCAGTGCCTGATCCAGCCCAGGGCATGGAGAGGATCCCACCGCCCGGCTCATGCTTAGCATATTTGGCATTTTGACACACTAAATCCTGTCCTTTCTTCCTTCGTTACACTCCAGAGGACAGGAACGAGGGGCGAGAGGCAAAACCTAACAAAGGCATCGTGTTTGGGTCAAGCAAAGGTTGGCGCAAGGGAGATTCCTGCCAGGATATTGCTGTTGTTTTCCTTACGGAGTCAAGCAAACAGCCTCCAGCCTGCTGGAATTGGGTGTTCCTACAGAACCGCTTTCACTCACATCCTAGGAGGAGCCTCCCTGCACCCCTGGATGAAACAAACCCCACCTCCAGGGGCTGGAGGTCCCCAATTCCCTACCGGCTCACCCCAAATCCTTGGCTTGGATCGCAGCAGTGGGGGGGGTTCTCCCCACCTGTAAACACTGGGGGCTCACTGGGAACCGCTGGGGCAGCGCTGGAGGGTTTTGCTTGGATTTTATTGGATTCTTGCTCCCTAATTCACAGTTTGAACGCCGGCGGGACAGGGAAAGGGCTTGGGAAGGAGCGGGAAGAGCGGCAGGGAGGGAAGGGAGAAGGTGGCGGTGCAGGATGGGGCCACATTATCTCTTTGCTCGCACAAAGTACAAGGCATTTGTTTTGGGGTAGTACTTCACGTTCTGCTTCTTGTCCATGAGGCCACCAAAGATGATTAACTCGCCTCTGCCTTGCACCACCGTGTGTAAACTGGTTTCGGGGGGTCCCACCACCGAGCTGCTGTTGAACACTTTCCATTTGACTCGTCCTTGTTCCTTGGTGTCTTTAATGTCCAGGACGTACATCTGCATGGGTTTGCAGTTCATGCTCTGGTACAAAGGCTTCCCAACGTTGAGGGACTGGGGAGGGTGGTGGCCCAGGCGCCGGGCGATGGGAGGTAAGGAATGGCCGTCCCCTTGGGTAGAACCAGGACGTGCTGCTGAGCCCGGCTCGGTGCCCGGGGACCCTGGGGAGGAGGCCAGGGGGGGGCTCAGCGCTGCCGAGGCCGAGGGGCCTTTGGAGGAGAGGGCTTTGACAGCTTCCAGGCTCCTCCGGAGCGCGCTGGGGGACACAGCACCCGGGAGGGAGCCGGTGACGTGGGGCGGTGTGTGGATGCCGTTGGTGTGCTCCGGGGGGTTCCTCATGCTGGCGCTGACTGTCCTGCCCTCCACAGCATCCATCTGGCACAGGATGGACCCCGGTTTCTGTTCCCAGCTCACGTCGACAGATCCCAAGTGGAGATCCTTCTGCTCCGGCAGCGAACCCCGCCGCGGCGCCAGGGCCAGCCCCACTTTGAGGTCGTATCCTTCAGCTGCAGAAGGGGTGCTGGGTGACACGAGCTGCACGGGGCTGTCCAAGGAGGCGCCGCCGGCCGCAGTGGCACCAGGGGACAAAGTGCCCCCGTTGAGCACGGGGGAGCTGTCCCCTCTGGCTGGGGACAAGCTGCCTTCCCGGGACCCTGAGGGGGTCTGCCGCTGCGCCCTGGGCCGCAGGGTGCCCCAGCGGCCATTGACACAGGGAGCTTCGTCCGTGTTCCTGACGGGAGACTGGGAGCGGTATTCCCGTGTTTCAGGGACCAGGGCGGGTGGCGTGGCGCTGATGGGAGAGGGGCGGGAGTTCAGGCTGGGGCTCAGTGGGGCTCTCCCGCTGGGAGCTTGGCTGAAGACCACCACACATTGTCCCACCTGGAAGAGGAGAAGGGGAGAGGCCAGGTTAGAACGGGAGGAGGATGTTTTGTGCTGTATTGGGGCGGGGGAAATAGAGGGATATGGAATCATAGATTCATGGAATGGTTTGTGCTGGAAGGGACCTTAAAGCTCCTCCAGCTCCAACCCCTGCCACGGGCAGGGACACCTTCCACTGGAGCAGCTTGCTCCAAGCCCCTGTGTCCAACCTGGCCTTGAACACTGCCAGGGATGGGGCAGCCACAGCTTCTCTGGGCACCCTGTGCCAGCGCCTCAGCACCCTCACAGGGAACAGCTTCTGCCTAAGAGCTCATCTCAGTCTCCCCTCTGGCAGGTTAAAGCCATTCCCCTTGGCCTGGCCCTACAGGCTCTGATAGAGCTCCAGGGGTGGACGTGAGACCCTGGTGTGTCCGTACCCTGCAGGCAGGATGGCACCACAGCTCCGGGGCTCCGTGGTCTTCGTTCTCCACCTTGAGTGGCTGCCACGTCCAGCGGTTGCTGTGCATGTGCAGTAACCAGGCGTCCTTAAACAGCTGTGGAGAGAAGTGGCACAGGTTCAGGAGCCTGGTTTGCTGCCGAGATCAGCCCATGGGAGGCAGGAGCGGTGCTGTGCTGTTGCACACAGGGGAATGGTGACCCAGATCAGGATCGGACCGCCCAGGGGCGACTACACCCTATGTGGTCGTGGACAAATCCCATCATCTCCATCTTCCATCCCAGTATAAATCTAATTCTCTCTAATTCTTCCGAGGCTCAATTAAAACCTCAGCGAGCTGCTGGGATAGTGCCCGAGGTGCTTCTTTCTTAATTAAAGCAGCTCTAGCAATAGGCAGACAGCTTCCCTGGAAAATCCATCACATGGGAGCCCAGGATTCATGGAACCACAGAATGGTTTGGGTTGGAAGGGACCTTGAAGCTCATCTGGTTCCAGGTTTGCAGAATGAAATGCCACCTGGGTGAGGCGCAGAGTCCGTCCCCCCACTCCCCACTGCAGCACCTGCGGCTCACTGCTACAGTGGGCACATTCTGCCCATGCTCCCCATGGATACTCACTGCATTGGGACCACCACAGCCACCGAGGATTAGAATGGTTTCATTGTCTATGACGATCTAGAGGGGGCAAAGAACAGAGTTTCAGAGCGGGAAGGATGTGAAACCATCGCCGGTGCTTTCGGTGAGGCCTCCAAGCGCAGCCAGAGGCAGGTTCTGGCTTCTTGGCTGCACAGATGCTGCTGAGTGGTGTCTGCCCCGGGATGAGGAGCGGAGCTGGGATGGAGAGCAGGTTCTGCTGGGCCTGAGGCAAAGCAGGACGCAGGGTTCACCCCGCTGCCTTGTCCCAAATGGATCACAAACTAGTTTCTCTTAGGGAGGAGAGCAATCACCCATCCTGAGCCTGAGCCAGCACACAGGGGCCTTAACACCCCTCTTCAAATAAGGGCCGATGGGTTGCCTGGGAGGGCACGTGCTTGTAGCAAGGTTTGTTTGGTGCTGGTGCTGGGTGAGAGGCCCTTCACCTCTTTTCCAGTGGAGGAAAGACATGTTCAAGCACGACCCATCCCATCTCCTCTGGGTCCCTGAGAGGAACCACACATCGGGAACCACTGACTGTCTTCCCAAGGGACCATGAAGGGAAGCAGGGATGCCAGCTGTGGTGGAGACACCTGCACAAAGCTGAGTGACACCCATGAGCTCCTGCCCCAGGCAGGCGATAAACCAGAGCAGGCATAACCCAGAGTCACTGGAACCAAGAAGCAGGAGAGTGGAGCAATCAAAAAGGGCCCTGAGCCAAACCAACGTGTGATAACACTTGATTGATCTCAACTGCCACAGGGAGGTGATGGCTGGGTTCAAACAGCAGTGTGTGCTCTAGAAATGCTCATTAGAGTCTGAGTCATGTGCCAGATACAGCACGGTACCTGCATCAGTGTTATGGAGATGAAAAGCTCACCCTCACCAAACAGATGGCTTGGGGGGGGAAACCAGGGCCCGTTGGGCAGAGGTGGTGAAGATAACTTGGAGATCAGCATCAGCTTTCAGGCACGCTGCTGAGAGCTGCCTGGAAGCTGGGAATTAAGCTCCACCACGTTTATCTTCGGCAGTGTGCTGGTGCTGTGCTCACCTGAGACTGGCCACCTCGTGGGTGAGGGCTGGGGCCGGAGATGTTGGGCTTGGACCAAGCCCACTGCTCCAGATCCAGCACCCAGACGTCGTTGCTCCTGCAAGGATGAGACAAGGGTTTAGGAGACAACCAGGCTTTGTGGGCACGTGAAACATGGGTTCAGGGCAGAGTTTTATGGCAGAATTGGGTATTTTGTGGGCTGGAGCCTCAAGGGGGCTCACCGTGAAGAGGCAAAGGGTGTGCTTAAAGCAGGAGACCCCAAACCCTGCAGAGATTTCCTTCTGAAACACTCTGAGCTACCCAGTGCTCACCACAACACGCTCCTCGCTTGCAGGAGCTGTTGTCAGACACCTTCACCCCAGACTCACATTTGTCTTGATCCCAGTGAACCCCCAAAGACGATCATTTTGTCTTCAATGACACAGGAGGAGTGTCCTGCCATGGGAGGGGGGCCATGGGTGGTCACGATGCAGTTCCACCTGGGGAAAGAGGGAGGAAGACATTCACCACTGGTTTGGAAAGGAAAGCACTGGATGGAAGAGGCTTCCCAGGGAATTGGCGGAATCACCATCCCTGGAAGTGCTCAAAAACCATGTAGGTGAGGCCCCCAGGCACCTCAGCGCGTTAGTGGTGGCCTTGGCCGTGCTGGGGAAGGGCTGGACTTGATGAGCTTAAAGGTCTGTTCCGGCCTGGTTGGTTCACTGGTTCTGTGAACGGCAAAAAGTCCTCAAGAACATGTTACAGAGGAAAACCCCAGGGAAAACCTCCAAAGAGCCAAATCCTAATGAAACTCATTAGAACTCCTGATGTGCCATAACCATTTCTGAAGCAGGACAAAGCCCAGGGCCACGCTGGATGTATCGCCCCTTTCAATTAAAGTTCACCCTCAACGATTTTCAACACGGTTTAATTACAGTGTTCGGGTGCCTCTGCACTGTATAATGGACACTTCTGATGATGAGAAGTTCTCAGTGAAGAGGAGCAGGAACCATCGCTGCTTTGATAGAGCCTTTGCTCCTTTCTCACACAGCATCAGTGGGAAAGGCTGGTCTGAAACCAGCCAAACGGTGCTCAAAGGGAAAGGCAAATTCCTGCCATCTCTGTGGTCACTGCTGGATGCTTTAGAGCAGGAGCTGTGAGGGCACAGAGATCCCCAGCGTGGTGCAGGTGCCTGTATCACACCTCCCCGGGAGGCGGCAGGAGCTGGGAGGTTTGGACCACTGCTAAAACCCAAAACCTCCAGGAGCAGGGGCTTTATCTCCTCCTTTCCTCAGAACGACCTCACTGCTCACAGCCAAATCAATGATGTGTTTAAAACAGACACAGAGTCACAGCCTGGTCTGTGCTGGAAGGGACCTTAAAGCTCATCCAGCTCCAACCCCTGCCACGGGCAGGGACACCTTCCACTGGAGCAGCTTGCTCCAAGCCCCTGTGTCCAACCTGGCCTTGAACACTGCCAGGGATGGGGCAGCCACAGCTTCTCTGGGCACCCTGAGCCAGCGCCTCAGCACCCTCACAGGGAAGAGCTTCTGCCCAAGAGCTCATCTCAGTCTCCCCTCTGGCAGGTTAAAGCCATTCCCCTTGTCCTGTCCCTCCATCCCTTGTCCAAAGCCCCTCTCCAGGTTTCCTGCAGCCCCTTTAGGCACTGGAGCTGCTCTCAGGTCTCCCCTTCAGGAGCCTTCTCTTCTCCAGGCTGCCCCAGCCCAGCTCTCTCAGCCTGGCTCCAGAGCAGAGCTGCTCCAGCCCTCGCAGCATCCCCATGGCCTCCTCTGGCCTCACTCCAGCAGCTCCACATCCCTCTTGTGCTGTTGCCCAGAGCTGACCCCACGTCCCCGTTCCCACCTGGCTGGCTGGGAACACTCAGGGAGTTTGGCATAGTTTAGGTGCAAGTCAAGAGCCATATGGAAGCAACCACCACCCATGAGGTGCCAGACAGCCCCATACCCACGGCTCCGGTGCGCTCCTGTGGTTTTTGGCTTTTCATTTCCTTCTGTTCCAATAAAAGCCTGGCAGCCACTCTGGAATGAGACACACTGAGGAGAGCAGGACCACGCCGAGCTTCCCAGGCGGGCTCGGAGAGATGCCCTCCAGCATTCCTTCAGCTCAATTACATTCTGCAAGGATCAAAGGCTGAGCTTTGAATCCAGATGTGCTCTTACCAGTTTTTGGAGGGCGAGTAGGTATGGATTTCATCGAAGAACCTCTCGGGCTGGTGCAGAGGGTAAGGGCTCGGCCGTGTCCACCCACCGAAAAGCACCAGCAGGTCCTTGTAGACCACGAGCGTGGCTCCAGCCTTGGGTGAAGGGTATGAACCTGGGCAAGCAAAGAGAAGGGGGAGGTCAGAACCCACCGTGGAACACAAGCACTCAACTCTGCATTGCTTGTATTGAAGTGAGACAACGCAGAGGCTCCACCTTTAAAACCCTCCACCTTTAACACTCCATCTTTATAAAAGGAAGAGGAATAGGAGGAAAGAGGCAAAATTAGAGCTGGGAGCCTGGGAAGAAACCGTCTCCTGCCAATTTGTGTCAGTGTAATTAGTAGGAGCCTGAAAGCACATCTCATGTGTGGCAAAACTTCTGTCACTCACTGCCAGGAAATTGCTGCTTTCCAATGGAGCCCTTGAAATTACTGCTTCAGCACGGAACCAAAGCAGTAATTACCTTCAAATCCCTCCTAACTTCTCTCCAAGGAGGGAGAGAGGGAAAAGGAATCCCAATCCCAGTGCATCCGGAGAGGCTCATGGCAGATCTCTCAGGTACTCATGAGCAAACCCTGAACCCCGTTTTTGCCAAGAAGCACGATGATAGCCTGGAAGCTGTGCTGTGTGAGTTAACAGTCACTCCTCAGGTCTGCACAAGGACGGGTACCTCAAACATTGACAGAGCTTTGGTTTGGCTGTTTGAGGTTCGAAAGGCTCCACAAGGGCCTGAGACCTGCCAAGCAGCAGGATGTGAGCTCTTGGGCTGGACCATTGCAATTCACTGTGCCAGCGCCTCAGCACCCTCACAGGGAAGAGCTTGTGCCTAAGAGCTCATCTCAGTCTCCCCTCTGGCAGGTTAAAGCCATTCCCCTGTCCTGTCCCTCCATCCCTTGTCCAAAGCCCCTCTCCAGGTTTCCTGCAGCCCCTTTAGGCACTGGAGCTGCTCTCAGGTCTCCCCTTCAGGAGCCTTCTCTTCTCCAGGCTGCCCCAGCCCAGCTCTCTCAGCCTGGCTCCAGAGCAGAGCTGCTCCAGCCCTCGCAGCATCTCCATGGCCTCCTCTGGCCTCGCTCCTGCAGCTCCACGTCCCTCTTGTGCTGCTGCCCCAGAGCTGGATCAGGGCTGCAGGGGGGGTCTCCCCAGAGCACAGCAGAGGGGCAGGATCCCCTCCCTGAGCTGCTGCTCACGCTCTGGGGTGCAGCCCAGCACAGGGGGGGGCTCTGGGCTCAAGCGCACACTGAAGACGGGTCATGGGGAGCCCCTCATTGACCAACACCCCCAAGTGCTTCTCCTCAAGGCCTGGGCACCTCCTGCAGCCTGAGATCTGCAGCTGCAGCCTCTCTCTTCAGCAGCTCCGAGTGAAGGCACCAACCCCACCAGCGCCGATGGAGCACTGGCAGTGCTGTGAGCCTCTCTGAGAGAGCAGCTCTCAGTGAAACGGATCCCTCTGAGCTGCTGTGAGGAACCAGGTCAGAGTCTGCGCAGAACCACCCCTGCCTGCTCCAGCAGCTGTGTCACTGATGTCTTCGGTGCTGAGCCGCTTCCCAGGAGCAGCTAAACCCTCTCCAGCCAGTGCTGAGGCATCCGAGCATCCTCCTTCCCGCTGTCACCACCGGCACCAGGCAGATTCCTGCACCCCTGCAGTCACCCTTTCCAAATAAACCCCAAATACATCACCCCACAACCATGGATGCGGGAAGCAGGGGCAGCTCAAGGGCACACCACATGGCCACGGGAGCACTGTCACCCTGTCCAAAAAGGCTGATGCCCCAAACCTCTCGGCTGCTGCCCCTGCAGGAGCTGGGAAGTGTTTTTAGCAGGTAATGACAAGCAGAACAGGGACTATTTATAAAGGAAACCAGAGCAGCTATTTTAAGATGCTGCAGCTGAGAAAAGCGATTCCAGTGCGATGGGTTCCAGCTGGGGGAAGAGCCGGACACAGGGGAGATGGGCACGGGGTCCCTGAGCCTTTCTCAAGAGGCAAACCACGCTCTGCTGCTGCTCTCAGGTGTAAATTATAGGGACTAAAGCAGTGCAGGAAACAATCCTTGTGGTGGGGCACAAGAGCAACACCCACAACCTCCTTCAAGACCAGGGTGCCACAAGAAGGTCACATTTGGTTACTCTTTGTTCCCAAATTCCAGGCTTCCTGCTCGTTCAGTGGCTGTGTGCAATTCACTAATCCCCAGCAGCAGGTTCACAGCCTGCTTTTCCCTGGTAGGGTATTAAGTTGCTCTCCCAAGCTTGGCATTGCAAACCAGGCTGCTAGGAACCTGTAGAGAATCAGCTGGTTGGGTTCTCCATGGAGGAGAACCAGAGTCACAGAATCAGGGAATGGTTTGTGTTGGAAGGGGCCTTAAAGCTCATCCAGTTCCAACCCCTGCCATGGGCAGGGACACCTTGCACTGGAGCAGCTTGCTCCAAGCCCCTGTGTCCAACCTGGCCTTGAACACTGCCAGGGATGGGGCACCTCCAAAAGGGCTGGGATTGCAGGGAGTGAGAAGAGCCACCCTCCTCCTGCTGTCACCTGAAGGTCAACCCCAGCCTCAGACACCAAGATGGTTCCCAAATGAGTCAACTACATGCAAACAGCTCAGGGCAGGGGTGGCCCTGGTTCTTCAGGAAGCTTTGCCTGTTACTGGACGTTGCAGGGGTGTGAATGAGCGGAGTCTCATTCCGCAATGCAGGAAAAGTCTGAATTATACCATTCAGAGGAGAGTTGGCCTCTCAAAGTCTCTTCCAAGCAGGCCACTGAGTCCCTACACTGCACAAGAGATGCACGTGGCAACCAGGAGGACTTGCGTTGAGTAGAAACACATGGACATAGACTGGAAACCTGCATTAACTCTGCTTGTCCCTGAAAGTGGGTGCTGCTGCCATGGGCATCTAGGGAGAGCGAGCACCTCCTGCCCTGCCCAGGGCAAAGGGAAGGCAGCCTCGGTGACTGCAGCTCTCAGGTATGCGGAGGAGCAAAGGGACATCAAAGGGACCCGGCTCAATTCCATGGGGCCCCGTGACAGCCTGCTCCAGGTCCCAGCTCCCGGAGGATGTGCTGAGCGGCGCTTCAAAGCCTCGCAGCACCATACTCGACATGGGAGGGCTTCCTCCTCTCCGGGACTGTGCTTCCCAATGGAGCAGCTCCTGTTCCTCACCACCGACTCCAGCGCCTGCAGAACATGGGAGTAAGTGCACCGGTTCCTGCCTGGGTCAGGGCGCAGCGCAGGTTTCCACACCCTGATAACAGCATCCAGCCCCAGCTCAGATTATCTTTCCTTAGGGATAAAGATTGAAGCGTGCAGAGGGTGCAGCACAACTGCTCCTAAACATAGAAGGTAACATCTCTTCGCAGCTGACACTGTTTACTCAGTCGGGATGAGCAGCTCCTCCGAGATACTGCGTTCCTGCTTGATGGATTTTCCTGGCTCCAGAAGCAGAGACAGACTTCCCAAACAAACAAACAAACAAAGATCTCTGGCTTCCAGGGATGTTTGGAAGAGAAATTCCAGCCTCTGGTCGCTTCTGACGCAAGCTCTGCCCCTATCTCTTTAGGATCTGCCCTAATAAGCAGTTTTTAAAGCCCATTTATTCAGCCCTCTAATGCAACCGGAGCGGCACACGCAGAAATCAGCAACCACAGAAGAAAAGCCTGGATGAGAGAGCAGGAACGGCCCAAACCCCCCCTGTGTGGGGCTGCACCCCAGAGCGTGAGCAGCAGCTCAGGGAGGGGATCCTGCCCCTCTGCTGTGCTCCCATGAGACCCCCCCTGCAGCCCTGATCCAGCTCTGGGGCAGCAGCACAAGAGGGACGTGGAGCTGCTGGAGCGAGGCCAGAGGAGGCCACGGAGATGCTGCGAGGGCTGGAGCAGCTCTGCTCTGGAGCCAGGCTGAGAGAGCTGGGCTGGGGCAGCCTGGAGAAGAGAAGGCTCCTGAAGGGGAGACCTGAGAGCAGCTCCAGTGCCTAAAGGGGCTGCAGGAAACCTGGAGAGGGGCTTTGGACAAGGGATGGAGGGACAGGACAAGGGAATGGCTTTAACCTGCCAGAGGGGAGACGGAGATGAGCTCTTAGGCAGAAGCTGTTCCCTGTGAGGGTGCTGAGGCGCTGGCCCAGGGTGCCCAGAGAAGCTGTGGCTGCCCCATCCCTGGCAGTGTTCAAGGCCAGGTTGGACACAGGGGCTTGGAGCAAGCTGCTCCAGTGGAAGGTGTCCCTGCCTGTGGCAGGGGTTGGAACTGGAGGAGCTTTAAGGTCCCTTCCACCCAACCCAGTCTGGGGTTCTATGAAGCGGGTTGCAGCTCTGCCATGCCAGAGCATTTCATTACAATCCATCTGCAAGAGAACAAGAAGGTTCGGGGGGGTTTCACACCAAGGCGCTCATGTTGTATCAGAAAGAAGCCATAAAAAGCCAACTCCTTTTAAGAAGGAAAACTGTGACCCTGCTGATGGATGTCACAGCAGAAATGAGGCTGAAAGCATGGCCAGGACTTACTGCACTCAGCCTGTGAGATCTAGAAGCCCTGCCTCTCTTTCCTCGCGCAGCAGCTGGCCGTGTGGCTGCTGTTGGAACCTGTGTGTATCTCTAGGGGAGCAGCAGTGAAATGGAGACCTGAAACCTCCTCATGCTCAGCCTGGATGTATCAGCACGGCTCTCAGGCTGGAGAGCCGTGAAGATGCCAAATCACAGGTCCTGGGCTGGAAACCCCACCCTCATGCAGCCCAGCACCACCTCGCCTCCCCTCATCACACAAAGGTCCATCCCAAACTTGCCTGACGGCATCAAATCCCCAAATTTTCCCCCTTCCCTGGGAAGGGAAACCAGCGATGGAAAAACTAACAATCCCTGCGCTTCCCAGGCTGGGATGTTTCCGCAGCTGTCTGCAGAGCTGCCCAAAAGCTTTTCCCCTGTCAGCAGTTCCTGAGGGCTCCCAAAGGGAAGATGAGAAGCTGGTGAGCAGCGGTCCAGAGGCTGGAATACAGCGGATGAGCATCCCAGCTATCCCAGCATTAGAATTAACCCCATTTGGGAGCCAAAGGAGAGCTCCTAGGAGAAGAGCGGGCACCTTCACAGCGCACTGCACACAATGCACTACCCTAACTCCATCCTCAAGTCAAACCCAACACTGAGGGCCTGCTGAGCCCTTGATTCAGCATCTGACCTTCACCTGGTTTCATCCCCAAGGCCCTCAAAACAAGGCACTGGGATTACAAACGTTTCTAAGGCTGGCTTTGACTGGCCCTGCCTAAAGCTTAAAGCTTTTAAGAGCCAGGAAGGTATCATTTTCCCCTCCCAAAGCCACGTGTGATTTAGTGTTCCCTCAAATCTGGCTTCGAGAAAAACCTCCAAATATTCCTTGCTTGGAAGTAAACAGGAACTGAGCTTTGCAGGAGTTTGAAGAGAAACTGAACACGATCCTTTCGTCTTCCCAGCAGACACAAAGCTTTGCCGGCACATTCTGCTGCCTGGCAAACCCCTCAGAGAGGGCAGGGGAATACAGAACGCAGAGGTTTTCTCGCAGGTTAGGGGGGATGTAACCAAATCTCACTCCTTCCCACCGCGCTCTCCTCCTCGAGTTTCCACCCTCCAATGACACACTGGTACAAGCCCAGTCAAACCCACGGTGCTGAACACAAAGAGCTGGTTTCGTGCAACCCTTCGGAGGCGGAGGAGCAGTGCCCGCCGGGGAGGATCAGTCACCTCCAGTGCTGCAATGTCACAGGCGTTTGTGCGCTGCTTTCCTTTACCCGGGAAATCCGTGCATGCTGCGACTCGGAGCCTGATAAAGTGTTGAAAAGGAGAGGCCGTGGCCTCGGAAGCACGCGGAGCAGGATCACTGAGTCACCCTGTGTAACGCTCAACAATGTCCTTACGCAGCACCTTGAGCAAACAGCGGCGAGATAAGAGTGGGGAACACAGGGGGGCTTTGCCCCCTCCTCTCCTCATGCTGCAAACAAGGGTCACTTGAACAGAGAAGCTGTGGCTGCCCCATCCCTGGCAGTGCTCAAGGCCAGGTTGGACACAGGGGCTTGGAGCAAGCTGCTCCAGTGGAAGGTGTCCCTGCCCATGGCAGGCGTTGGAACTGGAGGAGCTTTAAGGTCTCTTCACCCAACCCGTTCCATGATTCTAATGCACCTCGATGCTGTAGGAGAGGCTCTACAGAACCAAGAGTGCTCCTGAGGGTGAGGTCACCTCGTGTTCCCCTTCGCAATCACCTCCCTGCTTCTGGGAACTGCAGCTCTGGCTCTGCGGTGAAGGGCGCCGCCGTTGCAAAAGCTGCTTTGCCCTGGAGGTGTCTGGAATCAAACCAGGCAGCACCCACCTCCCTCTGCTTCCATACGTGTTTGCTCCCAACCCCTCGAAGCGATACCTACCCTGCAGGCTCCTGAGTGACTGCAGTAACAGCCCGACATCCCACACAAACCAGCCCTGCTGCTCATTACAGAGCTGAGCAGAGAGGGGGGGGAGCAGCTCCCGCCACTCCTCTTCCCTCCACGAGGCAAACAGAGAGATGGAAAACGCTGTATCAGAGGACACGAGGCCGTAACGACCGGCTAATTGCAGGGAAGGGATGGAGGGATGTGTGGGGCAGCGCAGGAGCGTGCCCTGGCCCTGCTGAGCTCCACACTTTTGGCTCCAGTCACGCTCCCGTTGCGTCCGCCGCAGCGGGAGGGAGGCGGCTGAGGCATCGCAGACGTCCAAGAAGCCCCAAATTACCGGTGTTTCAGGAACTGCTGCTGTGTAATTTGGTGAGGTTGGAGCTACCACGGGGCTGAACAAACCTCAAGTGTCCTTTAAAGATCCTGTGGGCACGGGCAGAAACGTCTACTCGTAAAGAGCAAGGAGCTCAGTGCTCAAGATGTGCTGCAAGGAAAGCGCAGCTCCTCACTGAAACCCCAACACCAACCTGCTGGAAGCCCCAGCATAGCACACAAAGGGATACTGAGTCCAGCTCTTTGCATCTTCCCTTTAACCAGCCCTTCCCTCACGCTGCTTTCCCCATCACCTTCAGTTTCAAGCCATCGGTCCCCGCACTGTGCTCCCTTCACACAAGGACGTGCTTCCCCCCCTCATTCCAGTAAATCCAGTGCTTCATGCCAAATGTGCTAAATATTTCATGTCAGGAATAAATATTCACCTTTTGGCCTGCAGACAAGCATGAGTTAGTGCTTTGTCATTCCGAGTGCCTTCCAGAACTCAGATTTTACAGCACATGCTTTTGGGAAAGAGGTAAAATCCGACTACACAGCGTGAGGATTTAAAGAGACTTTGAAAGCACAGCTTGTACAGACCAAAAAGGAACAGGGCATCATCCAACTCGAGTTTTGTATACAGAATCCTGGTGGAGCGGTCCTGAAGGCAAAGGCACAACAGAGGGAACAGCTAAAAGAAGGAAAACTGGATACCTGCAGTCCTGATCCAGCTCTGAGGCAGCAGCACAAGAGGGACGTGGAGCTGCTGGAGTGAGGCCAGAGGAGGCCATGGAGATGCTGCGAGGGCTGGAGCAGCTCTGCTCTGGAGCCAGGCTGAGAGAGCTGGGCTGGGGCAGCCTGGACAAGAGAAGGCTCCTGAAGGGGAGACCTTAGAGCAGCTCCAGTGCCTAAAGGGGCTGCAGGAAACCTGGAGAGGGGCTTTGGACAAGGGATGGAGGGACAGGACAAGGGCAATGGCTTTAACCTGCCAGAGGGGAGACTGAGATGAGCTCTTAGGCAGAAGCTGTTCCCTGTGAGGGTGCTGAGGCGCTGGCACAGGGTGCCCAGAGAAGCTGTGGCTGCCCCATCCCTGGCAGTGTTCAAGGCCAGGTTGGACACAGGGGCTTGGAGCAAGCTGCTCCAGTGGAAGGTGTCCCTGCCATGGCAGGGGTTGGAAGTGGATGGGCTTTAAGGTCCCTTCCAACACAAACCCGGAATTCCATGATTCTGTGAACACCTCCGATGGGATGTGCTCCTGCTGGCTGGGATGCCTGGGAAGGAGCTCTTGCCGATAGGTGTCAGCACAGCCTGCCTGAAGCCTCTGAGCAGGACCTCTCTGAAGGCTCCTCAGGGCAACTTCCCAGCCGACAAGCAATGGGATAGCAGGGGTTTATTTCACTGATCCCAAAACAGGGCTGCCCCTGAAGGTGAACAGAGGCAATGCTTTGAGGGACCTGAGAAAGGAATACCTTGGCATAAACCACCCAGGGTCAGAGGACCCTCCATGGAGGGCAGCACCCGGGATGCAGCAGGAAGCCGGATCAGGCTATCAGCTTCCTCTCCAGAGCAACACATTAATCCTATGTGAGACAACACCAATGCAAACATGCAGGCTGTGAGGCTGGGGCGCCCACTGGAAGGGGTTTAAGCTGCATTTCCTGCAAAGGAAACCACATAGAAGGTTTCACTGATGACGTGGATGCTCCAACAAATGCCTCGGCTCCACTCAGCCCAATGCGGGTGAGCAGGCATCCGGGTGTCAGGGAAAAGTTAGATCCCTGAAAGGGAAAATTCCTTACAGAAAACTTAAGCAGCTCCTCAAAACCAGCCCTGAAGAACAGGTTTGGAAGGTGACAGGTCTGCAATGGAGGAAGGAGATGTTTCTCCTCATCATCCCAACAGAAGGTACCCAGCTCTCAGGTGCATGAGACTGACAGAAGCTCCCAAACACAGCACCATCAACGAGACCCAGGTACCTCTGTGTCTACATAAGGCCTCCTAACCCCAAGAACCTATTTTTACAGATCATGGACTCCTTATTGACCCACAGGCTGCAAAGAGTTCTCTCCAATTTTGGCATAACCACCTCGAAAATCCAGCAGGAATTCCAGAGGGCCTGAGAGCCATGTTTCCAATGAGCACGTACCACACTGGGAAGCACGGTGCATGCAGCAGCCACCCCGTCCCTGCTCAGAAACTGGGACCAGGGAGGCTAAAAATTCTCCCCATCCATCCCGGAAAAAGGCCATAGTGGGAAAAATTCCTCTGTTAATCTCCGGAGGAATCTGCGCGCAGGGAGAGTCTCTCTGGGAATCTAAATCTGACAAGGTTAAAGCAACAAGCTATTTTTCATGTTGTTCTGCTCCATCATCACAGACTCCCAGCCTGGTGTGGGCTGAAGGGACCTTAAAGCTCATCCAGTCCCAACCCCTGCCATGGGCAGGGACACCTTCCACTGGAGCAGCTTGCTCCGAGCCCCTGTGTCCAACCTGGCCTTGAACACTGCCAGGGATGGGGCAGCCACAGCTTCTCTGGGCACCCTGGGCCAGTGCCTCAGCACCCTCACAGGGAAGAGCTTCTGCCTAAGAGCTCATCTCAGTCTCCCCTCTGGCAGGTTAAAGCCATTCCCCTTGTCCTGTCCCTCCATCCCTTGTCCAAAGCCCCTCTCCAGGTTTCCTGCAGCCCCTTTAGGCACTGGAGCTGCTCTCAGGTCTCCCCTTCAGGAGCCTTCTCTTGTCCAGGCTGCCCCAGCCCAGCTCTCTCAGCCTGGCTCCAGAGCAGAGCTGCTCCAGCCCTCACACCATCAGGATAACTTAATGCCAGGTAGGACCAGGTGGGATCAGGGAGAGTGGAGCAGAGAAAGCCATGCAGCGAGATGGTTTTCAGACACAGTGCTCACAAACAGGAGGCATGGGTGTATTTTTCTCCCTGGCAGCAGCAGTCCACATCCATTTCCCATCACCCTGACCAGATACAGTTCAAGAGCTTTACTTCTGAAGCATCTAAACAAGCAGTCTCTGCAAGCAGGCAGCAGATTCCCAGGAGCCCCAGTGACCCCTGGGAAGAAGATGGGAACCTTTAGGCTTTTCCTGCCTGGTTCAGTGAAGGCATTTTCAGGACAGATCTCTGCAAACAGCAGATTGCACACCCGCTGTGCAAAGAGTGTGTTCTACCTCTGCAGCCCTGGCTTCATTCACGCTATATGCTGCTGGGCCATGTGTGGTGTGCATCCCAATGGGAAGAGCTGCACTGCACACAAGTGATGCTGGAAAACAACAGATCCAGACCGAAAACCTGAATCAGAGTTTAAACACGAGCAGCCAGAGAGGCCACAAGACCAGAGCAGGCAAACCAAAGGGAGGGTAGATGTGATGTAAACCTAAAGCCCGTTTGGATTAAGCATCTAATCACCAGACAGAGCAATCCTATTGAATCAAACAGCGAGGGATTAACGTGCTGGAAGCCAGCCCGCCACGCACAGGCTGTGCTTTGCAATGGGACATCACAGCTCCTGGCAGAAAACAACCCTTCACCTGCTGAGTTTCTGATCTTTCATCTCTTGCCCTTGGAACAGTTCACATTTCACACCGCAAAGTTCATTAAAGCCACTTTTCCAAAGCAGCCAAGCGAGGAAAGGAACAAATGAGCACCCAAGTCTGCCTTGCACAGACCAACCAAGGGCCTGAGCGGCACCGCAGCCCCGCGGAGCCTCGGAGCCGGCCGAACAAGCTGCAGGCTCACCTCGGAAGGGCACTAATGGAGTTGAAACTCACAGTTCCAGGCTGAGCGCGGAGCTCCTGCAGACAGCAGGGTGTAACTCGCCGTTTCCAAAGGCAGCAGAGCCACGTCCCGCTCCCTGCAACGCTGTTTTGCAAGAGAGGCTGTTTAAGGCTTGCACGGATGCAGTTTTCACCCAGGAGCAGGAAGCTGTGCAATGGCATGACCTTGGTGTGCTGTGCACTGGGACGTTTCTACACATACCACCAGGCAGATCACAGCAGTTACCAGGAGTCTGCTCCAAAGGATGCGCTTTGCCTTCTTACTGCTGCACTGCTGCTTACATTTGGGAATGGCTTCATCCTCCAGTGCTCCGTGTCACTCTCAGCCCCACAGCACAGAGGATTTGGCTGTCGAAGGCTACTACAGCTTTGCACGAGTGGTTACTCATCTCCTTGTAAACCTGTGAGCTAAAAGAGGGGGAAAACCTCAATCTGTTTAAATCAGGGAAAGCAATCCCAAGCAACAGCATCCATCCCAAAGGATGGTGTAGAAGGAAGCCTAGAAACTCCTGGCTGTGTTACGGAAGGGCAGTGTGTGATAAGCAAGCTCTGGCCAGGCAGCAGCCTCACCACAATTAAAGCAGAGTTTCCAGTGGGGTCGAGTCAGCCTGGGCTTAATGGCTCAAAGAGCATTTTGATGGTGGTGGGAAAGCCAGGGATTGGTTTTGATGGTAACATGGAAAGTTTCAGCCCTACAAAGGCAGAAATACAGCCACTGAATGGAGAGGACAAGAGAGAAACGAGCCAGACTGGGGAAGGAGCTGGGAAAAAAGCTTTTCTCTCCTCCAGGATGCATTCAATACAAGGGCTTGCATCCCTGTCATTAACCTGCTCTACTTTGAAGCAGCAGACACCTGCAGCCAGCAGCTGCAGCCCTAACTAGAGGTGTTACTGTCTGCCAGGCACCAGCTTTCCACTCCTTTTCATTCCCAGGAGGGCAGCAGCTACGATGCGGCTGCAGAGGTGATCCCAGAGCTTAGCAGTAAGTTTGGCATTCCTTTCATTAAAAAGGGACGTTCATCAGTGCACCGAGCTCAGAAACACAGAATCACAGAACGATGGTTGGAAGGGACCTTAAAGCTCCTCCAGTTCCAACCCCTGCCATGGACAGGGACACCTTCCACTGGAGCAGCTTGCTCCAAGCCCCTGTGTCCAACCTGGCCTTGAACACTGCCAGGGATGGGGCAGCCACAGCTTCTCTGGGCACCCTGGGCCAGCGCCTCAGCACCCTCACAGGGAAGAGCTTCTGCCTAAGAGCTCATCTCAGTCTCCCCTCTGGCTGGTTAAAGACATTCCCCTTGTCCTGTCCCTCCATCCCTTGTCCAAAGCCCCTCTCCAGGTTTCCTGCAGCCCCTTTAGGCACTGGAGCTGCTCTCAGGTCTCCCCTTCAGGAGCCTTCTCTTCTCCAGGCTGCCCCAGCCCAGCTCTCTCAGCCTGGCTCCAGAGCAGAGCTGCTCCAGCCCTCGCAGCATCTCCATGGCCTCCTCTGGCCTTGCTCCAGCAGCTCCACGTCCCTCTTGTGCTGCTGCCCCAGAGCTGGATCAGGGCTGCAAGGGGGGTCTCCCCAGAGCACAGCAGAGGGGCAGGATCCCGTCCCTGAGTGCTGCTCATGCTCTGGGGTGCAGCCCAGCACAGGGGGGCACACAGAGACCATTCTGCAGTTGTCCCTTCAAGGCTGGAAGTGGCCATGAGCTGCACTGAATTTGGAAGCTCATTTTCCAGACCTGCTTCTCCCGGCTCCCCTCCTTGCATCCACTCTGTTAAGCATCTGTTTTGCTACAAAGCCTTTCACAAACGGTGTCCCAGGGACTGGCAGCAGTGCCAGCCTGAGAAATGCTGCTCTACGGAAGCCATTAGCACAGGCAGGGCATGGTTTTGCGGGGGTTTAATCCCCAAAGCAAAGCTGTGCCTTGGATCACTCACTATGTTACCATGAAGTAAGTCATGCTGCAAGGCGAACAGAGGAACAGGGGGTCAGGGCTGAGCGGTTCAGTGGGGAGCCTCAGCCCATTCCAGCTGCTCAGAAACAAGATGATGCAGAAGACAGCCCAGGACAGAACAAACTGCAGCTCTGAGGAGCTCTTCAGACACAGTGGGGTTTAAATCCACACAAGGGGAGGTTTGTACTCCCCTAATGAGCATTTACCCATGGAAACCCCAGTGATTTCTTGGACCGGCCGGCAGGAGGGTGCTGTGCTGATGTGCGGATGTGAAGGGCTGGATGCTGGCTGGATCACCCCTGCACAACCATCTCCATCCCTTGGGAAGTGCAGTGCTTTGCTGCGGCTCCTGTCTCCTCTCAGCTCCACAAAGCCCACATCCCTGAGGAGGAAACTCACTGCAGACCAGGCCCAGCATCCTGAGACTTCCCCAACTGCTCTGAGCGCTGCCCCGGTTTCTCGAAGGGGGTGATGAAAACAGGGCTGGGTTTTCTTGGCTCCAGGCAAGGTTTTTGCAGAGCTTTATCAAGGGCAAACCGCTCCCCAACTCCCAGGGACCACATCTGATAGAAGCACCTGGGGCAGGTGACAGCAGAGTCTCTCCTGCCTCCTTTGGGCTGTTAGCTCTGTTGACACAACACCATCAAAGGCACCTTCCACTCAGCTCACAAGGGGAAACCTGAGCCTTAAACTCCAGCAGCTCCCACTCAAAGCACTGAGAGGACCTGGGGGAAGAAGAGAGTCAAGAAGAACCAACAGCCAACGTGGGAGAGGGCTTTTTGCATTGGGTTAAGGCTACTTGGGAGGTTTGCAGTGCAGACTGCAGGCTGATGGGCTCTACTCATTTACAGGCTAAAGCAGGGAGCATCAGCTGCTCCGATGTGGCCGCGCCTTGACACTGAACATGGACAGAGGGGATCAGAGCATCTAATGAACAAGGTTTACCCCCAAGGCTGGCTTTATCCTCAAATCCTGATGGAGGTGAGCAGCTTTCCCATCTCCCAGCGAAAGCAAATGCAGTGTGAGTGCGGGGAGAGCAAAACACCAGGAAACAGGCGCTGGAGTCCCACCTCCCCGGCGGAAGGGTGGGCGCATGGAGAGCCTTCCATAGCAAACAGGAAGAGCGGAGCCAGAAGTCTCCTTGAGTCCCCTGATAGCACAGTGGGATCTCACAGTGGGAAAACACACAGCACCAAGGGGGAACTGGGGCCTTTACAGCTCTCCTGCCACCCCAGGTATCTGGAGAGGAGATGGGATCATGCTTGGCTGTGGATAATAAAGCAGAAATAGGAAGGATGTGCAGGTCCTGCAGGACTTCAGCTCACATTCCTCTCCCTCAAAGCCCTGCTCTTTATAACACCATCCCTCACTCCACCAGCACAGCAAAAGGCTTGGTTTGGGAAAGAAAAGCTTTCCATCTCTGTCCCTAAGCCCCTGGGAGCATGGGCAAAACTCCTGGCATTTTTCTCTCTGATCTATAAAAGCTATTTCCCAGTTTGGTGTAGGCAGAGGCCAAGTGCAGGGCTCCTGAGGAATATAAACTAACAAATACAGGAAGGGAGAAAGTCTTCAGGAACACACAGTCTGGAACAGCATGGCAGGCCAGAAGGAAACTGCCTGGGGATGTGGGTACACCTTGACGTTATCCCCTGCAGCCCAAGGAGGACACAACAGGAGACAGAGATGATGGGGAAGGTCCAGGGTCAGTGCTGGTGGCTGAGGCGGCTTCTGCCAGCAGCATTCATTGCAGAGATGGAAGGGATCTCACCAGGGTGCTTAACAACCACATGGAAACAGGATAAACCTTCCCTGCCACCAGCACAGCCTGCATCGGCCGACTCCAACCCCATGCCAAAGCCCCCACTATGGGAACCCCAACATCCCCCATTGCATGAAGTCGTGGCCATCTCCATCCCCAAGGGGTTCTGTTTCTTCTCTGTTTCAGCTGCACAAGAGCTTGTTTTGGGGGAGCACCAGGGGGTTATTGCCACCAAAGCCACCCTCCTGCGCCCTCGCTGCGGGAGCGGCGTGCTGCAGCCTGAGTTAGAGTGGAGACTAACCCTTGCCTCCAGCTGGATCAACAGACTCCAGGGTAAACCACCTCCAGCCCTCTCTATCAGGCTCTCCCCTGTGTAGATAGGCTCAAAGTCAAACAAGTGCCCAGGTTAATTATGCAAATCAAGAGAGAATAAAGCAAGCATCCCTAACACGTGGAGAAAGGCTCCTGCCTCCCAGGGACCACCTACCCTGGGATAACATTGCAGCCTTCCCACGTAATGCCAGGGCCATTAATTACAACTCCCCTCCCGCTCTGGCAAGGTTCCTGTGTGGGAGTGGAGGAGGTGGAAAACAGCTCCAAAGTGGCCAAAAGAGCTCGAGGTAGAAGAGTTGAGAGGCATTCCTGTTCACGTTCCTAAAATAGAGATCCTGATGCCTTTACGCCCTCCTTTGTAGAGCGCTGAGCCCCACCAGGAAAAAGCACTACATAAAAGCCAGGCGTTGACTCTCTTGTTCTGCTCCAGCCTAATAAGTCCAAAGTCAATGCCATTGTTTTAGATCTAAGCACAAAAATACTTTGAAACCTCAAAAATTAGGGTTTTTGGAAGCAATTATCTCCCTCCTCTCCGAGACTAAAAGCAACACGGGCCAATTACTCCTTTGAAGGCTAAATATTTACTGCTGGGTGAAGTGCAGCAGCTCGGGCTGGAGAGGAATTATCCAGCTCTGATGTCATCTCATGCCTACAAGGAAGAAAACCCAAAGGAAAAACAGGTATGAACAAACAACAACAGAATAGGGTGTTCTCTCCTGGAAAAGCCCTTTGGAGAGGGGAAAGGATGAAGTTGTTTCAGCTCACCCGTGTCCAAGGCATTCAGTGTGGCCCTGGCACTGTCCTCCCAGTCTCTTTAGGTAGCCCTACCCAGGTCTCATTAGAGAAGATGCTCACACTTCATGAGGGTGCAAGTACAGTGTGAGCCAAGCTCTCTGAGCAAGAACTGGCCTCGTGGAACAGCTGATGCCTTATCCTGGAGCAAGACCTACCCCATAGAGTCCGTAGGGGCAGGTGTGGGAACCCCTCAAGCTCCAGCAGCAATTAGCCTGCACACAGCGAGGGTTAATCCATCAATGTCAGCCCTTGTGAAGAACAACAGCTCTCCTGCCTTATTTAGCTCTGACTCCTGAGTTTCAAAGCTCTCAGCTTTCGCCCCCTCCAGCCACTATTCTTTCCCAGGCAGCGGGTGCCAACCCTCTGGTTAAGGGCACCAAGGGATAAAGAGAGAGCAGTTATGTGTAAGGCACAAAAAGGAGAGCGGTGATGTGTAAGATACAAGCAGTTATGTGTAAGATAGCACCAGGGGCACAAGCAGGGAGTGACTCATCTCCTCGGCAGACCAAGGAACAAGAGCTCTCTGTTTGGTGAGCCTGCCTGAAGTTTCAGTTGCGATCCCATCTCGCTCCACGCGCTCGTGACAGCATGCAGAAAGATTTCCTCAGGGGATCTTCCCATGGGACTTAACTCTGACACATATTCCCACAGGACTCGTTCTTTTCAAAGTGTAATCTGTTAGTAAGGCACTGGGAATCTGACTCGGTGAAATACCAAGAGGGTGAGTGAGCAGAGCTGGGTGCCGGCGGCTGGAGCCATGGACACGACTGCGAGTCGTGCCCCGCATTCAATGCGACGGAAGAACTCGCTGGGCTGGAAGAATAGATGTCCTGGGTCAGAGCAGAGGTCTGCGTGGCCCAGTATCCTGTTTATGCTACCCATGGCCTCTTCTCCACCCCTGAGCGCAGGGAGATTGCTCCAGAAGGGAAGGGGGAAGAGTGAGAGCCGGTTTTCACATACGTGCAGGCTGTGGCTGCTTTTCTCTCCCCATTTGAAGTCCATGGCTGGTTAACTCTCACCTGCAAGCATCATGCAGTGGATGTGCAGATGCAAAAGTCAAACTATGAGGAGTTGCTGGGTATCAGATGGCACAAGCAGCCATCAAGCACTGAGTTACATGTTAACATATCAAAGCGACAGCCCACCAATTCCCAGAGACCGCCAGGACGCAGAAACGTCTCCATCTGGGAGGACTTCATGCAAGGGAAAGAAGTGTCAGACAAGAAAATACGACTTTAAATAATAACTGAACAACCCACAATACTTAAGAGTACAATGGAGGAGGAGCTGCACCCAAGCAGACCCATCGGCAAGGAGTGGCTGGTGGATGCTGGGCTCCTTTTCTTCCTCCTACTCTGGGTTACACATCAAGCTTCCACTGCAATCCCTGCTTTAACACTGACTTTCCTCCCCCAGTTCTTCTGCTTGTCTCCAGAGTTATTCCAGTCCGATTGAGAAGCACAAGGAAAACACGCACAGTGTGTGTGTGACGTGCGGAGCCCAAACCCCAGGGTGGGAAATCAGTGCTGCTGTTTCCCTGCCCTGAGCAGGGGGACTGCAGGAATGTTCCTGCTTTCCCACGCTGTGGGTAGCCCGCACGGGCATGTCTCCTCCACTCCTCAGCATACCTGAAGTGGCGGCTACCAAGGTTATCCAATACGAACCTCTCAGCTTTGAGACATCAGCTATTAACAAAACAGGCTCTTGTGGTCACAGGGAAGTGTCACTCATCCTGCATGGCACGAACCGGCCCCGAGCTGCTCCTCCAGACAAAGAGGAACAGCCCAGCACGGTGCTGCAGGTATGAGGATACTGAAGTCTGTGGCCAAAAAGCACCCGGTATCACCTGAAAACTGGTCAGATAGCGATAAAACACATGGGGAAACCCAGCCTCGGAGCAGCCATTGCAGGGCTGAGGTGGGCTTTACACATTTGATAGTGGCATTTCTCACCTGATGCCAGGGGCCGGATCCACTCCTTGCTGTTCAGGTCGAGTCTCCAGAGGTCGTTGAAGGCAGCGTTACAACTGCTTTGTGTGCAGCCACCAAACACGTACATGGACTGGTTAGAGTCGTAGTAACACGCACCTGGAGAACAGAAACACATCAGGCAAGGCCCTGGCATTTGTGTTTTGGGGTGAAAAGAGAGCTCCATCTCCCCTCTGGCAGGTTAAAGCCATTCCCCTGTCCTGTCCCTCCATCCCTTGTCCAAAGCCCCTCTCCAGGTTTCCTGCAGCCCCTTTAGGCACTGGAGCTGCTCTAAGGTCTCCCCTTCAGGAGCCTTCTCTTCTTCAGGCTTTCCTCCTGCTTCAGACACAACAGCAGATGAGCTGCCCCGACCTCAATAAAACCCTGGGCCAGCTTAGGGGTATCCCTGAGCAGCATAAACCTCCAGCAAGAGCCTTATCCCCTCAAGCAGAGCTGCTCCTGAAAGTGCAAGGAAAGCTGCCTTAGAAGCCTGCAGTTAATGAGATTAGCTACGATTAGCACCCAGCAGAGCTCCCTTCTCTGAGCTCGTGATGTACAGGGTCACCAGATGAGGCTAAGAAACCAGGCTGTGTACCCAGCCCTGTCACTTACTGCTTTTTCCAGATCTGACAGTATTTCATGGAATTATTTGGGTTGGACAAGACCCTTCAGCTCATCCAGTCCAACCATCAACCCAGCACTGCCAAGGCCACCACTAACCCATGTCCCCAGGCACCACATCTATACGTCTCCTAAATCCCTCCAGTGATGATGACTGCAGCACCGCCCTGGGTACCTGTTCCAATGCCTGAGCACCCTTTGGGGCAGGAATTGTTCCTCAGCTCCATCCAAACCTGCCCTGGTGCAGCTTGAGGCCGTTTCCTCTTGTCCCATCCCTTGTTCCTTGGGAGCAGAGCCCAGCCCCCTCCTGGCTCCATCCTCCTCTCAGGCAGTTGTAGGGAGCGATCAGGTCCCCCCTGAGCCTTCTCTTCTCCAGACTGAACCCCCCAGGTCCCTCAGCCGCTCAACATCAGACTCCAGACCCTTCAGCATCACTGAAACACACCCTACACAAGCATTCCCTCTGCTCCTTATGGGAAAGGATTAGGCAGCGAGATGGGGAAGAGGGAGGGAACACAACGCTTGACAGCCCCCCAAAGGTACCCAGGGAAGTAAAGAGTGTTTGGCCCCAAGCCAAACTGCAGGGCAAATAAATTAATGCAAGTGTCTGCCCTTGGCAGGGTCCCATGGCACCCAGGCACCTCTGCTGAGAAATACATTAAACATTAGAGCAGAGGACTTGCGCAGCTTTTCTGCCTTGGAGGATGAGGAAGATTCAAATGTGTTCAGAAAGTTAAATCCCTGCAGCTACAAAGAGGATTTCCCAAGTTCTTCATTTCCCTCCTCAAATACAACGAGCCCCATTGACTTCATAGAACCCCAGACTGGGGTGGGTTGAAGGGACCTTAAAGCTCCTCCAGCTCCAACCCCTGCCATGGGCAGGGACACCTTCCATAGAGTAGCTTGCTCCAAGCCCCTGTGTCCAACCTGGCCTTCAACACTGCCACGGATGGGGCAGCCACAGCTTCTCTGGGCACCCTGTGCCAGCGCCTCAGCACCCTCACAGGGAAGAACCCCTTCCTGCAGTGCTGCTCAGAGCTGCCCTCCAGTTAAGCAATAAAACCAGATCCAGATGACGTGACCTGAGGGGCCACGGGATGCTCAGAGCTTGCACAGACAGAAAGGCTTGTTTTCCTTTTGGAAACAGCAGCCAGAAAACAGAAGAAAAAGAGCCTATAAAAGGAGCATCTGGAGCAAGAGGCTGATAACCTACTTTTGGTAGCAAGAGAAAGGGCTCAGAATAAGTCCCCACGAGAAGTCCCTGCTCCCAGCTTTGCTCTAGGCCAGTACAAGAACACCCCTGGTTTCCAGTGATCCAACATCACAGCCCTACTTTTGCAGCCTGGAAGGAGGTTAATTCCAGTGTGGAAGAGCTGTGCAACACATCCCACCCCTACACACACCAGTGACGCCCATCCTGCTGTGCACTCAGCACCATGCTGGGACATGATGACACCGGGTGGTCTTTGCTGAGGGTCCCATGGTCTGATCCCCCATTGAAAAGCCAGCAACCCTCATGCCCTGGGCTATTAGGGATGAGTCCAGGGTGCTTCGCTGACCACAGGGCAGGAATGGGGGAGCTGGGGATATGGGATGTGCTCACAGTGTGAGACCACCCAGCTCTCCCTATCTACAAGGTGCTTATGTGCAACTGAACTGTCTTCACCCCAGTCCACATCTTGGTGAAGGATTTAACACCTTTAGTGCCACAGCCCATCGCTTTGGAGCTGTCTGGGTTGGAGGATACATAAATGATGGTGAAGTGCACACGCCTGGCACAGGACTGAGGAAGATACAATGATGAAGAACATTTTTAGTGCTTTAGCTGCTCCCTGAGACTCAGCCCTGTCTCATTTTCACACAGCAGACCCTTGGGGATCACCTCCACCCAGCCCAGGGTGAGGTGCTTCACACCCTAAGCCCATGCAGTTAACACCCAGCGCAAAGCAACACTGGGGCTTTTCTACCTCACCTTCCAGGAAAGGCTTAGCTCCTTCAGAAATCTAATCCCCACCTCGAGCATGACAAGTGGAGAGCCTCTTGGTCCTCCCCACACCAACCCCTTGGCAAGCTCAGCCTGCACACCACAGCCCAGCTCCTCTATTCTTTCGCAGGGGAGGTGGCAGCATTCTTCTCCTCTATTTGGCTTCAAACCCCAGGCCAGCCAGGCAGGCACCAGGAGGCATTTTAATCCTAGACCCAAAGAAGTTAAACTCACTGTGCTTTGCCACTCCTTGTAAAGCTGCTGAAGCCGAGGAAGGCAGACTGGTTTGGGGAGGAAAAAGGACATTAGGGGTCAAGGAGGAAACGAAGCACAAGTGAAAGCTGCAGCTTAAACCTGGCTTGCGAAGGGGTGGAATAAATCAGGGGAGGAGTGTGTGAGTCCCTGCTGCCCCCAAAAGGGTGGAGAACACTGGAATTTGGGTTGATTTTTGTCAAGTCCCAGTAAAACCCAGTGTCCCCCATGTTTCAGCATTGCAAACACTCAGATCTTTGTAACTGGAAATGAGGGCAAGAAATATTTGGGCTGTTTGAAGATGCTGATACCCAAAGAGAGCACAGAGGCAGCTGGGTTTGAATGTGCTCCTGTTCACCCTCTGTGCTGCCCCACAAAGCATCAGAGACCTTTGCCTGGAGCACGAGGTAATTGGAAGGAAGATCAAGTGGAAAGGGAAGACTGCAGAGCACATGCCCTTTGCGGTGACTGACTTTAAATGTTGAGTACATCACATAAAGTAACCTGAGTTCAAAGGCTGCATTCCCATTGGAGAGGGGGGAAGGAGGCAGCTTGGCTATTGGAATCCCACTGCAGCTAAAGGCTGACGGCCCTCGGTGTCGGCATTCCCAGGAGGAGCCGGCCAAGCTGATGCTGCAAGCGTTGTGCATTGAGCTGCTGGCACTGGATTGGAGGTAACCTCTCCACACCCAACCACGCTTGGCACCGGACCTATGGATGGTGGCGCTGAGGAGGTCGGGCTGCAGATGGAAGCTCCAGGTCCTGCTCTGCACCAACCACACGGGTGTTGTGGCATGATAAATACCCAGCATTGCTCAGAAAGCCCAGCTCCACACATCTTCAGGGGGAAACCCCTCCCAACCCATCCTCTTATGCTCTAAAACACCATTTCCCTGCTCCGTGCAGTGCAGGGACTCAATGTAATCAAAAGGCAGGGCTCCATTGAGCAATGCGGGGTGATACGAGCAGCTCTGGTGCAAAGCAGCCCATCCTGTAAACCAAACAACATTCCAGCTTCCACCTCACCCCTGCCTCTCAGGGTGAAGGCAGGGAATTGGCTTTCGTTAGTCATCACGCTGGTGCCACGCTCCCCAGACTGCATGGAAAAACCAGAATCAGCCTTTAAAATTAGCCACTCTTCCATCAAAGGATCAATATTCCTGGCGCAACGGGCGGCATTCCTCTGCTGCTTCCCCCTTCCTGCATTCCTCCTGACGCGGCATTCTGACCGGGGCCAGTTATTTAACCACATGAGTCACTGCCCTGCTATGATGTTTGCAGGTTCATACTTTAGGGCTAGAAAGGAATTAGATGACTCCTGCAAACATCAGACCTGGTGTTCGGCTCAAAAACCTCCATGGGAAGTGTTTCTCTCACTGAGATGGGACATTTAGACCTGAAAACCCAACATTATTGCTATAGGATGATGCTCTGCAGCTTTAAATCCTTCTGAAAAGCTACAGCTCATCCATGAGGTTTGTTATCAGCAGTGTGAGCTTTGCCAAATGCTCCCTCCCCAGGAGACCAGACGAAGGGAACATCCATTCATTATTCCTTATCAAACAGTTCTGCTGTTCCTCCCTTTGGAACTGAGAGAAGACATTTTGACCTCCAACTGTTTAGAATTCTCCTGCTTGTCCTTTTATGCTCCATAAGAGCATTTGTGGGATAGTTCTAATAAATCCTGGAAGTCAGACAGCCCTGACCACTGTTTTGGTGCCAGCTCTTGCTGTCTGTTGCCTTCAGATGGCTCGTGCCTGGGAGATGACGTCTTCTACATGAACTGCTGCATTACTCACGCCTAGGAAGGGATTTGTGAGTCCCAAACCTCCTGTTCTTATTCACCTCAGCATCTCAGCAGTTCGGGTTTAAAGACTCAGTTTGAGTTTCTGCAATGAAACATTTGCAGCTTCAGTTTAAGGCAGGAACCCACCAACACACAACACTTGGGTGGAAGGAAAGCAGCTACTGCAGATCTGCTTTAAAAAATCCCTTTAAGTCAGCAAACAAGTTAATCCAGATTAGCTTTCTGCACAGAAAGTGCATTAATAATGCTTGTGGAGCAACTGAGGGCTGAGCAGAGCCAGGACAGCATCAAACAGAGAGGCTAATCCAGATGACATGCTCCGAGGGCAGTGGCTTTAGGGAGACAGCTCATGTTGGATGGAGCTTAACAGCAAAGCCCCCAGTGGGCAGCAGGATAAACTACAGAGCACTCAGTGTCTCAGGAGCAATATTTGGGCCTATTTCAGGAATTTCTAGCCAGCCTTAAAGCTCACAGGTTGAAAAAGGCTGCAAGAACTGAGGGGAAACACCCCCAGATTGGGAAGTCATTAATAAGCACTTCGTGAACACTTCACACCAAGCTGTGAACAGTGGGGACTTGCATTCTTTAGGAGGACAAGGAAGCCTTTAAAGAGCTCCATGGGTTCACCAGAGATTCCTGCAGAGTCTCCTGGGGATGGAAGCCTTGTCCTATGTGACTGTGCCACCAGGCAGAGCAGGCTGAGGCAGCGCAGCGCTGCTGCACTACAGACAAGTCCTATTTCAGTACCAATTCCAGGCCAGGTTGGACAAAGGGGCTGGGAGCAAGCTGCTTCAGTGGAAGGTGTCCCTGCCCATGGCAGGGGGTTGGGATTGGATGAGCTTTAAGGTCCCTTCCAACATAAACCACGCTGGGATTCTACGATCCCTTCCTCAATGGGAATACTTTTTGCTGTTCTCTTCCAGAAACTTGGAAGCAGGGCGAAACTTCACCCATACATAAGCAGTGTCAACTGAATCACTTCTATCAGCAAATACACTCGTGTCTCGTGGGGCTGTGTTTTAACCTGAAGGAAGCCACACTCATCCCCTTACAAATCCATCTTCTACACCTGTGAGTTACAGATCTGCTGTAAAAGCAACCAGCACATGCCCCAAGCGTGGTGCGTGTGCAGGCTCGGTGGTGTTGATTTAATGGCCTGAGTCTAGCAGCTAAGTGAGGCTTCTACTGAAGAAGACCCAAAGCTCAGGCTCGGAGCTATGGGAAGAAACCTGCATGTAAAATACACAAAACCATCTTCTTCCCTGTGAGGGTGCTGAGGCGCTGGCACAGGGTGCCCAGAGAAGCTGTGGCTGCCCCATCCCTGGCAGTGTTCAAGGCCAGGTTGGACACAGGGGCTTGGAGCAAGCTGCTCCAGTGGAAGGTGTCCCTGCCTGTAGCAGGGGTTGGAGCTGGAGGAGCTTTAAGGTCCCTTCCAACACGAATCATCCCATGACTCTCCGAAAGCCAGAAAGCCAAGATCCCACCCCAGCTCCACAGACAGCAATGAGCCAATAACCAAGACAAGCAGCTACTAAATCCCCATCCCTGTGCAAAGCACTTGTGTTAGCAGAGCTGTGTGTTACTGTGCTGCAGTGACAGGGGTCTGCAACACTGCTGGATCCCAAGGGATGCAGCACAAACCCCTGGGCTGCAGTGCCTGGTGGTAAAGCAGGCTGAGCAGAGCTTTCCCAGCAGGTACTTACTGTGTGAGAAGCGCTGGGTGATGGGGGTG
Organism: Amazona ochrocephala; assembly: GCA_039720435.1. Taxonomy (NCBI): domain Eukaryota; kingdom Metazoa; phylum Chordata; class Aves; order Psittaciformes; family Psittacidae; genus Amazona; species Amazona ochrocephala. Next base: position 3,235,516 of record CM077894.1, on the reverse strand, counting down.
CCGGGGTAGGGGTAAGTGCGACTCTCCCACTGAATGTTTCCTTCTTGCACTGCTTTGATAAAGCCGTGATAGCACTGATGGGCCACGCCTGGGGAGAAACGAGACAGCAGCAAAATTGGGGCACATTAGGAACAAACTGTGCCTGCACAAGCAGAGTGACAGCAGCTGGAAAGAGCTCCTGTATTCAGAACGGCTGAGAGCTGGGCTGGGGCAGCCTGAGGAGAAGGCTCCTGAAGGGGAGACCTCAGAGCAGCTCCAGTGCCTAAAGGGGCTGCAGGAAACGTGGAGAGGGGCTTTGGACAAGGGATGGAGGGACAGGACAAGGGAATGGCTTTAACCTGCCAGAGGGGAGACTGAGATGAGCTCTTAGGCAGAAACTGTTCCCTGTGAGGGTGCTGAGGCGCTGGCCCAGGGTGCCCAGAGAAGCTGTGGCTGCCCCATCCCTGGCAGTGTTCAAGGCCAGGTTGGACACAGGGACTTGGAGCATCCTGCTCCAGTGGAAGGTGTCCCTGCCTGTGGCAGGGGTTGGAGCTGGAGGAGCTTTAAGGTCCCTTCCAACCCAAACCAGGCTGGGAGTCTGCGATGAGTCTATGACTCTAAATAAGCTGGTGGGAATCTGGAGGTTTAAAGAGAACAGAAAATAGGGACTGGGCAACATGGCAATGAGCAATGTGCACTGAACCAATTCACTGTGTTTCTGCTATCCATCACCTCCAGCCTGGCAAACAGAGCCTCTGGGAAAGGTCAGCACATGTGGGGGCTCCACAGAGCTGGTTTTCACTCTCCCATGCTGCAGCTGAGCTCTGCTGTCCCCTGATCACAGCCCAGAGGAGCTGCTGCCCTTCCCTTTATGCACCTTCCAGGACAAACATGCACCCTCTTAACCCCAGCTCTGGTCAGCCCCAGAGCTGCGTATGAAGCACACGTGGCTGCGTGTGTGCTGAGACGGGCTGCATCCTGCTCCCTGCCCAAAGAGGAGCCTCCGGAGGAGGTCTATGACTGCACTGAACTTGGTGGCTTCTGCTCCACTACAGAGGATGCCACAACCTGTCAAGAGACTTGGCCAAGGATTTGCTTCCTGGAAGCTCTGTGCTGGGAACAGCCCCAGTAAGGAATCACACTGGATAGAATGCAGGAAGTTTTATTAATGAAACCCAGGGTCCACAAGCAGCTGGTCCCGGAGAGTCATGCAGGAAACAGGATCTAACTATAGGATTTGATAGCAGATGTATCCTGACAAACAGGAAAAATTAGCCAGGATTAAAGGAATCAATGCTTTACCTCGAGTGACCCCTTGCAGGTTGCAGTGACACTGCCCTTTTGTGCTGTGATGGCCACAAAACCAGTGCAGCTGCCCTGTACCACGCATCCCCTGGGACGGGGGACTCCAAGGACAGCTCCAAGGCCAGGCTGTGCCTCGGGCTGCTCATCCCTCCCCTCCCTACAGAGGGATATTTCCCACAGTCTCTTTTGGGGTGAATCACCGGGTGTTTGATTCCAGCTGCATCCTTTGCATCTCTAAGGCTGCTTCAGGAACAAGTCCCGGGTGAGAAAGTGCATCCAAGCAGCAACTCAAGGGCTGCTGACACTGGAAATCATGGAATCCCAGCCTGGCTTGGGTTGGAAAGGACCTTAAGATCATCCAGCCCCAACCCCCTGCCATGGGCAGGGACATCTCACACTAGACCATGTCACCCGAGGCTCTCTCCAAGCTGGCCTTGAACACTGACAGGGATGAGGCATTCACCACTTCTCTGGGCACCCTGTGCCAGCGCCTCAGCACCCTCACAGGGAAGAGCTTCTCCCTTATCTCCAACCTGAACTTCCCCTGGTTCAGTCTGAATCCATCACCCCTTTTCCTATCACTACAGCCCTTGATGAGGGGCCCCTCTCCAGCATCCTTGGGATCCCAGCCCCCTTCAGACACTGGAAGCTGCTCTGAGGTCTCCACGCAGCTTCTCTTCTCCAGGCTGAGCAGCCCCAATGTTCTCAGCCTGACTCCATATGGGAGCTGCTCCAGCCCCTGAGCATCCTCATGGTCTCCTCTGGACTTGCTCCAGCAGCTCCATGCCCTTCTCACGTTGAGGACACCAGAACTGCACACAGTGCTGCAAGCAGGGTCTCATGGGAGCACAGCAGAGAGGCAGGATCACCTCCTCTGACCTGCTGCTCACGCTCCTTTTGACGCAGCCTTCCAACAGGGGTGCAGGCTGCTGCTGCCCCAAAATGATGCAAAACGAGTCCTTTCGTGCTGCTGAAGTAGCTGTGCTTTAACCTCCAGCCTGTTCAACTCTGGGCAAGGCAGAAGGTGCCAGGAACGTGAGCAATGCTCTCACATGTGCAGAGAGTCCATAACTGAGCCATCACCCCACACAGCACCCAAAGGCATCTCTCACCTGACACTGTTTTCCCCTCATGCAGCAGCGTGCCTCATTCCTCCATGTTTGCCTGTGGGCTCCTCTTAATCTGCTTGGGTTTAATGAAACTCAAAGCACATGTTCCCAGTGGAAACAAAATGGAAATGATCCAATGGATTCCAGAAACACTGGAGCACAGCACTCAGGTTATATCCTTGTCCAAACCTTACCTAGCTACCTGTCATATCATACCTATCTAGCATTAAAATATCCCCATGAGGCTTTAGGATTACCACAGTGTGGAAGCAAAGAGAAGTATCTGTGTCTCAGGGCTACTCTTTGAGGAAGTGTGAATATGTAGATCTATGTTAACGCAGATTTTATACAGCACTTCTCCTCAGCAGAGCTGTAAGAACCTGACAGGGCTTTGTTTCCAGCTGAAAGCATAAACTTTGGGAAGGTTATTACCAAGCACGGTGTAAAGGAAGCACAATGACAGCCACATGGGCCATGGGATCTGTTGGGTGCTGGAGGGAAGCTGAGTGCCAGATCAACAGGGAGCATTCAAAAGCAACCTCAGTGAGCTGCTCTGCCCTGAGGTTTCACTCCTTTATACTTCAAAGAGGCTGCGGGGCTCAATTCTGGGCTGTTATCAGCAGTGCTTGAGCAAAGCAAGTGACCTGATGGCCGGAGCTGCTGGTTTGGGCTCTTTCAGGATTCAGATTTCCCAGCTGAAGGGGAAAACAAATGAGGCTAAACCAAAGCAATGAGCAGCTGGGTTACACATCCCCAGTGACTGAAATGCCCCCTCACTACAGGGCTCTGTACCTTTGATGAGTCGATACCACTGTTTGCAGACAAGGGCAGCAGTTTTGTGCTCCTGATAAGGCGAGAGGAAGGAGAGGATATATTCCAAAACCTCTTCAGGAAGCTCCAGCATTGATCTGTTGTGCCTGGTCTCCTCCACCTCCAGCTCAGCGTGTGGCTCATCGTCTTGCTCCATCGTCCCCTCCACCACGGTGTCTTCCGGATCCACAGCCATGAAACCATCATCTTCACTGTCCGAGGAGCTGGCCATGGCATTCCACTTCACAGCTTCAGGAGGGGGAAAGAGACAACAGTGAGCTCACAAGGAAAATTAATAGCACCAGTGGCCCCAGCTGGTGGGTCTGCACTGTGGGGGCATGCAGTGATGGGGAAAGGGATCCCCACAGAACTGAGAGCAACCCGAGGTGAGACAGGATGGAAGTGACATCTCTGCAGCCCCTGCTCCCCTGTGAAACCAGTTTTGCCAGTGAGCCTGCTCTGCCCCAGGCAGCACAATGGGGGAAATATCCCTGTTCCATTTCCCCTTAACACCCTCAGTTTTTCCTTTTATTCACAGAATCCCAGCCTGGTTTGGGTTGAAGGGACCTTAAAGCTCCTCCAGCTCCAACCCCTGCCACGGGCAGGGACACCTTCCACTGGAGCAGCTTGCTCCAAGCCCCTGTGTCCAACCTGGCCTTGAACACTGCCACGGATGGGGCAGCCACAGCTTCTCTGGGCACCCTGGGCCAGTGCCTCAGCACCCTTATAGGGAAGAACTTGTGCCTAAGAGCTCATCTCAGTCTCCCCTCTGGCAGGTTAAAGCCATTCCCCTTGTCCTGTCCCTACATCCCTTGTCCAAAGCCCCTCTCCAGGTTTCCTGCAGCCCCTTTAGGCACTGGAGCTGCTCTCAGGTCTCCCCTTCAGGAGCCTTCTCTTCTCCAGGCTGCCCCAGCCCAGCTCTCTCAGCCTGGCTCCAGAGCAGAGCTGCTCCAGCCCTCGCAGCATCTCCATGGCCTCCTCTGGCCTCGCTCCAACAGCTCCACATCCCTCTTGTGCTGCTGCCCCAGAGCTGGATCAGGGCTGCAGGGGGGCAGAATGTGTTGTTCAACACTTGCTCAGTTGGTGCTGGCAGTTGGGGAGCAGAGGACACGCTCCCTCCTGTCCCTCAGGATTTACTGCTGCTGAAAGCTGCAGTATCAAATCTTGTCCCTCCAGCTATTCAGAACATCAGCGGTGTAAGGTAACGCACCGACAGAAATACGTCAGGAGATAAATCCACCTTAACAAGAGGCTGAGGCCAATTTCCAGTTGGCACAGCCTGCAGTTATCCCCGTGCTTGTCACTGCAGAACAAATCCCTGGACCTTATTTCTTAGGAAGCAGCTGACCTGTTTTGGGAAGTGGATGACTTCCCCTTCCAACACCACTGGGTGATGACCATGAGATGGAACATTATTGCACAGGCACTGATAGCTCAAACCAGAACCCCACTCATGAGGATGGCTCAGGGGCCTTCTCTCACCATCACAAATACCCTTTGCATCCTTTCCCAGCACAGCAGCTTGTAACGAAGGGCTCAAACCAGGGCAAGTGCCAGCGCTTAAGATGGCGAGTTCAAGTTCCTCCTGATGACATGAGGATCAGGACGATGGGATGCAGATCAACACAGTCCATGGGATAAATCCCACCTGCAGCAAGCCCAGGAAGCAAACCCACTGCTCAAGAGGAAGATAAGAGGATGGGCAAAGATGGATTCACCCATGGGATGTGTTTGAGGTTGGAGGCTTCGATGGGCAGCTTCCATAGAGGGTCAGTAAGGCTAAAAGGGGTGAACAAGACATGGAAGGGTGAAGTCCACCATACGGTGTTCAATACATGCATCCTGGTGCAGAGGGGTTTAACATGAGCCTCTGGGCTGCTCATTCAATAACATCCCAAGTCACAAACCCACAGAACAGTTGAAGTTGGAAGGAACCTCTGGGGGGCATCTTGGTCCAAGCCCATGGTCAAGCAGGGCCACCCAGACCAGGCTGCCTGGACTGTGTCTAGATGACCCTTGAGTATCTCCAAGGATGGAGACTTCTCTTTGGTGACCAGTGCCAGGACATGAGAGAGCAGAATGAAGCTGCTTCAGGGGGAGTTCAGATTGGGTATCAGGGAAAAGGGCACTGAGAGGGTGGTGGGTCTCTGGAGCAGTCTCCCCAGGGAAGTTTGCATGGCACCAACCCAATCAGGGTTCAAGGAGCATCCCAGTGATGCTCCCTGTCACATGGTTTAGCTTTAGGTAACCCCACAAGGAGGGAGGAGTTGGACCGAATGACCCTTATGTGGCCCTTCCAACTCAAGACACCTTCAGACACAGCTTTTAGCCCAACACACTGCAATACAAAGAGGTAGTAGTTTGTTTTTACCGAACTCTCAGTACCGCAGAAAACACGGATGGAAGGAATTTAAGTTATTAATTATTAGGAATAAACTAAGCTGTTGCAACAAGCTGCCAGAGATGCAAACTGTAGGGACTGCGGTGACAGGACGAGGGGTGATGGGTTCAAACTGAAACAGGGGAAGTTCAGGTTGGAGATAAGGCACAAGCTCTTCCCTGTGAGGGTGCTGAGGCGCTGGCACAGGGTGCCCAGAGAAGCTGTGGCTGCCCCATCCCTGGCAGTGTTCAAGGCCAGGTTGGACACAGGGGCTTGGAGCAAGCTGCTCTATGGAAGGTGTCCCTGCCCATGGCAGGGGTTGGAACTGGATGAGCTTTAAGGTCCCATCCAACCCAATCCAGTTTGGGATTCTCCGACTGCCTTCCCCAGCTAAAGCCAGGGTTTTCCCAGCCTGGCACGCCCACGAGAGCCATGGGAATAGCAGAGAGCAGAGCTTCAGAGTGGAAAAGCTTTCCCTGACAACTAATTCCTGCTCAAAACCTGACGTTTGACAGCATTGCTCTGCTTTTGTCAGCTCCCTGATGCAGCGGCTGAGGAAACCCCAGGGGCTGTCAATCTGCAGTGGAAACCACGTCAAAATGAAACTCCCAGTCCCCATCCTGACAGATGCTCCGGTGTCCCCCGCGTCACACATCCTCCTCCGAGACAATGTTGTGACAGAGAGGCGCTGGAACCCCACGCTGACACCAGCAAACTGCATTACACAGCAGAGAAAGCACCAATTCCCAAAGGTTAACAAATGGATAACTAAGGGAAAAAGAAAGAACAAGCAGAGCTGGGCTAAAAAACTGATTAAACCCAGAGGGTTGGGGCTTTTCCAAGCCAAAGCATCCATCACTGTGAAGAGCATGCACTGATTTCCATCCTGACACAGCATGGCAGGAAGCCAAGCTGCCGGTATTCCAGCCTCGGGATGCGGGGAGGTTGGAGGAAGGCGGGTTGGGAAACTGGAGCAGCACATCCACCCAGGCAGAGGAGGTGTTTCACAACCTAAGAACGTGCTACAAACCCAAACAGGAGCCTGTCTGCATCCAGATCAGATCCAAGAGGACACCTGCGGGTGACAATGTGGAGCATAAGCCTCGGCTCGCCAGGTTCCCACAGACCTGCTGTAGCGCTGGGGTTTGGAAGCAGAGGTTGTGTGTGAGTCCCAACAGCTCTTATTTGCCCTCTAAATAACATCCCAAGCCTGCTGGAGGACATCAGCTGAGCAGGGCAGGAACAAACGCCTGGCTAGGAGGGGGTTTCCAATTATTAAATCCCAATTTCATTTCTCTGGAGTAGGTTTGGGAATATCACAAGTCCATCATAGACCCAATCACAGCTTAAGGGTTAGAACAGCATCTCTGAGGCCAATTTAAGAAGACGGGAAGAGCAGGAAACCCCTCACTGCCTCCAACAGCACCCGACTGTGCACGTCATAGAATCCCAGCCTGGTTTGGGTTGAAGGGACCTTAAAGCTCCTCCAGCTCCAACCCCTGCCATGGGCAGGGACACCTTCCACTGGAGCAGCTTGCACCAAGCCCCTGTGTCCAACCTGGCCTTGAACACTGCCAGGGATGGGGCAGCCACAGCTTCTCTGGGCACCCTGGGCCAGCGCCTCAGCACCCTCACAGGGAAGAGCTTCTGCCTCAGAGCTCATCTCAGTCTCCCCTCTGGCAGGTTAAAGCCATTCCCTTGTCCTGTCCCTACATCCCTTGTCCAAAGCCCCTCTCCAGGTTTCCTGCAGCCCCTTTAGGCCCTTGAGCTGCTCTCAGGTCTCCCTTTCAGGAGCCTTCTCTTCTCCAGGCTGCCCCAGCCCAGCTCTCTCAGCCTGGCTCCAGAGCAGAGCTGCTCCACATTTTGCCTGGCCTTACCAGACCACTTGTTAATATTGTAAGTATTCCAATGCATCCACTTGTCTAGATCCTTGTTTCCAATGTGTTTAAGTGTCGGAAAGAACCATCCTCCAGGCTTTCACACCCACCCTCTGCTGTTTTCAGAAGGAAAGCAAGGCCACAGCAAGCAATAAACCCAGCTCTCAAAAGACAAGACGCCGTCAAAACAACCCTTCAAGCTTGACCTGGCACGGATGTGGATTCTGCTCTCATGACACAGGAACAACAGACTGGGAATAACCACCCCTGAGTGCAAAGCAGCAAAACCCTGTCCCAGAACCCCGCTCCAACATTGGAAAAGGGAAAAGCAAGCCAGGTAGGAGAGCTAAAGCATCCCAGGAAGCTCCTATCACCAGCTATTCATCAGAGCCATAGGAGAGCATCCCATGGAGGTGTTTTTCCTACATCAGAGCAGTGTTTCTGTCCCCTCTGCCCTTAGTGGGGATGCAGGAGGTGCTTTCTCACCCATCCTGGCTCTCCAGGTGCTCTCTGCTTGCACCAAGCTGGGCTGCAGTTTGGCCAAGGGCTAAAATGAACCTCAGAGCACTCCAGAAGCCGCAGCGAAGGGACTGAAGCAGTTGTGTCTCATCCAGAAGTACAACTCCATTAACTTGCTGGGATGCATCCAGCAGCCCCACTCTGCTTGGATCGATCTCTGCGTTGGTCACCACAAGCCCCTTGAAGCATCATATCCTATTTTGCACCCTCCAAGCCTCTGGTTTCCGAGAAGTGCCTTTATATTCCAGCAGCAGCAATGGTTTCTGGTGTTCAGAAATCAGGCTGAAGCTCTACCAAGGAGGAATTGCAGCTACTCAAAATAACACATAAGGAAACGCTAGAAGGGCAATTGAACAGGGCTGTGCCAGTGCTGATCAGATTGGCCCTTTCTAAAAGATGTGTCTCCGCCAGTTGGCAGAACACTTTATAACTCTTTTCCTCCTTTTAGAGCACTTCAATTTTCCCTCTCGCCCCTCCTGGAATTATTTAAGAACCTGCTATTTATTCTGCTAAAGTAATTACTCACTGCAGTGGAACAAACAGATCACAGAATGATGGTTTGGGTTGGAAGGGACCTTAAAGCTCATCCAGTTCCAACCCCAGCCACGGGCAGGGACACCTTCCACTGGAGCACCTTGCTCCAAGCCCCTGTGTCCAACCTGGCCTTGAGCACTGCAGGGATGGGGCAGCCACAGCTTCTCTGGGCACCCTGGGCCAGTGCCTCAGCACCCTCACAGGGAAGAGCTGTGCCTAAGAGCTCATCTCAGTCTCCCCTCTGGCAGGTTAAAGCCATTCCCCTTGTCCTGTCCCTACATCCCTTGTCCAAAGTCCCTCTCCAGATGAGGACTATTAAGTGCAGACAGAAAGAACAATGAGGTTTAACACTTCTTGAAGCCCGGCAATGGTATCAAGGCAGCTGCAGCCTGCTCCTGCAAACCCCCCCTTGACCCACCAAGGTTTTCCTACCTGCAGGCACCTCTCCCGGCCCCATAGACCCCCATTCACAGATGTGGGTGGCATCAGTGGTTCCCATCCTCTTCTCCACGGCTCTCAGCTCTTTAAGAAGTGCTTGAAGAACCCGCAGGGTTTTCAAGTCGACAGATTTTAGTGGTGGTGGGGAAAAGCTCTTGAATGAAAAGAAGAGGCCGTACAAGAGGACTGAGTCAGAGCACGTTACGCATGAGGGAATGCTCATTTTCACATGCCACAAAACACTTCTCTCTCCAAACATGAGCACAGAAGTGATGTTCTCACCCGGGGAAAAGCTAATGAAGGTGTGTGAAAGGACCCAGCCCTGCTCCGGCTGGAAGGAGACAGGGACTCTGCGAACAGAACACTTAATTGCACTTGGCAATCAGGAGCTCTGGTGCTCAGTTAGGGCTGGGAGATAGCAACTAACCCGCTCCAGACTCCTCCTCAGCCTTTGCAACTGCTTATTGTGCTTGTCAACAGCCCCATTGGCACAGCAGGGAAGCATCTATGGAGACATTTAGACCTTTTGGGCTTATTCTCTTACCCAGTTTAAACTATCCATCAGACACACACATTTAATAGTAAGGTTTAGGCTGCTTTCCTTGCAAAACAAGCCTGTATTGGGAAGGGATTGTTGTGCATGGTATTGTATTGTATGGTGCAGCTGTGCCACCAGTAGCAGCTTCCCCCCACCTCCACTTTGGTTTCCCTGCCATCAGTCAGCCTACAGAAACTAGCCCTTTTCTAGTGATAAAAGGGAAAAATACAGTGTATTTCCTAGCTAGAAGTGCTATTTAATGAAAGACACAGCACAGGGAGCAAAGGGTCTGTGGGAGCCACTGGATTCAGGGCAGGGATAAAGACAGATAAGTAAGACGATGTTTCCAGTCCTCCCAAACTGGCACCAGTTAAATCACCCCATCTGAAACACAACTGCTGGAGAGGTTCAATGGAGGGGGGGGGGGGGGAGCAGATTTTAGTCAAGAAAAGGAAAATAAAGCCTCTGGAAAGCAAAGGATGAGCAATATCCTGTCTGTGGGGCTGTGGACCATCACCCGGAGCAGCGAATGAGACCTCAGGGACCCCTCCACCACGCTTGTCTCAACCCTGCAAACCAGGCAGCTCCAAGCACTTTGAAGCAGAGCTTTTCCCTTTTTTAACCCCCTTTAGCTGCTTTTCCACAGGAAACTGTGGTTTTGCTTTCACATAAGAGCCACAAAGCCAAAGGTTTCCTAAATTCCCTCCATGAGGGTGAAGTTCAGCTGCAGACCTTGCAGCACAACCTCCCTGTGTGCGCTTTGCTGTTAAACCAGGATCTTTATAGAGAATCCAGAGGCAAATTCCAAAGGAGCTGACTTCATTCTGCAGTGCCACCTAACCTGCACCACACTGCGATGAAACAGCATGAGAACAACGGAATTGTAATTGGTATGGCTGTAACAAAAAGGTTTTGTTACCCAAAATCCTCCTGCTCTGGTGATGAACCGGCTCTCAGCTCCTCCCGATTCCTGCTCAGCTCTAGTCTAAGCTTTCATCTAAAGCAGGAATATAACATTCTGCAGCAAGATTTATTGCACAAACAGCACAGCAACCTAAATATAAATCCTGCTTAACCCATCTTCCTAGAGGAGTGCTGGAAATGAGAAAGGAAATCAGATTTATTATAGGAACACAAACCTCCACGTGGGTTCTACACTTGGTTTAGTGTACAGCTCATGACAACAAGGGGGAAGAGCAGAGGTGAATGATGCTGCACTGCAGGTGCCCACAGCAGAATGGGACATTCCCATCTGCTGATGGAATAAACAGGACAAAAGCTCAGAATTGGCCAAAAAGCTGAATAAAATATTAGCAGATCATTAACTGGACCAAGAAGCAAAGGCAGCAGAACCATCCCTGCAGAAAACTGCCCGGAGCACCCAACAAATGGTATTTGGAGACTTCCTGATTTCTTTTGATGCTGTTATTAACCTTTAAGGGGGTATAAGTTGTTTAAAACCTGTCAAAGCCAGAGAAGCTGTGGCTGCCCCATCCCTGGCAGTGTTCAAGGCCAGGTTGGACACAGGGGCTTGGAGCAAGCTGCTCCAGTAGAAGGTGTCCCTGCCCGTGGCTGGGGTTGGAACTGGATGAGCTTTAAGGTCCCTTCAACCCAAACTGTTCTATGATTCCATAAAACCCATCTTGATGGGCACTGGCAGTACAAAAGAAGCTGTTATGTTACTTATTTAGGTACCACTTGAGCTCACACATGTGCTGCTGGCTGAGAAGCCTCAAATTTAACCCCACCAGGCATTAAATACATTGAACCTTTGGTTAAAAGGGTAACGCAGGTGGGTCAGGCACCTATACACAGGGCACTGCGCTCTTTGGGCTTTCCTGCTGGAAATTCCAGCCTCCATGTGTGCACCTTCAACTCCAAATCAGTAACTGCTCAATGACATTACGTCCGTCCAACCAAACCCCAGCAATATCCCTGCCTGCGGCAGGGGCTTGGAACTGATGATCTTAAGGTCCTTTCCAACCCAAACCATTCTATGACTCTATAATATCAACCCTGGTTGGGGTTTTCCCAATGTAGGAAGGGTCATTCCAGCAGCTTAGACCCAAATTTGGCTTGTCTTAAGAACTGCTGCTCTCTGCGGCAATAAAGGGCGGGTCTGCACCAAGGTTTGCTCATCCCCTCCACTGAACTCCCCCTACACGTTGTAGGGCTGAACATGGAGCAGGATTTGGGGCTCACGCACTCCCTCTGCCGGCTCCCTGCCAGCTCCTGACGAAGCCTTCGCCTCGCCTGAACTTCATCCACCAAAACAAATCATCATGATTCATTGCACAATGAAGGCAAAACCGCACACGAGACAGAAAGCGAGCCCTCCACAAGCAAATAAGAGGCTTCGAGACTTGGAAATAGAGGATTTACCAAGAAAATGGGCAGATGCTTCTCCTGTCGGAGCATACGCCGAGGATAAACAGCTTGTACAGATAAAAACAGCTGATGGGATGTATTCAAACCTGTTGGTGATGATTCAACAGCAAGAACTCGGTAACAGCAGCAAACACACCACAGCACATCCTGGAAAGAGCTGTCACCTTCCGCCTTCACTGAGGTAGCACAGCAGGGCCGGAGCTCATGGGCGTCACTTGAAAGCTACAGGTTAGTTACCTGGAAAAGGGCTTTGGACAAGGGATGTAGGGACAGGACAGGGGAATGGCTTTAACCTGCCAGAGGGGAGGCTGAGATGAGCTCTGAGGCACAAGCTCTTCCCTGTGAGGGTGCTGAGGCGCTGGCCCAGGGTGCCCAGAGAAGCTGTGGCTGCCCCATCCCTGGCAGTGTTCAAGGCCAGGTTGGACACAGGGGCTTGGAGCACCCTGCTCCAGTGGAAGGTGTCCCTGCCCGTGGCAGGGGTTGGAACCGGATGAGCTTTAAGGTCCCTTCAACCCAAACCAGGCTGAGATTTTGTGATGACTGCAGGGACAGCCTGTAAAACTGACACAGCACTCCCTGCTGTTCCAGACGTCGCTTTCACCCACCAAAGCCACTCAAACTGGTTCATCTGTATACAGGTTTCAGGCAAATGAAGGCAAATTTATAGCTGAACCATGAGGGAAACACGTGCTGCTGACCTGAAACACAGCCCGGGTCTGACTGCAGGAAAACCAAGTCTGAAAACACAACTGTGAAACATCATTTCTGTATTTTCTATTTCCACACAGCCCAATGCCCATTTCTACATCCAAACACCCAGAAAACCTGCTCAGGCCAAAGAATTCCATGGAAATATCTTTGGGAAGGGTCTGCTCACAGAAACTAGGAGGTACCCAAACACATTGGCTGATATTGCCAGGCTGCAGCAATGCTTTTCAGTGCACTTGGGATGAATTCTGAGACAACCACATCTTTCCTTTGCACAGTATAACCCAGTGACTCCAAACAGCTGCTCCCAGAACAATTCCCACTGCAGTCCCTGATATACCCACGTGCAGAGCAAACACTGCCACAGGAAAAAGCACCATGGCAAGTGTCGGAGTCCGAGCCGGCACACGACTTCCTTGGCCAGGAAAGCCCTGGATCACATCCACCTCCTCAGCTCAGCCAGCAAAACAGGCAGCTTGGGAATGTCATTTCCTACCAATGCGTTGCCTGCGGGTGAGTCTCTGCTGTCTGCAGCCATCGGCCTTTTTTCGTCCTGGGAGCTCCTCTGGACTGCAGGGTTCTGAGCTTCACTGAGGGCACTCACAGGGTATTTCCTCTCCCTTTCCTGTCCTGTGAAACTTGGGGAATTTGAGGATCACAGAATGAATCCCAGCCTGGTTTGTGTTGGAAGGGACCTGAAAGCTCATCCAGTTCCAACCCCTACCATGGCAGGGACACCTTCCACTGGAGCAGCTTGCTCCAAGCCCCTGTGTCCAACCTGGCCTCGAACACTGCCAGGGATGGGGCAACCACAGCTTCTCTGGGCACCCTGTGCCAGTGCGCTGAGACCTTCATCCTTCTGTTGACTCAAACATAAAGGGAGAACAGGATCAGGAATCAGTGTGAGAGGGAAAGCAAACTGCATAAGCTTTGCTTCCAAAACCAACCCCAACAAAAGGCACTGGGAGACAAGACACACACACGGCTCCGCACGACTTCCTTCAGCACTTCAAGAGACTCAATCAGTGTCAGTCCCACACTGCAGCACTGGCCACAGAAACCAGGCAACCTGCTGTTGCTTCACCCAGTGGGACAACCAGTCAAGATTAAGGCTTCCAACACTGCTGCAACATTCCAGTTTAATGTTTCACTGCCGGAACGGGGAATGAAGTTTAATGCTCAGGCAAATCAAGTGAAGCAAACACCAGGTCAAGGTCAGGCAAGTGGCGGTGCCAAGCACTCACACTGAAGCCTCTGGTTTCGCCCTGCGATGTGGTCTTTGGCTTAGCAGCCGCACGGGAAAGAGGAAGAGTGGGGAAGGATTTCAGTTTTGCAATAACCAAAGCTGCTCTGCAGCTGAATTCACACCCACAACATTCCTCCATCCCCTGAGAAACGTAAGTGACGAGCACTCACTGGAGAGATTTCACCACAAGGGAAGATGAGCTGAAGGCTGCTTCCAAGCCAAAGAGAAGGAGCATGCACTGGGAAAAGCCGTGTCTTAGTGCAGACTCAGTAGCCAAGGCTTAGTTTAAATCAATATCCCAGCGTTCAGACAGTGCTGACTTGGCAGCAGCTGGTGCAATGGTCTGATCTTGGTGAGCAAGCAGGGTGCTGAGATACCTCATACCATCTCCGCATGGACATCAGCAGTGTCTGAGCACAGCAAACAATGTCCTTCTCCTGATCTTAACTCCTCGCTGCTGGGCTGTGACATGCACTGCGTGTGTAACACACTACCATGGGTTTTCAGGATGTCCACTCACCTCAAATCTACATTCCACCTTCAAACTGGTCTGTGCAATGCCTGGTAGGAAGCCTTTGATGAAAGCTGCCAGCTCTGGAGTTACCATCTAGCAAGTATTGCCCAGGAGCAAGGCTGGATCACCCCACAGAGAACTGAAGGGCAGAGCTGTTTAAACAGCAATTGCAACAATACAGAAAGCATTTTCTCTCTCTCAATGGTGGAAAAAAAGGAGTTTCCACGGATAGCTCCACACCCAGACAGAAAACCCTCTGGCCACAGAGCACCCACCTGCCTGACACAGCTTCCAACACCTTCACACATGGCACAAGCGCAGCATCGGGTGTTCCAGTGCCGGGCTCATGGTGATTAACCCCATTTCGTAGGCACAGAGGCACCAAGAAGCTGAGGTCAAACAAGCCCTGGGCAGCACTGGGATTACAATACAGCACCCCAGCTCCCTGACCTGTGCTGAAGAAATGAGGCCACCGCCTCTCCCCAGTTCAGATGAGAGCAGCACCAAGAGCTCTGGGTTTGAGCTGGAAACAAAGACAGGCTGATCAAAGAGAAAGAGGCGATGGGGAAAAGAGGAAGATTGCTGAAAAGCAGGCACAGATTTAGGTGCTTGCCTTGACAGCCATGAAGAGAGCTCACCCAGAGCATGCCCAACTCATCACTGGGGTTTGCTAGCAGAAGACACCAACTAGGGAGGGCCAGCACCCCTCAGTCTCTGCAATCCCAGCCTACGTACCCCTTTGTCACACTGGATGGAGAGAAGAGCAGTGCCTCAGGCTCTGCAAGCGTCGGCGAAGGGCATCACCAGGTTAAGAGGCAGACATGGGTCTGGCTGAGGCAGCGCGGTCTCCTCATCACTCAAACCCCATCGGAGCCACTGGCAGTCTTCTGCAGTCCCTGTCAGTGCAGTGCTGGCAGGAACAGAGGATTCCTTTACGACGTTAGGGAGGTAAAGCAGATGGGGAGGGAAGGAGGAATACTTTCCTCTTCGGTGATACCAGCTTGCAAAACAGCCCGCAGGGTGGTGGCAACTGCAACCCTGTTATTACAGAACAGGGAGGACTGCTCTGTGTCCCCTCGAAGGCTTCAAGGGACAGGGAAACAGGGATAAAGCATCAGGGAAGAGCCATGCACTCAATGTGAGGGACTACAAACAGCATCGAGCCCACCAAGCACAGATCTTCAAGCAACGGAGCCCACTCCAGGGAAACGCAACTCAGCAATTCCTTGTAAAACACATTTTCTGAGCCACCCAACAGGCTGCAGGAGGATTTGCTGCAGTTTCCACACAGGCTGGGAATTGGCTTCTCTTTCTATAGGCTTTTCTTTATTCCCTAGCTAATGATAAAGGTGATGTTCAGAGAAGCAAAAGCACTGCGAGTCAGGGATGCATCACCATGGGGAAAGCAGTTCTTTCTGTCCTACATGTCATATCGCATGTGTAGTTCTTTAGGGAGGCTTCAAAACACCAGATATTCAATACTAAGGAAGAGAAGACCCCAAAAATATAAGTCAAATTCATGTCATGTTCATAAGCAAATAAAAAATAAGGGAAATTGAGAGCACCTCTGCCACTCAAGGGAACCCCTTTCGAACTGATAACCACAGCCTGGCCTCACACCGAGCACAACACCGTCACAGCATGAAACTCCAGGATATCACAGCATCCAAAAGCCAGGTCTGGAGCAGGCTGAAGCATCCCATGTGTCCCTGTCTGCAGAACAGGTTACCACTGCTCTGAACACTGAAGGTCTACGAGGTTTGATGGAGTCGTGATGGGGAAAGAAAACAGCTGCCTAAAAACAAATGCAGGAAGAGAACGTGTTCCACAGGGCAGAGGGAAGGTGGCGGCTCCTGGAGCTCAATAACTGCAGGATGGATGTGACAATTGCACAAAGTAGCTGCTTTTGGGGTTCTTAAGGTGTTTTGGGCAGCTGCCTTCACACAGTGGCACGAGGAGCTGATGTGCAGCTGACAGCAGTGACAAGAGAGATTCACTGAAGTGCTTGACTTGTGCACAGCTGTGCTTTTTGGACATGCTCGCTACCCTGCACACACTCTGCCTCTTCCCTGGAAGCTCACCATGAGGATAACAGCACCAAAGGGGGCTGGGATCACAAAATACGGGGTTTGTTGAGGTTAACATGTATTTTGGGTAATGAACTTCAGCATTCAGCGACAGCTCCTTGGCCTTACCCCTGACCTGAGGCAGCAGGACACCTCCTAACGCCATCCCTTCCAACCAACTCAAATCAAAGCATCTCTGCACCAAACACAACTTGCTGTGGTGACCTGGGGGACCCTTAAATGTATCTCGAAGCCCTGATGGGGCGGTCACTACTGATGTGAGGTTGGACAATGCTGGCAGTGGAAGGGAGCATCCCCACACCTCATCAGTATGAACCTCCTGAGAAGCCCCAGAGCAATTCAAGCAGCACTGCCACCTCACCTTCAGCCTTCAGAGGCCCACACTGCTACAAAACATGCGCAAGAATAGGACAAAATGAGCCAGACAAGCGTTTCAAGAGGAGTCTGAAACACAGAAGAGATGGAGCACGAGTTGCACATGTTGCCTGGACTATACCAGGTAGGGGGGAAATGAACATTTCAAGCCACAGATGTTCCAGTAGGTGTTCAGCAAGCAAAGATAAATACCATAGAACTGGGGAAGCAAATAGAGACCACAGCATGGTCCAGTGTGGATGAAGCAAAGCTCTAGGAGAACATCTGCAGCGCCTGAAAGCAAACTCCTGAAGGCAGGAGCTCTGTTTGCTGCGTGTTGCTCAACACAAGGCACAGTGTTCCATTCAGATGCGTCACCCTACTCTCCTTTAATCTAAGACACAAGCAAGTTGAAAAGGGATTTTGACCTGAATATCTACACTACATCAAAAGCTGCGTTAGCTACTAATGGCAGCACAACCCAGATACCTCAATGCAGCTCCTGGGATGTCATCAACTGCAGATGGTCCCACTCAGGCCAGAAAACGCACCCAAAAGGAGCTCCAACCTGGAGAAGCACCCACTGAGCACGTTATCAGGGCCACTTGTTCTCTTTCCACAGGGTTTTATCTAGATCTGGACCAGATCCGAGCCTCTCTCTGCCTCTGACACCTTTCAGAAGCCCTCCCAGACATCCCCACACGATGCTGCATTTCAAAGCCAAGGGCTTGAAGCTTATTTACATCCAACCTTAAGGACAATTTATGAGGGCAAAGCCTGGCTCAGTGTTTTCCAACAAAGCCTGCCATGCCTAAATACACAGGGAAAAAGAACTTCCCTCCGAGGAGCAGCTCTATTTACACAGAAAGTGGGAAGTCTTTTCCAGCAGCCCTCACTCGCATCCTGTGGAAGCGGCTGGAATGGGCAGCAGGCAAAGCTGCCAAACCCCAAGGCTGCTTTGAAGCCCTGCAGAGACCTTTACAAACCAGTTGTGTGCTGGGAACGCAGGGAGAAAGGACCATTCCCCTCATCCCAGTGCTGGTGCTGCTGCTCCGGAGGCTGAGGGAACTCGAATCACAACTGGAAATCACACACAGTGCTTGGAAAGACGACAAAAGGAGCAGTAAAATCCTGTCAAACCAAGGGCTTCACTTCCCAATGTGGAAAAAATGCTGCTTGGGTGGAGTGAGCCATCAGTGAGAACATCAGGTAAAACGGCAGGAAAAACACGCACAAACATCTTCACTATGTGAAAACAAGTGCTGGATGTGACTCTGTCTCTGCCAGGAGCAGGCAGGTACAAAAGACACAGTGAGGATTGGACACGATGCAGGAACAACTCTCATTTCTTGCCCGAATCCTGCCCAGGGTCCTGCTCTCTCCTCTCCCACTTCTGACAGCAGGGAAAGACTGACCCCAGGCAAACCCAAGGGACACAACCTAAGGGAAAGCCAGCGGCATTCAGCCTTTCTGTGGCACAAGCGTAAGGAAAAAGGAAGGGGAGATGGTGGGAACACGCAGGGCTATGGAAATGTGGGAATATCAGCGCGTCCCTTAACTCCTGAATTAACCACCCAGCTCCGAGATTTGGCTCTTCAGCAGTGCCAAGCCCAGGCCGCAACTGCTGCGCTGTGATACCAAACACTGCATCAGCATCACAGACCTGGGGCTTTCACGAGGCAAGGGATGGATGCAGGCTCCGGTGGGTAAAGGCATCCTTCCCCCTGGTACGGATGCAGGCCAGCAGCAGCTCCGGTGTGATGGATTGCAACGCACGCTCCTTTCAGGGAAGCGGAGGACTCCCAGCTGCTGAGCTGCAGCACCAGCCAGGCTCCCCAGCGACAATTAAACCCCATTTCAACCCCAACACCATCCCTGGTGCTCAACCGGGTTATCTACACACGGACACAGTCCCCATGCACCGACCCGACCCACCACGCTGCAGCCCAACACTTCAGTCTGGTTCTCTTTTGTTCTCCCCCCCCCCCCCCCCAGCATAAAGGAGACTTTAGGTTATGGAGAACACGATTCCAAGGCTCCTAACAACCGCCCTGCTCCATTCGGAAACGCAAACGGGCTCGAAAGGAGAGGAGAGGGCTGCACAACAGCATGAGCTAATCCTCCCGAGCCCCTGCAGTGCCTGCTCAGCCCAGCCCCGTCGTGACAAGGGAAATAACACCAAATAAAGCCGTTCTCTCATCACCCACCACCGATCAGCGGCGAAGACAATGGCGAGGAACGACCCAAACGCCGCCGTGCTGGTAAATCCCAACCTCATCGCTTCAACACAAGGCTTTGAGGACCGAAACAAGCGAAAGGCGAGCGGCACACACGGCACGAACGCGAGATGTGGATTCGCACGGAGTTAATGGGGAATAAGCAGAGGCTGAGCCTCACCTTTGTCTTTATACACGGAGGAGCCGGCTGTGAGGATGGGGGCACCCCAGCACCCCCAGCCCGTAGCTCCAACGCTGGTTTTGGGGCGAAATCCAGGGTTTTCCAGAGAAAGCGCAGGTTTGACCTATTCCCGGCAGTAACAAGACCTGAGGCTGCGTTTGCCTCTCCCGCCAGGCAGGGACAGGGCTGCCCTGCCGCAACGGGGCGAAGAGCCCTCGGGGGCCGGGCACAGCACCCCCTCACCCGGGAGAAGAAGGGCTCGGCCCCTTCACGATGGCCCCGTCCGGGCGAGGCCGGCCCTGCCGCCGCCCCCCACAGGGGAAGGGTCAGTACCCGCCCCCCGGAGCCCGCCGCTCACCTACCGCCGCCCGCCGCAGCCAGGCCGGGCCCTCAGGGCTGCCGGCACCGGGTCCGCCGCGTCGCCCGGGTGACGGCTCGGACCGGCGCCGCCATCTTCCTCCCCTCCCTCCCCTCCGTCGCCAACCGCCGCTCCAGAGCGCACCGCGCAGGCGGCTTCGCCTCGCGTAATGACGCGGATAGGGGCGCCATGATGGGAAGGTCAAGGCGAGCCCTCCCCGCCGCCTTCATGTGGCGGGGGGACGCCATGTTGGGGAGGTCTCGTCATGGCGGGAGAGGCGCGAGCGCCATGTTGGGGAGGTCGCGCTGAGGGGAAGGCGCCATGTTGGGGAGGTCGCCCTAAGGGAAAGGCGATGGGGCGGCTCCTGCTCCTCCCCGTCCGTACGGGGAGGGCTCTTGGCTGCCTTCCGGGCTCTTCCCTCGGCCACTGCCCGGGGAGGCACAAGCGGGTTCGGGGTTTCCTGCCGCAGCCGTTAGGAAGCGGCGATGTGGGGCTGGGTGCGATGGAGGCTGTGGTGTGGAGGCTGAGGGGGAAAGCGGCAGCAGCGGGGAGGGAAGCAGCAGAGCAGCTTTGCTCTGGTGGTGGTTTCACCTCAGCAGTGTTACTGGAGGTGCTGAGGGATACGGGGGTGCCCGTTGTGTACAGGGGTGAGGGTTGTGTCTCATTGCCCCCTTAAAGCAGCCTGAAAAATCAATGAATCAATAATCAATAAACCCTAAAAAATGTAATAAAACCTAAAAAATCAATGATCAATCCACCATAAAAAAAATTAAATCAATCAATAAACCCTAAACCCAATAAAACCTAAAAAAATCAGTAAATAAATCAACCAATAAACCCAAAAAATCAATAAAGAAATCTACCAATAAACCCTACAAAAAAAATCAATCAGTAAATCAACCAATAAACCCAAACCAATAATAAATTGATCAATAAACCCTAAAAAATCAATAATAAATCAGTAAACCCTAAAAATCAATAATAAATCAGTAAACCCTAAAAAATAATAATCAATAAACACTAAAAAATAATAAACTCTAAAAAATCAATAATCAATCAATAAACCCCCAAAACCCCAATAAATCCGTCAATAAATTCACTGTTTGGACGGGCACTGCAGAACTTGCCCCAAACTCCTTCTTTTTGCCCCAAACGCTGCAGTTGTGCCAATGGGTGTTCGTGTTCTGGCTGCTTTTAGGGACTTATCGACTCTTTCATGTTCAATAGCTGGCATCTACAAGTGTTCAGCGTTGCTTCACGTTGGTTTTCCCTGTGATGGGAAGCGGTGGAAGTCTTTGCCGAGTCATTGCTGGAAGCAGAGGGAAGGAGCCGCTCGCTTCCGCACAGCACCAAGCAGGTCCTGTGCACTGGAACCCAGTGCCCGCAGCAGCCAGCGCGGCAGAGAGGAATTCCACTTATCCCATGGCAACTGTTCCTCGGGACCCCCGGGATGGGACGTGGCTGAACTGCTGGTGGGGCTTTGAATAGGAAGGAAGAGCTTTGTCAGGACAAGTCCTGCGTGTCTCCATGCGGGAGGATGGATCTGAGCTGTGCTGGGGCCATTCCTCGGCCTGGCTTCCATAGGGAAGCTTTGCCCATCCAAAGACAGCCGATGCCGTGTCCTGGTGAGGAGGGTGGAAAACCAACGTGAAGCAAGCAGAGCTCTGCAGCCAGATCCACACCACAGCATCCACCGGGAAACGTCCGTCCCCAGCAGTCTGATTCCATCCCGAGCGGAGCCGAGCTCAGGGGCACTTCCAAGGCAAAGGGAAGAAGGAAGCGCTGGGAAGGCCGTGCCTTCTGCAGCCTCGGTGGCCGAGGTTGAACCCTTGTAGATGCCAGCTATTGAACATGAAAGAGTCGATAAGTCCCTAAAAGCAGCCAGAACACAAACACCCATTGGCGCAACTGCAGCATTTGGTGCAAAAAGAAGGATTTTGGGGCAAGTTCTGCAGTGCCCGTCCAAACAGTGAATTTATTGATGGATTTATTGAGTTTTTAGGGTTTATTGATTGATTCAGTCATATTTTAGGCTGCTGGAATGGGGCAATGGGACACAGCCCTCGCCCTGGAGATGCTCACAAAGTTGTGTCTGTCGGGGCAGGAAACGAAAGAAAATGAACACACGATGTTGTATTTTGGGTTTAAAGGTTGGGACTGAACCCTGAGGAGTAGCTGAGGTGTTAACGGAGCAGACGGGTTGTGTGACCGGATGAGAAAGGCTAAATGAAGGGAAACCGCCCCAAAACCTCGTGTGCTCACAGACTGCCCCCGGTCCTCCCGCCCGCCAGGGGGCGCGGGCGCGCCGCCTCATCTCCTACCGCCCCCCCCTCCCCCCCCGCCAGCTCGGCCGCACGTGCTCGCCCGCAGCGGCTCCCAGCGCACGCGCCGCCCGCCTCACCTCTCTCCCGGGCCGCTCGCAGCGGGGCGCGCATGCGCGGTGAGCGGCTGGCGGCGGCGGAGGGCAATTAAAATGGAAGATGAGGAGGTCGCGGAGAGCTGGGAGGAGGCGGCCGACAGCGGGGTGAGCGCGGCAGGGCCGGGGCCAGCACCGGGCACCGGGTGGCAGCGGCGGAGCGGAACGGGAGGGACCGACTGCCGGCGGGGCGCGGTCAGCGGGGCGGCGGGCCCCGGGCGCCTGCTAGGCCTCTTAAAGGGCCCGCGGCCTCGCTCGGGGAGGGGGGTTGTACCCAGCCCCAGTGCCTCTCGCCCGCCTCTTCTCCATCCCCCGGTGCTGTGGGAGCCGCTCCCCGCCCCTGCGGCTGTTCCCCGGTGTCCAGACACGCTTGTTTGTCCCTCCTGCCGTGTGGGGCTGCGGGAAGGGCGGCAGCGGCAGGGCCAGGACAAAGCTGGGGAGCGTGTGGGGGTGCTGGGGGGTTGCGGGGCGCCGGGTCCCTCTGCTGAGGGGCCACGGCAGGATAAGCCACGTTGAACCCCGCACGGTGGGCTGCGTCTGCCAGGGGGAGGTCACAGCCAAAGCCCCTTTCCCCTCGTGGCTCCGTGTTAACGTGCTGCTGCTTCACCAGGACAAGCCGTGGCTCCTGGCTGAGGGTCCCACCTGCTGTTAATAGCTCCAGAGATATTAACAGCCTCTCAGTGATGAGAGCCTCTGAAGCGTGGAATAAAGCCATTACTTTAGCGGGGGGGGGGTTGGGGTCCGTGGGGGGGGTCACACTGAGGGAGAGGAAGCCCTCTACCAGGCACACTCCTGTTTGAATGCGTTCATTAACAACCAGAGGGCAAAAGGACTTTGTAACAATGACTTGGTGAAAAGGCTGAGGCTGATCGGGAGATTGGGTTACGTCTGCCCAGCAAGAGGGTGGCAAAATAGAACCTGTAACTCAACCCATCCCCGAGCCCAGCGCTTGCCCAGTGCCAGGGGAGCTTCGTGCTGAGTGGTGCGGTTCAATCGCTCCATGAAGGGACATAGCTCGTGTCCCCGGTGCTGCTGATAGCTGTGGCCTTGAGTAATGGTTTAAAATTGTAGGGCTGCTCGAATCCCAGCCAGTGGTTGTCTTTCCTCGTCCTTTCCAGCCTGTACTTTGTAGGTGTGCTTCTAAAGCCTTAGAAGGAAGAAGCCGTTCTCACCCCCTTTTCCAGTCCAAACTGGTGGGGTTTTTGTCTTCATTAAGCTCTCCAGAGGAGCTGCTGCTGCTCTTGCAGCTGCTTTGGCAGTTGTCGGGGCTTTGGGTGCCTGCAGAAGCGAAGCTGTCTGCGGCAGCAGCTCCTCTTGTGTAAGACAAGAGCCAGGAGCTGCCTTCTGCATCTGCTGTGATTTGGAAAGGTCATTTCCAAGCCCTGCCTGGCAGGAAGGAGCCCCCTGCTGCTGCTGGTGGCTGCAGGAAGCACAGTGGGATGGAGCAGGGGAGCCCAGCCTCTGCCTGACCAAGGGTTTTCATGGTCTCGATGGATGTGGGTGCAGTTGGGCTGTGCTGCTGCAGAATCAGAGCTACCAGAGCTGGAGAGCAGAGGGCAGGAAGCAGCACAACTGATTCACTTGTTGGCTGGTCTCTGCTGAGCCCAGCTGCTGTTGTGGGCCTGGAGCCTGAGACCTGCCCGGGCGAGATGGGCCTCATGGTGGAGGTGAAAGAGGATGCACAGGGAAGGTGTGAGGTGGCCATGTCCTGTCAGCACAGCGGTGCCTGCATCTTCAGCCAGGCTGAGAACATTGGGGCTGCTGAGCCTGGAGAAGAGAAGCTGTGTGGAGACCTCAGAGCAGCTTCCAGTGTCTGAAGGGGCTACAAGGATGCTGGGGAGGGACTCTTCATCAGGGACTGGAGCAATAGGACAAGGGGTGATGGGTTCAGACTGAACCAGGGGAAGTTCAGGTTGGAGATAAGGCAGAAGCTGTTCCCTGTGAGGGTGCTGAGGCGCTGGCACAGGGTGCCCAGAGAAGCTGTGGCTGCCCCATCCCTGGCAGTGTTCAAGGCCAGGTTGGACACAGGGCTTGGAGCAAGCTGCTCCAGTGGAAGGTGTCCCTGCACATGGCAGGGGTTGGAACTGGAGGAGCTTTAAGGTCCCTTCAGCCCAAACCAGTCTGGGATTCTGTGATTTTATTCTTCTGCTTTTATCTTGCTTGCCATGAACTGGAGGCGGCACAAGACAGATCCCAAAAAGGCACGAGCCAGCAGCAGGCAGTACTCAAGAGGAATACGCAGTCAAACATAAGTCACACATCAAGGAGCAGCTTTAAACAGACTCTTCTCCTTGTACTTCAAACACTTGAGGACCTGAGTTGCTGTTTTGTATGTCAGACCCTTCAGCACGTCTCTGAAGGAGCAGCAGAGGTGTAGCAGATCCCTCATGGGCTTTGGGATATGTTGCTTGCTTCTCACTGTGTAGCTTGTTAATATTCCACCCAGATGGGCTCCTTGGGACAAAGGGCACATCAGATGTTAGTGCTGGTCTTGTTTTGGGTGTTAGGCTTTGAACTTCTGCAGAAGGCCTTCAAGAAGGTGGTTCCAGCCTGCCCAGAGATGCTGCAGCCTCCCAGGTACGATTTACCTCCCATCTTCTTATAGATCTGCCTTCCAACAGAGGCAGCACTAAAATCTCTTTAAGTTAAGGGGAACCCCCCCAAAACCTGTCGCAGACCTTCTGCCTCGGTTTGATCAGCCAAGTAGCTGCAAAACAGCTCCTCAAGCATGTCTGCTGCTCTTGAGGTTGCCTTTTTGGGTCTTCACATCTTCAGTGTGGTTTCTGTTTGCGTTTTACCCCCCTGTGTCACTGGAGTTCCCCAGTGCTTGCCAGAGAAAGGAGCAGCTCTTTGGGTACTTGCCACCCCCTGAGCAACCATGTGCAGCAGAGCTCTCAGGACATCTCCATCTGTGCTACCCCATTGCTGCCTCATTGTACCTTGAAAATGCCTATGGAATGGGGAGGTTTTGCTGCTCTGTGAGTTAGGGGTGGAAATAACAACTGAAGTGTCTAAATGAGGAGTCTGGGTTAGTAAACACTCGGATGACTTCATCCAGGGCTTTTGTGTGGCCTGGCTGGCTGTAGGGAAGAGGGAATCATGGATGACAAAGGTCTGTCTGGGACACCTCAGTCTATTTACCTGCCTAAACCTAATCATTAAGCATCAGATGGGAAGCTGAGCTCCAAGGCTGGGCTGGAAGCCCCATGTCCTGGGTCACAGGTAAGCCTCAGTCTTGAATCGGTGCCCTTCGGACTATTCAGGGATTGCTTATTCCTTTGTGAAGCAGAATTTGAGTGTATCAGTGTCATCTGAATTAGGAACTTATGTTTTCCCTGCACAGATTCTGAGTTGAAATCAGTCTGGCAGCCCAAAATGGGTTAAAACCTGTAAAACCTCATCCTCTTGGGTGTCTTTTCTCCCCTTCAGTTTGCTGCTGCGGTACAGTTTACAGGGCAGTTTGCTCCCAGCTGCTGCATCTCACCTTCCTGCTGGCCCTTAACACCTCTCCCACCGCAGTCCGGAGTTGAAGTCCCTTGCTCAGGCTGCTCCTTGCTTCACTGGGCACCACCAGCAAGAGAAACTCCCCCTGATGATCTGCAACCCAGCCGCTTGGGGAGGATGTGGGCAGCTGAATGTGTGTCACTGACCTTTGTCCTGTGTGTGGGGACAGGGGTTGTCGCCTGCTTGTGTTGTGGCACATGGTGAGGACCCAAGGTGGGGAAGAAAACCTCCTTTTTGTCATCTCTAAAGTCAGAGGGCCTGGATTTGGGCCTGCAGCAAAGGCAGAGTGTTCCCTGCTTGTAAAGGTTTTAGCTTTGAGTTGCTAAATGGGATTGAAGCGCAGAGAAGTGGAAAGGGAAATGTTTCCCTGTGCAGCGCTGTGACTCCAGTCCAGCTTGTGCCACCAGAGGAGGAACTAACGGGGTTTTGGTTTGCAGGAGCTGCACCCAGGAGGGTCACTGCTGGGGTTTGATGTCAGGGCTGTGAGGATCACAGAATCCCAGCCTGGTTTGGGTTGAAGGGGACCTTAAAGCTCCTCCAGCTCCAACCCCTGCCATGTGCAGGGACACCTTCCATAGAGCAGCTTGCTCCAAGCCCCTGTGTCCAACCTGGCCTTGAACACTGCCAGGGATGGGGCAGCCACAGCTTCTCTGGGCACCCTGTGCCAGCGCCTCAGCACCCTCACAGGGAAGAGCTTCTGCCCAAGAGCTCATCTCAGTCTCCCCTCTGGCAGGTTAAAGCCATTCCCCTTGTCCTGTCCCTACATCCCTTGTCCAAAGCCCTCTCCAGGTTTCCTGCAGCCCCTTTAGGATGGGTTTTGACTTCACGGACCAAAATGCTGTTTGTAAAGCTTTTGCTGACTGTTCCCTTTAGGTGTTTGCAGTGTCGCCACAAACTTCAAGCTGCGAAAGGAAGGTTTCCATTCCTGCTGCTCGGGGTTGCTGGGCAAAGGAGGTTTGTTTCATAGGAGAAAATGATGTTTGCAGGCTGGGAATGGCTTTGGGGATGTTGCAGCAAGTCCTGCCTGTGTCACTCAGACTTTGAGGAGCAGCTGGATGTGACCCTGTGCAGGGACATGCGTGCGGAAGGCAGAGGTGATCTTCAGGATTAAGGGATGTTCCAGGCCTTTGGCAGAGGGCTTTTGCTAGGTCTTAATCTCTGTTCTGCTTCTAGATTGATAAAGGGTGTCAGTCAGTTCCCACTCTGCAGCCGAGAAGTGTCTGTCCCAAGTGCTTCCTCCCTCCTGTAACGTGTCCGTGCTGGGAATACCGTGTGGCGCCCGCCAGGCTTGTTCCCAAAAGTACTCCCGTGTCTTGTTCCCCAGTATCCTGCTGCCAGGAGCGTTATCTGCCTATGGAAGATGTAAACGCCAGCGCAGCTGAGAAGCATCTGAGGCTTTCTCAGGCACAATCCACTGCCAGGGTTTAACATAAGCAGAGTAACATAGGGAATTAATTAATGGAGCAGTTTTGATTCCCAGGATAGCCTCAGGAATTGCAATGTTCCAGTAATTAATAGAAGATTAATTTATCTTCAGAGCAAAGAAGTAGGTACCTAATGAGGAGTCAGCTTGGAGGTAGCTGAGGATTATCTGCTCCTGCTTGGACTTGATGGCAGGTTTGGTGAGTCTGTATCTGCTGCTGTGAGGGGTTAGGAATCAGGAGCAGCTGTGGTAACCTTGGCTCTGAAAACCTGGTTCTTGTCTAAAGAAGAGAATATGAGCCAGGCCTCGAAGTTCATCTGTCCTTTAGAAGATGCCGGAGGATCTGGGGGTGCTCTGGTTCAGACAAGGCTTTGGTTCAGTTGGTGAAGGAGGATGCAGCTCCAGCCTCAGTTCCCTCTTTCTGGGTTCGATCTTACACATCACTTGAGTGGGGAAGGGTGGAGGGTTGTGCTCGGGAGGAATGTCCAGTAAATACATCCCAGACTGTGGTTAATGGTTTTCTAGAGCTGTGTATGTGACACGTTATCACCTATCTAGGAGAGCTTCCTGTATCCATGACTATCCTGGTGGGTGTCTCCTGGGTTCCTGCAGTCACCTTATTTGGGAGGTAGAGGGGAATAGTGCTCCCAGCAGAAGGGGTTGCTGTAAAGCCCGAACCTCTGCTTCCCTTCAAACATTCAGTCCTGGTTACTCACTGAACTGGAAATAAACCCCAGCACTATGTTGTTTTCCCTCCCCCTGCACCACCAGGGCTGGTGTTGAGTCTGTTCAGTCATTGCTGGCAGGGATGGGAAGGATAATTCCATAGACATATCTAATGCATTACAGTTACTCCAACAAAGTTCTTCCAGCCTCGGCTAGGGCCGACTCCAGCCTGTCCCTGTGCTTTGCTATGCTCTGGAAAACTGGGTTTCCTTGGGAATGTGCTCCATGTGATCCATGGGGACTCCCCTCCTGACGGGCACATTTCAGGGGTGTCTGGGGCAGCATCAGTCTCCAAGTACCCATAACATCACTGAGCTATCCTCTCTGTTGGTGAGGTTCTTACTCAGGATGGGTCTGAGCAGCAGGTTTGTGTGTTGGTGTCTGTCCAACTGCCTTCCAGGAGGTATTGTATCAATCCTTTTATGCATTGCCGTTTGTCTTGGGGTTAAAGGCTTGGAAGGATGGCTGGGATGGGGCTGGAGTTGTTTCCATGACGTCCTCACCTCCAAATGCAGCTTAAATGTCACAGAACAGTGTCTTCTTCATGCTCTGTGTGTGCGTTTGGGTCCTTTTTAGTCCCCAGACATAATAGCCCTAAAAATAGTTTGCTGAGATTCTTTGCTAATCCTTGGGGCTGGTGGTTTGAACTGGGGGGTGGCAAGTATAGAAGTAAGGGGGGTTTGGGTATAGAAAGAAGTTGATTTGGGAAATAAAAGCCAGAAGAGCTTCCTAAGGAGATTCATGTCTGGGTTTGGGATCTGGGAATGTGATGCCCTGGGGTGCCAGGTCTGGTGGCCTCTCCTGTGGGCTCGTGCCTTTGGGTTGTTGTAGTGCTCCTGGCATTCACCCTGCACGTCAGGGCCTAATTTTATCTCATTACTACCCAGCTTGGCAGCAGCGTGACACAGCAGTGGAGAGGGCATGACATCAGCAGGCAAACACATCCCCATGGAGCAGCGGCAGGGAATTTCGGAGTGGTTTTTCATTAGGAATGAGCCAGGTAAAGGTGGCTCTGCTGCTCAGCTTTGTGCAGTGTGACCCATGTGTGAGGCTTGGTCTGGCAGCATGATTCAGGGCTGCCTGCCTGCATCTGTGATGCTCTCCACATCCAAACACCTCCGCTTCAAACGCAGTCGTATTCAACACCCAGAGCTTGACTTTTGCTGGGGGAAAATGGGGTCAATCCCTGCATTTCAAAGAAAACATAACATTGAACACATCAAGAGGTGCATGTGAGGAGGGAGCTGCTGTTATTACACTAGCCACCTGCTTTGTGCCCAAAGGGAGGCTCCTTGTACCCAGTGGAGGCAGCTGGAATCCTCAGCAGCACGGCATCGTGTGAGACTAACGTGGATGGGGCGAAGTGAGACGTGTGTATTGGGGGATGGCCGTTTTATGTTGTTCTGCCAGGACCTTTATGCATGGAGGAAGCAGAGTGCATTGTGGCTCTGAGCTGATATTGGACCTTGGAGGATGTTTTAGCTGCTCTTCACTTTGCTCTTGGGTGAGGAGCCGGCGTGTGGTGGCTTGTGAACAGCACTTGGTGACCACTGAGAGCCCCATCCCTGGCAGTGCTCAAGGCCAGGTTGGACACAGGGGCTTGCAGCAAGCTGCTGTAGTAGGAGGTGTCCCTGCCCGTGGCAGGGGTTGGAGCTGGAGGAGCTTTAAGGTCCCTTTAACCCAAACCAGGCTGGGGTTCTGTGATGAGAGGCAGAATACCAAGTGTTCTGCCAGCAGTTATCTGCACAGGAGGAGGCAGGAGTGAAAGGGCCATGGAAAGGAGTTGTTTTGGGGAGCAGTGTGTCCCAGACACAGGTTTTGAAGGATTCCTTGGGAGACATTTGTGTGTGTTAAGCAAAGCACAGGACTCTGTTTCTGGCGGGGAAGCTGCAGGCTCTGGCGTCAGAGGATGTCTGTGTGTGTGTGAGGGTGTGCAGGGCTGCTCAGCCCTGTGACAGCCCCATGAATCAGGTGTTTGTCACCCGCTGAGCTCGAACCAAGGCTGTTCAATTGCAGGGTCTCATAGTCCAAAACATGGACCACGACTTCAGCCCCAGGACTGACCTGCAGAGCCACCAGGAATGTGGAAATGCGGCTTTTGCCGAACCCAGCTCCTGTGCCAGGGAGGAGAGAGCAGACAGAGCCTTCCTCACCAGGCTTCTGTGCCCCATGGGCCTCGCCATGGGCTGCTGAGCTTGTCCTGTGTGGTTCAGCCATGGCTCTTGAAGGTGCTTTCCCCACCCTGCATCATCTTCCTGTCATCCCTCTCCTCTGCTGAAGGCTCTAATGAGGGATGTTTAAGGATGTTCTTTCCAGTTCACTGCATCCAGATGCCCCAGGGAGGTGTGGTGAGCTATTTGAGTCAGAAAGTGTTTTGAAGACCCTTCTGCAGCAGGATACAGCCTCTCCTGGTGTGGGCACTTGAGAAACCCCTTCCCCTTAGTCTGACTTTCATTGTTTGCCAGCAGCTGCTCTATGTGCTCTCCATCCTTGCTGGGATAACCATTTCCCTGCTGGCTGATCCTTGGTCTTTGCAGGTGGGAAGCAGCTGCCGCACGTTTCATTCCATCCTCCTGAGCAGCCCTGGGATGGGATTTTCCTCCCAGTGAAGAGGAAGGAACCTGCAGGGTCATTTGCCCTCGATGGGAGGCTCTCGCCATCACCTGCTCTCCAGTCCCTGGTTTTGTTCTTGCACATCACTCATCACCTTCCAGTACAGAGTTTGGGGGAAAATTCAACCTCCTGCCTTTTGTCCCTAAAACACAATTATTTCATTCGATGTGGAGGCTACTTTGGGATGCTGGCCTGCTTGGGGCTGGAGAATCGGCCTGGTTTGTGTTGGAAGGGACCTTGAAGCTCATCCAGCTCCAACCCCTGCCATGGGCAGGGACACCTTCCACTGGAGCAGCTTGCTCCAAGCCCCTGTGTCCAACCTGGCCTTGAACACTGCCAGGGATGGGGCAGCCGCAGCTTCTCTGGGCACCCTGGGCCAGTGCCTCAGCACCCTCACAGGGAACAGCTTGTGCCTAAGAGCTCATCTCAGTCTCCCCTCTGGCAGGTTAAAGCCATTCCCCTGTCCTGTCCCTCCATCCCTTGTCCAAAGCCCCTCTCCAGGTTTCCTGCAGCCCCTTTAGGCACTGGAGCTGCTCTAAGGTCTCCCCTTCAGGAGCCTTCTCTTCTCCAGGCTGCCCCAGCCCAGCTCTCTCAGCCTGGCTCCAGAGCAGAGCTGCTCCAGCCCTCGCAGCATCTCCATGGCCTCCTCTGGCCTTGCTCCAGCAGCTCCACGTCCCTCTTGTGCTGCTGCCCCAGAGCTGGATCAGGGCTGCAGCGGGGTCTCATGGGAGCACAGCAGAGGGGCAGGATCCCCTCCCTGAGCTGCTGCTCACGCTCTGGGGGTGCAGCCCAGCACAGGGGGGTTCTGGGCTGCGTGACCAAGCACAAACGCTGTGGTTTGGCACCTTGTTGTGACTTGTGTTCATTCCCTGCTTACTGGGGCAGCAGGGAATTACTGTGCAAACCTGTTTCTTCCCTGGGTTGTGCCTGTTGTGGTTTCTGACAGCAGGGCAGGGAGCCCACAGTGTAGTTGAGCAAACCAGCCCCAGAAATAGAGCAGCTGCATACTGCCAGGAGCTCGGAATTCCTTCGGTATTGCCAGCTATCCGCTGGTGGAACTGGGGCGCTCTCAGGTAGCTTTGTTCCCCTTTTCATCGGTGATTGAACACATCATTGCATCAGTGAGGATCCCACTGAGGCTGGGAAGGTTACCGAAGGTGAGTCTAGGCCTGGAAGCCGGCTTTGTTTTCCTGGTTAGCCAAGAGTCCCTGCAGAATTGCTCCAATTGCCAAACACATCCACCTTTGGGAAGGTAAATCCAAGCTTGGGACAGAAGTTGATGTGCTTAGAGCCGCGCTCGGTTGGCACTGGGGGTCTTTGCAATGTCTTTATGCCCATGGATGACTCTACCGCAATGGTGCAGAGGGAAGAAGCACAGGAAGGCTCGGCTGTGCCTGCTCCTCGGGTGCATGCGGGGCAGGGCAGGGCTGGGTTTGGGAAGGAGGGCTCATTGCAGCAGGAATGTGGCCCTGCCGGCCAGGCCTCCGGATGGCTGCAGGCTCCAGGGCTCAAATCAGGCACACAGAAGGACGCGCATCGCCCTGACCGGCGCCTGCTGCTGCGGCTCTGCCCGAGAGGTTTGGTGCCAGCTCCTGCTCGGATCCGGGAACACCTCACTGCGTATTCCCATGGCTCCTCAGCCTCGATAGAGCTGTCTTGCCAGCTGAAATGCTCACAATGAGCCATGAGTGCCCCGTGGCTGCCCTCACGCCGTGACACACAAGACCCACAGCCTGCTGGAGGTGTATTAATGGCTACGGATGTAGGTGGTTTGGCTCTTGTCTGCCTCTTGATTTGCAAGTCATCCTCAGATGGAGACACGCACTCTGTTTCTGCCCTCTTTATGGTTTCCCTGTGAAGTGGAGTGAAATATGGGTGCAGAGAGACTTAAACTCCAATCTCTGAGCTGAACCTTCAGGTGTTCATGTTTCATCTTCTTCCTTTCTAGGAGATAGACAGACGGTTGGAGAAGAAGCTGAAGATCACACAGAAGGAAAGGTAATGGTGCTGCATGGCTTGGTTTAAACGCCAGCCTTCTTTTCCTGCAATCTGGGGAGAGGGGACAGCAGGGAAACGGCTTCCAACAGGAGAACACACCAAGTTCCGAGGTTGGAACCAGGGAATTCCGTGCCGCTAGATGGCCCTTCCGATCCATAGCAGGAGAGTGGAAAGCTGCTTGAGAGTGAGTTTATTTCCGAGCTGGGTCTTCCAGACTGGCTGTAGCTGCAGCTCTGGAGAAGCCAGCGAAGAAACAGCCACTGAGGGTGAGTCAGGTAATCCCAGCTCACGGCCTGGGTTGGCTTGACAGGTCTTGCATCAGTGAGACTCTCTTTTCCTGCTTGCTTTGGGTTGGGTTGGGATGAGGGGGGTGTTATTGCCTGTTGGTAATCAGTTTGGACAAGTCTTTTGTTGTGGTGGGTTTATTTGCACCCCTTTGATTCCTGGGAGGCCACTTAAGGAGTCATGGTGTGGCTTCTCTGGGAGTGCCGCACAGAGAAGGGACCATAGCAACAATTCAGGTGGTGACAGGGACCAGGGCTGGCTCTGGTGTGTGGAATGGCAGCTTGGGCTGGGTGTCCTGATGAGGGCAGCCCTAACAGGGAATGGAATCATGGTGCTATTACCAATATCTTCACATGGAAGCACCAAACCTTCAGCCCAGGATCTGCTTCCCTTCGCTCGAAGATGTGGAAGGCAGAAGGGGCTGATTTTCCAGCCCCTACTGAGCTGCTCTAGTTTAGGGTTACAAATACAACAGGGTCTTTAATTATCACAGGCTGCCTCTTAATGACAGGATGACATCTGACAGGCAGGAATTCCCCTGGAGAGCAGGAAAGCGGTGCCGGGAGCCAGAACCAACCGCCTGTTTTTCCATCCCAACAGCAGAAAGTCCAAATCTCCTCCTAAAGTGCCGATCGTGATTCAGGACGACAGCCTCCCCGCAGGGCCTCCCCCCCAGATCCGCATCCTCAAGAGGCCAACCACCAACGGCGTGCTCAGCAATCCCAACTCCGCCAGCAGGCCGGCCTTCCCGGTGAAATCCTTGGCGCAGCGGGAAGCGGAGTACGCGGAAGCCAGGAAACGAATATTGGGCAGCGCCAGCCCCGAAGAAGAGCAGGAGAAACCCATCCTCGATAGGTGAGAGCAGCTCCTCGTGCACACTGTGTGCTCCTTGCAAAGTCCCTCCCTGAACAGAAGCTCCTTGAAGACCAAAGTGAGGCCATCAAGGAGAAGGGGTTGCTTTGTGAGCAAGCAGGGAGTCCTAAATCTCAACTAGATGGGACTTCAGGGAAGTGCCTGATGTGGCTGTTCAGGTGGTTTTTGATCCTTGGAAGAGCATGCTGGGGGGATAGAGAGGCGTGTGGACAGCCAGGGTTCATAGCATCCCAGTCTGGTCTGGGTTGAAGGGGACCTTAAAGCTCATCCAGTTCCAACCCCTGCCATGGGCAGGGACACCTTCCACTGGAGCAGCTTGCTCCAAGCCCCTGTGTCCAACCTGGCCTTGAACACTGCCACAGATGGGGCAGCCACAGCTTCTCTGGGCACCCTGTGCCAGCGCCTCAGCACCCTCACAGGGAACAGCTTCTGCCTCAGAGCTCATCTCAGTCTCCCCTCTGGCAGGTTAAAGCCATTCCCTTGTCCTGTCCCTACATCCCTTGTCCAAAGCCCCTCTCCAGGTTTCCTGCAGCCCCTTTAGGCACTGGAGCTGCTCTCAGGTCTCCCCTTCAGGAGCCTTCTCTTCTCCAGGCTGCCCCAGCCCAGCTCTCTCAGCCTGGCTCCAGAGCAGAGCTGCTCCAGCCCTTGCAGCATCTCCATGGCCTCCTCTGGCCTCGCTCCCGCAACTCCACGTCCCTCTTGTGCTGCTGCCCCAGAGCTGGATCAGGGCTGCAGGGGGGGTCTCATGGGAGCACAGCAGAGGGGCAGGATCCCCTCCCTGAGCTGCTGCTCACTCTCTGGGGATGCAGCCCAGCACACGGTGGGGGGGTTCTTCCTTGATTATCCCAGCAGGACATCTCTTCATCTGCCCTGAGGGTTTAGACTTGAGGAAACCACCACATACAGAAGGGAGGGTGTGAATGCTCTTTACTGCACACAGGTCACTTGGGTGCATTGTACTGTGAGTTCTTCGGATAGCAACCTAAGTGCTAGTTTGGGTTTGGTCACATTCCTTGTCCCAGGGAGTGATGTGCACCGGTTATTCTGTGGTGGTGGCTTCCCACCGAGGCGGGTGCAGGATCACAGCATCCCAGGCTGGAAGGGACCTCAGGGATCACCAGATCCAACCTCCTCCTCTGACCTCCTCTCTCCTTGCAGGCCCCCGAGGATCTCGCAGCCAGAAGACACCAGGCAGCCCAACAATGTGATTAGGCAACCCCTGGGTCCTGACGGCTCCCAAGGCTTCAAGCAGCGCAGATAGAGGCGGGCAGGAGGGAGATGCTGCTGCGGGAGGCAGCACCCGCTGCCTGCGTCGGACTTGAGCAAAGGGAACTCCCCGGGTTCTTTGCACTGTGATCCCCTTTGCTCTGCCCACTGTGACCTTCATCCCCACGCACTGTGACCTCCCCTCGCCACCCACTGTGACCGACGGACGGCGAAGGGCTGTCCCCACGTGGCCGGGACGACAAGGGGGGGGGTTAAAGGACTCGGGTGGGTGCAGGGAGCTGCGGGCACGGTGCTTGGGCTGCAGCTAGCGCCAGCAATAGCGTTTGTCGTCCTCGTCACCCGGGATTTAAGGAAGCAAAGCCCTGGGAATGCTCCCCAGATGCACGTGTTGTCCTCATCACCTTAGGAGCGAGTGCTGGTTCAGAGGATCTCTCTTTATTTCATGTCCTCTTTACTGTCTGTATGGCAGAGCAGCGGAGCGCATGGGATGGGTTTGAGCTCTTGGGGTTCATTGTGAGAGGGAGTTAAGCTTCCAACAAGGAATTTCAATGGATTGCTGCAGCTTTCCCCAGCTCGCCTTTGGCAGCTGCTTGCTTCTCCTTCTCCATTTCCACTTCTGCCAAGCACAGGGGGTGCAGGCTCCAGATTCCCATCTTTGGGATCCATCAGAGCCCGATGACCGCGTTCACATCCTGCTCCTGGTAGAGCTTGGCTGGTGTTTTCTGCTGGCTTTGAGGAAAAGCTTCAAATCATCTTCTTTTTTGGTTGTTTTTTTGGCTTTCTTTTTGTATTTGGGGAGAAGGGAGCGTGTCCCCATCCCAGGAAGACACTTCCCACCTGGCTGAGAGCGCCAGGAGGTGAAGAATTAGGAATCCATTGCACGGAGGAGAAGGTGCTGCTCTGATCCGTGGAATGGGGCTCGTTGTGTGGCCAGGGAGTGGGATGTCCCATGGCTCTGACTCTGTGTGTCACCGATGGTCACGGTACGAGCTGCGTTTCCCTCCTGGAATCGGAGACATCAGGGAAGAAACCCAGCGATGGATAAAGTCTGGATGATTCCCGCCATCGTACTGGCGGCTGCTGGGAAGCGATATTCCTCCTCCAGCTCCCAGGAAGAGGACAGGGAGGCTGGTGATGGTGAAAACGTGGATGCTCCCCCCTGGATGAAGCTGACCTACCTTGAGATTGAGGGATTAGATGAACACTAAATGCTCATCCTGGAGGGGACGGGACCTGGAAAACCATTGCTGGTTCTGGGCGCATGGTTGTGCCGCTTCGTGCTCAGTAGGTTCAGGGGTAAAGGAGTGAATCCGGGTGTCCTCCACGCGCAGGGAAGTGCCTGGGCACCAACAGACGTGTTAAACCCACCCCCAAACAGTCAAATAAACCTACCTGTGTCTCAGTGAACCCGTTAGAGCATTAATGGGCTCATTAAAGCACTGAGGATGGTGGTGAGGGGGTGTTGGGCCGGGATCCCCTGGGTATCCCCATGTTTTGGGGGGGGGGGGTGTCCTAATCTTTATCCCCTCCCTATGTCAGGCTGAGGCCTTGAGGGGAGCAGGAGAGGGGAAAGACATCAGCAATAACCGCAGTCACCGCGCCTTTCCTTAATGATTACCCAAAATAGCTTTGAATAGCCCCAAATCCAGTGGGGTTTGGTGTAGCTGATCAGTGTTAAAGTCTCTGCCTCTGGAATGTCCCATCTCCGGCACTGACCCCCCCCCCCGTAAGCTCCATCACCAGAATCTCCGTTTCCAGCACCCAAACCTCCCATCTCGGCACTGAAATCTCCATCTCCAGCACCAAAACCTTCTTTTCCAGCACCGATCTCTCCCGGCTCCTCCATCCCGGTGACCAGGAGCCAGCCGGCCCGCGGGCAGGGCTCGGCGGCGTTCCTGCGGGAAGCCCCTTCATCCCGGGAATGCTGAGGATGACCACGGTACCACGTGTGTTTTCACCCCTTCCCCCCCAAAAAAACCGTGCGCCGTGAAGAAAATGTTTTATAAAGTTGTATTTTAAATAAATGTCTTTAAACTTTTAACGACAAAATCCGCTTGGTTCTGCTTTATCCACCCCCATTCCAAAGGGACTGCTGCAGGAGGGGGGGGTTGGTGATGGATAAGCTCCCGGTGTGAGCAGGGCCTTAAAAATCCCTTGGGAAGGTAAAAAACAGGGAGGTTTTTGGTCATTGTGCTGGTATGAAGCTAAAAAGGTGGAATTTTGTCCCATTTTGGGGCTCGCTGAGGAGGGGGAAGGGGCAGCGCTCAGAGGGAAGATGTGGTTTGCAGAGCTGGGGTGAGCTGTGCCCATGCAGCCTCCCACAATGGAGGGGGGAAAAGGGATATTTAATGAAGTCATTTTAATTAATGTAATTAATATCATGTTATTGATGTTGTTGCCATGTGCTGACCTCCCTGCTTGGGTGCTGTGCTGGATAACCCTTGGAGGAGGCGGGTGGGGGTTATTGGGTGCCTCTGGCTGCATTGGGGTGTGCTGGCAGCTCCCACCGGTCCTGACTCCCTTTTAAGTCTTATTAATGGTTATTAATTAATATTCTTATTAATTAATTATTCTTATTAATGGTGTAACTCTTATTTTTAATGTCCTTTAACGATGAAACCAGTTTAAAACGTGTCTCAGTAACGGGGGGACAGGCTGGTTCCCAGTCCCCCCCAGCCCCTTGCAGTGCACCCTCCCATCCGCCAGGGGGCGCGGCGGCGGCTGCGAGTGCTGAAGCCCCTCCTTCCACCCCACCCGCTGCAGCAGGGCGGTACCATGGAGGCGGCGGGGCAGAGCGGCGCCGCGATGGCGGCGGCGGCGGAGGGGTACGAGGCGGTGCTGTGTGTGAAGCCGGCTGTGCGCGTCTACCGCCTGCCGCCGCGGGCCTCCAACCGCGGGTACAGGTGGGGCTCCGCTGTCCGTACAGCCCCGTCCGCTGCTCCGGGCCCCACAGAGGGTCCCGTGGCGTCCTCCCTGCGCGGGGGGCTGCGGGGGGCTTGGGAGCTGCCCCTCATCCCTGCGCCGTACCCCTCGTACTCCATCCCTGCCCCTGAGGGGCAAACAGGGCCCTGCACCCCCAAGAAGCGGCTTTCTTGCTGCGGAAAGGGAAGCGAAACCTTCTGCTCGGTCCCTGCCGTCTGTTTATGTGGGGGTGCAGCCGTTTGGGGTGAGACGGGAGGTGTCAGGAGGAAGTTCCCGCTTCCATAGGCAGGGGGGTCTCTTGGTGCTGTCGCTGAAGCAGATGCCCATGGGGATGTTACAGTAGGTCTGGATGTGCCCTTTCCTCATCCTCCAGGGCTGCGGAGTGGCAGCTGGAGCAGCCGGCGTGGAGCGGCAGGATGCGGGTCACAGCCAGGGGCAGCGTCGCCTTCATCAAGCTGGAGGATAAGACCACGGGTAAGGAGGGGAGAAGGGGACGGATCCATCAGATCCCTTCTCAGCGCGGCTGCTGCACGGGGATGTGTCCAGAGGAGGCCATGGGGATGCTGCGAGGGCTGGAGCAGCTCTGTTCTGGAGCCAGGCTGAGAGAGCTGGGCTGGGGCAGCCTGGAGAAGAGAAGGCTCCTGAAGGGGAGACCTGGGAGCAGCTCCAGTGCCTAAAGGGGCTGCAGGAAACCTGGAGAGGGGCTTTGGACAAGGGATGGAGGGACAGGACAAGGGAATGGCTTTAACCTGCCAGAGGGGAGACTGAGATGAGCTCTTAGGCAGAAGCTGTTCCCTGTGAGGGTGCTGAGGCGCTGGCACAGGGTGCCCAGAGAAGCTGTGGCTGCCCCATCCCTGGCAGTGTTCAAGGCCAGGTTGGACACAGGGGTTGGAGCAAGCTGCTCCAGTGGAAGGTGTCCCTGCCTGTGGCAGGGGTTGGAGCTGGAGGAGCTTCAAGGTCCTTTCCCACCCAAACCATTCCATGGTTCTGTGGTTTTTCCAGGAGAGCTTTTTGCCCAGGCACCAGTGGAGCAGTTCCCCGGCATCGCTGTGGAGAGTGTGACAGACTCCAGCAGATACTTTGTCATCCGGGTTGAAGATGGGAACGGTACGTCTTGATCCATGGGGCATTGGGGGAGTCACCTCAGAGCGTCCTCACTGCCCTCACTGCTCTGGTTTGTGAGGATTTCTTGCTTTCAAGTGCTAAATATTCCCGGCATCCAGTGGCAGAGGGATGAGCTCTCTCACTCCCATGGCTCAGTCACGCTCTGGCCTGCACCAGGAACTAAAATCAACTTGATCTTGTTGCATTGGGTTAGCATGAGGACGCGGGATCATTATCCTGATGCCTTCCTCTGCTTTCAGTCACTTATGGGAATGTAACAGCGGTTTTACTCACCCTGCCTCAGCACCCTCACAGGGAACAGCTTCTGCCTAAGAGCTCATCTCAGTCTCCCCTCTGGCAGGTTAAAGCCATTCCCCTTGTCCTGTCCCTCCATCCCTTGTCCAAAGCCCCTCTCCAGGTTTCCTGCAGCCCTTTTAGGCACTGGAGCTGCTCTAAGGTCTCCCCTTAAGGAGCCTTCTCTCCTCCTGTACCTACAACCAGCAAACAGAAGGTGTTCCCAGTCCTATATCTCAGCCTCCATGGGCCCAGCTCCTGCTGGAGAAGGCGTCGGGCACGATGGGCTGTCCTCTGGTGCTTTGCAATTCCAACCTTTCCCATCCCTCCTTCCCAGGCCGCCGTGCTTTCATCGGAGTTGGCTTTGTCGACCGAGGGGATGCTTTTGACTTCAACGTTGCTCTCCAGGACCACTTTAAGTGAGTTTGTGCCTCTCCCTGTGTCTTCTCAGCTCCATTTGTGTGTCGGATGTTCACCAGAAGTGGTGGAGAGGAAGTGGGAGGCACACTTGAGCAGTGTGAGGAGGTGGAAACCCGTTTCCCTCTGCAGCTCTCCTTCTCTCAGATGTTGCCCACTCTGCATTAGCAGGGTCCCAAACTGAGCTTCCCAGTCCAAAACTGAGCAACTTCCTTAATTCCTTTCCTTCTTTTCTCGTGCCACCTGGAAGGGGCTGCTCCTGCAGGACTGGGATGCTGCTGCATGCGGATGCATTGCTGCTGCATGCGGATGCATTGCTGCTGCATGCGGATGCATTGCTGCTGCATGCGGATGCATTGCTGCTGCATGCGGATGCATTGCGCCAGCATGGAAGGTGGCAGCTCCCATCCAGCACCTCTGAAGCGCTGCTGCCAGGCAGAGGGGGGATGATCTTGGCCTGGATTGATCCGGGAGAGCCTCAGGCTGGTTCCTGACATCTCCTTTCCTGCTCCTCTGGTTGCTGCAGGTGGGTGAAGCAGCAGAGTGAGCTGGCCAAGCAGGCTGAGAACCCCGAGCAAGGCCCCAAACTGGATCTGAGCTTCAAGGAGGGACAAACCATCAAACTCAACATTGCGGTGAGGAGCTCTTCCAGCTCAATCCCACCTTTCCCTTGGGTGGAACAAGAGGAAGCAGCAGCTTGTCCCCAGAATCGCTGCGCGGAGCCCTTCACGGTAACGCTGCAGGCAGGGATTTGGTTGTGTTATGGTTCCCAGTTCCAAAGCTGGGTCTGTGGGTTCATGGTGGTGATTTGAGGGTAAACCCGTCCTTGGTCTGACCCCTTTTGCAGTGGGACATTGCTGCAGAGTAGGATTTTTCCTCCAGGATAAAGGGGTTTGGCTTTGGGACGCTGTGGCTGGGGGGAATCGCACTCTGGCTCCCGACTTAAACCCAAATTTGCCTCTTTTCTCTCAGAACATGAAGAAAAAAGAAGGAGCAAGCGGCACCACCAGAGCCCGGCCCATGGCTCCTGCGGGCCTGAGCCTGCTGCCACCACCTCCTGGAGGAAAGCTTCCTTCCGGAGAGCGCCCATCTTCACTCTCCAATCCTACCCAGCTGCCACGCACCCCCATCACAGGTCCGTGCTCACGCAGCGGTGGCTGTAAAGCCCTTTAGGCTCTGTTTTATCCATCAAAATGGGGGAAACAGTGGGGAATTTGGGAGTAAGAGTGGGAAATAACCCCTGGTGTTTGTTTTCTCTTTTCCTGACTTCCCTGGTGCCAACAGACTCCCTCTTGTCCTGGCCACAGCCGACTGCTGCTCCCTCTGCCACCACCAGTGATGTGTGGGGAGATTTTGCCACAGCTTCAGGGTGAGGCCGTGTGGGGTTTGGTTCCTGCTCATTTCCCTGGATGTGGGGTTTGGTTCCTGCTCATTTCCCTGGATGTGGGGTTTGGTTCCTGCTCATTTCCCTGGATGTGGGGTTTGGTTCCTGCTCATTTCCCTGGATGTGGGGTTTGGTTCCTGCTCATTTCCCTGGATGTGGGGTTTGGTTCCTGCTCATTTCCCTGGATGTGGGGTTTGGTTCCTGCTCATTTCCCTGAATGTGGGGTTTGGTTCCTGCTCATTTCCCTGAATGTGGGGTTTGGTTCCTGCTCATTTCCCTGAATGTGGGGTTTGGTTCCTGCTCATTTCCCTGGATAAGCCCCTATGGGGTTTGGTTCCTGCTCGTTTCCCTGGATGTGGGGTTTGGTTCCTGCTCATTTCCCTG
The DNA here is from genome assembly GCA_039720435.1 of Amazona ochrocephala. NCBI lineage: Eukaryota > Metazoa > Chordata > Aves > Psittaciformes > Psittacidae > Amazona > Amazona ochrocephala. Next base: position 3,194,405 of record CM077894.1, on the reverse strand, counting down.
GATAAGCCCATTGTGGGGGGCACAGCTGCACCCAAGCACCCCTTTGGGATTTCAGAACAGCTTTGGCTGTTGCACATCACCTCAGTGCAGCACAGGGCTGTGGGTGCTGCCTTCCTCTTCCTCCCCATCTTCCTCTGGGAAGTTTGGGGTGATCCTGCTGGACCCTCCCTGTGTCCCATGGTCTCTTTTGGCATCTAAAACCTGTTTTTCCCCCTTTTTCTTCTCCAGGTCAGCTTCTACCCAGACAAACACAGGCTGGGTTCAGTTCTGACCCCATCCTCTCAGCTGCTCTTCCCTGCATGGGTGCTGGGATCACTGGGATTCCTTCAGGACCAAAGCAGCAGCTTCAGGACACCCCGTTCCTGCCCTTAAATCCCACCTGGCGTCCAAATCCTGCAGTAAATGCCGGGAAGCAAACACACACGTGCCTTAAAACACCCCACACCGGTGCTCTCTGTCTGGGGGGGCTTTCTGGCCTGGATCGCAGGAAACCTCCCAAAGCTTCTCCATTGGGAAGAACAAGCCATCAGCTTCATCACCTCCCCTTGATAACAAGAGGGGGAGTGAGTGCTCCCAGCGCTGGTTTGTACTGAAGGTTTATGTGCTAGAGCTGCTCCGTGTGTGTTTGGGCTGAAAACCCCTTCCCTCAGCGGGAGCATCCTCCTGGATTCATCTCACCCGCACAATCCCAACCAATGCAACGCTGAGCGTCGCTCTCATCTCTTCCTGAGCGCTTACCTCCACGGTACAGGAGGTGGGGAGCTGGACCTCTGCCTTTCCATGCTGGAATTCCTCCTTTCTTACTGGGGGAGTTTGGTTTTCCCCCTCTCTTTTGGGAAGAGACAGTTTTACCTCTTCAGTTTATGAAGGACGGGACGTTGTTGGTCTCTTTGACAGAGCTGGGCTTGAGATTCCTCTTTACACAAATAAATATTTTCTTACCTATTTCTATGCTGCTTTTTTGGTGTCCAAAATCCTGCTCCTGTCTCATTTTTCCCAGTGTTTTGGGTTTTTATGGATTCCTTTCCCAACTGGATGATGGTTTCAGAGCCTCGCTGCACTTGGCACCAAGGTGAGGGATTAATGCTTCCAAACGCTTTTGGTGCCCAAGAGGAATGTTGTTCTCCCCTCGGAGGGGCTGGGATGTGGTTTTGTGGTTCCCCCTCCTTCCTGGTGTCGAGGAGACCGTGTTGGACAGCAGAGCACAACACACGCTCGTTGCTTAGCTGTGGCTTTATCGTTGGGAAAGACTCCAGGAGAGGAAGGTAAGGAAAGAAATGGGGGGGAAAAGGAGGGTTTTGGCATCCCCAACATCTGGGGGAGCTTCGAGGCAGGGACCTGAAATGCCATAAACCCCCTCCATTCGCCCTGACCCCCTCCCTGTGCATCTCCAGTTCTCTGGATGCTTCCCAAAGCCTTCGGGGCAGCGATGGGCTGTGGGTCAGAGCTGGGATTTAAGGAGTAGGGATGCTCCAGCCCACGGTGTGGGGGATTTGGAGCTCGGGTTGGGGGTTTTCCCACAGCTTTTCTGCCGGATGGGGGCATAAAGCCCTCAATTCCCCCGGGGGGGGGGGGGTAAATTTACTGCCCCGGGTTGGCTGCTGGGGTGGGAGGGGGACACAGACATCCCAAGGGGACTTTTACTGCATCCTGGCCTCATAGCAACCCTGTATGCTCCTCCCCGGAGCTTTTCCTGCCCGAGCAACCCCCGGGGCTTTAATGAGCTTAATGAGAGCCAGGGCTTAAGGAAAGGGCTCTCTCCAAGGAGCTCCTTTCCCGGTGGGAGCCAGCACCATCCTGCTGGGGGGGGGACAGCACCGCAGCGTAAGCCCGTTTCCACTCATTTTGGGCACGGGGATTGGTGGGGTTTAGTGGTTTATATCAGTTCGATCGTTCTCCTCTTGCTAAGAGCCCCCCTGGCTGGGTTTTAGTGACCCATCCCTGTGGATGGGGGGATTGGTGGTGGTGGATGTTGAAGCGACCCATTGGGAGGCATTGGGACCCCTGAGGCAGCCAGGAAGAGGAGGGTCCCCGCTGCCGCCGTCACACAGGGAAGGGGAAGGCAAAAGGCCGGGATTTCGGGCTAATCCCGAGCACGCATCCGCTTTCCTCTCGCAGACACAGAGCCCCAAAAGCTCCCGGGAAAGGGGTTTTGGAGCAAGGAGCCTGCAACGAAGGGGTGCCAGGGGCTCGGTGGACACCCATAGGGAGCCCATGAGCGATCCGGAGGCTGCGGTCGAGGTGGGGTCCCCACATTGCCCCTTCCTGGTCCCTTCCATAGCGGGAGGTGGCGGCTGCTCTCGCGGGAGCCGCGGCAGAGGGGGCGGATCGGGTCGGGGGGGGTGCAGGAAGCACTCGGGCAGTGGGGTTTTGCCCCTGCAAATGGGTTTGGGGGGGGAACGGGAGCTCGGAGCCGGCTCCATCGCTGCGGCTGCAGTCGGGGCGGGTTTGGGATGGCAACGGGGGGGATGCAGCGCCCCAGGGCTCACGGACACGGATCCACTGATTCCGGGGGTGCAGCTGCAAAGCCGAAGTGGTTTTGGGATCACGACCCCGTGTTTGCCATCGTTTCGTGATCAGAACTGCGACTTCGCAGTGGTTTTGTGGCTGCAGCTCGAAGTTTGCAGCGGGTTTATGCTCAGAAATGCGAATTTGCAGCAGTTTTGTGGCTGCAGCTGCAAACCTGCAGTGGTTCTGTGGTCGCACACACAAACCTGCCCCCCTCGTGTGATTGCAGCTGCAGATCCACAGTGGGTTTATGAGCACAAGCGCCCAATGGCCTCACAACTGCCTCCCATTGCATGTTAGGGCGCAGCTGGATGGGGGGGGGAAGTGCTTCTCGTGGGCTCAGCCCATGCATGGGGCAGGCTCAGCTCAGCCCCTTCCTCCCTGATGGCTCCATGGCGGAGCTGGGTCCGTGTCCCGCTGCTCCCGGAGCTGCCCTGAGCCCCGTCCCGGTCCCGCAGCGGGGGCCATGTCCTCGCTGCTGTCCTTCCAGGAGGAGAACCGCATCCTGCAGCAGGAGCTGTCCCGTGTCGAGGACCTGCTGGCCCAGAGCCGGGCCGAGCGCGATGAGCTGGCCATTAAGTACAACGCCATCAGCGAGCGGGTGAGTGCCAATAGCCCCAAACCACCCTTTTAAACCCCAAAACTCACAGCGATCCAGGCTCAAATCTTGGCATTCCCCATGCCGGGAGCTGGAGGTGCTGTGGCATCAATGGGAATTTCAGAGCCAGCTTGTCCAGGCCTGTCCTAGCTTGCCAGGGCTTGTCCTGTGGGATGCACAAAGCATCCTCATCCCCGTTTTGTTTTCAGGGAGCAGGACCCCCTGCCATGGGCATCCTTCACATCCCTTCACCATGGAAACGAGGGGGTTCAAAAGGGCTTTAGGCAGTGGCCAGATGCTGAACGTGGCTCCTGGGGAGACCGGAATTGGGGCCCTGCCAGGATTTGGGGGGGGCAGCCCCTCTGTTTGTTATACCCCAAAGACTAGGATTGCACTCCAAAGTGAATCACTGTGGCTGTGCCCGCGGGTCCTTTATCCCGGTGCAAACCATGGTGGGACTTTGCTGAACCCCCAGCTTCAAAATTGGGGTGTTTTTGGAAGCACCCCCAAAATTTCCTGTTCCTTTCCTCCGTGTGTGTGCAAAAGGGGGGGATGCAGAATTTGGGGGGGTGTCTTAGTTTGTATAGGATACCCTGAAGCGATAGCTTGGTCTGGCCGCGAGTGAAACCGGAGGATGCTCAGAGGGGGTTTAACATCCCCATGGACTCAGGGGTCTCCTGGCATCGATCCTCTCCCCCATCCCAGCTGGAGCAAACGCTGCGGCTGGAGGCAGGCGAGCGGGATCCATCGGAGAGCCGGAGCCTGGCGCAGCACAACATCGAGCTGCGGCGCCTGCTGGAGGAGGAGCAAGCCGCCTACAAGCGCAAGCTGCAGGCGTACCAGGAGGGCCAGCAGCGCCAGGCCCAGCTGGTGCAGAAGCTCCAAGCCAAGGTAATCCCTTCCCGGGGGACACGGGGATGTGTTGGGGCCCCCGTCTCGGTGCCGCCCTCCCCATTGCCTCCATTCAGGTGCTGCAGTATAAGAAGAAATGCGGTGAAGTGGAGCAGCAGCTGCTGGAGAAGGCGACGGAGCTGGAGCAGGAGAGGCTGACGGTGAGGGATGGGTTGTGGGGTCCTCTGCCTTGAACCCCCCCAAACTGGGGTGATGCTGAGGAGGTGCTGCCCCTGCAGAGCCAGCTGGATGTGAGCAGCGGGCAGCCGGAGGAGGAGGGCAGCAACGAGCTGGAGAACGCCCTGATCCGGCTGGAAGAGGAGCAGCAGAGGTGGGGGGGGGGGTGTCCCCGAGGAGCTGTGGGACCCCCTTGGGGCGATGCTTTGAATGCCCCCCCACACACACGCCAGGAGCAGCAGCCTGGTGCAGGTGAACTCGATGCTGCGGGAGCAGCTGGAACAAGCCAACGTGGCCAACGCGGCGCTGAGCGAGGACATCCGCAAGCTGACGGCCGACTGGGCACGGGCACGGGATGAGCTGGAGCAGCGGGAGGCGGAGTGGAGGCGCGAGGAGGAGGTTTGGGGGGAGAGGGATGTGGGGATGTGGCATGGAAAGGGAGGTGGGGAGGGGGGTGCAGGACCGCTGGGAAGGATGCGGGGTCGTTGGGGTTGTTGCATGGAGAATAGTTTGGGAGTGCAGGAGATGTGGTGAGTGATGGGAAGGGGATGCAGGGCACAGGGGTGTAGGGATGTGGCGTGGAAAGGGATGTGGGACCACCAGGAGGGATGCAGGACCATGGGGGATGTTGCATGGAGAAGAATTTGGGAATGCAGACGATGTGCCATGTGATGCGAGGGGGATGAGTCCCCCAACCCTTGCCTTGCAGGGCAGAAGGGAGTTGGGATGGGGTTTATAGAGCACCATGGGGATAATGGTTGTGGCCACGGGGGGTGTTGCAGGAAGATTTAGGGACCAAAAGGAAGAGGGATGTGGGGCCAGGGCAGGTGGGGATGCTCCACCGAGGTGGCTGCATGGGGAGGGACCCCACCACCGTGGCCAGCACCAACGCACTGCACCCCATAACAGACCTTCAACACCTACTTCAGCAATGAGCACAGCCGGCTCCTGACGCTCTGGAGGCAGGTGGTGGCCTTCAGGAGGCTCTTCGGGGAGGTGAAAGCCACCACGGAGCGGTCAGTGGGGCGCTCGGGGAGGGCTCACGGGGATCCCTGGGGATGCGCCGGGATCCCGGGTCCCATCCTGCGCCTCCCCGCACAGGGACCTGGCGGAGCTGAGCCACGAGGCATCGCGGGCGGGCAGGGCTGCCCACGCCGCCTGCCTGCACCTCGCTGCCAACCTGCGCCTGGCCGAGAGCCAGGCGGGAGCGGCGCGGGAGCAGCAGGAGCTGCGGCTGGAGCAGCTGCGGGAGCAGCTGGCGGCGCGGGCGCGGGATGCGGAGCTGGAGAGAGCGGCCCTGGGAGCCAGGTACGAGGGCTCTGGGACACGGGGGGATGCTGGGGGGGTCCCGGTGCTGTCACATGTCCCGGCGCTGCCCCATTTCCTGGTGCTGCCCCATGTCCCGGTGCTGCCCCATGCCCCGGTGCAGGCTGTCGGAGCAGGCGTTGGCTCTGGAGAGGCTGCGGGAGGAGAGTGCGGAGAAGGAGCGAGAGGTGGAAGCGCTGAAGCTGCAGCTGCAGAGCCTGGTGAGTGCTGGGGTGAGTGTGGGAAGGGGGGTGCAGGGATGCGCTGGGCAGGGAGTGCCGGTGCGGTGTGTGATGTGCAGTGGGGCAGGGTGCGTGTGGAGCCAGGCTGAGAGCTGGGCTGGGGCAGCCTGGAGAAGAGAAGGCTCCTGAAGGGGAGACCTGAGAGCAGCTCCAGTGCCTAAAGGGGCTGCAGGAAACCTGGAGAGGGGCTTTGGACAAGGGATGGAGGGACAGGCCAAGGGAATGGCTTTAACCTGCCAGAGGGGAGACTGAGATGAGCTCTTAGGCAGAAGCTGTTCCCTGTGAGGGTGCTGAGGCGCTGGCACAGGGTGCCCAGAGAAGCTGTGGCTGCCCCATCCCTGGCAGTGTTCAAGGCCAGGTTGGACACAGGGGCTTGGAGCAAGCTGCTCTAGTGGAAGGTGTCCCTGCCCGTGGCAGGGGTTGGAGCTGGAGGAGCTTTAAGGTGCCTTCAACCCAAACCAGGCTGGGATTCCATGATTCTGGAGCACCCTGCATGCTGCACACCATGGTGTGATGTATGCTGGGGCACACCAGTGCACACTGAGCCATGATGCACGCTGCGGATGATGCATGCTGCAGCCAGGGCACGGTGCATGCCCGAGTGCAGTGCAGGGGGGGTACCACACGCTGCAGGTCAGGGTGCGATGCGTGCCAGGGCAATGCACGGTGCGTGCCTGTGATGCAGGGGGGGTTTGCAGGAGGCTGCTCGTGCCCAGGATCCGTCTCCAGCAGAGGTGGAATCGCTGCGCTCGGAGGTGGAGCTGCTCCAACAGACACTGCAGGATGTCACCCAGGTGATGGGGACACCCCAGCCCCCCCCGGCCTTGGTTTCCCCCCTCCTTGCCTCAGTTCCCCCCTGGTGCCACGGGGGGGTTTCTCCTCTCTCCCTCAGGCTGTGCTGTCGGATGACCCTGAGCAGCCCCCGCTGTCCCCGCTGTGTCCCCCCACGTCCCCTCACCGCAGCCTCTCGCCCAGCGCCACTGCTGCTGCCGTACACGCTGCCCTGTGCCGCCGCCAGCTCCAGCTGCAGGTGAGCAGGGGGGGCTGCAGGAGGAGGATGATGATGTCCTGGACAGGCTGGGGAGGTGGGACCATGTGGACCTCATGGAGATCAGTAAGGCCAAGTGCAAGGTCCTGACCCTGTTTGGGGCAATCGCGGCACAAACACAGGATGGGGGAGATGGGATGGAGCAGCCCTGAGAAGGGCTTGGGGGTGTTGGTCAATGAGAAGCTCCCCATGACCCGGCTTCAGTGTGCGCTTGAGCCCAGAACCCCCCTGTGCTGGGCTGCACCCCCAGAGCGTGAGCAGCAGCTCAGGGAGGGGATCCTGCCCCTCTGCTGCGCGATGGGGAGACCCCCCCTGCAGCCCTGATCCAGCTCTGGGGCAGCAGCACAAGAGGGACGTGGAGCTGTTGGAGCGAGGCCAGAGGAGGCCATGGAGATGCTGCGAGGGCTGGAGCAGCTCTGCTCTGGAGCCAGGCTGAGAGAGCTGGGCTGGGGCAGCCTGGACAAGAGAAGGCTCCTGAAGGGGAGACCTGAGAGCAGCTCCAGTGCCTAAAGGGGCTGCAGGAAACCTGGAGAGGGCTTTGGACAAGGGATGTAGGGACAGGACAAGGGAATGGCTTTAACCTGCCAGAGGGGAGACTGAGATGAGCTCTTAGGCAGAAGCTGTTCCCTATGAGGGTGCTGAGGTGCTGGCCCAGGGTGCCCAGAGAAGCTGTGGCTGCCCCGTCCCTGGCAGTGTTCAAGGCCAGGTTGGACACAGGGGCTTGGAGCCTTCCAACTCAAACCAGTCTGTGACTCTGTGATTCTGTGTCGATGATGATGATGGTGATGATGATGATGATGATGATGCTCACCCCTCTTTCCCCCATCCAGGATGCTCGGGGCCAGGCAGATGCCAGCCGGGAGTTGGCTGGGAGGCTGCGACAGGAGCTGGGGGACAGCGAGAGGCGCGTGGGGACGCTGCAGCGGCAGGTGGAGCAGCTCAGTGCTGAGGCCGAGGTCCTGCGCAGGTACCTGCTGTCTGCCCATCCATCCCTGTATCTGACCATCCCTGTGCATCCGCCCCCCTGCACCCTGCCAGGATGTCCATCATGCGTCCATCCACACATCTCTACCTACACATTCATATGTCTGTCTGTCCCTGTGCATCCTCTCTTGTCCCTGTATCCATCCATCTCTACACATTTTTATCTGTCCATTTGTCCCTGTGCATCCTGCCCTGTGTGATCCACCCCCCCACTCACCCCCCCACTCACCCCCCCACTCACCCCCCCACTCACCCCCCCACTCACCCCCCCACTCACCCATCCATCCATCCATCCATCCATCCATCCATCCATCCGTTCTCCGTCATCCATCCATCCATCCATCCACCCCCCCATCCATCCATCCATCCACCCATCATGCATCCATCCATCCGTCCGTCCATCCATCATCCACCCATCCATCCATCCATCCATCCATCCATCCATCCATCCATCCATCATCCATCCATCCATCCATCATCCATCCATCCATCCATCCATCCGTCCATCCATCCTTCCATCCTTCCATCCTTCCTTCCATCCATCATCCATCATCCATCCACCCATCCATCCACCCACCCACCCACCCACCCACCCATCCATCCATCCCTCCATCCATCCATCATCCATCCATCCATCCATCCATCCATCCATCCTCCATCCTCCATCCTCCATCCATCCATCCATCCATCCATCCATCCATCCATCCATCCATCCATCCTCCATCCTCCATCCTCCATCCATCCATCCATCCATCCATCCATCCATCCATCCATCCTCCATCCATCCATCCATCCATCCATCCTCCATCCATCCATCCATCCACCCATCCTCCATCCTCCATCCATCCATCCATCCATCCATCCATCCATCCTCCATCCATCCATCCATCCACCCATCCTCCATCCTCCATCCATCCATCCATCCATCCATCCATCCATCCTCCATCCATCCATCCATCCACCCATCCTCCCTCCCTCCCACCCACCCATCCCCACACGTTTATCTCTGCACATCTGTGCCTCTCTCCCCATTCTCTCCCGCACTTCCCTCCATCCTGGCACACCGGGCACCAGCCCATCCACCCCCCGCCGTGTCCGTCCATCCACCCCCGTGTCCGTGTGTCGGGCAGGGAGCGGCAGCGCGCGGAGGAGGCGCTGGCGGGGGAGCAGCAGCGCGCGGGGGCCCTGCAGCAGGAGCGGGCGCAGCTGCAGCGCCGGGGCGAGGGGCTGGAGGATGCCCGGGACGAGGCCGCCCGCGCCGCAGAGACTGCCCGGGGGCAGCTGGAGCACAGGTACGGGGACATGGGGACACGCACGGGGGTGCTGCAGCCTGCGCTGGCCTGGGTGCTGCAGAACTGCAGTGGGTGTTGCAACCTCCTACCCCCCAAAGGTGAGTGCTGCCACCCCTGCAATGGCTGCTGCAACCCCCTGCGCAGATGGGTGCTGCAATAGTGGATGCTGCAGCCCCTGTCCTGGGTGGGTGCTGCAATAGTGGGGGGTGCTGTAACCCCTGTCCTGAGTGGGTGCTGCAATAGTGGGTGCTGTATAATAGTGGGTGCTGCAATAGCGGGTGCTGTCCTGGGTGGGTGCTGCAATAGTGGGTGCTGTATAATAGTGGGTGCTGCACCCCCTGTCCTGGGTGGGTGCTGCAATAGTGGGTGCTGTATAATAGTGGGTGCTGCACCCCCTGTCCTGGGCGGGTGCTGCAGTGGCGGGTGCGGGTGCCCAGTGTGTGCTGTGTCCCTGCCTTGCCGCGGGTGCCGCAGCCGGCAGCAGCTGGAGGAGATGGAAGCGCAGCGCGCGGCGGCGCAGCGGGAGCTGCTGGAGGCGCGGGAGGCGCTGAGCCGGGCGGCGCTGGAGGCCGAGGTGGCGCGGGGCGAGCGGGAGGCGCTGGCTGAGGCGCTGAGCAAGGTGGGTCCCTGTGACACCCCCTGTGACCCCCTGCAGCGTGCAGCTGCCATGCAGCGGGTGCACCCCCCATGCATCAGGCTTATTCCTCTCTGCAGTGGGTGCTGCCTTCCCATGCAGCAGGCGCAACCCTGTGCAGTGAGTGCAACCCACGTGCAACAGGCTGATTCCCCCAATGAAGTGGGTGCAGCCCCTAAGCAACAGACTCAACCCATGCAATGAGTGCAACCCGCATGCAACAGGCTTACGCATGCCCCCCCTCCAGTGCAGTGGGTGCAACTCTTAAGCAACAGACTCTGCCCATGCAGCGGGTGCATCCCGCATCTGCAGCGGGTGCAAGCCCCATCTGCAGTAGGTATAACCCTCGTATGCAGCAGGCACAAGCCCTTAGCAACAGGCTCAGCCCATGCAGCAGATACAACCCCTACAGTGGGTGCAGCCCCCCAACAACAGGCTCAGCCCTGCAGCAGGTTCCTCCTCATGCACTGGATGGCTGCACACAGCCCATCAGCTCCGGTCACAATATTGGGCCCAGGGATGGTGCAGGGCACAGGTGGTGGTGCAGAACCCATCAGCTCCAGTCACAGTGTCGGGCACAGGGATGCTGCAGGGCGCTGGTGCCAGTGCAGAGCCCCTCAGCTCCGGTCACAGTGTTGAGCACAGGGGTGCTGTGGGGCACTGGTGGCAGTGCAGAGCCCATCAGCTCTGGTCACAGTGTTGGGCACAGGGATGCTGCAGGGCGCTGGTGCCGGTTCAGAGCCCATCAGCTCTGGTCACAGTGTTGGGCACAGGGGTGCTGTGGGGCACTGGTGCCTGTTCAGAGCCCATCAGCTCTGGTCACAGTGTTGGGCACAGGGATGCTGCAGGGCGCTGGTGCCGGTGCAGAGCCCATCAGCTCCGGTCACAGTGTTGGGCACAGGGATAGTGCAGGGCCCATCAGCTCCGGTCACAGTGTTGGGCACAGGGATGCTGCAGAGCCTATCGGCTCCGGTCACGCTGTTGGGCGCTGGTGCCGGTGCAGAGCCCATCAGCTCCGGTCACGCTGTTGGGCGCTGGTGCCGGTGCAGAGCCCCTCAGCTCCGGTCACAGTGTTGGGCACAGGGATAGTGCAGAGCCCATCAGCTCCGGTCTCTCGGCAGGCGCAGGGCAGCTGCGGGTCGCTGTCAGCAGCGCTGCGGGAGGCGCAGGCGGAGGGCTCCCGTCTGCGGGACGCGCTGGCCAAGACGAGCGAGCTGGCGGCGGGGCTGGCGCGGGACAAGGCGGAGCTGAGCCGGGGCCTGGCGCGGCTGGAGGCGGAGCGGGACAGCGGCAGCGTGCGGGAGCTGCGGCAGGAGCTGGCGCTGGTGCGGGCGCGGCTGGAGCGCGGGCAGCGCGCAGCGGCCCTGGAGCGGCTGCGGCTGCAGCGGGCGCGGAGGGCGGCGGAGGAGCAGCGCTGCGGGGGGCTGCGGGACGAGCTGCGGGCGCTGCGGGACCAGCACCTGCGGCTGCGGCAGCACCTCGGGCAGGTGGGGGGGGCGCTCGGGTGGGCATGGGGGGACTGCGAGGGGTGGGGGGGATGTTGTGGGTGACTGGGGGGGGGGTGAAGGGAGGGACCGGGGTAACACCGGGGCCAACTGGGAGGGATGGGGAGGGCGCAGGGGTAACTGGGAGGATGCGTTGGACAACTGGGATGGTGCAAGGGGTAACTGGGAAGGGTGGGGACTGTGCATGGGGCTTTTGGGAGGGCCTGAGAGGGTGCATGGGCAGCTGGGATGGTTCATGGGACAACTGGGAGGGATGAGGAGGGTGCAAAGGGCAAATGGAAGAGACAGGGAAAGTGCATGGGGCAAGCAGGATGGTGGGCAAGGCAACTGGGAGGGATGGAAATAGCGCATGGGGCAACAGGGAGGGATGGGAAGGGTGCATGGGGCAGCCGGGAGGATGAGGAGAGCAACTGGAAGGGGTGCTGAGGGTGCACAGGGTGACTGGGTGGACACATGGGGTAGCTGCGCCGTTGCTGTGCTGCAGGCGGTGCAGGAGCAGAGCGCGGCGGGCGAGGCGCTGGCACAGGCACGGGCAGAGCAGGAGCGGCTGCGGGGGGACCTGCTGCGGCTGAGCCGGGCCCGCGAGGGGCTGGCCAAGGAGGGAGCCAGCCTGGCCGTGCAGCTCGCTGCTGCCCAGCGCCACGGGCAGGATCGGGCCCAGGAGGCAGCTGGGCTCAGGTGGGTGATGGGCAGGGGGAGGGGTCCTCACATCCCAGAGCCATGCACTGGGCAGCGTTATCGGTGCTGTTCTGGCTCTGGGCAGTGTTATCGGTGCTGTTCTGGCTCTGGGCAATGTTGTTGATGCTGTTCTGGCTCTGGGCAATGTTGTTGATGCTGTTCTGGCTCTGGGCAATGTTGTTGGTGCTGTTCTGGCTCTGGGCAGCGTTATCGGTGCTGTTCTGGCTCTGGGCAGCGTTATCGGTGCTGTTCTGGCTCTGGGCAGCGTTATCGGTGCTGTTCTGGCTCTGGGCAGCATTATTGGTGCTGTTCTGGCTCTGGGCAGCGTTATTGGTGCTGTTCTGGCTCTGGGCAGTGTTATTGGTGCTGTTCTGGCTCTGGGCAGTGTTATTGGTGCTGTTCTGGCTCTGGGCAGTGTTATTGGTGCTGTTCTGGCTCTGGGCAGTGTTATTGCTGCTGTTCTGGCTCTGGGCAATGTTGTTGATGCTGTTCTGGCTCTGGGCAGTGTTATTGGTGCTGTTCTGGCTCTGGGCAGTGTTATTGGTGCTGTTCTGGCTCTGGGCAGTGTTATTGCTGCTGTTCTGGCTCTGGGCAATGTTGTTGATGCTGTTCTGGCTCTGGGCAGTGTTATTGGTGCTGTTCTGGCTCTGGGCAATGTTGTTGATGCTGTTCTGGCTCTGGGCAGTGTTATTGGTGCTGTTCTGGCTCTGGGCAGCGTTATCGGTGCTGTTCTGGCTCTGGGCAGTGTTATTGGTGCTGTTCTGGCTCTGGGCAGTGTTATTGGTGCTGTTCTGGCTCTGGGCAGCGTTATTGGTGCTGTTCTGGCTCTGGGCAGTGTTATTGGTGCTGTTCTGGCTCTGGGCAGTGTTATTGGTGCTGTTCTGGCTCTGGGCAATGTTGTTGATGCTGTTCTGGCTCTGGGCAGCGTTATTGGTGCTGTTCTGACTCTGGGCAGCATTATCGGTGCTGTTCTGGCTCTGGGCAGCATTATCGGTGCTGTTCTGGCTCTGGGCAGTGTTATTGGTGCTGTTCTGGCTCTGGGCAGTGTTATTGGTGCTGTTCTGGCAGGTCAGAGAAGGAGGGGCTGGAGAGCAGCATCTTCCAACTGCAGCAGCAGCTCACCCAGCTTGATGCCCGCAACCAGCAGCTGGAGGCTGAGGGACGGAGCCTGCTTCAGGCCAAGGAGGCGTTGGAGGGTGAGGGGTCCCTGTCCTTATCACATGGTCATCTCCTTCTGTACTTAAACCCCTGCTTCATCTTCCAGATCCCCATCTCCGTCCTCACCTCAATCACTCTCTTCATCCCCACCCTCATCCCTGTCCATCCCCATCTTTATCCTCATCTCCAACACTGTCCCTGTTCATACTTCATCTGTATCCTTGTCCCCACTTTCATCTCCATCCATCTACTGTCTTCCTCCCCATCCACCTCCCATCTTCATCCTCATCCCTCGTCCCCATATTCATACCCATCTCCATCCTCATCTCAGTCCCTATCCTCATCCCCATTCACCCCTATCTTCATCCTTATTTCCAGCCATCCGCATCTTAATCCCAGTCTTCATCTTCATCTCCAATACCATCCGATCTTCATCCTCATCCCCATTTATTCCCCATCTTCATCCTCATCCCTGTCCTTGCCATGTTTATCCTCACCTCCAGTACTCCATCTGTGTTCTCATCCCCACTTTCATCTCCATCCATCCACCCTCTTCGCTGCTGTCCATCCTGCATCTTCACTCTTGTCCATCCCCATCATCATCCTCATCCTCCTCCACCCTCACCCACCTGCAGCAGGGTCATGACAAGCTCCTCTCCACCACCGTGTGTCCCCCTGTGACCCTGCTCCTGTCCCCCCACCCCCGGGATGTCCCCACTGACTCCCCACTGATGGGTGCCCTGCAGCGGAGCTGGGCGCCGCGCGCCTGGAGCGGGAGCAGGAGCTGCAGAGCCGGCGCGAGGCCGTGGCCGCAGCAGAGACCGCGGCGGTGACCGTGGCCCTGCAGCGCGCCCGCGATGGGCACCGCGCTGAGCTGGACCGTCTGCAGCGCGAGAAGGTGGGCGCGGGGGGCGGGGTTTGGGGTGCAGAGCTTGGGGGGATGGGGACTTTTTGGGGTACAGCACTGATTCCTGGGACGTGATGCTGATGTTTGTGGTGTGATGCTGATTTTTGGGGTGCAACGATGATTTTTGGGGTGCAAAGTTGCTGATTTTGGGGGGTGGCTGGTGATTTCGGGGTTCACTGATTTTTGGGGTTTCACTGATGATCTTGGGAAGTTCACTGTTGTCTTGGGTTCACTGTTGGTGTTGGGTTCACTGTTGTCTTGGGTTCACTGTTGGTGTTGGGGGTTCACTGTTGGTTTGGGCTCACTGTTGGTGTTGGGTTCACTGTTGGTTTGGGCTCACTGTTGGTGTTGGGCTCACTGTTGGTGTTGGGGGTTCACTGTTGGTTTGGGTTCACTGTTGGTGTTGGGTTCACTGTTGGTGTTGGGTTCACTGTTGGTTTGGGCTCACTGTTGGTTTGGGCTCACTGTTGGTTTGGGTTCACTGTTGGTTTGGGTTCACTGTTGGTGTTGGGCTCACTGTTGGTTTGGGTTCACTGTTGGTTTGGGTTCACTGTTGGTGTTGGGTTCACTGTTGGTGTTGGGGGTTCACTGTTGGTGTTGGGTTCACTGTTGGTGTTGGGCTCACTGTTGGTGTTGGGCTCACTGTTGGTGTTGGGTTCACTGTTGGTGTTGGGTTCACTGTTGGTGTTGGGGGTTCACTGTTGGTTTGGGCTCACTGTTGGTGTTGGGTTCACTGTTGGTTTGGGCTCACTGTTGGTGTTGGGTTCACTGTTGGTGTTGGGTTCACTGTTGGTTTGGGTTCACTGTTGGTTTGGGTTCACTGTTGGTGTTGGGGGTTCACTGTTGGTTTGGGCTCACTGTTGGTGTTGGGTTCACTGTTGGTTTGGGCTCACTGTTGGTGTTGGGTTCACTGTTGGTTTGGGCTCACTGTTGGTGTTGGGTTCACTGTTGGTTTGGGCTCACTGTTGGTGTTGGGGGTTCACTGTTGGTTTGGGCTCACTGTTGGTGTTGGGTTCACTGTTGGTTTGGGCTCACTGTTGGTGTTGGGCTCACTGTTGGTTTGGGTTCACTGTTGGTTTGGGTTCACTGTTGGTGTTGGGTTCACTGTTGGTGTTGGGTTCGGTGTTGGGTTCACTGTTGGTGTTGGGGGTTCACTGTTGATGTTGGGTTCACTGTTGGTGTTGGGTTCGGTGTTGGGTTCACTGTTGGTGTTGGGCTCACTGTTGGTTTGGGTTCACTGTTGGTGTTGGGCTCACTGTTGGTGTTGGGTTCACTGTTGGTGTTGGGTTCACTGTTGATGTTGGGTTCACTGTTGGTGTTGGGCTCACTGTTGGTGTTGGGTTCGGTGTTGGGTTCACTGTTGGTGTTGGGCTCACTGTTGGTGTTGGGTTCACTGTTGGTTTGGGTTCACTGTTGGTGTTGGGTTCACTGTTGGTGTTGGGTTCAGTGTTGGGTTCACTGTTGGTGTTGGGCTCACTGTTGGTGTTGGGTTCACTGTTGGTTTGGGTTCACTGTTGGTGTTGGGTTCACTGTTGGTTTGGGTTCACTGTTGGTGTTGGGTTCACTGTTGGTGTTGGGCTCAGTGCTGGTTTGGGTTCACTGTTGGTTTGGGCTCACTGTTGGTTTGGGTTCACTGTTCGTTTGGGTTCACTGTTGGTGTTGGGTTCACTGTTGGTTTGGGTTCACTGTTGGTGTTGGGCTCACTGTTGGTGTTGGGTTCACTGTTGGTGTTGGGTTCACTGTTGGTGTTGGGTTCACTGTTGGTGTTGGGTTCACTGTTGGTGTTGGGTTCACTGTTGGTGTTGGGCTCACTGTTGGTGTTGGGTTCACTGTTGGTGTTGGGTTCACTGTTGGTGTTGGGCTCACTGTTGGTGTTGGGCTCACTGTTGGTGTTGGGTTCACTGTTGGTTTGGGCTCACTGTTGGTGTTGGGTTCACTGTTGGTTTGGGCTCACTGTTGGTGTTGGGTTCACTGTTGGTTTGGGCTCACTGTTGGTGTTGGGTTCACTGTTGGTGTTGGGGGTTCACTGTTGGTTTGGGGCTCAGGAGGAGCTGGAAGCCGAGCGGGCCCGCCTCGCGCAGGAGCAGGAGGTGCTGGCAGCCGAGCTGGCATTGACACGGCAGCAGCACGAGAGCGAGAAGCAGCAGGTGGGGGTCCCTGTGTGCCCCCAACCCCAACCCCGCTGTCCCCCGGGGCTGTTCCGTGTCCCCCTGGGGCTGATCCGTGTCCCCGCGGGGCTGATCCGTGTCCCCCCCGGGCTGATCCGTGTCCCCCCCGGGCTGATCCGTGTCCCCTCAGGGCTGATCCGTGTCCCTCACAGGGCTGATCCATGTCCCCCCAGGGTTGATCCGTGTCCCCTCGGGGCTGATCCGTGTCCCCGCGGGGCTGATCCGTGTCCCCCCCGGGCTGATCCGTGTCCCCCCCGGGCTGATCCGTGTCCCCGCGGGGCTGATCCGTGTCCCCGCAGGCACTGGCGCTGCAGGAGGAGGAGAGGACATCGCTGGCCGAGGCGCTGCAGCGGCTGCAGCGGGGCCTGGCTGAGGCCACGGCCGAGCTCGAGCAGCAGCGCCGGGAGGTCTCCAGCCACCAGGAGAAGGAGGAGGTGGGTGTGGGAGGTCCTGGGACCCCCCCCGGGTGGCACAGAGCCCCACGTGGCCCCTTCTGCAGCCCCCCATGCCTGGGTGTGCCCTCTCAGTGCAACCCCCAATGCCTACGCATCCCCTTCCATTGCAACACCCATCACTGGATGCCCCTATGTCCTCCTACTGCCACTCCCCTATGCCTGGGTGTCTTCCATAGCTCCCCCATTATAACCCCCCCATATCTGGGTGTCCCATATACCCCCATCATTGATCGTTGCAACTCCCCTATGGCCCCTGCCATTACACCATTGCTGCAAACCCCCATGCCTGGGTATCCCCCATCCCTGGTCATCCCGCTTATTGCAAACCCCACTTCCTAAGGCTCACCTCCTCCATTCCAAGAACCCCCCACAACTTGCAGCTTCCCCAGCGCCCCCCCATCTTTCAGCCTCTCCATTGCGAGCCCCCCATTTCCCCCTTGCAAGCCCCCTGGCAATGGGGATGCTCAGGTGCGGTACCCGAGCATCCTCATCACTGCACCATCCCCATCGCAGTTCCCCCGGGATCCCAAACAAGTGGGGCGGGGGGGGCTCATTGTCCTGTGACCCCCCCCATGCAGACCCTGGCAGCGGAGCTGCGCACCTTGAAGGCCCAGGCAGAGGAGACAGCAGCGACCCACGAACGGGAGGCAAAAACCCTCCGTGACCAAGTGACAGCAGCAGCCAAGCAGCGGGATGGAGCCCTGCGGGAGGTGACCCCTCCCCCCCGAGCCCCTTCCCACCATCCCAAATATCCCAACCCCTAACGCCCCCCCCCGGTGCAGGCGGAGGATGCGCGGGCGCAGCTGCAGCTGGTGGCGGAGGCGCGGGCCGCGGGGCGGCGGGAGCTGCTGCAGGCGCAGCGGGAGGCGCGGGAGAGCCGGGAAGGTCGGGAAGCGCAGCGGCGGCAGGCGCAGGAAGCGCGCCGGGCGCTGGGGGATGAGGCGAGGGAGAAGGAGGCGCTGCGGAGGTCCAACGAGGAGCTGCGGGCGGCGCTGCGCCGCGCCGAGAGCGAGCGCATCAGGTGAGGGGCGAGGGATGCGCGGGGCAAGGGGTGCTCGAGGGGGGAGATGCCTGAGTCGGGGTGATGTGCAGGACACGGGGATCCCTAAGTTGGGAGATACAGGAGGTGGTGCGATGCTCAGGGTCAGGGCCATGCTTGGGATAGTGCAGTGTTTTGGGTGCTCAGGGTCGGGGTGATGCTCAGGGTTGGGGTGATGTGCAGGGCAAGGGGATCCCTAAGTTGGGAGATACAGGAGGTGGTGCGATGCTCAGGGTCAGGGCCATGCTTGGATAGTGCAGTGTTTTGGGTGCTCAGGGTTGAGGTGATGCTCAGGGTTGGGGTGATGTGCAGGAAAAGGGGGCTGCTCAAGTTGGGGTGATGCTTAGGGTCAGGGTGAGGCTTGGGACAAGGGATACCTAAGTTGGGAGATACAGGAGGTGGTGCAATGCTCAGGGTCCAGGCAGTGCTTGCAGTCGTGCAATGTTCTGGGTGCTCAGGGTTGGGGTGATGGTTGGGACAAGGGTACACCCAAGCTGGGAGATGCAGGGGGTGATGCAGCACCTTGGAGGGTGGTGCTTGTGGTTGGGATTATGCTCAGGGCAAGGGGATGCTCCAGTTAGGAGATGTTTGGGGTGGTGTGTTGCCTTGGAAAGTGATGTCTGGGATTGGGGTAATGCTTGAGACCCAGGGGTGCTCAGGCTGGGAAATCTATGGGTTAGTGCAATGCCTTGGAGAGTGGTGCTCCAGGTCACGGTGATGCTTGGGAACAAGGAGATGGAAATTTGGGCATGGGGAGGGATGCCTAGGGATGGGATGCACTGGAGCAATGTGTTCAGTACAGGTGTTGCTCGAGGTGAGATGCGTTTGGGATGGGGCAGTGATGGGGGGAGTTGGGGGATAGAGGAACCTGGAGAGGGGCTTTGGACAAGGGATGGAGGGACAGGAAAAGAGGAATGGCTTTAACCTGCCAGAGGGGAGACTGAGATGAGCTCTTAGGCAGAAGCTGTTCCCTGTGAGGGTGCTGAGGCGCTGGCACAGGGTGCCCAGAGAAGCTGTGGCTGCCCCATCCCTGGCAGTGTTCAAGGCCAGGTTGGACACAGGGGCTTGGAGCAAGCTGCTCCAGTGGAAGGTGTCCCTGCCCATGGCAGGGGTTGGAGCTGGAGGAGCTTTAAGGTCCCTTCAACCCAAACCAGGCCGGGATTCTGTGTTCAGGGTGGCAGCGCTCAGGGTGGAGGCTGCCCTGATACGGTGATAGCTGGGAAGGAGTATCCAGCCCAGAGGGATGCTGAGGACGGGGATGGCTTAGGATGGGATGCTCAGGACAGGGCGATGCTCGGGCCACTGCAGTGCCCCTGTGGGGTGACCCGGCCCTGTCTCCCCTCTCCCGCAGCCTGAAACGCGCCGGCGAGGAGAAGGAGCAGCGCCTGGCGCTGGTGGAGGACGGGCGGGCGGCCGCGGAGCGGGAAGTGACGGAGCTGCGGGCGGCGCTGCGGGAGCTGGAGCGCGCCCGCCTGGATGCGCGCTGCGAGCTGCAGGAGCTGCGCCGCCAGGTAAAGAGGAGGAGGAGGGTGGGAACCCCCCCGGGAACCCCCCCGGGAACCCCCCGGGAACCCCCCTTCATCTGTTCCGGGTGTCCCAAACCATCCCCGCACGCTCCGTGGGCAGGTGAAGGACCTGGACAGTGAGAACAGCCGGAGGAGCAGGGAGCTGGGCGAGCTGCAGGCGCGCGTGGCCCTGGAGGAGCAGCGGGAGCAGGAGAGCCGCCGAGAAGCCTTCGGCCTCAGGCAGAAGGTGGCAGAGAGCGAGGCCGGGACGGAGGCTGCCAGGAAGGAGGTGTGTGGGGGGTGTCCCCAGAACCCCGTTTCTCTTTACTCTGCATCCCCATCACCCCACTCCGTGCCCAGCCTATCCGGTGTCCCTGTCTCCACTCCCCATAACTCAGCGCCTGTTGTCCCCAAGCATCCCCATCACCCCATAACTGGCATACTGTATCCCTCGGTGTCTGCACTGCTCCATTGTTTGATGCCATGGCCCTGGGTGTCCCCATTACCCATCGCTCAGTCCCTGATGTCGCCGTCACCCTTTGCTCTCTGCCCTGCATCCCTTGAGGTCCCTTGCATCCTCCTTTGGTTTGTGTCTTGCAATCCCATTGTCTCCTTACTCTGGGTCTGGTGTCCTTGGGAGTCTCCATCACCCTGCCACTCCATCTGGTATCCCTGGGTTCCTTATACCCCATTGCTCTATTCCTTGGGGTCCCCATCACCCATTACTCCATCCCCTCCATGCCTCCCATTCCCATCACCCATTGCTCTATCCTCTGTATCCCTGGGGTTCCCTCGTCACCCCATTGCTCCATCACTCCATCTCTTCCATCTCTATTATCCTGTGCTTCAATGCCTTCATCCTCATCACGCCATTGCTCCATCCCTGGAGGTCCCTGTCACTCCACTGCTCCATCCCCTGCATCTCAACTGCGTCTCCTGCTTCCTTGGTTGTCCCACATCACCCTATTTTCCATGGGGATTCTCATCGCTCCATCCCTGGGGGTTGGAACCATTGGGTTCGCATTAACCAAATTGCTCCATCCCTGGGGTTCCCATCACCCCAATTGCTCCATCCCCTGCATCTCCATGCTGCTGCTATGTGCCCCGCATCCTTGGGGTTTCCCCATCACCTCTACTCCATCCCCTGCATCTCCACCCTCTCGCTGTGTTCTCCGCATCCCTAGGGGTCCCCTATCACCCCATTACCCCACCCCTTGCACCCCATCACTCACCTCTCCCCATCTCCACCCATGTTCCGCAGCTCCATCACCTGCAGCAGCGGCTCTCAGAGGCGGAGGCCGAGTTCCGGCAGCGGGAGAAGGACCTGGCCCGCAGCCTGGAGGAGGCTCGAGGCAATGAGAAGAAGCTCTTGGCCGATGCCCGCAACCTGCAGCTGAAGGTGGACGCGGCGCGGGGCGAAGCGGCCGAGCTGAGCCTGCGCCTGAGCGCGGCCGAGGGCCGGGCGCAGGGTCTGGAAGCGGAGCTGGCGCGCGGCGAGGAGCAGCGCCGGGCCACCGAGACCCGCCTGGGGGGCATCCAGTCCGCCCTGCGCCGCACCATGGGCATCGGCCGCGCTCGGGCCGGCTCCCCCGGCAAGGGTGAGGGGCTCCGGGACCCCCGGTGCTTTGTACCTTGCTTATAGGGGAGCGGGGTGCATCCTGCTGCAGTGCATCCTGCTGCGGTGCTCCATCCCCAGCGTCCCTGGGGGTTCCCCATGTCCCGTTGTTGCAGCTCTTGCATCCCTATCGCCCTGTTGCTGCATCCCCTGCATCCCAATCACCCTGTTGCTCCATCCTCTTTATCCCTATCACCCTGTTGCTGCATCCCCTGCATCCCAATCGCCCTGTTGCTCCATCCTCTTCATCCCTATCACCCTGTTGCTCTATCCTCTGCATCCTCATATCGCTGTTGCTCCATCCCCAGCATCTCCATCATCCTGTTGCTGTGTCTGCTGCATCTCTGGAGTCCCCCATACCCCATTACTTCATTCTTGGGAGTCCCCTGTACTCCACTGCTCCATCCCCTGCAACCCTGGAGGTTCCTCAATCACCCTATAACTCCATCCCCGACTTCCTTGCTTCATCCCTGGGGGTTCCCATAGCACTCCATCTCCTCTATCTCCATCCTCAGGCGCTCCATCCCTTGCAGTCCCTCTCACTTGCTGTGTCCTCTGCAATCCTCAGGGTCTCCCATACCCCATTTCTTCATCCCTGGGGTCCCTCATCGCCTCATTGCTCCATCCTCTGCATCCCTGGGATCCCCCAGTACCCATTGCTCAATCCTTGGAGTTTCCCTATCACCCCGTTGTTCCATCTCCTACATTCCTGGGGCTCCCTATACCCCGTTGCTTCATCCCTTGGAACAGCAGGTTGATGGGGTACCCATCTCTTATATCCCTGTATCCCATGGGTGCATCCCACTGTGGCACATCCAACTCCAGCTTGCCACCCTCCCTCGGGTGCTGCACCCCATTGTCCCCATGCTACCCTGTTTACCCCCATACAGGTGGGGGACTGGAGGGGCCATTGAGCCCTGGCTCATCCCCGGACCCTGACGCAGCATCAGAGCCCGAGGCAGTGCGGGCAGCGCTGCGGGACTTCCTGCGCGAGCTGCAGGATGCGCAGCGGGAGCGGGTACGATCCCCCCTTCCCTTCCCTCCCCTTCCCTTCCGCATCACACCCAAAAAGCCCCTTTTTCACCCCATTTTCTTGCCGCAGGAGGAGCTGCGGGTGCAGGTGGGCAGCCTCGGCCGGCGGCTGGCGGAGGCAGAGGAGCAGCGGGACAGCACCAGTGCCCGGATGCAGCAGCTCCAGAAGCTGGTGGATGAGAGTGAGGAAGGTGATGGGGGCGATGGGGTTTTGGGGGGGAATCCCCCCTAAGTTGTGGGTTTTGGGGTGATTTGTTCCATGCTGAAGCTTCACCCGTGATGGGGGGGGGGGAGGGGAAACTGAGGCACAGGGAGAGTGATGCATTGGTGGGATTTCCTCCATGCACAGCCCCAAAATCCTGGTACAATTGGTCAGACCCCCTAGGGAAGCCTCATGAACCCCAATGAAACCCCAATGCAAGCCCAGTAAGCCCTGGTGAAACTGCCCCTGCGTCCCCTTTAAACCCCACTTAAAGCAGTAAAAGCCCCCATGCATCACTGTAAACCCCACAGAAACTGGTACCCCCCCCATACAGCCTCCATAAATCCCAGTGCCACCCCCCTGCATCCCTGTGAACCCCAGCAAAGGTGGTGAAACCCCTGTGCATACTCCATAAATCTCAGTAAAATGGGTAAAATCCTTGTGCATCCCCCATAAATCCCAGTACCAACCCTGCATCCCCTTTAAACCCCACTAAAGTGCTAGAAGCTGCCATGCATCCCTCTGAACCCCACTGAAAGTGGTAGAACCCGCTGTACATCCCCCATAAATCCCAGTAAACCCCCCTGCATCCCTGTAAAGCCCAGTAAAACTGGTAAAACCCTCTGTGCAGACTCTGTAAATCCCCCCAAAATGGGTAAACCCTTGTGCACCCCCCATAAATCCCAATGAAATGGGTAAAATCCCCTGTGCATCCTTCATCAGTCCAAGAAAATGGGTAACCCCCCTTGCGCATCCCCTATAAATCCCGATAAACCCCTTTGCATCCCTGGAAACCCCAGAAACATGGGTAAACCCCCTGCGCATCCCTCTAAATCCCAGTAACATCCCCAAGGAAGTGCGGAACCCCCCTGCGCGGCTTCCATAGATCCCAATACAATGGGTAACCCCCCCCCGTGCATCCCTGCAGGGCGCCGCAGCGGCGGGGAGCTGAGCAGCGCGCAGGCAGCGCTGCTGCTGCAGGAGGAGACGCTGGCGTGGGGCGAGCGGGAGCGCCGGGCGCTGCAGGACAAGGTGGCGGCGCTGCAGCAGAGCCTGCGCGCTGCCGAGGGCGAGCGCCGCGCCGCGCAGGTGAGCATCGCCGAGCGGGATGCATCCTGCCCTGCGTCCCCATCCCAGAGCGCTCCATGCGGGATGGCCCTGCAGGAGAGGATGAGCGCGGCGCGAGCCGGGGAGCTCAAGGATGCCAAGAGGAGGTTGGAGGTGGCCGAGAGCAGGAGCTCGCGCCTGGAGCTGCAGCAGAAGGTGCTGGAGGGGGAGCTGCAGCGCGCACGCACGGCCCTGGGTGAGAGGCAGGCGGAGGTGCAGGCGATGCAGGACCGTGCTGAGCTGCTGCAGAAACAGGTACCCAGCAAGGGCATAGAGTCAAATAGAACCACAGGTTTGGGTTGAAGGGACCTTAAAGCTCCTCCAGCTCCAACCCCTGCCATGGGCAGGGACACCTTCCACTGGAGCAGCTTGCTCCAAGCCCCTGTGTCCAACCTGGCCTTGAATGCTGCCAGGGATGGGGCAGCCACAGCTTCTCTGGGCACCCTGTGCCAGCGCCTCAGCACCCTCACAGGGAAGAGCTTCTGCCTTATCTCCAACCTGAACTTCCCCTGTTTCAGTCTGAACACATCACCCCCTGTCCTATCACTGCAGTCCCTGATGAAGAGTCCCTCTCCAGCATCCTTGTAGCCCCCTTTAGGCACTGGAGCTGCTCTCAGGTCTCCCCTTCAGGAGCCTTCTCTTCTCCAGGCTGCCCCAGCCCAGCTCTCTCAGCCTGGCTCCAGAGCAGAGCTGCTCCAGCCCTCGCAGCATCTCCATGGCCTCCTCTGGCCTTGCTCCAGCAGCTCCACGTCCCTCTTGTGCTGCTGCCCCAGAGCTGGATCAGGGCTGCAGGGGGGCTCTCCCCAGAGCACAGCAGAGGGGCAGGATCCCCTCCCTGAGCCGCTGCTCACGCTCTGGGGGTGCAGCCCAGCACAGGGGGGTTCCGGACTCAAGCGCACACTGAAGCCGGGTGATGGGGAGCTTCTCATTGACCAACACCCCCAAGTCCTTCTCCTCAGGACTGCTCCATCCCATCTCCCCCATCCTATAGCTGTGCCTGGAGCTGCTCCTACCCACACGCAGGACCTTACTCTCGGCTTCCTCATCAATTCCTCTAAATCCCCGTGGCACAGGTGAACGTTAACCGCTGCATTCACTGCTCTCGGTGTTTTGGCTGCAGCTGGCAGACAGCGAGCAGCGCGCCGGCACCTTGCAGCAGGCGATGCAGCGCCTGAGCGCGGCATTGACGGACACCGGCTCCAAGGATGCTGCGGTGGCGGCCGATGGTGCCGTGGTCCATGAGCGGCTGCTGCAGCTGCGGAGCGCGCTGGCCGCAGGCGAGCAGGACCGCCGGGCGCTGCAGGTGGGGTGAGCACCCTTGGGTGCGGGTACCCCCGGCCTGCCGGTGCCGGGGGGGTCACCGCCGTGTCCCTGCGCTGCAGGAGGGGCTGGAGGTGGCGCGGCGGGCGCTGGCCGAGGCAAGGGAGGAGAAGGGGGCGCTGCGGGAGCAGCTGCGGGAGCTGCGGCAGGAGCAGGAGGCGCTGCAGCGGAGCAGGGATGAGCTGGAGGCGCAGGTCCGGCAGCAGCAGGAGGTGAGGGCCGGGGGGGGGGCGCCCCTCCAGGCCGGGATCCCCACATTCGCTGTCCTTTGCCTCCATGCAGCACCCTTCGCCTGCTCTATCCAGCCTGTTCTGACCCCATGCAGCACCTATTGCCCCATGCCATGCAGCATCCTTTCCCCCCCCCGCTTACATCACCCTAGGGACCCCTCTAAAGCCCCAGCACCCTCTTTCCCCCATGCACCCATTAACCTCCCCGTGCAGCACCCTGTTGCCCCATACAGCTCTCTATTGCTCCATATACAGTTCCCTGCATTCTTTAACCCTCCCACACAGCACCCTAAACCCCTTTGCCCTCCCATACAGCACCTTTTGTCCCCCCTTGCATCACCCTGTGGACTCCTCTAGAGCCCTAGAACCCTCTTGCAGCAACCTTGAAGCCCTCCAGGAGAGGAGGGAAGGGGTGCTGCTCATCCCAGCACCCTATTGCTCCCATGCAGCATCCTTTGTCCCCTCCTTGCTCACCCTCTGGACCGCTCCAGAGCTCAGCATCCCTTTCCCCATGCCCATGGCCGCGCTGCCCACCCGCAGGCACTGCTGCCGCAGCAGCAGGAGGAGCACGGGGGGCTGCAGGGGCAGCAGGGGGGGCTGCAGCAGCGGGTGAGCAGCCTGCAGCACGCCCTGGCCCGCGCGCAGCGGGAGCAGCGGGAGGCTGAGCGCGTTGCCCTGCGCCTCGAGAAGGATAAGGGCGCCCTGAAGAAGACCCTGGACAAGGTGAGGGGGCACCTCGGGGGCATCGCGCCCATGGGGGCACCGGGACACGCACCCACGTGCCAGGGCTGGGAGCACAGCAAAGACAAACCCCAGTACCCAGCTTGCTATACTAATGCAGAATGCACTTTGTATGTACGTTGTGTGCTGCTCCGCTACGCGCAGGGTCTGTATGCACTTAAATATGTATTATATATATAAAATATGTGAAATATGTGTCTTAATCCACCATATTTTATATATGTAATCTGTGGTATTTTATATGTATTATGTCATGTCTGTTCTATTCCATTCCATTCTATTCCATTCCATTCCATTCCATTCCATATGTTCTCGTGTATGTATTATCTGCTACAATTTTATTATATACATTATCTGCTATATATTATATATATAATCTATTTTTGTATTATTTATAATCTATATTTTATATGTATTTGCTCTATTTTGTATATATTATCTACGCTATAATATATATAATCTGCTCTATTTTATATTATAATGACATATACATTATTATAGATCTGTGATATGCATATATTACATTAAATCTGCAATCTGCTGTGTTTTATAGTATGTATAATCTATGTGGTTTACATCATATATTATCTGCAATATATGATACAAATACCCAACTATATATTATATATAAACTGGCAGGGGGGTTGGAACATAGATGATCCGAAGGTCCTTTCCAACCCTAACTATTCTAGGATTCTGTGATTCTATATTTATTTCCTCCTATATATTAGACAATCTGCTGCATTTTATATTACATAACATTTATATATAATCTGCTATATTTCATATGTACTATACATGTTATTTTCTGTATTTTCCATGCCCTGCATCTCTCATTTACTCTATTCCCATGTCCTGTATCTCTCACTGCTCTATTCCCATATCCCAGTGTATCTCACATTGCTCCATTCCCATGTCTTGTATCTGTCATTGCTCCATTCCCATATCCCAGTGTATCTCACTGCTCCATTCCCATGTCCCAGTGTATCTCACTGCTCCATTCCCATGTCCCAGTGTATCTCTCACTGCTCCATTCCCATGTCCCAGTGTATCTCTCACTGCTCCATTCCCATGTCCCAGTGTATCTCTCACTGCTCCATTCCCATGTCCCAGTGTATCTCTCACTGCTCCATTCCCATGTCCCAGCGTATCTCACTGCTCCATTCCCATGTCCCAGCGTATCTCACTGCTCCATTCCCATGTCCCAGTGTATCTCACTGCTCCATTCCCATGTCCCAGTGTATCTCATTGCTCCATTCCCATGTCCCAGTGTATCTCATTGCTCCATTCCCATGTCCCAGTGTATCTCACTGCTCCATTCCCATGTCCCAGTGTATCTCATTGCTCCATTCCCATATCCCAGTGTATCTCACTGCTCCATTCCCATGTCCCAGTGTATCTCACTGCTCCATTCCCATGTCCCAGTGTATCTCACTGCTCCATTCCCATGTCCCAGTGTATCTCTCACTGCTCCATTCCCATGTCCCAGCGTATCTCACTGCTCCATTCCCATGTCCCAGTGTATCTCACTGCTCCATTCCCATGTCCCAGTGTATCTCACTGCTCCATTCCCATGTCCCAATGTATCTCTCACTGCTCCATTCCCATGTCCCAGTGTATCTCACTGCTCCATTCCCATGTCCCAGTGTATCTCACTGCTCCATTCCCATGTCCCAGTGTATCTCACTGCTCTATTCCCATGTCCCAGTGTATCTCACTGCTCCATTCCCATGTCCCAGTGTATCTCTCACTGCTCCATTCCCATGTCCCAGTGTATCTCACTGCTCCATTCCCATGTCCCAGTGTATCTCATTGCTCCATTCCCATGTCCCAGTGTATCTCATTGCTCCATTCCCATGTCCCAGTGTATCTCACTGCTCCATTCCCATGTCCCAGTGTATCTCACTGCCCTATTCCCATGCATCCCCTGCAGGTGGAGCGGGAGAAGCTGGAGGCGCAGGAGGCGTCGCTGCGGCTCTCTGCGGAGCAGGGCCGGCTGCAGCGCTCCCTGCGCACGGCGCAGCAGGAGCTGGTGGAGGCGCAGCAGCGCGTGCGCATGCTGCAGGTGGGTGCCATGCAGCGGGTGCTGCCCACCCGCTGGGTGCGGAGCCCCTGGCCCCACCTTTGGCTTGCAGCGGGGTGGGGATGGGGACGCATCCCGGCATGAAGGGAGGTGCTGGTGCTTGGCCTGGGATGCGGCTGGTCTTGGTTTTGGGGTGCTTCGCAGCCTGGGGCGATGCTGGTGCTTGCACTCGGATGATGCTGGGCTCATCCCCGCTTGAAGAGAGATGTTGGTGCCTGCCCTGGGATGATGCTGGGGCCTTTTATGGGCTTCTTCCAGCCTGGGGAGATACCGGTGCATGTACTAGGATGGGTCTGGGCTCATTTTTGGGGTGCTTCACAGCCTGGGGAGATGCTGGTTCTTGCACTGCATTGATGCTGGGCTCATCCCAGCATGAAGGAGATGCTGATGCTTGCCTTGGAATGGCACTGGGATCATTTTTGGGGTGTTTCCCAGCCTGAGGAGATACTGGTGCTTGCTCTGGGATGATGCTGGGCTCATCCCAGCATAAAGGGAGGTGCTGCTGCTTGTACTAGGATGGGGCTGGTCTTGGTTTTGGGGTGCTTCACAGCCTGGGGAGATGCTGGTGCTTGCTCTGCAATGATGCTGGGCCCATCCCAGCATGAAGGCAGGTGCTGTTGCTTGCCCTGGCATGGTGTTGGGGCCTTTTATGGGCTTCCTCCAGCCTGGAAAGGTGCTGGTGCTTGTACTGGGAGGGTGCTGGGCTTATGCCATCATGAAGGAAGGTGCTGAGGCTTGCACTGGGATGGTGCTGGACTCTTTTGGGGGCTTATTCCAACTTGGGGAGATGATGTTCTTGCCCCGGGATAGTGCTGGGCTCATCCCAGCATGAAGGGATGTGTTGGTGCTTGTACTGGGATGGGGCTGGGCTCTTTCTGGGTGCTTCCCAGGTTATGAAGATGTTGGTGCTTGCCCTGGAATGATGCTGGGCTCTTCTGGGGGCTTCTTCCACCCTGGGGAGATGCTGGTGCTTCTGTTGGGATGGGGTTGGGCTCTTCTAGGGATGCTTCCCAGGAATGCTGGTACTTGCCCTAGGATGTGGCTGGGCTCTTTGAGCTCATTCCCTGCTGTAAGGATGCTGGTGCTTGCCCTGGGATGGGGCTGGGGTGACACCACCACTGCCCGTGCAGGCATTGGCGCTGGAGCACCCATCTCCACCGAGTTCCAGGCCCTCTCCGGAGCTGCAGCGGGAGCAGGGGGCTCGGGAGCACATCCACCACCACCGCACCCGTGGCCTGGAGGAGCAGGTGAGGGGGGGCACTCCGGGGGGGACACCCTCATGTGCCCATCTCACCCCAACCCCACCTTCCAGATCGCGCTGCTGAAGGGGCAGGAGCTCCACCGTCACCCCACCAGCATCTAAGGAGCCTCCATGGACCCATCCATGGGATGTGGCTCTGGGCACCCTGCTCCAGATGAAGATGTCCCTGCTCGTTGCAGGGGGCTTGGGCTCGATGAGCTTTGAAGGTCTCTTCCAACCCAAACTGCTCTATGAGGCTCTGCCGCCTGCAGAGACCGGCACAACTCATCGCATGGGTGAGGGAGGACGCATTCCCCATCCCCATGCTCAAACCCACATCTGTTTGTGTCTCATCATTCCCTTTTCTTGCACTTTACCAACAAGATGACACGTGTATTTTTGATACAAATTGGGTCGGTTTTCCCATTTTTTATGGCTATTTTTAACAACAGGTTTGGAATTACTCCTGGTTTTTAGCCCTGTCCTGGCGCCAGGCAAGCTACTTGATTTATCCCTCCCAATCCATGAGGTTTCACATTTCCCAACACTCACTGGATCCTAATTTTCCCCTTTTTCTAACCAAAAAACTCCTCTAGGTCGGTGCTTTTGGTCTGATTTTTAGCAAATAGAGGGATTTTTATACCACTATTTTTGGAGTTTGAGGATTTTACTGGTGCTACCGGATGGCCTGAGGTCAGGTCCCAGCCCCCCCTGCCCTGGTCCTGGTCAGTCCCTATTCAATGTGGATAACCCCAAACTGGAAGCCCAAGAGGGTGTTTTTGGGGCGACAACGGTGTTTTGGGGACGCCCAAAGGGATGTCCATTGGGGGAGTGGGATTGATTCAGGTCCCTTAAAAATAATAAGTAGTAATAAGCAATAATAAATAGTAAGATGTATTAATAAATAATAATAATGAATAGTTTGCTCTTGTTATTATTACCATGAGCACCCCCACATTAGAGGGGAGCTGCAGAGAAGCACTGGAGCCATTGAGCAGCATCCTTTTGGGGTGCTGCTGCCCTCCCTCTGCTTGTTGTAAGCCTCTGGTGGAAGACTGAGCCCCAAAGAAGGATGAATCCCTTGTCCCCTTGAGGCCGTGAGCTGTGCGGGAATGGGGATGGGATGGGGATGGGATAGGGGAGAATGACAGAGAAAACTCAAGGCAGAACCCCCCTGGGTTATTTTCTATAAGAGAATTGGAATATAGACCAACTGCACCCTACCTAAGAGAGAGGCACACTATAGGGCTCTATAGGATATGAGACCTGGAGCCTGTGAACGAGCTGCGCTCTATGTAAGAGGTATGTGCTGTAAGAGAGCTGCACACTATGGGAGATGTGACCATGCAGAGCTGTGCAGTAGAGGGGTATGGACAATATGGAGCTGCACATTACATACGAGAACCACACATTGAGGGAGCTATACGAGAGCTGTATGGACACGCTGTGCAAGAGCTGCACAGGAAGGAAGAGCACTGTGCACTATGGAACTGTATCCTATGTGTGCTGTATGAGAACTGTATGCTCTGAGCTGCACGCTCTGTACATGAGCTATGCACTGTATGAGAGCTGCACACTATATAGGAGAGCTGCACACTATATAGGAGAGCTGCACACTATATAGGAGAGCTGCACCCTACATATGAGCTGCATGCTGTATAATAGAGCTACACACTGTATAAGAGCTGCACACTGTATATGAACTGCACACCAGATCTGAGAGCTATGAGCTGTGTAAGAGCTGCACACCACATATACGGGCTGCAGACTATATAAGTAACCTATGCGTTGTATCAGAGAGCTGCACGCTATATGAGGGCTGAGTGCTATATAAGACCTACACACTACATATGAAGAGCTGCATGCTATATATGAGAGCTGCATGCTATATATGAGCTGCACACTATATATGAGAGCTGTGTGCTATATACGAGCTGCACACTATATATGAGAGCTGTGTGCTATATATGAGCTGCACATTATATATGAGAGCTGCGTGCTATATATGAGAGCTGCATGCTATATATGAGCTGCACACTATATATGAGAGCTGTGTGCTATATATGAGCTGCACATTATATATGAGAGCTGCGTGCTATATATGAGCTGCACGCTATATATGAGAGCTGCATGCTATATATGAGCTGCACATTATATATGAGAGCTATGTGCTATATATGAGCTGCGTGCTATATATAAAGAGCTGCATGCTATATATGAGAGCTGCACACTATATATGAAGAGCTGTATGCTATGTGAGAGCTGCACTCTCTATATGAGAGCTGCATGCTATATATAAAGAGCTGCATGCTATATATGAGGGCTGCACACTATATATAAAGAGCTGTATGCTATGTGGGAGCTGCACTCTCTATATGAGAGCTGTATGCTATGTGGGAGCTGCACTCTCTATATGAGAGCTGCATGCTATATATAAAGAGCTGCATGCTATATATGAGAGCTGCATGCTATATATAAAGAGCTGTATGCTATGTGGGAGCTGCACTCTCTATATGAGAGCTGCATGCTATATATAAAGAGCTGCATGCTATATATGAGAGCTGCATGCTATATATGAGCTGCATGCTATATATAAAGAGCTGCATGCTATATATAAAGAGCTGCATGCTATATATGAGCGCTGCACGCTGTGTATGAAGAGCTGCCCACACTAGTTCCTGTAAGTGACCTGAACCCCAACCTCCACCCTCCATCTATAGGGGAACCCAAACCCTAAACACCCACACAGAGACCCCCCCACACACCACCCTGGTCCGGGGAGAACTGGTGGCACCCCAAAATCAACCCCAAACACCCCCTGTTTGATCTAAGAGACTCAGAAATGTGCCCCAAACACACCTATACCAAACCAAGCCCCCTCCAAGGGGTGCTATTTCCCCACCAAACACCCCAAAATCACTCATTTTAGATGCTCCAAAACGCCCTAAAGCACCCCAGAATCACCCCCCACAGCCCTTCCTCCTGTGCACAGGGCTGGGATTGCTCGAAACGTCAGAAATGCCCCCAAAATTGGACCATCCCCCCAAAAAAAGTCAGGAATTCCCCCCCAAAACCCAGAAATCCTTCCAAAAATTCAGAATACCCCTAAAATAGCAGAAATCCTCCCCAGATCAGAGCCCCTTCTGCCAATATTGGAGCCTTCTCCCAAAAAAACCCAGACACCCCCCAAATAAACCGGAAATCCTCCCCAAAATGAGAAATTCGCCCCAAAATCAGAGCCTTCTATCCCCAAATTGGACCCCCTCGAAGTAAATCAGAAATCCTCCCTAAAATCAGGGATCCAATAGGAATCTTTCCCTCAAATCACAAATCCCCCCCAAAAAATCAGGAATGCCTCCAAAATAATGAGAGCCCCCCCCAAAATCAGAGCCTTTTCCCCCCAACATTGAACCCTCCCCATAAAATTGGACACCCCCTCAAGCTTCAAATAAATCAGATCCCCCCACTCCAATATATGAGGGTGTCCCCCCCCCAATAAGGAGTCTGGAGCCGAGTGACCCTTCCGCTTTATCTCTTGGATACTCTACATAGAAAACGGGGTGACGGGGGCTGCTGCCGCCCCCCCTTTTACAATATAATAAAGAAAGTCATAAAAATACCCCCCCCCCTTTTTTCCTTATTATGTGCACAAAAATGGACCTTTTCTTATGTTCTTTCATGCACCTTTTCGTTAGCACCATGTGAGGAGGCTCCGGAGCGGGATGGGGACCCAGGAGACCAGGATACAGGGATGGGGAAGGGGGTTTTGGGGGGTCGCGGTGATGGGGGGGACCCTGGAGCTCAGCACCCGCCGCAGCTGCGGGCGCAGGAGGCGACGACGGTTTGGCAGAGCCCACTGGTGGCCATCACCCCGCACTTGGAGAACTTGTCCCGGCACAGGTCGGCTGCGGGAGAGCGGGAATCAGATGGGAACGGTGGGAAAACAGCGCGCATCCCATTGGGATGTCAGAGTGCAAAAGGGGGGTTCAGCCCCTTCTATAATGCAGTCCATGGGGTGCGATTGTTGGGTTGTTGGGATTGTCCAACCCACATCACCATGGGAAAACGGGGATGGGGATGGGAATGAGCCCAGTTTCGGGGGTACCCCCATCCTTACCTCGCAGCAGCTCTTCATGGGCGCACACGGTGCGGACGCAGATCTCCTTGTTGATCACATAAACCCGGCGGAGGCTGGGTAAAGAGGTTATGGGGTTGGTGTGAACGAACAGGGGGGTCCCCAGAATATAGGGATTGGGGGTTAGGGAAGGTCCCCCCGCCTGTCCATGCTCACCTATAGAAGCAGATCTCATTCAGGCACTGCTTGCAGGGCTTGTGCACGGAGTAGAGCCTGGTGCAGGGGTATTGCTCCTCCCGGCAGTCTGCAAGGAGAAAAGGGAAAACCCATAGGGATGAGGCCTGACGCCCTGGGGATGGGCTCAGCATCCATTCAACTCTAACCCAATGTTCCCCCAGTCCTCATCTTCAACCTGGGGTGTGAGCGCGGAAGCGCATCCTTACCCCAGCCGGGATAAAAGGGAGGATGAACCCCCCCAGATGGGGACCAGGGAGGGGGGACAAGGACTCACCGAGGGGTCCTGGCTCCGTGGGCTCAGTCTCAGGGGCAGCACCTGTGGGGAGATTGAATTGGGGGTGGGGAAGGACATTTAGGGATGGAGCAGAGCATCTTTGCTGGGTTTTGGGGCTGGAGCATCCTTATGCTGGTACCCACCTGGGGTGGGAGCCGGCACGATTTCCTGCTGGGACTGCTGCTGGGATTGGTACCGAAACTGCTCCTCAGGGGCACGGGGGGTGACATCTGCAAGGAGAGGGACAGTGCGGGCACCCCCCAAAATCCTGCTCCCCCCGCATCCGACATCCCGCAGGGAAACCACTTACCGTGATAGTCGTAGTAATCCTGAATTTCTGGGGAATAAAATGGAAAACAGCAGGGGCTGAGGGTGGGATTGAGGGACAAAACACCCCCCATCAGGGCTGGTTCAGCTATGACAGCTCCCTGCCCCCCTTATTTGCAGCCAGTCTGAGTGATGGGATAACACCCCCCAGCCACCCCAGGAATGGGGCAACATCCCACTGCAGGGGGGGGTTAAACTTGATAAAGGCTTAATAAATAGTTAGTAGAAGGGGAAAGGAGAAGATGTACAAGGACAGAGGTGGGAATGTGTTGGGAGGAGGCGGGAAGTATAAGGGACAGGAGGAAAGGGATGGAGCAAAGAGCATTGAAGAGGCATCGGACTGGTGTTTTTAGCCAGAGGAAGCAGAAAGAGGAAGGAAAAGGAGCGGGAGGGAGGTGGGTGAAGCCTCTCCCAGGTCAGGGAGCTCTAACCTGATTGCTGGTCATACTGGGAATATTGCACCGGCTCGGGGTAGGTGATGCCTTCAAACCTGCTGTACTGCGCCTGGACCAGGAGCGCTGCTGGGATACAAGAGCCAGGGGGAGAAGCATCACTTAGAGGGGCACAGACACCCCCAGCCTGGATGGGGGCTCCCTGCTCTGCCTCCACCTCTCCTCCTTTGCGTTGTCCCCCAAAATACCATCCCAGAGCTGTCCTTAGGGACACGCTGCCTGGAGAGGAGGGAGAGGAAGGTGGGATGCTCACTGATAGGGGAGCAGCGATTCCTGCCTTATCCAGGCACAGCTGGGGATGATCCCAATGTCTTGCAGCACCTGGGTACCAGGACCCTGCCCATCCTGCATCCCGCTGACCACAGTGATGCTCCTGACACTGCGGGCATCCCCTGTAACCCTTATGGAGACCCTGGGAGATAATCCAGCCACGGATCCAGGGGGGGAAATGGGGTTCAGAGCTCAGTGTGCATGAGGTGATGGGGTCACACAGGCAGAGTGCTTCTGGAAAGGGGGATCAGGTCACTCCCATCCCCAGAGCACGGCAGGGACATGGCGGTGATGCCCCTCCAGATGTCGCATCCCTCCGCATCCTCCATCCATCAGCAATGGGAATGATGCTGGGATGGGAATTATCTTCTCTGTCCACTCCCCCTGTGCTGTCCCCTCTTCCCAGGCTCCTTCGGCCTCAACTGCTTAATGTTTTCCATCTGCTCCCACCCCTTTGTGTGGAGCTGGTTTCACCCGAAGTTTTCCTGGCTCCGGGCTCCCGGCTCCGTCGCCTCCCTCCTTGTTTCCATCCCGCCTTTTCCAGCCCCTCCGGGGGTCACAAAGAACCACTTCTCTGGCTGTTATCCCAGCCCTGAGGTGCCACTTTGGTGCCACCTCTGTGTCCCAAAGCAGGAGGGATGCGCTTGGTGCCAGACCCCCTGCACCCCCCAACCTGAACCCTAAAGAGGAGCCTAAAGTGGGGTCTGGGGTTAGGTTTGGGGTGCAAGAGGCGATGGGGTGATGCTTGCCCCATGCGGGTGCAGCACCCAAGGGTGGCTCCTGGCGCCCCCTCACCCTGGGGACACTCACCTGGCACACACAGCAAGAAGAGCCCGACCGCTCTCATCCTGACAGCAGCGATGGAGGAGCAGCGCGGGCCGGGATGCAGCCGGAGTCTGGATGGGGCCGAGGGACAAGCAAAGGGATTAGGGAACAGGGGATACAGATCCCAGACCCCTCCAGTCCCCATCCCCTATAGCAGCCCCTCCCCGCGCCGTTGTCCTCAGGGATTGGCTCAAAAACCCACCCAAACCCTGCAAAAATGAAGAAACTTCCCCAAAACCGTTCTTCCCGCGGGAATTGCAAGGACCAAACCCTCAAAGATCCCGCGGGCAGCATGAGGGGGGATGAGAACTGCTGGAATGTCTGAATCACCGCCATAGGGGGGATGTCTGGGCTCCCCCCACTCACCCGGGGCTCCATTCCCAGGATTTTCAGCCCTGCTCCTTGGGAAAGGGGTTATTCGGGGGGTCCCCACTGCTGGGGGATGCTCTGTGTGCTTGGGAATGCCCTAAATCCAATGGGATGTGGAGATTTGGAGAGGGAAAAACCCTCTTTCAAGAGAAATCCCGCGCTGGGTTTGGCAGCTTTGGCTGCTTGCGGCTTCCCAGCACTTCCCAAGCGAGATTCCATGTCAAGGTCTGTCTGCCCTGGCGGGAACATGGGCCAAGGCCGGCTGTGCCGGAACCCGGGTCCCAGTGGAGGCTGGTGAGGACGCTGGCGGCAATTCCCATCATCCCAAACCAGCTCCAGGGGGAAAACTAAGGGGGGGGAAGGAGAAATTCTCCCACAAAACTCCTTTAAGATCCAACTGAACGCATTTGGCTGCTGGGAATGGAGCACAGCGGCTTTCCCGGTGCACCGGGATGCTGTGGGGATGGAGAATCCCTCCCGGCACCCCCGGGAATAGGGAAACTGAGGCACGGGTGGAGATGGCCAAACCCATTGGCATCCATTGGTGTCTTGCCCCTAATGCAAGAGCGGGAGCATCAGGAGGCTCCCAGATTCCACCAGCTCCCAGCTGGATGCAGCACCCGGGATGGGAATGTGGCTTCACCATCCCTTCCGGGATTGCGACCATGCTGGGGAAGGTGGCGTCAGTGGGGCCATCATTAGAACATGGCAGCTCCTTGTGACCACGTCCTCACCATCACCTTCTGGTGAGCACATCCTGCACCATCACCATCCTGTAACACCTCTTAGGGACCACATCGTGTGCCATCACCATCGTGTAACACCTCTTAGGGACCACATCGTGTGCCATCACCACTGTGTAACACCTCTTAGGGACCACATCGTGTGCCATCACCATTGTGTAACACCTCTTAGGGACCACATTCTGCACCATCACCATCGTGTAACACCTCTTAGGGACCACATCGTGTGCCATCACCATCGTGTAACACCTCTTAGGGACCACATCGTGTGCCATCACCATCGTGTAACACCTCTCAGGGACCACATCGTGTGCCATCACCATCGTGTAACACCTCTTAGGGACCACATCGTGTGCCATCACCATCGTGTAACACCTCTTAGGGACCACATCGTGTGCCATCACCACTGTGTAACACCTCTTAGGGACCACATCGTGTGCCATCACCATTGTGTAACACCTCTTAGGGACCACATTCTGCACCATCACCATTGTGTGATGCCTCTTAGGGACCACATTCTGCACCATCACCATCGTGTAACACCTCTTAGGGACCACATTCTGCACCATCACCATTGTGTAACGCCTCTTAGGGACCACACTCTGCACCATCACCATTGTGTAACGCCTCTTAGGGACCACATTCTGCACCATCACCATCATGTAACACCTCTTAGGGACCACATCGTGTGCCATCACCATCGTGTAACGCCTCTTAGGGACCACATCGTGTGCCATCACCATTGTGTAACACCTCTTAGGGACCACACTCTGCACCATCACCATTGTGTAACACCTCTTAGGGACCACATCGTGTGCCATCACCATCGTGTAACACCTCTTAGGGACCACATCG
This sequence comes from Amazona ochrocephala, assembly GCA_039720435.1. Classification (NCBI taxonomy): domain Eukaryota; kingdom Metazoa; phylum Chordata; class Aves; order Psittaciformes; family Psittacidae; genus Amazona; species Amazona ochrocephala. The sequence continues at coordinate 3,157,314 of CM077894.1, read as the reverse complement.
TGTGCCATCACCATCGTGTAACACCTCTTAGGGACCACATTGTGTGCCATCACCATCGTGTAACACCTCTTAGGGACCACATCGTGTGCCATCACCATCGTGTAACACCTCTTAGGGACCACATTCTGCACCATCACCATCGTGTAACACCTCTTAGGGACCACATCGTGTGCCATCACCATCGTGTAACACCTCTTAGGGACCACATCGTGTGCCATCACCATTGTGTAACACCTCTTAGGGACCACATTCTGCACCATCACCATCGTGTAACACCTCTTAGGGACCACATCGTGTGCCATCACCATCGTGTAACACCTCTTAGGGACCACATCGTGTGCCATCACCACAGTGTTGCACCTTCTGGCCACCATGTCCTCAAGATCACCAAAGTGTACCTTGTAGCTACCAGGTCCTCACCATCACCAAAGCATACCACCTTCTAGAGACCATATCCTGCACCATCAGCAAGGTATAGAACCTTCGTGTCCTCACCATCACCAAACTGTAGCACCCTCAAGGGATCATAACCTGCACCATCACCGTGGTGCTGCACTTCCTAAGGGCCACATCCTCACCATCACCAAAGCCCAGCACCTTTTAGTGACCACATCCTGAGCCGTATCCAGTGTTGCACCTTGTAGCCACCATGTCCTCAAGATCATCAAAGCATAGCATCCTCTAGGGACATTGTCCTGCACCTTCTAGCCACCGCATCCTCACCATCACCAAAGCACCTTCTAGCATGGAACCATAGAACCAGCCAGGTTGGAAAAGACCTTTAAGCTCATCAAGTCCAACCTTCACCCCAGCACTGCCAAGGCCACCACTAACCCATGTCAAAATGCAGCCACCACAGCTGCATGTTTTGGGCACCACATCCTCTTCCATCCGGACAACTGATTCCGGACCCTTCCCAGCTTTGGGGAAGCCACAAAGTTGGTCCCTGCCTGAGCTGGGATCCGATAACCAGGAGTTCGGTAACCAGGAGCTTGGTGCATCCCAAACGAAGCGCTCAGGTCTCCATCACCAATCCATGGCTGCACCTTGGTGGGATGCGGGTCCCTGCAAGCCCCGTCTGCTTCCCACCACAAAGGAAGCCTCAGATCCAGGTTTAACCCAGGCTAATTGTGTCCTGGGATAAAAGGGATTGCACAGGGATGAGCGGGATCATGGCACAGATCTGGGTTTGGTGGGTGCTTGGAAAGGGTCTGGAGGCTTTAACAAGCTGCTTAGATCCTGCCTTGGATCTGGGTCCTGGCCAGGATAGGATGGGTACAGGGAACCAGGGGAGCTTGGGGGTACCTCGAGGTGACAGAAAGGGGCTGGAGATGCCCATCCCATCTGTGCTGGGTCTCCAGCTACTGGGATCCTGCAGGATGACGGCACCAACTTCCTGCAGCCCCAAATCACTCTGACCTGGTGCCCATATCCCACCGGGATAGCTTGGGGCAAGGCTGTGGGGCAGATGGATGCCCACCTCTGGAGGCATCCCACATCACCCTCCCATCACTGCACTGATCAGAGAATCATAGAGTGGTTTGGGTTGGAAGGGACCTTAAAGCTCCTCCAGCTTCAACCCCTGCCACGGGCAGGGACACCTTCCATAGAGCAGCTTGCTCCAAGCCCCTGTGTCCAACCTGGCCTTGAGCACTGCCAGGGATGGGGCGCTGGCACACAACCTGGAGCCAAGGCTCCAAGGATGCGGCCGCACAGCCCAGGATTAACCAGCCCCCCCCCCCAGCCCCTTCACTCCCCAGCACAGTCTGCAGCGTCCACGGCTCCTCCCGAGGCCCAATTCCCCCTGAATTCCCCCCGAATTCCCCCCGAGCGCGGAGCTCTTGGAGCGATCCCGCATGGCTTGGCCGGGAGCGGGGACAGACGGGTCACGTCTTCCCTGGACGGCGACGCCAACCTCCCCTCCTCCCGGGTGAGGCCACCGCAGCACCCGGCACCACCTCCAGAGCAGAGCCCCCCGGGAGCGATGCTGAGGGTCACCAACCCCGTCCTTACCCCCTACCCCCCCCAGTGTCCAAAGAGCAACGGGGCCACCTCCTCCCTCCTCCTCCTCGCCCTCCTTCGCCTTCCCCCCCCACCAGAACCAGCGGGGGCCATGCCCCGGGTCCCCTCCCCAGCTCCATTCCCCTCCGTGCAGGGGTCCAGCGGCTCCAACCACGCCAGATGTTGTTGCAACTGCACATCTGGGAACAATCAACCCCGAAGAAAGAACACCACAGCCTCTCTCTTTCATTCTGTTAAACCCCACCTTCCCCCAGCCCTTCCCCCCTCCCCCAGCTCCCTTTTTTCCTCTTTTTCCTTTCTTTCCCTCTTTTTTTTGTCAAGCTCTCCAGTTGCCAGAGGGTGGGAGAACAAAGGGAATAGAAAAGGATTCGCTTTGGGAGGGGGGGGCTTTGAATCAATGGTTAAAAAAAACCCCTTCTTTCCCCCCATTCCCGTTTTCACACATCAAAGTTTCATCTGTGCCCCATTCCCACCCGGGGGACACACACAAAATACATGGAAATACTGAACTCTCCCTTTCCTACAGTCCCGTTCCAGGATGGAAAAAGGAATAATCCAGTTTCCTCCAGGCACTGCGGGGGTTTCAGACTTTTGGAAGCGGTTAAAAACCGACTGAAGTGGTTAAAAATCCACTCTATCAGCTGTCAGGCTGCAAAAATGCCCCCCCCCCCCCCCCCCCCCCCCGGCTGGCGGCTCTTTAGCACCCCAAAAATAAGGTGGGTTTGTTTTGTATGAGCATTAACGGTTGGAAGCAGCTTTTCCGAGCTCGGTTGATGGAGTTTTTAAGGCGGTTTCAGAAGCCCCAAAGATGGGGTTTGGTCCCGTGGGGTGCGGGGGGGATGCGGGATGCAGGGGTTGGGATGGGGGGGTCCCTCTCGCCTGGTCCTTACCGCTCGCGGTGTCGGTGCTGGCTCTGCCCTCGCCCGGGTCCCTCCTCGCGCTTCTCAAAACTCCGAAATGAGTTAAAAGCCTAAAAAACAACCCAAAAAGCAAAGCTCCTACCTCCAACATGGGGGATCCGCTGGGTCCTAATGCCACACCTGAGCCGGCCCCTTCCTCCGCCCCAGCTGCTGCCTGCAAAGGAGGGGGGTGATAATGAAACCAAGATGATCAATAAGAGCACAGGGATGTGGTGGTCATCGGGATAGGGATTGGGTTTTCCCCAATGGATGAGTTTGAAATGGATTTAATGTTACATTGATTGTGAAAGTAAGGAAGGAGGAGGATTTTGGGCAGCGCCGAGCACAGTTTAGGCTGGGGTTTGTGCTGCTGTGGGGGGGAATGAAGGGATCGTGTCAAAGCATTGCTCTATGATCCCGGGTGTTTCGGGGAAATGGAGGTAAACCCCCCAAAACTGGGATACCGGGACCCCAAATCACTCCTCCTCACTCCATGCTTGGCGTTAGCGCTCCATCTCCCACCGAAGCAGCGAGGATGCTGCAACCCCGCAGCAAATTTAAAGCTTTATCCCAGGATGAAGGGAAAATTACTCAAGAATTCCCTGTTTTCCCACCCCATCGGAGGATGCCGGCGCTGACCGCAGCCCCTGTGTGGTGCTGGAGCCAGCACTGCTGACCGTGGGGCCCTCTTTCCCCTGGCTTGCTGGCGGCTTTCCGCAGCACACAGGATGCCGGCTGCATCCCAGTGCGACCCGGGGTGATCCATAAACCCCTGATCCTGGGGGGGGCACAGAACCAGCACTGGGGGGTGAAATCCTGCACGTTTTAGGGTGTTCTAAGCCAGCAGTGGAGCAAACAGAGGGTGCTCGAGGGCTGGGATGGAGGGAGAAGCTCTCTGGAGATGGGGATGAGCAACGGGGAGGAGGATTGCACCCATTGCACCCACTGACCCATTGCCCACAGGCACTTGTGCCAAGGTATGAGCGCAAAGGGGATCTGATTGCTCTAAATCCAGTTTCAGACTAGGAGAAGCAGGGAGGTTTTAAGGTGCTCCCATCTCCTATGAAGCCCGGTTGAAGGATGGATGAAACCACCCAAATGACTCCAAACACCCAAAGGCTGCTCCCATAAAGCTCCTGCTTGTCCCTAAACCCAGCATTGACCCTGTCCCCAGCCCTGTTAACCTCTAACCAAGGGCAGGAGCTGCCTGTTAATCATCAAAGGGACTTTGCAACCCCCCAACACAGGAGCAGCCGAGCAAAACGCCCCAGTGCAGGGGGAAAACTGGGGGGCAAAGGGTCCCCTTCTGCTCTGCGAGTGATCAAGCGCAGGTCTCGGGGGGCTGTGTGTGTTTGGTGTCCGTTTCCAAGCTCAGGAAGCCTGGTTCAGTAACTGCAGCCTTGGCTGGGCTGTCAGGAAACCTCTTACCTCTGCTTGTGCCTCATTTCCTGATCTAATCCCCAGCTCCCGGAGGGCAGAGAGGCACCGCTGGCGCTCGGAGGGGTTTCGACTTTCCATGCAGGAGACTCCCTGCAAGAACCAGCCCTCGATCCCAGAGCCAGGCTGAAACCCCCTCGGAAGGGGATGCAGACATCCCTGGGGCTCGGCTCGGCCCCTTTTGGGATGCGGATCTCCATCCCTTGGCTTTTCCTCCCTGAAGGAGTGAGGTTTTGCAGCCTTGGCGAGGACACCTGGGTTTTCCCAGCAATTACGATGATTTTCTAGGAAAATTCAAGCTGGAAACAGGCTCGGGGGTTATTTATACACTGATGGAGCTCTGGAATCCCAGCAGCACCAGCCCAGGGTTCACTCTGCTTTGGGGCATTGAGGACCACATCTTCCAGCCCAGATGGAGAATGGGGGGACCCCAAAACCTCTTTCACCTTCTCCATTATCCCATCCACCTCTTGCCTTGCCCCATGCACACAGGCAGCACAAGGAAGTGCTCAAGAAAATAGTGTTAATTTATTAGAGACGGCTCAGGAAGCACCATCCAGGACCCGAACGCTGCTCTTACACCTCAATGCACTGCAGGAGAGTTAAAAAAGACCGAGATTTGGGAGTTTTAATGCTACAAAGGTCCAAGAACCCAAAAGCAGAACTGCTCTGGGGGGAGCATCACAAGCGCAAGGGGCCCATGGCTGGTGCTGGGGCTGAGCAGCATCCTTTGCAAGCATCCTTTGCAAGCATCCTTTGCAAGCATCCTTTGCAAGCTGGGGATGAGGGGGCTTTGTAAACAGTTCCTACACATCCAGAGCGCTCGCCAGGGGAGGCTGCAGGGTTTTTCTGCCACAGTGAGCAGACAGGAGGTTGCAGTGGGTGTCCTCACCATGAGAGCATCAGGAGTGGCGGCTTGGGAGTCAGGAGAGAGAAAAGGAGGTGGCATCCCCCTGTGTAACAGTACTGGTGCCCTGGTGGGGAGGTGGGTCCATGGGAGCAGGAGAGGGCCTGGAGGAAGAACTGAGATGAGAGGAAATGGTTTCTTCTCTTCTTCTTCTGGACCTTCTCCGCCCAGTTTGCTTCTCCGCCATCTCGTGCCCACAGCCATGATGCCGAGGGTCTTCCCGCAGGATCCTTCCCGCCGCATCCCTCCCTTTACCAGGATAAATAAATAATCAAGTGTCCATGGGCCGAGGGCAGAACCCGGCCCGTGTTATCTCACGGCGATGGACATCTTGGGTGTCGCAAAGAGCGCTTGGTTGAGGGGGGGCCAGGGCGGCTGCTGCTGCCTCAGCTCCTTCTCCAGCCTCTTGAAAAGCTTCTTGGATGGTTTCTTGCGGCGCAGCCTGCGGAGGCAGCCGAGGAGGCCGTGGTCCAGGGCGGTCTGCAGCAAGGATGGGGGGACAACAGCGTTGGGGATGCCAAAGGGAGCGCAGAGCTGATGCCAAGGCGAGCCCTGCTCCCTCCATGGCTCCCGGAAAAGGGGCTGCTCGGATGGACCCAAAGGGATGACGCTGCTCCTTGCGTGCCCAATGCCCACCTACCTCCAGCACAAAGGCGGTGAAGAAGTTGAGGGCAGCGATCCCCAGCAGCAGCAGCTTGAAGTTCAAGTCATCGATGCCCTGCAGCTTCAGCAGGGTTTTGGGGAAGCCCAATGGGTAGAGGGTCAACCATATCATGAGGCCAAAGAGGAAAATGAGGACCATCAAGAACAGCACTAAGGGGGAGAAAGAAGAGGGTTGAGGAGCAGGATGAAGGTTTGATGTCCCTCTTCACCCTCATGACCATCATCACCCTCACCATTGGTGTAGAGTGGCTCCCGGAATGGGTACCCCTTAGACATGGCGACGGCCAGGATGAGGTACTGGAAGCCGGTGATGCAGAAGAGGACCGTGTTCTCGTAGTTGGGCAGGTTCTGGGGAGCTGTCACCGTGCTGTTCAGTGGCACGTACCTGAGCCAGGCAGGGGACAAGGCAGAGGGTCAACCAGGAGCCACGCAGCATGGCTGGATGCATCCTTGATGCCAAAACCAAGGCCAAACACTTGGGCTTCATTGTGATCCTTCCCATCACCAAGCCCAGGTGAAGCTGGGTCCCTTACCAGCTCTGTGAGACAGTGATGAAGTAGCTGAGGACCTGCACGGTGATGAGCAGAGCTGTTTGGAGGAGGAGGCTGCCCAGCACAAGGACACTGATCAATGCCCCCTGGGGACGCTCCACTCCCAGCTCCTGGGCAGGACCGGTCCGACCCATCAGCACGGCCACCGTGGTGGTGATGATGAGGTCAAAGAAGAGGAACTGGAAATCGCTCAGGTTGGTGTTGATCTGGGAAGCAGAAACCTCAGGGCTCAGTGTGGGGACAGGAAAGAGCCAGGATAAAACCCAGATGGGACGAGGTGACCCAAAGGCATTTGGGCAACCGCAAGACTCACTGTGTAGAGCAGCAGGACGGACACGAACTGCACCAGGCTGTACAGGGCCATGTACTTAAAGACACCAAAGGAGGTGACCAGTGAGCACCTGCCCTCCCTGCAGTGAGAAAGAGAGATTCACCCACCAGGCACAGCACCCTTGCCATGAGCTGACCCAAAGAGGGGTTGGGGGCACTCGGGAAACCTCCCACCCTGGTTGTATCCCCCAGCATGTGGGTCCCAGCAGCTCACCGGATCACAGTGGGCACACACTCGATGTTGGCCACATGGGAGGTGAAGGGTGAAGCCACTGATGCCTCTGCCTCCGACAGCGAGATGCCCACATCGGCCGCCTTCAGAGCCCCACAGTCATTGGCGCCGTCCCCACACATCCCCACGCAGTAGCTGTGGTGAGAAGGGGTCTGATAGATCATGAGGGGATGGGGAAAAAGCACTGAGGCTGCAAGGTTGAACCCCTGAAGGATCACCCCACATCTGGGAGAGGGCAGGATGTGATCTGCAGCTGCCAACAGCTTCTGCACTAAGCACAGGATCCCAGAATCCAAGGTTTGGGTTGAAGGGACCTTAAAGCTCCTCCAGCTCCAACCCCTGCCACAGGCAGGGACACCTTCCACTGGAGCAGCTTGCTCCAAGCCCGTGTCCAACCTGGCCTTGAACACTGCCAGGGATGGGGCAGCCACAGCTTCTCTGGGCACCCTGGGCCAGCGCCTCAGCACCCTCACAGGGAAGAGCTTCTGCCTCAGAGCTCATCTCAGTCTCCCCTCTGGCAGGTTAAAGCCATTCCCTTGTCCTGTCCCTCCATCCCTTGTCCAAAGCCCCTCTCCAGGTTTCCTGCAGCCCCTTTAGGCACTGGAGCTGCTCTAAGGTCTCCCCTTCAGGAGCCTTCTCTTCTCCAGGCTGCCCCAGCCCAGCTCTCTCAGCCTGGCTCCAGAGCAGAGCTGCTCCAGCCCTCGCAGCGTCTCCATGGCCTCCTCTGGCCTCGCTCCACCAGCTCCACATCCCTCTTGTGCTGCTGCCCCAGAGCTGGATCAGGGCTGCAGGGGGGGTCTCCCCAGAGCACAGCAGAGGGGCAGGATCCCCTCCCTGAGCTGCTGCTGATCCCCTCTCCCTCTTCTGCCCTCCATCCATGGGGGGACTCACTGGAGCTCCTGCAGGCTGCACACCAGCTGAGTCTTCTGCTCGGGCAACATGCGGGCGAACACAGTGGCTTGGATGAGGATCTGCAATGAAGGGAATGCTCTGTGTTTGTACCACAACATCCTCATCCCTACCCAGCCAGGAGGAGCCTGGTTACCCCGAGCTTTGCCAGCTCAGCAGGGCAGGGGCACCTTGCACCAGCAAAGAACCCCCCTAAGGCACTCAGTTATGGAGGATTCCCAGCCATGGGACTCACCTTGGGCAGCAGCTCAGCAAAGTGCTCACAAACCACAGCAAAGGATTTGCCATTCAGGGCAAAGTGGCAGGGCTGAGGCTGCAGGAAACATCCATCTCTTGGCTGGGACAGACCCTGCCAAGGGAAAACAACTGCTTTCCTACAGCTCCAGCCCCTGGGCAAAGGTCTGAACCAGCATCTTCAATGTGCACGGCGCAGGAGGCAAAGCAACCGCAGGTAAAGCAGCTTCCCTTAAAGCTCCATTTCAGGCACACAAATGATGGGATTTTGGATAAAGAACTTGTAGGAGCAAGCCCTTCATGTGAAGCTGGAGCAGCACAGTGCTGCCTGCATCTGATGAGTGCGTTTGGAGCATCAGATCCAGCCTGATGTGCTCACAGGGAGAAACAGGAGCAGGATGTCTTCTCCTAATGGAGGCTTTCAGAGGCAGACTCATGGCTCGGAGGGATGCTGGAAGAGTCCCCCAAGCTCATGGGCACTTTGGGCTTCACAACCCCCCCAGAGACGCTGCCTCAGGACCCACCTCCGGCTGCTCCTCGCCTTGGGAATGCTCGGCCGGGATGAACTTGAGAGCAGCGGGTTCGTCGTGGCTGGGAGGGGAGGCGCTGATGAAGATCACCCGCTCCTTCGGCTCCACCATGCGGCAGCTCCGCGCCACGTTCATGGCTGTGAGCATGTTGTCTCCTACCGGAGAGACGAGGGGCTGAGCAGGGATTGCTGCACAGGGACCGGCACGCCAAGAGCAGCTCAAACCTGCCACGTCCCCTCTCCCAAGCACCGTGCTGCGGATCCCTTTGCTTCCCTGTGTTCTGGGGGAGAGCTCGTTCCTTACAGGCTGGGTGGGGAGTGGATGGAGCAGGCCTGAGGAGGACCTGGGGCTGCCCCATCCCTGGCAGCGTTCAAGGCCAGGTTGGATGGGGCTTGGAGCAAGCTGCTCTAGTGGAAGGTGTCCCTGCCCATGGCAGGGGTTGGAGCTGGAGGAGCTTTAAGGTCCCTTCCAACTCAAACGAGTCTGGGATTCTGGGATTTCTAGTGGAGAACCCTTCACCCCTTGCACCACATCAAGGGTTGACCATGTCCCATCCCTTCCCAAGCCCCGTGTGCCCATTCCCCCTGCAGGGTCACCTGTCACCATGATGGGGCGGATGTTGGCGCTCCTCAGGAGGTGAATCACAGGCGCAGACTCCGGCTTGAGCACGTTCTTCATGACGAGGAAGCCCAGGAAGCTCAGGCTGCTCTCCACAGCTTCCCTGGTGGATACAATGACCCCTTCAACACCATCTTCAACACAAGCACCAACTGCTACAAACAGCTAAAATCCAGGATGGGTTTGGAAGGAATTCCCTGCAGGCTGCTGGGATGGAGCATCCCATACAATGCTTGGAGCAAACAAGGTCTAAATGGACAAAGAAGTTGTTGGCACCAACCTGGGGAGCTGCAGGGCCTCCTCAAATGTGGTCACTGAACTCAGGGGTTTGCACGCCAGACCCAGGACCCGGAACCCATCCGTGGTGTAGTGCCGCAGCATCTGGGAGAAATCCATGGGCACTGCCAGCCACGAGGGGAAAACCAAGGTCAAAAGAGCTCCTGGATGAACCCGGGCTGTGTAGACCTGGGGCTCAAGCTCCCAAAGGACTGAAGGGCTTTGGATGCTCATTCGGCCTCCAGTCCCTGTCTTCTAGCTCTTGTTTTCTTCCCCCCGCATGGCTGAAGGTCTTTAATGGTCTTGAAAGTCCCCTCCAACCCTATCCATTCTATGATTCTATGAAGCTAATCCAAAGCCCTGCGCCTCTGGGAACTGCCCCACAGCATCACCAAGAATTCCCTGTGGGGATGAGGTGCAGGGATGCAGATGGATGATGGAGCAGCAGGACCAGGGCAGTGATAGTGAACCCCCATTCTCCAGCACATACCAGTCTCCTTCCTGCAGAGGCTGGCCACCATCTCTGGGGCACCCTTGACATAGACATGGGCTGAGGCTTCACTGGGCAGCTTCACCAGGACACTCATCCTTTGCAAGGAGGAGGAGAAGGGGAAGCGCCGGAGGATCCCCACAGGTAACTGGTGCTTCTGTGGAGAGGGAGAAGGTGTCAGAGCCAGGCAGGGCCTTCTCTGGGAGGTACAGCCCCTCCAGGGGCAGCGGAGCACAACAGTCCTTTGTTCTATGGGGAACCGGAGCTACTCTGCTCCACGGGACATACCCTGTCCCGCGGCTGCTCTTCCTCAGGTGGAGGCTTCACCACAGCCAAGACCTTCATCCCAAACTGCTGGGAGGCAGGCAGCTCGCCTTCCTCCTCCTCCATCATCTCCAGGCGCTGAAACCAAGGCATAATGAGACAGAGAGATGCTATCCACCCCATGGATAGGTTCAAACATCCCCTCTCCTGGCAGAGCAAGCTGTGTCCCACCTCCCTCTTTCCAGACAGGCACTCTGCTTACCCAGCCAGTGGACTCCAACATCTTGAGGTCCACAGGGTCCCCGATGGGCTGTGCCCTTAGCACCGAGACTGTGTGGCAAGTGGCCAGTGAGTAGAGCAAGGGACCAGCAGGCAGGCAGCGGGGCTCATGGATGATGGGCATGAAGTGGTTGTTCTCCAGTGGAACCACCCCCCACACATCCAGCCCTTCCTCCGTGAGGGTTCCTGTCTGTGGGGATGAGGATGGAGGGTTCATAGCAGCCACTGGAGATGGGAACTCCGGTCCCGTGGTGATGCTCAAGCCTCACCTTGTCGAAGCAAACCAGGCGGATCTTCCCGCAGAGGTTGATCCGGGGAGGGCTGATGCAGAAGATGCCCTGTTTCTTCAGCCTGTTCTGGGCATAGATGGTGCCCACGGTCATGGCAGCCGGGAGAGCCGGGGGCACGATGACAGTGATGAGGTCTAGGGCACGGATGATGATTTGTCCCACGGGGACCTGGTAGGTGAGGAGGAGGAGGAGTGGGCATCCTGATAGCGCTCACCCATCTCCACCTGCATCTGCTGATGGCCCCAGGCTGTGCTCCAGGACTCCCAAGCCCCAACAGCCCTACCTGGTTTTTAACCAAGATGAGGATGCTGTAGAGCGTGCCGATACAAGCTGTGCAGGAGGAGGGAGGAGAACGGGCTTGGTTACAAAGCAAAGCAGATGAAGGGTGAGTTCACCCATGGCAGAGGAGTTGGGCTGCTCCTCGCCATGCTTCTGTGCTCAACCTACCCAGGACGGCGAGGAACAGGACAAACTTCACAGCATCCTTGTAGAACTTGAAGCTCACGGGTTTTGGGTAGAGGATGGAGCTGATGAGATCCCCTTTGGCTGTGCAGAACCCTGTGGGAGAGGGGCAGGAGGTAACCATGGGCAAAGGCATAGAATAGAATAATGGAATCATAGAATCAACTGGGTTGGACAAGACCTTTCAGCACATCCAGTCCAACCACTTCCCAGCACTGCCAAGGCCACCACTGACCCATGGCACTGAGGCCTCGTCTCCATGGTGTGTGAACACTTGCAGGGTCGGTGGCTCCAGCTCTGCCCTGGCAGCCTTTTCTAATGCCTGAGCACCCTTTGGGGAAGGAATTGTTCCTCAGCTCCATCTAAACCTGCCCTGGTGCAGTTTAAGGCCGTTCCCTCTTGTCCCATCCCTTGTTCCTTGGGAGCAGAGCCCAGTCCCCTCCTGGCTCCATCCTCCTCTCAGGCAGTTGCAGGGAGTGATCAGGTCCCCCCTGAGCCTTCTCTTCTCCATCAGAACCCCCCAGGTCCCTCAGCCATTCCCCATCACACTGTGCTCCAGGCCCTGCACCAGCGCTGGTGCCCTTCTCTGCACCTTAAAGTCCCTGTTCCAAAGGACACAGCTTAATCCCGGCTTTATCCTTCAATCCCTTACCTGTGCGGGTCACCACGGCCAGCACTTCCCTGCCCACATAGGACTTGGCTTGGATGACCTGTGTCCCACAGAACAAGGTGTGCCGCCTGTGCTCCTCAGGGGAATAGATGGTGCTGCCAGCTGGGAGAGGGGTCTTCATCACCGGCACGCTCTCCCCTGCATAAGGAACATCATGGGAGGGAGGAGGAACATCATGGAAGGGAGGAGGAACATCATGGAGGGAGAACGAACATCATGGAGGGAGGAGGAACACCATGGGAGGGAGGAGGAACATCATGGAAGGGAAGAGGAACATCACGGGAGGAGGTTTATCACCCTGGGGGGGTCAGGATCCACCCAGCCTGCATGGGAAAGGGATGGAGGAGGACATAAGGAGATGCAGGGCTTGCTCTGTGCCCCCAGCTGCAGCTCTCACCCGTCAGCATGCTCTCGTTGACCATGCACTCGCCCGTCAGCAGCGCAGCATCGCAAGGGACCAGCATCCCATCCGCAGGGAGGCTGATGCAGTCGCCCGGCACCAGGTCTGCAGAGCTCACCACCATCTCCTCTGGAAGAGAGCATGGCCGTGCCCAGACACCTTGTGGGAAAAGGACTTGGAGGAGGGGGGATTAGGGAAAACTGCGACCTAATGGAAGTTGGAGTCTTAAGGAGACTTTATGAGGGTGAAATAGAGTTGCTGCTTCCAGGGTGTTGGCACACACAGTATCTGCTCCACTACAGTTCTCCAGGCAATGCAAGCTGCCACCTCAGCACATGCTAAGAGGAGTAATGGAGGGTGGAGTGGAGACACCACAGCCAGGTTCTGTTGTAATCCCTGCAGGAATGGGAACTGGATGGCACCATGCAGCTGATAAACCACAGAGCAGCTGTCCTGGAATGAATCCCAGCTTGGTTTGGGTTGGAAGGGACCTTAAAGCTCCTCCAGCTCCAACCCCTGCCATGGGCAGGGACACCTTCCACTGGAGAAGCTTGCTCCAAGCCCCTGTGTCCAACCTGGCCTTGAACACTGCCAGGGATGGGGCAGCCACAGCTTCTCTGGGCACCCTGGGCCAGCGCCTCAGCACCCTCACAGGGAACAGCTTCTGCCTAAGAGCTCATCTCAGTCTCCCCTCTGGCAGGTTAAAGCCATTGCCCTTGTCCTGTCCCTACAGGCCCTTGCCCAAAGCCCCTCTTCAGTGGTCACAGTTTGGTTGCCTGTTGCTCCAGGCTGGTTTCACAGTCCATGTGCTACCACTGACCCTCATCCTGTCACAAACTTGCCTTTCGTATAAGAAAATCCTTCAGCTGAAGCCCTTTTTGTGTAAATCTCCAAAGATTTGAAGAACTGAAATAAGGGACCTGGTGACGCTGCCACTGCAGGTCCCAACAGGTTGGGTGAATCCGCACCTCTGACATGGTGGGCTGTCCAGTAGGATCCCACACCAGGATGTGGACAGACTGGGACACTGACAGGCTGATCAAACATAAAAGGTTCAAGGAACCCCCCCTTTTAACATGTCACACATCATCCCCATCCCAAATCCATGCCAGGACCCTCACCCATCGCAGGCATCACACTCACCTCCGGAGCGAAGGACTCGGACACCCACTGACATCTTGGCCATGTTCTGCAGTGTGGTGCTTTGCTGTAAGGGAGGGAGCAGTCAGCTGAGAAAGCACAGCAAAGCATCCATAAAACAAGTCTTGAAGGCTCAGGATCACAGAGGAAGGACAAGGAAACCTGCTGCACCACTGGGAACACGGGCTGTCCTCACCCAGCTGGCCTCAGAGGGAGTTCAACATCAGCACAGAGGTCAATCAGCAGCACAAAAGAGGTGGTTTCACCAGAGCTGCTGGTCTTAAATAAGCCCAGCACCAACCTTCCTTGTCTCGTAGAGGGACAGCGCTAAGGAGATGGTGGAGATGAGGAAGATGCAGGCGGCGTAGTAGTAGTAGGCATCACAGACCCACAGCACGATGCTGAACACTTGGAATATGTAGAAGGGATTGAGAACCTAGAAGGGAACAAGGAGGGTGAGAAGGGTTTGGGGGAAGAGCTTCCTCCAGCTCACTGTTGAAGGAGGTGACCCTGCCACTCTGCTCCGCTCCCATGAGACGCCACTTGCAGCCCTGTGTGCAGTTCTGGTGTGCCCAGCATAAGGACATGGAGCTGTTTGAGCAAGTCCTGAGGAGGCCATGAGGATGCTCAGGGGCTGGAGCAGCTCCCTCATGGAGCCAGGCTGAGAACATTGGGGCTGCTCAGCCTGGAGAAGAGAAGCTGCGTGGAGACCTCAGAGCAGCTTCCAGTGTCTGAAGGGGCTACAAGGATGCTGGAGAGGAGCTCTTCATCACGGACTGCAGTGATAGGACAAGGGGTGATGGGTTCAGGCTGAACCAGAGGAGACTGAGATGAGCTCTTAGGCAGAAGCTGTTCCCTGTGAGGGTGCTGAGGCGCTGGCACAGGGTGCCCAGAGAAGCTGTGGCTGCCCCATCCCTGGCAGTGTTCAAGGCCAGGTTGGACACAGGCGCTTGGAGCAATCTGCTCCAGTGGAAGGTGCCCCTGCCTGTGGCTGGGGCTGGAGCTGGAGGAGCTTTAAGGTCCATTCCAACACAAACCAGTCTGAGACTATGATTCTATGATTGTGAGACTCGCAAGCTCCTTGAGGAGCAGCTGCTGATGCAGAGGAGCAGCTGGCCCTTGCCTGGGGCTGGGGATGCACTAGCTGACTTCTTGCAAACCCTCCATCCTGCCTGGCATGGTATACAGTTGGTACTCCTGAGGATGCTCAGCCACCTCTGTAGCCATCTGGGATGCTCCTGTCTGACCTAAGAGGCCGGATGGGTCCCTTCCACCATCTCTGCCTTCTGTGATCCTTGCTCAAGCTGCTTCTTCTCCCTACCCAAGAGGAAGGGCCTGCAAAGCACTGGCAGGGAGAGACTTGGAGCAGGATCTGCCCTGGGACAAGTGGCTCTTTGGAAGCACTGTGGATGCACACACACCTCCTCTACCAACAGCCTTGCGTAGGACTTGACCGGCACCTCGATGAGGTTTGCTCCGTAGATCTTCCTTCTGCAAAGGGGACAGGAAAGCAAATCCATGCTAGGGAAAAGCTGCCTTTCCATCCTGAGGGACCCTCAGACTGCCCAGGCCTGCCCGGGAGCTTGGTCGCACAGAGAAGTCAAGCCAGAGCAATCCAGCCCACCTCTGCTTTGAGGTCTGAATGCAGGCTCTGGGATTTGCTGGCCCCTGGAAAAGCCTCATCTGTGCTCCCCACATGGCCCATGGAGCTGGTAGATCCCTACCTGTTGTTGTGGTCCTGTTGGCTGAGCCCAGCCTGCGAGAGGTGCAGATCTGCGCAGGTCCAGCCTTCATCCAAGATGCTGGCAAGCACCAGGGGAAAGGAAAACAGGGGAATGGAGTCAAAATCAGCAGGAGCCTGGCCCAGAGGCACAAACACCACGTCCAAGTCCCTGCTGACAGAAAGGAGCCCTTTGGGAAAGGGAGAGGATCTTGTTCCTCAGCCCCTGCTGCAGTTCGTGGCTGCCAAGGAGCAGGAACAAAAGGGCACAGTTTGGGGAGGAGCATCCACCATGGGGCAGCTGCCAAACTGCTTTGCCTGGTTTCCTCTGCCCACAAAGACAGGGAACACCAACAGACAGCGGGAGAAGCAGCAGCTTCCTTGACCCAGCACCCCGGGATGGTCGCCAAAGGCTCTGCAGTGCAGAGAAAAGCTCCAGCTCCAGTGGTTGTGTGGGTCAGGACCACATGGAGGGGGCTGAGGGGTCAAAGGGAGCAGCAGATTGATCACAGAATCCCAGATTGGTTTGGGCTGGAAAAGGCCTTAACCCCTTGTCCTACTGCTGCAGTCCCTGATGAAGAGTCCCTCTCCAGCATCCTAACTTTGATGCAAGCAGTTTTGCTGCGGCAAAGGGGACAGAGAAGTACCTGACTTTGCAGTACATCTGCCGCCGCTCGATCCAGACGTAGCGCATGCCCTCGAAGAGGTAGTACCGCAGGATGTTCTTCTGAGCAGAGCAGGACATGAGAACAAGGGGTCAGCAGGACACGAGGGAGAGGAATTGCAAGGCAGAGGTGGGAAGGGTCACTGGTGTTACCTCTTCCTTCTCATGGAGCCGGATGGTGTCCCGGCTCTCCTCCTCTTCCGACACACCAATAGCGATGCTGGTCCTGCGGTCCTCCAGCCTGGCCCCGGCGTGATGCTCCAGGCTGCTCGGGATGGAAAACAAGGGTCAGGCCTTCCCCATCCTGCCAGCTCTGCTGTAAATGGTCCCCGCTCTCTGGAAGCCAAATGCAGATGTGAGCCCAACTCACCTGCCCTCGCCCAGCGCCTCTGTGCACACACGGGTGGTGAAGCACTGTCCAAATTTGTCCTGCAACAAAGGCACAGGGGCTGAGCAGAGGGAATGGGGGAGCTCCTCATGGATCCCCCCCGCTCCTGCAAACAGGGACGACGTCGCATGTAGAGAGTCCCATTCCCAGATGCTGGCTGGGCTCCAAGGACAATAAAGAGAAACACAAAGCCAGGCTGGTGGCTGTGGAAGAGGAAAGCAGCAAGGAACATGCCCAAGGATGTCCTGGGAAGCCAGCAGCAGAGGCCAACCCCAGACCTGCCCAGGACTTACTCTGATGATGACCCAGTCGGCCTGGCTGAGGGCACAGGGTTTGCACTTCACCTGCACCTCCAGGCTTGGCTTCCAATGGAAGAGGACAAGGAGCAGCCCTGCTGTGAGCACAGAGCCGATGTGGCACAGGGCCACCCGCCACATCTTGGTCTGGTAGCCCGTGACCTCCTGGAAGAAAGGAGGTGACCTGTATGGGAATGCCTGCTCACAAAACAAACTGAAATGAAGGTCAGCAAGCATCTAAACCTTGCAGCAATGGCAGCCCTGAGTCCTAGCATGGTCTAACACCAGGCAGGTAACAGTAAAGTAAATCTGGGGCTGAAAAACCATTGTCTTGTGCCGGTGATGGACAGGACAAAGGGAATGGCTTCAGCCTGCCAGAGGGAGACTGAGATGAGCTCTTAGGCACAAGTTCTTCTTGGACGGGGCTTGGAGCAAGCTGCTCTAGCAGAAGGTGTCCCTGCCCATGGCAGGGGTTGGAACCGGATGAGCTTTAAGGTCCCTTTAACCCAAACCAGGCTGGGATCCTATGCTAACACCCAGTTTTCGTGCCAGCCCAGCACTGCGGTGCCTCCCTCCCCACACCTACCATGTGGGATGTGTCCGTGTCCGTGTCCGTCCGCAGCGTCCCGTATCCCGGCCGCTGATTCCCCAGCAGCCTGCTGCTGTCTGCAAAGCCAAAGAACAAGGGGGGAAATAAAGAGAGCTGATCCCAGGGTTATTTAGGAGCTGCCACGGTGATGGGCTCCCGGCTGCAGCAACGACATCCCTGGATCAATCCCAGGAGGTGGCTGGACTCGGTGTCCCCTCTTCCATCCGCGCGCCCGGCAAAGCTGCTTTGGGAGGGGGATGCTGTGGGCACGGGGCACCCCAGGACCTCCCAGTCACCTGCCTGTGGCACGTGATGGTCACACGAACGATGTCAAAGGAGCCCAAGGAGAAAGGCTGGCACAAACCCAGTGGCTTAGCAGCCAGGGGAAGGGAGCGGGGCTGGTCCAGAGCCAGGTCAAGTGCAGGGAGAGCTCTCTCAGGCACTTTTCATGCTTGTTTGCTCCTTGTGTTCCTCCCTGCATGGAGGAGGTGGCCACAACATTGGGGTTTTGCAGTTTTAAGGATACCCAGCGTGGCTCAGCACCTCCAATTCCTGCTGATCCTCTGGGAGATGGGGATCGCTGGAGGCATCGCCGTCATCAGACCGGTTTGGGTTGGAAAGGACCTTAAGATCATCCAGTTCCAACCCCCTGCCACGGGCAGGGATTATCCCAGGTGGATTTTAATCGTTACCCTCCATGCCATGAAGCTGAACGTGCTCATTATCCCTGCATCCACACGGGATTACGAGCTGCAGCGTCCCAGCTCTGGGATCTTAAAGCAGCAGCAGGGAGATAACACGTGGCACGCGGATAATTTCCTGGTTGGGGCAGGTTCTTGTTTCCAGGAGGTCACTGCATTAACCATTCACATACCGGGTGGGAGCTGCACTGGGAAACCACCCCGGATGGATGGATTTAAGCTTAAACAAGGGAGGTTCAGGTTGGAGATAAGGCAGAAGCTCTTCCCTGTGAGGGTGCTGAGGCGCTGGCCCAGGGTGCCCAGAGAAGCTGTGGCTGCCCCATCCCTGGCAGTGCTCAAGGCCAGGTTGGACACAGGGGCTTGGAGCAAGCTGCTCCAGTGGAAGGTGTCCCTGCCTGCGGCAGGGGTTGGAGCTGGAGGAGCTTTAAGGTCCCTTTAACCCAAACCAGGCTGGGATTCTATGATCCAAGCACAGCCACATCTCCACCTGCACTCTGCTGTTACCAACACATTCAGACCCTACAAGCAGCAAAGCTTTAGGAGGAGCTGCAGCCGGCTCCATCCTTGCACCATCCCATCCCCATTGTGCTCCTCACCTCCTGCTCCCATCCCGGCTGCTCCCCAGAACACAGCGAGCGAGGAAGGGCTGTTGCCTTGACTCACCCCACTGGCTGCACCGTCGCGGTTGGGATGGGATGCGGGGATGGGATCCATGCACCTGGGAAGCACACAGGGAGGGGAGGGCAGAGCGCCGGAGCTGCGCCTCCAGTTTGAATCCTGGTGCAGTGGCCACACCTCGTGGGCAAACACAGCACAGGGCACTCGCTGTGCCTCTATGGAGAGCCCTGGGACAAGATCTGCTGCTCCCTCTGCTGCTAAGCAGGGATCAAGAGGGATACCACAGCCAGGAGTGGCTGTAAGGGAAGAGGGGAGCCAGGAATTGGATGCTGGAGAGGGACCTTCATCACGGTGTGTAAGGACAGGACAAGGGGAATGGCTTTAACCTGCCAGAGGGGAGACTGAGATGAGCTCTTAGGCAGAAGCTCTTCCTTGTGATTCAGCCTGGGATTCTGTGATGCCCTCAGATGTAGCACATGTCCTGGCATCCAAGCAGAGCTGGAAACCAGCTCTGGACCACACATTTCATGGCACTGAACACCTGCAAAGCAGCCCCAGCCCAGGACCATTTGTGAACACCAGCGCTGGTCCCTGCCCCAGGGTTCTGGCCCCGGATGCAGCCTTTCTCCCCAGCAGCACGTCCATCCTGAAAGCAGATGTGTGCTGGTTGCAGAGATCTTCTCCACAAGCTCCCTTTGCAGCTGCTGCCCTTTACAAACACCTCTCTTCAAGCAAACAAACCCCAAAAGGAGTCCCAGATCTCCCCGTGCTCTTCTGCTCCCAGCTGGATGCTCCTGAGCAGCATCATCCATCCATCCATCCATCCATCCATCCATCCATCCATCCATCCATCCATCCATCCATTCACCATCCTCCATTCATTCTCCTCCATCCACAGGGTGCTGTCTGATCAATGGGATGGGGTTGGCAAGGTCAATCTGGACCCTTGGAGACACAGCAAAAGGAAGGAATGAGGGATGGGGAAAGGAGAACGGTGCTTGGGTCATGTAGGGCAACATGAGGAACTTCCAGAGCAGCCTTCAGGCTTTCCTCTGGGATGGGAGACACCACGGGCAGCGGCATGCCCAGACCAGGAGAGGGTTGGGATGAGACGGCACTGATCCTCCTGCCCTTCCCAGCCAGCCAACATCAACGCATCCACATGAGCCAAGCGGTGAGAACACGCCGGAGCTGGAGCAAACGTGTTCTACCAGGAGGTCTGGTCCTACCCGGACCTGGCAGCAGCTGCCAGTGGGAACAGCCCAAGGCTGGGAGAAACAAAAGGAGATGGCTCCATTAAAGGTGGGGACGTGGAAGAGGGAGATCGGGGCTCTGCCATCACTGGAAATCCCAGGGGAATCGTGCTCGTGCATCCAGCCCTGGAGATGGGTGAGGGAATCAAGTCCTTGTAGGCAAAGTGCTCACCCAGCAGCCCCGTTCACCTCAAACTGGTTCTGGCTGGATTTGCAGGGAATCACAGACTCACAGAATGGTTTGGGTTGGAAGGGACCTTAAAGCTCATCCAATTCCAACCCCTGGCATGGCAGGGACACCTTCCACTGGAGCAGCTTGCTCCAAGCCTGTGTCCAACCTGGCCTTGAACACTGCCAGGGATGGGGCAGCCACAGCTTCTCTGGGCACCCTGGGCTAGCGCCTCAGCACCCTCACAGGGAACAGGTTCTGCCTTAACTCCAACCTGAACTTCCCCTGGTTCAGTTTGAACCCATCACCCCTTGCCCTATCGCAACAGTCCCTGATGACAGTGGTGGCACAACCAGCGTTTGCTTCACCACACGCTGACACCACCAGCTAAGGCAATGCAATGTGGTCAAACCCTTCCAGCAAGGGAGGTTTCTGCCCCACGCTGGGCAGGGATCACACTGACCTCCCTTAACCCAGGTTTGCAGGAGCTCCCTGTATGGCACAAGCCAGAGAGAAGCACCCGGTGCTTCAGGGAGCATCCTCGCTCGGCCAACCACCGGCCACGCAGCAAGAGGTTGTTTGGAGCCAAACCCCATGTTTTCCCCATATCCTGGTTAAATAAAGGGCTCTATATCACTGAGGGAGTGAAGGGATGTGCTCCTTGCAGCCCAGCACCCCTGTTTTGGGGTGTTAAGGCAGGATTAGAGCCTCTCCTGCCTCTGGAGCCAGCATTCGTGGCTGTCAGTGTTCAAGCCGGGTGCCCCCACGAGAAACCTGGAGAGGGGCTTTGGACAAGGGATGGAGGGACAGGACAAGGGAATGGCTTTAACCTGCCAGAGGGGAGACTGAGATGAGCTCTTAGGCAGAAGCTCTTCCCTGTGAGGGTGCTGAGGCGCTGGCCCAGGGTGCCCAGAGAAGCTGTGGCTGCCCCATCCCTGGCAGTGTTCAAGGCCAGGTTGGACACAGGGGCTTGGAGCAAGCTGCTCTAGTGGAAGGTGTCCCTGTCCATGGCAGGGGTTGGAACTGGATGAGCTTTAAGGTCCCTTTAACCCAAACCAGGCTGGGATTAAGAGGGTTGAGGTTTAACCCCCCTGAGTGTTGCTATGCTATAGATCTGCAGTAAGAGATGGGCCAAAGGGGGTCTGAGGGGCTGAAAGTGGGGTGGACACCGCGGCAGCAACCATGGTGGCAGGGACCACAGGCATGGCACAGCCAGGCACCCGAAGAGCTCTCCAGCGGGTGCTGCCCTCTTCCCTTTTTGCCACAAAGCTCTTCCTTTCTCATTCAGACGCTCCCCCATGTCAACCAGGGCTAATTCAAAAGGGAACAAGAAGGTCGGAAGGGCTGCACTGGTTCTATATGGAATGAGAAATGCTACAGACACAAGGATGCTTTCTCTACCTCAGCACTGCATTCCCAGCCTCTTCTGAACACCTGGATGCATTTCCCCACCTTCCAAAGGGTCTTTTGGACACAGCCACAGCCGGCCAGGCACGGACTGAGGCTTCACTCACCCGACATTGCATTACGTCCGTTCCCGATGGGAGACAACCCCGGGATGCTCCTCTCCCGAGGTCAGCCAGGCAGGGTGGTCCTTTGTAACCTCAATATTCACCTCGCCTGCACGATGATCCCACCAAAGGATCCTTCGCTCCAGCTGCAGATCCCAACGAGCTCGGAGGATCCCTGAACACCGAGTGGGAATAACCTGCTGGCAGGGAGGCAGCTCCCGCTGTGCCGCAGGGATCCAGCCGCAGCCTTTCGGAGCATCTGAAAGCGTCACTTTGGGTTTCGTTTCCCCATGTCCTGGGTGGATTCATCAGCAGGAGCCTCTCCACACGGTCCCATGGAGCGGTGCCGGCCGGAGCGGGGCTGAGCGCTCCTGTCCCGATGGGATGTGAAGCCAAACCAGTTCTGCAGTAAGGAAGCATCCATTAAAAGCAGCAGCCCCCCCATAACAGCACAAGCCCAAACCTCAGGATCCGCGCTTTCCAGACCCACAGCACCCCAGCGTGCGCTAAAGGCTCCTCAGGGGTGATGCCGCGCTCCTCTCTTTGCTCTGCCCCCCCCCAAAATCCGGGGGGGGGGGGGGGGGGCTGCACCCCGCTCTGCACCATCCCCACCTCTTCCCCGTGCTGCAAAATAGGGCGAAATAGGGGGGAAAAAGGCAAAATAATGCCAAATAGAGTGAGGGTGCGCTCCCCCCTTGCACCCTAATGCAACCCCCAACCCGCACAACCCAAGGCACCCGCACAGCAAAGTGCAACCCCGGGGCTACGCACGATGCGCAAGCCCCGCAGCCCTATGGGGCAAGCGGGGGGGGGTCCCTGCACCCCCTCTGCACCCCCAAACACCCGGCGTGGGACCCCCCCGACCTGAGCTAATGGCTGGCGGACACGGGCGGGAGCCCCGGAAGGGCGGAGCATGGGGGATGCTGGGACTTGTAGTCACTTACACCCACCCCCCCAAAAGCAAAGCAGCATCCCAACATGACTTGGGATTATCTCCTATTAGGGCTTTGCACCCCAGATCCTGCAAGGAAATGCACTGGTTCTGCCCCCAAAACGGGGTTTTCACCCCCATATCCTGCAAAGAAATGCACTATGTCCCCCAGAAGGGTTTGTACCCCCACATGCTGCAAAGAAAGGCAAAAGGCTGCCCCACAAATGGTGCTTTGTAACCCACATCTTGCAAGGAAATGTACTGGCTTTGCTCCCCAAATGAGGCTTTGCACCCCCATATCCCACAAGGAAAAATAATGGGCTCTGTGCACCTAAAGGGGGCTTGCACCCCCATGTAAGGATGCCCCCCAAAAGGGGGATGTCCCCCACGTAAGGATGCCCCCAAAAGGGGATTTGCAGCCCCCTCTCTTTTCTCTCTGCTCATTTGCACACTGGTGCAGGGTTTCCTCCCGGAATGCTGCTCCAAGGGGGATTCTGAAGCCATGAACTGGGTGCAGCCCAAAACTGCTCCCGTAGAGCAGAGCACAACCACAACCCCCCCCACCCTCCCCAAAGCTCTGCTTTGCGGGGCTCCAACCACTGCAAACCCACTGCCTGAACAGGCAATGCCATAAGCAGGGCTGCTCTGACCCCCTCACCCCAAATGCAGCTGCACCCCTATCCCTGCATAAGGGAGCTTCGCTTTCTCTGCCAGGAAGGGAGATAAAGCCAATGTCTTCTCTGGCTGATCCAGTTCCAACCCCTGCCATGAGCAGGAACACTTCCACTAGAGCAGGTTGCTGCAACATTCCACACAGAAAAGATGGGCAATTCAATGACACAGAACTGCAGTGCCCAACTATTCCTACAACTGAGTATTAAGGCAGCAGCATCAGCTCAGCTTCCTGAGGCAGCCAGGAGGTTCTGTTACTGTGGGATAGCTAGCTATAGGAAAAACCCTGGTCATTTTGGGATTAAGCCTTGTAGATGACTTCTTCTGCCACTTCCGTCTTCAGCTGCTGCCCGCTGGCAGCATCCTGGTGAGCACAGCACATCTCAGAAGCAGCATCACGACACTTCCAGCAGTTTGCACTCCATCTAGATACAAATTTATCTATTAGAGAGCAAACCAAAGCACTTCCCATCTCTCCACACCCCCAAGACTGAAAACTGCTGCTTCAAGCAACAACCCACCCTCAACATCACAAGTTGGAGCTACAAAACCACCTGCACTGGAGCAAAGAGGAAGATTCAACCCTGTTCTAATAAATCTGCTTAAGGAGTTGGAATAGAAAATAAGTGCAATAAGCAGGGCAGTGGCAAAACACCTCTTTCGTAACAGCAGCGCCACTGGCCTTTGACCCTGGGAGCTCCAGATCCCCACCAAGGTGCCCAAGGGATTCCCAGGAGATTCCAGAACAGGGCGAGATTTTTCCAACATTCCCCTTTCCCAGCCACTTCCATCATTTTCTTGCTCATTGCCACAGGGCTTACGACTTGCAGGTCTCTTCCCACACATGCCCTTGCTTTCCAGACATGGGATCAAGGTCACCACAGATATTCTGGCTCTGCTCATCCCTGCCATGGGGCCACGCTCATGACCTCATGCACAGCAGAGCCTCAGAGGTGACCCCAGCTCCTCACACACTCAAAACCCCATCACAGAGAGCTTGGGGATGCTACACCAGTGGCAGAAGCATCAGTTCAATACTGTTAATAAAGTAACAGCTCTTTTTTGTTCTTTACAGTATTTATTGTACGTGCAAACCTATAGGGAAAACACCAAACTGCCTGCTGGAACCTTCTCTTGCTCAATCAGGTATAAATTCCTTTCAGGTAAAGCAAGTTTGTGTGTTCCACTTCCAGTTAGGGAGCAGCATTACGCAGCAGTCGCCTTCTGTTTGTAAGTTGCCATCATCTTCTTGATCTCAGCAATTGCTTTACCAGGGTTCAAACCCTAAAAAACAGGAAAAGAAGCAGGTTAAAGCCCCCACCTCCTGCATCACCCCAATCTAAGTCAGGGCAAGGCCACAGATGTGCTGCTACTCACACAAATAGCTGGCAGAGGAGGTGCTCAGCACCCTCTTTTTCCCCTAAAAGCTGGAGTCCAGCCTAATCTTGTGCTGCCTTTTCAACATTGGGAGGTTAAAGCATAACGAGAGGCAGCTCTGAAGAGCTGGCTCCAGGCAGGCCAGGCACCATGGCACACAGAGCCCCTGGGTTCCAGCACGCTGCTGCAGGTTTGCTGTGCTCCAGTCTCAATTTACAAGGGTAAAAGCAAGGCAGCCTGGAGTAGAGCAGCAGTGCTGGGAGCTCACCTCCTCCACCTGCAGGCTGAGCCAGCAGCACTCCCCACTGCTCATTTGACTTTGAAGGACTGGTTTTGAATCAGCAATGTGAGGATCAAAGAGGAGAGTGAGCAGCTGAGGGAGAGGAACTTCTAGGAAAGCTTACACAGGGCAGAATTCAACAGTTTTATAGGGGTTATAATGAGTTCTGTAGACAGGAAACTGCCTTGTAAAACCTGACAGTGATGGTAGAAGAGATCATAGAATCTCAGACTGGTTTGGGTTAAAGGGACCTTAAAGCTCATCCAGCTCCAACCCCTGCCATGGACAGGGACACCTTCCACTAGAGCAGCTTGCTCCAAGCCCCTGTGTCCAACCTGGCCTTGAACACTGCCAGGGATGGGGCAGCCACAGCTTCTCTGGGCACCCTGTGCCAGCGCCTCAGCACCCTCACAAGGAAGAGCTTCTCATCTCCAACCTAAATCTCTCCTGTTTCCTTGTCCTATTGCTACAGTCCCTGATGAGAAGTCCCTTTCCAGCATCCTTGCAGGACCCCTTCAGACACTGAAAGCTGCTCAGAGATCGCCACACAGCTTCTCTTCTCCAGGCTGAGATGGGGAAAAGCTGATGCGGCTTTTCTCCTTACCAGAAATAAAACTGTTTTGGAGAACACTGGGGAAGTGAGCAAGAACAAAGTCACCAGCTGTAAATGCTCCTCACACAAGCCAGCCAAGCTTTCCTGAGGTTTTCCTACGGTGTAGACACATCAGGTCACAAAGGCCCTTAATCCTGCAGCACTGCTACCAAACTGAGCATGGATAATCTCAAGACGAGAGTATGGTTGAGACTGGAACAGGAACTGCACAGGAACAGCCCCGGGTGCAGAGCTCACCGTGCAGTGTCAGGGCTGACGAAGACAACTGACAGGATTAGAGCATGTGAGGGGCAATGGGTTATTAACCACAAAGGTGTCTCAAACTTAAGGCCAAGTGCTGTTTCCTCACACTATACACATTCCTCCATACAGCCAGATCTTCAAGCTGAACCTTCAGCTGAACAGCTGACACTGGTCAGGAGCTAGCTCCCTTTACAAAGGGGGAATTGTTTGTAGTCAGGGCATCACTTGAGAAAACACATGGAGAAATGAGCACGCACCGTGTCAGCCCAGATCTCAATCACCTCCTCTTCCCATCTGTCATCTGCTCCAATATTTACCTTCGTATTAGTTCACAGCTCAGGAATTACTCCACCACCAGGTGCAAGCAAAGGCTGTGCAAAGCACAGCTGGCAGGAAAGCAAAACTCAATAATCTGCCCAACAACAGGCACAAGGTCACTGCAAGATGAGGAAGAGGCATGCTCTGGTTTGGGAAAGCTTACTCAGTTCTCAAAAGAAATACCAGAGAACCAGACCATCTGGGAAATGTCCTAACAGCAGGATGTCAGCATAAAACACATCCCTCTGAGGTGTTGAAAGCTTCTTGTAGCCTTCTCTATTACGCAAGTTGCACAATACACCACGGACAGTTGCTGCTATTGGAGTTTAAGGTTGCACTGTGGAGGGTTAAGAGTATTATGGTGTTCACACCACTGATGGGACCACACAGCACAGAACTCCCTGTACCATTTCTGTCAGTGTCCCTCTCATGACCAGCACCCTATAGTCACACTCTAAAGCTTGGAAACAGGTTCTTAAAGTCACAGCCTTGCTCACAAGGAAGAGATGTTCTTGCAGTGTGTAATACAAACTTTGCCATGTCCTCTTGTACAGTCACTATTGTAAGCACAACCGCTGGTAACTCACTGTGTTTCAAGAGGCTGAACAAGCCAAGGCAAGCTTGAGGAAAAAAGTAAGCTTAAGTGAGTGTTTCCCTGTTGGTATTCAAGCAGGGTGCTTGGAAACAATCCAGGAACCCTACAAGGGACACAGACAGGACACACACATACCTTAGGGCAAGTCCTTGTGCAATTCATGATAGTGTGACAACGGTAGAGAGAGAACGGGTCTTGAAGCTGAGCCAGACGCTCCTCTGTGTAGTCATCCCTGGAGTCAATCATCCAGCGATAGGCCTGGAAGTCAGCACCATTGACACACCAAATGCTTCTTCAAGGTGTTGTAACCAGTGGGCAGCATTAAAAGCAACACCTCCCTCAGGAATTCCAGCCCAAGATGTGGACTGTGCAACACTGTCCCACCTATCTGTCCTGCTTTTAGGTGAGGGAGTCCCCCAGCAGCCCCACGTGACAAACAGGATCCGTTCTTACCTGCATCAGCACAGCTGGACCCAAGTACTTGTCCCCATTCCACCAGTAACTGGGGCAGCTGGTGCTGCAGCAGGCACACAGGATGCACTCATAGAGCCCGTCCTACAGGGGTAGGAGACCACAGTCAAGTCACTCCAGAAACCCATGACAAAGCCCCCTTTTAAAGAGGGGATTGACAACAGCATGTGCTTCCCTTGCCACTTTTCCCCTCTCGTGACTTGGGGCCACAGAGTGGCTCGGAAAACCTTACACTGAAGCAGCACTGCTGGAAGAAAGCAATTCCTACATGCAGGTCCTTCCCCACATTCCATGCTCCCAACTCAACTCATACAATAAACCAGGGGTTTGTACAACGGGGCGAAAAAGCACAAACTGAAGAAAGCTGATGAAATTGCTTGATCCTCTGGCATTCCATCCTTCCAGCCTGTCCCAGAGAGTGGCTGAGGAATAAATGTTTCACCAAGTAATGATTCAAGGCTGTGCTGCAGAAGAGAGAAAAGAGCAACGTCTGCCCCACAGCCTCAGGGAGAAGAGCCCTAGGTCAGCATGTGCTTCAAGGGCATCCGCGAGCACTTACAGAATGGGAACAGGGTGAGCTTTGAGCCATGTCATCATTCATACAGAGATGAAGGCACTGAAGACCTACATGGAAGTGACACTAGGCAGAAGGCAAACTCTCCTAAGCCTCCTAGTAGCTCAATCGACGCCCCAGGCTAAGAGCCAGAGTCAAGTCCAGCTTAATTTATGTACCTGAATGCTGTTTAGGGACAAAAGGATCATTACATTTAGTTTAGAAAAGTACCTGATGCCAGAACTCCTCGGAGCTTTAACAAGTCGCCTGCATTAGCCTTTCAGAAAGCTTTGCCAGAGCTCTGCAAGCCAGAGCTACCTTCTCACCCCAAATTTGTCTTATTTCTCACTGTAACATTTCACATCATTGATGATGCAAAGGAAAAGGTGGAGGTTTTTCAGCTGTATCCACACTTCTCCTGCACTGTTCTCAAAGCGAGAGGAACTTCAGCAACAAGATAGATCAGATAACATCATGAAGTGGTGCAGGAGAAGTATCTGTTGCCTTCAGATAAAGATTCTTTCAGACTGTAAAACCCTGTGGCTGTTGAGAATGTCACAGCACCAGTCTCATGACACTGCCGACATCTGGGGCACATGATGGGTCTATTCACTGCCCTGTAGCTTTGCAGCAAGCACACCCAGCAGGGAACAGTTTCGAGATGATTGCAGCTCATGGGTTTTCATTGCATCTCCTTTCATCAGCCTTCCTCTCTGCTGTTCATATTCACCTTTTACCACTTGCCAAAACGGAGGCTGCCTGCCCTCTTTGTGCCTACGCAGTGACAGGCTGAGCTTTGATCCATGAAGCAATGGATCAAGACCGGTCAGAGGCAAAAGAGAAACTGCTGATTTACTGCTACCTCCTGTGGCAGCCAAGGAAATCCAGACAAGAACTTACCCACACTATCAGCTTTTCAAAAAGGCTGCTATGTCCCTTTCGTCAGACACCCTTCAGCTTTCTGCAGCAGCTTTGGATCAACAACACTATTCCCAGAAAAATGCCCCCAAAAGCCAGACATTTCACTCATGCCAAACACATCATGCTTGCGCCCCACATCCAAAAGGGTTTAGCTGTTTGCCATTCGTTTTTAGGGGAAAACCCAGCACGCAGCAACATGAAAGCACTGCTTAGCGTGCTTCAGCTAGACAAGAGAGCGCCAAGCCTGACAGCCTGCATGCCAGCATGAACTGCAGTGCCTTATCTCCACTAGGATATTACAAGCCTGTAGCTTTTATAGTGTTTTTACAGACAGTGGAAATGAGATCAGAGTCCCCATCACAACCATGACTGCACTTCATTAGCAGATGTTATCCTTAGCAACAGCAGCGTGCCAGGATGATGCATGTCAGGAGCAGATTCCACCCACATGGCGTTTTACACCAGACAGCTTGGTCATTAAAAGAACTAGGAGCTAATGTTAGCGTTTAACCAAGGTCTTATCTGGAAGGGATTTCAAGGGTAGAAAAGAAGCAGTGACCAGTTTCTGACGGTCTTCTATGGACTGCAGGTACTGCTCCTTGCCCTCTTTTGACTCATCCTTCTTCTTCAGGTAAGGCTCGATGGATTTGTACTGTGCATAGAAGTTACTCAAGTCCTAGAAGTCAAAAGAGGTCACATTTATTAAGCTAAATTGATGCATGACATTGAACATCTGCTACCCCTCCAATGGAAGGTGGCATTTTCAACCTCAACCTGCCACATTCCTCCAAGTGAAGCCAGATTTAGTCACTGTTGTGAGGCTCAGACCCACCCAAGCCAGAAAACAGGAGTAACATGTAAATTGAGAGACCTGATCTTGTTGGCACCTCCCTTTCCAACCCAATCCAAATCCCATGCTGCCTGGAACAGCATCATCCTTGGTGGCAAGCTGAAGGAGGCAGGTACTCACTGGGACAAGGTCCTTCACCACGTACATGTGGGGGAGAGGGTAGATTTTGGTGATCTTGTTGGGATCAGGGTCAATTTTTTTGATACAGGCCAGCGTGTTTCCACCAGCAATGTTCATGGCACAGGAGCCACAGATGCCTGAGTGGAAGGAAAAAAGAGTAAAGCATCAGATATTTACCCTCTTATCCTACTCAAGAAAGATCTTCTTGGCCCCAAACGTGCCCCCAGGCTGTCTTCAGGAAACTCTGTACGTGACAAGGAAAACGCCAGAAGTTGCCATTGGCCCAAACATGTTGCTACTTAAATAAAGAACAAACACAGGTGTCACTTTCATTAAAGCCAAAACTCATTTTCAGTGCTGAGCTTTCTTCCACAGCAGAAAACAAGTGGCTTGGACACCTCATCCCTTTCGCATCATTCATTAGCTGTACGTGCTACTCAGGGTGGAGAAACCATTCGGCTTCATTCACAAATTTGAAGCACAAGCTCGTATTGATGCGAAACAGCAAACACCAAGATTGTAACACAGGAACCCCATCTGCCCTACAGTGATCGTCAAAAGCAGCCCTGAAGGTCAGGAACATGAAACAAGGCCAACGACACTGACCTGGGGGGTGCAGCTGACACGCTGGAGGGAGGGAAGGGATGCCACGCAGAGGGATCACGACAGGCTGGAGAGGTGGGACTGTGCATACCCCATAAAATTCAACAAGGCCAAGTGCAAGGTCCTGCATGTGGGTCAGGGCAATCCCAGTCACTGCTACAGGCTGGGGGAGATGGGATGGAGCAGCCCTGAGAACTTGGGGGTGTTGTGTGAGGAGAAGTTCCCCATGACCCGGTTTCAGCGTGCACTTGAGCCCAGAACCCCCCTGTGCTGGGCTGCACCCCCAGAGCGTGAGCAGCAGCTCAGGGAGGGGATCCTGCCCCTCTGCTGTGCTCCCATGAGACCCCCCCTGCAGCCCTGATCCAGCTCTGGGGCAGCAGCACAAGAGGGACGTGGAGCTGCTGGAGTGAGGCCAGAGGAGGCCATGGAGATGCTGCGAGGGCTGGAGCAGCTCTGCTCTGGAGCCAGGCTGAGAGAGCTGGGCTGGGGCAGCCTGGAGAAGAGAAGGCGCCTGAAGGGGAGACCCTGGAGCAGCTCCAGTGCCTAAAGGGGCTGCAGGAAACCTGGAGAGGGGCTTTGGACAAGGGATGGAGGGACAGGACAGGGGAATGGCTTTAACCTGCCAGAGGGGAGACTGAGATGAGCTCTTAGGCAGAAGCTGTTCCCTGTGAAGGTGCTGAGGCGCTGGCCCAGGGTGCCCAGAGAAGCTGTGGCTGCCCCATCCCTGGCAGTGTTCAAGGCCAGGTTGGACACAGGGGCTTGGAGCAAGCTGCTCTAGTGGAAGGTGTCCCTGCCTGTGGCAGGGGTTGGAGCTGGGTGAGCTTTAAGGTCCCTTCAACCCAAACCAGTCCATGATAAGATAAAGTCTCTAAGCCAGAAGCTTCAATCTGTGCCTTCTGTAGCAGTGTAGAGCAGTGCCATAAACTGCATTTATTAACTCTCAGAGGTGAGAGGACAGACACCAGAACAAACAGCATATAAATAGCTTAACAAACGGATTAAATGGCACCAATAATGATCTCCCAGCAACAGAAGGATCAGATGAAGTGCAGGAAAGGCCAAGGTTTACAAGAAAAAAGCAGCACCACAGAACTGTCACAGATACTGCCCGGGTCAGGAGCTCGGGTGTCCAATTCCGATCAATGCCTAAATCATCATATTAGAAGGAAGACAAATGTTGAAAGGGCAAAATTCTAATTTCAGGGGATTTGCTACATATCAATTGATATGAGTCAGAGAAATGCCACTGCTCCTCATACTGATGAGCCCCAGACACACTGGCCTTCCCCTCGCTGCCAGCTAAAGGCTGGCACTTGAACAAGGTTATTCCTCCCACTCGAGAGATGGTTACAAGTATTTTCCAGTCAACTGGAGAGGGAATTGGGATTGCAGACACAGGCCCACAAGTATGCAACAGGAATGTGTGATCAGGTGGTTCTTTAAACCCTGCACGGCAGAAAGGGGCAAGACAGAACCAGCCCAGCTTGAAAATCTGTCCTCAGGTTCTCAAAGTACTCAGGGCAAGTCAGCTGCTGACTATCTCAGCATTAGACTCTGAGAACAAGCACACTGCATGGAATTCCTCCATCTGCTATGCAGATTCTACAGGAAACTGCTGCTTTAAAGCACCTTTTCATTGAGATCCAAGACAAAACATCTTAAGGCATCAACTGCACCTCAGTTTCTCATACTCTCAACCTCACCTAATTAAATCAGAATTCATGCCATAAAGGAATCCTCCCTTCTCGCACTTCTGCAGCCTGCATTTTAAGCTGAGCTTCCCAACATTACCCATGAATTAGGACAGTTTTTACAGGGAAGTTTTAATGCAGTTTAAGCAGACATGCTGATTTGTACCTGCCTGAAAGCCAGCTCTGCAATGGAAAACCACCAGATGGCCTCTTCCTCAACCAATCCTTTCACCTAGTCAAAGGGCCAAAAAAAGATTCCTGAAGCTATTCCTAGAAGTCCTAAGCACTCTTCCAGTTACACCCTTTCTTATTGCCTCAGCAGCCCCTACGATTCATTCCCACTCGTGTCTGCCCCCTCAGTTCTGCTGCTGGCATCTCCCTGGCTGGAATTCCCGATGTAGCCTGTCACTGGAGGGCAGCAAGACGAACAAGATTAGGACAAACTGGAAGGACTGGGGCTGTCTAAACACATTGCTCACGGCTCAGTGTTGTGTGATTACACCCTGTGAAGATGAGCTTTAATTTTACTACTTGATTCATTGGGGGTTTCATGCAGAGCAGCTGAAGAGGACAGCAGTACACTGCCATCTGCCCTGGACTTTTCTAGTGGTTGCACGGATGCTGTCACAACAAATCAAGGACAAGCTCCAGTGTAGCAGGGAGAAAATCCTTCTTACCTTCCCTACACGACCTGCGGAAGGTCAGAGTGGAGTCTATCTCGTTTTTGATCTTGATGAGAGCATCGAGCACCATAGGCCCACATCTGCAACAGAAAACAGTCAGTGAAGCTGTATAATTCCTTCTCCCTGCCTCAGCGCCAGATCTCTGGCACCAACTAAGCAACACTTTTATCAACTACAATTAAAACCACACTTGCTCTTCCAATCCCAGGCATCAGGATAGAAACCTCTTGATCAGCACGTGCCTATGTGCCTCTGGGGGGGAAAGAAGCCCTTTCTCTTACCAATGCACAGAAGACCTTGCTCAGCTGCAGAGGGTTCACACAGCACAGCTGGAAAGTGAGCACCTCTCTACCGGTCCTGTCCTTTTGGGTCAGGTTTTAACAAGTTTGCCTGTCCTTGTCGCTCACAAGAGGCAGTGCTGCACACAAAAACACACCCCTGGACAACTACTGTGATACAGCAGAGAAGGCACCACTCACAAATGATTAACTGGTGCAAGCCACCCCAAAATATGAGTTCTCCACCACGTGCCTCTTAAGCAGGGAGCTGAGTGGCTTCGTATCTGGAGCTCTCAGAAAGGACCTGAGCGGAATTCCTCTGGCAAGAGCACAGCAGCACTGGAGCTCAGGGAAATCGAGGCACATGTGGCCCATGTGAAGGTTTCTGCACCACAGATGAGGCTGCACCCCTTCACAGGGCCGCAGAGAAGAGCTTTCGGGGTGACAGCTACGCCAAGGTGTGTAGGTCATTACTACAAGTTCAATGCGATCTACGTACCAGAAGTAACTAAGCGGGAAGAAAACTATGTGAAGAGTTGATGAAGCTTCCATCTTATCCGTCAGGCTTGGGACTGCCAGCTATACATAAAACAGTTTCTCTACGGAACATGCTCCAAGATTTTCCATGTAAATAAAACTTAAAGCCACAAACACCTTCAAGCCTTCAAAACAACTCAGGAACCCAGGAAAAACCTCGTGGAAGTGACAAAACAAAATGACCATTTTACTGCTGACAGCTAGTGAGACGCTGGCCTTCAGGGCACAGCTGAATTCATCACACTCAGCACTGACAGATGAGGCAGGGGAAATAATCTCACATGAGGCTAGTAAGATTTGTGAGGAAATAGCAATGATCTCAACTGTGTTGAGGACAAGGTGCCCTGTAACACGCGCTGAGGCACTACCCTCCTGGCCACTCCAACAAGGTTTAAGCTTAATGAGACTGCTGACACCTTTAGCTGCCAGCTCAAGCGCTGCTCCGTTATCCTTTGTCAGGTACCTGCGTGCCCAGGCAGCCCCAGCACGTTTGCCTGGCAGCAAAGCTTCCCCTAATGGGCCACACTCACTTATTCAAATCCACTTCATAGGTCTGCATGCGGGGCTTGTCCCCAGGCTTATCAGGATCCCATCTGTAGATGGCAAACTTCTTGAGACGGGGCGATGCCGCGGCTGCCGTCTGCGCTCCCCGGCACACCTGTATTCAAAGAGCAAAACAGCCCTGAGGTCCCTCCTGGTGGCTTTTAGCCAGGCTCCCAAAGGACCAACATGGTTGGGGTGAGAGCTGCAGGAGCCATCGCTGCATCGGATTGGGGCGGTTTATGGGATATCCTCGCAAGGCTTTGCTGCAGCACTGGATCCTAGAGGATGTAGAGCTGCTTCCTTCACAAGGGAGGGGACAGTGCTAAACCAAAGCGCCTGCAGCCACTCCTTCCTGCCCCTGCCCCAAAAGTGCCCTCAGAAGCTCCCAGTCACTTCTTGACCCAGCTCCGGGCTAACAAACCACCTCCTCACAGCATTCCCCCTCCAGGCCACCTGCCCCTACCCACATCTCCCCAAATTACCTCTATCCCTATTCCTCCTGTTCCCACATCTCTTCCCAGCCCCCTTTTCCAGATAACCGCTATCTCCCCATAAACCCTTTCCCAACGCTCCCCCACTTTTCTTTTGTCCCCAGACCTTCCCCAACATTCCCAACATATCCCCTTTCCCCAAGCTCCCCCCCCTTCTCCTACCCACCCTGAACCCTCTTCCCACCCTGTACTGCATGCTGGACCCCTTCCTGCCTCCTCCTACCACCCCCACGCCCCTCTGTGACCCCTCACACCCCCCAGCTCCCCCCCCGAACAACTCTGCACCCCCTCCTGCCCCCCAGACCCTCCCCAGGCCCCTCTGCACCCCCTCCTGCCCCCCATCTCCTCCCCAGACCCCTCTGCACCCCCTCCTGCCCCCCAGGCCCCTCTCTGTCGCCCCAAGCCCTCAGCCCCTCGCCCCACGGCCCCACCGAGGTGCCCCCGCCCGCTGTCCGGCAGCTCCCGGCAGCCCTCGGCCCCTCACCGGCCGCGGCCCGGCCCGCAGCAGCCGCGCGGGGACGCCGCGCCTCAAGGAGACTCCCACCACGGCCGCCGCCATCTTGGCGTTGCGCAGTTCCGAAGCGGAAGGAACCCCCCGTGCTCCCATAGAGGTCAAGAAGGGGCCGGACGCTGCCCGCCGCCATCTTAGGAGTGGCGGCGGCCTGAGGGGAGGCGCCATGTTGAGTGTGGCGCGCCCTGAGGTACGAGGCGGGGTGGCGGGGCCGGGATTCCCGGATCGCGGTTTTTCTTGGGAAGTGGGAAAACGGTGTGTCCTTCTGTTCATTCCCAGCCTCATTCTGTTTGCAGGGGAGGCTCCCAGACCTTCCCACCTACCCCAACACCGTGCAAAGGGCAAAATGGCAGGCAAAATGGCATCCCCCTGCCTCACCATCCTTGAGGGCTTCCTTCCCTTCCACTTACGGTTATCCCCCGCTATTCTTTAGCTTCCCGCCTCTTTCCTCACAGCAAATTCATTTATTAACTGGACTGCAAGCAACACACACTGAAAAAGCCATTAGGGGTGGAAGAAGGAGCAGGAGGAGGCTCGGCTATGGCGTTACGTGCCACCATTTGAAGGCAAAGGGCCGGCGCTGGACATTGGTGCCGCAGCGCACCTCCCCGAGCCTGCCATGGTAGGAGGACACGTCCTCGAGGAAGCGGCATCGCAGCCCCAGCGGCTCCAGGAGGCAGCGGGTTTGTCTCTCCAGGCAGCACTCACCCCCCATTATGGGGCCGAAGGGTTTGGGGATGCCCAGGTCCTTGGCCAGGACAATCATAGTGACCTGTGGGGTGACACAAGAGGGGCACCAGTGGCGCTGGGGCTGATGGAGCTGAAAGGAAGATGCTCGTCACGCTCCTCCATCAACCTCACCCCAAAATGGGCCATCAACAGCAGGCTTTGCAGCCACTTTCCCCCAGGATTCCAAATCCAGCGTTTTTTCCCCCTTTTTATCATTAAACTCACCCCATGCCTTGTGATTTCCCCTCTTTTTGCCTCAAAACTAGGCACTTTAACCCCACCACAAGCAGATTCTGAGCCTGGCTGAGGATATTTTCTTCTTCCAGGCAGGTGTCAATATTATCTTTTTTTGGACAAATTGGGGATTCATCCTGACTGAAAAGCTGTTTTTTGGGGATGACCCAAAGAGCGGGGACCCCCCTCACCATATTGGGGAAGTATGGCACGGCTTTGCCCTGCTTGTCAAGCTTGAAGAGGGCCGGCAGGTCAATGATGTCCTCCTCCATCAGCCCCAACTCCTTCTTGAGGACATCCCTGTTCCAGTCGATGCAGCGCTGGAGGGGATGGAGAACAGGAGGTTGGAGGGGGTGACAGAGGTAGATATGGTCCCCAAAGCATCTTACACAAGAGGAGAGCCAGAATTCAACACCTCCCTTCAGGGTTTGCACCCCCTTTGGGGCAGTTACTGCAGGAAATAGCAATTCTTACCAGAAATATCAGTTCTTACCTGGACATACTGGTTCTGCTGCATCAGAATGTTGTTGGAAAGGACCTTATTAATGGTGACTCGTTTTGTATCTGTCCCTGAGTACCCTGCAAAGGCAAACTCCCTTAAAATGAAACGGTGGTAGCAGAATCCTGGCTTGAGATGGGGAATAGAGATGGAAAAAGTCCCCAAAATCCCTATTTCCTGAGCTTGGGGTCGCAATTCTTAGTTTTTTTGGGAAACTGGGTGGGAAGAAAACCTTTGCCTGTTGGAAAGTGCATTGAAAAGATCCTGTCATCCCACAGAAAAAAATCATTATCAGCTAAAATTCTCCATTCAGCTCCATTTGGAGCTGCCACATCCGCAGAGGTGCTCTTTGTTTGGGGATGGCAGTGACCCAGAGGGACCCATGGAGATATGGAGACCTTCTCCCCACACCACTGCAGGTGGATGATGTTCAAAACCACAATTAAAGGGTGCTCAAACTGGTGACCAAAATGGCATTGCTGCAGGGAGGGAAGGACAAGTGACAATGGGAGTGCTCGTCCTGCTCCGTGCTGGCATTTACAGATGCTCCATCCCACCAAGCAAGCATCCCCTCCATGCAGAGGGTTTTATCCCTCCCATCCCACTCTCTTTCCCAAAATAGGGCTTGAGGAGGCTGGGAATGGTGGGCAGGCATCCTGCTTGCCAGCACTGAAGGACAATGGGGTGGGGAAAGGTCCCCATGTCCCCCAGTACCCACAGTCAGACAGGCGCTGCCGCCCTCGGCCCGGCTGCCCTATGGGGAGGCTCCGGCTGTCTAAGTTGGCACCAAAGCTCAGCCAGAGCCACCCATTGTCCCCTTGCCTTTGAACATGGTGGCTTCTCCCTGGCCTTCCTTCTGCTTCTCCCGAAAGAGCTTGTAGCACGCTGCAGGGCTGGCCATCAGCATCCGGAACCGCTGGGGTGGAGGATGAGAGAAAGGAGGGAGAGCAGTCACCAAAACCGGCTTCACTCGGGGGACCTCGGGCTTATTTCTGCAAGGAACTTGAGCTCAAACTCTTAAAATCAGGCGTCTCTGACGTTATTCAGTGTCTTTTTTAACGCACGGTGAGGGGATATATCAGAGTGAGGTTCAGTGATTTATGCTGTTGGCAGATATGGACCAGGATCACATCCTGAGGGGTTAAACTGCTGCTGCGGCAGGGAGGAAAACTGCAGCCTGGCTGCAGCTTCCTCCAATCCTGTCCACCTCAAGTGGGGTTTATAAACCCCCTCAGTGGGTTTGGTGGAGGTTTGGGTGAGCTGAGGTTGAGAGTGAGGGGTGCTGCTGCTGCTAAGCTGGGTTTTGTGTCTTGTTTCTGGCATTGCAATTCAGGGAGGAGGATGGAACAAATGACTAATCAGGCTCTGACTTCCTCAGAAGAAGCCAACAATCATTATTAAGCTAATCCCATGGGAATTATGGATTTGTAGGGTCTGAGCTCCATGTGTGACCTGACTTCCTTCCTAATAGTGGAAATGGCCTCCTTAGTGGAGCACCAGAAGCTGCTTACTGCAATCTTGATGGCATCTCTTATGGGCGCTTAGTACAGCCCTGGAAAGGGCTAAAACCTTGCACGGGAGGTTTGGGGGTGGGCGGGTGTATAAATATTCCTTTTCTGAACCATCCAGGTCAAGGTGGTTATTTTCCCAGGTGGAAAATTCTTGTATCAGAAACACTAAAACCAGTGACAAAGAAAAGAGCTTCTGGGAACACTTGGGAGGTGTTGAGAAGCTGAGAGCCCTGGCAGCCCATGTGGATCCTGAGCTTTAAACTTCTTGGACTGCCTTTGCAGGTGCCTTTTTCTCCTCCTTGTGTTATTACCTCAGCAAGTCCCCTTTTATGTTCAGAACACTCAGTTTGGGGACAGGAGTGAGCCCCCAAGCAAATATTGGCTAGGTCTGTCAAAGAAACATGCTTTGGGGTTTTCCTCAGAGGTGTCCCAATGGGATTAGTAGAGAGTGGTGTGGCGGTTTGGCGTACCTTTTTGTCAGAGGTGGGCACAAAAGTGACGAACTCATCGACGTGGCCCACAGCCAACCAGTCTGAGTAGAGCTCCACGGGAGCCTGCACTTGCTGGGCACAAAGGAAATCCCGTACTACCCTGGTCATTCTCCTCCCTGCGGAGCTGGAGGGGAAATACCCCCAAGAGAAAGGGAAAAGGGGAATAAATATGAATGCATCAATATGTATGTACACATAAATCACTGCTGAGGTGGAGAGAAAGGGATGTGCAATATGATGGCAGAACTTGAGCACTGGTGTTGGGTGCACCCATCCCATAGAGAACCACATTTGTAGCTCATCAGGGAATGGCTAATTCAGCCCATTAACATGATTTTGAGGATGTTTAGGGGGTACCTGTGGTTTCTTTGCTCCCAAATAGCTTCCCAGCTCTTACGTGGGGAAGCTGCTGCCGATGAGGATCCTTCCCAGGGGATACTCCTTCCCTGCCACGGTCACAGGTGGGCTGACCTCCAGGTTGCCAAAGGAGTCGAGGCTGGTAATGGCTTCAAAGAGGGGCTCTCTGCTCACGTAGCCAAAGTCGGGGCCCTGCAGGAAGAGAAATCACTGTGGGCTTTGCCCTGGGTCTCCCGTGTCTCAATGTCTTTCGGTTTTTCCTTCCTGCTGGGCTCAGACCTACCCCAGTGAGAAGCCGGTCCATGGATTGGGAGAGGCAAGAAAAGGTCAGAGACAAGGCAAAGGACAGGGGAAAGGCAAGAGGATAACGGTCTCTGGATTGTCTGGGCTCAGTGATAAGTGGCAAATGCCAGGGGCAGAGCTGGGACAGGTCTCTGCTGTCCCAAAGCCAATGTTTTAAGTGTCTACATTAAGCTAATTAGGTGCTGGGGTAGCCCTGAAGCTGAGTTTCTGGGTGGCTTTTGTTGAGCTAGAGGAACTTCAGCCCTGCAGGGGAAATCCACCCCAGGCATCAGGGCTGCACTTCACTTAAATCCTACTTAAGCCCTGATTTTCAGGACTTAATATATCTGGGGTTTAAGGCGTTGTGCATGCAGGGGTAATGAACCCTTGTTGTGATGTGGCTGGAATGCCCAAGGGGCAGATTGCAATGCTAAAAACAGGGTGAAAATGACAGCGGTGGGACAAAAATTCTGCCTTGAACCTGTCCTTGAACTCTGAATCAAGTCAGTATGGGCTTGGAGCTCATGGCAGCCTTGGGGTGAGATCAGGTATCTGCTGGGTTTGCATTAAGTCCCAATCACTTGCCAGTGTTGAGTTTCTATGGGGGTAAAACAGATATGCAGGTCCCTAAAAATGAGCAGAGAGCTGAGGGTGATCTAGGAGTTGATTTTTGTTATTCAAAGGTGTTTGAGAAGCTGGGATTGGGAAAGTGCACCGGGATCGCCTTTCCCAAAGGCTTCCTGTGCATTTTTGGGGTGCATGGCTGAGGGTTAAATCCTTTCCCTGGGTGCTGTGGGAGGGACTGAGCATGAAACACAAGCTCTGAGCTTCTATCAGTGTAATAAACCACAGAGCTGGTATGGTTTCAACTGTCAAGGTCCTGGTTCATCCCAGGTTTGTGGGTCATATCCAAGTCCTGTCAGTTCCAGATTGATTCTGAGGGGCTAATTCCCTCATGTCTCCTTTTCCCTGGCACAGGGTCCCACAGGCTTTGGGCTTGGCTGGGGTAAGGACAGGACCAATATGTGTCATGTTTGGCTAAATATTCCTAGCTGGAAAATGAGATGGGAAAGAGAAGAGTGAGGATTAGAGAAGCCTTCAGAGCAGCAATTGGAGTATGAAGCAGCTCCAGAGGCTGACATTGCTCCCTAAATATGAAGCAAAGCAATTCCTAATGAGGATGGATAGGAGTGGATCAGTGTGCTATTTCCATCCTGCCTGATGGATCCAGGACTGGGTGTACTCATTTCAGGGATGCGAAATGATGTACTTCAATGCTTTGGAAAGCTCTTCACCTTCCCCAGAGTGGTGTGCAGCACAAAGTGAGCTGCCCTCTTCTCCCCTTACTGCTGGGGCCTCGCTGGGTCTATGCGGCAGCAATCTGGGGATGCTCTGCCCTTTCTGCGTGGTGATATCCCAAAGAGATCATTCAATCCATCTTTTTTCTCTGCTTGTCTTTCCTGGGCTCTCCTCGAATACTCACTGCTTTCCCAGGCAGCTTGCTTTGCGCACTCTGCCTGTGGCTGGCCCTTTGCCTTGGCAAAGCAGCCCCACAGGGATGTTTTTGGCAGCTGCCTGCATCTTGTTCTCTTTCAAGGAAGTAAATTGATCCCTCTCATATTTTCCTTTCCTCTCCTGCTTGGGAGCTGCTGCATATTCACAGGCATAGAGGAGGAAAGGAAAAACCAGCCCATTGCTGGGATACTTAGGGTGAAGAAATCCACTGTTTTCCTGGGGCTTGGCAGGAATCTTTCACTCCCAGAGGCATGAGAGCCTCCTTTTCCCTCTCATCCAGCACCTTCTGATTAAAAGGCTTTCCAGAAGGGCTGTGGATTAGGCTCTGATCTTGGTTTGAGGGGTTGAGACTGTTGGCATCCTCCCAGCTGGAAGTGGATGGGGTGGTATCTCCATGCAGAGGTGTTAAACTCTCATGTTTCAAGCAAATTCATTGTAGGCCCTCCAAGGAGCCAAGTTCAAGTAGGGTTTTAGGAGTGGTGGAATAGGCTCAGCTGCTGCTCAGGGAATACAAGCAACTGTCCTGCTCTTACCAGTAGATCCTTGATGGGGTATCGCTCCAGCCCTCCATCTTGAGGGGAGTCCAGCACCACTGGGAAGCTTTTGTGGGGAGCATGGGTGTAACCAAACTCAATCTCATCCTAAAAAAGGGTGGAAAACATGCGTGGGGCACATCAGCAGGGTAGGAAACCTTTGTTCCCACTCTGGTGCCCACCTACCTGCATCCAGCGGTCCCCACGGTTGATGTAGCCAAAGCAAACCTTCAGCTCGCAACCAGCCTTGTTCACCAGGTTTTTTATCTCCTTGATGAAGAGGTAGTTGTCCTTCATGCTGGGAAAGTGGATGGCAGGAAGGATGGGGATGAAGCTGCCTTTTCCCCTGCCCATCACCTCCCCACTTTTCCCTTGGCCTTTACCTGCAGACAAAGACGTTCACCGGTGCCAAAGTGTTGGGGGTCATGATCCACGGTGCTACCCTGAACACGACTGTGTCAGTGAAGATTGGTGCATGAGGGATACCCTGGGGGAGGCAAGCAGAAATTGGGGAGCTTTTACACCCTGTTTACCACTATTCCCCCCAAATACCCAATCCCTGAGGTCATTTTTTGGGTAAATTAATGGGGACCATTCTCCAGTCGATCCCCATCCACTTCTCCATGCCCCTGTTGCAGCCTCCCACCTTCACCCCTTCCCTGGAGCCCCCAGACCTCAGCCAGCGTCTCCAGGAGGCTGACATGGATGGAGACCAGCCCAGGAAAGGTGTCATCAGGAAAGCGGAGCCCTTCGACGAAGAAGTCGAGCTCGGCAGCCCCACCAGTGTACTGCACCATGTGGTAGAGCTTCCTGCGGCCCAGCACCTGCACGTACCGCTGCCCGAAGAAGGGGTCTGCAAGAGGAGAAAGGGGATGGTGGCAACCTCCAATGTTTCTGTGGTGGTTTCAAGTGTGTGCAGGGAGGTACCACGATTCCTCTGTGTTGGAGCTTCTCTGCCTCTATGGGTGGATACAAATTCATCTGGAAGAAGTGCCTTAAAACCTCAAGGGGCTTTCAGTTGGGCGGTCATGCACCGGAAGGGTGAGGAAACAGTGTCTCAGCCTTTCCTTGGATGGAGCTGGGAAGATGTTTTCATGGGGTTTCTGCTGTTTCAGCTCCCACTGACAATGCCACCACCCCTCCTGCTGAAGGACTACCTCTGCATGGAGGGAGAGGACCCATGTGTCTGGGCTGGATGAGGGCTTTTGGTCACTGTGCCTACAAGGAACAAGGAGGAGAAATGTGTTATAGAGTGTGTTGAAGTCGTAATAAAACATCTGAGTGTCAGGACACATAGCTTTTTCTGCTACTCCTGTACTGCATGAGTTTGATAAATGGCTTTATGGCTCTGGGCCTCTGCTTGTTCCTCTCCAGTTTTCCATTTGATAGAGAAGAGAATATGCAGCGCTGGAGAAAACTGGAAAAGGGATGCAGAGGCCTTCAGAAGTGCCATTTGGAGAGCACATAGAGGACAAGGGCAGAGATGGAAAACAAAGAGCTTGCAGGAATCTCAAAAGCACCGCAAGAAAGGAAGAAGGGGCAGAGGAGGAGGTGAGGAAGGACTTACTCTGCACATAAAAGACCCCAACTGTATCAGCTTCGGAGACAGGAATATAGAGAATGATTTCATACCCCCTGGGCAGGCGCTGGGGCCCTTCAGTCCTCAACACCATCCGAGACATGTCCAGCAAATCTGGGTGCAAAGAAGAGGAACCTGGGTGATGAGTGATTGCACCATGCAGCTCGGGCTGGTTTGCACCCTCCCTCCTCGGGTTTGCATCTCCTCTACCAAGCTCTTCTCTTGCTACCAGCCTTTGCAAGCTGGAACAACAGCCTGCTAACAAAGCCTGGGGCTTGTGCTTTGAAACAAATGCCCCTTTCCCTCCCCTCACAGCCCTGGCACAGCCTGTCCTTGGCCTCAAAAAGGTGATGGGCACTGGCTCCATGTGGTTGGAGTTTTCCAGGAACCTGGGTGTAGTCCTGTCTTATGCCTTGCCCCAAGCTCCTTTCACCCGTGTGAAGCATCCCTGGGCCAAACTTTGCTGTCAGTGGCACCTCTGCTGTGTTTCTGGCTGGGTTTCGTGCCCTGCTTGACCGCACTGAGTTTGCATGGCATTAAACAAGGAGAATTCCCATGTGGGAAGCTTACTCAGCAGCTTGGTGGAGGGCAGCTCATGGACAGCTGGTTCCCAAGCAAGATTTCACCTCCAAAAGGGTTCAAGAAGGGGAATAACATAGCATTTTTTGCTTCCTATGATACCTTCTTCATATATATATGTATGTATATAGAACGTTTATATGTTACCTTCTCTGCTGAACACCCTTTCGTCATCGCAGTCTGATGCCACAGTGAAGGGGTTCTCCTTGTCACAGCTGACGAGTAGGATGGCCCCGTGGCCCTCAGGACCCCAGGTCCAGCTTGCCTGAAACACCCCACTGGGCCTTAGTGAGCTCAGGCTCTGCAAGCCCATGGACTTAACATGCAGTGCAAGAGGTTGAGTTACCTTGTTGGGGCTGTTCTTCTCCACCACTCCATCCCGATCTGCGTCAACGTCCAGAGAGATCCCTGGATGGAGAGACCTCACCCTCATCCCAGGGTACAGCAAGGTTGGGTGGGTGCAAGAGCTCCCCAGATCCAGTAAACTTTGGTCCATCTCTGCCCCCACATCACACCACCTTCCTCCAAGGGATCAAGGGGGTGAAGATGGATTGCTTCACAGAAGCCTTCATACTCACCAATGCCAGTGAGGAAGACCCCAGCTTGGTTGATGGGCTGCCCTCCATCTGCGTAAAAGCTGACAGTTACCTGCAAACCCCCAAATCCCTGGTTGGGGAAGGATGTTCTCTCTCTATGCAGATCCCACACCCCAACACCCCTCTTCTCACCTTGTTATC
Source organism: Amazona ochrocephala (assembly GCA_039720435.1). NCBI lineage: Eukaryota > Metazoa > Chordata > Aves > Psittaciformes > Psittacidae > Amazona > Amazona ochrocephala. The sequence goes on along the minus strand of CM077894.1, from coordinate 3,113,475 downwards.
ATTGACCTCAGTGCTGGCCCGGCTCATGCTGAACCTCAGCACCGTCCCCTTGTCCAGCGGCCACCGCGTCCCACTGCCAGGGGTTGGCCCGACCTCTGCTGGGCTCTGGCATCTCACCTCCACGCTCACCCCCTCCGTGTGCTTCACACTGAAGGAAACTGCCCCGGCTGGGGCCGCCCTGCCAAAATCACTCTGTTCTTAGTACTTTGCACCAAAATCACCTGGTTCTCACTGCAATTAATTCCACTGCCCAGAACACAGCCAAGACCGGGCACGCTGGCGTCGCCACGCTCCCCGCCGGCACCTTCCTGCCCCTTCTCCCTGCCTGGGAATGGTTCAAGTGTCTTTATTCTTTTGCTTTTTAGGACAGAACATGCTATTTTAACAAAATGAAGCTATTTTGTAGCCATGGGTGCAGATTACAATCTATAATAACCCCAGCCCAAAGCACTCAGAACTGCTGGAACTGACCTTGGGTTTGTACATCAGTGGAGAAATCCATGTTTATATTCCAGCTGAGGCAAACCCAGGGTTTAACAGCTCATCCTAACAGTGGGACAACCCAGCTGGGACTTCACCATGGGAAATTCTAATTGTGGGGGTGATTTTGATCAACCCTGAAGCAGGAGTTGCACCACTCCCAGTCCAATATGCCCTTGCTCTGCACATCCGTTTACCCTCTCCCGGCTCCTTTTCCCTAATGTTGCCATCTTTCCAGGGTTGTTATTTGCAGCCCATGAGGTGAAGGCTCCCTTTGATCCCAACACCCAAGGGCTCACACTATATCACTGTTACAGCATCATTTATTGGGTTTCTGGATGCCAACACTCCCCCCCCCCCAACCTGCACTGGGAGTGGGGAGAGGAAATCTGAGTGCTCCTTTGCTGCCTGGGTGTTTCTGAAGTTGTTAAATTACATTTAATTATGCATGGAAAAACTGGTTTGGTTTCCTTGTTTCTGGGTTTTGGGAATCCCACTGGGAGGAGATTTTACCTGGAGAGGTGCCAGATGAGTTGTAACTGTGCTGCTTGGCTTGAATATTGAGAGTAAGCTTTGCAAAAGCAGCAAAGACCATGAAATGAGCTTTTAAGCTGTTTCATTTGGAGAGGGGGAAATATATCTGGAGGTAGAGGGTTTGGTTTGGTTTGGTTTAGGGGAGCAGGGTTGGTGGTGTGGGGATGCTGCTTGATCACTAACTCCATCTTGTTTCCCTCCCCTCTCCCAGCTGCATCTCCTCCTCTGCAGCCCATCCCTGTGGCTCCTGCTCCAGCAGCTTTCCATGATGACACTGGATCAGTTGACCACAAATGGCTCAAACCCATCACCATCAGGTAAGTACCACATCATGCAAACACTGATACTTGAAGCTTTCCTGGGTCTTGTCCAGGTTTGCAAAGCCCAGGGAGGATTTTGCCCACAAAATGCATTAAATCAGTGTTGGGGCTGTGGAGTTTGGGGAAGCAGAAGGAAAAATGAGGAGAGGGGATTTGCAGAGGGATAAATGGGGGGTGAAGGCAGGCAGGAAGGTGGGGTGTAGAGATGGAGGAGCACAGGGGATGTTGGGGTGTCCCACTCACCCATAGACATCAGCTGAGATGCAGGTGCCCAGCACACACAGGGCCTCGATGCGGTTCCCGTGCTGCAGCCGGAGCGTGCGGTCCCCCGGCATTTCCCTGTGCAGCTGCCCAGACACTCCAGCGATGGGCACGCGCACCCTTCTCCACCCGCTCTGTGTGGCACTGAGCCCCCCAGCAGCACCCAGCTCCTTCTCCTTCCCCCCTGGCAACGCCTCCCTCCTCCTCCTCAAGTGACCCTTGGAGCAAATCAAGCTGCTTTGAGAGCTTGCAGAGTTTGGGATGACAACTCTGCAGCCCCCACCGTGCTCCGAAGGGAGGAATCAGTTGGATTGGACCCTCTAAAGCCCCATGAAAATGATCTCCAAGGGGAGGGCAGCCAAGCCAAACCAGCTCCCAGTTCTATGCAAGGAGCTCCCCCAGCTGTCCCCAGCTCCCCTCCAGCATCTACCTGACCCCAAACAGGGACGAGCAGCCCAACACGGAGGCGATTTTGCCGTGCTTTGACTGGTGTTTGCACCTATGGGTTATCCATTCTTTGTATACACTTCAGGAAAAAGCTCTGGCTGCTCTCAGGAAGAAAGAAATACAATTTTCCAGCCCTTAGGCTAGAGCAGGACTCTCCTTTTGATTTTTTCCCTGCTTATTTGCAAAGGGAAGCTGAGAAGCACTTGCTGAGGAGGGGAAATCAGAGGTGGTTTTCCACACGTCAGGAGCAATTGCTGCCCACACAGGCCTTTGCACTATATATTAACATCAAGCTAAATATTCATTTTAAACCCCAAACTTCTGCCCCAGATTTGGAAAGCCACAAGCAATTAGCAAGGAGCAGAAATGTTCAGGTTGATGTTCCCTATTTATATCCCTTTTGGGCTTCTCTTCCCTCTTCCTTTTAGTGCTCTCTTCCCTCTGTGGCTGGGGTGTAGGAAAGAAACTCAAACCCCATTTCCCATCTGAAGCAGATCCTATTTCATTGGGTTTGGTTGGTTTTGGAGGGTGTTTGCCATGACCTGTGCAAATGTGAATGAGGACTTCGTGTTGTCTTTGTGCACAAAAAGACACAGTTTTGCTGGGTTTGGGGCAATGGGGGGGGGGGGTTTATTCAAGGCTATAGATGTTCTCCCTGAGGAATAGAAGAAGACAGAAACCAGTTCTCTGTGCCTTTCATGGAACACCATGGTCAGGGCAGAACCACTGCTGTGTACCTGCTTTAGACACCATGATCTAGCTGGAAAATACTTCTTCTTTTGAGAAGCATCGTAATTTATCTACTTACTTCCTATTTACACTACCAGTAGTAAAAAACACTGGTGAAAGAGGAACCAGGAAGAGAAATCATTGAAACAGAGAAAGAATCAAATGAAACCAAGCCCACATCAAGTTTGCGCAAGCAGGCTCTGTTTCCAGCACTCTATGAGCCTTATTTTCCCTCTTTTCACCCCAAAGCAGAGATAGCAGCTGACATTGCATGGGCTGGGGTGGTCTCACCTCTCTATGTTCTCTTGGGACCTGTGGGCTGGGAAATCAAGGTGTAAACCCATCAGCTGGGGAGAAAATGAGCAAAAAGCAGCTTCTCTTTTGACCATTTTCACTTCCTGATTCCTCTGGTTTAGTCTTTCAGTTGTCAGTGAGGAAAACACATGGTATTGAAAACCTCCTTTCTTTCAAAACCAATCCCAAATCCTTCCTATCTTACAGAGAGACCCCAAGGTCACTATGACATCTAAACCAGCAGGACAGGGGGGTTGTTTTATACATCCCTTATATAAGTTGATTTGTATCCCCGTGGTCTGGCTGATGTTATGGTGTTGTCATGGGTAAAAGCATTTGCCAGGTAGAAGAAAACCTGTGGAGCAAATGTTATCTGCTGGCAAAATGGGATTGAAACCGTGGAGGCTCTGGGGATTTTTGGGTGGTCCTGAGGTGTTTTGGGTGGCCCTGACTTCCCAAAGGGAGCAGCCAGGCTTGAGCTAGCCTGCACCTCCTTGGGAGCACACAGTGAAACAAAGAAGAGGGGAATGCCCTGTTTTGGGGCAAAACTGGAGGAGAGCTGCTGGACTGTGTGGGGAAGGGGCTGCCAAAGCCAATTTCCCCTCCACTGCACCAGTCCCTGTGTTCGAGGCATTAGGGTGGAAGGAAGATGAGGTCTTTGCAAGCTTCCTGGGGTTTTTGGAAACCAGGTTTGCTCTTTGCAAGCCATGTGGAGTCTTTCAAAGCTTCTTGGGGTCTTTGCAAGCTTCTGGAGGTCTCTATGGAGCTGCTGCAGCTGTGCCAGCAGTGGGGAAGATACTAAATCCTTCTTGCAGAGGCTTCCGCAGGGCACCCACCCATTGCAATGTCTTCTATGGGGAGGAAGGAGAGAGGTAGCTGAGGTATCCTCTCCATCTGGTGTTGGGGACAAGTGCAAGGACCTGCCTTTCCCCATTGCAGTGACTGCCTGGGTGACTCCCCTGTGTGTTGCTAAATAAACCTTGGTTTGTGCTGCAAGAATGGGATTTTTCAGGAGGCAGAAGTGCCTCATAGCAATGCAGGTTCTGCCCCTTGCTATCGGGTAGGAGATCAGCCATGTTAAACCATCACAGGACGTGTATAGAGAGAGCTATATTTATACACACACGTAGATGTCTGGAGGCTCGTGGTTTCATGGCTGGAGTCAATCTGGTCAGGGGAGTTCTCCCTTTTCTTTTTAAACATCAGATCTGGCAGCTGAGGAGCTGCTCTGCAGAAACTGCCCTGTGCTCATGGATCCCTGCCTGCCCTCATTTCATTCCAGCTCTGGAGCTTGCAAACAACCCCAGCAAGCTGCTTCCTGAGGGTTTTCATGTGCGCATCACCCAACATCTCCTCCCCAAGCAGGACCAAGCTGCTGGCTTCATGCAGGTTTGAAGCTCCGTGGGTGCTTGCTGAGAGGTTTTGGGGTCATTTTGTGGCTCCCTTCTTGCGGGCACGTGCCTTATTGCAAAGAGTGGGAGGGAAATGTTCCCCCCACGGGGGCCTTTCAAGCTGACCTTTCACGTTTAGGAGGTGCAAACAGGTGCCTGGCCCCATTGAGCCACAAGGCACTGCCTGTTCCTGCCCATTCCTGCCTATGTTGGCTTTGTTTTGGAGGCGAAACCAACCCACTGGTGAGGATGAAGGAGCTTGGGTGAAGCTGAGCCCATCCGTGGCTTTATTGCTGTCTATGCAGGAGGCATCCAGCACGCCCCAGCGAGGCAGATATTTATAGGGCAGCACATGTAATGCAAAGCGGAGGGGAACGTGGGCAGGAAGAGCACACGTGAAAGAGCAGTTTTGTGGGGTGTTTTGCTCTTGCATTGCCAGCTATGAAGTCTCCCAGCAAGCAAACACCTTTGTTTTGGGAAGAAGAAAGGATAAAGGGGGATTTTTGTTACATTTAACAGCTTTAAAAGCACTTTTTGCTGATCCAAACTAATCTCCTGCCCCTCTTCCAAGTGGGATGCGGAATGCAGGTACTTGGGAGAGGACTGCGTTGGATCCTCCTGCCCTGCTGTTACAGCTACATGCCTAAAGCAAATAAACCCTCATGCAAACCCAAGCGGGACTTGATAACTGGTTTGATGCCTTGTCCTATTGCAAGTAATTAGGCTGACATGGCTCTTAAATGTTCCTGCCTGCAATTACACATGCAGGGTAATAAATAAGGTGTAATTATCAGCTTAGGGAGACTATCAAACTTTCCTTGACAGAGTGGTGGTGCAGGATGGGTGAGGAAGAAACAACTCAAATGGGGTCTGGGCTATTAGTGGGGCTCCTGGGGAGCACTGGGGCATGAAGTTTTGCTCCATTATGGTTAGAAACAGGCTGGAATTGGGGACAAAAACCTGAAATGAGCTCCCAAACTCAAGGCTGACCAAGCTCACTCAATCTGATGGAGAGGAAGGATCCCATCTGTCATGTACCAGGGATCTTCATAGCAACTTTCTCAGGACAAGGTGTTATTAGGAAGAAACACTCAGCTCTGAATGGGCCAGATGACTTAAAATCATCATTCTGCCTGTGCACAGGCATGTCAGTGCTAATAGCAGGTGGAGAAGGAAGAAGAGGTGAGTATAGGTACCACCCAACGAAGATGAGGTGCTTTGGGCTGGAGCGAGCATCCGCAGTGACCGTGGTGGCTCCAAATGTGCCATGACTAAACCTGCCGAAATAAAACCCCAAGCCCAAAATGAAGATGAGGTTTCAGCACTGTGTCTCCATCCATTCTGGATGGGTGTGATCCTGTCTGGGTTTGGAGAAGCAGATGCTCCCAAACCCTCTGCTGAAGCCCTCATGCTTGCTGAGAGCCCGAAACCACCATCCTCCACCTCCCTCCAGATTACAGACCATACCAGCCTGACCCTGTGAGGATTAAGGTGTGTTCCCTGTCCAGCACAGGGCTCAAACCAGACAAGCAGGATACGATGCTAAAATCACAGCAGGCAGCAACCTCAGCACCATGCCCAGTCCAAACCAGTGTGACCAGCAGCCACGAGTGGGAAATCTGACTTGCAGCTCTCTTTGGTAGAGATGCTGCCATGGCTGGACTCTTCCTCAGGGGATGCAGGTAGCTCCTCACCCACCATGCTAGCCCTGCTTCGCCCCAGAAGGGTCTTAGGGATGAAGCAGAGGCACATGTGAAGGCGTTTATGGGTTTATGGGGTGTGTGAAGGCTTGTGCACCCCTAGTAAGGCTTGAGAGCCAACAGAATTCCCAACTCTATGAACATCAGCAGTTTGGCTTGTGCTGGGTTTTGGGAAACGGGTTTTTATCTGAATCTCAAGCAAGGAATGGTTCTGGAGGGCCTGGAAATGCTACTTGTGTTCTCCACTGGAGCATCCTGGCAGGCTCCCAGTGTTATTAAAGCTGTTCTCGTGTTCGAGACACGGTGCTGAGTTTGTTTTCCTGCTGCAATTAAAGGTGGAAGGAGCCCTTTAATGTAGACGGGAGATGTTTAAAGCAGGTGGTTTGATCTCACAGGGGGTGGCTGCTCCTCTGGCTGAGGGCGTGCAGCTCGATGCAGCGGTGGGGACTGGCCCTTCTTGCTCCACTCAGCATGCTTTGACCTTTTCATCTTCAAGGGGTCCTGCTGCTCACAGAAGTGTGATTCTGCTGGCTCCAGCTCTCTTGGGCCCATTGCATCACTGATGTGACCATGTCACTCCGTGTCTTCCTTGCTATAAGGATGAACCTTGCGGTGATGGGGTTGTTGGTGCGTTCTCCATCCCTGTGTTGCCTCTTTCCTCCATCTTTGCTGCTGCTCCATCCCTGAGCTCAGTGAAGACCTCTTTCCTGTCTTCAGCAAGATTAATCCCACATGATTTCCTTCTTCACAGGCAGGAAAAGCCTCCTGGGATGGCCCGGAGAGAGATGCCTATCTTCTCTTCCAGCCATAGGGATGTTTCCCATGGGAGCATTGCTGCCTGCCCCAAAAACCCCAATACCCCTGAAACATGAGGTCCAAACAAAACACTGTGGACTTTTAATTTCCACTGAAAGCCTCTTGTTGTTGTGTTGTTGTTTGTTGTTTTCCCCTTCCCTGCCTGCCAAATAACCAGTTTTCCCTGCACTCGTTTCTGCCCGTCGTGCTCTCAGGAGTTGTTATGGTGGGAAGGACCAACCTGAACAAACATTTCCTTTTGTTAGGCTTTATTCAGGCATTGCCCTAATGGGGTAACTGAGGCCGTGAGTCACCTACAGAGAGGCCAGATGGAAAATTTGGGTTGTTTTAAAGAAAATGCTTTGTATTAATGATAGCATGTATTGTAATAACCCTAAACAACCATGTTGCGCTCCAGGAGGAGTGGAAATGTTTAATGCATTAAGCTTTGGAGTCCTTATATGGAGCTGTAAGGGAATAAAAAGGTGAGAATAAACCCCCATGCTGAGCATCCCAGGGCAGGGCTGGGTGCCACCCACCCTGTCCTGCCCCTCTGCTCCGTGTCCCCTCACCAAAGCTGCCTGTCTTCCCCCTCCAGGGGCTGCCTTATCACCTCCATCTCCTGAGCAGGGCTGCAGCTTGCTAGGTGATGGAGGTGGAGACATCAGGGTCCCCTGCCTAAACCCCGTCATTGAGGGAAGGAGGAGTTAAATTCCCCTGCCTTTTAATCCAGTCCTGCTGGTTTACCTACCAAGCCAGGCAGCAGCTTCCTTCACATGCGACCGCAGTCCCCGGCACATCATGCCCCAACGTCATGTCATGCAGATGTCCACCAGCCATGCCACCTATGGCGTCTGCGTGTTGGGTACCGAGGTCTTCCTTGATATGCGCCGGTAAGGCTTGGGATGAGGGGATCCCTATGGTTTTCCATAGGGTTGATGGGTTTGGGGAGAGCCCAGTGGTGTTTTCCCTCTTTGTTTGGAGAAGAAATGAGTGCTGAGGGAAAAATCAGTGCTCATTTTGAGCCTGCATCATGAGTTCATCCATGGGTTTTGGGAGAGCCCAGTGGTGTTCTTCCTCTTTGGAGGAGAATGGGTGCTAGGAAGAAAAATTGGAGCTCATTTTGATCCCTCAGCACATGTTCATCCAAGGATGAACTCAAGCTCATTTGGTGCATGGTGGATATATCCCACTGGATCTGGTTTAGGAGATGATGTCCTATGGGGAGCTGCACCCAAAGGAGGGATGTTGGCTCTGGCACACAGGAGGTGTCAAAGCATAGCCGAGCCATGACGATTTGCCGGCAAAAGCCCATGCACACCCTGGCTAAGTGGGGTCTATTTCTGGCTTTGAAAACATTAGGCAAGAGCCGTTCAAGATGAGCAACTTGGACAGAGCTAAAACGGGGCAAGGAATAAAATGTGTGTCTCAGGCAGAAACAATCCAGCAGCAGCTTTGCATGGGTGAGTTCACCAAAAGAGATTTTTCCAGCATGAAATCTGGGGGTTGCTTTATTGGCCAGATAGGAGTCTGTACTTACCCTGCTCTTACACTGTTATTATTTAATAAATCATATTTATAATGATAGAGACTGCAGGACAAGCCAGTCGTCATCGCATCCGGGGCAATTACTGGGGTTGTGTGTTGAAGCTGGGCCAGGATGTGCTGCTGTCCCCCCAAAGAGCTTTGCGTTGAGCTTTAGCTGCCCTGAAATAGTGTTGTATTTCCCTTCTAATGGATGGAAATATATAAAACCTATTATTTGCAATTATTTCCCCTGGATTTGGACTTAGAGCAAGCTTAGACCCATTTAAACATGGAACCTGAGCCCCAAAATGGGCTGATTTGGCTCCTTTGTAGCAAATTTGAGCTTTGGTCCAAAAAAGCAGACAGAGGATTCTCTTTCAACTGAAAGAAATGGATCATTTTGTTCCTGGAGAGCAGTGACCAGGGGGAATTCAGTGGTGGATGAATCAAGCTTCGACTGTAGTTTGTGCTGGTTCAGGGCAGATCATGGAGCACAGTGGGAATGTGGTGGTGATGCTGAGGTGTGAAGGCTCTAAAATCAGGGCAAATAGACTCAAATTGGAGAAATCTTGGTGTGCAACAGCATGCAGGTGGATTTATGACATTGCGTGATGTTCAATACAAGGGGTAATGAGCAAGATGGCACTTTAATCTCCCCTTACAAGCTACAGTAGGCACCAGGGCTCCCATGCCAAGAGCAGCACCAGGAATAAATCTCTTGTGTGGCTGGTTTTTTGTTCTCGCTGTTAAAATTTACCACCCTGTGTCTTTTTGCACGGCTGGCTCCTGGTGGCAGACAGGTCGGAGCACTCGTGCTGCTGGCATAGAGGTGCTGGGCCTGAAACGGGCAGGTAGGCAGCACTTCAAAGGCAAGAGATGTCATTCAGGTGGGGTGCAGGTTCTCCATGCTCGGATTCAGGGTCCACTGAAGTTTGAGCATCTCTTAGGTCAGGGTATGGTCCTGCAATACCCAATTCCCTGCACGGCTGACATCAAGAATCATCCTGGCTCTTTGTTGGGGTTTTGTTGTGGGGTGTTGAAATTCTGGGGGTTTTCTTGCTGTTGTGGAGGGAGGTTGGATGCCCCAACTTCAGCAATTCACAATCTAGGGCTTAACCACGGCCAGACGTGCCAAAGCTCCAGTGGGAGCTCTGCTTGCTCAACACCACCACAGAGATAATATGTATAAAATCCAGACGACGCATTTCATCACCCAAAGATGGTTTGAGTCCTTTCCATCCAGTTAAAGCTGGATTTTAATTCCAGGCTCAAGGTTTTGGCTCCACAGAGGAGAACAGGAGGGACAACTTGGTCTCTAACCCCACACTGCTCTCTGTTTCAGATCTACCCCCAAAGGTGCCGCATCATTTGAAGTCCATGCCACCTCTGCGGTTACGGTCCACATCTTCCACAGCCCCATGACAAAACCTATGATTAACTCCAGATGGCCCCTGGATCCCGATATAGAGGTCGTAGTGACCATTGATGTCATCAGCAGGACTGTCAATGACAATAAGGTTAGTTGTTTTTCAGGTACTTAAACTGAAAACGTAAGTCAGGCTTCCTAGAAAACAAAGGAGGATTATAGGAAGGCTCAAGGACTTCTGAGTAGTGCTAACATCATGCTTATTTTCAAAGGAAAACCCTCAAATTTAAGCAGAATTGTGTAATTAGTGTGTCCAAAAAATGAAACTAAGAAAGAGAAGGCGATTACATTTCATGATTGCAAAAGCTGCTGTCAGAAACTGTGCACCAGGCAGCGAAAAATGCTCCAACCTTGGCTTTTTCTGTACCTGTTTTTTGTGCTGAAGCAGGCAGAAATGGTTCAGCTGAACTATGATTAATGGAAAATGGCTTGGATGAGCCCTCCAAGAGCTTGTTGTATAGCGTTGGTTGGTCAGCCCGATGAGTGGAAAGACCTACTCAGCATGACGGGACATGGGACTTGGGTCATGATCTGGTGGTGTCTTCACAGGTTAAGATTTCATACTATGGATGGGAAGACAATGAGCTTTCGGTGGCTTGGTTGTACCTCACCTGCGTAGGTAGGTATTACAGCAACGCTTGTTCAAACCCAGCCACACTTTTGGATGCCAAGATCTAGTTGGATTCCTGGGATGGGAGTTAAGTGGGGGGCGCGGGCTGCCCATCTGTGATGTGCAATGAAGGGTTTGGGTGTTGACTGATGCTGACAAGCAAGAGGGAAATAATTAAAAAGCTATTATGCTGCCTTACATGGTGCAAAAGAGACAGAGGCTGGGCCATGTCCCCACCCAGTGCACACACCAAGCATCCTCCTCTGCTTGCCAACACCATTGCGTTAGCGGAAGAGGAGCCAAAGGAGACCATCTCTCCCAGCTTTGGCTGGTGTCCTCCTCCTCGACCTCTGTTTCAGTTAGGGGAGAGGAATAGGCACCAAAATGTAGTTATCTGACCTATTTAGAAGTTTAGGATAGAGATGAATCATTCCCTTGAAATGCCTATTTTCCTCTGCTGACTACAAAGGGAGTCTAGACAACCAGTCTGGATACAGAGCCTTCCACTTGGATGGATTAATTACCCTAAACTTGGGATTTTCACATGGCAGACAGACCTGTGTCTTGAAGTCATGCATATGCCTCACAAAATTGCACTTGAAGATGGTTTCCCACGTCCCATGACTGATGGGCTCATCCAGAGCCACCGCTGTCTGCAGGGCTTCTGCCTGATAAATGCTCTTCGCTTGCTTAGATGTTGAGCTGCATTTCCAGGTTCTCTGTGTCCTCCTCTCTGTATCAAGGATAAAGACAATCTTGTTTTCCATGCCTGTGTTTTCCACATGCCATAGAGCCCATTTGGAGGAATTTGTCTAATAAGATAAGCTTAATACAGATTTAGGTAGCGTTTGGATGAGGTTGCTGCAGGTAAACCTCTGCTTTGTTGAAGCAGAGATAGAGATTTGGGGCAAGAGGAGCTCTCTAAAGAAAAATTCTTCTCAAACACTGCATCAAGCCTAATTTTGGTGCCCACTCACCCATGGTGAAAATGCTGTCATGCCTTCGCCATGTTCTGGGTTCATGAAAAACACTATAGTCAATAATGAAATTGGTGAAAACACAAAATATGCCACAAAGTGGGTATGTCCCTGCTGGTGAAACAAGATGGATGAAGACAGCTGGTGGTCAAAGGGGAAAAGCCATGAAAAAGCCATCAGGTTGGCTTCTCTATCAGCAATTTGACTTTTCTATCAGCATTTTGGACACAGGTCTGGAGCAGATTTGGGGCATGAAGGTGGGATTACTGTTGCTAATGCCAAGGATGAAGCAAAATGCTACCGAGAGCTCATTCCCCTGCCAGTGGCTTCCTTCTCACTTTATATTTCAGATGTATCCCTTGACGTGGACTTGAGCCGTAGTGGCAGAGTGAAGAGCAAAGGGAAGGACAAGGTAATGAGAAGCTTTGCTGTAAGCAACGTATGGAGGGTCAGTGCTGGGTGTACCCATTTGCGGTCTCTTCCCTAACAACCTCCAGGAGGGAGATGGACTTGGGTGGTGTCACTGGCATCTGAATTAGGGCAAATAACCTCACAAATGCTCAACCGAAACATTGAGGAGGAAAAGATTATTTTCTTACTCCATAATCTCCTGCATTTCCAATCCAGCCCCGGGGATCATGTAGGAGAGAACAGTCTGCTTTTTTCCTTTTCTTCTTCTTCCTTTTTGAACTTGAAACATGCCACTAAATGAGTCAGCTGCAACTTTAGCAGAGCTTTCCCCCTTTGGCAACAGATCTGCATCTGCCTCAGCACTTGCACCCAGGTAATTACCTGCAGCCCAATCAGCACCAAATTGTACATCAGATGAGATGCATTTCTAGAAACAGCACAGTGTCCATCTGAGGCCTGGCAGGTACTTCCTGGCTTGTTAGAAGATAAGATCTGTTTGAAACAGTCTTTGCTGGCCCTACTAGAGTCTAAGATTAGGAACTTCAGTGGCTTGAAAGCATCCCTGCTGTCTCCCCACCAGCCTCGACTGCATGTTGTGGGTTGGCCTCCAAGCGTGTCTGCGGTGGTGGGGTTTTCCCATCCCTGGTTGGGATGGGGGAAATCTAACTTCCATCCCCTTTGGGTGTTTCTCCTCCAGGCCAAGTGGACGTGGGGTCCGAATGGGCAAGGTGCTGTGCTACTGGTCAACTGCGACCGGGACAGCCCTGGCGCAATAGGGATGGACAGTGGTCAGGCAGCCATACGGACCACTGCAGGTAGGGTGTGATGTGCAGGGCTCACTGGGATGTTTCCCCTTTGCAGCACCTCCATGGCCTCTCTCTCTTCATCCTTTCCTCCCAATGTAGACCTTCAGGACATGTCTGTCATGCTGCTGCGGACTCAAGGTCCCAGTGCTATCTTTGCCGACTACCAGGTGGTTCTGCACGTCCCCGAGTCAGATGCAGATAAAGTGAGGGTTTTCCATGCTATCCGTAAGTATTCCTTCCTTCCTTGCCAGATATCCCTGAAGATATCCCAGATATCCCAGACCCTGAAGCGGGTGAACCCTGAACTAAAAAGTTCACTGTGGCTAAGGGCTGGGCACCTCCCACTGCTGGAAACACTCGTGTACCTCCAGAGCAGTTGTAGAAGATGGGGTTATATGGGAACAAGGATTAAAAAAAGCTTTTCTCAATGAGCTTGCTGAGATTTTGACATTCCCACGGGGTGGATAACTCCCACGTGGCTCCCGGCATCTTTTTGGCTTGGGCAATGACCCAGCCACCAAAGCAGCCCATCTTGTCAGGCAGCGCCTTTTGGCTTTGAACACCCTGGCAGCTGGATCCCCAGCAGCTCCCTGCCGAAAATCAGGTCAGGGAACCCAAGTATATCATTAGATGCTTAACTCAAGCCATGCACCTTGAAAGGGTTGGACCTGAGGGTATAGAGTCCTCTTTGTAAGAGAAAGATCAAGTGTGTTCCCCAGAGAAGAAGAGGCACACCCCCTCCTCTGCAAACCACGCTGGCATCAGCCACCTCCTTGCTGGTGCCTCCTTCCAGTCTGGTGGACAGGTTGACCACCCCATTTTGGGTTGGGTATTTCGGTGTCTCTCCAGGGACTGACTCACACCCCCAGTACATACCCGTGTTGGGGCCGGAAAGGCTTTCCTATGTGCTGGACCGCTTCGGCAGTGGAGAGAACACCTTCTACGTTGAAGGGTTGGCTTTCCCCGACAGAGGCTTCTCTGGATTGGTTTCCTTCAGTGCCAGCTTGCTGGAGGTCCCCCATAAGGTACGTGAGGTTTGTCCCATCTCCTGCCAAGTCCCCCAGTGGTGAGGTTTTAACCATGACTCTTCACTGGTTTTGCCCCTCACAGAATTCACCAGGCACCCCAATTTTCACGGATACGGTGGTTTTCCGTGTGGCACCCTGGATAATGACGCCCAATACCCAGCAGCCTACAGAGGTTTTTGTCTGCAGGTAGGAGGGATGTCACCCCACTGCTCTCCTGCCTTGGAGGACTCTTCCAGGAGGAGTTTTAAACCCTTCCTTGCTATGTAGCTGCTATAGGGTAAGCCAGGCTTTATGCACGTTATACTGGAGGCAATATTTGGGTAGGGACTGCTGCACTCATTGCAACCCCAAGGAGAAAGGCTGGAGGATGCTCTCTGGGTCTAACCTCATGCAGGACTATTGCCCAGCACATTTAGGAATGAGGAATGGGCTGCATGGTTGGAGACTGTGGTGCTTCTCATGATCCGCTATTGTAGCCTTCACTCTTTCCTCTTCCTCCAGCATCCAGCGGGGCTCAGACTCCAATGAAGTCTTTTTAGAAGGACTCAGGGTCCTGCTGAAGAAAGCCAACTGCAAACTGACCATCTGCTCGGAGGTGGAAACCCGGAGCGACCGCTGGATCCAGGTCATCAATTGATGCTTGTAATACTGCTGCTGTTCTGGTCCTTTACAGGCTCCTGGGGCACATGAGGTGGTATCAATGGGGTGACAGTCCTGGTAGGGACTAGCTGAGTTGCTGAGGGAAGCACCTAGATACTATGAGATGAGCCAGGCAACCATGAACTGAAGCATGGGGAATGCTGCTGGTGATGGCAACTGGAACAGACAGGGATGTTGCAAGAGGGATCCCATTGCAAGAGAGGCTCCATGGGACATTGACCCAGGGATGACTTGTGCCAGGCACTGTGGTGTCACCCCCCAGGACAGAAAGGCAGCTGTCTCCCTTGGGGTTAAGGGCAAGAGCCAGTCTTTGCCAGGTTTGCCCCATTTCCTGCTCCACCCTCGCCACCTGCCTCACGGAGATGGCTGTCACCTTGCCAGGAGCCTTCCTCTTCCTCTTCTTCTTCCCACAACAGGATGAGCTGGAGTTTGGCTATGTGGAAGCACCGCACAAGATCTTCCCTGTTGTCTTCGACTCACCCAGGAACAGAGGCTTGAAGGATTTTGCTTTTAAGAAGATCCTGGTGTGTTGTTGTGATGCCAACCCCTCCTCCCCCCCACAAATTCCCCCACCCTGGGCATCCGTGTCACCGGTCCCCTCTTCCCTAGGGCCCTGATTTTGGCTACGTGACCCGTGAGCCCCCCGGGAGAGAGATCACCAGCCTCGACTCCTTCGGCAACCTGGATGTCAGCCCTCCAGTGACAGTGCGAGGGAAGGAGTATCCCTTGGGCAGGATCCTGATCGGCAGCCCCCTGCCCTGGTGAGATGAGAGGGGGCTTGAGCCCTTTCTCCCAGGAGGTGGGGAAGCACCACAAATCCTTATATGAGAAAGGGTCGAACCACTTCAAGTGGGAATTTGAGGCCAATTCCCATCCAAATGGGAATTTGAGGGCACTTCCCATCAAGTCCCGGTTTTACCAGGCAAACCACATTGTTATCCCTTAAAAAATCATGCCACAGCCCTGATGTTTACCCCTTCCCAAACTGCTGGTGCTTCTGCTTGGATCCTACAGCACTATGAGCATCCAGGTCCTTAGTTTTCGTATTTCCTATTGAAAGGAAAAGCCGGGAAATCCAGGAAAGGGTGAAATCCTGAATAACTGGAAATTGTTTTGCTCTGAGCAGGCAGTGCTAGGCAGCCCTGCAGCAACAAGAGCACCCTGCAAAATCCTCCACAAAGGAGGTTATTTTCCCAGAGAAATAACAACGGGGGCCAATCTAGATCAATGAGGTTTGGGCCGGGATAACAAAGGGGATGCTTCCATCCAGGCCCTGCTGCAAGCCGGGGGGTTGCTTTGGTTACAGCAGAGGGTAAACGGCCTTTTCCCAGCCTTGCTGGGACTGTAATTATCTCTTATTAGCAGAGGTTTAATTAATGCTTTCCCAGCCTGCTGCTGTCTGTCTAAGAAACCTTCGCCCCCGCGGAAAGCGCTGCTGCAAAGTGAGTTGAGATGCACCAGGACAGGGGAGATTAAAACCAAAGGAGCCTGAGCAGAGCAGGCCACAATTGCCTATAGATGTGTTTGACCTAGATATTTATGAATACATAAAATAGGGATATATTAATACATAATATATATATATAATAATATATAATAGAGGTATTAAGATGGATATCTGTCTTATTAATATATCTAGATATTACATATATATATATTAGATATTATGTATAATACAAAGATATATTTCGCAGATGAAGACAAGCTGTATGGAGACCACAGAGCAGGTTCCAGTGTCTGAAGGGGGCTGCAAGGGTGCTGGAGAGGGACTCTTCATCAGTGACTGTTGTGATAGGACGAGGGGTGATGGGTTCAAACTGAAACAGGGAAGTTCAGGTTGGAGATAAGGCACAAGTTCTTCCCTGTGAGGGTGCTGAGGCGCTGGCACAGGGTGCCCAGAGAAGCTGTGGCTGCCCCATCCCTGGCAGTGTTCAAGGCCAGGTTGGACACAGGGGCTTGGAGCAAGCTGCTCCAGTGGAAGGCGTCCCTGCTCTTGGCAGGGGGTTGGAACTGGATGATCTCAAGGTCCTTTCCAACCCAAACCAGTCTGTTATTCTGTGATTCTTCCTGGTGTTTCCCATAAGAATGGGCTGTGCTGGTGCACCTTCTCTCCATGGCATGATGTTTGGGGGAAGGATAGGGGTAAATCTTGGGTGGGGGTATGATGGCCACCTGCTTTCTCCTCCTCCCTCTACTCCAGGGCCTCTGGCCGGCGGATGTCCAAGGCTGTCAGGGATTTCCTGTATGCCCAGAAAGTGCAGGCGCCGGTGGAGGTTTACTCGGAGTGGCTGAGCGTGGGCCACGTGGATGAATTCCTCACCTTCGTCCCAGCCTATGATAGGAAGGTACCAACCCCTGGAGCTATCCCTGTTCCTGAAAATGCAAAGAGAAAAGCTCTCTTGGAGTTCCTTGTCTTCCCTCCTCTTACTGGGTGATTCACGTTCTTTTTGGGGTGGCTTCCCTGGGCAGCATCCTGTGCAGCCTGTGGTGCCTGAGGCTGGCTTGGGGATCAGTGTGGTGTCTCTCAGCAGGGTGGTGGGATAAAATATCTCACCAATAGCGAAGTGATGACTCCCAGACTCCCTCCCACAGGGTTTCCGGCTCCTTTTGGCCAGCCCCAATGCCTGCTACAAGCTCTTCAAGGAGAAGCAGAGGCAGGGCCATGGTGAAGCTACACTATTCGTTGGTAAGGATTTGAGCATCCCTGTGGTGCAGTGGGGACCACCAGCATCCCTTCCTGGTGTCCCTAACCTCTCTTATCCTATCCCCATGCAGGGATGAAGAATGCTGAAAGGAAAAGTATCGATGAGATCCTGGCAGACGAGCTATTGAAGAATGACAACAGGCACGTGCAGGTGGGTCTCTGCAGCTGTGAATTAGGGTGCATTTGCTCTCTCCATGCTTGCACTTTGCTGCTGGGTAATTTCTGGATCCAGGGAGCATTTTGGGAGATCCTGGGGAATAACAAGGAACTGTGGCATGAGTTGGACCATGCTATGTGAAAGCAGGCAGGCAAGAAGAGCAGCCATGAAGGAGCAGGCACCCTTAGGTGCTGCGTCAACCCAACTTGTTGTCCCAGTGGAAGATCATAGAATCATAGTATAGTTTGGGTTGGAAGGGACTTACAAAGGTCATCTAGTCCAACCCTCCTGCACGGAGCAGGGGCATCTCTAACTTGATCATGGGAGATGCCCCAGGTGACTGTAGAGACTTCAAAACCAATGGAAAAAGAGGTTCCTTGAGTTGGGAATGGGTTCAGGAGTGGGATGCGATGGAGTAGGTGAGGATCCAAACAGGATGCCATGGAGCAAACAGGTATCCATGCATGGCCATGGCTGGCAATTCCAGGTCCCTTCTCTCTCCACAGCGCTGCATCGACTGGAACCGTGACCTCCTGAAGCAGGAGCTGGGCCTGAGTGAGCAGGACATCATCGACATTCCCCAGCTCTTCATCCTGAGGGGCTCCCGCGCAGACGCCTTCTTCCCGGACATGGTGAGACCCTGGCACCTCCTCCCCTCTTTTTCCACCCACACCTGATGCAAACACCCCTTTTGGGTGGGAAACACTGGTTTTTGGTCTGGCTGCAGGTGAACATGCTGGTGCTGGGCAGGCACTTGGGCATCCCCAAGCCCTTTGGACCGCAGGTGGGTGGGCAGTGCTGCTTGGAGGAGCGGGTGCGGGCGCTGCTGGAGCCCCTGGGCCTCACCTGCACTTTCATCGATGACTACTTCTCCTACCATGTCCTCTCTGGGGATGTCCACTGTGGCACCAACGTCCGCCGTAAGCCCTTCGCCTTCAAATGGTGGCACATGGTGCCTTGAAGCACCCGGCAATGGGCCTGGGTCCTGCAACCAGAGCATGAAGGTGCATTGGCTGCACCAGAAGATGCAGCAAAATCAAGGGTTTCACCAATAAAGCTGCATTAATGCCAAGGTTGCAGCTCTTCCCCGTCTCCCATCCTTTATCTTCTGCTCTTGTGTTGAAAGTATCATTTGAAACCTGGCTTTTGTTGCGGGAATGGTGATTTCATGGGGTAGGGACAACACTTTGGGATCATGGTCCATGCCAGCCAGCAGGCAAGGAGGATGCTTTGGGGTTTTGAGAACCCATCCTGATGTTAAAGGGTCTCATAGTCCCAGGTTTGTAGCTAATCCCTCCCAAATTCCCCTATATCCACCAAAAATCCACCTCTGGCAGAGGAGACCAGCTCTCCAGCATGACACGGATGCAGAGCCCCCTCCTCGTGCAAATCCTTTTACACCTTCTCTCTTTGCAGCTGCCCCAACTGCTCTTTCTCTCCTTTTCATTACCACCCAAGCGCAGCATCTCCCCATGCCAACCTGGCCCCTCTGCCCTCACCCAGCAGGAACCAGCACCAGTAACCGCAGCCAGCCCCTGCCCAGGGCATCACTTAGCCCTGTGCAACTCCGAGGGCTATTATAGGGCTAAAACCATGTTCTGGGGGGCTATTTCTTTCCAAGCGGTACTTTTTTGAGGTATAAAACCACAGCTGCACCAACTGCTATGACGCCACAAGTGATGCTGGAGATGGAGAGGGAAATGCTCCCAAAAAAAGGTCACACATCCCGCTTTACACCCGTCTTTTTGCCCCAAAAATGATTTCTAACCCCATTTTCCCTGCAGTTATGGCTCTGCTGTGTTGTCCCTGCCGCAAAGGAGTGCTATTGAATTCCAGCAGCGCATGACCCTGCAGGGAGTTGGTGGGGGACAGCTGCATCCGCAAAGGGCATCCCACGCTGGGACAAGGCTTTCACGAAAACAAAGGCGATTAAAGCCGTGGCTGTCCCCACCGCAGGTGACATACCCACCCCCTGGCCCATGCAGCACCCAGGGGATGGGGCAAGCACTCAGCTTGCACCTTCAACCCTCCCTAAAACAAGAATGAAAGCCACATTTCCCAGCTAAGCAAATGCAACCCTTCAGGAAGGGAAATAAAACCCCACCGAGCCCAGCGCTGGCACGGCCCCAGCTCGGCTCCTGTGTCACACTGAATATTTTACAGCGTGGGTTTATGGGTGGTTGGTCACATCAGTGTCTCTTTGTGCTGAGGGGGGGAAAAAGAACACACCCCCGAGGTTCGTATAAAAGCAACCCCCCCCTCGTGGGTGTCTTGGGGTGCTTTTCCCCCCCGCACTGATTCATGCTCCATCACCGGGAAGCACGGCCGGGCATTGCTCACACCCAGCCCGGAGGCTGAAAGCCTGGAGGTGGGATTAAGCCAGGCTTTGGTTGATCTCCTCCCAGCAACCAGGCTTTATAAATCCCCTCGTGCCACCCGTCACAGCACCCAAGGGTGCCCCGGGGGCCTGCCAGCATGGCGCAGCAGCGCCGCGTCCAGCTTTCCACCCAGCGTCCCACCAGCACCGTCTGCGTGCTGGGCACCGAGCTCTCCCTGGATGTCTGCGGGTAAGCTGGGAGGGGGGAAACGCATTAAAACCTTTTGCTTTTATCCCATTAATCGAGCTGATAAATCAGATCAGGGCAGGGTGGGGGGGATGCTGCTGCTTAGGGTGTTTTTCCCAGGGGATGCTGAGCTCTAGGAAGACAGGGATGCTCGGAGTTGTGACGCATCCACCAAGCGCTGACCCCTCCAAGGGGGATTTTGGGGTGCAATCCCCCCCCCGTGGGAGCTTTAAGTGATGCCTCAAGCTGAGTTTCACATCCCAGCCCCAGGGGTTCCTGCAATAAGGAATTATTTCCCTGTTTCTGGGGAACATGGGGTGAAACCGCCGTAGAGCTACTGGCCAGCGTGTCACCTCCTGGCACTGGGTGTTTCAGCTGCCTCATTGGCTCCAGCCCAAGCTCAAGTGCTTCTCAATAGCTGGCTTTGCTTTTTGTTTCCTTACAGCCCTGCCCGAGCTTCCTCAAACCCCAATTTGAGGTTTGATTTTCCTCTAACAACACATCCAAACCCACCTCACCGCTGCTGCTGACAGCTTCCCATCCTCTCCCGCTGCCCCTGGGGTGGGTTTTTCCATGTTTCCCTCCTCACAGGTCAGGATTTATGCTCCTTGGCCCATCGCCCGTGGTCTCTTGCGCTGGGGAGGAGCCATGCGAGCTGCAGCCTGCGCAGCCATGAGCATTGCTTTGCTCTTAAGGGGATGCAACTGGTCAGGGCATGGGAACGCGACCATTTGCAAAGGCAAATACCATAAAAAACAACTCCCAAACAGCTGCAGGGTTTTGCTGCGATGGAAAACTGCAGGATTTGTTGGAATTGCATTGGAAGTTGTTGTTGTATTTTACATCATTTGATGCAGTTGAATATTGCAAGGTCCTGTGTGTGTCGCAGGGTTTGTTGCAAAGAATATTGTGGGATCTGCTGCTCCTCCAGGATTTGTTGCCTCCTGCAGGATTTAATGTAATCCCCTTTGCTGGGATTTGTTGCATTTGCCTTTTGCTGGATTTGTTGTAATCATGTTCTGTAGGATTTGATGCATATTGAAGGACTTGGAGCACTTGCTTGTTGCAGGATGTGTTGTGTGTTGAAGGACTCGTCGCAGTCGTGTTTTGCACAACATGTTGCCATTGCATATTGCAGGGTTTGCTGAATATTGAAGGGTTTCACAGAGTTATAGAATACAGAATGGTTTGGAAGGGACCTTAAAGCTTCTCCAGCTTCAACCCCTGCCATGGGCAGGGACACCTTCCACTGGAGCAGCTTGCTCCAAGCCCCTGTGTCCAACCTGGCCTTGAACACTGCCAGGGATGGGGCAGCCACAGCTTCTCTGGGCACCCTGTGCCAGCGCCTCAGCACCCTCACAGGGAAGAGCTTCTGCCTAAGAGCTCGTCTCAGTCTCCCCTCTGGCAGGTTAAAACCATTGCCCTTGTCCTGTCCCTGCAGGCCCTTGTCCAAAGCCCCTCTCCAGTGGTTACTCTGTGGGATTCCTTACCTAGTGCAGTATTTCCTGCTTGTGGCAGGATTTGCACCACCTGCAGATGGTCGCACACTGTAGCATTCCTTCAGTGCCCTATCTGGGGCTCTCACTTTGCTTTTCCCTTCCCAGATCTGCACCCAAAGATGCTGTCACCTTCCACGTGCAGGGAACACCTGGAGTGAAGGTCTATGTGGTGCATGATACACAGAGCGTCAAGCTGCCCTCCAGCGTGAGCCGCTGGCCCCTGGCTGCCGGTGCCGAGGTGCTGCTGTCCATGGATGCTCTCAGCAAAGACGTGGGTGATGAAAAGGTGGGTGCTGGTGCCCCCCTAGGATTCAGCCCCGCTTCGCATCATGCTGAGCACCCGCTCCTTGTTGCAGGTCAGGATTTCCTATTTCGGGGAGGCCGGCGGGGTGCCCGTGGGCAGAGCCATGCTGTACCTCACCTGTGTGGGTAAGTGAGCGTGGGGACCCCCAAACCACGGTGCTGGTGGGGATGTCCCCCCTCAGCACCCCTCTCCCTGCAGAGGTCTCGCTGGATGCTGACACCACCCGTGGTGGGACGGCGAGCAGGACGCTGCTGGATAAGGTACAATGCAGGGTGGGAGCCCCCAAAGACCACTGTGGCATGGGGAATGTGGTGACTGACCCCCCAAACCCTGCTTTGTCCATCCCTTCCCCAGGCAATGTGGACATGGGGTCCTGATGGACATGGGGCCATCTTGCTGGTGAACTGCGACCGAGATGATCCTACAGCCAAGATGCTGGATAACAGCGACACTGCCATCCGCTCTTATGATGGTACCAGCACATCCCATGAAACAAACCTCCTTTTCCTACTTTTTGCCCCCCAGATTTCCCTTTCTTACACACCTTTCCAACCCCAGACCTGAAGGACATGTCACAGATGGTGCTGCGCACCCGAGGGCCCCGCACCATCTTCACCGGCCACCGCCTCATCCTCCACGTGGACTATAGTGATGCTGATAAAGTCGGTGTTTTCTACGGCGGCAGTGAGTGCCCAATACCAGGGTTTCGGGGGCGGGAACACCCCTAATTATTGGGGTTCAAGCTAAATCCTTGCAGCAGAGCAGATACCGTTTCTGCAGCATTCATCCTACATCCCACGCTGGGGTTTATCTGATGCACAGGGTGATGCTCCCCACTGTGCATGCTCCATGGGATCAGATACACCCTTTTGGGAAGGTTTTAGCAAGGAAAATAGTGCTAAAACATGCAGAAAAGGAGGTTCAGCTGCTTAAAGGGGTTGTACCCACAGATAGTGTCGCACTGGAGGAGTACAAGCACGTCCTGGGGGGCTCGAAGCTTGCCTACACCGTCAAACCCAGCCGGCATCAGGAGGAGAGCATCTTCTACGTGGAGGGGCTCACCTTCCCTGATGTTGGCTTTTCAGGGCTGGTGGCTTTCCACGTCACGTTGCTGGAGAGCCCTGAGAAGGTACCAGCAGTGGTGGGGTTGGGTTGAGCCATGATGGAGGCAGCAGAGCCCGAACACTGTCCCTCTGCCACCCAGGGGCTGCTGGAGACTCCCATTTTCACGGACACTGTGGTATTCCGCATGGCTCCGTGGATCATGACCCCCAACACCGCAGCACCGCTGGAGGTCTTTGTCTGCAGGTGGGTGCTGGGTGGGTGGCCGCATCCTGCCCAATGGTGGATCAATCCTATGTCCCATTTCCCTTCCCAGTGTGGACAACAATGAGGATTTCGTGGCAGCTGTGGGTGCTGTGGCCGAGAAAGCCAAGTGCCCGCTCACCGTGTGCCCGCCGCTGGAGAACCGCCAGGACCGCTGGATCCAGGTGGGTGCAGGATGATGCCTAACCCCAGCCCTGCTGCAGCAGCTCCTTCTTCTCTTCTCCATCCCTTCCTTCTCTAGGATGAAGTTGAATTTGGCTATGTGCAAGCTCCCCACAAGACCTTCCCTGTCGTCTTTGACTCGCCCCGTGACTGGGGGCTGAAGGATTTTCCTGTCAAGAGCATCCTGGTACCTGATCCCTTCCTTCCTTCCCAGAATGCATAAAGCTTTGCAAATCCATAAAAAAATGTGACAAACATCGATTTTCCTGGCATTTTTGGGAAGGAAAGAGCCAGCACAGAGAATGATTAGGGAATGATGCACTTTGGATGCTTACAAACTTTTCCTTTTAACCTTTGACACCTTCTTCCCCCTATCCAGGGCCCTGATTTTGGTTACGTGGCCCGACAAGCACCGGAGGGTTCTTCCAGCCTGGATTCCTTTGGGAATTTGGAGGTGAGCCCACCCGTGACAGTGCAGGGCAAGGAGTACCCCTTGGGCCGCATCCTGATTGGCAGCAGCTTCCCCAGGTGAGATGCAGGATGAGGTGGTCAAAGCAAAGGAAAAACACTCCCCAAAAAGACTTTTATTGACCATTTGAGGTTGGATACAAACAGAGCATCCCTTGGGCACCCCAGAATGTCACGTCCCTCCTTGTGCCCCCAGGCTCGGTGGCAGGAGGATGGCAAAGGCTGTCAAGGACTTCCTCACTGCGCAGAAGGTGCAGGCTCCGGTGGAGCTGTTCTCAGA
Source organism: Amazona ochrocephala (assembly GCA_039720435.1). Classification (NCBI taxonomy): domain Eukaryota; kingdom Metazoa; phylum Chordata; class Aves; order Psittaciformes; family Psittacidae; genus Amazona; species Amazona ochrocephala. The sequence goes on along the minus strand of CM077894.1, from coordinate 3,089,615 downwards.
CTGGCTCACTGTTGGCCACGTGGATGAGTTCCTCAGCTTCGTCCCTGCGCCCGATCGGAAGGTAATGAGTCCTATGATGGGGAAGAAGTGGGGTGAAACCTTTATATCCCCCCCCCCAACCTCATCCTTTCTCCCTCCTCAGGGTTTTCGGCTGCTCCTGGCCAGCCCCAGTGCCTGCTACCAGCTCCTCAAGGAGAAGCAAGAGGAGGGCTTCGGGGAGGCAGCGATGTTCCATGGTAGGGGGAGATGGAAAATAGGGCGCAGTGGGTTCATTTTTCCCTTTTTCCTGCAAAATGCAATGGGATGGGTGGACACACAACCCCCCCAAACCCATCTGATGGCTGGGAAGTGCTGCCAGCAGCAAGGATGGGGGCAGAACAAAGCAGAATGGAGTATAAAGCTGCACAGATTTGATGTCCTGGGTTGGGATGGATCTTACTGCAGTGACTCTGAAATGGGGGAGCTCCTGGATCAGAGCCGGGAGTCTCATCCCAAACGTGCTGGGGGAGGAATTCCTCCCCTGTTATTGTGCTGCAGGGCTGCAGGGGGTGCCCAGGACAACCATAACTGAGATCCTGGCTGACGAAGGGCTCCGGAAATTCAATAGTTATGTACAGGTGAAGAACGGGAGCAGGGGGCTCCTTTCCACCCATCCCTATCTCCCTCTGTGTCCTTGCATCCCTCTGTCCATACTTCCATTCTTCCCTCCGTCTATCCATCCTTCCATCAATATCTCCATCCCCTCTTTCCTTATTGTCCATCCCTCTGTCCCTCCATCCACCCATCCCTGAGTTTGCCCATTCATTCTTCTCTCCACCTCTCCATTCCTCCACCAATTCCTATATCCATCTTTCCAACCCTGTATCCCTCCCTCCTTCCCTCTGCTTCTCTGTTCCTCCATCTATCCCTTCGTCCACCCCTTCCTCCTTCCACCCATCCACCCATTCCTCTTTTCATCTGCCCATCCCCCATCCATCCATCCATCCATCCATCCATCCATCCATCCATCCATCCATCCATCCCTCCCTCCCATCAGAGCTGCATCAACTGGAACAGGGACATCCTGAAACGGTCGCTGGGTCTGGCTGAGCCGGACATCCTCGACATTCCCCAGCTCTTCCGAGGTGACACTGCCCATGGCGCTGAAGCTTTCTTCCCAGACATGGTGAGATCCTCAGCACCCTCCTCTCTCCTGCAAACACCCCTTTTGGGTGGAAAACACTGGTTTTTGGTCTGGCTGCAGGTGAACATGCTGGTGCTGGGCAGGCACTTGGGCATCCCCAAGCCCTTTGGACCACATGTGGGTGGGCAGTGCTGCTTGGAGGAGCGGGTGCGGGCGCTGCTGGAGCCCCTGGGCCTCACCTGCACTTTCATCGATGACTACTTCTCCTACCATGTCCTCTCTGGGGAGGTCCATTGCGGCACCAACGTCCGCCGTAAGCCCTTCGCCTTCAAATGGTGGCACATGGTGCCTTGAGGTGGCTTCAGCCCCCGCGTCCCTGTCCCCATCCCACAAGTGCCTTCAGCGGTGGTGGCCCTTGGCCTGTCCGAAATAAAGCAGGGCTGTGGGTTTCTCCTCTTGCTGGTGCGGGGTTTGCAGCTGGGGCCTCAAGGGGAAGGTGTGCTCTTGGGGTGACTCTTGGTGGTGGCGCAGCACGTGGGCATCGCGCTCCCAGTACAGCCAGGAAGCGATGATGGTTAAAGGGGGAGATGAAACGTGAGTGGGGTTATGGTGCCCTGGGTGCTGCTGCGGTGCTGCAGGTGCAGAATGCACATGGGTTATGTCCCAGAACATGCGTGCAAAGCTGTGTGCATGCCAGGAACATGTATGCACAGAATGCACATGCGTGTGTGCACAAAACCATGTTCATGCACCAAAAAGCATGCACATGGGTGCACAAAACCATGTTCATGCAGAAATGCATGTACATGGGTACAAAAAACCATGTTCATGCAGAAATGCATGTACATGGGTGCAAAAAAAATGTTCATGCAGAAATGCACATGCGTGTGCACAAAACCATGTTCATGCACCAAAAAGCACGCACATGGGTGCACAAAACCATGTTCATGCAGAAATGCACATGCCTGTGCGCACAAAACCATGCTGATGTCCTAAAATGCACATGGGTACAGAACCATGTGCATGCACAGAAATACACATGCATGTACACACCAAACCATGTGAATGCACCAAAACGCACGTGTACGGAAACACGTGCAAGCACAGAAACACACATGCATGTGCACACAAACCCATGTGAATGCACCAAAATGCACATGCATGTGTGCACAGATCCACGTTCGTGCACCAAAACGCACACGTATGTGTGCACAAACCCACATACATGCATAAAATCACCTCTGCATGTATGCACAGAGCTACAGGCATGCAGAAATCACTTGTGCATGCAAACCCACCATGCGCGCATGCAGGGAATCATGCCTGTGTGCCCTAATGCCAAAGGCATGCATAGCACACATTATGTACACGTGTGTAAAGCCATGTGCATGCACAAAACCATGCGTGCATGCATGTCAATGCTCAGCTGCGTGTGCAGGATGTGTTTGCATCCTGCCTATGTAATATTACAGGGCAACATGGAATACTGGATGAGGTGGGAATATTTTGGGGTGGAGGGTGCTGTCCGCAGCAGGATGGTGCCCTCTAATGGTTTTGGGGAGGAAAAGGCATCCCCTGCCCATGAACCTTTGGGTTCAATGCACTCCATTCGGCCCGGTTATTTCAAGCAGGGGGAGCAGGGGGTGTACACAATGACAGCCTTTATTTAAACATTTCCTCCAAGAAATATAAAAAACCAAACCATGAAGACAATTCCAGCACTAACCCAGGCCCTGCTGCTAAAGGATGCGGCATTCCCACATCCTCCTGCCTTGGGATCACAGTTCCTTCCCAGAGCCCCCTCTGACCCATGGTCGGAGAGGGAAGCTTAACCAGGCTAGAACCATGTCGCTTTTGGGCAGGATGGAGCCAAAACGATGCTTTTTGGAGGGGTGAAAGTGGGGCTTTGGGTAATTTCTTCACCCCATTTTACTGGGGCTGCGGCTCCGCTTGTGCCACAACCCCCCAAAAACGACTATTGCTAAAAACGTGGAGTATTCCATTTTTCCACCCAACTGCAATCCCAGTCCTGGATCTTTGCTCTCCAATACCCCCCCCCAAAAAGAAAAAATAACCCCCAATCCCAAAGGAAATGAAAAAACCCACTTTGTTTTACTGCAAAACTCCCCGAACGGGGCAAATGCTGCCCCTGAGCCCCCCCAAACCCCCCGTAACTCAAAAGAACCCCTAAAAAGACAGAACTTAAAGTCAAACTACCCTTGGGTTGCGTGGAGGCAGAGCCAGGCTCTGCTGAAGGCACCTCGTTTCTCCAGCACAGTGCACAGCGTCGTAGGAGGGGCTTTGGGCTTGAGACCAGGCAAAGAGTTAACAGTAATTAAACCCTAATGACTTAATAATGCCGAGAATGAGCTTTTAGGGGCTCCCCTCTTCATACCTGAGATCTCCCTGGGGTGGGCGAGGGCTGCGATAGCTGGAGGGGAGCCCCAAAAGGATGCTGGGGATGGGTTTGACCCATTGCAGGGGGTGAGATCCGTATCCTGGATCCCTCCGGGAACAGGGATGCTGGAAGAGGGGGGAACCCCCCAAAAATGAAAGCACCCAAAGCAGGGGGAATACGGGAAAAATGCTAAAAGATTGGGATATTAGAGGGGGAAAGAAGCGTTTTGCTGCTGCTCTTCAGGTCCCCAATTGTATCCCAAGCCCGCAGCCAGGGAATGTGGAGCAGCCAGGGAATGTGGAGCTGGGAAAAAAGGAGAATAAAAAACTTGGGGAAAAAATACAAATAAAAATCAAAATAATTACAAAAAAAAATAATAACCCCCCCAAAACTAAGCCTGGATGTGCCAAAAGATCCTGCTACGGTCGGAACGCAGAAAGCCATGGGAAGGGGGAAATAAACCCTCCCCAAGGCTTCGGAATGGGATAACAGGTAGTTAAATCCGTGGCTGGCTTGGAAAAGCGGGGCTTGGGGGGTCCCGGCTGGGTTTTGGGGGGGTCCCGGTGGGTTTGGGGTCCCTCAGATGGTGCGAGGGTTGTACTCGGGCAGCTTGCGCAGCTTCTCCTTCTCGGCATCAGTCTCGTCGCGGGCGATCACCAGGGAATGGGCATAGCCCATGGCCACCTGTGGGAGGGCAACAGGGAAACTGAGGCATGGGGCCACGTGCCTCCTGCCCCCCCTTCCATCCAGGGCCAGGTTTGAGCACCCCATTGCTGTGATGAGCTGTGCCTGGCCTCAGCTGACGTGTTTATGTAAGGGGAGGCTCCCATATACCCTGCCTCTGGTACCCCATGGGTGTGATGAGCTACACACAGCATCAGCTGCTGTATGGATTTAAAAGGGCCCCCCCCACGCCCTCCTTTTAACGCATCCAATGGGTGTGATGACTTGTGTACGGCCTCAGCCCTCCTCTGTATTTAAGGAGAGGCCTCCACACACCCTCCCTTTAGTGCCCCATCACTGTGATGAGTTGTGTACGGCCTCAGCCTACATATTTGCTTAAAGGGGAGGCTCCCATGTGCCCTCCCTTCTGCACCCCATGGGTGTGATGAGTTGTGTGCTACCTCAACTGCTGTATTCATTTAACGGGAGCCCTCCCCACCTCCCTTTAGCATCCCATGGGTGTGATGAGCTGTGTGCGGCCTCAGCCGCTATACTGATTTAAGGGGAGGCTCTCACATGCCCTCTCTCCAGCACCCCATGGGTGTGATGAGCTGTGTACCGCCTCACCCCCCATCTTCATTTAAGGTGGGCCCTCCCACATGCCATCCCTTTAGCACCCCATGAGTGTGATGAGTTGTCTACAGCCTCAGATGACATTTATTTAAGAGGAGGCCCCCACACCCCCTCCCTGCAGCACCCCATGAGTGTGATGAGCTGCGTACAGCCTCAGGCACTGTAGTTATTTAAAGGGGGCCTCACACACCCTCTAATGGATCCCATGGGTGTGATGACTTGGGTATGGCCTCAGCCCTCCTCATTATTTAAGGAGAGGCCTCCACACACCCTCCCTTTAGCGCCCCATGGGTGTGATGAGCTCTGTATGGTCTCAACTGCTGTCCTGATTTAATGGGAGGCTCTCGCATGCCCCCTCTCCAGCACCCCATAAGTGTAATGAGCTGTGCACAGCCGCAGCCACTGTATTTACTTAAGGGGAGGCTCTCATGTGCCCTCCTTCCAGCATTCCAGGGGTGTGATGAGCTGTGCATGGCCTCAGCTGCTGTGTTTATTTAAGGGGAGGCCCCCACACACCCTCTCTCCAGCACCCCATGTGTGTCTTGAGTTATGTACAGCCTCAGCCACTGCAGTTATTTACTGGGGGTTCCCCCCACTCACCTGCTCTGTGTAGATCCCATCCAAGGTCTTTACCTCTTGGGCAGCCGTCGAGGATTTGGGCTTGTGGTCCCCGTAGCCCTGTCATGTGCATTCCATGGAGAAGGGGGAAAATCAATGCAGGAGTTGTGGGAAGCACCCAGTCCCTCCCACTAGCGGCTGGGGGGGGGGGTTTGGGGATCAAGGAGTTGGGGGTCCCCACTAAACCCTTCTCACCAGTTCCCCGAAGGTGGGTGAGGGCCCCCAGCTGATGGTGCTCTCATCTGCTGCCACAATGATGCTGCTCTTCCTGCAGTGGATGCGAGGCAGGGTGACCCCGTGGTCCCCCCAAACCCACCCCACACCCCAAACCCCAGGCAACTGGGGAGGTTTGGGAGGGGGCTGGACTTACCCACAGGCCAGGCTGCGGATCTTCCAGCCGCAGAGGTCCTGCACTGCTTTAGGGTACATGGTGGACTCCCGGGAGGTGTTGGTGGCACCCCAAAAGAACAAGCCGCCTGCAAACCCCAACATCACCAGTCACCGCACCCCCTGCGCACCCCCAAACCACCCCAGATTGATGCTTTAGACCCCCCCAAACCTGACCTGTCTCACTGACAGCGAAGGAGCACGTGTAACCAGCGTAGATCTGCGCTGCTCCGCGCCCCGGGAAGTCGAAGAGCTTGACCAGCCGAGGCACCATCTCGTCCTTCTGCTCAGCATGGCCCAGGCGCCCGTAGCCCCCAAAGCCCCAGGAGAAAACGCGCTTCTGAGAGTCCAGGACGAGCTGGGGATGGAGAAACATCACCTCGAGCGTGAGCAGCTGAGACCCAACCAGCTCAGTGCAGGGAAAGCTGCGGCAGCCACAGCAAACGGCATCGACTGCAGAGTATGGTAAGTGCCGGATGCAGGCTGCAAATCTGAGTCCTTAAATGCAGGCTGTAAATCTGAGTCCTCAAATGCAGGCTGCAAATCTCAGTCCTCAAATGCAGGCTGCAAATCTGAGTCCTCAAATGCAGGCTGCAAATCTGAGTCCTCAAATGCAGGCTGCAAATCTGAGTCCTCAAATGCAGGCTGCAAATCTGAGTCCTTAAATGCAGGCTGCAAATCTGAGTCCTCAAATGCAGGCTGCAAATCTGAGTCCTCAAATGCAGGCTGCAAATCTCAGTCCTTAAATGCAGGCTGCAAATCTCAGTCCTCAAATGCAGGCTGCAAATCTGAGTCCTCAAATGCAGGCTGCAAATCTGAGTCCTCAAATGCAGGCTGCAAATCTCAGCCCTTAAATGCAGGCTGCAAATCTCAGCCCTTAAATGCAGGCTGCAAATCTCAGCCCTTAAATGCAGGCTGCAAATCTCAGCCCTTAAATGCAGGCTGCAAATCTCAGCCCTCAAATGCAGGCTGCAAATCTCAGCCCTCAAATGCAGGCTGCAAATCTCAGCCCTTAAATGCAGGCTGCAAATCTCAGTCCTTAAATGCAGGCTGCAAATCTCAGTCCTTAAATGCAGGCTGCAAATCTCAGTCCTCAAATGCAGGCTGCAAATCTCAGTCCTCAAATGCAGGCTGCAAATCTCAGTCCTCAAATGCAGGCTGCAAGTATTTGTACTTATATGCACAACACAAATCTCTGTCCATAGATGCAAACTGCAAATCTCTATGCTTATATGCACACTGCAAAACCCTTACCCTTAAATGCAGGCTCCAAATCTCAGGCCTTAAATTCATGCTGCAAATCCCAATCTTTAAATGCAGGCCTCAAATCTTTAGCCTTAAATGCACACTGCAAATATTTACACTTACATGCACAACACACATCTCTGTAAATGCACACTGGAAATCTTTATGCTTCTATGCACATAACAAAACGTTATCCTTAATTGCAGGCTGCAGATCTTGACCCTTAAATGTAGGCTGCAAATCTTCATCTTTAACGTGCCTGCTGCAGAACTTCCTCCTTAAAAGGCATGCTGCAGATCTCCAGCTTCAAATGTGCGCTGCAGATCTTTATCCTCACATGCACCCTGCAAACGTTGATCCTTAAAAGCTCCCACAAGTGTTTCCCCTTAAATCCAGGCTGCAAACCTTTATCCATGCAATCCCTCAGTGCTGCAGCAGCCAATGCCTACCGTGTGGTTGGCCCCGCACGCCACGTCCCGCACCACCACGTTGGGGACGGGCAGGATCTGCCCATCTTTGGTCTTCTCGATGAAGATGGCCACGCGGCGCGGCACCAGCTCGCAGTCGTACTCTATCCGCTGCGCCCGGGCAATGAACTTCCCATCGGAATTATGCCCTGGGGGGGATGAGCACTGGGATGAACCCCGGGGTATCCCCAACCCCGCACCCCACTATTCCCAAACCAGCTGCATTAAACCCCTTCTCTTGCAAACCCCTTTTCATTTGCAGCTCCCACCCCACTGCTTTTGCTGGAGGTGAATGGGAGGAGTGGTGCTTTGCTTGCCCAGATGGGGAACCCAAGGGAGGGAGCTTTTCCCCCTCTCCCAATCCTACAGTAGCCCAAGGAATTAGCAAATCCCACCCCAAAACAGCACCATACCCAGCTGCCCATACTCAGGGCACCCAAAGGAGTAAAGGTTTCCTTTGCAATCCATGATCATGCTGAATTCGGCGCCACAGGCCAGTTTGGTGATGGGCTGCCCGTTGTACATGATCTGTGGGAGAAGCCAAGGAAACAGGTCAGGAAAAACAAGGAGACAAAGGCAAAAAGCTGATTTTCCACATAGAAACCCCCAAATTCCTCAAATCTGAAGGTTATTTTAAATTACTGCTGTTTATTCTCCCATTGCAGCTGCAAATGGATCTCTCCCACAGTGGGATGCTCCAAAAGGGGTTTGGACTCTGCTGAGGCTATTTTTCAGTGGAAAAAAACCCCAAATCCGCTATCTTTTAACCCAAAAAGGTGAGGGCAAGCACAGGAAGGGGCAGTGATACCTGCGTAGGGCTGGGCACGGCGTCTGTCTGGTTCCCCAGCCCCAGCTGCCCCATTTTATTCTCCCCGAAGGCGAACACAGAGCCACTCTCTGCAAGGCAAAAAACCCAACTAAACACCCAAAAAGCAGTGGTCTTTGGGGCAAAATGAAGCGATTTCAGCCAACTGCTCCTACACATGAGAGGGGTTTCCTTACCTGTGAGTGCCAGGGTGTGATTGCGACCACAGGCTGCCAGCACGATGGCTTCACCCCCCAGCACCTCGATGAGCTTTGGCGCTTCCACCCGCTTCGTGTCCCCATGTCCCAGCTGCCCCTTTTCATTGCGACCTAACCCAAAATCAGTGTTTTTTGCAGCAAAACGGGAAGACGAAGCCTCCTCCTGGTGTGCCCAAAGGGGGGTTTGGGGGTGTTTTGGGGTACCAGTGCTCACCCCAGCTCCAGAGCTTGCCCTCGGTGGTGATGAGCAAGCTGTGAGCAGCGCAGGGTCCTGACACCACGCTCCGCACCTGAATACCTGAGAGGCACCCGTACCTGTGCGGCCCCCACAGGTTCTGGCCCAGATTCCGATACGCAACTGTAAAAAGAACCCAAAACAACCCCGAAACCATTAATTAATGATACGATAATTACAATTAAGTGCGTCAAAAAGAAGCAGGGAATGCATCATTCAATAGAAACGCATCAAAAATCAGCAGCGCCTTTATTTGGCTTTGGAGAAGATGGGTGCACCCCAAGTTCTGGCTCAGCTTCCGACAAGCAACTGCAACTTCCCCTCCCAATTAATTATCAAAGAATTAAGTCTAAATGCAGTAAAAATAAGCAGAAACAAAGAAATTAAACCGAAATGCACAAAGATGCAGCAGGAAAAGTCATGAACCAGAAACGCCCTCCAAATAAGCAGCGCCTTTGGTTTGCGTTGCAGATGTGGTGCACCTCAGCTTCTGGCTTAGGCTGCAAAGTGCAAGTGTAAAACAGCCCCTCCAAGATGCTAATTAATAAAAGCAATTAACTAGAAATGCACTGAAAATGAACAGGACAATTAATTCAATATAAAGGCACAAAGCGGCAGCAATGCCTTCGCTTCGCTCTGCAGGAGCCCCGGCGCACCCCAATCCTGATTGCAGCAGGAACAACCCCCCAGGTATTAATTAAAGAACAATTAACTATAAATTACTAATACCCAGGTGGGAAACGCGGCTCCAGGAGCGAGTTAAGCACAAGGGCAGAGCCCTCACCTTGCTGCTTAGGCACTTCCTTGCGGCCGATCAAGTCCCAGTTGGTGGCCCCGAAGATGAGGAGCTGCCCCCGGCTCTTGGAGCCCTCGAGCTTCTGCAACGAACCAGGAACCCATCGGTACCCCAGGGACAGGGGGCATGGGGGACATCGGGGAGGTGGGGATACATCTGGGACACGAGGGACATCAGGGATGTGGGGGACATCAGAGATGTGGGGGACACAGAGGACATGGGGAAACATCAGGGACATGAGGGACTGGGAGGACACAGGGGACATGGGGGACCATCAAGAACATGGGAGACATGGGGACTATTTGGGACATAGGAGATATCGAGGATGAAGGGAACATGGGGGACAAACAGGGACATGAGGGCAAAAGGGATGCAGGGGATATTGGGACATGAGGAGCATCTGGGACATGAGGAGCATCAGGGACATGTGGGACACTGGGGATGTGGAGGAACATCAGGAACATGGGGGACATCAGGGATGTAGGGGACATCTGGGAGAGAGGACGTGGGGACACGAGGCACATCAAGGACATGGAAGACACTGGGATGTGAGGGACATGGGGACATCATGGATGTGGAGGATGTGGGGAACATGGGACATTGGGGGACAAGGCAGATGCAGGGGACACTGCGGACATGGAGAATGAAGGCACACGGGGGGGGACATTCTGCAGTACCCACCCCCTGGAGCACCCCCCAAAGCCAGTGCACCCCATTCCTCTGCAACCCCGGCTTGGGGGGGGCAATGAAGTGGCTCAGTAAGGGGGGAGCACTGTCACGGGGTGCAAAAGAAGGGGTGTGACTTTGGGGGGGGGGGGCTGGGGGCACATGATGAAGGTGGGGAAAGGGGGGTGCATTGGGAGGTGTTGGAAAGTGTTAAAGGGATGCATTAAGGCGTACAATAAGGGGGGCATTAAGGGGCGGGATGGGGAGTGCAATGTGGGGTACAGCGGGAGGTACGATCATGGGGTGCTCTGAGGGCTATAAGGGGGTGCAATGGCGTGATAGGATGGGGGTACAATGGTGGGATGCAGTGGGGTGCTAAGGGGGGTATCATATGGGGTATTCAGGGGTGCACTGGAGAGTGTATTGGGTTTCAGTGGGGGGCTGCAATGCAGGGGTGCAAAGGGGGGGCTGTGCTAAGAGGTGCATTAGGGGGACTGCACTGTGGGTGCTGGGGGTACGGGGGGGTATAAAGGGGAGATACAAGAGGTTAAGAGGGTACAAGGGGGGGTTTCAACAGAGGGAGATGATGAGGGTACAGGGAGTGTGCAGAAGGCACAACGGGGGGTGCTGGGGTACAAGGGGGAGGTATAAGGAGTGCTGGGGGTACAGGGGGGGTATAAGGGGGTGCAAGGAGGGGTCACAATGGGGGTGCTGGGGGGCACAAAGATGAAGTTACAAGGTGGGGTTCCGGGTGGTACAACAGGGGTCCCGGGGGTGGAAGTGGGGCCCGGGGGAGCAAGGAGGGGTTCCGGGGGTGCAAGAGGGGCCCGGGGGTGCCGTGTCCCTCACGATGCGCTCCTTGCTGTGCTCGGGCTCGCAGATGACGACGCTCGGTCCCCGTCCCGCCGCTCCCGCTCCTCCTCCGCCGGGCCTCCCGGGCCGCCTCCCGCCGGGGCTCCCGTCCCGCGGCCGCCGCTCCCGGGGCGCCTCTCCTCGCTGCTGCCGCCGCTGCTGCCGCCGCCTCCGCCGCGCTCAGGCCGCGGCCTACGCCGCGCTCCCGCCGCCGGGCCCGGCCGCCGCCTCCCCGCTGCCGCCGCCCCGTTCCCCGGGGCCGCTTCCCAGGGCGGCCCCGCCGCTTTCCTGCGGGGCTATGGGCGCCTGCAGCGGGAGCCGCCGTCACCGCGCGGCCCGGCCAGGCCCCGGGGGGTGCGGAACTGAGGGGAGGGGGGGTGGAAACAACGGGGGACCCCCCCGGACCCAAACTGCACTTGGGGGAAGTGGAGAGGGGGGGAAAGGGGGACAAAAGGGAGGAAAAAGGGATTGGGGGGGGGGAAAGGGGGGATCTGGGGAAGGGGCCGAAGGGAAAAGGTTGGGAAGGGCGATTTGCAAAGGGGGGGACGGAGGATTTGGGAGGGCAAAAGGGGGTTGAAAAGGGGGGGTTTTGGGGGGTACACTGGGACCAAGGGGGTGCGGGGGGGTGGAAAGGGCGATTAGCGGGGGGGGGTCGCAAAGAGCCTGTTTGCAAAGGGGGGTTAAAAGCGGAGGGTAAAGGGGGGTGCACAAGGGGGGGGGGGGCAACAAAACGTCCCGGAGACAACGATCCCGCCCCCCAACAGCGAACGTGGGGGGGCGGGGGGGTCGTGTTGGGGGTCCCCGCGCCCCCCAAACCCCACCTGCTCGCGGGGGGGGGGCCCGCTTGCGCTCCGGCTGCCGCTGCCTTTTGCTATTGGCTTGGGGTTGGCGGGGGGGGGGGTGTGGGTTGGTGTTTGGAGGGGGGGGGATTGATGCTGGTTTGGGGTGGGGGGGTCCAAACCCAATCCCAGCCCCTGCGCGGCCCCCGCTTTCTCCTTCCCCCCCCCCCTTTATTTTAACTCTTTGATTTCCCCTTTATTATTGCTGGGAACAATGGGATCCCTGTCTGGCCCCAGCACCACGTGGATCCGCCTTCCTTCTCCTTTCTTTCCTTCCCTATTCCTTTTCTTCCCCAGGATTTTAAGCCCCCCCCCCCCCAATCCCTTTTTTTTCCCCCCTCCTCCTCCCCCCATCCACCCTTATCCCCCCCCCCCCCAATTCCAAACACTGATTTTAGGGCGATGGGCGCAGCATAAAGAAAGCAACAACTCGGGGCCTGTGCAATGTTTGTGGTGGTGTTTCCTGTTGTGGAGAAAAAGGAGGTAAATCTTCTCCTTTCCTTCCCTTTTTCCTTCACCCTCCCGCAGCGCCCACCCACCAGATGCACTTAAAATGTAAATACGAGCCTCCAGCCCCAACGCTGCGATACAAAACAGAAACACATGGACGGGCAGGAAGGGGAAGGGGGGAAACAAATCGCCCCGCTTTAGGGAAGAAGAGGCTGCAAGGGTCCGGCTCGGCACACACAGCTCCATCTTTAGGACAGGAAGACTCGGGGAGGGCGAGAGCGAAGGAGGAAAAAGGGCGAAAAGGGGGTTTCCTGCCGGGGGAAAAGGGGGTTTTCGCGAAGGGAAAAGCGCAGGAGTGGGTTTGGAAGGGGGAAATAGGCTCTGTTGCAAAGGGATTCCCTCGCCCCCCCCCCCCCCCAAATGAACTTATTGCCCTTGGTGCAAAGTGGGTTTCTCCCAAGAAATAAATGGACATGTTGCCTCTATTGCACTGATTTTTCCCTATGAAATAAATGGACATACTGCCTTTGCTGCGCTGAGTTTTCCCTATAGATAAATGGACATGTTGCCTCTATTGCACTGATTTTTCCCTATGAAATAAATGGACATACTGCCTTTGCTGCACTGAGTTTTCCCTATAAATAAATGGACATGTTGCCTTTATTGCACTGATTTTTCCCTATAAATAAATGGACATGTTGCCTCTATTGCACTGATTTTTCCCTATAAATAAATGGACATGTTGCCTCTATTGCACTGATTTTTCCCTATGATATAAATGCGCATATTGCCTCTATTGCAGTGTTTTTTCCCTATAAATAAATGGACATTTTCCCTTTATTGCAGAGTGTCCTCCCCCCCAATAAATAAATACACTCATTGCTGTTATTGCTGAGTGGTTTTTTCCCTCAAGAAATACACATTTTGTGTTATTTGCTTTATTGCAGTATGTTTTTTCCCTGAGAAATACATGTACAGATTGAGTGTATTGCAGCGTTTCCCTCCCCCTCACCCCCCCAAGAAATGCATGCCCATTTTGCCTTCGCTGCAATGGTGTTGCAAAGGAAAGGAGCACTTCTCCCTGCTGCAAAGGAGGATGTGTTACAGGAGCAAAGTCACGTCCATCGCCTTGCAAAGCAAGGGAAGATTCCCAGGAAGCTGTGGCTGCCCCATCCCTGGCAGTGTTCAAGGCCAGGTTGGACACAGGGGCTTGGAGCAAGCTGCCCTATGGAAGGTGTCCCTGCCCGTGGCAGGGGTTGGAGCTGGAGGAGCTGTAAGGTCCCTTCAACCCCATGATTCTATGGGTATTTGATGCATTTGCACTTTGTGATGCGTTTTCAAATGTGAAGACCCAGGCCCACAGGATGCTGGTGGGCACCATTTGTAAAACCCGCCATGAAATTCCCGACTGCTGGAAAACCCTGGTGTTACTTCAGAACAAAGCAACCTCCTCAGTGCGTTAAGGGGGATAAATAAATGAATATCTACTCACCAAATCATCCACGAAGCATCTCAGCGCGGCAACCTCCGGTGCTCCGCCGGGTTGGAAGATCAAAGGTTGGATGGGGACAAATCTGGGATGTATTCCCAAGGGAAGGAGGGAGGGAAAGAGGCACCTCAGACCTTCAGCATCCCAAAAAAACCTGGTGGATTTAAAAGGGGTTTTGCTGCTGAGGAGTAATTTGGTGGTGAGGATTCCGCTCACCTATGGGATGTGTTGCAGCGTGCAGCCCGAGCGCCCAGCCAAATTCCCCTCCCAGGAACCTACTTGCCCCTTTCCCTGAAAATTTGGGATATTTTAGGAGTTATTTAGCAGCTTTTAGTCCTAATTCTGGCCAAAAATTGCAATTAAAAGCATTGCTCCCAAGTAGCAGATGGGGACTTGGTTTATTCAGGGGTTATCCATGATACCGGTAGCAACATGATGTAACTCAAATGCTGCCAGTGCTGGAACCTGGGCTGTTGTTCCTAAAACTGGGATTTTTCCCCCCAGAATGCCCACCGGGTCGGGCAGGGCGGATGGGAAGGTTTGGAGGCAGTTGCATCAGGCTGCGGGTTAAACTGGTTTCTAACTTGGATAAGGAAAACTGGTCTTACCTGTTAATTCCCAAGGGAGCCTGGGATGGGGAGCGACTCACCTTGGGTAACCTTGGCCTTGTTTCGCCTTCTGCAATCCCCGATCCGGCCGCGTTTGCGTCCCCAGCCAATGGTATTTGGGGTATCCCTGGGGATGGGGGTACTTGGATGCTCCCACAGCAATGGGAAAGGGGGTTTGCAGCGAGACCCTCTGCAGGAATCCTGCTGTCTGGGGAGAGGGTGCGGTGTGGGAATGGGATCCAGGGGCATTTGCATGCCCTGCCCTTAGCCAGGGCGCCAGAAACCAGCTGGGGCATCCCATGGGAGATGCTGCAATGAATCCAGGTCCCTTTCCAGACTCCTTTTGCACCACCGGGGTGTTTAAGCAAGTTGCTGATGATTTGGGAAGGGATTTATCCTCGGGGTGAAGCACACGTGGAGTTTTCCCAAGCATTTGGTGTAAGTGAGAGGGGATTTGAAGGTCTGGTTTGCCTCTGGCCAGCGGGATGTTGATGGGAGATGGGGCTTTGGGAGGGTTTTACTGGGAATTGCATGACTGGGAGATGTGGAGGAAGCCAGGGATGGGCTGAAAGGATGAATGGGTGCTTCCAAGCTTGCATCCACACGCCCTGCCAGGCGGGTTTGTGCACCTCTGAGGGGTTTGTGTTGGGACACCGGTCAGAAAACCAGTCCGGCTGCTCTCCTGCATCCTTGTACCATGCACCGAGAGCTCTGGCATCTTCATGGGCAGCAGCTTTGGAGCCTCCCTGCGAGGCTTTCCCCAAGGAAAAACCTCTGGAGAAGTTGGGACGCCTCTTGGAGGAGGTGTCCCAAAGCCTCCCAGAGAGGATGCCAGCAGAGGGCATCCCTGGACCGGCTCCATCACCCCAATTCCCTTGATCTCCATAACTACATACATATATATGTATATTCACATGGATTGATTACATTTAAGCCGCCGCCTCCCTCCGTGCACATCACCTGAGTCATACGCAGCACCCGGTGCACTCCAGTGGATATTTAAACACCAAATACTTCAAGTTCCTTGAAAAAGCCTCTCTTCACGCCCATAAAAACAGGTTTATTGGGTTCCTCTGTTGCACGTTGTAAAGCTCCATGGGGAGGGTGTGAACCCGTCCCGGGGAGGAGGGGTAATTTACATGGGGTTTGCATTTTAAACCCGGAACCAGCAGCTGGGGCAGGACGGGAGCAGGATGAGGGGCCATCAGCTGGGTTCCATCAGCACCACTGCGAGAGAGGGAGGAGATTGCTGCTTATTTAAGGGCTGAGCATGGGTGCAAGCTGTTTGCTTGCCCAAATCTCCTATGGAGCCATCCCTGGAGGGGTAAAGGTCTAGGTCCTTGGTGCAAAAAGGACCCTTTGGCAGGTAGGGTTAAATCACTGTGGGCGACTCCAGCCCCACAGCCTCCATCCTTGATGTTCTGTGAATGCATAAAACCACGTTGATAGACTTCTTTTGGCTAAAAGGAGGTTGCTCTGTGTATAGGCAGGAGGTGCATGCGATTCTTTCCATGCAAGGAGCTGGAAAAGCATCCTTAATCCTTGCAGGGTGCAAGGATGCAGCCCCGCGAGTGGGGTTTGATGGGGCTCTTCGCTGGTCCCAGCCCCCTTGGCTCGCAGAGATGCTCTGCAGGGTGATGGTTTATATTTAATCTACTTTGATTTAGAATGGGTTTATTCTGGGGGGGGTTATTTCAGCTCCCAGCACCCCAGGGTGGCCCAGCCCTGCTGACACCAGCACCCAGCCCTGGCTGAGTCAGTGCTCCCAGGCACCCACACACCGGCTGCGAGCACCCAAATCCCAACTTGCTCCCAGTTTTGCTGGGCACAGGGTGAGTGTTTGGGGGTTCAGGGTGGCGAACGCACCGGGGTGCATCGATGCACCGTGGTGAGGGGGGTTGCGAGGTGCTGCTGGGGGTGTAGGGTGCCCAGGTAGGGGGGATGTGGTCTCATTCGGTGCATGCACAAACTCTCCCCCTTTGCCAATGCAACCATGGTGGCAAACTGAGTAAGTGCCAGCCAGCACTGACTCACCAGAGGGTTCGTCCCTGTATATCCCCATGGATCTGTAGGTACGTGGTACCTATGTAGAGCTGCGGGTGCATTGAGACCTTTCTCAGTGCTGTCTGCACCACACGGATGCATTTCTGCCTGCAAAAGGAGTGGGCGCTTTGGGTGCTCTTTGCTCCCTTCTCTTTGCCCTTGCAGAGCTGGTTTTGGGGTGCAGTGCCCCCCCTTGCCCCTTTGGGAGGGTTTGACTCATTGATTCAAATGCAACCTGAAAAATCAGAGCTAATCACTTTAATTTCTACCAACCATTGCCACTGAGATGCTTTTACTGCTACCCAGGCCCCCAGAATGGTCTGTGAAGGGTCTCCCCCTTCCAGATATTGGGATAGGGGGATAAAGCCCTCTCCACCAGGATCCTGGGGTGCTGTTCCCTCTGGCAAAGAGGTTTTCCTGGCAGGGCTCAGCCCCTCCATAAGCACCAATCCCTGGCCCAGCAGCAATCCCATCGCCCAAAGGAAAAGGTGGGTTTTTCCGGCTGCCTGCCGTTCATGTGAATGGCACTGGGATATAGATATGTATTTCCTTCTGCTGGGCTCGTTTGGCTGGTTCCAAGCTGGAATAAACCTGACAGCTATTTAATGTGTTTGCCAGGGGTGTTTTCCAGCAGGGCTGGGCAACAGCAGCTGGGGTGCGCTGGCCTTGGCAGCGGCAGGAAACTCCTTTCCCAGTGGGAAAAACAGCCCCGAACACCGATGAAATAGGTAAGATGGGGGCTTTTTGCAGCCAGGATATTGCACTTAAATACACACAGGTGTGGGGCCCTTGCGCTGATTTAATATATAGTGTATTTTTAGTGGTGTGGGGGAAGTACAGCTGAATGGGGATGTGGAGCCACAGTGTGGGGCTTTGAGCCCTGCAGCTGATGGCTTTGGTGTAAAATATCCCGGAGAAGTTCCTCTTTTCCTGGGAATTTTGGAAGCTCCTCCTGCAAAATCCCCCCCTTGGTCCAGGCTGGTTTTGCGCTGTCGGCAATGAGAGGGTTAACAGGTTGCTCTGGCATATAAGGGGTTAAAAGGCAAGGACGGGGCTAAATCCTGCTGGGGGTTATTTATGAGGATAGGGAACACCAGGGGTGTAAATCAGAGCTGGTTGGGAAGGAGAAGGGGGGGGGAGATGCCCAAAATCCCGGCATCCCTCGGTGCAGCCGCTGGACCGCGGCTCCCATCCGGCTGCGAGCCCTCGGCCGCTGGGATCTGGGGGTGCTGCGGTGGGTGGGTGGGTGCCGGTTGGGTGTCCCCCACCCTGGGCACCCCATTGGAGGGGGCTTTGGGATCCATCCCCATCCGGGGGGGGGGGTTTCTCCTTCTTTTCCCTGACGTTGCCTCCCCGCCGGGGCCCTGCTCGGCCGATGCGGATACAAAGCCGGAGGAGCTGCGGCCTTCCCAGGTCAGCAAAACCCCCTTTCCCCTCCGCTCCGTGCCCCTAACGCCATCTCTCCATAGGTATAAGCCCGGTATCCATAGGGGCTCTCATCCTCTTGCAGGAGGAGGAGGTCGCCCTTTGCCTTCCCGCTGCCCCCAGGGCTCAGTGCTTTGGTTTTATATAGAAATACCTTATATTTGTTAAATTGCCATGAAATACATAAACCCAAAGCAGCAGCAATAAGGAGAGAGGAGATGGCTCTTGCTGCATCACGCTAATTCCACACCCATTCCTTGGCTTTTTCACCCCAAATCTGCATTGGGTGCAAATCCCTCCTGGGTTTTCCCAGCTGGGATTTGCAGCACCTGCGGGAAAACACAATTTCGGGGGGGGGGGTGGGGTTTGAGCTTCCTCTGGGATAATTTTGATAGCAAATCATGGGAATTTCCCCTTTTTTAGTGATTTATTTGGGTATCGGTTGCCCTGGGGCGCAAGGTTGCATTGCTGGAAGGTTGTGAAGGGGGTGAAGTGGCTGCAATATCGTTTCCCATCTGTTTACACCAGTTTTAAGGGGCTTTTAATGTATTAAATGCGTTTGCAGGTTGCAAAGAGCAGGTTTTGCCCCAAAATACCGCCTGAAAAGGGGCACAAATGCATTTTGAAGGTGAAAAAGGCAATGTTTGATGAGGTGCTTGAAGGGGGGTCTGCAAAAGAGGGAGAGAAATGAGGAACAGTGGGGTCTGTGATCTCGAATCTGGTGGTGTCAGTGCCTGGTGCTGGTTTTCGGGTCCCTTTTCAGCCATAATAAGGTGACCCTTGAGCAGCGGGAGGAGTTAAAATCACTTTAAAAGGGGGGAAAAGGTTTTAATTTGGTGCTTTGCGATAAAGCAAACCCCAAATTGTTGGGAATTGTTTGGGAAGCGCTAATAAGGGGGGGAAAAATCCCCATTTTTATGCATTTGTTGTTGTTTCTATTTAAATTCTTCCCCTTCCAAATCCCTTTCCGGGATAGTTTTGCACTGGGTGAACTTCGCAATTCCTTTGCGGAGCATTAAAGGGCGGAGATTGGGATAAGCATCAAATTGGGGAGGTTTTTGGCTCTAAATTAGGCTTTTTCTTGCTTTTGGGGTTTCTTGATAAGAAATCTTTACAGAATGGACTCTTTTTTCTTATTTAAGTGCTACAGTTCTGATTTTTTACCGATTTCCCCCCCTTTTTCCCTGCATTTGCACTCCCGGCACGAGCTGGACAAGGGATGGATTTTTTCCGGTTCATCAGAGATGTTGAAAAGGAAAATCAAGGAAAACGATGGCAGTTTTCCAGGGTTTGGGTCTTTAGTTGGAATATTTGCCCAGAAGAACCATTTTGAGGTGAAAGAGGGGAACGCTGTGTTGAGGAAAAGCTTTGCCGAGAAGATGATGCCTTTTGGTGGGAGTTTTTCAGATCTAGTCACAAAATTGCCTTGAATCTTGAATTTTCATGGAGTTTTTTTAGGGGGAACTCCCTCTTTTGGCTTTTTTTCTGGGAAAACCCCATTTTTGGGGAAAAAAATCCATCTTTTGGCTTATCTTAGGGGGAACCCCCCATCGTTTTGCTACTGGTTCATTCCCACCACCTTCTGAGCCATCCCTTATCGCTGCCAACCCCAACCCCATCAAAACGCCCAATTTGGGGAAATCCGGAAGATTGAGGATAACTTTTCTTCATGGGAGCCCATGGTCCCACTGTGCCAACTTCACATCTCCACAATTAATTCCTTGGAAAAGTGAGAAATAAACCCGTCAGCCCTTAGAACACAGATAAAGTGCTGCACAGACCCACTTAGGGCTGGGAAAACAACTTACCTTGGAGCAAATATTTGCTGGCTTACTTAAGATCATTAACTTAAAGGACTGGGATTTAGGGAGGAAACATTCCTGCTTTACTCTGGCTCTCCCTGGCATCCTGTGTGCTGGAAATCATCGGAATAGTATTCCTGTATTCTCTATTCCTATGTTCTCTATTCCTCTATTCCTATTTCCTTCGTTGGCCGAGGTGATGTTAGAAAATCATCCAGGTGGGGCATTAAGCCTTGAAGCTGCCACTGGGATGTGGGACCATGGTTTGGAGAAATTACAAGGAGTTGGGGGAAACTTTGGGGGGGAAAAAGGCAAATTCTTCTTTCTGTTTCCTACCCCTCCCATCCCTTATAAATAGCAGCGGGGTTATTTATAAGGAGGGATTACCGTGGCGGGGATGCAGACAGGAGCAGGAGGGATTCCCAGGGTAAATCCTGCTGTGTTTCCCTGCTGTGATTTTATGGGTTTTGGAATCTGTTTTGTCTTTTGGGAGCCCCTATATTGAAGAAAAGGGGATTTGGTGGGAAGATGCTTTCCTGGAGGATGACTCCCTGGGGCTGGCACCCATCCCCACCAGCTGGGACCTGTCGCTCTGTCGTGATGGCTAAATATAACCAAAGTAAAGCCAAATAGTTGCCGGGCGCTGGGCTCTGCACATGCTCCTGCTTTTCTGCTTTATTTAGACCGGGATCTATTTATTTTCCCTCCCCACCAGGGTTGGGAGGGTGACGGGGCTGAACCAGGGCTCGTGATGCTGCCTCCAGCTTGCTGGCGACAGGGTGAGGACCCAGCAGCTCTTGCTGGCTCGAAATCCCTATTTCTGAGGATGATCTCATATCCCGACATCCTTCTTGGATTACAATTGCATCCCCACGTCCTTCTTGCATTATTCTGCATCCCCTTTTTGCTATCTCAGCCTGGTTGGGAGCATCTCGCTGATGTAGGATGCCCCCTTTTTCCCCACTGGCTTTTCCCCCCTCCCCATCCCATGGGATGCATTTTACTGTTGGGATGTTCCTACCCCTCATAGAAGTTTTGCTGTGACAAATGATGCCAAATAACTCTTTCTTCTAATTTAGCCAGCTGCAGTTAAAGGTCATGGGGGCTGTTTTGGGGACCTGGTGATTCTCTTTGGAAGCAGCCGGGAAAATAACCAGCCCTGGGACAAAATTGGGCTGATGGGAGCTTATGTCAACTGTCAAAACGGGATATGACCTTCTCCTGCCCTGCTAGTGGGGTAGAGTCGGGATCGAGCTGCAGGGGCCTGGCTGTGCACCGACCTCCTGTTCCCCTCTCTGAATGCAGGAGCCATCGCCTTGCTGGAAGGGTGAACAAAACCAGTAAGCGAACTGGTTTCTGGATGAACCCCATCGGAATCTCTCTGCTGGGCTTATTTTACCCATTTGTTAATGCTTTTAACTTGCTTTGCTCTTTTTTTGGAGGTATTGTTGCAGGAATAGGGCGTGGGTTTTGCCCCTCACACTGGTGGGTTTTTATGGCCTGGGTGGTGTCGCATCCATAGGGATAAAGCCTGGAGCTTGCGAAGGGTGAAGGGAATCGCCTGCTCCCACGCTCACGGGAAGCAGGTTAGGTGACATCTGAGAGCAGCCTTGGCTGCCAGCTGCTTTCTGCTTCGAGGGGCAGGCAAAAGAATTAAAGGAGGAAGAACAAGTGTCCCGGGTCCTCCTCCCGAGTAAATCCCTATTAATGTCTTTATGGAGGCAATGGGCTCATTGCAAAAGTGGCTGGAAGAGGATTTGCAGCAGTAACAAGGGCCAAGGAGGGGAAGAAGAGGTTTGTCTTTAATTTGATGTCTGGGCAAGGGTTGGATGGGGTTTAGCTTGGTGCTTTGGGGGGTTTGCAGTGGAATGGGGTTGGGGTTGAGGCATCAGCTTGTGCAGTGCAGTGATTGCAAGGGCTTTACAGCTGCTTTTCCAGGGGTAAATGCATTCTCCCTCCCTACCTGCTTTAAGGGGTTTTGGTGCAGGGGGGGTAAATGGATCATTTTCTTAAGGATCATCCTGAGGCTTTGCATCCCCTGTATCCCAATGAGGGTCCAGGCAAGGGAGGAGTGGTCGCTGGGGGTCATGGCTCTGTGGAGCAGGGAGGTGCCATCCGTCGTGCACCAGTTGCTGCTTCCTATTGCTGCTTCCAGTAGGAACAAATCAGGAGTTTAGTTCTTTGCAGCCTCTCTCAGGGTCATTTCTCTCCACTGCATCCTCCCTTGGGTATGGGGGTCCCAGCTCTGTCCTTCCTCTTCCTCTTGGCGACCTTCGTGCCGGGCGTCTCTGGTTACAGGAGGTGGTGATCCATCGATCCCAAGGAGGATTTGTGGCGCTTCCCACCCTCCAGGACCTTCAAGCTTGATGCTCAGAGCTGGATTTGCCATGCAGGGGATGGGTTTCCTGCACACGAGCTGGATTTGCAGTGAAAACTGCGACCCGGGACTGACTTTTCTGCTTCCTTGCAAGGCTTTTGCAGCAGATGGAGCTGGATCCATCACACTTGCTGTCTCCCCATGTTGCCTCCTCTCGCAGGGATGGGTATGGGGGTGTCGATCCCCCTTTCAACCCATTTATCCTTCTGTCCCACAGGAAAGCCTTGGGGAAGGGCCCAGGTGGAGCATCTGGACCCCCTGCGCTATGGCATCATCCGAGCTGTCCCCTCACCCTGCAGTAGGTACTGTCAACTCATGGAAGCTGGGGTGATTTTGGTGGTGGGACACCTAGCTTTAGGCAGAAAGAGGGTGCATCACCATGGGGCATCCTCCACATCCCCATTGGAGCCTTTTGGGATCACGAAAACATGAAGGGCTGCTGCATCTTGCAGGCTTTGGGGATGATGCTTTCTTCTGTATACTGCATCCCTCCATCGCTGCATCCCTCCATCGCTGCGTCCCTCCATCTTTGCAGCACTGCAGGCGGACAACAAGTGACAAGGTTTCTGCTCACAGGTGACCGTCTTGCCCCAGAGACCCCCAGCCCCCTGCCCCACGGGGAGGAGGACCTCGGTGAAGCCTTTGACTTTGAGGATAGTGAGGAAGAGGAGGAAGAGGAGGACTCAGCAGCTGATCCCAGCAGTGAAGTTGTCCTCCGGGCACCCCCTCGCAGGCGCCGTGCAACCAGCTCTGGTGGTGGTGAGGAACACAGGCCGGGGGGATCCTCAGTGTCCCCACCATGTCCCCTTTGGATGCCCAGGGTGGCACTGCTGCGAGCCTGGGTACCAACACCATTTCTCTTCCCTTTTGCTCTCTGCAGATGGGCTGGTGCTGGAGACCCAGGAAGGGTATGTGAGGTTCTGGGGGAGAAAGGTGCAAATGTGGCTGGATGGAGGGCTTGCAGCATGCATGGGGTGCAGGAAGAGGGGCAGGACCCCACCAGGGATGGGAGGACCCTCTCCCTGTGCTCCCTGATGCTGATGCATCCTCCTGCCCTGCAGCAAATGACACTAAAAAAGCTATTTTTGGGTCTTGGATCATTCCCCTGTGGGATGGTTGGATCTGCTTAAAAAGCCACTGTGACCCTGCAACCCAGGACCCCCCAAATCCATGAAGAAGGAGGCATGCAGCTGGGGAGGGGGTCACAAATACAAGCTTTATCCTGTGCCTGTGAACCCCAGTAATAGGGATAGAGGGTTATGGGGGGTGAGGGCTTGGGTGCACCCGATTTGCACCCTGAGGGGCTCCCTGACCCCCTTCCCTGCAGGCTGCCAGTGGGGATGAGCAATGGGGAGGCTGGTGGAGACCCTCACATCAGTGCGCAGACCTGGAAGAGGAAAAGCGGCCACGAAGGTGGGTAAAATGCTGGGAAAAGGAAAAGGAGCCTGCCAAGGCTTGGGAAAGGTTTCTCCATCCTGGCTGGATCCTTGGGTGCTGACCCGAGTCTCTGGGGTTGGATTTGTCCCCCCAAAGGTGAGCGCTTTGAGTTCCCGGAGGTGGAGGATGATGTGATCTACGATGATGTCCCCTGTGAAAACCTCGATGCTGAGCAGGATGGTAGGGACAGACCTATCCCCCACCTTGATTCCCCATTTTCCGTGGGTTCCCATGGGACCAGGAGCCCATTTTCCAGCATGGAAAACTGAGGCATGCTCTGCGAAGGAGAAGCACATCCTAAAGGAGAATGCAGAGGGAGATCACAATGGGAAAACCACAGGGGTTTGGGAGGGATGAAGGCAGATGTGTTCCCAGTGGGGTTGCAAGACCCTGAGGATTTGGGGTCTCTAAGGAGAGGGAATTGCCTTCCTGGATGGAAAAGGAGCTGGTGTTTGCTTGCCAGGCCTGGGGACGGAGCACAGCCTGATCTACGAGGAGGTGCAGCGCGGCGAGGGGACGCGCCTGGGTGAGGATTTGGGCTGGAGCTCCAGCGAGTTCGAGAGCTACAGTGAGGATTCAGGCGAGGAAACCAAGCCAGAGGCTGAGCCGGCCAAGCAGCGGGCGTCCTTCCAGCCCAAGGTAACACTTGGCTGTATTTAGTGTTATTAGTTCCCTTCTATTCCCCTGGGTTTGCTGTATGAGGCACCGGAGCAGCCAGGCTTGCTGGTGACGCAGAGGATGCTGCAGTTCCCTGGCTCACCCGGTCTGAACCAGCCCGAAACTTGGCGGGGGGGGGGTTCATTTCTTTCTGTTTCTTCTTCCTTCCTGTATTCTTTTTCCCTTTGGTTTCACATCCTGGCACTGCTGGAGCGTGGCTGCTGCCCTTTCCCTGCGCTTCCTCCTTTCCCTGCTCGAGCGAAGCTGGATTATTGGGAAGATCTGCCTGTACTGTGCTGCTTTGGGATGATGTCTCCTCCTCTTTTTTGTGTTTTGGCTGCTTACCTGGATCTCTTCTCTGCCTCCTCTGCCTTCTCCTCCCGCCTGGTTTGCTTTGGGCTCAGCTTTCTCCAGACCTGAATAGACTAAAGGAGAGATACGCCAGGACTAAGAGGGACATCCTGGCTTTAAGAGTTGGGGGGAGAGACATGCAGGAGCTGAAGCAGAAGTACGATTGGAAGGTACTGTCCCTCCTCTGTCCCTTGTCCCCCAAGTCTTCCCAGGGGCGGGAAAACACCCTCATGGAGTTTATCCAGGCTGAATCCATCCCATTTTATCCCCCAGAGGAGAAGACCATTGCGTTAACCATCACAGAGCTGCCTCTCGTGTCCATCTGTCCTGCAACTGCCCAAACCATTTGCTTTTTGGGTGTTTGTCTTTTTCTTTTAAGGGGCGTTTGGACCAAGCGAGGTTTCCCATGGGATAGATGGATCTGAGAAGGTTTTTCCCCCAATACAGGGTGGAAATCAGGTGGGAAAGGAGATTCCTGAGCCTTTCCCAGCCCCAAACCATCCAGGCTGGTACTTCATGGCCAGTTTGGGGTTGGGAAGGAGATGCTGATGTCAGCTTGGGCTAAACCTGCTGTGATTTGAGGTGTTAAAGTCCAACACCCCTCAGCCTTTGCTCTCTCCCACATAAAACCCCAGCCAGGAGAAGGGGATGGATGCCCTTGTGCCTCCCTTCCCTCCCTCCTCTTTGCTTTTGCTGCATGCTCATGCTTTGCCCATGCCTGCTTGCCTGCAGTTGTGTCCCTGCAGAGGGAGGAGAGATGCTGGAGCCATCCTCCTTCCTCAGCCATGTGCCTCATCTTCCTCCCCATTGGGCTGCATGGGAAAATGGGGATAATGCTCATAGGGGATGTTCCCAGGAGGATGGTACTGCTTTATCTGGACCCAGAATGAGGGTGATGCTCAGAGGAGATGTGCCCAGGAGGATGGTACCACTGTATCTGAACCCAAAATGGGGATGATGCTCAGAGGGGGTGTCCCCAAGGGAATGGTGACAGCTGCATCCGGACCCAAAATGGGGGATAATGCTCAGTGAGGGTTTCCCCAGGAGGATGCTACTGCTGTATCTGGACCCGAAATGAGGGATGATGCTCAGAGGGGATGTCACCAAAGGGATGGTACTGCTGTATCCAAACCTGAAAATGGGGGATTATGCTCAGTGGGGATGTCCCCAGGAGGATGGTACCGCTGTATCTGGACCTGAAATGAGGAATGATGCTCAGAGGGGATGTTCCCAAAGGGATGCCACCGTATCCATACCTAAAATGGGGTTCTGGTGCTGCCTCGAGCCTCCTGCTCCCTCTCATCCCCCTAACCTAGATGACCCAGCTGATGAAAGCAGCCAAAAGTGGCACCAAGGATGGTTTGGAGAAGACCAAGATTGCAGTGATGAGAAAGGTGACATTCCTGCACCGGAAAGAAGCACCAGGTAAGTGGGAAAACCCTCCCCTTGCTTTTGAGAGCCAAAACCCTCCCTTTTTGAGGGTATTTTCTTAAAAAACACATTACGAATCCTATTGCTTTCATCTTTGCTGATCTGTTCTCTGCATTTTAAGCTCTTACTTGATATCTTTTCACTCTTTGCGTCCCCATGCAAGCTTGGTTGGTTGGTCTCGCTCCAAACACCCATGTCCTTTTGGGAGCAAGGCAGTGACCTCTCCATGCAGCACCCATGGGTGCCCCCTTTGGACACAGAGCAGGATCTGCCCTGAAACACTGACTTTTGGGGGTGTTTTACTGACCCTCCCGCTGTCGTGTAGGGGATGGGGAGCGGAGGAGGAGGGTGGTGGAGGCGGAAAAGCACCGCCGGAGCTCGAGGGTCTCCCTGGAGCATCGCAGGGGAGGTAGGATCCTGGTGGGCAGCCTCATGGCTCAGCTGGGGCTGCCCAGGGGATCCGGTGTGTGTGTCCCAGCCTTGCTGCATGGCCCCAGTGTGGCTTAGCTTAAATGCTGTTGGTGTCCCCGGGGGTGCTGGAGAGCATCTTGCCCCCAGAGTGCTGCAGAGCATGGAAATGTTCTGTTCTCCAGGGGATGGAAATGGGGAGAATCAGAATCATTGAATCAAGAAGGTTGGAAAAGACCTCAAAGATCACCAAGTCCAGCCTTAACCCCAGGACCAAGTCTACCACTAAACCATGTCACTAAGGGCCTCCTCTACGAGGTTTAGAATCATAGAATAGTTAGAGTAGGAAAGGACCTGAAGCTCATCCAGTTCCAACCCCCTGCCACGGGCAGGGACACCTTCCACTGGAGCAGGTTGCTCCAAGCCCCTGTGTCCAACCTGGCCTTGAACACTGCCAGGGATGGGGCAGCCACAGCTTCCCTGGGCACCCTGTGCCAGCGCCTCAGCACCCTCACAGGGAAGAGCTTCTGCCTTAAATCCAACCTGAACCCATTGGTAATGGGTTTGAACCCATCATCCCTTGTCCTAGCGTTACAGTCCCTCTCCAGCATCCTTGTAGCTCCCTTCAGACACTGGGAGGCTATGTGAACACTTGCAGGGACGGTGACTCCAGCACTGCCCTGGGCACCCGTTCCAATGCCTGAGCACCCTTTGGGGAAGGAATTGTTCCTCATCTCCATCCGAACCTGCCCTGGTGCAGCTTGAGGCCGTTTCCTCTTATCCCATCCCTTGTTCCTTGGGCGCAGAGTCCAGCCCCCTCCCAGGTAGCTGTGGAGCAGGATCTCTGTGGAGCCGAGGGCAGTGATCCTCCCTGCCAAAATTAGGGAAGGAAAAAGGTCACCCGGCACCAGCGCCCTCCCCTCCAGCCCGGTCGTCCCCGCTGCCGGCTATTTATAGGCGCCGGGATGGGGCCGGGGCGGCCGGTTGCGGCCATGTGGAAGAAGCGCCCGTCTCCATACCACGATGCCGCCCTGGCGCGCTCACCCTCCTCTTCCTCGGCTGCTTCGGCCTCGGGTAAGGGGTCCCCGTGCCGGGCACCGGGCACCCACCTCCCACCTTCCCTGTTTCCTTCTGCGTGCTGCTCTTGGCTCCTTTCCCCCCCTGTTTTCCTTGCTTGCACCCACTCTTGGAGCGAGGATGAGGGCGCTTTTCCCCTTCCACGGTGGCTTTTTGGGGACAAGGAGCCTTTTTGTCCCCTCCCTGCAGGGAGCTGGCTCGGTCCCTGCCCGCAGCCTGACTCATGCTGGTGTCCGGTGACAGTGGCCGGGCCTTGGGGAGGGATGCACGATGCTGGGAGGACGCTGGATCCATCTCCAATCACAGCTCCAAACCAGGACGCATCCGCAGCCAAGCAGCTCATGGGGCTACAGGCTTCACTTTAGACCCCCAAACAGGCTAAACCGGGGTTGATTTGGTGTGTGGTTGTGGGTGTTCTCCCTGCAGGGGAATCGGAGGAGGAGGACACGGGTTTCCTGGAGGTCACGGTGTCTGACATGAAGCACCCACCACCGGAGCTGGGCCCCATGCCCGAGGGGCTGAGCCCGCAGCAGGTCTGTGTGGGGCGGGTTGGAGGTTTGGGGGGGCAAACCACGGCTTCCTCTTAGTCCCATGATTGAGCAACCAGGGAAAGGGCGAGTCAGCAGAGCGCGATGCTGCTGTGTCAGCACTTCTGCAGCGCACTGTGCCCACATTGCCCCTCTTCCATCCTGTTGTTTGGGGTTGGGGGGGGGACCGTGGCTGAGCCCCGGTGTTGTTGTAGGTGGTCCGGAGGCACATCCTGGGCTCCATCGTGCAGAGCGAGCGGAGCTACGTGGACTCCCTGAAACGCATCCTGCAGGTGGGAGAACCCCTTGTTTGGGATGGGGAGCACAGGGATTCAGGGATGCTGATGCACCGGCATCTCCCACAGGATTACAGGAACCCGCTGATGGAGATGGAGCCGAAGGTGCTGAGCGCCAGGAAGTGCCAAGTGGTGTTTTTTCGCCTGAAGGAGATCCTGCAGTGCCACTCCATGTTCCAGATCGCCCTCGCCTCCCGTGTGGCTGAGTGGGACTCAGCAGAGAAGATTGGGGACCTCTTTGTGGCTTCGGTAGGAGGGAGAGTTGGGGGACCACTGCAAAGCCTCCCCCTGGACCGCTGTCAATGATAGCGGGATGGGTTGCAGGGTTTAAGTGATGGAATCCCAACCTGGGGTACTACCAGCATGTACATAGGTGCATGTATATGTATATATACATACATATATGTATATGAAATCATGTAATGGTTTGATTGGATGGGACCTTAAAGCTTCAGTCCCAACCCTTGCCATGAGCAGGGACACCTTCCACTAGAGCAGGTTGCTCCAAGCCCCTGTGTCCAACCTGGCCTTGAGCATTGCCAGGGATGGGGCAGCCACAGCTTCTCTGGGCACCCTGTGCCAGTGCCTCAGCACCCTCACAGGGAAGAGCTTGCGCCTAAGAGCTCATCTCAGTCTCCCCTCTGGCAGGTTAAAGCCATTTCCCTCTTCCTGTCCCTCCATCCCTTGTCCAAAGCCCCTCTCCAGGTTTCCTGCAGCCCCTTTAGGCACTGGAGCTGCTCTAAGGTCTCCCCTTCAGGAGCCTTCTCTTCTCCAGGCTGCCCCAGCCCAGCTCTCTCAGCCTGGCTCCAGAGCAGAGCTGCTCCAGCCCATCACCTTTGTTGCTCTCCTCTGGGCTCACTCAAAAAATAGATGAGAATCCCCTACTTTGCCAGCCCCCATTTCTGCAGGAGCCCCATCTTATCACAGCTCTCCTCCATCTCCCCAGTTCTCCAAGTCAATGGTGCTGGACGTCTACAGTGACTACGTCAACAACTTCACCACTGCCATGTCCCTCATCAAGAAGGCTTGTCTCACCAAACCCGCCTTCCTTGACTTCCTCAAGGTCAGCAGGACCCACGCATGGGTGCACAGTGCTGCTGGTCACAGTTATGGGTGACAGCTCCTCTCCATTGCCTTTTCCTCCCTGCAGAAGAGGCAGATGGCCAGCGCTGACCGGGTCACACTCTATGGGCTGATGGTGAAGCCCATCCAGAGGTTCCCTCAGTTCATCCTGCTCCTGCAGGTACGGGTGAAGGGTTCCTGCACGTGTCTTGCTTTGCAGCCTTGGTGCTGTGAGAAAGGGTTTAGCAGGAGATGTTTTGGGGCTGGCAGCTTGGTTGTATCTTCAGGGACCATCCCAAGGATCATCTCCCAAGCTTTGATTTTAGAGGTGCTGAAGGTGCTTCCAGTCATCGCATCCTCAACAGGGCTGATTTTCCTGGGGTGGCTTTTGTCCCCCATCCTTTCCCTGCTCCAGGACATGCTGAAGAACACCCCCAAGGGCCACGCAGACCGCTTGTCCCTCCAGCTGGCCCTCACCGAGCTGGAGACGTTGGCAGAGAAGCTCAATGAGCAGAAGCGCTTGGCTGACCAAGTTGCCGAAATCCAACAGCTCAGCAAGAGCATCAGTGACCGCAGCAGCCTCAACAAGGTGGGTCCTTCAGCCTCGCCTCCTCATCCTCCTGCTGGGTAGATTTGGGAGCTGGTGGTTGAGTTTTGCTGCTTCCACCTTCCTCTCGATGTCAGGGGCTTCGGGAAGCCGGGATCCCTGTTTCCTCCAGCAGGATGTTGAGCTCAAGCAAATCTTGAGGTTGGCGCAGGGAAATTCCTCTCCAGGGAAAAGCAAGGATCAGCTGCTTGATTTTGCAACCATTGGTGGAATAGAAATCCCCTCAATGAAGCTATTGCGACACTTCCTGAGCTGGGGACTGCCCTGGTGGCAAAAACCACAGCGGGGCACTCACGGAGCTCATCCTGGCACCAGGATTTAGGGTGGGGGATTGAAGAGAGACCCAAGAGGGGCTGCAAAAAGGGCTACGTTGGTCTTTCATGGCTCTGCTCTCTTGGTGGTTGGACATACAGGGTGCAAAGGGGTTTGGCATCTTGTGGCTTCAGAGCACATTGCACAGCCGTCCTTGTGGACCTTAGGGATGTGCATGGTCCTGGTTGGAGGAAAACCCTTTCAATAAGGGAAAGGCAACCCAGATGTGGGGCAGGAGGTTTGCAAGAGCCCCTGGGCTGAACCTCCATCCTCATTGCAGCTCCTGAGCTCTGGGCAGCGACAGCTCCTGCTCTGTGAGACGCTGACGGAGACGGTGTATGGTGACCGTGGGCAGCTCATCAAGTCCAAGGAGAGGAAGGTTTTCCTGCTCAACGACATGCTGGTCTGCGCCAACATCAACTTCAAGTACGTGCCGGTGGCCCCAGACCCCCAGAATCACTTTGCAAAGCCACCATCATGGGTTTTGGTAGCCCTACCCAAAGGACTTGTATAACCACTTCACCTTAGAAGCACAGCATCAACCAGGTTGGAAAAGACCTTTATGATCATCAAGTCCAACCATTACCCCAGGGACTGCCAAGACCATCACTAAACCATGTCAAACCTTGTTTTGGAGGGGAAACCCACTTGGTTTGGGGGTTGTTTGCCCCCCATTTTTGGCATACCTCCACGCAAAGCCCCCATCCCGTGGTACTGTGGGGTCCTGGAGCTGGTGTGGGGTTTGGGAGCCTGCCAGGGCCTCAGGGCTTGGTGGAGGTTGATGAGTTCCCCACAGTACCTCTTGATTAATCATTGTTCCCCTCTTCCAGGCCCGTGAACCCAGGGTAGGTGCTGAGCGTGGTCTGCTGTGGTTGCGTGCCCCACGTTTGGGGGTTCAGGCATGGTGTGGGGTTGCAAATGGGGCTTGGCTTGCACAGTGCATTTTGTGAGGGCTTTCAGGACGAGCCGTGGTGTCTGTTGGTTTCCTTACGTGTATCTTTGCATCCTCCCTTGGCAGAGGCCAACTGGAAATCAGCAGCCTGGTGCCCCTGGGTCCCAAATACGTGGTGAAGTGGAGCACGGCCCTCCCGCAGGTACAGGTGGTGGAGGTGGGACAGGAGAGCGGTGCCTATGACAAGGACAACGTTGTCATCCACAACGCTGGTGCCAAGAAGCACGCTCCAGCCGGGCAGGCTTCACACAGTGAGCTCCCATCCTTTGAGCCGGTTTTGGGCTGGTTTCCATGGGGGGGATGGAGCATCTGTCATGGACCTCATTTCTCTGTTTCTCCACCCAAGATAAAGTCTACCTGGGGCCACCACGGCTCTTCCAGGAGCTGCAGGACCTGCAGAAGGACCTGGCAGTGGTGGAGCAGATCACCCTTCTCATCAGCACCTTGCATGGCACCTACCAGGTATCTACATGCCAAAACATGGCCAAACTCATGGATTGGGTAGAACCAAGCTTGGATGCTTTGCAGTAGCCATGTGGTTCCTCAGAGACCGCTGGACTCTTCATCCTCCTGAGCCACATGGAAGTTTGGGGATGGTTCAGGCTTGTTTTGAAGGGACTTCCATCATTTATGGCTTTTCCCCTAGAACTTGAACATGACGGTGGCCCAAGACTGGTGCTTGGCCCTGCAGAGGATGATGAAGGTGAAGGAGGAGGAGATCCACTCTGCCAACAAGTGCCGCCTCCGTCTCCTGCTGCCTGGGAAGCCGGACAAGTGAGTTTGGGGATCATAGGTGGGCTCTTCCCACCCCGAGGAAGAGGCTGAAGATCAACCTGGTGATGCTTTCCCTATGCAGATCTGGCCGCCCCATCAGCGTCATGGTGGTCTTCATCACTCCAAACCCCTTAAGCAAGATCTCCTGGGTGAACCGCCTGCACTTGGCCAAGATAGGACTGCGTGAGTAGCTCTATGGGCATCACCCTGGCTTTGGAAAGCCAAATTTGGGAGCTGGGGGGAGCTGTGCATAACTTCAAGCCTCCAGATACAAAATAGGGTGGGGGGGAAAAGTCAGAGCAAGGTGATGGAGAACATTTTGGGGGTTTGCACGCTGGAAATCATGGGAATTGGTTCATTCTGTCTCAAAATACTTTGTGTTTTGCTGCTCTTGGGTGTCATCTCCAGGTTGACATCACAGTGATGGGTTTCTGTTGGCTCTCATGCCAATGGTGTCAGGGTGACCCGTTTTCTATGAAATAGGATGAATCTGTGGCTGCCCCATCCCCGGCAGTGTTCAAGGCCAGGTTGGACACAGGGGCTTGGAGCAAACTGCTCTGGTGGAAGGTGTCACTGCCTGTGGCAGGGGTTGGAACTGGATGAGCTTTAAGCTCCCTTCTGACCGGTCTATGCTTCTATGAATAAGCAAGGGAGGAGCCATCCCTCCTTGCTGCTTCCCTATCCCTATCCCTATTCAACTCCACCAGCCACTGCAGCAAAAAAAGGAGAGATAAGTTTAATGGGAGACCAAAATAAATCCTTTGAAATCCTATTTAAGTGCTCGGGTGCCTCCGGGCTGGAATGAGTTTTGATTCTCTTGGTTTAAACAGTTTATGTGTTGTTTGGCTTTTTGTTTTCTTCTTTAATCTGGGATGCCTCAGGGATAATCCTGTAGCTGTGAGTTAGAAATGAAAATGCATTAAAGCCTAATGTGAAGAAACACATCAGGGTGCTTTTTTTCCCCCTTTAGATATCTATTATCTGGGTTTTGGGGGCTTTTTCGGCTGCTGCTTGAGGTGGTTGCTTGGCTGTGCGCTGCTGTAGGGTTCAGTTGTTGGTGGAAAGGGGTGAGATGTACCCCAGGTCCACAGATGATGGGGATTTGGGGCTAGAGATGAGAGCTCTGCACATTGAATTACTCATTTTGGGGTCCTATCCAGGAGGGAAGGGATGCTGGGGGTGTCTTGGCCATCCTTGATGTCCTTTGCTTGCCGCAGGGGAAGAGAACCAGCCGGGCTGGCTCTGTCCTGATGAAGATAAGAAGAGCAAAGCTCCTTTCTGGTGCCCTATCCTGTCCTGCCACATGCCTGCCTTCTCCAAGGCCCTCGATCTGCAGGTAAGAGCAATGGCCAACCTCTTCAACCCCTCCAGTACCTCCTTCCCCTTTACATCCAGCATTTTGGGGCATAAAGGCAGAAATCCCATGATGGATGGGCTGGATGGGGTGGCCATGCTGGTTGCAAAGGCAGAAGTTGGTGTGGTCCACCCTGGAAAATTGGAAATGCTGTGGCTGGATCCCTGATTTTGGGGCACGCGTTGATACGTTGCATGTGTTGGGTTAATTTGGGGTGCTACAGCCCCCTGTATCCTGGTCTCTCCTGCAGCTCAGCGCTGCGGTGCACAACCCGGTGCAGTCCTCACTGCTGGGCTTCTCCGCCGTCAGCACCTCGCTGCCGCAGGGCTACCTTTGGGTAAGCAAAACCACCCCAAAATGGGGCAAAACCCGCTGGGTTTGGGTCGTGCTGGCTGCAAGCCCCCTCTGCAGTGCTGGTGGATGGTGCTAACGCCGCTTCCCTGCTCCATGCAGGTTGGAGGGGGGCAGGAAGGCGCAGGGGGGCAAGTGGAGATCTTCTCCCTCAACCGCGCCGTGCCGCGCACGGTAAAGTCCTTCCCGGTGGCTTCACCGGTGCTGTGCATGGAGTACATCCCTGAGCTGGGTGAGGGGGATCCATCGGGAACCCAGGAACCCCGACTGAGCACTGAACAGCCCCCCGGATCCCCACATCCCACCGTGTGCTTGGGGTTACAGGACGGCAGGTGAGCCCGTGTCTTTGGTGCTGTCACCAGCCCCAAACCTTGAGGACCAGCATATGATCTCCTGCATCTTCCCCTGTTCCCTCCCCAGCATTGCAGTCTATGGCAGCGTGGACACGGGGACACCATGCTTGTTGACCTGTAAAAGCCCAGGATTGCAACCCATCCTCTGCTTGAGACACAGCCCCGAGTACCTGTTTGCGGGGTTGCAGGATGGGACCGTGGCTGCATACCCCAGGAGCAATGGTGAGGACACCTCTGAGTGTGCTTTTGGAGCAGGCTTTTTGGTGGGATACCCAAAACACAGGGAATAGGAGGTTCTTCATGCCAGTGATTGATGCTGGCTGCTCAATAGTGCTAAATCTCAGCTTTTAATGTGTTTTCCCCTCTGTTTCATTTCTCCTTGCAGCCCATGCTAAATAACAGCCCAGGTGTTTTGCATTGCCATGAGAAATGCAAGAGGGGCTTGGTTTTGGGGGAAAACATGGGGAAAACAGTTATGGTGTAAGGGCTTGATGTGGCAGCAAAGGGTTTGCTTGGAGAGTGGTTGCACTAGGGGGCTGCAGGCAGAGTCTAACGATGCGATGAACAAGGTCTCAGAGCTTTTGGCTTTAAACCCCACCTTTTTAGTGCTAGAAAGCGAGCTGAGCCCCTTCAAACCCCATCCACACAAAAGCCCTCTCCTTTATTAGCTTCACATTGGGTTTGTTTTCCCTGGCCCCAGCTCAGGCCAAGGCTTGCAGCTTGCAGGGACTCCTCTCCTGGCCTGTTAAGTACCTTTGCTTCATCGCTAGAGGGTAGGAAAGAGCCTCAAATCGTGTTGCGACGGCCTAATTTTGGACAAAGCCCCTCATTCGAGCTGCGAGAACCTGCAGCGAGCAGCGCCCAAGTCAACCCAAAGCCAATAAAGCCACTTAAACTTCCTTTGGGGTGCTGCACATCCCCTTTCCCACCAATTAAAGCGGCTTTCATTTAATCTGGGTTGTGTAAATGCACATTGGGGGCAGCAAGCGGCTGGCGGGGCTGCGGGGTGGAGGTTTTAATCTTATCCCCGTCTTTTCGGAAGGCAAAAGCTTTCCCAAAATAGCTGGTTTCAACGTTGGAAATTGGGATGTGCTGAAAGGCGGCTCAGTTGCAAACCCCTGCGGATGGGAGCAGAGGTCTGAGCGCCCTAGAAGGGCTCTTTTATCCCTCAGATCTTATGGTTTTATAGAAAGAAAAAGTGTATTGGAACTAAGAAAATGAGAGCAATTATCTATTGAAGCTGCTCAGCCACTGGTGGTGGTGAATTCATCCGCATCCAGGTTGGATGCTGTTCGCAGGGACGCTCCAGATTGGTCCTGCATGAATCGGCTCTGGAGAATCACTTCAAGAGCAACTGAATTCAAGGGGGAAAAAGAGGGATTTTTTGGCTTTTCCAGCAAAGAACATACCCAAGTGTTGCAGGTGGCCAGTTGTTTGCTGCTAAAAAGCTGTTTGCACTGGGGCAAAGGAGTTTGGGGGGGTTGAAGCTTTGGCTGCGAACTCCCCTCATCCTTTTGGTTGTGGCGTTATGATGCTCGGAGGCATCCTGGATGACACTGGGGACATTGAGGGTGGTTCCAACTCCATCCAAGGATGATTTTTCCCTCTTGGTTACCATTTTATGCCCCTTATCTCTGCTCCAGGGGGGCTGTGGGATCCGGCGGAGCAGCCCACCCGCCTGGCTGTGGGTACCGGCCCTGTGCGAGCTCTCTTGACGCTGGATGAGACCCTCTGGGCCAGCTGTGCCAATCAGGTCACTGTCCTCGATGCCACCAGCCTCCGTGCCCAGGTAGGGAGCATCAGCAGAACCCCTGTGCTACATCCATGTGGGGTCACAGTGGTGGTTTTGGGGGGTCACACCGTGTTAATGCACGTGCATGGGCACATCCCTGCCTGTGTGATGCCCAAACCAACCCTTTTGGGCTGTTTTTCATCACTTTTGGGTCCCTTCCCTCCCACACTGGGTCATAGGAGGAGAATGTTGAGACGTCTCCTGCAGCTGCATAAGCAGGGAATGCTGAATAGTTGGTTTTTGCTTTAAAAAAACCTCTTTCTCGCACCTTTAATTTTCGCATTTAGTGCCCAAATTTAGTTTGCATGTATTAGCTGTCGTAAATCCAGCCTAATGGCGCTGCTGGGGATGAATAATGCATCGAGGGCTGGATTCGTTTCCAGTCTCTGGCTTTATTTATGACAGGTGGGATTTTCTGCAGAGTAAAAGTGATGGGGGGAGGCAAAAATAGGGAAGGGGGATGGAGTAAATAGTATTTGATGGAGAGCTGGGGAATAGAGTCTTGGGTCTGCCTGGATGGGATTGGGCACTTGGGAATAAGCCATCAAGGAGTAAACCCCATGTGGGGAAGGGAACAAGGAGGAATAGAGGATTTAAGACATCTTAAAGTCTCTATACACCCCTGTTTTGGGCAGCGTTTGGTGGGGAGGGGGATGCTGCGTGCTGGGTCCTGGGGATCAATGCAAGCTCCTGGTTTTGCTGCTGCTTTTAAATCCTGAAGCAAAACCCTGTCTCAAAGCCATGAGAGAGAGGAAGGTGAAGTCGCTCCATGCAGGTTTCTCCCCCAGTAATTTAATTCCTTGATGCCAACATGAGTTTTTACAATGGACAACCCCTCAATCCTGCCCAGGCTGCAGCGGGGGTGGGGGTTGATGCAGAAAAGGTGGTTTTCCTGCCGGCTGTATCCTGTGTCTGATAGGGATATGCTCTGGTAGAGAGCTTGGGAAGCAGATGGATCAGTCTGTGATCCCCACATAGCTCTTGTGGAGGGGCTGAGCCTTTGATCGCTGACTTTTCGGGTTCGAATCATAGAATAGTTTGTGTTGGAAGGGACCTTCAAAGCTCATCCAGTCCAATGAGCAGGGACATCTTCATCTCGATCAGGTGGCACAGAACCGCATCCAGCCTGGCCCGGCATGTCTCCGGGGATGACGGAAGCAGGAAGGTCCCATCCCATCTTGGGATGGGTTTTACAAATACATTTAGTCTGGCAAATGAATCTTTTAAAGAAGAAACCAACCCTGGAGGGGGGGGAAAAGCTGTGTCCTCATCCCAAAATCACCCAAGAAGGGTTTGGAGGTGGGCTGCTTTCAGTGTCCTTGGCCAAAACCAGAGCTGGCGAGGCAGGATGGGACCTCAAAGTCACTCTGGACCCCTCCCCATGCAGCTTTGCAGCCCTAAAGCTGGAGACAGCCCAAATCAGCAGAGATTTTAGGGAACAATCCTTTGATTTCCTATCTGCAATTCCCCATTGGCAGCAAACCTTCGAGGCCCATCCGGACACAGAGGCCAGTGTCACACACATGATCAAGGCAGGCAGCGGAGTCTGGATGGCCTTTTCCTTGGGCTCCTCCATCCGCCTCTTCCACACCGAGACACTGGAGCATCTGCAGGAGATCAACATTGCCACCAGGACCACCTTTGTCCTCCCAGGTGAGCTTCCCTTTCCCCCTGGCTCTTAATTGCAATGAATGGGCATATTGGGGCATCACCCCATAGACGTGTTGCTTTGCTTTCTGGCTGTACTGAATTGCAGAGGAACTGTGCAAGGAATTGATCTGGTTAATGGTGTAAAGCTTGGACCACTGAGGTCTCCCCTCATTGACTGCAGAGGGAGCTGGTGGTGTCTTTGCACCCATGTGTACATTGATGCTTCCTGCCTGCACCTGTGCTCCCATGCATCTTATCCATACATCCCACCCTTGCACATGTGAGTGCATCCCATCATTGCATCTGTGCACCCTATGCTTGCACATGTGTGTGCATCCATTCACCTCATCCATGCATCCCATCTTGCATCCTTGTGCCCCATCTTTTGCACTTGGGGGCATCCTTGCATGAATGTTCACACCCTATCTTTGCACTGTATGTGCACCCTTGCACCCATCTTCATCCCCATGTGTGCATCCATGCATCCCATCTTTGCTCCTGTGCATGTACCTTATCCTTGCACGTGTGTATGCATCCATACACTCCATCTTTGCACCCTTGCCTGCATCTGTGCACCCCAGCCTTAGACTATGTGTGCATCCTTGCATGTAGCCTTGCCCCATCTTCATCCCCATGCATGCATGCTTGCACCCCATCTTTGCTCCTGCGTGCACCTTATCCTTGTGCATGTGTGTGCATCCTTGCATGTAGCCTTGCCCCATCTTCATCCCTATGTGTGTATCCTTGCACCCCATCCTTGCATGCATCCCTGCATCCTTGCCACCCTATCCCTGCATCCTTGCACCCTCTCCCTGCATCCCTGCATCCTTGCACCCTCTCCCTGCATCCCTGCATCCTTGCACCCTCTCCCTGCATCCCTGCATCCTTGCACCCTCTCCCTGCATCCCTGCATCCTTGCACCCTCTCCCTGCATCCCTGCATCCTTGCACCCTCTCCCTGCATCCCTGCATCCTTGCACCCTCTCCCTGCATCCCTGCATCCTTGCACCCTCTCCCTGCATCCCTGCATCCTTGCACCCTCTCCCTGCACCCTTGCACCCTCTCCCTGCATCCCTGCACCCTTGCACCCTCTCCCTGCATCCCTGCACCCTTGCACCCTCTCCCTGCATCCCTGCACCCTTGCACCCTCTCCCTGCATCCCTGCACCCTTGCACCCTCTCCCTGCATCCCTGCACCCTTGCACCCTCTCCCTGCATCCCTGCATCCTTGCACCCTGTCCCTGCATCCTTGCACCCTGTCCCTGCATCCTTGCACCCTGTCCCTGCATCCTTGCACCCTGTCCCTGCATCCTTGCACCCTGTCCCTGCATCCTTGCACCCTGTCCCTGCATCCTTGCACCCTGTCCCTGCATCCTTGCACCCTGTCCCTGCATCCTTGCACCCTGTCCCTGCATCCCTGCATCCTTGCACCCTGTCCCTGCATCCCTGCATCCTTGCACCCTGTCCCTGCATCCCTGCATCCTTGCACCCTGTCCCTGCATCCCTGCATCCTTGCACCCTGTCCCTGCATCCCTGCATCCTTGCACCCTGTCCCTGCATCCTTGCACCCTGTCCCTGCATCCTTGCACCCTGTCCCTGCATCCCTGCATCCTTGCACCCTGTCCCTGCATCCTTGCACCCTGTCCCTGCATCCTTGCACCCTATCCGTGCACAAACCCCACTGCCATTGCTCTGAGCACTCCTGTTTCCTCCAGCTTGCCATCCAGCACCATCTCCCAGCCGCGTCCACCTCTCCTGCTTTCACCCCCGCTGGGCTCACAAGCTTGTCTCCCTCCTTGTTCCAGCTCCATAATTGTGTAATTAGTTAGGAGCACGATGCTCCTGTAAAGTCACATTTCCTCTTGCTTTTTAGAGCATGTTAAAATATTTATCACTTCCTTTTCTTGCCGGGCGAGTGAGCGCCGCTATTAATGCGCTTTTGAACTTGCTCTTCCTCATCCTTTTTAACTCGACAGGTCATTAATAAAGTCCACCCAGTGCAAGCAGAGTTGCATCTCCACAGATAGATTGCTCTGACGAGTCTGACGCTGCGCAGCGTTAAGTCCTGGCAATAAAATATTCATTTGCCATTAGAAATCTTGCTTTATTATTTTCCTCTTCTTCTTTTGATTTATTTATACCTGTAGTGCTCTCCTTGGTGTGAGGACCTTCATCCAAAGGCGCTGCTTGGTTTTAGGGGGCTCTGGAGTATGTTCCCCATGAAGAACCTGTTGGTGGTGGGTTATTTGGGAAGATGCTGCTGTAAAGACATCCCTCATCCTCCTTTTTATCCCCACAGGTCACAAACACGTCCGTGTCACCAGTCTCCTCATATGCCAGGGTTCGCTTTGGGTTGGCACTGACCAGGGCATCATTGTGCTGCTGCCCGTGCCTCGCTTGGAGGGCATCCCCAAAATCACTGGTGAGCGCCCAAACAACCCACCCGACATGGATACAACCTGATTTAAGGGCTTGTTTTTAGCAACCTCCCTCTTCTCGTTGGCAGGAAAAGGCATGGTGTCCCTCAACGGGCACGGTGGCCCTGTGGAGTTCTTAGCAGTGGCATTGAGCACGTTGGCACCCGATGTGCTGAAGGGTGACCAAGAGGAGGAAGAGGAGGGTGAGGAAGAGAAACCCCCGGAACTGGATGGTCCCCCTCCTCGGGAAATGAGGAAAAAAGGGATTTTATTACAGTATCGCCTCCGATCCACGTCCCACCTCCCAGGGCAGCTGCTGTCCGTGCGGGAAGCGCCGGTCGGTGGCACGCCGACACACACCGAGGAGGATGGCTCCATCTACGAGATGGCCGATGACCCTGATGTGTGGGTACGGAGCAGACCCTGTGCCCGTGACACCCCTCGCAAGGAGATCTCCTCCGTGGCCATCATCTCGGGGGGCCAGGGTTACCGTAACTTCAATGCCGAATCGCCGCGCCGGGGCAGCGATGCTGACAGCACCCTGCTCATCTGGCAGGTCCCATTGATGCTATAGCAGCCCAGGACCTGCCCCCTCCACCTGGCACCTACCTCAAAAAGCCACCCAAAAGCTGCCGGGGGTGGTCCTGCCCTGGGGGCATCACCCTGGATGTTTTTTAAAGAGGAAAAAACTGAAAAATGAGCTTTTTCCCCCCCAAAATCCAGCTCTGGAAGGGGAGTTTTTAACGGTGGGAACGGTGACCTCCCTGCAGGCTTTGGAGGTGCCGGTTCTTCAGCCGAAGGCGTCTGTGTGTCTGCGTGTGAATATCTCTCTCTATAAATATATATATAAATATGATGTATATTATTACCTGTATAAAGACAGAATCTGTATATATTGAGGCACTTGGAGATGCAGAAATAGTGGTGGGAGCACTCAGTGGGTGCTGGTTGCGCCGAAATGGGGGCTGTTGCTGAAATAGGCATTTTTTGACTGTGAATTGAGGATGTTTGTTAGAAATCCCCTGCTTTTGGGAGCTGAGTACATGTGGTTTCCAGAGGAAAGGAAATGTTGGGAGCGTGGAAATAAACCCTATAGGAATCAGTGTGTTTCTTTGCAGTGCTTTTGGTGCAGATGTTTTCTTACTCTTGTTTCAGCGGCAGCATCACTGGGGCTTGTTCAGATCTTCATATTTGAGGATGTGCAGATCCTTGGAGCTAAATATCAACAGCAAATCCCCAAATGGCTTTTTTTTTTCCCTCCAGAAATGGTGTGGGATAGTGGGGAAATGGGAAGAAGGATGTACCCCATCACCTCCATCCCTGGTACCCAGAGTTCTCTCCATCCGTAGTGGAGAAACCCAGGGCCAGGGAGGTGGAAACTTGTCTGAGGACTAAATCAATTTATAATGCCATCCTCTAACTGGCTTCAATTTGATTTTCATTTGTAGCATTACAATTATCAGATTGATATTCCTGACTGCTCAACCTTGAAATGGGACCGCGTGGCTCCTGCTGCCAGGGAGCTGAGATTATCCGCCTTGCACCGATCTCAGAGTCGTTTTCTAATTAGCCATCAAATGTGCTTTGCTGGGGTTTTCTTTCTTTGCCTTTAAAGTCTTTACTGATTAAGTTTTCCCCCCATCTCAGCTGCATGAACCAGCACAAAGAGGGTGGTGAAGGCTCTGGATCAGCCATGGTTGCAGCCAAAGGACAGTGAGTATCCTCATCAGCATCCCTGATGCCCATGGGAAGGGTAGCAGGGAGCTGGTGGCTTTTCCCATCTGTTTTTCCTCTTTTCCTTTGCAGTTTTGGTACCTTTGGGGTCGGTATGTGGGAAAGCAGCTGGTTCTCAAGGGATATCAACCTGTGGCATGGCAGGGAGTTTCCATGCTCTGTGATTGCAACTGCAGAATTAAACACATTCATGTTTATTGCAGTGCAGTATGTAATGCAAACCATGGGGTTTGCACTTGATTTAGCAAGGGGACATTATAAAAACAATTCTCATGGAGCCCTGGATGCCATCCCTGTGGGCTCAACAGCCACCTGAGCTGTGCTTTCAATGAAATTACCCCAAAATGAGGATGCTACAGAGGATCCCAGCCTGGTTTGGGTTGGAAGGGACTTTACAGCTCCTCCGGCTCCAACCCCTGCCATGGCAGGGACACCTTCCACTGGAGCAGCTTGCTCCAAGCCCCTGTGTCCAACCTGGCCTCGAACACTGCCAGGGATGGGGCAGCCACAGCTTCTCTGGGCACACTGGGCCAGCACCTCAGCACCTTCACAGGGAAGAGCTTGTGCCTAAGAGCTCATCTCAGTCTCCCCTCTGGCAGGTTAAAGCCATTCCCCTTGTCCTGTCCCTCCATCCCTTGTCCAAAGCCCCTCTCCAGGTTTCCTGTAGCCCCTTTAGGCACTG
The DNA here is from genome assembly GCA_039720435.1 of Amazona ochrocephala. NCBI lineage: Eukaryota > Metazoa > Chordata > Aves > Psittaciformes > Psittacidae > Amazona > Amazona ochrocephala. The sequence goes on along the minus strand of CM077894.1, from coordinate 3,047,254 downwards.
GAGCTGCTCTACCACCTTGGATTCTTTATCTCATTCCAAGTTAATATCCTTCAGTTAATGAGGGTGTTTCTTGTGTTGCCTGCCAGTGGTGGGTATTGTCCCAAAAGTCAAGGGGAATCACCAAAGCCAATGGTGTTTGTTGCTGCCACTGTAGTGAGCCACGTTATTAACCCAAGTGTGGTCTTACCCTAATTTCACCCCATCTGGGGACAGCCTCGGGCACGGTCACCACCTTCTCCTATGCACGGGAGGCAAATCTTTTCTGGTTTAACCACAAATGGCATTTAATGCATTAAATATATATTTGTATTATAAATTATATTTTTATGTATTTATGTCTATTTCTATACCGGTATCCTTTAGAAGCTGCTCTTTGCAAGCCTTGAGCCTGCTCCCCTCATTCAAGCTGCGTGTCCTGTCCTGCCTCATCTTCCCAATCTGCTGCTGCTTCTTATTCACTTTTGCTTTATTATTCCCCCTTTTTCTTCTTGATATTCTCTGTATCAATCCCTTTTCCAGCATCATCATCCCACCTGGATGCTAATGTGCCAGGGCAGCTGGAGAGCTTGTTGCAGGCAGTTGTTTGCAAACACATAGCAAATGCTGTTGAGCAGAAGCCTCCCTTTAATGACTGTGCAAGCAGAAGAAGATAAAACCCCAGGACTCTGGTTTAGAAAAGAGTGTTTGTTGCTTATTCTCTGATAGATGCTGCTCGGGGGGGCTCTGAGGGGCTTGGAGCAGCCCCTTGGCTTCTGAGAGCTTGCAGGAGGAGGGTTTGGACTTAAAGTAGAGCTTTTTGCTGCCTTGAAGGGTTAGAGCTGGTTGGGGTGTGTTGGTTTTCTCTTTAAGGAGGAGCAGGCTCAGAGCCCTTATCCTGTAGGGATGCATTGTGCATGGAGCATCTCACATGCATGCATCCTTGTGGTTGCATTTGCAGTGGTCCACAGAGGATTAGAGGAAGCATTTGCCTGGTATGGGCAACTGGGAGCTTCTTCCATCATGCTTTTAAGCCTTGAAGATGTGGAGCCTCCAACCCAACCAGGCTCTTTGCCCACCTGTACACAGATGGAGTTCTCCATTCCCACCTTCTTCCATCTTCTTTGATTCCCACCCAGCCCTGCCCATAGCCTGGTGGCAAATAGCCTCCAGGGTTATTTGCCCTTCTCTGTATTACAGAGGATGGAGAGAGATGGTTTCATGAGCAGCCCCCGCTCTAAAGCCTGTCTGAGTGATCAAGAAGCTCCTCCTGGTTTGGGGTGGCTGATCAATGGGATCTCTGTGGCTCGCTCTTCATCTCAAAGACCCTGCTCTGCTCACTGAATGCCCCTTTGCAGAGGAAGAAAAGTGGCTGAAGCAACTGTGTCCTTCAAACAGACAGTGCTTGGGTGGGGAATAAGCTGCATTATGAGGTTCCTGAGCCTCAGGAGAGGAGAGATTTCCTTTATCCCCTGAAATCTGGGAGTGGAAATCAAATCAGAGAGGGCTCCAGGAGGGGGATGTGGTCCAGCAAAGGGGAAAAAGTCTTGTGGTGCTTCCCCTTTGCTTCTACCCCAGGAGAAGCAGGCAAAGCTGGTTCCCTATCTCCCTGTCCATCACCCCCTCTGTTGCCTTTAATCAAGCTGGTTTGATTCCCCTTGGATTCCCCCCCCCCCTTCCTCTTTGTAAGATGTGGGTAGAAAAGACATAGAAATAAATACATAATAATAATCATCGTCATAACAAGCAGTGTGGGAGCCTGGGGGGGAAAGGAGCAAAGAAGAAATTGCTTTGAGCTCCAAAGGCAAGGCCCCGCTCTGAAGATGGGCTCGCCTGAGATTTGGGCTGAGAAACCTGCCTTGAAAGGAGCAATTAAAAGAGGAAAGCAATTAAATTGCTGCAGAAGAGCGGGGTGCAGGAGATGGGGTGGGATGGAGGGGGCTGGGGGGTTGCGCTGGGCGCTGCATCCTTCCTCAGCCTTTAGGAGCACTCAGATGCTGCATGTATATGCATCTTGTGCTTTAGACACATACATTTGTATACAAATACATACATTTTGCATATATATAATATAGATTTGCATATATATAATCTTGCATATATATATACATGAAGCAGGGAAGGAAATATTGTTTCCATGGGATGAAGTTAGGGTCTTTCTGAAGGCATTTGGTTATAAAGCCCTGAGGAACCATGTCACCTGGAGAGCTTTCGATGTGGAAGTTGTTCCATCAAACAGAAGTGGTTGGACAGGAGGACAACCAACCCTGCTGAACTTAAATACTGATTAAGCCAGACCCCACCTGGGAATGTTTTCCTGGCCCCAACAAGCAGTGAAGTCCCTTGGGCACAGTTTCACTTCCCTGTTGGTGGGGGCAATCACCACTGCAGGGGGATATTTCCCCTTTGCTGGGTATGGGAGGGATTTAGGGATTAAAATCTTTGCTATTGCTTGGTCTTTAATGCCCCTCCCTGGGTTATAGGGCAGGAGAGGCTCCACTTTCCCCCATCCCTTTGCTTTTGGGGGATGTGACCCCATCTCTTGATTTCCATGGGTCTCTTTGCGCTGCTTAGACCATATTTACAACAATGAATTCATCTTGGGTGTGGTATTCATCCAGAACCTCTCTGCTCAGTGCAAGGAGCCTGGAGCCAGCATATACACATCTGTAATTGTATATATTTATATACTTACATATAAATATATATATATTTATATATTTGGGGTATATTCCTCCAGAATTCACCAAATTTAGTGCAAATCCTTCAGGATCCTTCCCTTCAACCCCCCTCAAGCCAGGCTCTGGGGTGGCAGAGGCCCCAGGGGTAAGGACATTGTCCCACACATGCTCCCTATGGCAAAACAGGGATTTGGAGCACTTTACATGGGAATCAGCTGGGGGTTTAAAAGGAAGGCATATCTGAGGAGTGGTTACATGTGTAAAGCAGCGCTAGAGAGGCTTATGCAGCACTACCTCCCCCTATATATAGGCTTATATATATTCCATGACCATAATGCACAAATGAATAGGCTGGCAATTGTCATTCAGAGGGAGAAGAGCTCAGAAAGACTAAGAAAAACTATTCAATCCCTTTTTTCTTATTTTCCCTGGAATGGGAGCTCTGCCGGAGAGGAGCAATGGCATTTCCTCCCCTCTCCCTCTTCCTTAATGTCATTAAAACAGGTCGGGAAAGATGCAGCATCCCAATTCCCACCACCACCCTGCTCCTTTGCAGGGTTGCAGCCCCCAGTGTGTTGACCCCCAGCAGCACCTTCCCAACAATAGCTCAAAGCCTGATGATTAGCCAAATCAAACTTCCATCTGTTGAGGGCTTTCCAGGAGTTATTACTGCAATAAAACCCATATGAGGCAAATGATGTATCCGAGGGGTAAGTGCCTCCATTACAAGGAAAAATGACTTTTAAATAAGGTTACATCCTTCCTTATCAGCCTGAAAAAAACCCTGTTTTGAACTGACTGGAAGGCACATTCCCTATATTCTGGGGAAAATCCCACTGGGAATGGCTATCCTAGGTCAGGCAGTGTGGAGAAAAGCAAGGAATGAATTGCTCCAGCTTGCTGGAGGAGGTTTTGGGTGTTGAGATGCTTCTGCAGCTCTGAGCTCCCTCGGGATGCAGCACCTTTTGGGACCGGAGCTTGCAAACCGTGCCCACGAGCATCACTCCATCCCCTGAATCTTATTTCCCTTCATAACAACTCAAGGAGCCGGTGTCCTTCCCACATCCCTTATGTGACGTGATTGAAGCCGCTGGGTTGGACGTGCAAATCCTCGCCCCCTCTTCATTGAAGCAGAGGGTTAACGGCTGCAGCTCTTTGCACGCTCTCCCGGTGGAGAAATAGTTGCCTGCTTAGAAAGGATGGGATGCAGAGCTGCTTCCCAGCCCCTTCCCACTCTACAGGACCTGGTAGCAACATGCAGAACCCCAGAAGGGCAGCTGGATGTTCCGTGAAGCCTTTGTAAGGCAGGAGGAAGGATTGCATGCATCAGGATGGGTGCCAAGGTGCAGAGCCTGGTGCAGATGGGTGCTGGGTGCTGAAGCCAGCTGTATTGCAGGGTGATTTGCTACCCTGCAGCTAAAACAAAGGGATAGTTAAGGATGCAGCTGCATCTCCAGGTTGTCTTCCCTTGCACGTGTGCACGCATCGGGCCGTGCTTGGCTTGCATGGTGTCAGCTTAAGCGAGAACTTAAGATCTCTCAGGGTGTTTGCACAGAAAGGCTTCAGGAAAACAAAGCCTGGGAAGGGGGATACACAGTGATAGCACTGGGAGCAGCGGGATGGAGTCGCCTCCTGCCGCTAACAGGCAATATCCGCGCCCTTTTAATTCCTCCAAGTGAATTTGGCCTTGGCAATTTGGAAGGATTAAACCCAACTGAACAGCAGGGAGTAATCCCAGCACTGTCAAAAGCTGAACCAGCCGGTGGCTGGCTGCATCCTCAGCCTGGCAAAAGAGGGTTTTCCCCTCTCCAGGGCATCTCCAATGCAGGCATGTTGCATCTTGGTTTGCTCACAGAAAGGGGTTGGGTGGGATGCTGCAGTGCCCAAGGATGCTCTTTACATGTACTAAACAGGGAGCAATTTCTATCTCTACACCTTCATTTTCTCACCTTTGCAACTGCTGAAGGGCAAAGATGCTGCAGCACGAACCATGCAGTGTGGCTGAGGGGTGTTTTGCATTGCAAAGGGGACAAGCAAAGGGATGTGGGGTTTGGGGTTCATCCTCCAACCCCGCCTTAGGAGGTGTTTTGGCAGCATGGGGGCTTGCCAAAGCCACACTGAGGCTTGGTGCTAACCTGGTTGGGGTTTGGCTGCCAGCCTAGTGCCTGGCTTAGCGGGGATGGCATTGAGACCCTGCTCAACTCAATCGGATTGCCTTGAAACTGGCATTATCCTCCCCTTGGAGCTGGGCTTCGCTCTTCCAAAGGAGGTAAGTCCTGCCCAAAATGCTCCATTTCCTTCAGCTCTGCCACCTTCATTGATAGAAAAGTAACTGGGGCTCAACCCAGGCTGGGTTTGGGGGTTTTAACCCAAAAAGGGTGGGAAGATGGGGGAAAAAGGGATAATAAGCCCTGGGAACATTGGAAAACATCGATCAACCTTCCTCATCAAGCTGACCCTGGCCAGCATCCTCAGCAAGGTATTTATTTGAGCTTTAATGTGGTTGTGACACCCCAATGGCTCTTCATGCTGCCATTGCCCTGCCTGGGACATTTCCAAAGCCAGCTTAAGGCAAGCTTTTTACCTTGTGGTTTCTCTCCTCATGGGCAATGGGGGTTTCTCTACATTACTGCTTTGTGGGAAACTGCAAGGGGCGAAAGCAGAGCCTTGTTTTTGGTGGACCAGAGCCCTGGAGCCAGACTGGAAGGGGTTTTAACTCAGAGGTGACCCCTACCACTGGCGTTTGCAAGCCCCATTGCTGTGAACACTGAAATCCCCTTTGCAGAGGGACAACCTGGAGCTTTGCTCCATGCTTCAACCGCTCTCCCTGCCTTTTGTGCCTGCTGTTAGGGTTAAGGTAAGGCCAAGTGCAGCTTGAACACGCTCTCCTTGTGCTGACAGCCACGGAACCCAGCTGCAGGCATCGCCGGGAGCAAATGCAGATGTAAAACATCCCCTGTGGTACCTTTGTCTCTGGCTTCTAAAGCAAGCAGGGGAGGTAGCGGCCTGCCGGGATGCGGCTTCTGCTATCGAAGCCCAGCTACACGGCTCCAGCACAGAGAGCAGCTGCCTCAGCCCTGGGAGTGATGATAAAGCACCTCCAGCCATCCATGTTCATCCACAAGCTCTCCTCCAGGCTCTGACCCTGGAAAGCTGATGAGTGAGATGTCAAATATAGCAGCAGAGCAGAGGAAATATGCTCTTGTGAGGATTGAAACTGAGTTTGGGTTCAGGTACAGCAAAGCTGATACACAGATCCGCTGCGACAGCATCTCGGATGGAGATGGGGCTTTGGATGTTAAATCCTGATTTTTTGCCCCATTTTTCAGCTAGGAGCAATGCAGCACAGGTAAAATAAATAGCATTTGCCAATTGCCTCTGCCGTGCAATAGCTGTATTTAAGCCTTAATGAAGTGACTAATGCTGGAGCAGCAGGACAGACCTGACCTCTGTTCCCAGTTGACTCCTGCCATCAATAAAGTGTTGAAGGAGCATCTTTAGCACAACCTCAGCTGATGGTGCTGGTTTTATCACTCTCCATTGATTTTTGCTTTAGAGACACCTGACCACCAATACTAACCCCTCCCCAGCTGCTGTGGCTTCAGTCTTAGCTTAATGAAGTGCAGTAATGGGTGTAAAGCAGAGGGAGAAATGAGTTCCTGTCTTGAGCATCCTGCTCTGGTTTTGCTGCTCCATGTAAGATCAGTTTTGAAGCCCCATAAGTGGCTCCGAGGGAGGGATGGAGATGAGGGAGGTGATGCGGTTATCCCTACTCCCATCATTCTTAATGCCTCGACCAGCTGCTTCTCAAAGCAAGGGGAAGCCAAACTCCAAAGCTCTTATTTTGCTCTTGGCTTGGAAACAGTCACCTTGAGTTGGGCAGAAGGGAAGCAAAACACTTGAGAAATGTCAAAACACGGGCTGTTCAAAAGTAATTTGCTAAACTAACAATTTGGGCTGCGAGAAGAGCCGTGATTGCCCTCTTCAGATAGCTTGGATGGGTTTGTTTTTCCTCCTGGCTCGATGCCCTCCAAGTCAGATTTCAGTTTCTGATTCCTCTTCCTCCAAAACCATGGGGATAGGGGGAGAGTGCCCCCAATTCCTTCCCTTTTTAGCCAATAAATAAAGGTTGCAAAGCCACCGTGACCACCTTGGGTGCTCATCTGGGAAATGTCGCTGTGCTTTATCCCCTGCAAGGCTGGAGGATGTCTCTCACAGCATCCTTGGGATAGAGTGACTTGTAATTGTTGGAGCCATTGCAACCCCAGCAGGGGTGACCCAGCCCCAGGGGCTTATATTACCCTAAAAGAGCAGTTTTCTGCTCCCTTCCTTGCTTGCAGTGCCCGTGTGTGCTGAGTTAGGGCCTGAGCACTTGTAGCTGCCTGTATTTTGCTACGAGGGCAATGCTGCCTTTCCTATTCAGCGCAGAGATGCTATAGGTGCCCTGCCAGGCTCTGAATTAGGGTTGGCAGATTGATTTTGGGGCAGCCCTCTCTCCTGACCAGGTCTCACAGGGCCGGGTGCTGAGGATGCTGTTTAACAACAAGGGGTTTTTATTCAGTGCCCGGTTTCCTAATATCAGGTGCCATTAAATGGCACTTAAATGCTTTTAACATTTCACCCTGGCACAGCTCAGCTGCTTGTTTGCCCGTTCATGCTGACAAACACAACTAGTCTGCATCCAGCCAATTTCATGGTCTGATTCCTGTGCACAAGCACAATACAATAGTGTCCCTGGCTAAAAATAATGCAACGTACGCTGGATGAAAGGCTGATTCATGATGTCTCTATGAAGCACTTGCTTCAGTTCCTTCCATACAAGGAGGGGGTGGGAGGGTGGTGAAATAGCCAAAGCGTACGCAACTCATACGGTCTCATCCTGGTTTTCTTTCAGCAGCGCTATGGGGATGCTGAGTGGAGTTGTCCTACTTTTGGAGGATTCACTTGCCATGCAAGCACCTTTCTGGGATGCAGGGAAGGGAAAGGTAGACCTGAGATGCTTCACATCTCATTTCAACAGGAGCTGGAGCTGCTGGGAAGAGTTTCCCCTTCCCAGGATAGGATATTAGGCAGCTGCCTTAATCAGGCATCATTGTTTGCTAGAACTGGACCTCCGCATGCATTGCTATTCCTGGGAATAGGGCTCTGCCAGTAAAGGATGCCAAGAGAAGAAGTTGGGTGAGCTGGGAAGTAGCTGCTGCCTTTGGGGAGCTTTGCTACAGGCAGAGCTTTGGGAAAGGGGAAAGGAGGCAATGGGGAGGGTGAAGCCAAGTGTTGTCTTCCGCTCCTCTATTGCTTGGATGTGACCCAGGGTCCTGGCAGTCTCCTCCAAAGAGGTGGAAGGATGCTTGGTGACACACAACAGTGCTGGTTGCATCCTATGCAGGACCAACTTCTGTGCTTTAACCCCACTCATGGATGGTCACAACTGGGACCAGTAAAGCTGGAGAACTGGGCTCCCTCTTTGCTGAGCTTGCAACACCAACCACTGGATTTGAGGGCTTAAATCCACCCAAGCCAAGCCTCTCCTGACTGGTAACGGGGACCTGTGGCTTCAGCAGCTAAGGAGGCTCAGTGAACTCCTGGAATCCCAATGAGGAAGGAAAAGATAACTCCAGGATTTATTAGTTTAAGTACATTTTCCTAATGTGGTTGGCCCCAGCCATGCAGGGAAGTACCTAAAGCTGCAATCTCCCATCCATTATTGGACTCTTATTAAGTGCATCGCTGGGTTGCACATAGGTGTCCCCTGGGAATGCTGTCACACTCCAGGAGCGGTGGCTTTGCTTCGCATCCTGGTGCTGCTGCAAAGGGCTGCAGAGCTTTGGGGGTTTGAGCAAAGATCAGGGAGTATGGGATGGGTGGGATAGGGATGAAAATGCCTTGCATGGTGAGGGTAACCCCCTTGGGTGTGGATTTGGGGCTTCTGAGTTGCTCGCTGTGGGCTCATCCCTGGCTCAGGGATGAAACCCATCCTAATAGGATTGCAGCCTGCGAAGAAGTGCTCTCTCAGGAGCCTCTCGCAGAAACAAGGCTTAAACACTCTTTGTGTCATAGCTTTTTTGAAGTCCCTGTCAGAAATGACAACTCTCAGGTTGTTAGCCAAAACCTGCCTCTGACAAACCCCAATCTGTCAAGTGGACACGTCCTTTCCCTTGACAAAGCCATTTTGATCCATTGCTGGTGCTGAATGCTTTCACCGGTGCAAAATGCTACTGGCAACACCAGGTCATGCTGGATGGTGGGAATTTGGGGTAAAACAGGATTTAAAAGGCTGTGGGGGTCAAAAAAGCAATCCCCAGGAGAGCCGGGAGTCAGGATGTGCCCAGGTGGAGTTAGGATGCAGCAGGGCTGGCGCCTCCTTAGCAGGGATTTGAAGCCTGGGAAGGTTAAATTCTGCTCAGGGGGAGGAAAACCCCTCACTTGAGAGCTGCCAGGTCCTTTGCTCTTTGCTAATGGTGATGCTCTGCCCATGTCCGGGGGTGAAGCATGCTTGGGTTGTACCCCTGCACCTTCTGCTGCCTATTAACCCATGATCAGGCCAGAGGTTAATGGGAGCTTGAACCCAGGGCTGAGCATCGTGGCTTTGCCTCCTTCCAGCCCTCTCCAATTGAAACCAGAGAGGCAAACAGAGATGCTAATGCAATAGGAAGAAGCTCACCCCGGCTGGACTTCATCCGCAGCATGGGGATGATGGAGCCAGCCCTGGGTCTGGGGCTGCATCTCCCCATTCTCTGCAGCCAGGGGAGGGGAAAAAGTGTATTTTTGTTTTGGCAACTGCTTGTTTTTAATCTGCTGACTCGTTTTGGGGGGTTTAAGACTGCAAAGATCCTGCCTGGCTCCGTTTCAGGTTGCCTGACAGGCTATAATCTCCTCTTCTCCAAACAATTGACAATCTCCGCACCAGCACAAAATAGCCATCTGCAACTTTGGGGGGCTTTTTCTCTCCCACCAGCTGCTGCTGGTGCTGGGAGAGGGAATATTCCTCTTTTTCCCCCCAAATAAGCTGTTTTCTGGGGTGTCTTGATGCTCACTGCAGCCCAGGGAGGGTGGGTACATCCATTGGCTAACTGGTTTATAATGGTTTTGGGAGGTATCAGCCAGTAGATGCCAGCTCCAAGCCCTGCTCCAGGTTGTGGAATCCATTCTCATCCCCTTTGGCTTACTGAGAAAAGCTCTCCTGCCCCAAAATACCTCTCCTGGAGGATGCTGTGGTTGCATCCTGGCATAGTACTGTGGGGCAGAATGCGGCCCTTTGGGTCAGAGGATGTGCTTGGATGCTCCCGTTCCATGCCTGGCCTGTTCCTTGGGCTTTCCAATGGATGCAACATCATGGTGGTGGTGACAAGCAGCCATTTTGGTCTTTTTAGGCTGTTTTTTGTCTCACTTCTTAAGCAAAAGGGCTGTGGAATAAGATGTTATTGAATTAGCTTCCTCCAGGCTGGTTTCCTCCCGTCTTTATTTCCCTGTCGCTCTGATCTCTCTCAAAACCAGCTTTAAGGCTGGTGGCTGTCCCAGCTTAAACTCTCACAAAGGCTCATTCCTCCCTTACCCCCATTTTTGACAACCCTTTCAAGCCACTCAAAAGCTCCACATCTCTCTTTTTCCTTGATAATGGGATTAATTGCAGCCAGATCTGTGTGCTCTGCTCTGGGCTTGGAGGAACTGATTATATGAGTTGATGGCTTTGCATTTCCCCTCTTCTCCCCAGTGTTGGGCTCCTTAATAACTTTGCTTGGAGCTAATTAGTGATGAGGAGAGTGGAAGATGATGATGCAAAACTAGGAGGCTGGGAGCAAACCACGCTGAGCAAACAGCTCTGACAGTGCTAACATGGGATGTTGGAGTGATGGCCACACTGCTGGGCAAAGCCAATCCATAACAAACCCATGGGATTTAATCCCAACCACCCTGCTGGGGTACAGGGCCATGTGCTGCAGGAAATCCTCACCCCAAGCTTGGGAATGTTGGATCTAAGGCCACACTGCTGGGCAAAGCCAACCCATAATGACACTGACTCCATGGCAAACCCCTAATGATGCTGACTCCAACCACCCCACCATAGTACAAGACCCTCAGGGGTGCAAAGCAGCCTGTCAGTGAGATGATGTTGTCCCTACCATACCCTTGACCTTCAGGACATCCAGGTCCACCACCAGCCCCATCCCTGTGCATTAATTATGATGCCTGTGTTCTCATTAATGCTCAAGCCCAAGCTATTTCTCAGCACCAGCATCCAAGCTGTGTGCAGCTGGGGAGGAGGTTAGCTGGTCCATTCATAATTACAGGGCCAGAGCCCGCGTGAACATCAAACCATTAGTCTAATTTGACTATCTAACAAGGAGCTGTGATGTTTTATGCATGGCGCCTAATTTTACCCTCGCAATCTCCTGCTATATTTAACATCATTAATCATTGATTCCCATGGGGCTAGAACCCTGATTAGTGTCAGATGTATTATGGGAGGAAAGGGATTTAAAATAAACCCCTCTGCCTTTCTCCTGGGGGAAATGAAATTTGTTCAGAGGCATTGAGCTGCCAGTCCTCAGCTCGGTTGACTGCGCATGAGGCTGGAAGAGCTCGGTCCTTTAATGGCCTTTTTGAGGATTTTAGGGCAAGAATGGGGAAACAGAGGTGATGTAGGGCCATTTCCCCCCTCTCTGCTCCCTACCTCAGTCTTATTAGCTATGTTTACATGGCAGGGATGTCAAGTGATTAATTTTTAATGGCTTGGTTTATTGCAGGTTTGAACGGTTTATTGAGTAATTCCCACATTTAAGTGATTAATTCCCCAGGGCTGGAAGCAACTGGTTAGTTTTACATTCATCAGGCCGTCAGGATGCCAAAGGAGAGGCGATCGATCAATCCCCACTGCCAGCGCCAGGGATGCTGAAATACCTCAAGGTGCAATGAGGTTAAGAGAAAGGAGTAATTAAGGCTCAAGTCCCCTTTGCAAAGCTGGTGCTTGGCCAGCAGCAGTCTGCTCCCGCTTTCCTCCTGTTTTCCAAGGAAAACCAAACCCCCTTCATTGATTTGGAGACCCAACCGTAGCTCAATAGGGTTTTGTGGGGGTGGTAGCAAGATCAAGGGGATCTCCGTGCACGTGGAAGGATTTGCTGCTGTCAAATCCTCCAGTGCCTGAGCGGAGATCGATGTAAAACCTCCTCAAGGTCGAGTGTTTTAAGTAAATGACACTAATTACAGTGAGACTACTTCTGCTTTTGGCACTAATTACCTCTTGCCAGTGATGTGCCGGCGGGATGGGAAGATGCTGTCATGGTTTAGGGGGACAACCGGCTTCTGCAGGCAGCTGGTCCTCTCGGGTTGACTGCCCATGAGGATCTGCTCTGCCTAAGTTGTCCTCGTGATAAATACCTAGTTCACAACCTTGGGACAGGGGATTGCTTGGGGAGATGCTTCAGGTCTAGTCCATCAAATCTAATCTTTATTCCCGGTGCAAGCACAGATGGAGACTTGGGTGATGTCTATGAGTCTCTTCCAGCTGGCGGAAACACAAAGGTCTTGCTTTTCCACCATCCCACTTGGTTTAAGAGGGTTTTTCCCCCTTACTTAGCTCCGTCCCTGCTGTTTTGCATGGAGATAGCTCTCTCTTTTCCCACACTCTCTTTTTCCTCCATAAAGAATGTAAAACCCACCTGCAAGCGAGGTGGGAAAGCAGCAAACAGTTGCTTTGCAGCACATCTCCCATTGCTCCGGGGCTGGCAAATAAAACAAATGGTGCAGGTTTCTTTATTTTATTAGATTTTTCCTCTCTTTTAGCACCTCTGCATGGAAAAGGAGCCGTTTGCTGCCAGCCAGGCAGATGTGAGCTGCTAATGACGGCTGCTGAAGGCACGGGGAGCTGCTGTCTCCTGCCTCATCAAAGCAGGCAGAGGTATTTTTAGCTAGGGCTTTGCGCTGAAGCATCACCGGTAGAGCAAGAGATGTGAGAGTCTTTTCCCCCCTCACAGGGCTCTTTTTGCAAGGGACACTTGGAAATCAAGCCCTTAACAGGTAAAAAAGAGCAGGTTTTTGATGCGGCCACAACCACATCATCCATGGAAACGCAGTTTTGCTGCTATGGGTGAGGGAGGATGGACATGCTTTTTGCCACTGCCAGCGAGGACTTAGGTGATGCTTTTAGGAGCACTGACTCTTCTGGGTGCAGCAAAGCCCCCCAGCTCCTCCATCTTCATCATGTGCTAGGTGCTTTGTAAGGAAACCTGTGTCCAGCCAGTATCAGGCATCCTTGCCCCAAATTTGCTGCTTCTGGCCCAATTTTGGCCCTGCAGCTTGGGAGCGTTGTGGTCTTGCTTTTTGGGGGGCATCTCTATGGGACTGTGGGTCTGTCCTGTTGTGACAAGGAGGGATCATGACCCAGAGATGTGCTTGAGGGCAGGGGGGACAGCTGGTGCAGCAGGGTCTCACACCCCATTGGATGCTGCTTTGATGCCCATTCTGTATTTCCCACTGACCTACCCCAAAATGGAAATGGAAGTCTTGTGGCTGGTAGGTCTGGGTATCCAAGTTCTGGGCCTGGGGGACACTGGGACCGGGAGGGGACACTGGGACCTGCAATCACAGTTTCTCTCCAAGGCAGGAAATAGAGGAGGTGAAAAAATGAGCAAACCAAGGGATGCAATCGCATCTTCCCAACACACAGATGGTGCAATTAGAGGACAAATCCTTTTCTGAAGATGATACCACTCCAAGGAAGCAAACAGTTCCACGGGGGGTCCTTTGCCTGGTTTAACAGGCTGCCAGCAGCATGCAATTCCTTGATGGAAATTGTATATTCAAGTACTTGAGAGAGTTACGAGAACAGCAGAGGACACGGAAATGAGTATTTTCCACCCTGCAAAGTTCAACAGAGCGTTGCTCTTGGGGTGCATGGGCTGCTGGAAAATAGGGATGAACCTCACACATCGTTTCCACCCCACACAGATCATTTCAGGAAGCCCCAAATCCCAGGAAAAAAGGAATATTCAGGGGCATCACCGCTCAACACGGTGGCTGCAGGTGGATTTGGGGTTCGGGAGCTGGTGGGCACAGCCCTACCTCCCTTCTTGCTTCCCTTCATCTTCTTGGGTTGCTGATTCAGGCTCTGGAGACCAGAAACAATTTCCCAACGCTTTAAATTAAGTGCTTCCTATATGAGAGTTTAATTAGCACATTACAGGCCAGTTCCTGGGCATTAGGAATTTTTATATAATTATTAATATCATATTAAACAATGAATTATCACGAACAATTAAAATTAATTACATTGCTCCAAGTTAATTAAATTATTCCTGTAATAGGGAGACAAGTGTGCTCCACCATAAAAACTCATGTCCCTCATGGGAGAGTTGGATAACGTGTCATCAACAGGAGCAGGGAAAGAGGTTGGTGCTTCCATATTTCATGCCTCTCTTGGTTTCCCTTGTTTCCCTGCTCATCCCTATCCCATCTCCATGTCCTCCCAGCATCTTGCCCCATAGGCTTGGATATGGTGGGTTTTCTGGATATTTGTCTATGGAAAGGTTTAAAACTGGCATTTTTGCTGCGTTCTTCAGTAGGAAAAGGGATTTTGTTTAAGGTAAATAATGTTTCTTATGGAAGTGCTGGAGGCAGGGCTTGAGTGGAGGCAAAGGGACGTGCCCAGGGTCACGCAGGGAATGCTGTAGCAGAGCATCTCTCCACGGTAACACATTTCCAGTGCTGCAAGCCCCCAGACACCCCTAATTCAAGCAGTTTTCCCCCTTGCATCACCCAGGCTGGCTTTTCCCCTCACCAGCACTGGTTTAGGGAATTCCTCTTCACCGAGGGGATGCTTTCAGAGGTTCAAATTCCCCATTCCCCATGGAAACAGCCGCTGAGCACTAAGCACAGCAGCATGGCTGCTTTGCACCAGGATCAGGTCGTTTGACCTTCCTTGTTCTTGCCTGTAATAACTGTTATCCTCCATAATCACTCGGAAATCACACGGGGCTGTTGTGCACCTTCTTGCAATTTTCCTCTATTTATCCAGCAGTGGTTTCTCCTGGCTGGGTAGGGATGGGATGAAACAGCTTTATTGGAGATGTTTTCCTCTCCCTTTCTTATCTGGATTAACCCTTTGTGGGTTAAAAGTTGGGCTATTAGGGTTCTCCACTCTGCTCACGAGTTGGCAAGTCCTCTGCAAAGAAATAACCTTCCTCCTGAGTAAATTTGTAACGAGGACCTTAAGATGGAATAGGAGAACAATGAAAGGTCTAAGTAATGGGAAAGGTCATTTTTTTCTCTCTAAGTCTGTAACATCCCTATACATTATCCCTGTGAGGGTGCTGAGACGCTGGCACAGGGTGCCCAGAGAAGCTGTGGCTGCCCCATCCCTGGCAGTGTTCAAGGCCAGGTTGGACACAGGGGCTTGGAGCAAGCTGCTCCAGTGGAAGGTGTCCCTGCCTGTGACAGAGGTTGGAGCTGGATGAGCTTTAAGGTCCCTTCAACCCCAACCACCTTGGGATTCTATGGTCTGAGATGGAGCATTGCAAATCCCAGTGGGTGCGATGCTGTGGCAAAATGAAATAAGCTCTTTTTGGGGGTGTATTTAGTAGCTGGGGGGTATCTCAGTCCCCAACCAGCCTGTTTTATCTCTCTTGCCTTACTCTGAGCTCCTCTTTCCTTCATCAGCCTGCCCTGGATTCATTTACTTGACAGACTTTTCAGCTTAATGTCTTGCTTTGAATTGTTCCTATATGTATCCCATCTGTAATGTTCCCATTACACAGACAGGGAAAAAACCCACAAAACCTATGGATTCCCAAAAGAGACATAAATGCAGCAAAATCCCCCTCAAACCCAGCCAGCAAAGCACTTAAGTACCTCTGTGGGGGTGCCAACAGCACTGCAGTGATTAGTAAGGAGTCAATGCCTAAATTTTGTCTGGATCCATCTCATTCGAAGCTGCTGTGGGATGAAGCAAGGACCATGGGAGCAAGTCCCTGTGCCTGGGTGACAGCTGGTCCTTGTTTTACAGCCTGACCTGTTTGTTTCTCTCCATTGCACTACATGAGCATCCCTCTCCTATTTGCCTCGGGGTCACCGAGGCAGTGACATGAGTCGGAGCCAGCCTGGGGAAATGAAAAGGAAACTCTATTAATAAAGTGTTGGGAATGCTGAGGACGGCCGGGGCTCTGTGACAAACCTTGTCTTTATTTCAGCAAAACATTGCACTATGGTGTATTTTGCTTTGCAAGAGGTTTGAAACCCAACGAGAAAAATCCATTTATTGCAAGAAAATGCTTTCTTTTCCCTGCTCCCCTTTATCATACTGAGGTTTGACCCTTTTCGACTTGCAATGGTCCCCTCAGACATGTGCACCGAGTCGTGCCATGCTGCTCCCACCTTCCTAACCTTTCAAACTTCATCTTTTTACAATGCAATAAGGGTGATGAGTTTTGCAGCAGCAGCAAAGGCAAGAAGAGGAGGGCAAGGAGCTGCGCTCAGCCTATGTTGGATTTGGGTGCTGGGTTTGACCTCAGAAGGAGCTGGAATCCTCTAGGGATGTTTGCAAGAGAAGGGGATTGTGAGAAGCAGCAGTTTTTTGCAGTTTTCCTGTCATTTTTGTACTTTTCCCTGCTTTTTTTCACTTTCCCCTTTATTTTTACAGCCAAATATCAGTGGCAGGCAGGGCCTTATTTGCCCCAGGTGGGACATCAACTGTGGCTCATCAGGAGTAGATGGTATCTCAATGGTTCCTGGGTTGGAGAGGCTGTGTGGTCCCTTGCTGCTCGTCCTCTCAGTCTTTTTCACCCCAAAACTAGGGAGAAAGTAGTTCTACCAAGCCTAATCCTCACCAGGTTGCTTTGTCTGGTTATGGGCTTGTGCGTGGAAGAACCAAGATGCTCATTTTGGAGAAGGAAAGCTGGGATTGTCCTGCAGCCCTTCACTTGCATCGAAGGAAGCGTGGTAAATTCCTGATCTGACTTAAATCCTGGCTTTTTGTGAAATGATGGTTTTTAAGGAGGTTATTTTAGGAAGTCTTGTGGCACATATGGGCTTGTGCTTTGTAGGGTTTCTGCAGAAGGTGGGCTTCAGAAAGGTGGGCGCTTGATCTTATCTCATGGGCTTTCCTCGCTGTGATGGGTTTTGCACTGGTTGCGTGTCCCACCAAGAAGGCATTTGCATTGCCTGCTTGAGCTGCTCCATATATCCCAGCCGGGTCTGGAGCTTTTCCAAGCTTCTGGAACACTTCAGCTGCATACACGGGATAGGGGACGCATCCCTGGTGGCGTGTTTGACGTCCAGACCTGCTTTATGGGTTCCCTCCATGACATCAGTGTCCTGGTTTTTGGACTCCACTCTACTTTGTCCTTCCTCTGGTCCAAGAAGCAGTTTAATTACTGAGATCTGTAATTAGAGCATTTATTTGGGAGGTGGGAAATGGTGCTTGGTGCCTGCTCTATGAGGATACATCAAATCCCAGGGCTGTGCACCGCTTCATCTATCTCCTACATGCAGCCTCCTGTGCACCATTGTGCTGCATGGCACCAGCTCCCTCTTGCAGTGTGTGCAAAACCCCCAGATTTGGGTAAAAAACTTTAAATCAGCCCTTTTTGCCCCATTTCCATCACTTTGAGCATGGGTAAAACATCAGTGCTGGGTGAGGTTCAGTGGAGCAAAGCTGAATATGTCCTGAAGCTCATCCCAGGGTTAAGGAAACAAAGATTCTGTGCAGCCTTCATTTTCGGGCAATAAAAGCTTGAATTGGGCTGTAAAGGGGGAAAACACTGTGTTTTCTGCAAATTTAGGTTCCTCCTAAATGCAAAACATCCCAGGGAATGGATAAATGAACAGGAGTTGGTCGTGTCATTTAGAGCCAGGGCTAAAAGCTGAATTTGTTCTGCTAATGGGTGCGAAGGGAAATGGAAAGCAATGAAATAGTGGGGAGGAAGGAGTAATTAATGGGATAATTCTGAGGGATGTGTAAGCTGGCTAATGGAAGGGTTATGGCTCAATGGGCTCATTTAGGACTTGAGGGAAATAGGGCTGGATTTTCCCCTAAAATAGCTGCAAAGTTGGTGTATTGAATGGCAGGATGCTAGGGGGTGAGTGAGGAGGAGCTCACAAACATCTCAACTCTGCAGGCTGGCTATGGGGCAATAATTTGAGGAAAAACCCTGTTTTTTTATAAGGATAACCATCCTTTTCTGGTGTTGTCTGTGTGTCTTTCATTGACCTCCCACTCTGCTGCGTTAAAGTTTGGCTTTTTGGTGCAATTTTCCTTCTTCCAAGCACAAGAAGGGGAGGGGGGGTGGGGAATGCCTTTCCAGTGCCTGAGCTTCCCAGCTCCTCAGCTGGATATTTGCATCCCCAGGGGCGCTGCAGACCCCACATTTAGGCTGTGCAGGGAGAATAGGCACAGCCTATTTGTGCCTTTTGTGCCCAAAGCATCTCCCATCTTCTCCACCTGCTATATCTGCTTTTGATTATAAAGCTGTTTTCTCACTCTTATTTCCCATCCTTGCACTAACCCCTGGGGCTGGGAGATGCTGGGACCTGTTTCTATCCCATTTTCCTCCCTCACTGCCCATTTGTACCCTTTGTGCCTTTCTCTTCTTCCTTTCTCTTCCATTTCAGCAGAACACCTTGTACTTTGCTTGTTGCTAGATCAGCACAGGTATATATAGATACAGATGGAGTGAATTTATAGACAGCCTTTCTCATCTCATCCCTGACCGCCAGCACTTCTATTGGCATTCCCTTGCTTGTACCATCTAACTTGCAATCCTCTATTATTGTCTACTTTCAACCCCCTACCTATAGTAAAAGTGTTTTATACTAATGTCCTCGGTTCCCTGGTTGAATTGATTGCTTCATGTGTTACCAGGTGATGGCAGGAAATAAATGCAAGAACCAGGTTTTTAAGGGGGGGGAAAGGAAATGTCATCTCTTTATATTAAAATCTACCTATATAAATACATTTTCGTTATCAGGAGAAAAACTGCAGGCAAGGCAAAGCAGACATTTTACAGATGAAAATGTCTTTGTTTGAAGGTCTGTGTGCTCCTGGGGAAGGGGAATGAGGATTGCAATAGACAAAGCTGTTGCTGGTCCTGTTGGGGCTGTGTTACTTTGGGATGGCCTGGAGCAACCTGGTCTAGTTGAAAGTGCCCCTGCCCATCGCATGGGGGTTGGAACTGGATGAGCTTTAAGGCGCCTTCCAACCCAAACCATTCCATGATTCCATATTCCATACTGCTCCACTTTGCTGGACCCCTGATGGGGTTTCCCTGGCGCTCTGCAAATAAGGAACTAAAGGTTTTGCAAGGGTCCAGAGGCTTTGGAAGGGATGAACCCAAGTGGTGGACACCAAGGCTTGGCTTTCTGTCCATCTGGATGGAGGAATTGAGGTCTGGGGTGGCTCAGGAAAGGGGTTTGGGTGCCCCATTGAATATATCGCAGAGCTCCTCTTGGCTTTGATGCTCAGCACTAGGGATGCATACATGTCTTCTTAACCTTAAATATACCTTTCCAAAACCAGAATAGGTTCTCAACTGTGGGTCACCAGCTTGCCCAGGAGGTGTTTGCCATGGTGAATGCTGGATGGGATTACTGGTGTGCTGAAGAGCTGCTTTGCCTAATCTGGTTAGAGGGGAAAGAACTAAACAGTCCCTTTGGACATGGCGTTTCATGCAGTAAATGGTTTAACAGCTTGGTGAGAATTAGCTGGGCTCAGAGATAACGAGGGGGAATCACGGCACGTGGAGGGTCTCCCTGTGTATCTTCCAGCTCGGGCACGGTTTGGGTTGAATTCCCAACATTTTCTTTGCAATCACAAGGGGGAGAAATTGGTGTTTCTCTTCCCGACGCCTGAGCCACTTGTGCAATGATGAGATGCTGGGAGGCTTAGAACTCCAGTAATCATGAGAGCTGTCAAACAGCACATTAAAGTAAGTAATTACAAGCGTGGAAGGTTCCCAATTCTGCACAAATTTTAACTGAACATGTTTTTTTTAACACAAAAAATACCCAAGATTAAATAGATTGTGACTTGCTCGGCTTGCAGCCTGTCCTCCACCTGCGAGCCTGCTGCTCCAGGGACCCCTGTTTTCCATCACTGACCTCCATCAGTGAGAGCTGAGATGCTGTGGCACATAATCAGGAGGAAAAAACAGGGGTTTGGGGTAATTTTTAGCCTTTCTGGTGATAAGGAACTTTGTCAACAGAGTTAAGTGATCCCATGATATAAAAGAAACACCTCAAATACACACTGATGAGTGGCTCAGCTTCATAAAAAGTCTTTTTGGGGTACAGAAGAGCAGCTTAAATGTTGTCAGTGGTTGTGGATGAACTTTTTTCTCTGCAGAGTGCTGTTGTGGAGGTCGGGGAGGGTGATTGACTGGCAGCAGCGCTGCTTTGAAGACGTTTCAGGGTGATTGCTATTGGGTTTTATGTTCTGAAATTGTCAAAATGGAGCAGTTTTGTAGTTACAAATTATTTGCTTTGGAAAGCAAAGCTGGTGATGGGAGGAAATTAAAATGGGGAATGAGCAGGAGCACGGCTGGGAGCTGGCGTGCTTCTAACTGATGCAAATTCATCACCCATCGTGGTCTTTTAATGCAAGTCTGGATTTACCTGTTGGCTCAGGAGCTATCCGCTTCCCTCTTCTCAGGGTGCTTCAGGTAACAAGGGGGTTTTCATTATCCCAAAAGCTGTGATGTGACTTGTTCATGGCCTTTTGGTCTCCCTTGATGGCAGTGTCAGCAAAGAACCCCCTGGCAAGGCTGTGGGGAGTGCTGGCTCCTGGCTGCACATCCAGCCCTGTTTATTCCCAATTTGGGGACATCTCTGCTCACGGCAAGGAGGTAGCCATGCCCTTACCTCCTCCACCATGATTTTGCCCACAGAATTCTTTTTCCTTTCCTTTTGTTTCCAGCAGAAAGAGGTTTTCTGGTGTTCAGAGAGCAGAAACCACCTTCTTTATGATGTTGCAGGCACTGACAAAGATGCGGCTCGGTAACACGATGATCTACCAGCTTGTGTTTTGCCCCAAGGTCCCAGCATCCCAAAAAAGCTTCTTGCGCCTGAGCTGAAGAAGTGTTGATTTAGTGTTCAACCATCGGAAAGGCTCCTGGGTGACCTTGCTCCTCTCCTTCTCTTGCTCAGCCTCTTATTTAGCATCTGGAAAGGAAAGAAGGGGGGAAATAATCCTCTGTAATTTGGGAATAAACCCAATAAGAGGGTCAGAAGCTCCAGGAGGGCCCAAGTACCCCCAGGGATGCTTGTGGGATGGGAGGCAGACCCCATCTCCACCTGCACTGAGATCGTTAATAACATTATATGTATATGCAATCTTCCTGATTGCATTTGCTCAAGAAACAGGGAAAATAACATGAAGTTGGGAGGCTTTTGAGTACAAGCAGCATGAGGTGAAGCCCCATTCAAGGCTGTTAAATGGTTCTGTGGGAGGAAATATTCGAGGTGAAATGTACTTTTGGATAATAGTGACTCTGTATGGTGCCTGTGCTGCCTGGGGGTTTGTCCCATTGTGTGCTGGGTCTCTCCTCTCTGCAGTATCCCTTGTTTGTGGCTTGTTGGTGTTGCTTGTTTTGTGCAAACTACCCCATGCTGCACCTAATGCATCCTGCAATAAGAGCAGTTTTGTTGTGGGAAGGGAAAGCTTTGCTCGTCCCAGAGCATTGCATTCCAACAAGAGGATGCACCTCTGGGAACCGCTGAGAATGCTTCCCCAAGCCAAAACCTGCTAAGAAAAAGCTCTTTACTGTGAGGGTGGCACAGGTTGCCCAGAAGTGGTAAATGCTCCATCCCTAGCAGTCTTCAAGGCCAAGTTGGGTGACATGGCCTAGGGTGAGGTGTCCCTGCCCATGGCAGGGGGTGGACCCTGATGATCTTAAGGTCCTTCCCAACCCAAACCATTCTATGACTTATTTGTCATTCTTTAACCTTTCCCTTCCTTTCTTCTTTGGTAACTGATCTATTTGCCAGGTGCTTTTCATCCCTCTCTGCTCCAACACTGCTGCTGGACCCCATGGGATCCCTGCCACACGCGCTGGCGATGTCGCATCGCTCTCTGCATCTTGAGCATGAATTATTCACGCCCTTTGCAGGCTGCTTTGTGCATCCCAGAGTCTTCCCACTGTTGATTTTGAGGCATCGTGACAGGTTGAGGACTGGATCAGTTGCGTTAATATGCAGACGTGGGGCACGGAGAAGATGTTGTGTAAGTCACAGTGTGTTACCGCTGCGATGAGGCATCGCGGTGATGCTTCAAAGATGATACTGCCCTGGAGAGTAAATGGGGCGTAGTGGTAATTAAGGATGCTCTACACTGTGAGTATCTCTGATGGCCACATGCCATTAAATCCAGGTGAGTACATGGTCCCTGAAGCTTTAGGAGGGGGGATGCTGCTAGAGGAGGATGTGTTTTGCCTGGGTTTAGGTACCTGGGGTGAAGATATCAGTAGCAGAACAGGCTGTGCACCTTTCTTTAAGGATTACCAGAGAGAAAAAACTGCCTTTAGGGTGCTGTTACCTTGGGTTAATGTCCTTTTTCTTTGATTTCTTGCTCATACATCTTGTTTTTTCTTGGATTACTATTAAAAGCATGAAGGTCACGGCCTAGATGTGGTTACCTAATAGGCATCTTGAGTGGTGAAGGTGAAGCTCGCCTTGGGTTTCTCTTTCAGTTGCATGCCAGAATGGCCAAAAGAGTCAGTGTATGAATGTTCTGCTCCCCTTACTGCTTGTAAACTGCCTATGTCCTGCTGGCATCTTTGTGAGGAGCAAGTCAGCTGGAAGGAAGCAAAGTCTTGAGCTTGGATTCAAAGCAGAAATGAAGCTCTGCTGGTGCCAGGCTTGGAAGCGCTTCCTTCTGTCACAGTGTGGGGGTTTGTCTTTGCTGTCTTCCCTGCCAAAAAATAACCACCCCAGGATTACTAGAGACCTCACGCAAGATGGCTCATGTTATTTCCAGCTCCATTGCAGGAAGATGGGATCTCATCCAACACCCTTACACTCATCCAGGGCCCCATTGAGCGTCTCCAATTGGGTTTGGGGGTCTCTTGGAGCACAGTGAGCTCTGTACCTGGCAGAGAAGGACTTGAGGAGGAGAGAGCATGTGGTTTTACTCCACCTTAGCCGGCGTGCCAAAACCCTCATTAAAACTGCATGAGCTTGGCAGTATATGAATATGAAACTTGGACAGAGATACGGGCTTTTCCCCTCCAAAGTACGATCAATTCCGTTAGTCTAAGTAAAAGCATCTATATATAGTGATGGGAAGATGCTGAAGTATTTCAAAGGGCTGTGTTCGGAGTTTAGCATGAAGAAAAGCCTCTAAGGGCTGGAAATTTGGGGCTAAACACCCTTTTTTTTCCACGCTGGCTCTGTAAAAGCTGCTGTGCCTCGTCTAGCACCCGTGGGGATGCCTCTTTGCTTTGCTATGAGAGGCTAAAGGAGCCCAGCAGTTCCCAGTATGGAGAAACTGAAGGCTTGGGCTTTTAAAGAAAGGCTTTTTATTGCAAGGAGGGTGTCTGTGAGAAGCAGGAGTCCATAATGGGGTTAATGACTCAGTTGCTGGTTCCCGTGAGCTGGCAATAACCTGATAAATTGCTGAGTACACTCAAGCTCGCTTTGCCGGGCTCCCGGCTCAGGTTATTTCCTGCTCGGTGGAGACCTCCAAGTAGGTCATTACTGCCTAATTACTGCCTAAACGTTCTCATTTGTCCTCCCCTTGTCAGCCGAGGCTTGGGACCGTGCAGCCAGCACAGTGGAGATCCCTCCTGGCCTCAGCCTCTGGCATTTCCCAGGCCAGCAGCAAATGGGAAGGAAAACAAAAGCAAGTTGGGGTTTTCTTCTATACTGCAGATAAAATCATTTCCATCCCAGCACATGCTAGAGCCTGACTCGGCTTTTAATTCTCAGCACAAGCTGAGCCCCTTGTGCCTTGCATGCTTGTAGCAACGCTTGTTCCATCTTCTTTCTCGCTTCTCCTCTTGCGCACTTGGGTGCGAGCAGCCGCTGTCATCTCCTCCAGCCGAAAACGCTGCCAGTGTGGGAATATATTCCCAAGTTCCACGTTATTGGCACGAAGCATCAAGCTTCGGTGGGTTTAGATTATTAATATTTTATTTTCCTCTTCTACTCACAGGGGTGGTTTTTTTCTCCATCGCACTCGCAGCCCAGCTTGTTGTCACTGGGTGACAAGTTGATGAAAGCTGCTCCGAAAAGAGGGCGAGGAGATGGATTTATGCAGGATAAAAAAAGGGAAGAGGAGGGAGGGGAGGAGGTCACGAAAGGAGTAGCAAGACGTCAAGATGCCACTTTGCTGCCAGCGCTCGCCTTGATTATCCGATTGCGGCTCTTCGGAGCTGGAGTGCGCACTGCCTCCCTGCTCCTCGTGCGATGTGATTAATCCCCTCCTGTGCTTCTGGTGCCTTTTCCTATTTTTATTCATATATATATTTATATATATATGTATATATAAAAGCAAGACTTGTTTCAGTGCCAGCTGCATCCATGCAATGTGAAGATGGGGAAGGACAGACGCAGGTCTGGGGTTGTTCCTTCCCCAAGTTAACCTGCAGCTCAAATACCTCTAGGAGGGCTGCTGATGACAAAGTGAATCTTCTGCCACCAATAAGAATAAGATTTTTTCCCTTTTTATCTTCCCCCATAGAGAGGGGAAGAGCTTTGCAAGCAAAGTTAATAAAGGTCTTTTATTAATAATACAGATTTGAGCAGAAGCTTAGCTGCAGAAATGGGTTTTCAGGACTCAGGTTTCCACCCATGGGGCAAGGTGTGCAGGGAATCGTGGTCAGATCCAGGGTGTTATTGTCTCTACCCTTACCATGGGTATCAGTCAGCAGTGCCTAATCCTCCACAGGGTCCTTTTGCTTTTGGGCTCCTCAAAACCAAAGCCAGAGGCATTGGGGCCACCCCAATTTCACAACAAGGAGTCCATAAAGTCCATCCAGCTTCCTATTTTGTAGCATGATGCTTTGGCAAAAGATGGGTTTTCTCCATGCGTGGATGAGGGATGATGCAGAGAAATGCAAATGTCTTTATATATATATATATATATATATATATAATTTTGTCCCCCTTTTCCTCTTACCTTGCACTTCCCCCAAGCTGTCAGTGGCAGCAGATTCTCCCCACGGCAGCAGCACCTGTCTCCAGGATTATTTTTACCATCTCTTTTTAGCATCATTTTCTCCTCCCGCATAAACCCACATCCTATAAATAACTCCAGCCTGCGCTCGTGCTCGCTCCCCCCTGTCCTTCATATCACTACGTCTTCCTTTCTCCTTGCCTTGTCTGTCCCTTCACCTGCGGAGAAGAGATGCTGTAAGAGCCTAGAGTGGGGGCTCATCTTATCAACTCACTCGTGAGCCTTTAAATCAGCTGCGTCTATCTGGGGGGATACCCGGTAATTGGATTATACACAGAATAACCCACCCTGGTTTTCTCCCCAAACCCTCATAATGATCAATTTGTGCATAGGATTAATTTTACTTTCTATTCACCCTGATGCTCCCTGATCTGGACAGCTCCTCCTGTAAGATTTCCCCCCATCCATGTAAATACCTGCTTTTCCGCCCCCAAAAATACCTCTAAAAGTGAGTTTTTCTTGATGGAAAATGCTTGTAATGATCTTTTTCTGTGCCCAACTGAGCCTGGTTCAAACAGGATGGGAGGAGAACACTGCACATGGATCATGCATGGGGTCCCTTGGCCCACGGGAATACTTAGCTCCAGAAATGATTGCTGGGTCTGGCTGAGCACATGAAGCTTCAAGAAGTAAAAATTGCCCCGATGAAAGCATGTTAATTTTTGGATCCGTCAAGAAAAGCTAAAATGAGCTTGAACCTGGGGAGCACGAAGGATAAATCCAGGTCTGGGCAGTGGAAACTTTGCTCTCTGCTCAACTGCAAAATCAATTTGCGAAGTCAACCAAATTCCTGGGGGTTGCATGGATTGCGGATTTGGCTTTTGCTTTGGATTTTTCCAAAGGGAAATTCGCTGGGGATAATGGCGGGGGTTGCAGTAATGAAATGCTGCTCACGCGCCCTAATGAAGTGCTGAAAGACTCGGTGCTGGGCTCCAGGCAAATTAGATCTGGATTATTGGAGCACTGAGAATTGAACGATCCGAGATGTTATCAGAGCAGGCGGGAGCTCCTCCCCTCGCAGCACCAAGCAGTGTCTGCTTAATTACCTGGAAGAGAGTAAAAGGTAGAAAAACCCCTCCAAAATCTGGACTCGAGGAGGATGAGATGGGAGGGACCATCATCTGCGGTGGTGATCCTGGGTTGAGCGGGGATGCAGCAACTGAGATGTGTAAATGGGGCTCTCCAGAGCATCTCCAGCTTTTCATGGGCTGCAACACTCCAGATTTGTTGGCAAAAGGAGCTTTCCCTCCAGTTCCTGGATTTGGCTCCGTGATCCTTTCTGAGAGGTCCTTGGGCACATTTGCATCCTGATGAGCAGTCCAAAAGTGGCGTGTTTGGGAAATACAATGCTTAAAGCCTGTATGATGCTTGAGTTTCCCAGCAAAAAACAGGTCTTCATCAAATTTGGTCCCTTTGACATATGGGTGCTCAGCCATGCACCAATGTGATTGCAACAAGCCTGTCTCCCCCTTCTTCTGTGCAACTGCAAGAAAGAGGACACATTGGAGCATCCTTCCCCTGCTCAACAACGGATGCTCAGAGCTCATTTTAAAGCAGAGAACAAGCAGATTTAATTAAACATAACCTTCCCTTTAACAAGAAAATAAACCGCCTTCTCCTGATAGAACAATTAGTATTTATAGCCCCCCCTTTGCTGTGCTTCCTCCCTCTTTTAATACCTCTTCTTTATTATCTCTGGCTGGGAACAGGCGCCGTTTGATTTCCATAAATTAGCATGAGGAATTGGGGAGGGGATGGAGAAGGGGGAGAGGAGAGGGGGAAAAAAAGGTGTGGGGAGAAAAATGGTATTTTTTAAGCGCTGAACTTGCTACAGAGAAAGAAACAGCAACAGTCCCCTGTTGGAGGAGGGAGATGGCAGGAGGAGGTGGGAAATGATGCTTTTTCCTTCCTTTTTTAAAGTTCACCTGGTCCCTGGTGTTTCTTGGGAGATGAAAGCTTTCACTGGCCTCGGCAGGGAGCCAAATTCCATGTTTATCTGAACACAAACATAATGCATGATCTGCATGACAGCCCCTAATTCCTTGGTTGGTTTGGTGGTGTTTTTTGTTCTTCATGGGGAGGATTTGTCACTCTCCAGCTTTTCCATGCAAGGGAAATATCAGCTTGAAGGTCCAGGGTGTTTCAGTGTGAGGAAAACCCCTCTGGTACCCACGAGGTCAGGGTTTGAGGATGGGATGCAACAAAACCTGGAGCTTTGGAGGCTCATTTTGTTTCCAGACTGGGTTGCTCTGGAGATTTAAGTGAAGCCACATCATGTGAGCATCACTAAGGTGGAGAGGAGGATGCTGAGTATCCAGGCCCACAGTGGTCCCACCTATGATGCATGTTTGGGTGATGAGAGTTCAATAAGTCAGATTTATCCAAGTATATATTGAATAAAAAGGACTTAATGTCCAAGCCTGGACAGGTGGAGAAGGATGAATCCCAAACCTGCTCTGTAATGACCTAAATGCTACTTAACATCATTGTGAAGGTGACCTGCTTTTCTGGAAGATTTCACAGCTAATTGCTGGTGACAGTGGACCATCAAGATCTTGGAATTTTGCTCTTTATTCTTGGTTTCTGAAGCAGCTACACTGTAATTATAGAGCAATGACAGACTGTGGTCATCCCTGTGGCTTCATCAAGCCCCTTGGTCCTCAGTTTCTGGGCCTCAGGCTGGATCTGGTGAATCAGCAGCTAATGCTTGTCGGGAAGGATGCAGTTGTGTTCAAGTGATGTCTCCATGCAAAGTATTTGCAGATGACTGCAAGAAATATTGCAATTGCTTCTCTTATGGGTCCTTCCAGCTGCTTTGTGATGCAGCAGTAGATAACTGCAAGGCAGAGCTGGATGTGTATTCTTTTTGGGGTAGTCTTCCTCGTGATGATGGTTTCCAAAGGGCTCGACATTAAGGAGATGTTGGGATGATGCTTGCCCCTGTCCCTTGGAGCCTGTCCATTGCCACTAGCTGCTTGTAGATCATGCAGCTTTGCTTATCTAAACCCTTGATGCTGGTAGACTACAGTGCACCTCTAAGTCTTGCATCTTAATCTCCTATAAAGCTTCTGAGACATTTCAGTGGTTATTTGCATGCCCTGATGAAAAGCTGCTTGTAAAAGAACAGCTCAGAGGGTTTTCTGTCCCCAATGAGAAAATTGTCCCTCAACCTAACTTATTGCTGAATACTGGCTGGTTTTGGGGCAGAGATGGATGCAGAGCAGCTTAGGGAGGGGGATTGCATTGAATAAGCCATTTCCCTGTTTCCTGTGTCTTAAAACTATTGTGCTATTTGTTCAATTTAATATATATATATAAAACCACTTTATGGGTGAAAAGCACTCTCTGCACTCTATCTGTTTATCTACCTTATCCTGAGCCATCAATCAACTGTCCTGATTATGTAGGTGTGATGGACGGGTACGCAGAGGTGACATCAAATCTGCTCACAATATTTGGAGGGGGATAAAGAATGGCTTGCAGTGATTTATGACGATGCCGCTCAAGGCGTGTGGTTGAAAACCCCAGGGCTGTTGCTCAGCCCCTGTCTTGGCAGCATCCTTGAGACAGAATGAAATCTGTAAGATTGCCAGTGGTTTGAGACCAGTTCTGGTTTATGTATTTTGCTGTGTTTTGAGGCTGGGGGAATGTGTAAAACAGCTGGAATGTGTAACTGGATTTGAGGAGGTCTTAGAGGAACACTAGGACTTAATCTGCTCACACTGAAGAGGAAGAAATTCCCAGCAAGTCAATTTAACTGACACATCTGAATGAGTTTTTTAGTTAAAATCACATGTAAATGCCTTTTTCTTCTTTTAAATGACCTAGGTGAAAGATGGTTAATCTGACATCAGGTTTTTCCTGCCTGGTCAAGCCCTTGCCTGTAGACGTTTAGAGACGGCAATTACTGGAGTCAGCTTCCCCCAGCCCTTGCTCATCCCATGATGGAAGGATGTCCTTTGGGGACAAGGGTAAGAATAAATAAAAGGGGACTTTTGCTGGTCTTTTTCCCCCTTCTGAGGCGTTTTGGAGTTCTGGGGTATTTTTCCAGGTCTCCTTTGGTTTTCCAGGCTGAATTTTAATCCTTCCCCAGAAAATTTGAATTTAAGCTGCCAGTTTGGGGGTGTTTATAAAGGTTTGCTTTCCTTTTTCTATCTGGGCTTCAGCTTGCTTTTCCCTGTGGAAACACAGTCCTTGGAGGAGAGAATATGAGATCTTGAGTCACCCCTCAATTCTCCATACAGTCCCCTGGGCACATACACCACCCTAACACAGAGGAGAACATCCCATGGGGAGAAAAAGAAGGAGAAACCCATCATATTCAACCAAGGGAGAGAAAACAAGGAGTGAGGAGCTGAAGCTGGAAAACACCGTGCTCAGCATCACTAAAAGTACCCCATTTCCCTCCAGCTTGTAGCATAGTGGCTTATTCCTGACCTCGCCCTCCTCGCTTTCCTCTTGACCCCTCTCTATTTTATTTACAGATCTATAAATGTGTAATCATAGAATGATTTGGATTGGAAAGGACTTTAAGGTCATCTAGTTCCAACCCCCTGCCATGGGCAGAGACACCTCCCACTAGACCAGGTTGCTCTCTCTAGATATATTTATATATTTAGGTATATATTTGAACAAATAGCTATAAAATATGAAACTAAACATATATATAGCTAAATATATATATGCACACGTCTCCCTACATGTGCCTGCAATTTCTCCAACCCTCTCCTTTTTTATTATATCTCTTTTTAAAGGGAGTTGATTTTTTCACTTGATAATCCTTTGAATGTCGCTTCTCTTCCCCACACAAATCCCTGCAGCTGTTAGGACTTCAAATCCTTCATCCATCAAGAGAGGCAAGGGAAAAGAGGGGGGGACCAGGAGGGGGAATGAAAGAGCTGCCCTGCACACACAAAAGCACCAGAGCCTGAAAATAGGCACTGGCGATGCAGTTGATGCATAAACTGGAGAAAATTTCTGGCGCTTGCAGTATCATTAATCTGTCTAAAGTGTCTTTGATCTCTTCTGCTTTAATTAACTTATAATTATAATGTCATTATATTATTTCTTTCATTATATTATTTCTGGGGTGAAGTGGTTTTGCAGCAGTGCCCATCACTGTCCTCGTGGGGATGGGTGACCCTTTCCAAGGCACCTCCATGCACAAGTCCCTTTGGATTTGGCAGTTCTGGGGGACCCGGTTTAACGTTCATTCTCATTGACCATCCCTGGCAGACTCAAGCTCATAAATACCTTCTGAAAGGCCATTTAGCAAGAAAACGCTGCAATTGAAGTATTGGGGTCAACTATTTCAATGCCTGGCGCCAGCAGCAGTCACTCTGGCTTCTCCCATACTCAGGAGCACTTGAATTTGTGATTTTTGGCAAGTTTGCTGCAAAAAAAAAGGTTTTCTGCAGTAGTGAAGCAATTCAACAATGACCTAATTTCTAAAATAAAGGGGGGGGGTGGAATTGGGGTGAGGTTCATGGGGCTGCTCCAAAATCCCTGCCCCGTGTGCCTGGGGACCTGGACCACAAAGAGCCCTTTACAGGAGCATCTGCCTCAGGGATGGGGAACAACTTGTGCTCATGGAGTTTTAGACCTTATTTTGGGGTCTATTTGCCACCTTTCACATCTCTCTTTTCCAATTGCATTATGAGCCTGCAGGTGGATATTGGCTTTTCCAAATGGGACACCTCTGCTGCACAAATAGGTTTTCTTTAGGCAGAACTCATGGGGATTGTGGGGTTGGAGGTGCAACAAAAACCCAAACCCCATCCGTTTTTGCAGGTGCGGATGAGGTGAGCTTGCCCTGGGAAGGGGAGAGAGGCAGATTATACCCCTTTGGGTGATATATATTCCTCCAGAATTGCTATTGAGCAGCTGCTTTGCTTCAGCATCTGGGTTTGGGCGCTGTGGGAAGCATAAACATGGAGCAAAAGGAGGATTTGCACATCATTTTTGCCTGCAGTGCTGCTTTGTCCTGAGTTTTTCTTCATTGGTTTTCCTTGTCCTGTGGAACTAGTGGTTATCAGAGCAGGGATGGAGGGCTGCAGAGCTGTGTTGCCCTCCTCCAAAACACAGGGGCATTTAGCAGCCCAGTGTTCCAATTAAAGTTGGGGTTTGGTTGGGGTCTTGCTTGTCTTCTCTGATAGCTGTGCACATCTCTCCAGCCTCCCAAAAAACTCGAAGGACCGGAGCTGCTCCTCATCTGCTTTCAGCTTCTTTCGCTTGCCAATGTGCATACAGCTTCTGCATCCAAATTGCAAATTAACATGGGCAGTCGAACAAGCCGGTATCGATCCACTTTGTGCCTCTGAAATTCCCTATGCTGCTCCATGGAGGCAGATGCAGGCAGGAAAATTAGGGGGTTTAGTCAGTAATGTCTTCAGCAATGACGCTTAGGCATGCTGGTGGGTGATCTGCAGGGGTTGTATGAGGAAAGCAAAAATGCATCTCTCCAAAAACCTCCTTGGCACAGCCAAGAGCTAAAGGCAGGGCTGTTTTCTTGGAAACTTCTGGAGCCAAGAGCCAGCGATGGTGGTTATTTGAGGGACACACCACTGGCTGAAGACCCCTGGGTCTCCTGCATCTGTTGAATCATAATTCATGGGTTGTCCCAGCTCTCCTTCTTCTTTCAGTCAGCGCCCAGACCCTATGGATCTTCTTAAAGCTGGTGGCAACAGCAGGAAGATGTGATTTGAATGGGGCAGGAGAAGAAAACTGAGATTTGGGTAATGGTTTGGATACGTCAGGAGAACAAAAGTGAGATTTGGGTGATTCCAAGCTATTCGCACTGATATAAGCATCTTGCTCTCAAGTCCATGGGCTGGACTGGCCCAAGTCGTTGGCTTGTCTGACTCCGATGGAGTGGTCCATTGTTCTGTCTGCACCACATCCCCTGCGCAAGAAGAGAGGTGGAAGCAGCTTCACTTTTCCTGTCTGGCTCAGAAATTCAATTAAAATGAAACACCTATTGATTTTGCAATCAACATTTCAGAAGGACTCATCTGCTTATAACTGGAGATAACTGGCCCCATAGGACATCTAGTGCGGTCAAGGGGACACAGCAAAAAGCAGCTGAGCATCTGCATTGTGCCGTGTACTTGTTCAAAGGAGGAGCGTGGCCAAGATGTGCCTTTTGGCATCTCCTGGGGGTATTTGATGATAATATTGCCTTTGGACAGTGGAAAATTTAGTTGTTCCCATCCCACAAAGGACTCTGGTGGGGTGGTGTCGTGTCCCAAAACACAGGTCATGGAGGAACCCAGTTGGTCAAAGCTTGAGGAGTTTGGGATTGTCCCCACGTGTTTGGAGAACACCAACATCAGCACTTGGGTAGCTGTGGGGCCTGGCGGAGCTATTTTGACTGTGAATATTGGCAGCTGGGGAGAGTGTGGGACTCTCCACCAGGAGAAATGCTGCTGTCACAGCAGCATGGTGCCTGTTTCCAAGGCAATGGCATCTCACCAGAAGATGCTCATGGAGAAGGTTGCGATGGAGATCTCATTTGCACCTGACAGGCTGGGAAATAGACACCTGCCAGCAGGGGAAATAGTATATCCTACCCCAAAATTGTGTTTATTGGTGGTGGACATCACTGGGGCCACTGCTGAGTGGCACAGTCAGACAAAATAGCAAGGGAGGGAGCTTATCCCCATCACTGGACCCATCCCTGCTTCATGCAGGCGCTGCGAGGAGGTCCCATTTATAACAAGCATCACTTGGTTGCTTTAATAGATTAGAATTCTAATTTGCAAAATCAAAGAGCTGGTTTCTAAAGATGCATTTGGGTCCCCAGGCAATTCATATCAAATCCAGCCTTGGTGACAGGCTTCCAGGAAGGTGACAGAGGGCTGGTACATCTAACGGGAGACATCTCGCTTGCACTATAATCTATATGAGAAAACAGCATCTCCATAAGATGCAAAAATGCTTCTGGTTTCACCAGGATTGTGTCTGGGGAAGAAAGGTCCAGAGAGAACAGAAATGCTTTGTTTCATCTTTCATGTTGTTCAAAACCTAACCGCTATATTATTTCTTTCCTCCGCTTTGAAGCGGTTGGGTTTCAATTTGGTTTTGAAATGCATCAACTGACGTTTCAGAGGAGCCTAAAACCGACACTTTCGGAGGAGTTTTCCTCCGGAGAGTTGGGGAAATCGGGATTTTTCCTTTGATTTTCTATTTTCTTTGAGGACATCAGTGAAATCCAATTTTCACATTCACGGGGCGCGAGTTTCTGAACTTGGCCGTTATCTGCTCGGTAGAGGTGATGCTCCTCGGGGCAAAACGCAACTGGATTCTTTTATGCTGCCTGCTGCATGCATGAGATCACAAGTACCCTGAGGTTATTGTAGCAGCACAGGTCATCCTGCAAGGGGAAGGGAGGAAAATCCTCTCTAGAGGAAAGATAAACAGCTCCTGAGCTAGTTTCCTCTGTGCCCAGTTGTAATACAGAATAATGGAATGGCTCAGGTTGAAAGGGACCTTAAAGCACATCCAGTTCCAGGGGTTTAGAACTGGATGAGGTTAGGCAGGGCATGGAGCAATCCTGTCTAGTGGAAGGTGCCTTGGAACTAGGTGAGCTTTAAGGTCCCTTTCAACTCAGTCTGGGATTCTGTGACTAATGCTTGCTTTAATGTATTATGGCTTTGGGATTTACTGGTATAAATAGCCCATATTAATATTGGGATATATCAATATGGGATTGGAACTAGATGATCTTTACGGTCCCTTTCGACCCAAACCATTTCATGCTCCTAAGGTCCTTTCCAATCCTAAGTATTCAATGATTCTATGATATTTATGGGATCTGTCAAAGGCAAGTGGCAAATACAGAGGGGCTGCTCTCACAGAGGGTGTAAGCTGGTGTTGTTCCTTGTCAATCAATGGGACCTGGGGGGGTCTACATCCACAGCAGACCAAAATTGACTGACTTTGTGCTATTTTACATGGATTTTTGCCCCCTCTTTCCTAGTAGCGTGTGTGGGGACAGGGACGAAAAATTGGCGTTATCTCATGTTTCCTAAAACAGTTGGTTCTTGCACAAGTTGGCCAGCATGAACGGGTGTTGAATGAAGCTATGCTCCTCCTAAGGGTGCTGGGGAGTGGAGGCATCACTGGATCCCAGCAAAAATCAGGTTACTGGTGTGGCTGAGGCTGAAATACAATAGTGAACAATGCTGTTTGGGCTAAAAGGGCTCTGAAATACCCCTTTGGTGTCTATAGTGGGAGATACACCAAAAAACCCCAAACCATTGCACAGCCTGGAGAGATGGGAGCCCCCAAACAGCAGAAACTTTCATAAGGACATATTTTTTTAAAGGCACCTAAAAATATCATATAAAAAGGCTGAGCTCTTGCAACCCTGGTGTAAATCCTGGCCTGAATTAAGCAGCAGATCAATGGTATTTACTTCTATTATGATTTTTTCCCCCCCAAGCAGAACTCATAATGTTTTATTGTGAAATCAATGCAAATCTCCATGAATAAAGCAAAGTAAAGGGGGACCAAAGCCGTGCAATGGCACATTATGCTGAGAGGAAGGGTTTTGGGGAGAAACCTGGGGACCGAGCATGATGCTTGGATCCAAAATCTCATCCCAACCTCAGCCCATCCTTGGGGAATTGAGATCAAACTCAGTGGATGGGGTTCTTAGGTGAAACAGCTCCTGCCGCTTTCAGCCCTGGCTTCCTTCTTTTTAACCCCAAGATGCTTAATGTGCTGTCTCTTCTCACTCTTCGAATGGAGCTGAAGGATGCCGGGCTCCTCTGCAAGGATGCCGGGCTCCTTTGCAAGGATGCCATGCATTGGAGGAGCTGCTATAAGCTTGTAGAAAGGCTTATTTTTAGGAATTGCCCCCTGAATCCATGTGGGGAATTCATTGCATGAGGCTTAGCTCCTGGAAAATAGTGGCATGTTGCATTTTTCCCATAAAAACCCAACCCAAAGTGCCAAAATATCCCAACGAGAGACGGGCACCTTAGGATTTTGGGTGGATGGAGGCTGTTGCGATGTCCTGCCCGGTGCTTGCTCTGCCAAATCTCCTGAGACTTGTTAAAAACCAATATGAAAAATGAGATTTACAGTTTGCAAAAGCACTTGGATGCTCTGACTCCTGCCTGGAGAGAGATCTCCTTCTCTGGGAGATAGGGATCGGCAGCAGGACACAGCATCCCCTGTCAAATGTGGCAGATAAAAAGGCAGCAGGTGCCCATGGAAGTGCAGGAAATTAGGATGGAGGGGGGATGCTTCCATCCCACCACCTCCTCCCGTGAGCCGCACCATGTCATCATCTTATTCATCACGATTAAGCCTTAAAAGTGGCCAAAGACAGGGAAAAAGGTGCCAATTAGAAGCTTTATTTCAGCTATCCGTCTTCCTTTCATGCCCTCGGCTGGCTGGAGAGGGACAAGCGAGTGAAGAAAGACTTAAATGCCTCCAAATGACTTCCAAATATTTAAGTAAGACTTTCATCAGTCTTCCTCCTTTTTGACCAGGCATTTGGGAATGGGATGATTTACAGCCTATGGCTTCCTAATGGGCTCAGCATCACCCCGGGCGGCTGCAGGGACAGGATGAGGCTGGAGCATGGAGCTGATGAGGACTGAAGGTTGAAGGAGGATGGTTTCAAACTTGGGAAAAATGAAAACAAATCTGTTTAAGGATTATTGCTCTTTTCTAGGTGCCTGTGTTCTAAATTTGAGGCCTTTTTCCTTGGAAAAAATTAGGAAAATAAAAGGGAAAAGAGGTAAGGGGAGGAGGAGGAAAGTGTGAAATGGTGAAAGCCGCAGTGAAATGCATGGATTGAAATGATAATTTTTTAAAGGCCTTCATCATTCAGACTTCCTGGAGATTATATATCTGTAATATTCCCTTCCCCCCCCCCCCCCCCCCCAATTCAGGGCAGAAGCATTCATCAATATCCTGCAGAGAAACTACTCCCCCTCGTCCCATTTCCCGTCCTCCCAGGGCAAAGTTGGGCTTTAGAAAGCAGAAACCAATAATATTTTGAGGACACATTGATCCAGAATTTGGGATTAAAACAAAATTTACACCATCCAATTAGTTTCTTTCTGTCACCAATTTTCCCCTTTTGTAGTTTATTTTTCATCCCATTAAAGACAAAGGTGGGTCTCTCCTATTAGGATTTGCTAGGGCTGGCTGTGTTTGAGCCCCCTCCTTGCCTAAATGCTTTGCCTTTAAAATGTGACTTTTGTTTTTATGGGATAAAAATGCTGGGAGTATTTACTGTTCTATCATCACCAGAAATAATATGTAAAAGCAGATATTGGATGAAAACCGGGAAAAACATGGCCACAAACACCTGAGGTCTCTTTGATGGAGAAACATTGGGAACTTGTGGAAAGATGGGATTTTTGAGAACCTGAAGGACTTCTTTGCCTCTGCCAGCCCCTTATGCCCGTTGCGCTCGTGGAGCAATAGAAGTAGAGCAAATCCTCCGGCGACAATTCACGAGTCAGGATCATCAGTAACAGGAGGGAAAGTAGCCAGAATAAATCTTGTTGGGAAATTAAAGCAGCTTAGGAGGAGACAGGAAGGGTCGGGGGGAGAAAACGGCCATTTAGGGATTTCAGCCTTAAATGAATGAATCCCGAAGAAATGCAAAGAAAGGGGAAAGACAAATGGGATTTCACTGTCTGGAATGAAGGCACGCACTGCAGAGCAGTATTTGAGTGTGTCCCGGTGGACTTGGTTCAGCTCAGCCCCGATTTATGCAGACTTTAGCTTTGAAGCTTTCCTCAGCATCCTTTTCCCCTCTCCCCTTACTCTCCCTGATGCCAAATCCCTCTATTTTTGCCTCCCAAATCCATCTTTTTTCTCCTCAAATCCCTTTTTCCTCCCCTTAAATTCACCTGTTCTCTCTTGTGGCCTCTCCACCAACTTTCTTGCCAACATCAGAGTAGGTTTGGGTTTGGAGTGAGGGTTTTTGAGTTCAGAAAGCAAGTGCCAAATGAAGGAGGCTGGACAGAGCCTTGGGTGGCATGATTTAGTGGGAGGTGTCCCTGCCCATGGCAGGGGGGTTGGAAATGGATGATCTTAAGGTCCTTTCCAACCCTAACTATTCTATGATCCAATAATACTATTTGGGTTCACAGTGAGGCTCTGGAAGGAGGATTTGAGAGGGATGCAGAGGTCCTGGGTGGGTTTTCCTGTGCTAGTCATCAGAATCAGCTCCTGAGCTGGGTGGGCAATGAAACCTCCCGTTGAGGAGCAGAAAGGCAGCTTGACCCCAAGCTTGGAGGGCTGGGGGTGTTGCTCCTTACCTTGCCCATGGTGGTGAAATCCTGGGGGTCTTTTTTAGGTGCTGGCCTGAATTCAAGCCCAGCGTGGACTCCCATTTCTTTCCCCCCCAGGAGTTTTAGCTGCACATGGATGCAGGGGTGGATATATCCATCACCAGGTGGCACTGGGATTATTTTCTCCTCTCCTTTATTTATAGGCATTCTATGGGGGCTGGAAAAAATCTTAATATCGTGGGGTTATATAATGCTTTGATTGCCAAAATGCTGGATGAGGTGGGAATGGCTTCACCCACCAGTGAAAAGGAATTGCTGTGGGAGTGGGAAGCTCCTGGGCATGCAGCGAGCAGCCAGGATGCTGCAAGCAAGTTTTGGGGAGGTTTCTGCTGACTCAGCGCATGCATTGAGTGATGTTGTTGGGTGGGATGATCCATCCTAATCTATCCCCAGCAAACCAAGGGGAAGGGATAGGGTTCATGGTGCCAATGTGGAAAAGCAGGGAAAGCGAATTTTGTGGGAAATTTGAGGCAGTTTGAGGAGTTTTGAAACTAATTTGTGCTGGGGCGATGATGAGTTTTATGTTACTGCTAACTTGAGACCACCAAAGATAGGATCTTCTCCCTCTTTCAGTTAACCCAGGGCAAAATTAAGAGCAAGAGTTGCAGGGGAGAAGTGTCCTGCTGATTCAGCATGCTCAGGAACTGTGGTTTGGGCTCTCTGCGTTTTGAAGCCTCAGTGTTTTCAGCATTAAGCTCTTGGAAGCAGTGATGATGCTCTGCCAGGAGTAAAGGACAGCAATGCAGATGTGGAGAGGAGATGGGGTACTAAGCCCTGATGCTTTCATCACATGGATGGAGGTGCAGAGAGCTGCTGGAAATGCGAAGATTTCCAAGCGCGGGGCTGGAATTAGTTATTCAGAGATGAGGAATCGATGGGCCCTGATCCTAAATGGAGCATTACTGCATTAGCAGCAGTTCTGCAGAGAAGCAGTGGCCCTAATGCAATTTCCCAAGGCTGTGGCCAGCAGCCAGCGGACATCAGCACTGCTGCTTGTCCTGCCCATGCCCATTCCCATACCCCATCCCTTCTGATACCCAAGACCAAATTCCCTCCAACTCCATGCTCTCATGAAGTTTAAGAGGCATTTTGTAGCTGTCAGAGGTCTCCTGCACCTGGTTATGGCTTTTTTCTTCCCTTTTGTGTTGGGATGTGTGTAAAAAGGCTTTAACCTCAAATATTTTGCCTCCTCATAAATCAGATCGAGGTGTCATCACCCAAGCAAACGCCCAGCTAATTAAAGAATTACTGCATGATGGATTCTTAAAACAATACTCCAAATCTGAAACAATTTCTAGCAGAGGAATTAATTTGGCAAATGTTTGACTCGGGCACCGTTATCCTGCGTTTTCCTTCTCAGTGTCAAAACTGGCACTGGCTAAAAGGACTCTGAGTAATTTCATATTAATCAATCTCTTTTTAAGAGGAGCTCAAAGGACATTCAAGGCCAAGGGTGGAAATGAAGGCACAAGGCCAAATTAATCCCCATTGCAACGTTATGGACTCTAGCAAAGGAAGGCAGCAAGGAACTGAAGTGGCAGGAGGCAGGGAGGAGATGGGGTTCCCAGATTCCCTGGAGCACGGTTTGCATGGAAATATTTCCAGGGCAAGCAGAGCAGTGATGCTCAGCCATGGTGCTTTGCTGGTGCTCCCACTGGATGCAGTAGCACAAACCTATTGGTACCTGCGTTCCAGCAATGCTGTTGGAAGCAGCTTCCAAACTGAAGATGATCTTAATTTATAGACTCATAGAATCCCTGACTGGTTTGGGTTGGAAGGGAGCCTAAAGCTCATCCGCTTCCACCCCCTGCCACAGGCAGGGACACCTTCCACTGGAGCAGCTTGCTCCAAGCCCCTGTGTCCAACCTGGCCTTGAACACTGCCAGGGATGGGGCAGCCACAGCTTCTCGGGGCACCCTGTGCCAGCGCCTCAGCACCCTCACAGGGAAGAGCTTCTGCCCAAGAGCTCATCTCATTCTCCCCTCTGGCAGGTTAAAGCCATTCCCCTTGGCCTGTCCCTACAGGCCCTTGTCCAAAGCCCCTTTCCAGGTTTCCTCCTCTTGCAGGGATGCACAGCCTGAGCTGGGAATAGGGCTTTGAAGGATGGAGTTGAAGCTGAAAAAGCAAAGAGCATTCATCACCCTTGTTGCAGCCTTGCAGTGATTTGGGAAGGAGGCAGAGGGGACAGGGAGCAAACCCCACTTTTCCAGGAAAACACACCATGGCCCAGCTTTCATGTCGCTGCTCAGAGCCACCTTGAGCAGCTTTGGCTGCCAGCACGGGGCTGCAGAGGGTTGCAAAGGGAACGCTGAAACATGGAGTGATCCTGAGTCACAGGGAAATGTGGCGAGCTCGCAGCGTGCTGGGGTACAGGGTGTGTGTGGGGGAGAGCAGCTAAATCGGGCTGCCAGATGAATCACAGCACGAGGGATGTGCTCAGCAGCCTTATAAAAGTTTGCTTTCTCCCAGTTTCAAAGCTTAAGAGGAGCAGGAAAGCACTGGTGATCTCCTAACGGAGACGTGCAAAGGGACGGATTTGAGCTGCCTGCACTTCAGCCTGCACGGCTGCGGGTTGGGTATTTCTGGTTGGGGTTTTTGTTGTTTCACTTTATTGTGATGTTTCTCAGAGCCAGAAGCAAGACCTGAAATGAGCAGTGGCCAAGGATGGAGCCACAGCCTTCAGCACCAACCCAAACCACCCCCAAGCACTAAAACCCCTCCTTTCAGGTGAGGCTGTTGCTCGTGGCTCAATGCCCTTTCTGTTATTGCAATATGAAACATCTCAGCTGGGTGAGAGGGAGAACTGGAAAGTTGGATGCAACACTTATGGCGAGAGCAGGATTAAAGGGAGAAAAGGGAAGTTTCTGCTGGATATTCGAGGTTTTATTGGCAATGCCATCACCCAGCCCTGCCCTCTCCTCAGGGAGGAAGGGAGCAGCTCTCCAACAAGGGAAACAGTCGGCTTTTGTGCCTGGCCCTTTCTTTGCCTTGGCTGCCGGAGGATTTACCAATTAAATGGTTGTTTAGGGCTGGAAACCCACTAATCAGATCTGCCAAAAGCCTTAATGAGCGCTTTTCACTTCCTTCCCGCTTTGTTTTATTTCTCTTTTTCTGGCATGTTTAAAGGTTCATTAAAGATCTACAAAAGGTGGCAAAGAGTTTCTCAAGCCACGCTTCTTCCCCAGAGTAATCGTACCAGCGGCTCTGGCCCAGCCTTTGCCATCGCCACTCTCTAACCCACTGCCATGCTGGTGGGAACTGGGAATGGGATGCTTTTCCTTGGGAAGCAATTTGCTTTTCTCTTCCCTTACTCATTCCCCCCACCCATTTTTTTATTGCATTTTGGGCCTTTTCCCTCTTTTTCCCTTTGTCTTTGCTATTGTGGCTGCAAAGGCTGCAGCAAGCCCTTAGGAAAAGGATATTTGGAGCATGTTGTGTTGGCTCTGTCCTTGACCTCCAGATTCTTTCTGGACTTTTTCCTGCTCTCATTCCAGCTCCTCTTGCTGTTTCCAGGCTTGGAAAGTAAACCTCTCCCTAAAGAGCACAATCCCTTCAAGGGTAGCAGATGGCTGGTGAGGAGGAAAGTTGTGGGCAGGAGGATGCAAATGATATTGGATGTCTTTGCAATATTCATCTCATCAAGGTCGTGCTGCTGGGGAAATGCATCATCCAGCTTGGCTTGTTGCAGGTTTTTACCCTCAATCACACAGTTTTTGGGGTAATTAATGAGAATTTCATGCTTTTGCAGCACCTCTAATGTCTCAGCCACTATTGCATCATGTGCCAACAAAATATTAAAGCCCCATCGGAAGTGCTTTGTAACATCATCCAGGTTTTTCTGGAGATGCTGCTCCAGAACAGCATCCCTGCATCCGCAGGCAGTTTTGCAATGATATCTTCCTATCAGTTGGACTAAACCTGCAAATTTCAGGATGTCATAATTTCCCTGTGATTGAAATCCCATGTTTTCACCAGCTCTGATGATTGGGCGTCACCGTGCATTGCTTGAGCCATCTGAGCATGTTGGTGCTTCAAAGATCTCAAGAAAATAACAATTTCCAGTGGGGTTTAGCTTTCAAAAGCTGAGTTTATTTGCAGCAAAATGGGATCTGCCTGTGTCTTGCTAAAAGAAACTCTTGCTTCTAGACTCAGTGCCAACTCTAAGTGCAGTGCTGAGTGAATATGTTTGAATATTGAAGGAAAACCCATCATAAAAGTATGCAAAAATGCTGGGGAGTTTCTCAAAGCTACTTATCAGTGGCGAAACTTCCCCAGCCCTCTTCAAAACTGCAAAACTCTGCTCTCGGATGAGCATATTGCACATTTAATTCTCTCTGCACAGATCTCCTCTGCATTGCGAGGCGGCTTAAGCCACTTTAATGTGCGCAGCAAAGGCTGGTGGTGACACATGTAATTAAGTCTTGCAGAACACCCTTCAACAGCAGAGATCAAAGCAATTTGCAAAGTAAATGTGTGTCATTATCTCGACTTTACAGGGAAACTGAGGCTTAGAGAGGGGAAATCTCCCAGCAGACAAAGGCTTGGAGGCAGGGAGGGGAAAACAGGATTCCCAAATCTCTCTTCTGCTGACAAGGCGAAACTGCGGAGAGCTAAAATTGCTGGTGAATATGTTTGGTTGCCTACGAACAGCACAGGCTCCAACGGGGAAATAATTCAGCTTGAAAGAAGAAATGGATTGAGATGCAAACAGATTCTCCCCACAGAAATGACAGCTTGAAAGAGAGGCTCGAATTTCTGCGTGGGAAACTATTTTGAGGAGGAAAATAAGTATTTTACTGTGTTGATCCAAGTTGCTCCATTCTGCATGAACAAACTCAAACTGTCTTGTTTTCATGCTAGGAGTTGCAGTGACCCAACCCGTTTGCATGCTATAGGCTCTGCATCACCTCTTGCTTGCTCCCATGGTATTTATACCTCCATAGACCATGTCTTGGAGATGACATGGAAATCCAAGATGCATCTACATAGAATCACAGAACGGTTTGGGTTGGAAAGGACCTTAAGATCATCCAGTTCCAACCCCCTGCCACAGGCAGGGACACCTCACCCTAGACCATGTCACCCAACTTGCCACTGATGGGGCGTTTACCACTTCTCTGGGCAACCTGTTCCACCGCCTCTGCACCCTCACAGGGAAGAACTTCTGCCTTATCTCCAATCTGAACTTCCCCTGGTTCAGACTGAACCCATCATCCCTTGTCTTATGGCTGGCTTGTTCATGTCTCTCCATGACCATGTTGGTCAAGTAAGAGTAGACCAAACCAGAGGTGTTCCTCAGGTCCCCATTTCGTGTTGCTGTGTGGTGGTGATTTGCTCCAGGCGCAATTTCTTGCTCATAGTCCTTGTTAAGCAGAGCTGGGTGCCCCACTTTCCCACCCCAAGGCTCTTTGTTTCCAAAAGCCCTCAAGATGGTACCCTGTGCTTTCTTTGCTATAATTAAATTGAGCTTTGCAACCACCAAAAAAAATACCTCCTGACAACCAGTGAAAAATAATTAGCAGCACATTGTATCATTAAGCACTAGACTTTAATTAAATTGTGTAGAGATAACTGCCTCTAATGACTGGAAGTCTGGAGCCTTGAGACAGTGAAGCACTCAACAGAATGGAGAACAAGACCTCATAAAATAGACATAAGTCAAGTCCTTTCGTCTAGCTGATGAAACAGTTGTTTAAGTAGGACATCACGTTGTGTCTTCCACCTGAAAATAGGTTTTTACACCTCTTCCTCCCCTGCTTTTCATCTCTCTGGAGCTAATAGGCTCATGTCAGGGTTGGATTTCATCCTAAAAAGAGATGCTGCTCTTCTCATGTCGGACTCCTTATGGTTGGTGACCTTTTTTTCATCTTCATGCTGTGGGAAAGGTGTTTCTCCCAGGATGTGGCTGGACCTGGACCGATCGGGACAGCAACTCAGTGGAAGCCATCTATGGAAGCTGACAGTGTCACACATTGGTGGAGGCTCATTCAAGTAGTATCTTTGGTGGGCTGACTGCAGCGACAGCTTCTTAGAGTATCTAAGCTACCGTGTCCCATTGCTTGCCCATGTCCTTGGTGGATTTCGGCTTCTCTAGAGGGGTTGGAAACCCTGAACAGGCCCATTTTCAAGGTCATTTTAGGTCTAACCACGTGCCAATTTCCAGGCACATGTTGGCTTTACCACTACTAGAAGCCTCTGCTTTGTGTATGCAGGCTGAGTTTGCACTACTTGTGAACTTCTTAGGGTATCTGTGCATGTTTACTGGGTAAAAAGGTGGCAGTTGGATTGATACTGGGGGGGAGAAGCTGCTCCCAGGTTTGCTCTTGCTTTCTAAGCTGAAATGTGTAACATTTTCCTGTATTATTGCCTTGCCCTAAGTGCAATTGCGATCCCTCCATCACTGGCCCACCCTGACATTTTATGCTGACTTCTCCCAATGCGGGAGCAAAGCAGAAACCTTCTTCTGCATGAAAATTTAATTACTGCTTTCTCGCATCTTGCTGCCAGACCT
The DNA here is from genome assembly GCA_039720435.1 of Amazona ochrocephala. NCBI lineage: Eukaryota > Metazoa > Chordata > Aves > Psittaciformes > Psittacidae > Amazona > Amazona ochrocephala. Next base: position 3,003,610 of record CM077894.1, on the reverse strand, counting down.
ATAAAAAGCAGCTTATCAGGAGTGATAAGCCTAACGTCCTCGGGAATCGCACCGTAACTCATGCACAACGCTGAAATGCAAAGGGGCAGCTCCTTTCGTGGCCTTTTTCCAACCTGGCAGTCTTACAGCCAGGCACTTTGATGCAAACATCCAAGGTTTTGAGTTTGGGTTTGCTTTTTCTTCTCCTTTTTTTATTTATAATTAAAATTCTACTGCTTCTCCCTTGCTTTTTGCTCCGTCTTTCATCCTCACTTCTAGCAGCCGTAGTAACATTTTCCCCTCCTTACTTCTTTAGTTGGAAATCCTCTTGGGAGAAGGTTTATTTTGAAGGGATCCTGTCACTGCTGTAAAGAAGCAGAAAGGATCTGGGTCAGACATTGCCAGTGACTCTTTGCTCACCATCATGTTACAACATTCCCCAAAGCTGCCCCTTTGCGGGCAAATGTCTAGCCAAATCTCCAAAGAGCTCATAAATAGAGATTGAAAGGGAAGTGAGATACCTCCCTGCTAAAAGTCAGTTTTCTACACATTCCTCAAGGTGCTCTTCCTCCTCGTAAAGCTGCCCATTACAGACTGAGGTCAGGTCTCCAAAGGAAAGAGTTGTGTGCAGACCAGGGTTGTGGATGTGCCCAGAATTGAGACAAGCACTGAGCACAATGCTTGCTATAAAACTGCTCAAGGAGGGCAAGGTTTCCTCTGAAGGGCTTAGAAAAGCCTTAAAAAGCATAATTCTCTCTTGGTTATCAGCTTGAGCAAAGCAACTGGTTCCCATCCCCTCTTGGCTTTTGGCCCTGTGCAAGCTGGGTCATGCTCTTTCCCTTTTGCTTCCTGGTTGCTCCACAGCAGGTTGCAGCGCTTGGCTGTGATTTATTATTGCTGGATTTGCTCAAAAGCACTGGGGAGTGCGATGCTGCTTCTCCTGTTTCACCGGGGTGAGTGGAGGAGTGAAAGCTCTGAGTGGCACCAAAATCATTATTCATTCTCTTCCTTAAAAAAAAAAATAAAAATCATGGAAAATAGCATTCATTTTCCCTTTTGCCCTGAAAAAAAACAACCAAATATTTCTTGTTCCTATGATGGGGAGACTCACAGGACCTGGCTGCTCTTCTGCACCATTGAAGGTCAGCTCTATACATTTTCACTTGCAATATTTGGCTGCCAGCACTGTGGTTTGAGCTGATGCTGAGTTGTGCATCCAATTGACCCAACCCTTCCTGTCTTGACAGCGCCATTCTTTCTCTCTTCAGAGGTCTGGCTTTTTTTTGAAGTCACTTTTAGTGTCCTCGCCCCATGTGATTTGAAATGTGGCTTCTCCTATATTGCTGCTGACTCTGATGTCTGTGTGTGTGTCCATCCACATGCAAAGCATCACTGCTTCTATGATTTTCTAGAGGATTTGGGGTGGGTTTTAAGTCTTGCTCCCATAGGAGCAATCTGGTGGGAGTGTGGCCACATGGGTCTGCTCTCCAGCACTAGCATGGGTGGGCAGGAGCTGGCTGCAGGCAGCAATGGGCCATCTGGCAGGGTTCTGTGTGCAGGCAGGTAGCTGGCAAAGGGAACACGGTGCTTTCAAAGAAAAGGAGCATAAAAAGGCATTGGGATCACAGTCGCAAAGTTCACAGGATGAAGAGCCCAGCACTTATGTTGGGCTGGCGGAAGCATTTCCTACAACCCTTGCCCAAATCTACTGACTAAGAAGGCAAAAATACTGAGTACAGCAACTGGTTTTCAACTTTGTATGGAACAGCCCTGTAAATTGATGGTCTGGCTTCAAATCTGAGCTGTGATCCTGTTCCTTCCCTCTAGATGGATGACAACTTTCCTTGGGTTTGGAGGTCTGGGGTGAAAAACAAGGGAAAACTACAGCATGCTGAAGAGCATGGTGTGATAAGACACCAACAGGTACTTGCCTGCCTGTTCTCATCTCAAGGTTTGCTCGGTGTTGTATTTATTTTGGCTAGCCTGGGGGGAAAATAGTGATATAGTCCTTGGAGGAAGCATTAATAAAGTCTGCCTGCCTTAGAAGAACTTGTCTCTGAAGAGCGATCGTAAAGATTGGACTTATTTATCCAAGAGGAGAGCTTGGTAGGAAGGGTATTATGGGCCTGGAAATACAGAATAGGATAAAGATGAGAAATCAGGTGCCGGAGGTCCTGGAAGAGGAATTGAGCGCTGAGAAATGCTGCAAAAACCCAGTGGGGAAAACCTGACTTGATAAAAGGAGAATTTTATGCGCCTGGTCCGTAATGAGACTATATACCGTGACTTTAACAGTTTTCTCTTCCAGCTCACTGAACTCTGGGCTGGTGGGTGCTGTGGTAGGTGTATTGGATTTGTTTTCCAGGAGAAAAGCTTCCTTCTTGCCGTCAGATGCATTTTTTACCTTGTTTCCATGTAAACTTCACTCTGGTTTATTCTGCTGCTCTTCAGGTACTTGGCCGTGGATGGATTTAATACTTGACTACAGCCTATTCGTGCACCTCTACCTGCCCGAGGAGATGCAGGGAGAGATTTGCATAGTTATTAAATATCTTTTAGTGGGATACACAAGCCACACTGCTCATCTTGTTCATGATGCTGAGAGGCAAAGCAGCAATAGGAGGAGGGGGAAACCCACCGTTAAAAGATATTGGAGGTAAAATAGACAGGGATGCTGAAGGAGTCAGGATCTTGCTTTTTCTCTGTTATTTCCCCTTTTCTGCTAAACCTGAAGCAGCAAAACCATGCTGGTGCTCCCAAAGGAGTTGCCTGGAGGCAGCGCAGGCTTAGAGGTGCAGTGGGGAACACACTCAGAGTCATGTTTTTAAACTTGAAAGATTCATGTTGTGCTTGAAATGTGTTGTTTAACATTGCCTTAATGAAAGAGGAGGGCATCTGTGGTGATGGGGTGCTCTTGGAGATCAGAGTGTGCTTCATCTGCCTGCCATGTAGACGCTTTGCATCTGAGCTTATCCTCTGGCTGCTTTCGCATCTGCCATGGGTGAAGGTGATGGGTAGCCGATGGGGTTGGAAGATTGAGGTGTTTTTTTCCCAAATCTGGCAGCAATTTCTATAGTCTGGTGCAGCAGCAATGAACCACTGAGCCCTTTTGGGCTTGCCCAAAAAAGCTTACTTTTCTTCTCATTTTTGGTGTGGTTTTGGTAAGCAACAAGCTGTCCCATAAGGAATTTAGAAGGTCCAGTGCTGGGGGGTCAGAGAGCTTGCTTTAACCCATTTTCCCTAAGGAAACCCATCCTGTGTGACTGCTTCTTGTCCCACTTTATGCCCAGATCCCGACATTTGGGGCCAGTTGTCTCAAAACTCACATTTTGAGGCTTTTGAGCCAAAAAACATCCTTTCCCTTTCCCTTACCCACTCCTCACCATGGGGAAGGAAGGCATTAAAGCGATGCTATAAGCCCCAACATGGGCTTGTCTTGCTTACCTGAATGTTGAGGAATCAACCTAAATGTCTTCAATTCGGGCCAAACCCAAGGCTTTTTGGTCTCCTGCTTGCAGCAGAGCTTGTTAACCCAGCTGCTGGAAGAGCTTGCATAACTCACCTTTTTCCAAGGCAGAAAGCAAGTATGTTGCTGCTGGGGGGGCAGCAAAGGCATGCAAACAAGCAAATCCCATTTACACCTTTGGGAATGAGCCTCAAATGTGAGGAAATAAATGGCAAACTTGGCCGCAAACTTCCCCAGTGCCCAAATTTCAGCTCTTTGTGTCAGTGTGCGTTGCCTGTTGTCTCTGCTTCTTGCTGGGTGATGGGCAGTGCTTCAAGTCAGCATCTAGAGCAGAAAACACACGCTCTCTTCTGAGATGGATGGATGTTCCTCGCTCCACAAAACATCTTATGTGCCCAAGGTGATAGAGACATTGTAAGAGCTCCCTTGACAATATGTAAAAAATTTATTGTTGCTTCAAGCCTGCAGATTTATGGGCTGGGGAGGTAAAGCTGCATGAAAGCAGAGCACGGATAGGGATGCTGTGAGTGAGCGAGGAGGAGGAGGAAGGTCTGGGTAGTGCAACGGGTATCGATCTGTCCTGATGGTGTTAATCCAGAGTGTGTCTTGGAGCAGAGGTACATAGGAATTGTGCTGAATTTGTTGGGGAAATTCACTTTTCCCCTGGCAAAGGTCAGGTTGGGCAATTGGAATCCCTTCAAGTTTGTGGCTGCTCAGAGGTGTGCTGTGAGAGGGAAGCAAAGGTCTCTACGTGGGATGCAAAGAGAATTGGGGTGGCAGGGAAGAGATGTGAAATGAGATGACAGCTGAGAGAGGCTTGGGTGAGATTGCAATTGCAGGAGTGTAAACAGGGAGGCGATGCACCCGACGGCATCTCTGTTTAAACAGACGTCGGCTGCTGTTTGCTCTTGCGGAGTTGGGTGATGAGAAGTGTTGAGAAGCCGCTCGCCCCAGTGCCAGCCAGGATTGCCCCAAGACAAGCCATGGAAATCCCTCTACAAATCTATCAGGGATGCATTTGCCTTACTGCAGGCAGGGAAATAGGGAAAGGGGAGGTAGGAGCCAGCAGCCCCCCTGCTTCTGCTGTGCCAGGGAGACAGATGAGGGCTGGAGGGGACCTTGTCTCGTTGCATTTGGCTGGGTCCTGGTGAGCTCCTGCCTTCCCAGCCTTGGCTTTTCCCAAGGTTTAGGGCATCTGTGGAGGAGCTGAGGTCAAAAAGGGATGCAGACAGAGCTGGAAATGCTCCTGCTGCTATCAGCATCCCTCCTCTGTCCTTGTTTGGGGAGGAAGCACCGCCCAGGGCATGAGCGGTATAAGGTATATAACATCTTATTCCCCAAGACACAGCTCCTATATTAAGTGACTTTTCCATTCAAAAATACATATATTGACCTATTAACATCCTGTAAACCCCCAACCTATGTTGGGTAAAGCCCAGATTAACCCCCTGAAACACAAGCAAGCTCAGGCATGGCAGAGAAAGATGCAAAAAAGACCTGACAGCCTTTTGCAAGCGTGCAATAATGACAGGCACTGGTAAATGAATAACAGAGAGGGCCATGCCTGAGATGGCAGCAGGGCTGGGTTCTGCTGCCCTGGCATTGCTGTTACCTGAAGGGAAACAAGCTCTATAACACATTGGAAAAACTAAATGATAGGAAGGTGGGCAGCGTGATGGGAGGGAGGTTTTGTGATCCCCGAGTCACTGCTCACTCCAGCTACAAAGCAAACAGCCCCCGTGTGCAGCCATGAGAGCAAAGCTGCAACAGGGAGATGCTCCCAATCTGTGTTATAGCAAGAAATAGTAAAATCCCGATGGCTTCTGGCCGCATGCAGCAGCCCTGAGCTGGTGGGGAGCTGCCCTCTACCTTTAAAAGGCGATTGTCCCTCTATCTGTGTGTCTGTCCATCATTGCCTGCTGCTGCTTAAGGGCGGAAACACGTCACATGGATCGGATTTGGGGCTGGGAAGATGCTTTGAGGGGTTTTCTGGAGCAGCAACTGGGATTTTCTGGTTTTGCAGTGAGAATTTTCCCTGGAAAGTGGCCTTGCATTAAGGTGAGGACTTCTCCTCCCCGTGCTGCCTCCATCCCAATGGATGTTGCGTCCATGCACTGGTCCAATTTTACCCCCAACATCCCCACACCTTCACTTGAAGCCCTTCTTCCCTATCAGGAGTCAATCCCCTGATGCCCATCCAAGGACAGGCTGCACTTCTGGAGCCCTCAGTGAATACCAAGGATAAACTTGCCCCAGAATTATAGATATCTACGTTTAAATCCCAAATCCACCTTCCTCATCAGTGCAGAAGCTTTGAGGCTCATTCTTGGGCTCTTCTTTCTTGGTAATCATTGATTGTACCCTGTTGCAACAAGGGAATATCATTTGCCCCTTTCACTGCTCTTTCCTGGGCTCCTCCGTGCCTTGCTGAAACCACCATCAGGCTAGAACAGGATCCACCCCTAGGGCTGGTATCTTGGCCATAAGACCCCATGAGGTGCTGTAGGTAGCTCTGACCCAGCACCAGCTCCACCCTTCACCTTCTCAATTACATGGTAATGCATGTTAAAATTGCATATTTATTTATAGCCTTTATTTTTGCCACCCTCCCCTTCCCCAACCCCTCAGTTTTTTACAGCTCATCAGCCGTAACAAATTTGACTTCATAAAGCGAAGGTGCAGGTTATTATTGCCTCATGGAAATAAACGGGAGCAGCCAATCTTTATTCCCAGGCCTGACATTTGTCTCCCTCAATGCTTAACATGGTCTCGGTCTGCACTTTGGATTTGTTCCAGTCACTAAAGATGGTGACAAGCTCGGGGGGGAGGATATTCCCTCCCTCTCCTCACTCCTGATATTGGTGAGCTCCCCATTGTTTGTTCACAAGGGGGTTGCTCCATTGCAAATATCCCTGTTATTTGTTCAAGGAGGGTTGCTCCATTGCAACCCCCACATCAGTTGTTTGTTAGGGGGACGTTTGGTTTCAAATCCCATGTTATTTGTTCACCAAGGTGATGCTCCTTTGCAAACCCCCCATTAATTGTTCAATGGAGGGATGCTCCTTTGCAAGCCCCCATTATCTGTTTGCAGGGGAGATGCTTTCTTGCAAACCCTCCATTATTTGTTCAAGGAAAGATTATCTGTCTGAAGCTCATAGAATCACAGACTGGTTTTTATGGAAGGGACCTCAAAGCTCATCCGGTTCCAAACCCCCTGCCACAGGCAGGGACACCTTCCACTGGAGCAGCTTGCTCCAAGCCCCTGTGTCCAACCTGGCCTTGAACACTGCCAGGGATGAGGCAGCCATAGCTTCTCTGGGCACCCTGTGCCAGTGCCTCAGCACCCTCACAGGGAAGAGCTTCTGCCTTATCTCCAACCTGAACTTCCCTGTTTGAGCCTGAACCCATCACCCCTTGTCCTATCGCTGCAGTCCCTGGTGAAGAGTCCCTCTCCAGCATCCTTGTAGCCCCCTTCAGACACTGGAAGCTGCTCTGAGGTCTCCACACAGCTTCCCTTCTCCAGGCTGAACAGCCCCAGTGTTCTCAACCTGACTCCATACAGGAGCTGCTCCAGCCCTGCTCATCCTCATGGCCTCCTCTGGACTTGCTCCAACAGCTCCATGTCCTTCTGATGTTGGGGATACCAGAACTCCCCATTATTTATGCAAGGAGGTTGCATTGCAACCATTGCAAACCCCTGGTAGTTGTTCACTGCAGGTTGCATGCCAGTTCCTCTTGCAAAACTCCGAGCTTTTGGGGTGGTTTTCTTCAAAGCACTGATGGAGCAGGGGGTTCTGTTCTGGGTTTGGTTGCTGCAACAGAAACGCAGCCATGCTGAGAGAAGGCTTTCCCAAGTTTACAAGGGCTGAAGGAGGGATGGAACCAATGGGATGGACACAGTGATATCTGGGAAGTGCCCGGTCCATTGGCCACCACTGAGTTAAGATGCCCAAGAAGCCAACAGGGTTTTGGGCATCACCCCATGGCATGGTCGATGTCCCCTCATCTCAAATGGAGGGATGATGGAGGAGGCAGGTGATGGCCACACTCCACTGTGATTTCTCCATTTGCTCATTTTATAGAGGTTTCCTCCTTTTCTACCCATCCCATGGGAGGAAAGAGCTGAAACAAGCGTTCAGCAGGGCTGCCAGCATCACAGAAAGACCCTAAAATCACTGCTTACTATTTTCTTAACCCATTTTCAAGGCTGAGGAGCCTTGATTGAGCACTAGTGGGGGTTTCATGAGAATGTTGGGAAAACAGGGAAAAAAGGAGCATTTTTGTCTGTATCTTGCATTGTTTGGTGGAAATCAGTTTGGTGAAGATGAGGATGGATGTAACTCCCGCCAGCTTAGGCTATGAGGCTGGTTCTGCACTGCTTTGGAGGCCTTTTCACCCATCTATTTGCAAACAGCATCATTTTAGTGCAAAAGTGGGGTTTGGGTAAGGCTGGACAGTGGTATTTTCCATTCCTACTGCAAGATGTGTGGGGATGGAGATGGGACCAGCTGCCTGCAACTTTTAACCATATTTATATCCACCCTGTGTCTGTCATCAGCCTATTTATACAGCTGTGAAGATGTCCTCTCCAAAGTCTTACATGTGTCTATATCTGTGCATGTATATATGCAGACATATATATATTTTTATATGTATAAAAAATATATATACATTTATATAGCTCCTAGGAGGATTCACTTAACGATGGAAGATGCTGCTTGGGTCTGTTTTGGGGTAAGGACAGTGGTTCTGGGATGAGCATCCTATGAAAAAGCATCAAAATACTTCCAATGGTGGTTGGTGTTAAAGGAACATTTTTCCCCTTCCAACTCGGAGAAGCTGCAGGAGCATTGGGTACAAAGCACAGCCCCCATCTACAGCACCTAAATTTGGGGCCAGACTTGGGGGAGGTGATTCTAGGATGGAAAGGAATTATTAAGTTTTCTGGCAAATCATGGGTTTGGGTGAAGATGAGAGAAGTGTTTGGGCTCAAAGGCGATGCGAGCAGCTGAAGTGTTTCAATTTGGGGCTTTTTAAGGCAGAAAGTGAAGCAATTTCTGTAACAAAATGTTCTTTTCAGCTGAAAAACCTGAAACCCTCCATTTGCAGGGAGGGAGGTAAAGGCCGCGTTAATCCTTTAACATACTCCCAGGTTTTCTAAAAACATGACATTCAAACCCCAACACCCCCCCCCCCCCAACCCCCTCCCTGAGTGACTTTCAGGCATCAAATACTGCAGTGCTGTGAAAAAAATCAGGGGGGTTCACTCCTCCACATCTTCATTTTGTTGGAAACCAGGCTGAGAACACTGGGGCTGTTCAGCCTGGAGAAGAGAAGCTGCGTGGAGACCTCAGAGCAGCTTCCAGTGTCTGAAGGGGGCTGCAAGGATGCTGGGGAGGGACTCTTCATCAGGGACTGCAGTGATAGGGCAAGGGATGATGGGTTCAGACTGAACCAGGGGAAGTTCAGGTTGGATACAAGAAGAAATTCTTCACTATGAGAATGGTGAGGCATGGGAACAGGCTGTCCAAGGAAGTTGTGGCTGCCTCATCCCTGGCACTGTTCAAAGCCAGGCTGGATGGGGCTTGAAGCAAGCTGCTCTAGTGGAAGGTGCCCTGCCTGTGGCAGGGGGTTGGAACTGGATGAGCTTTAAGGTCCGTTCCAACCCAAACTATTCTATGCTTCTAAATCCAGCCTTAACACTGACTCATGGGCTTGGGGGGACTGAATTTTGCCCATAGAGGAGGGGTGTTTGCCCCTCTCATGTGCCCATATATTTTGCTCTAGGATCCCACTTTGGTGCCCAGAAGAATGAAATATGGACTTTAAAAATGTCTTAACCACTGCCATGGATTTATAATTATTAATCTAAATAATAAAGGAATCATTATGGCCCCAAACACCAGTCCTGGGAATTAGTCAACACATGGTGGAGCTGAGGCCGGATTGAATAATGCTTCAATTTTTAGAGATTTGGGGATAAAAGCACATTTATCTGCAGTTAGGCAGTGGGTTTGGAGGCTCTGGGGTTTGCTCCTGCCTTTCTGCATCGATGTTGGAGCTCATTAATTATAGTTTATTAATTATGGCATGTGCGCTATGAAGAGCCCCGTGCTAACATGAGGATGCCCTTTTGCTCCTTGCGGTTTTCCACTGCTCATCTTGTCAAGGGAGGAGAAAAGCATTGGGGAAATCACTTTAATTCCCTCCTGCATTACAGAGCTCAGATGCTTCATGTTATCTGGCCAGAGCGGGCTCCATCGAGGTCATTCAGCACTCAATGAAACACTAAAAAAAAAGGCAATGAGGTTCTTGAACATGGGAAACAATCCTTTGGATTCAATTGCTTTGCTAAGGAAAACTGGTGTCACGAATGCCAGAAAAGCTGCCTTATAGAAACATGGGGTTCATTTGTACTATGGGGTTTTATTGCTGTAAAATGGGTGTTGTGGGTGGGGAAAGCCAGACATTGGGCTCCTGTGGTGTGTGCAAATGGTTTGGGTTAAAAGTTATCTGTTGGGACATCCCGTGATGATGGTTTTCCGCTTTTCCACTTCTGGTGCTTTGTGTTTGATGGAAAACTGCTTGTGAGGAAGAAAATGCATTATTTGAAGTCAGACATCTGTGACTTGGCCCATTTTTTGCCCCATTTCAAGCCATTTGGGACGCAAAGAGGGATGAACTGGGGTTTGGGAGTGCTGTGGTAGTGTATGTTTTTCCATGCGGTAATTAGCCAAAGATAATGGGAATGATCTGCAGCCAAGTACCTCTTCCACCATGGCTTTGATAATAGAAATGTAGACGGGAGGAGGTTTTGCTCTCCAAGCAATATAAGAAATCTCCTTGCCCAGAGAAGCTGTGGCTGCCCCATCCCTGGCAGTGCTCAAGGCCACGTTGGACACAGGGGCTTGGAGCAAGCTGCTCCAGTGGAAGGTGTCCCTGCCCATGGCAGGGGCTGGAGCTGGATGAGCTTTAAGGTCCTTTCAACCCAAACCAGGCTGGGATTCTGTGATGATGGCTTTGCAGTAGGGACTGCAGGATGCAGCTGAGGTGGGAGCTGGGATGCTGAGGAATGATGATGCTCTTGGGATGAGAACTCTCATCCTTTACCGCCCAAGTTAACTTATTTTAGCTCTCAGCAAGCATTTTCCAGCACTAGGGATGATGCAAGATCTGGGTTTTAGGGACTAGCTGAGATCTTGAATACATTACATAGAGTTTTCCCACCCACAAGGAAAAATCAGGTTATTGCAAGCTTAATGGGAACTTTCTCCACCAACTTGTTTTGCTGAGGAGCATCCCCCGGTTTGGGATTTGCCCCATTTTGGGAGGCACTCAGCTCCTCTCAAAGGGCAGGGGGGAGCTCTGTGCTGTTCTTTCCCTGTTTCCTCATTAATCTTGATTACAGAGCCCTTGTGCCCGACTTAATTTTCTTGTAGATGCCTATCAGTCATGTAGCTGGGAATCTTTCAAAAGCTAATGAGGAATCGCATCCTCGCCATGGTATTACTAGGATAATTAGTACACGGGCTTCTTCTGGAAAGGTCAGGAAAGAGGAGCTGAGAAATTTAGCCTTTTGGAGCCTTTTTTGCACCAAATTGGGGTCAATGAGCACAGATGGAGGACACTTGCCTGCAATACTCTGCCCTGGATTTAAGCTACTCCCAAAGGATATCAGGGATGAGGTTTTGGACCTAGTTTTCCAGTTGGATCCGTCTCCTCACAAGGATGGGAAGGACAGGGGGATGACAGCTCCATCCCAAACTAGTGAAGTTTTTCAGGGTATGATGCCCAAAGGAAGTGATCCAAATGGGATGGGGTTGCAGGAAAACCCTATTTATTAAATGTATATGGAATAACCACTCTCACGGTGTGGATGGCTGCGCTTGGCTGGGAAAGGAGCATCACTCCCCATCGGCTCAGCTCATTTCATGCCTTTCCAGGGGCTGGAAACCCCAGGGGCTGTCAAGCGAGTCGCTCTTACCAGCCGCTGTATTCACACAGAATTAAAACCCAGGCGAAACCCAACTGCGCCAGACACCGCAATACAAACAGCAATGCTCTTATCCAACCATTTACATCCCTTACTGTCTCCTTCAATGTCCTGAGATCCGGCTGATGGCCCGGGCGCTGCTCGCTGGGTTTCCCTGCACTCATATACTAAATCTGGAGGCTGCCAAAGACACTTTGCCGCAGGAAAACAAGGCATGCTCTAAATGTTTCGGGGTGTTCAGTTTATGCTTCTCCCGCTGGGTCAAGGCTTTTGCTCCGGGGGAAGGCTGTGCAGTGAAAAAGCAGAGCTGGAGCTGCGAGGGGCTAAAATGCAGCTTGAAAAGGCATGGGATTTGTTTTTGATTTATGCTCATGTTAGAATCATAGAATCGTGGAGTGGAAGGGACCTTAAAGCTCCTCCAGTTCCAACCCTGTGCCACGGGCAGGGACAACTTCCACTGGAGCAGCTTGCTCCGAGGTCCGTCCAACCTGGCTTTGAACACTGCCAGGGATGGGGCAGCCATCCCTGAAGAAGGTTTCTGCCTTTACTTCCGTGCCAGCAGCCCTTTTATTCTTGCAAGGAGGTATCTCAGAGTGAAACTATTAAACCTTCTCCTTCTTTGGACACCCTTCTTCCACTTCCCAGCCTAAAATCTTCCCCTCTTTTTGCACCTCACTCATGTGTTACTGCATTCCAGGGTGGAAAATATTGTTCTGAAACCTTTGGTCTGAGTAGACTTTTACATTTAGAAGTACAAAAGGAAATTACAGTTTGGTGTTGTAGACTGAGATGAGCTCTTAGGCACAAGTTCTTCCCTGTGAGGGTGCTGAGGCGCTGGCACAGGGTGCCCAGAGAAGCTGTGGCTGCCCCATCCCTGGCAGTGCTCAAGGCCAGGTTGGACACAGGGGCTTGGAGCAAGCTGCTCCAGTGGAAGGTGTCCCTGCCCGTGGCAGGGGCTGGAACTGGAGGAGCTTTAAGGTCCCATTCAACCCAAACCAGGGTGGGATTCTATGATTGTATGACTCCAGCTTGCTTGGGATGCGAATGGAAAAGGAGATGAGAGATGGAGCCGGGGTTTGCAGCTCAGCACAGGGAATAAAACACATCTCAGTGGAGACATCTCAGAGCAGCGGCTCTTACAGGAGCTGACAGCACCATTTGGGTCGTGCGCGGGCTGTTAACCTGCAGACTGGCTCTAAAACAACAGCACGCTTGGCTTGGCTGAACTCGGTTTTACCTTGGGGCCACCTATTTAGGCTGAAGCTCTTTTAGGATGAGCTGGGATATGTCCTGCCTACCCCTATCCATTGTATTCCCAGGAGAGTAAAGAGAAAGCACCATCTCTCAGGGGGTCCATCAAATCCATGCTCAGATAAAGTGAGATTTGATTTCTAGACATCTCCATGCACGAATGAACTGCGGCTTTTCCCAGCGGATAAAAGGCAAGGAGAGAAGGGAGAGAAAATCCAGCTCACTCAGAGGAAATTCAGCACCTAATTGGTTTTATTCAATATTTGATGGACTGATCTGTGCAGAACCTGATTGCTCGCAGGGTGGTTATTTAAGAAACAAGCTTAACCCATCAGTTTTAGCAGATTGGTGCTTCTGGTTGTGCCGAAATCTCAGCACAGCGACTGTTCCCCATCCCCATCCCAGGAAACCTTTTGCTCTGATTCTTCTTTTGGGCATATCTAAGCCTCAAAAGATTATTCTGGCTTCTTTGGGGTGGGCATTTTTGCATGGGGCTGGCTTTGTGCAGCTGGAGATGTGGGGCCTTTGTGTGATTTTGGAAGCAGGAGGGTTTAAGCTGGGTTTGAGGACCGTAAGAAAAGGCGTTGGGGAGACAGAGTGACCATATGGGACAAGGAAAAATCAAAAGCAATTGCAAAAAAGATTAACAAAGAGAAGAGTTGTGTTTTTTAGGAAGTGCTGCTTCTAAAGTGGAATAGGAACAGAAAGAGGCATCCATCCTCGAGGAAAGGCTTCCTCCAGACCCGCAATCCCTTCTGCCATGGCTGTTTGCAAGCCCCAGGCCATCCCACTCCCTCCCTACCTGGGCTTTTCATAATAATAGTCACATCTTCCCCTATGTCCAGGAACTAATTGGATCTGGGGAGTTGGAGGAAAACAAGTTCGTCTGTGCAGCAGGACCATGGAGGGATGCGCATCCCTGGCCAGTGTGCTGGTTTGGGGCTCTGAATGGCTCCAGGGCTGGATCCTGCTCCTGTGGGGCTGCAGGGAGAAGAGGATTGCTGAAGGAAAAGGGTCAGGCAGAAACTACTGCCCCAGGGCTACTTGTGTCTGTACCTCTCATCCTTCCCCATGCCGGACCACCCATCCCTGCCTGCACCCCACGACCCTGCCTGCATCCATTCCCATTCTGGACACCACATCCCTGCCTGCATCCTGTACCCATTTATCCCTCTCCCTGCCTTTATCCCTCCCCTTCCTTCACCCCACATTCCTGCCTGCATCCAGCATCCTTCCTATGCCCCCCCACCTGGATCGCACACCCCCTCCTGCACCCTCTCCCTAAACTGCTCACATCCTCCTGTACCCCACACCCTCCTTACAGTGCCCCCCCCCTCACCCTGTCACCCTCAGTACACCACGCACCACCTCCATACACCGCACAACCCCTCCTGCACTTCCTTCCGAGCCGTGCACCCCCTTCTCCGCCTCGCACCCCCGTACACCCCACACCCCCTCCATCCTCCATTCACTGCCTTAACCTCCCCGACACCGTTCTGCCCCCTCCCCCGACCGTGCATCCCTTTCTCCACCCCTCATCCCCCCTCGCATCCCCTTCTCCTTTGACACCCCCACTTTGCGAACCCCTCCTTTCATGCTTCTCTTCTTGGACAACTCCCCCCCCCATTTGTATCTTCTCCCTTTGCATTACCCCGATTTGGCTCCCCCACTTCCATCCCTCCTCCTCGCTTCCCCCCCCCTCCTTCCTTGCTTCCTCTTCCCTTCTTTGCTGCCTCCCCCTTTTGCGACCCCTCCACTTCATCCCCCCCGCATCCTCCTCTCCTTGCCCCCCCTTTGCATTCTCCCCCGTGTACCCCCTCTCCCCCTTTGCCCCCCCCTTCCACCCCTCCCCCTGCATCCCCCCTTACACCGCGCTCCCTCCCGCTCCCGTCCGTCGCTCCCGCCCCTCCAGCGCCTCTCGGGGGCCGGGCCGGGGCGGGCTCAGCCGGAGGGGGGGGGCGGCCGCAGCTCTCTCCGCTCCCGCTCCAATAAATCGGCTTAAGGGCGGCAGCGCGGCCGAGGAGTTGCTGCGGGGGGAGACGCGGACACACGGAGCCGGGCCGAGCCCCCGCCGCGATGCCCGCCTCCCCCCCGGGCAGGGGGCTGGGGCGCCGGTGAGCCCCATGGGGCTGCCCCCTCCGCGGGCATCATGCGGACGATGAGCCCCCTGTGCCTGCTGCTCTGGGACCTCCTCGACGTGGCGCTGGGTGAGTGTCACCCCCCCGGGCACAGGGGCACCCCCTTCGGCCTCTGAAGTAAAGGGGTGCTCACCTGCACCCCTATAAACGTGAGGGGTCTGCACCCCCCGAGGGTCGAGGGGTGATGGGGGGGCTATGGAGGGTGCAGGGTGGGGGCAGACACCCCGTTTGGAGCCGGTAATAGCGCACCCGTTAATAGGGCACTGGGTTTGGAGCCCGTGGTGGGGCACTTGTTAATGGGGTGCCCCTTTTGGACGCGTTAATGGGGCACCCCCCTAAGGGTGCTGTTATTGGACCTGTTAATGAGGCAGTGGTTAATAGAGGACCCCTTAATAGGGCACCTGCTTTGGGAAGGGGTGCTGGGGGACAGGGTGAGGAGATAGGGGATGCTCATCCCTCATACCTTGAGCCAGCATCCATGGTGGGGGGGCACCGGTATCCCCCTTCCCTGCTTCTCCGTACGGAGGCTCTGAGTCCCCGCTCTCCTACTGATCCCTCCATACAGGAAGGGTTCTGTGTCCCGGGGACCCCCATGAGATACAGCTTTATTTGGGCGGGGGGGGGGGGGGGGGGGTGATGATAGTAGCACCCAGGGGCCCCCCAGCCCCTTGGCCATGCCCCAAACCCCATAAGGGGAATGGAGGGATACCCAGCAGGGAGAAGCAGTCCCCAAATTCCCACTGTCCTGGGGGCTTGCAGCTAGCTGAGCATCTAAATGAACATCTTGTTTGCCCCACAAAGGCTTTAATAAGAGCCCCCCCACATCCCCATCCCCAAAACCGGGGCTCCCAGCAGGCTGAAATTAACAGGGCAGGAAACTTTCCCTTCCTCGTGTTCCGCAGGCTGTGGTGTGGCAGCAATTGAATTTCTTGTGCATTGAAGGCAATTTCCCCGGCTCTTTCCACTTATTCCCTGCATGTCCCCCCCCCAACATCAATTGCTGTTGGGTCTCAGGTGGCTGCTCTGTAATGAGCACAGCGAGCCCGGCTGCGCTTAGGAGGCTGAGAGGTTTCAGGTGACGGAGGGTTGAGCGGGACCTGCTCGATATCCGCTCTGTTTTGGGTTGATAATGTACTTTTTCCTCTCTGGAAAGCCGCCGTCAGCTGCTGCAGGGCACAGGGAGGGGGAGCAGCAGCCGTGCTCTGCAGGGCTGTGCAGGGAGAGGGTCACACAATGGACCCAATTCTTCCCCAGCATCTCAAGCAGCTCCAAAACCATCCCTTAGGGACCACGCACCATTGAGTTAGCCAGATCTCGACTTAGATTTGGCTGAATCAGGGGTGGGAAGGCATCCTGCATCCTCTGCATCCCTCTTTGATGGGTTTTATGCGCTGCCAGGCTGCGGCTGATGCTCTTTTTCCTCTTCCGAGCATCCCACTGGCATCGTGCTGCCGAACACACAGTCCCTAATAAAATCTGTGTGGCTTGGGGTGGGGGGAACAGCAAATCCAGTCCTGCCTCCCTTCTGGATCTCTGCTCCACCTCCACCCTGGTTTTATGGTCGCAGGTAGATGATTGTCATGGAGCAACGCATCTGACCAGCTTTTCCTCGTCCATCACCAGTGCATGGATCATTTTTCCTCATTTTCTCCTCTTTTTATCACTGTAAACAGGGTGATTGCTCTTCTGCTGCCAGTTTGTGGGAGCGGGCATGGCTAAATCTGTGCATGCAATGTGTGTATTGGGGGGAAATAAGAGATAAAAGTTGGTTTGTGCTGGATCTAGAGGAAGCCAGTGGCACTGGGGGGGTCGTGGGTTATGAAGTGATGTGGGAGAAGGGTCTCATGGGCAGGTTCAATGGGCAGCGCTTGTGTCTGGGCATCTCTGAGCCAGGTTTTGGCTCTCCAAATCATGCTGGAACTTTGCTGCTTTCCCATATCCTGAGGATCAGCTGTGTTAAGTGTCTCCTAGTGCTGGGCAGAGAAATGCTGTCCCGTAAAAGAGCCAATTTGTGCCCTGCTTTTTCAGTAAATGGATAAAAAACCCTATTAGAGCCTGATTTTGGGCTGGGTGCTCCCATCCTGACCCCCCTTTGCTCGGGGCAGCAGGAGGCTGCGGAAGCTGAGCACTGCTCCTGATATTCAGTGGGCAGATGGCTTTTCTGTGGCTGACAGCATCCTTGGCTGGAGCTGCAGTGTTGTAGCAGCGAGGAAGGATGTGCCCAAGGAGGTCCTTCCATTCCTTATCCCAGCGCTTCCCTTGCAAGGGATGGAGCAGGATCTGGCTGGGAAGATGAAGCCAAAAGACGTGCTCTTCCCTGCAAGAGCATTTGCCCTCAGCATCATCCGTATGTCTCCAAAAGCATTTTTAGGGGGAATCTTGCCTGCTTTTATTGCCACCTTATATATTGCTTGTTGGGAAGCTGCCCCGATGCTGCTGCATTCCGAAGTCCTGCTTATGGCACCGGTAAAAGCATTACAAGTGCTTCCCATCCTGTAAAGCATCTGCACCTTCATGTGGGAGCGTTTGGGAGCTTTCCATCCATCTCCTCATAATGAAAAACCCTTTTCTTTACCCGAAAGAAGATGCTTGCTTGCTCAGTGTGTGGTAGGTTGGCTGGATCCTTACGGATGTGTTATACATCCCTCCGGGGAGCATCACCCCTTGTAATACAGCTTTTTGCTTTTCCATATAACAAGCTCAATCTCTTCCCTTGGCCAGAAAACGTTGCCTAAGGCAGGGCTAAGTGGGTTAAGGAGCCATCAAGATGAGAAAATCAGGGCATGTGGAGGAGGTGAGTGGCTGGACCATGGATAATGATGGAGCTGTAGCCCCAGGGCCCCCCCCCTTCCCTGGTTTTGGAAAGCTGGGAAGCCCCATCTGCAAGCAGAGCAATGGTTTCTTGGCATGGCTGAAATCGGGGCTGGCTGATGAGCCAGCGCTCAGCTTGTCACCTGAAATATGTTTCCCATAAAGTGTTAATCGGGGTTTGTTTTACAGCCGTGTAAAATCAGAGCCGTGTTCTGCAAGCGTGGAAGGGAGGGCTAAATATGGTGTGTTTTGATCTCAATGAGATATTCCTGTACTCTTCCTCTGAGTGCTTTGCTTTAGCTTCTGTATTCCCCCTTCACAGCACCTCCTACGATGGGAATATTCAAGTGTAGTTCCTTATTCAAAGCTGCTTTGGTGTTTGCTGGGCTTTGCCCCTAAAGGGCAGCTTTGCTGGGGCTGGGCTTTGCAGGGATGTGCCCATGCGGATACCCCTGTGCTGCTTCTCCAAGCCAGCCCCTCCAAAAACCAGCTTGGAAAAATCCCTTTACAGTCATTGCTTTTATCAGCAAACTGGATTTTTACCCCCTCTTCATTCCCAGAAAACCCGCAAAGCTTTTCCTTACAGGGATTTTCCCAGCTTACACGCAAGGCTTCTCCTTGCAAGCCTGGAAAAGCTCATTTTCCTCCTTTCCATAGGAAAATAACAGTGTGTGGCTTTTTCCAGGGTGATGGGAGCCACTTGCTTGTGTCTCTGTTGAGCTCAGCTGAAGGAAAGAGGGGTTTGGTGTGAATTTGTGTGTTTGGAGGCTGTGAGGGGAAAGGAGGAGCATCCTTTGTGCCACCTGGAAGCAAACCCTGCTTTAATTCACCTGCAGATGCACAGCACTGACCTGAAAACCCATCTCATGCTCCCTCCATCCTTCTCTACTCGTGCTTTTCCCTGGCAAATCTTACATTCCGTTAAGGGGCAACCTCTTTCTAATTCTTCCCCACTTTTTCCATGAGTTCTGCATTTCAGTGAAGGATCTTCCCTTCTCCTTGTAATATGCATCATTGGGGGCTTATTAATGAGCATCACTGGGAGATACTCCAGGCTTCATTTCTCCATGGAAACCCTCACACACGAATTCATGGCAGGTTCTTGGCCGCCCCTGAGCATTCCTGAAGCTTCTTCATGTGTCAGAGCTCAGATTTGGGGTATTTACCCCGCCCCCCCCCCCCCAAATTCACTTGCTACAACAAGTATTTGGCATTATTAGCACACACCACACACACACACCCCCACCCAAAAAAAACCAACCTAGGGATATTGTAGGGTTTGGGATGATGGTCCTAAAATAAGGAAGATTTGGTTTTGGGAGCCTTAAGCTAAGCAGCTTCTACTATCTGCAGTGTGCTAAATGCTCTATACAATGTGCTATATGCTAAATGCAACGTGCTAAATGCTAAATGCAACGTGCTAAATGCAGTGTGATACTTGCTAAATGCAAGGTGCTATATGCAATATGCTAAATAGATCACAGCCCTCCTATGTGCCCTGGAGCTTCTCTGATGCCTCCAAGCACTCCCAGGCAAGGTCCAGCCTCGGCATTGCATCCAGGCTTGAGCAATGTGGAAATGCAGCTCAGCTCCTGCATGGGTGGGTTTTATGGAGCATCCAGACATGATGCTAACCATGTTCTCACCAGCCTCCCAGTCCCATGGAGGTGTCTTGGGGCTTCAAATGCTCCATCTGTTTTCTCTTTTCTGGTTGTCATTGTAGAAATGGACTTTTCTATCTGAAAACCCTGGACTGGGACTGTTTGATCCGCTATTGCTTTGCTCTTTTCCCCAGGTGCTTTAAGATCTGCCAAGGAAAAGCTCTCCACCGTGTTGGGATAAGAGCAGGTTTTATTGAATCCAGATGCACTAATGGCTCCAGAATTAGGCTGAGACAGGGGCAAGGATCATGCTAAGGCTCCTGCAGCATTTGTTGAGGGAAACGCCTTCCAGTGAGGTGATGATGGAGCCAATGCCTCACCTTGGCAAGGATGGAGATGGCCGGGACCTGTCTGGGACCACGTACAGGGAGGACAAAGCATCACCCCTTTGGGACCCAATGGTGATGAGATTTCCTCAGTGCTTTGGCTTTTCTCCCCTGTCTTCTAAGAGAAAACCTTGATTTCAGTGCCACCAAGTCAGGCTCTTTGCCCAGACATCAGCAGAGAGGGAAAGGCAGGGAAGGAGCCCCCAGATCCCTATTTGTTGGAGGCAGGAGGTGCAGCTCTCGCCTTGCAAACTTCTCTGCTCATAAATCCTGCTGCTAAGAGCCGAGCGGGGAGGATGCAGCTGATGTGGCTGGTTTTGTTCCCTTGCCAAACTGCTCTCTTTGCCCTTTTGTTTGCTTTCTGCCGAGGCACTTGGAGTACTGATGGGCTTGTTTATAACTAATGACTGGTGCTCACATTATCTCTCAGCAGCATTATCTCCTTCCCACTTTTCCCCTCTCCTTCCTAAAATAAACCGTCAATCACAGACTTGTTTTCAACGCTTTGGGGACTGGATTTACCGTAAGTGCCAAGGGCAGGAGGGCTCATAGCAAAGGGCAGGGACAATAATCCAGCGCTGTGGTTGTCTCTATGGAGTCAGCATGTCAAATTAGGTTTTTAGGGTCTGCAAAGCCATTTGGGATGGGAGAAGGTGCGTGCGCTGCTTGTTTCCACTCTCAGCTGGCTGAGAAATGGGGTTCAGACCCTCTAAACACTGCCAGAGCCCTCCTGATGTGCTTGTCTGGTGGGGGGACCTCAAGTCCTTTTGGGATGACTCCTGGCTGTGTCCCTGTGATCTTACAGGGTTATCAACTGGGATACGTGTGTGTTTGCAGCAGAAGCCAGCACTGGAGCTGGTTCTTTGAAATGCAATTAGTGCTTGTATTAGCTAGAAGCAAAACTATCATTAATAGGGTCTTGCCAGCCCCAGCAAGGGAGGTTTGAAGCGGGGAAGGAGGTTTTTCCAGCACTGGGTTGAATCCACAGCAACGCCCTGCCTGAGGCCTCCAAAGAGGTTTGGGGAACATCAGGAAAACCCACATTGCCCAGCAGAGGAATGTTGCAACCCAATGGGAAGGGGCTGTGGGGGTGGAAATGAGGCATTGCCAAGCCCTTCCCAGCCTCCAGACCACACATTTTGTCCCTTCTGGTGCTGGAAGCACATCGCCATCTGCAAAATCCTTCTTGGCTGGGAGAGTGGATGTCTCAGATGCACTGCAAAATGGAGCAGGGGAGGCAGGGATTTAGCTCATCTCCTGCCCAAACCTCTGTCTAATTTCCCATTTATATAATGCCCTCAACAATATACTTTGGAGGGGAGGGTGAAGGGGATTAGCAGTGGTTATTTCAGCCCTGCTCCTCCTTCCTGGGCTTGTAGATAAATCCTGATGCTGCATCCTATCTGGCCAGAACAGAGCTGGAGAACTCTCTGTTGGGACACACCTGCTTTGCATGTGTATTTGTACCTATTTGTTTCTTTGCCAAGGGATCTGCAGCCACGGGGATGGGCTGGGGTGATGCAGTAATGCTCCGTGATGGGGTTTTGTTCTCCCCAGGGGAGCAAAATGACAGGTTGGATGCAGGGTGGCAGGGGGGGCATAGTGGGTGGCATTTGAGTTCACCTCTAGGTAGACTGTCACCCATGGAAATCCCTTTTGGGAGGGATGGGTTTCATGGATAACCCTGGATTTGCTGGTAGCAGCATTGCTTTTGATGGTGCTCGTGCTGGGGAGCTTGTCCCCAGGGTTTTGCTCTTGTTGCTGATCGTGCTTGAAAAGACAAAGATGAAGAAAGGGGCAATTTTGGCTGGTGGTTGTCATCACGGGTGCCAAGTGATGGGTTTGGGAACTGCTGGCTCCTT
Source organism: Amazona ochrocephala (assembly GCA_039720435.1). NCBI lineage: Eukaryota > Metazoa > Chordata > Aves > Psittaciformes > Psittacidae > Amazona > Amazona ochrocephala. Next base: position 2,982,123 of record CM077894.1, on the reverse strand, counting down.
GCTGGGGGACTGAGATGGATCATAACAGCAGGAGCACTTTCTTCATCATGAGTGAGCCATTGGCTGCGTCTTTCTTTCTACAAACTACTCTGGAAGGGGATTTTGGTGGCCAAGTGGTTTAGATTTCCATCCCAGCACTACAACTCTAAAGACTGAGTTTCAGAGCTTGGCTCTAAGTCATGCTCAGGAAGATTTCCATCCGAAAATCAGGCAGTCCTCTATGTACTGTGATCTGAGATACCTTTTCTGCTCCGTTAAGCATCTTTCTTGTAGTTTTAAGCCCAGGAAAGCCCTTTTCCCTGCAGATTTAGCTTCTGCACAAGCTGTCAGAAGGGGGGAACCACATGCACAGGTTTTGCCATCCCACTCCCATGCCCTGCTTTCAGCACTGAGAGCATCCCAAGAGCTTGTGGTTGAACCTGGCTGGTTTCCTTGCTTTTTCTCCTAAAGATATACCTGCCAAGTTGTATTGCAGAAGGACATGGTGACTCAGAGCAGGGTGGGAGGATTTAGGCAAGTTTGCCTTGCCCAGCACCCCAAAATACATACAGCCAGCTGCTGGGGAGCCGACATTTTTCCATGGAGGATGGATAACAGACTAGGTCTGCTGATGGAGAAGCACCTTGTAGCGGGTAGATACTGCTCCAGAAAGGGCGCAAAAGATGTACCACCACCAGGAAGAAGGTTGTGTGATAACGCTACTGGTTTGGCTTCCAGGCAGACCATCATTCATGGAGGAAAAACCCTCTCTGCTCACACCATCCTCCCCTTGCAACTTGATAATGAGATGTTTTCCGTAAGTGCTGAGGTGCCTCTTTCTCGTCTCGATTTGTGTCTTCTTGCATTATTATGCTATTAGAGGAGGGAAGCCCTTTGCAAGCAGTTGATGTGTGCAAACTGGCTGGAGATAGTTGGGTTTCCTCCTGACGGGGAGTGAATTTACACCGCTGTAATTATAGCAGCGGCGTGGGAGTGGAGTGATGCTCAAGGAAGCGCAGGCGAGCCCCGTTTCCAAATGAAGCCCTTCTGCTCCTAGAAATGTGCTTTTTAGTTCTGTTGTCGGTTGGTTTTGTAGCAGGAAAACCATATCTGGGTGGCTTCCCGGTGGGAAATGATTTGGAGGGGGCAAGATTTGGGCACTTGGATGTTAAAGGATGCTTGCGCCTCTGTGTTTGTTTGCATGGACCCCCCTCCTCTGCCTCCTGATCTGCTAAAAGCTCCCTGCCGCGAGAAAACAAGCCAACTCTTTAAAATGGAAAGGGTTTATTTAAACAATGTTATCTCTCTGGTGAAGGGAGAGAGCATATTGAATGGTTATATTTAGTGCCGGGTGTAGGACAAAGCAGATGCAGAGAGATTTTTAACGCGGGAATGTTAATCACGCCACACCACCTCGGAGATGTATGTGTGCGTATGTATATATATATTTATATATGCAACACACGCTTGCTCAGACACACTTGTACTACTCACTGAGGGTGAGGATGGGAGTTGAACAGCCCTTCCTGTTTTGCTTTTTGACCTTTTCCCACCCTGGAAAGCCCATCCTGGCAGGGCAAAGAGATGCGGCTCTGGGAACTGGGGACCCTTTGAAGGGATGTGGCTTGGTCTATGGGGATGTGCACAGCCCGTTGTCCTTCTGCCCCCCAAAATGGGATGGGGATGGGAAAGAGAGCACTTAAAGGCTTGCAAATGGGCTATTTAACAACCCAGCAGTGCTCTCCCCACAGCAAGCCATGAGGAAAGCCTACTGCATTAGCCAGCCTCTATTACCCACCCTCACGGGAGCACTGAATTAAAGGAAATATTTTATGATCCCATGCTTCATTATGTTTTATTAAAAGCAGAGCATCGGCCTCCCCTGCCACATTCATCAGATCAGAGGCTCCGTTGGGCTTTTTTTTTTCCCTCCCTCCTAAGCTCTTGCTGCTGTTGCTGTTGTTCCCAAAGCATCTGACTGCTTGGGTTGGTTGTAGGGCTGGTCCAGGGTCTGCTGGCACAGGAGGATAATAAGCAGTAGGGTGAAAAATGTGGCTGTTTGGTTTATCTAAGGGTGCCCTGTATCTAAAAGGGCTCGGGGATGTGAAGACATGCTGCAGGAATAGGGATGGATGCAGGAAAGTGGAGTCACGGGGAGGTATCACCCCATGGAGGTGTTTGAGTCAAGGATGGAGCTGAGCACATCCCCATGAAAAGATGCTCAGAAAAGCCTCCCCCCATTTTTCCTCTTTGCTTTGTCTCAGGGTGATCAAGCCTGGCATGGGAAGGCACCATTTTGGGTGAAAAGACCCCCCAAAAAGCCAATAACCTCCCTGCAGAGGGAGAGCAGCGAGCAGGGTTTGGAGTTTGCTATATAACCATATGTAAAAATTATATATATAACCTTTGATATCAGCAACAAAAAGCCAGACAAATATTGATAGCTGGGCAGATCTGGAAGTAATTGGGAGACAGAAAGGTATTAATTAGCAGTGATTTCTCAATGGTGCAGAGATGGATAGGGATTAAGGTAAGAGCCATGTGCATCCTCTCTATGAGAGTGGAGGAGTAGCTGTAAATCAGTGTTATGAATCAGGGCTGTAAGAGGGAGATATTCTTTAATCTTATTAGCAGCATGGCATTACTGGGACACCAAAGGGATTATTAATCACGGAGTGTAAATCGGGGCAAAGAGGGTAGCTTCAAATTAGCAATCCTGCTCTGGATAGCGAGAGGGGTAGCAGGGATGGAGGAGAAAAGGCAGCGGGTGAAGGCTGAGTCAGGTCCCAAGGGAAAGAGAAAAAAGCCCATGCCAGGGTATGAGGATGAGGTTGGGATGCAGCTGCCCCTCACCTCACCTAAATTGGTGCCCAGTGCCAAAGCCCAGAGCTGGAAAATCCCTGTAAATTGTGTCTGTTATAGGGTATGCAGGTGTCTGTCCTATCAACCCAACTGTGTGTCTGTCCCTCCATCCTGTCCCTTCATTCCTCCATCCTCCCCTCCACCTATCCCTCTGTTGCTTCCCCATCCCTCTCTTCCTTCCTCTGTCTTCTTTCTCCATCCCTCCCTTTCTCCATCCATCCATCCCTCCCTCCCTGTCACTCCTTCCATCTCTCCCTCCCTCTGTCCTCCATCCACCCCTATCTTAATCCTCCCGCATTCCTCCCTCTCTTCGTCCCTCTCTCCATCCTTCTTTCATTCCTCAGAGTCCTTCTCTGTCCATCTCTTCCTCTCTCCATCCTTTCCTTCATCCCTCTATTCCTCCCTTAATCCCTCCCTCTATTTCTCCATGCCTCCCTTTTTCCATCCCTCCCTCTGTTGCTCCTTCCATCTCTCTCCCTGCGTCCTTCCTCCATTCATCCCTTAATCCCTCTCTCTATTCCTCCATCCCTCCTTCTGTCACTTCTTACATTCTTTGCCCCATGTACAACCAGAAGAAGACACCGGGTGCTCCCAAAGCGCTCCCGGTGGGAACACAGTGGGTTTTGCAGCACTGGAGCAAAGGAGCAGTGTGGCTTTGCTGCTTTTTAGCACTTAGCTAAGGATGGTGCCAGCTTGGCTGCCCCAGGCCCCCCCAGGGTCTTTTGGGGTAAAAAGCTGTGTTTCACACTTTAAATTGCAAAAAAAGAATGGATTTTGTCGCACTTGGGACTTCTGCCCTGCACCAGGCTTTATATTCCCCCTTCCTCTGCCTGAGGTTGTGCCTTTGGAGAAGTTATGCAGAAGGAGAATGTTAATACTAATACTAATCCTTTTCCAGTTACACAGAATCGATGGTGTGGGAAGAGCTGGCTCAAAGCAGGCGCCCAGGGAGGGAGGGGAAGGATCGATGGCTGCCTCATTTGTCACCCATCAGAAATATGGGATAATTGAATTTCCTGCAACTAGAGAAATAAATAAGAGAATTCATCACCTGGGTCATGGTCAACTACTTCTCCTGAGCTGCCTCGACCACCTTGGCACAGCCAAACCCTGCTGGCGCCTTGCTGGGACTCTTAACCTAGAGGGAAACCAGATGGTGGCATCTAAACCTAAATCCTCATACTTCCTCTTTGGTGAAATTAGTTTTCCCTCTTCTGCCCATTCTGAGCTGGTGAGTCTGCAGCAGAAGCTGGAAGAGAGAAGATTTGGGGAGGATTGTGGTGTTTCAGGTGGGAAAATTCAGAACTATGCTTATTTGTTGGAGTAGCATCCCTAATAACCCCTTGCTGTTACTCCAGGATGGGATTTTGCATCTCAGATGGGTTTGGAAAGGGGCTCGCTTTCCTCTTTGCAAGTGGGGAAACTGAGGCACAGAGGAGGACTTGCTCCAAAAGCATCCTTTGAGCAGCTTCCCCCTGCTTCCAGCTTTGCTAATTTCCCCTGGCTGGGATTATACTCTAGATTAACACCACAAGCTGTGGCTTCATACAGTGAGCTGCTGCGGCTGTAATCCTCACCCTGATGGAGGGCAAAGCAGCAGCAAAACCATCGGCTGCTGCTGGCAAAACCATTCCCAGTTCCCCCAGGAAGTGGATCCGGCTCTGTCAGGGGCTCGGCATCTTTTGTCCCAGGTTTTAACACCTGCATCTAATCCATCCACTCCAGTGTGGGGCTCTAACGAACCAGGCTGCATACACATAATTGCCTTTTCACTCCTGAATTGCATCTCGGGGATGGGTTTTGCTCACTGGTGCTTTCAGCTCTGGATGGACACAAGATCCTTGATCCCAGGAGAGGTTTTCCATAATCCCCCATGCCTGGGGGAAGCATCCAGATGTTGCATCTTCCAACCCTGACCCTTCTGTGATCTTCCTGATGCCAATATGGGGAGAGATGCCAGAAGGGATCCAGCTAATGGGAATCTCTTCTGTGTCAGGATGGAAAGCTGAGCCTGCTGCTGGAAGTCTGGTGTGGGGAAGAAGCACATTTCCAGTCCTTTACAGCGGAGGATTACGATGTGGTATCTCCTTCTCCTGCCGCACTTAATTCTGGATTAAACCCTGCATCTGCGTGGGGAGGATTTTCCTGGGCAGCAAACAGAGCTGAGCAGATCCCACTGCCCTCACCGTGATGCTGCTTGCTTTAGAGTACTGGAAAAGCAAAGGGGTGCGAATTGATGAGCCAGGCTGCAAGGAACACAGGCATCCTGGTCCTGAGCATTACTCCTCATTGTACCCAGGCAACAGGGAGGGATCTATTGCAAGGTTTGTAGGGAGATTCTGCATCAGCCTGGAGGCGTTGCATTGAACTTGGTGGCGGGTGATTGTTGCTGCTCAGCAAAAGGGGGATTGTAAGAAAATTCCTTGTCTGGTGAGCTTGGGATTTGCTGGAGAAAGAGAAGATCCTGCTGCAAGACTCTGTGGGAATACTTGTAATTACTGAGCTTGGAGGAGTTGTCCAGAGTGCAGCATGGGGGAGAGCTGGTAAATGGGGCGAAATAAGGGAGACTTGGGGGGTTTTAGCAGGTCCTGACGTTAACCGGGATCTGCAATGAGGCATTAGTAGGCAAAGGAGAAAGCAAATCTCTTCCGGGGGTTATTAGCAGAAGTGGCACACAGGGGGGAATTATTGCTCTGTACTCGAGGCTGGGGGGTGGAACAGTTTTGGGTGGAAAAACTAAGGAAAATCCAGCTGCCATGGAGGAAATCTACAGGAGAGCGAGAAATCCTGCGGGAACTGGGTTTGCTTCATTAGGGAAGGGAAAACGGGGTGAAAAGGGAGGGATGTGTTCTTAGAGCTGGCGCAATGCAGCCTGCACGGATGGCATCTCCCACCCTTTGCTCCTTGTTTTTGCCAAAATCTGTTGTCTTTAGCTCAGGGTTGGAAGTAAAATTGGGGTGCAATTGGTTTAGAAGACTCTGCCTTGAATAGCTGTGGGCTTTTCAAGCAGCACTGCAGGCAGTCAGCCCCTATTTGCATACATGCTAATGAAGAGTACCATCTCCATTTAAAAAATGGGGCATCTGAGCCCAGGTTGACCCGGGCACAATTTGAGCTTCATTTTGGCACCAGCAGCTGCTCACACAGCTGAGGAGAGGCCAAGAGGTGCTGGCAAAGCCATTGAATCAGTGTTGCCATTGGGTTTTCAAGGGAATTTGCCTCTGCTGCACCCAGCTTCCCTCCTCTCCTGGAACAAGACATCATTTAGAGCCCTGAAAACCCCAAAAAATAGGCACCCAAGATGGCCAAATCCTTAAATAACCTGGAAATGGGGATAAAGGAACAAGAGCGATGAGCACCATAATGATGACAAACATCCTCCCCTTCCAAAACCCAAACCCAACGACCCATCACAGGTTGTGGCCACCCATTTTATCAGCTATAAACCACAGCTGGGTGCTTCAGTGCTGCACTAAAGCATTATATTTTAATGGCTATATCAGTAGGGTGAAGATGTGGTAGTAAAATAGACTCATTCCCCCCACCTTAAGCATCATTAGGAGGTGGAGGTGTGTGTCGTAAGCTGTTGGGGATACACTGAGCACGCCAACAGAGTGGGGCAGAGATAGTATAAATATAGTTTTACTGTGCTAGAGTAAATGCTGCTAAACACACTTCACGTCTGCATGGTGGTGGGAGATAAATAGTCCATCTATAATTTATGTACATGGCTTCCCAGCCTGTGCAAGGTTTGGGAGCAGCTAATAAAATGCAATATATCAAGAAGACTTCTCAATGCAGCAAACGCAACCCTGATGGTAATCTGCATGGGGTTACGAGACCCGTCTTCTTCATGTTGGCTGCTTCTTTTGGCATTGACTTATAGGGGTTTGGGTGGATGTTTTCCAGGTGGCTCTTGGTTTTGGTTGAGTCTCTGGACTTTCTTCATGGGTGTTTTCATGGTTGGGTCTCTGGTTTTTCTTCAGGGACTCTTTGTCAGGACTGTAGTGACAGGACAAAGGGTGATGGGTTCAAACTGAAACGGGAGATTCAAACAGTTTGGATATAAAGAATAAATTCTTTACTGTGAGGGTGCTGAGGCGCTGGCACAGGGTGCCCAGAGAAGATGTGGCTGCCCCATCACTGGCAGCGTCCAAGGCCAGGTTGGACACAGGGGCTTGGAGCACCCTGCTGTAGTAAAAGGTGTCCCTGCCCGTGGAAGGGGCTGGAACCGGATGAACTTTAAGGTCCCTTCTGACACAAGCCATTCTATGATTGTATGTGTATGTAGAGAAGTGTTCATCTAGGGGTAACCTCACTCTTCACCCTTGGGGGTTTTGAAAGATTATCCATAATGGAAGATATTTCTCATTCATTCCAGTAAAGTACCCTCAAAATTCTACTGCTCCCAGTTGTCCACTACCTCTGCTTCTCTTCAGATGTCCTTCTTCTTGCATTCCTCCCCAAAATGGCACTTCCCCACCATCTCTCATGTTATAGTCGGTGGGTTTGGCTTTGCAGTGGCTCATGTCTCTAGGGTGGGCAGGATGTGGACCTTGGCTTCATGACTTACACCACCAACATTGTGCCTCTGAGTTTGTCTCTGGGGAAATCGCCAGATTTTTAGGTTGAGGGATCCATTGAGAATCCAAATGATGCATCCAAGGTCATCCGGAGTGTTTGTAGCAGGGCAGGGCCTTGCTCCAGCTGAATGCTTCATCCGTTTTGCCTCAAAACTTCCATCTTTTTGCTGGAACAACTGATTTCCCAAGGATATCAGGCAAATGGCTTGATGGAAATGTAGTACAAGCACTAACTTGGTGCTGTGAGTAAGAGAAGCCAAGCTAGAAATGGGCTTTCTCATCCTGTGCTCCGGTGAGCTGGAACAGCCTTGCCGATGAGCCTTCACTTAGAAAAGGCGTGATGAAGATGTTAAAGCAGTGTTTTGTTCCAGTCCGTACCCAAGCCACGTAGCTGATATGGATGGCTCTATCCACCACGGATTTGTTTGTCATGAGACACGCACCAAAGGTGGCAACAAGCTTGTAGAAAGCTGGTATTTCCATCTATTTTATTAGCCAGCACTTGGTGATGGATAGAGCTGGGGCTTGAGTAGTTGGTAGAAGCAAAGAACAGAGGGGAAGGTGGAAATGTGGGAAGGGGGAGATGGAGATGAGCAATGGAGAGGGAGGAGACACTGCAGCACCCCAAGGCTCCCACAACTCAAATGACGCATTGCATTTGCATGGCCAAAGTGGTCCGAACTCTCCCTTTCTGTGTCTGAGATCATTTACCATGCCGAAGTTGTGCTGATGTGCGTGAAAACCCCACTGAGCTGAAGCATTTGAAACATGTTTTTAGCCCAGCATGATCCATTTTGAGCCTGGGTCTTTGTTTCTCTGCAGCTTGCAATGTTACTGCACCATACCAGGGCTTAGCTAGAGGCACTGGTATATAAGAGCCAATCTCTGCCCTTAAGAATATCAAGCTGACTCTAGTGTTCATAATGAGGACAAAACTAGTGTAAGAATTGATTTTTCTGGAGGTGTATTGACAGATCTCTTTGGGAAGCCCTTACTTGATTGCTCGGTGTTGAAGATGCTCTCCGTGATACTTAGACGGCTGCACACAAGTGGTGTTGAGTACCATGGCACGGCACAAAATCAGGCATCATTGCTTTCACTTTCTACTAGGATACTTTTTCTAGGAGAAACCTGGGATTTAAGGAGAAAAGGAAAGCTGTGGACAATGTCCAAAGGTCCAATCTCAGTTGGGGTTTGGGTTTGGTTTTTGCGTTGATGATAAAAGTTGATGAGTACATCTTTATCATTCTGTTGGTTTGACTCATTTTGATCATGAAACCCTAACTGAAGCAGACCCCTTAGGGCCTGTCTGTCCTCAGGAGCCCCAGTGAAGTGGTTTTCTCAGTTCATCTTGATTTAAAAGGGGTCAGAAGGCCAAACCAGCCCTGCTCAATCAATGCATTGATTAGAATTATTGACTTGCATTACAAGGAGCTAACATGACATGAGACGCATCCATAGGACCTGTCAGGTTCAGTGCACCTATTGCATCCTACTTAGGCAAAGAAAAATGGACTAAAGCATATCCTATATGTATTCCCTTTATATTCTATGCATCTTCTCTGCATTACCGAAGGATCTAGGGGCTGGTTTGGTCCAGCAACCCCCCATCAAGTATAATCAGAGCTACAGCTGCAAAGTGTTTCCTCCCACTTATGCAAATGGCTGAGGTAAGAGGCATCTAATGAAATGTTTGTACTTTAATACACCACCATGTGAAGGAAGATGAATTTTAATTATGGGCTCTTAATTGTTTGGTTGGCCTGTTAATATCCTATTTACACAGTATTAATACAATTTGCTCTCTGCCAGCAGGGCTCTTTCTCACAGCAGGTGATGTTGTTTCAGTGGGTTTACTTCATGGACCAGCTCCATTATGCAAAAGCCAATGTGATTTTGGGATGGGCAGTGATGGGTTGCGGGGTGCTCAGCTCTGCTGGAGCTCAGCTTTTGGATTGCTTGAAGGAAAAGCTGAAAATCCAAAGAAAACTCAAGCAGTTTATGCCTTTACAAACACAGGCTCCCCCCAACCATTTTTTCCCCCTTTGCAAAAGGACTGTGCCCTTTGGCAGCACGATGCTGAGTCCATCTGCCACATCCTATTCCATTGCTGTTGTTAAACCTGTGTTAAAACACTTATTCCATCATTTACAAAAACCATAAATAAATCAGTGCAGCAGCTTTCTAGGAGGAAAAGCTCCAGATTCAGCAGAATTTGGCCACTCCAGACTGGGACAGATGCAAATCCTTCACTGGTTCTTACCCCTTCCAGCCCTGGGTTAGCAAGGACAGACAGCAGCGCATTATCATTGTAAATCGACCTGGACTATCATAAATAAGGAATCACCAGAGCTTGGGAGGGAGGGAGAAGGTATTTGTGATGCTCCCAGGAACGGGAGCAACTGCTGGTGTTTAATCTTTAATGAACAAGATGTTGCAAAGTGCTGCAAGTCAAAGCGTGTTTGCTTAATGCTCCTCAGCCTCGTGCAGCGGGTGACGTCCTTGTTCTCAAGGCTCCACTCGTGGCCATGAACCCTTGCATGCTGGTGGCCTCCCCTTGTGCTGGCCATGATCTTCCTTTGGTTATGGGTGGGCAGCTGGATCACTCCCTGCCGTTTTGGGGGGTGATTTGTAATCCTTTGGCATCCCAGCTGGCTCTTTGGTGAGGGGCAAAATGTCTCCTTAAGCAGCAAATGCCTTAAATCCTGGAGAACAACCAACCCTGCACCAATTAGGGAGCTCCTGGTCCCTTTTTTGCCCCCTCCGTCCTTGTATTTGCACCCCAAAATACCATTGTGGGCTTGGCAAAGTGACTGCCAGGAAGGTGGTGAGGAAAATTGGTGTGAATTATGTATGAGCTTTGCTAATCACAGGCTGATTAAAATGATGATGTGTTAATATTATCTCTCCCCATCGCCTCCGCTGAGGGGGAAGTGTCAGCACCTGATGGATGGGGGGGACACGGTGGGGGCAGATGGGGCAGCTGCATCCCCACGTGTCCTCTTCGCTGGCTCCACCCCGAGGTGTTGCTCGGCTCTGATCCCTGGAAGCGTCTTTGCTGCACCAAATGACCATCACCAAATGCAAGGATGGGGATGGTTTAAAGCCTGGGAATATGTCCCAAAGGGGTGCAGTCCATTGTTGGTTTGAGGTTGGCGTTTTGGGAAGTGCTGGGAGGTGAAAAATTAGGGAATAGGAGAGCTTTTGAAAATCCAAAGGAGCGTGCGCAGCAGCTTGGGGAGGGGATGCTGCCCCTCTGTTGTGCTCTGGGGAGACACCCCCCCCCTTCAGCCCTGATCCAGCTCTGGGGCAACAGCACAAGAGGGACGTGGAGCTGTTGGAGTGAGGCCACAGGAGCCACGGAGATGCTGTGAGGGCTGGAGCAGCTCTGCTCTGGAGTGAGAGCTGAGAACATTGGGGCTGTTGATCCTGGAGAAGAGAAGCTGCATGGAGACCTCAGAGCAGCTTCTAGTGTCTGAAGGGGGTTACAAGGATGCTGGAGAGGGACTCTTCATCATGGACTGCAGTGATAGGACAAGGGGTGATGGGTTCAGACTGAAACAGGGGAGATTCAACCAGGTTGAATACAAAGAACAAATTCTTTACTGTGACGGTTCTGAGGCGCTGGCCCAGAGTGCCTAGAGAAACTGTGGCTGCCCCATCCCTGGCAGTGTTCAAGGCCAGGTTGGACACAGGGGCTTGGAGCAAGCTGCTCCAGTGGAAGGTGTCCCTGCCCGTGGCAGGGGTTGGAGCTGGAGGAGCTTTAAGGTCCTTTCAACCCAAACCAGGCTGGGATTCTATGTAGGTTAAAAAATACCAGGCACATGGGGAAGATGCAGAGAGGTTGCTTTGCGGCACTGGGGCACACCAAAAGGCTCCATCACCCCGAGGTTTCCAAGGGCACCCGGGGATGCTGTAGTGGGTTGTGTTTGAGTGGCTGCAACCCACCCACTCAGCCACTCTCTCCTTCCCCCTCCTCAACAAGACAGGGGAGACCTCAGCCTATTTGGGATGCTGAGATGGGGCAGAAACAGGGCTTTCTGCCAGCACCTTGGTGGAAGCATCCGTTTGCGTCCTCCGCTTGCGTGTCCAGGGTGAAACCTGCCTCCTCCCTCGCAGCTATTCTGTAATTGAAAGCACTGAGCATGTTCCACTGTGCTCCTTTTATTAATGTGTCACTCCTGATTTAAAAGGACATTTCACTTATCTCTCCCTTCCCCCTCCCCTCGTTTTTTTCCGCCCCCCTTTAAACTGGATGTCACAAGAGTTCCCACCGCTCACTGGCAAAAATACTCTTCTTTCCCCAGGGATGCGATCTAATCAGGGGGCTGGATTTCCATAGGGCTGAATCTAATCCGAGGGTGGCCTGGCGCAGCTTGCACTAAGGAATGTGTCTCATGTAAAAAGAGGAAAGGGGAAGGAGAGGAGCCTTGGGGTTCAGAGTTGTTTTGGGGATGCTGATCAGAGGATGATGGAGGTGGTGGGCTGGGATCTTCCTTTGGAGGTGCAAATCTGATGCTCAGCCCTGTTTAAATGGGCCTTAAAAGTCAGTAATAATTGTCACTGCTGGTTTCTTCTCCACAGTAAATCCAAAGAGGGACCAAAGTGGGGGTTTTGAGGACTGGTGACACTTCACCATCCTCTGCTGTAGGAAAACAAAGGGAAGGGAGGGGATGAGGGATGAGATTCAGGGCATGAGGGATGAGATACGCACATCAGCCCCAGCAAAACAGCAGGTTTTGGACAGCTCCATCTGGATTCCTGTGTTATTTTTCAGTACCTGGCTTTATTTTCACTGCTTTTCCCCCTCCCTTACACACATCCTTAGCATTTATGGGTCTGGCTCCTCCAGGGCCCATGCACCTGTTTCTCTCTGCTCTCACTCATGCTCTTTCCCTCCTTTTTCCCACCTTCTAGGGTGATTTTGCTCTGAATTTGGGCAGCTGATCCTCCTCAAGCGGGTGGGTTTTCACCTTCCCTCCCCTTCCAGGTGTTGCTGGGGCTCCAGCATCAGCCCTTATGGAGTCCCTATGCTTCTAGCAGTGGTGCAATAAATCACAGAGCTCCAGAGCTTTGTCTTTGCCATGCAGGATCTGCTCAGGAAAACCAGAGCATCCTCTGGTTACACTCTGGTGCTTTTAAGGATCAGATATCCCCCCAGCACAGCTGAGCCCAAATTACTGGGCATGGAAATGGGAGCTGATGGGCTGCAGCCTGATTGTCATCTCAAAGAGGTTTTGTGGCTCAAGGAGGGAGCAGAGCCTATTTGGGCTGTATTTGGAGCCATCTAGAAGGTGCAGGTTGGGGATGTGTTTGCAGGGGGATTTACTCAGGTAAATGCTTGGGCCAATGCATTTGCTGCGCAGGAGTCGAGGTGGTTTACTGCAGCCATCCCAAACTTGGCTATTTTTGACTTTTAAAAGCCACCAACCATCAGGACATGGCCTAAGCACTACCAAAACACTTGGCTGAGCTGGAATGGGGATGCTTTAGCTTCCTTTTGTTGTGCATAGGGTGCGAAACCCAATGACATGGGGAGAGGGATGGAAAACCAACTGGAGATGATGCAGTTATGAACCAGGATCTCCCATCTCTCAATAATCCGTGGACACAGAGAAAATGCAATCTTAACTCTGTCGTTGTCACCCATTGGCTTTATTTAATCTCCCTGTTGATCTGCACCGGCGCAGAGGGGAGATGGAATTTTACCTGGTTGATGAAGAGGCAGAGCTTTTCCACACACATGGAGGCTCCATCCCTGGCTTGAATCCATCCCTGCTTTCCTCTGGGCAGCTGCAGAATGTTTGCTCATCCCTTTCCCTTTGCTTTCCTGCCTGTTGCTCATCTCCCTGTTGGAAATGTCAAAAGAAAAGCAAGGGGAACCGGGGCACCCGCTGCGAGACCTCGCCTGACCTTCCTCGCATCCCTCCTCCTCCTCCCTCTCCCATTGCTGCCTCTGTATCTGCAGAGTTCGAGGGGGTTGTGTGCTCTGTTGGCAGCCGCAAGGAATTAATCCCTGCTTTAGCATGCTAAAATAAACCCTGTCCAGGCAAGGAGAGAGGCCGGAATGAATGTGAGGATTTGGGTTGCTGTCAGCAAGGAGGGAGGCATCAGGCTGGGGTTGCAAAAGTGCAGTGTTAAACCCCATCTTGCTGTGCGCTGTTTCAGGTCTAAAACAACCTTTAATTCAGCCCCCATCCGTGGTCCGTGCTGCTGTCTCCTGCTGCATAATGCTGCAAATGCTCACTGCCACTAACAAAATCCATGGTTTATCCCATTTCCTTGCATGCAGCAAACCTACTGTTGCAGCTCCCCCCAGAAAGCAGCACAAAGAGGGTTTCTGGGGTTTCAGAGCCCTCAATATGCCAAGCCACGCTGCTCTGCTGGTGCAGCAGGCACGTGTGTGCGCAGCATGCTCTCCCGCAGGTCGTGGTTGAGATCATTGCAAAAACAGCAGCAATTTGGTTTACAAGTGCTGGGAGCCGCAAATCGCTGCCTGTGGGACATAGGAAACCCCCTTCCCCTATTCCAAGGGATCTTCTGTAGAGGAGGCTCAGTTTGTGCAGCCCCGTTTCCAACCCTGCTCCCATTATCCAGGTGCTCTGGGTGGTTTTTTCCCCGTTGTTTTTCCACCTGATGCAAGCAAATAATGGCTTTTTGCAGTGGGTTAAGTGCTGGTTTGGGGTGTCCTGGTTGCAGACACGGATACAGTCAGGGTAAGGATGCTAAAGGAACATTTGGATCTGCCCAGCTGTCAATCTGACATCTTCCAGCAGCCAGAGGAAATAGAGGAGAATAAAACAGAAGTGTGAATGCCTGCCCTCCTGACCCTGCTGCTCCGTGCTCCTGCAATCCTTCTGCAGCAAATCGAGGGGAAACAAGGAGAAAAGGGCCAGACGGAGCCGCCGTGCTCTGACTTCCCGTCTGCTACAAGCACAGCTCCTGCATCCAGCTATAGGGAGATGGGGAAGCAGCAGGCTGTCAGCCAAAGCTGGGCTGTAAAACCACAGGTTGGGCTTTGCACATCATCTGATTGATTTGTTCCTGTGGGAAATGAGTAATATAGAGGGGTTTCAGGCAAAGCAAGGGGCAGAGAAATTTGGTCTGCAATGGGGAGTGAAGCAATGGGGGAGATGAAGTCAAAGCTGGGTTTAAACTTGAACAGGGAAAGTTCAGGCTGGGGATAAGGCACAAGTTCTTCCCTGTGAGGGTGCTGAGGCGCTGGCACAGGGTGCCCAGAGAAGCTGTGGCTGCCCCATCCCTGGCAGTGCTCAAGGCCAGGTTGGACACAGGGGCTTGGAGCAAGCTGCTCCAGTGGAAGGTGTCCCTGCCCGTGGCAGGGGTTGGAGCTGGATCAGCTTTAAGGTCCCTTCTAACCAAAACCATTCCATGATCTTCATAGGAAGGATGGGTTTGAGTTTGCAGATGGGGAAGGTTGCCGGTGGGACCAGGGCTGTGGGTGTGGACCAGTGTGAGCCTCAGACTCTGGGCGCCCAGGGTTTATTTGGGCAAACATGCACAGTTTGCAAAGCTGGGGAGGGGAGAAGCAGCTAAATGCTTGTTGCTTGCATTTTGGTGCTATAAGCTGGTAAATAAGGTCAGGAAGGGTTTTTCTCCCAGTTTCTACTTCTTTGGTGTATTGGGAGCAGCCAGAATTCATTGCAGCAATGGGGCAAGATGTCACTCTGATGGGCTTGCCTATGCGTTATCCCTGTGTGGGACGCAGCCAGAGCTATGAATACTACAAAACCACTTGAGAACAGTATTTAACCCCCTTCCCCATCCTTCTCCAGCAGCTCAAGCCTCATTTTCTCCCTTTCTGTACCTTTTCCAGCCTACCTGACAGTGAGCATCGAGCCGCTGCCACCCGTGGTGGTGGGAGATGCCGTCACTCTGAAATGCAACTTCAAGACAGATGGGAAGATGCGGGAGATCGTCTGGTACCGGGTAAGCTGTGCCAGTGCCTCTTCCTTGCCCTTGGGGACAGGGACATGAAGCCACCCAGCTGCTTTGCTCCTGTCCAACAGAAGGTCAAGGCTGGATGGTGGAGCGAAAGGCAGACGGTGCTCTTGCCGATGGGAATATCGATTCGGTGAAGCAGGCAGGCAGCCTGGCCTTTGAAAACCTGAGCGGGGAGAGATGCGAAGTGGATTTGTAGTATCCTGAGGGCTCCACGAGGCTTTTTCCAGGTGTTTTGTCCTGTTTTCCAGGTGGATTTGGGGTTGGCAGGATCGGTTCTAGGAGGCTTTGAACAGAGTTGGAGCTGGTTGGGGTTTAGGAGTGGGGGGCTCAAGTTGGCACCACTGTGGGAAGAGGATTTGCATGTTGGGTGTGAAATGATGCAAAAATGAGAGTGGTTTTCGTGCAAAATTAGGCAAAATGGAGGGTGTTGAGGGCTTGGGGAGCAGTGCTGGGCTCTTCACACTGGGCTCATCAAGAAAAACCTTTCCCCTTCTTGTCCCCGTCCCTAAAATGCTCATGGATGTGGGATGCTGATCTGGAGCAAAGCAAGACTGGTTTTATCTGGGGAAGGGGGATTTGGAGGCTGTAGCTTTCCCACCCTACCACCATCACTCCCATCTGCACCAAGCCTGGATCCAGCCTCAGCTGTAACAGTCCAGAGCAGTAGTTTTGGCTTTCTCTGGGGAATTTCAGCATGAGCTGTCAAACACAGCTGAACCCCCTATGATGGGTTGACCGGAGGAAACTCAGCTTTCCAGAATGGGAAAAAAACAGCTCTTTGCCTGGATGTTTGCTCACAGAGGAGACAAAGAAAGAGCCAAGGGGGCTGGTGGCATTGGATGAAATCACTGCCCTTCTTCAGAGGATGTGTTTTGGTTTTACCATCTTGTTTCTGCTCCCCAAACAAGGAGCATCCTTTGCTTTCAAGCTCTTCTTTGCATCTCAGCAGGTTTATCCACAGGGAAAGATGCTCTCTGGACTGATATATATTGAATTGCTGGAGCATGGCGCATGCACAGGAGTATTTCCATCATGTCCTCGCTGTTTGTGTTTAGGTGTGTAGGGGATGCAAGCAGAGAAATAGCAAAATACAACCCAAAACTGGTCCTGTACCTCAAATCGCACCTTGCAATTGGCCTCGTCTCCCCCTTATTTTGGGGAAGAGGATTTTTGTGCAGTGCTTCTTCCACCGTCTCCACCAGGTTTTTCCTTCCCTTTCCCACTCGGTAAGATTGGATTAACCCACTTTGTCGCGAGCTGGGGCTGGATTTGTTTAATCCCCCTGCGTGGAGGGATGCAGGAGCCCTTGGCGAGAGGACGATGTGCTGGGGTGGCCGAGCAAATTACACTCTGAGTTACCACAGAGAGAGTGGGAAGGGAAAAAATAACCCAGCTTTTATTTTTATCATCACAAATCCCCTTTTCTTCCAGGTTTTTTGCCTCCCCTTCGCTTTTTCTCCTTTCCCAGGGACCTTTCTGCATTCAGAAAGTGATTTTTCTCATAGAGCATCTCAGGATTTCCCAAATTCCCTTCTGATTTTAGGGTTTTTCCCCTTTTTTCCCCCCATCTTGTCTTGCTCATGGGCTTTTGCAGCCCAAACCCCTGTACGGAGTTGATGGGTGGTCTTGTGTGATCCAAGTGGAGATGCTGGGGCTGTGGAGTTCTAGTCCTACCCTTTGTAAATCATCCTCACAGCATCTCTGTGAGCGCACTGAAGCACTGGAGAGGGGTATGGGGGACCCTCTGGGACTCCCCTTTCCTGTGTCTTGTTTTACAGAGAGCAGAGTGAGCTCCCTGAGTTTAAGGATACAGAATGGCTCCAGAGGCACACACTGGGTTGGGGAGGGAGGGAAGGCAGGAGGGGGAGCACAGCAGCAGACTCAATGGCAGCAGTTTGGTGTAGGGCATAGGGTGGGTGCATAACCCATGGGGTGCATCCGTAACTCACAGGGCTCATCCATGACTCATGAGGTGTATCCATAACTCATGGGGTACTCTCATAACCCACTGGGGTGCATGCATAATAACATGTTGGGAGCATGCAGAACCATGGGGTAAGTACTTAACCCACTGGGGAGCATGCGTAACCCATGGAGTGTGTGTGTAACCTGTCAGGAGCATGCATAACCCATCAGGTTACATGGTGCATGTATCTCCAACCCATTGGTGTGCATGCATAGCTTGTTAAGAGCATGCATAGCCTGTCGGGGTGGGTGTATAACCCGTGGGATGCATCCATAGCCTATGGGGTGCATACATAACCTCATCAGGGTAGGTATATAACCCATGAATGGGTGCATAACGCATAGGGTGGGTGCATGACCCATGGAGTGGGTGCATAACCCATGGGGTGGGTGTGTAACCCACGGGTGGGTCTATAAGCCATGGGGCGCATTCATAACCCATGGGTGGGTGCATAACCCATTGAGGTGGGTGCATAACCCGTGGGTGGGTCTGTAAGCCATGGGGTGTATTCATAACCCATGGGGTGGGTGCATAACCCATTGAGGTGTGCGCACACCGAGGCTAAAGGCTGTGAGGTGTAAACCAGATTCTTACCATGGATAAGGCAGGTAAAACCCCACTGAAAAGCACCATGCTGCAAACCAGCACCCCCAAACCCTCTCTCCACCATGGGGGCCCCATTGAGGGGCAGCAAATGGGATGGCAGCAACGGACAACTCCTTCCTCAGGTCTCGGCATGAGCCTGTGCTTTAGTTTGCTCAATGCATGGGCTGAAAGAGACCTGGGATGAGCAAGGGGGCTTTTTCACAGCCCAAACAAGAACATGCACCATCTGCAGAGGTGATAATTAATATTCACCCCCCCCTCCGTGCTGAAGTCATCTCCAGAAGGTGTGATGTGCCTGAGAACATGTGCAAACACGGGTCTGGACCCCTTGTGCGTCAGGCGAGCACCAAAAACCCAGTGTGCAGAGGACAAGGGCGGTGGCATCCTTGTAATGAGTCCAGGAAGACACGGAGCTGTCAAGCTGTTCTCTGGTGTCTTGGGGGTCACACTGAGACCTGATTAGTATGGTCAGTGCCACGCTGCAGTAAGGGATGGGGAGGGAGAAAATGACTTTTTGCAGCAGTGCAGAGCTCTAAAGGAAAATAATAGGAAGCGGGAGAGGGAGGGAAAATCCTCAGGGTGTCTGTTGTGGCTCTGCACAGACATCTGGCAGCAGCCTGTACACACAGCCGGGGGCTCGGATGATGGCAAGCGCAATGAAGTCTTTTGCACAGTTTTGGTGGCAGGTGAGGGCTGGGCAGGATTCCCTGGAGGAGAGCAGTGATCCCACGCTCAGCATCCCTCTGCCCAGTGGGGACCAGGGGTTTGGCCTGGGGATGTACAGCTTGAAGAGCCGGGGTGGAGGGGAGCCCTTGGGTCTGGGGTTGCTCTGCCTCAATTAATTAGAGTTTGGTGCTCAGTCTAATTAGCAAGAAGGAAAATAACAGGGAAACAGGGATGGTGTTGCTGTCTGCAGCACCCTCACGCAGGCATTGCTCTCTGTAGCACCCATGCATGAGCACTTATCTACCCCTCTGCTGAGCTCTGGGGAGACCCCCCCTGCAGTCCTGATCCAGCTCTGGGGCAGCAGCACAAGAGGGATGTGGAGCTGTTGGAGCGAGGCCAGAGGAGGCCATGGGGATGCTGCGAGGGCTGGAGCAGCTCTGCTCTGGAGCCAGGCTGAGAGAGCTGGGCTGGGGCAGCCTGGAGAAGAGAAGGCTCCTGAAGGGGAGACCTTAGAGCAGCTCCAGTGCCTAAAGGGGCTACAGGAAACCTGGAGAGGGGCTTTGGACAAGGGATGGAGGGACAGGACAGGGGGAATGGCTTTAACCTGCCAGAGGGGAGACTGAGATGAGCTCTTAGGCAGAAGCTGTTCCCTGTGAGGGTGCTGAGGCGCTGGCACAGGGTGCCCAGAGAAGCTGTGGCTGCCCCATCCCTGGCAGTGTTCAAGGCCAGGTTGGACACAGGGGCTTGGAGCAAGCTGCTCCAGTGGAAGGTGTCCCTGCACATGGCAGGGGTTGGAGCTGGGTGAGCTTTAAGGTCCCATCCAACCAAAACCATTCTATGATTTACATGGGCCATGCTGGAGGTGAGGGCGATCTGGAATATGGAGTGGCACTGCAGGATCTCCTTCAGGTGAAAAAACACCACCTGGCACTTCCTGGCGCTCAGCACCTTTGGCTCAATCTCCATCAGCGGGTTCCTGTAATCCTGTGGGAGATGCCGGTGCATCAGCATCCCTGAATCCCTGTGCTCCCCATCCCAAACAAGGGGTTCTTCCACCTGAAGGATGCGTTTCAGGGAGTCCACATAGCTCTACTCGCATTGCATGATGAAGCCCTGCCTGGCAAAGGCTGGGGGGGGCTTCAAAACCAGTGGCCACAGCAGGTAGGAGCTGATGCATTACAGATGTTGGTGGTACTTCTCGGAGCTGCCTGATCAGTGGTGACAAAGCTCAGTCCCCACGGGGGCTGCCTCTGCCGTTACCCATTAGGAGAAATGAGACGTTACAGCTCCGGCCAGCGTCTCCATTGGTGGCTCCAAGCGGGAAGTGTTGCTGGTGACAGTGATAAAGTCACTGCTTGCAGCAGCATCAGCGCTAGGGGAGGGGGAGGACAGGATGGAGGAGCCAAGCGAAGAACACCCAATGTGCTGAGGCTGTTGCAAGCCCTTCCTATACTGTATAATGCTACTGGGACAGCTCAGATTTGGGGGTGCTGGTTTGGGGATGCTGGGGACGGTCAGAGCTTAAGGCACCAGGATGCTGCTTTTTACCTCTCACCCCCAGAAATTCACAGCTCCCTCCAAATTTTCAAGCCAACCCAATTTATGTGGGTTGTGCCTCTGATTTATAAACCTGCTTTTCTACAGGGTAAAAAACTCGAGTTCTAAGGCTGCAGAGATATTCTGTAGGATCTGAGCAAAGCTGCTGATGGAGAGATCTTGGGCTGGTAACTGCAAGAGGTTTGGTTCATGCCATTCATCTACCTGGGAGATGATCATTTACATGTCAGTCTGGGGAACTCTTTTAATTCCTCGTGCTCAGGCAGGGAGAGAAGGTCACAAGCAGCAGCACAGTTTATTGAGTTCTTTATTACGTCTGGGTAAGGGCATCATTCTGGCTCCAGGGATGCAGTGGAGAGCCTGGGCTGCTCTTCCCAGTACCTGTTTGATCAGGCATGTGGTTTAGTGATGCTGAGGGGGGGGTTACCAGCATGGGTGCTGCCCTTGGGGGATAAAGGTGGGTTGTAGTGCTCATTCTGGGATCAAACCATCCAGATTTGGGCAAATAAATCAACTACTCTGTATTTTTGGAAGACAAGTGTGCTGCTGGTGGTGTTTTGGATGGCTCTGAGCAAGGAAGGACCAAGTAGTCCAGCAAGCTCAGGGCAGGAGGAAGGATATCAGCTAGAAGAGTTTTCCAGCATGATGTGTTTCTCCCAGCGGCTGTGACATGGGTTTGGATGTAGGGATGCTGCAAACCCCTGGAAGCACATTAAGCATTGCACTCACTCCTTGCAGCCCCTTCAGGGTATTTTCCCTCTTGCCACAGCAAGTGCTTGTTGCAGCTCCTTGGAGAAAGGGTGTAAATTCAGCCCTGGGACTGGATCCCAGTGATGCTTCATGTCCCAGAGTGCTATGGAGACCCCCTGTCCCTTTATAACCACTTTTTCCTCCACAATCCCTCCCCACCCATCCCCTTGGTCCTGCACCCATCTCTCCCTGATGCTTATCTAATCCGTGAGCATCCCAGCAAGATGCTCCAGCAACATTAATGGTACCAGTGTATTTTGGGAACAGCAAAGGGCCGGATCACCACTGAGAGGAAAGAGGCAGGAGAGGGCTGCCTCTGTGACAGTGGGAAGGAGCAGGAGGTTAATGCCTCCCTGTGCAGTGGCAATTGCTGGTGTTTTGTCGGGAATAAGGTTTTTACTAGGGTTTATACATAATGCAGCAGGCAGCTTTGGGCTGCCTGAGCTCAGCTCTGCTGCCCTAAACCTGCTTTTTCCTCGTCCTATGCCCCTTTCTTCTTATTCCTCAGTGTGGGCACATAATGTGGGGCAATCGCCATTGCATGCTGCTGAACTATCATTCTTTTTTAACCCAGCAAGAAGTGGCATGGCTGTTCCTGTGGCTTCACCAACTTCATATGCAGCTCCTCTCCAAAATAATTGACCCCAGGGCACACATAAAAGGCTGAAAGTAGGTCTGATCCCTGGAGAGAGACTATTCTATATGTGCCTTTCCACAGGAGCTTATTAACTGCCTCTAATTCCCTAAGGATACGACCAGGCTGCAGCATCTTCCCTCACTGTGCATCCTCAGGGGGATACAAGGGGTCCCACGAGTGGCACGAGTAATGCTTTGAGCTGCGTTTTCCACTCCCATCCTTGATGCTGTCTGGCTTTGCCCACATCTGTCCAGGTGTGCTGGGGAACTCCTGTGGCTGCAAATTCCTGGTCTACGAGCATCACCTCCACTGCTCCCCATCCCCGTTCCTTGAGCATCCCTCCTTGAACCAGCCACTCTGTTGCATCCCCAACATAATCCCTTTGAGACGATCCATGAAGAGCTTCTCAATCTGGGAGCAGCTCCAAGGTTTCTCCCCACTCCTACCCTAGGCCATCAATAAAAGCCAGGGAAAATCAGACACATCCTTGAAAACTTCCCCTCATTCCCAAGGCCGGAGATTTACAACATTGATAATTCTTCTTGCAGTTCTTTATCCCACATCCGTGCCAGCATGTGTTTTCTTTGCAATAAAAGCCTCAGCCTTGGCAAATAAATATGAAGAGGTGGTTTTAGTGTCAGCACTTTGGGGTTTTTCCCCTTTCTTTTAGCCATAATAAAGGGGAAAAAGATCAAATCTGGAATCCAAGATGAGTTTTGTACAAATGGGGAGAGAAATGATGGGTGGCGAAATGGGTTTCCTCCCTGAGAGATGCTGGGTTTGGGGGTTGATCCCCCAAATCCCTTTCTTCTGCACCTGGCTTGTGTTAAAAAATGACTATTCTAACCCTCTGATGGATTGATCTGAGCTGTTACAGCCCCAAAATGTGCATCCCCCCACACACACATTGCTATCCTCTGCCTTTTCCTCCTTAATTTTGCGCTGAACTTTGCTCCTCAGAAGGGGAGAAGATAAATCTGAAGATGCTGAGGGACACAGGGAAGAAATGAGTCCTTTCTGATCCTAAAAAGAGCCTTTTTCCACTTAAAAATTACAACCCACTGAGCAGATGGAGATGGGAGTTGGCAACACGATAACGGGATGGAAATGCACTGGGTTTGCTATTGGTTTCAGCAAGCTCATACTAAATACATAATATTTATTGATGCTTAGGGAAACTATTAAAGAAATTAAAGATAAATATAATAAAAATGTATTAGAAATGAAAAGTGGGTGTGAAGCTGCTCGTGCATTTGCAAACGTGACCTCGGGCTTCTCATATCTGGGTTTTACTTTTGCAGGTCACTGATGGTGGCACCATCAAACAGAAGATCTTCACCTTCGATGCCATGTTCTCCACCAATTTCTCCCACATGGAGAACTATCGGAAGAGGGAGGATCTGGTCTATCAGTCCACTGTGCGGTAAGTCACTTTGACATCCCCTTCTCCAGCATGCTGCCTGCTTCTTAATGCCTGTTTTTAGAAGTCTGGCCCTGTTTTGGGGTAGTTGAAGGTATCGAAGGACATGGAGCTGTTGGAGCGAGGTCAGAGGAGGCCACGAGGATGCTCAGGGGCTGGAGCAGCTCCCATATGGAGTCAGGCTGAGAATACTGGGCCTGTTCAGCCTGGAGAAGAGAAGCTGCGTGGAGACATCAGAGCAGCTTCCAGTGTCTGAAGGGGGCTACAAGGATGCTGGAGAGGGACTCTTCATCAGGGACAAGGGGTGATGGGCTCAGACTGAACCAGGGGAAGTTGAGGTTGGAGATAAGGCAGAAGCTCTTCCCTGTGAGGGTGCTGAGGTGCAGGCACAGGGTGCCCAGAGAAGTGATGAATGCCCCATCCCTGGCAGCGTTCAAGGCCAGGTCGGACAGAGCCTTGGGTGACATGGTCTAGTGTGAGGCATCCCTGCCCATGGCAGGGTTTGGAGCTGGACGGTCTTAAGCCCCTTTCCAACCAAAACCATTCTATGATTTGGGCAATACTTTATGTGTCCTCTTTGACTGTCCCAGGGATTCATTGCATTGCAAACAAATTATCCCCCCTTAATGCTCCATCACCAAATATCCTAGGTTTGTCCAAATGTTCCTTCTTGTACCAAGGGAAAAGGTGACTGGTGGCAATTTCCAGGGGTGAAAATGGGCAGAGAAAAGCAAGGCTCGGGAAAACAACAGAATAGCTATATTTAAAGCCGGCAGCATGGAAGTTTGTCTTTGCTTCTCTTCCAAGTGCGAAATCACTTGCAGGGGTGTCAGCTTTATTACTAATTACACACTTGCTTTATTGCCAATGGTATAAAAGCAAAACCAAAGCTGGTAAGAACTGTCAGGGGGAGACTTAATTCAAGGTAAAAAAAGCCGGGGTGAAGTATTTATTTTCTACTATTATTACTTTTTTCCTTTGTTTCCTTTTTAAATGAGAAGTTGCCAATCGCATTCCACAGCTCATGTTTCCCAATGTCGTAATAAGGATTCTGTGGCTGATGGGGAAAATACAGTTGGCTCCTCAAGGTGGTGTGATGTTTCCAACTCCAAATGTCTGTGTGTGGTTGGAAAGGGCTCGGCAGGGCAGGTCCCATTGGATGAGCATGTGTGCAAGTGGAAATTCCTTCTAATTCTTTGGAATTTGAGTTTTGGGGTTTTTTTTGCTGTTTTTTTCTGTTACACTCAGAGGTGGGTTTTTATTACAAGGAACAGCAAATGTGTTGGATGGCTGCATGGCAATAAAGTGGCTATGGAGTGGAGAAAAAGCAGGAAAGCAGGGCTGGAGAGGACATGGTATGAGGTTGCTTAGGAGATGCTCAGGGGAGTCTCAGGATGCTTAAGGGCTGCTCAGGAGGATGCACAGGGCTTGCTCATGGGAAGCTCAGGAGAAGCTTGAGATGTTCAGAGGTTACTCAGGGGTTGTTCAGGGAATATTCAGGATATTCAGAGTCTTGCTCGGGAGATGCTCAGGGATTCTCAGAGGATACTCAGGGGTACCATAGGGGTTGCTCAGGGGATGCTCAAAGATTGCTCAGAGGAAGGTCAGGGGATGATCAGGAGATGCTGTGGGGCTGGTCAGAGGATGCTCAGGGGCTTGCTTAGAGGATACTCAGCAATAGGTTGCCAAGGGGATGGTCAGGAGATGGTCAGGGGCTTGCTTCGAAGATGCTGTGGGGCTGGTCAGGGGATGCTCAGGGGCTTGGTCAAAGAATGATCAGGCAATGACCAAAGGTTGCTCAGAGGCTTGTTGAGGAGATGCTGTGGAGTTGGTCAGAGGATGCTCAGGCAATGAGCAAAGGTGGCTCAAATGCTTGCTCAGATGCTATGGAGTTGGTCAGAGGATGCTCAGGGACTTGCTCAGGGGATGCTTAGGCAATAGGTTGCCCAGAGGATGTTCAGGGGATGCTCAGAGGCTGCTCCACTCCTTCATTTTGTTTCCCCGTGGAGCACAGGCTCCGCTCAGCAGCTCACTCTGATGTTGTACACATTTCTGACACAACTAATTGTTGTTCAGAGCTTGTGTTGGCGGCTTCACAAAGGGATTACACATTCCCTAACTCACCAGCCTTGCTTCGTGCCATAAACCCAGTGGTTTCACTCAATGCTGGATTTGGCCGTTGCTCTCCTCAAACAGGGAAGCAGCAGGAAAGTTGGGGTATTAAACCAGACTAAAACATCCCCTGTGCACGGGGCGAGACATCGCAATCATCCCTTGAGCAAGGGACAAGGATGCGCCATGTTCACCCGATTATGGCACATCGCACCACCCCCAGCTGCTTTTTTTGGCTCAGAACCCTCCGTTTTCCTCCCTTTCACCACATATTGTAGAACTAATAGAATTTGCAAGCAGAAAATTTCACCGCCCTAGGACCAAGAACTTAAAAGCATCGGTAATCATCAGCACGGCGCCGGCAAATCATCCGTGGAGCCAGGGATGTTCATGGTAAAAGTCTTTTCACACAGTCGCCTTCTTTCAGAGGAAAACAGCAAGTCGCCTGGAGAGAAAGGAGATATTTCTTGGAGGCTCTGAAAAGACTTGTTTTCTGAATCATTGGCTTGATGCTCTATTTGGGGGGGAGGGGGGGGTTGTCCTGCCTTATTTTGGGCTCTGGTGAAGAAATGGAGCGCTATTAGGAAGGGTTTAGTGATTGGTCAGGCGCTTCCCAGCCGTTTCCACTCAGTTTTTCTCTCTCTTTCATTTTACCCTTCTGGATTTTCATCTCTTCTTTTCATCTTTGCAATGGCACGGACACGTCGGTGCCGTCCCACGGAGCGTTATCCCAAGCGGCGCGGCTCTTATCTGCACAGCGCAGAGGGCTGCCAGGGCTGCCTCTTTTCATAGCAGCTTTGAACGCCGCCTGCTCAGATGTGAAGAGCAAAGCTGAGAGATATCCAACCCTGGATTATTTCCTTTCCCCTCCTTTGATTAAAAACCCACCCTTGTCGAGGAAGGCACTGCTTTATGAATATCTGTATAGGATTTTTTCCCCTTATTTCCAGCATGCTTAGAGGACACAAAGGACATAACAGGCAGCATTTTGGCTTTGCAGGGCTGGGAGGCCCTTCCCTCTGGTCCTTACCTATCGCAGAAGTATCAAACCGACCCAATTAGGACCATTTTACACCCAAATCCACATGCAAACCCAAAGGGCTTGTCCTTGGCAGCCACTGGGACATGGTGTCCCCAGCTTGGTGGGGACCAAAACTGCTCCTACGTGCCACTAACGAAGGATGTGGATGATTTCCTGCTCTGGGTAATTAGGGGCTGGAACAGATGGAGGAGGCTTAGTTGAAAGAGTCAAGGCCATTAAAAGGAGCTGCCAAGTGACTGTTCGCTTCGACAGGGGCTTGTTCATGCTGGTGGGGGGCTCGTGTAGCAAGGATGAGGCATGAGAAGGCAGCCAGAGGCTTCCAGAAAGGATCCAGCATTTACCAGATTTACCCCAGAATGGGGGAGCCCTGTGAGGCGCATGCCTCGGTTTGTCCAGAAGAGTGGAGGGGATTAAGCTGGGAGTGGTTTGAAGGGTGCTCCATGTAGGAGCTGATCCTTTCCTTATTGCTGTGGTGGGATACGGCTGACCACTGAGGTGGGATAATGCTGGCTGGCAAGGTAGGATGATGCTGCCAGCCAGCAAGGTGGGATGCTGATGCTGACTGATGGGGTGGGATGCTAGCAGCCTGGGACGTGGGATGATGCTGCAACTGGTGAGGTGGGATGCTGCTAGTCAGCGAAGTGGCTCCTTTGCAGCTGGTGTGATCATCTCCACCTCCAGCAGCACTGAGCCTTTTGCACATCTCTTCCTCTCCTGGTTTTCTTTATATCTCTATAAAGACCCTAGATAATCTATCGATCCATGTGTACTCTGGATTTGCTTGGAGCTGTTGATGCTTTTTATCTGCCATGCTTTGCTACAGCTACTGCATCGCCCAAGCAGTCTGTAATGTCCAGTGTTGAGCCTTTAACATTGGCGTTCCGCAGGTGTTTGATGTCCAGGCTTCGTGGGATTCTGCTCTTGGTGGTGCTTTTACCTCCCATATGCTTCTCCTTTCTATAATGCAATTACTTCCCCTCTCAAGGAGCTGTCAGTGCCGCTAAACTCCAGCTGCTAAACCACATTACACAGCTCTCTCCTGCAGCCTTTGCAGTTATTAATAGTGTATTGATCCCTGTCACTGGTAAAAAGCAACCCCATCCGACACCTTGAGATCCGGATGCTGACCACTGCATCCCCCCGGAAAATGGGGTCAGGACGGAAGGGGGAGCAGGTGGTGAGCTCTGTCTCTCCTCTCCAGCCTCCCTGAGGTGCGCATTTCAGACAATGGTCCCTATGAGTGTCATGTGGGGATTTACGACCGAGCCACGAGGGAGAAGGTGGTCCTGGCCTCCGGGAATGTATTCCTGAACGTGATGGGTGAGTGCAGCCCTGGATGGGTGGGACTGGAGGGGGAACAACTGCAGGGCCTCAGGGTAGGGGGATGGCAGGGATTTGGTTCATTTTTCCATCCCCAGGGATGGGAGTGAAGATGAGGATGGGAACAACAGGTCAAAGGAGGTGATCCTGCCCTCTTCTCTGCTCTTGTGACACCCCACTTGCAGCACTGCATGCAGTTCTGATATCCTCAACATAAGAAGGACATGGAGCTGTTGGAGCAAGTCCAGAGGAGGTCATGAGGATGAGCAGGGACTGGAGCACCTCCTGTATGGAGCCAGGCTGAGAACATTGGGGCTGTTCAGCCTGGAGAAGAGAAGCTGCGTGGAGACCTTAGAGCAGCTCCCAGTGTCTGAAGAGGGCTGCAAGGATGGTAGAGAGGGACTTCATCAGGGACTGCAGTGATAGGACAAGGGGTGATGGCTTCAAACTGAACCAGAGGAAGTTCAGGTTGGAGATAAGGCAGAAGTTCTTCCCTGTGAGGGTGCTGAGGTGCTGGCACAGGGTGCCCAGAGAAGCTGTGGCTGCCCCATCCCTGGCAGTGTTCAAGGCCAGGTTGGACAGGGCTTGGAGCAAGCTGCTCCAGTGGAAGGTGTCCCTGCCCATGGCAGGGGTTGGAACTGGATGAGCTTTAAGGTCCCTTCCAACCCAAACCATTCTATGATTTAGTGGAGATGAGGACTAGGATGGAGATGAGGATGGAAATGGGTGGGTGTTGAGGACATCACATTAATGCCCTTTCTCTGCTCCCTGGCAGCTCCTCCAACGTCCATCTCGGTGCTCGCTGCCGACACACCAGCACCCTTCAGCCGCTACCAGGCGCAGAACTTCACTCTGGTGTGTGTGGTCTCTGGTGGCAAACCCGCCCCTCTGGTGAGCCCCCAGGGGTTTATCTTCCATATGTATATGTGAAGCAAACAAATATATATATATATGTGTTAAAAATAGATCATGTATATATGCTGCTTTTGGAGGCAAAATAAGGCAAATAGCTGCCTGCTACCCCAGTCTCACCCTGCAGCGTCTTTCCATGGGGACCTTGGGAAGGAGCTCCATGCCAAGCCACCCAAGTGGGTGGGATGTGGGGATGTTCGGGGTGGTGATCATCCCCACTGGTCTCACTGTCCCTTTTGTCCCCTTCCAGGTGTACTTCAAGAGGGACGGGGAACCCATTGAGGCTACGCCACTGCCGGAGCCGCCGGTCGGCACCGGGAACTGGGCACCGCGTAACCTCCTTCACCGCGACTTGGATGACACCAAGGTGCCAAAATCCCTGACGGATGAAGGCGAGGTGGGAGCTGGGCAAGCCCCGGCCACATTGGACCCCCCGAGGGGGCTGGCAGCCGAGCGGGATCCCGTCACGGAAACCATTCCCGAGACGGTGGTGAGCCGGGAATTCCCTCGGTGGGTGCACGTGGCAGAGCCCATCTACTACTTCCGCCACACGCATGCACCCGTCAGTGATGGGACGGTGGAGGCGCGGGCCACCCTCACCTGGACCCTCAACCCCCAAATCGACAATGAGGCGCTCTTCAGCTGCGAGGTGAAGCACCCAGCGCTCTCCATGCCCATGCAGTCCGAGGTGACGCTTGGTAAGGTCCATGCAGTCTGTGGTGGCTTTGTGGGGCTGTTTCTTGGGGGTTTTGAACTTTTTGAACATTTTTTATACTTTTCCCCCTCTTTTTGTTGCTTTTTCTATTTTCTTTTGGGGGTCTTCATGCACCCACAGCCCAAAACAATGTGCCACATAGGGCTGCATGATGTTCGGAGGTGATGATGCCAGGGCGTCACAAGAGTAGGAATGTGGGTCCATCAGCCATGAGAAAGGGTTTGCTGTGTGTTGTCGGGGAGGGATGTGTGAGGCAGGAGAGGGGTGGCCCCTCCTGTTAGGGATGAGTAGGGGGTTGGCCTGGGGTCTATAGGGTGCAGAGACCCTTGTGCATGGAGAGGGAAAGAAAGAGGCTGTGGGGATGCTGCCCCCCAAGTCCTCATAGCCTCAAAGTGCCCCATAAAGAGGAGCAAGATCTGGATTCTATAGGGTGGGGTTTGCTGTGTTGACATAGGGCTGGGGAAGGGGCTCTAGATGCAGGCAGTGGTGGTTTGGGGGAATGTGTGTGGCTGGTAGAGAGGAATAGAGGTTCCTGGGGTATCAGAGCAAAACAGTGATGTCAATGGCGAGGGGTAATGTGGGCACAGCCCTGGATTTTGGAGGGGGGTGGTGTGTGATGCATGAAACCCCCTTGGTGAGAAGGGAATGGGTGTTTGCACATAGGGGTGAGGCATAGGACCAGGGAAGGGGGGGTCAAGGAGAGGCTGGTTTTGAGGGGAACCAGGGCTGTGCTGGGTGTAGGGATGGGCAGGGAGGGGGGTGTTAGACCTGGGGGCTGTGCTGGGGGGACCTGGTATTTGGTGGGTCTTTGCCTTGGGTGCCTGCAGGGGAGGTGGGGAGGTGGTAGCCCCTTAGTGTTACCTCCTATGGCAGGGGATGGGATGGAGGCGCTCCTCTGAACTGGGGTCATGCTGCAGGGGGACACCTTCATCCCATAGTGATGTCACATCCATCCATCAGTACCCAGTCCCAAGAGACCTGAGGACATGCCATGACCCTTATTGGCCATCACCACGACACCACCCAACTCATCCCATGGGGATTGCTGGGGATGGGCCAGGCTGGCCCCTGTATGCAGGGATTTTGTGGGGCTGGTGAGGCCTCATCTGTGATAGGGTAGTGAGGTTGATGTCAGGGCCTCCCTGTTGGGAGTGCTCTCCACTGGGGTTGCCAAGCTCCAGGGTACGCTCCTGGGCAGGCTGCTCCGGCCTTCCTCCCCTTGAGGTGGGTGAGGAAGACTGGGCTTTGTTCTGGCCAAGTAGGGCACTTGGCTCACTGCATGAGCAGCGATGCCCCATCTCCTGGAGAGCTTCACCCTGTTGGCTTCCCACCCATCCTTGGCACAGGCTTCAGTGTGCACAAGCCTCTCCATGCTGATGCTCTGTCTCTTCAGCTCATCAACCACCTCAATTAGTGGGAGGTTGGTGCCAATGAGGAGGTCAGGGAGAGGTTGGCAGTCAGCAGGGAGGAGCAGCAGCTCCCTTGATAATAGAGGCCCTGCATTATCTGTTCCTCCCCACAGAGCATTAAAGCTCTCTCCCAGCATACAACCAGCCAAAAAACAACCTAAGTCCTGCATTTTCACACCTTCTTCAGCTCATCGGGCTTAATGTCCACTCTTGAGGGCTCCCTATGACACCAAGACCTCGATGGCTTGCTATTTCTTCCTCAGTAGCTCAAATACCTGTAATAGCAAAGCTCACCCTAAACTGCCCCCCAAGATCCACAGCCCTCCTCATGCCCTAAGATGCCTCCAGCCTGGGCACCTTATTGGGTACCCCACTGACACCATCTACACTCAGGTTTTGGGCAGCCTTAGAGCAGATCTCCCATTAAACACCTCTTTCTATATAAATAGTATATAAACACTATATATTTTCTCCATAAAAGCCACATTAAAACCAAGACAAACCACTCACTTTGGTACAGAAAGCTGTCATTTGGTACAAACCATGGGACGGTGCAGCATCTGCAGCCCAACCACCCTGCTCCAACACTGGAAGTATGGATCCTGAATGGGTATTACAGTCCAGGTGCACAGCCATGGTCTCCGGTGTGTGTCCATGCAGAACATTCTGGGCCATGGATGCCCTTTCTAAGAGCCAATGTCCACCACCACAGACTGATGTGTTTTCTGGTGGCTGTTTGTCCCTTTGTGTGCTTCTGGGGTGATGTTCGGTCTCAGCCTGTCCCATCCACAGCAGTGCTTGAAGATACAAAGGATGAGATACACTCTCTTAGCAAACGACAGCCTCCTTCCTGCCCATTTTCCCCTTTGAGCCTGCAAAAGGCTCCTTCATGCAAAGACCAGGCAGCTCCTGGTGCTGTCCCATCCCACCCTGACCCAGGTGGGATCCCCTCCTTTGTGCAGGGCTGTGCTTGGCATTTGGTGGCAGCAAAGCTTTGTGGCCATCTCCCATGCTAACAGCACCTGTTCAGGACTTACCGAGGCCACCTTGTCCTGAGGATGCTTCCCTGAGGTGTCCATCTCCATGGCTTCAATCCAACCCTCTTAACTCCTGTTTCTGAGCAGAGAAAGGCACAAGTAGGATATGTGTCCTTCACCATCAGTGCATCCCATTACAGTCATTTATCAATCTCAGTCTTCCCATTCATCCTCCTGCAAGGTCCTTGCCTACCTGTCTATCAGTCATTTGGACATCCTCCAGCCTGTGCATCAATCACCAAGCCACCAGCCCCCCCTGGGCTGGCACAGGCCATGCCACCCCTCACCACAATCATTCATCAAACCATCGTTAACCCCAGCCAAGGGCACCCACCAGCACTGGGAATGCTGTCCTCAGCTGATGTCCCTTCTTGTCCCCTTCCCTTGCAGTTGCTCCGAAGGGCCCAAAGATCACCATGACCCCAACGAGAGCCCGTGTTGGAGACACCGTGAGGATCTTGGTACAGGGCTTCCAGGTGAGCGTCCCCATCCATTCATCCATCCCCATTGCCATGGGGACAATGCCATGCCAATGGACAGCTTTGCATCCACACCAACACTTTATGGGGTTGGCTTGGTGGCCTTGGGTTGCATTTCAGCTGGACCCCATCCTTGCTCCGTGCATACAGCAGGGTTTGCTCACTCCTTACACCCATCTCCCTGCAGAATGAAGTCTTCCCTGAGCCACTCTTCACCTGGACACGGGTGGGAAGCCGGCTCCTCGACGGCAGCGCCGAGCACGATGGCAAGGAGCTGGTGTTGGAGCGGGTTCCAGCTGAGCTCAATGGCTCCATGTACCGCTGCACTGCCCAGAACCCCCTGGGCTCCACCGACACCCACACCCGGCTCATCGTTTTTGGTAGGGCAGCAAACGGGGTCACCCCTCCCTCCACAAATCCTCACTCATTTCCCCTCACACACACAATAAAATTGTCTCTCTGCTATTTCTTTCCCATTAGAAAACCCAAATATTCCCAGAGGAACAGAGGACTCCAATGGTGAGTGGTGAGGGCATTGATATTTCGACCCAAAACACCCCAGGGAGTGAAGGACCATGCAGAACATCTCTCCTTGCATGGCCCCAAGCCCTTGGCCATCTCTCCTTTCATCACCCAAGCCCTTTCCTTTGGCAGCAGGGATGTCCTTGCACCAAAAAAGGTCCTATGGATGCTTCCTGCAGCATCCCTGACCTGCTGCCCACCCCACACAAGCTCCAAAGCAGGTTTAGGAGGGTGATCCCCCCCCCCAAATACATGGTAACCCCATCCTGCTTCAAACCCAAGCAGTGAGATGCAGCTCCCTAATCTCCATCCCTTTTCTCCTCCTGCCTAGGTTCACTTACCGGCCACTGCGGCTTCAGACTAGTTTTGGCACTCACCCTAACAGTGATCCTGGAGCTAACGTGAAGCTTTGCCTGCCTCTTCCTCCTCCTCCTCTTCCTCCGTACGGCTCCACCCAGCATTTACACCTCCATCAATCGGTTCTCTTGCTCTCTTTTTGGTTTTCTATACTCTTTACAGTCTCGGTCTCTTTCTGTGTCTTGGCTTCCCCAGACAATTTAATTAAAAGGAAAAAGAGAAATCTTCCCCCTGGTAGAAGGCTGTGCTTCATGGTTTGCCTTGTGCTGGGGTACCCAGCACCATCTTGGAGTACTCAGAGGCTTTGCAAGGGGTGTTCTCTATGAGACAAGAACCACAAGAACCAGATTTCCCGTGGAAAAGCCATTTACACCATTCCCACTGCACTGCCACAGAAATGATCAGAGGGATGGAGCACCTCTCCTATGAGGAAAGGCTGAGAGAGTTGGGGTTGTTCAGCCTGGAGAAGACTCCAGGAGACCTTATTGTGGCCTTCCAGTTCTTAAAAGGGGCCCATAAGAAAGATGGGGAGAGACTTTCTAGCAGGGGCTGTTGTGACTGAATGAGGGGCGATGGGTTTTAACTGAAAGAGGGAGATTGAGGCTGGATGTGAGGAAGAAATCCTTTACACTGAGGGTGGTGAAACACTGGCACAGGTTGTGCAGAGAGGTGGTGGATGCCCCATCCCTGGAGACATTCAGGGCCAGGCTGGATGTGGTTCTGGGCAACCTGATCTAGATGAAGGTGTCCCTGCTCATTGCAGGGGGGTTGGACTGGATGAGCTTTGAAGGTCCCTTCCGAACTATTCTGTGATTCTACGGTGGTGCTGGAAGCCCAAAAGCTTGGATCACTGGCTTTATCCAGACCTTGGTCAGGTCGAATCAGCTTTGCTGGAAGACAGGCATCATGCACATTACTTGTCCTGGGCTGGACAGTCAATCTCTAGTGACAGGCAGCTCCCAACCCAAAATGTCACCACTCACACATGAGTGGGCAGCATGTGCCCCATCGGGCAGCACCAGCACCAGCCGAGTTTAAAGCACCCACATTTGGTCTGTTCCACCCTCCCCATCCCTCTTGGCTAATTGTCACCATGGAAACACAGAACAGCCCAGTATGGCCAGATCCTGGCCATTCTCATGGTGCCCTGTATCACCAGGCACATCCCAGTACAGCATTCATCCTGCTGCAGGATGGCTCTTTGCAAAACCCAGGTGGTTTTGCCCCAATCCTGCCCAGTTTTCCTGGCTGCTTTCCATCCCCACGATGCCTCAAAAGCATCCAGCCCCAGGCCAGGATCCCTGGGGAGTGAATGGTGATCAGGAGGAAGCTGAGGACCGGGTGCTCCCTTGTCTTTTCCTCTGGGAACTCTTAATCCTATAGGATTAGTCAGCAGCCATGTGGTGCTTCATCTTTGCAAAGCCCTGTACGAGTGCTAAGCATTATTATTGCTATTATGATTAATTATTATTAAGCAGATTCAGTCCCCGCCATGCTCTGTTGCCAACCTTGCTGCGAGTGATTTCACAGCCTCAAAGGAGCAGAACAGACACGTTTCTTCCATGCACAAAAGCACATGGGTTTACAATTTGGGTTGGAAACAATGCAGGGACAGATTGGAGCTGGCTGGGGTGTAGGGGGTTCAGTGGCTCTGCTTTCATCCCAAAGCAACAGCATCCGAGCATCCGCGTCCCTTTGGACCAGCTGCCCAAAAGCCTGCTCCCTCTCTGACTGCTTTCACTGCTTCAACCCATCACACCTCCCTGGGTGAGAAAGGAACCTTCATGTTTTAGGGGGACCTTCATTCTTTAGGGAAATCTCCATGACGCTGCTTCCCCACACACTACCTGCAAGCAGACAGGAGAGCCCCCAGCACAGCACGGATGCTTCTCGCCCTCCTCACTGCATTGGAGATACTCCGTGAGCTTCATTCCCAACGTGATTAAACAGCCGTTAGTCCTTCTCGCTTCGAAAAATGAGGATTTACAGACACCCAGACCTCCATTTAAATGCAAATGTGGTGGCTTTAGCCTGGAACCGTGGAAATGAAGAACATTACAGTGGCAGTACCACCATCACCCAGCTCTACTTGGTGATATCTTTGGAGCAACATGACCTTCACATCCAGCAGCTGGGAGGAGATCAGTGGGTGCTGTGGTCCTGCATCCCAAATCCACCCCTCCATGGGCATGCGGGATGCTTAGTTTTTTCCCCTGGGATGCTGGCATGGTGATGGCTCTGGCTATAGTCTAGGGCCTTCTTGGCACGAGCACAGCCAAAGCAATGAGGGAGCAGATATGGGAGCCTGTCATTCGGGCAGTGAGGCTGCCTGCTTTCCCAGAGTCCCCCCAAGGCAATGGACACAAAGAGATGCCATCCCATCAAGCAGCGATCCAAAGGAAAACATCCACACTGTGCTGGACCCTGCCTTCACCTCCTGCCCTCTCTCAGCCTTCACCCACCACCTCACTCTCCATCCCCATCCACCTTCCTACAGGTAATTATGAAAGACATCAATTAAATCCCTGGCTCCCCCCTACCACACACCCTGTTGTTTGAGAGCCTGGCAGTGAATAATGCAGGAGGCTGGAGGGGGAAAGAGCTGCTCAGGTTGGTTCATTATTGATGAGAGATGACAGATCCACGGCTGACAACCTGCCTATGAGATATGATTAGCTTGTGAAATATTAATGGTGCTTCTTGGGAATGACGCCAGCGGAAAGCCCCAAGGAGCAGTGTTATCGATGGTCCCTGATTTCAGGGGACTTTGAACAGGGTTTAGCAAGATTTGGAAGAGGCAATTACATTCAATTAGAGTCACAAGTGACAAGACATCACTGCTGCGCTGAGATGCAGCCACTGCTCCCTATGCGGCTGCTCATGCTCTTCACCTCAAGGCACACATTCATACGTCAGACATGGGGATCCTCCTTCCCGACATCAACTCCCACAACTCAAGCTCAGCAGTCAGGCTCTGGCCCCTCCATCCTGCCATATGTGAAGGCAACAGCAACCAGAGCAAGCTGCCTGCTGGAAACACCCTCATTTCTCCCTGTGCTCCATGTGTTGTCCTCCCAAGGTCCATAAAATGACAAGGATAACCCTGGCATGCACCAGACTCAGGGTTTTGGCAGCCCAGCCCTGCATCTCTCAAGGATGTGGCTCATCCAAGTCCCCAGGCCTTTGGGATGTGGGGGACACAAAACTGGGGATACTGTAACTCAGTGGGGCTGGAAATACTGATGGGAGCAGCAGTGGGCTTTGCTCGGTGCTTTCTCTGCCTCCCCTGCCTCATTACTCGGCACAGTTACTGCTATGGCCAGGTTCATTGGACCATCATGTACATTCATAATTCATCCTTCCCAGCTTAGGAATGCAGGGATCTTTGCAGATTTACCTGCAGGTTAAAGCAGGCACCTGCAGCAGTGAGAGATGAAGACACCCGGGGGTCACAGCCCCAGTCGAGTGCCCAGACCCTTCGCCAATTCTCTGAGCCCCAAACACATAGAATCGTAGAATCATAGAATGGTTTGGGTTGGAAAGGACCTCAAGATCATCCAGTTCCAACCCCCCTGCCATGGGCAGGGACACCTCCCACTAAACCATGGCACCCAAGGCTATGTCCAACCCCACCTTGAACGCCGCCAGGGATGAAGCATTCACAACTTCCCTGGGCAACCCATTCCAGGGCCCCACCACCCTCACAGTAAAGAATTTCTTCCTCAGATCCAATCTAAACTTCCCCTATTCAAGTTTAAACCCATTACCCCTTGTCCTCTCACTCCAGTTCCTAATGAAGAGTCCCTCCCCAGCATCCCTATAGGCCCCCTTCAGGTATTGGAAGGCTGCTATGAGGTCTCCATGCAGCCTTCTCTTCTGCAGGCTGAACAGCCCCAATTTTCTCAGCCTATCTTCATACGGGAGGTGCTCCAGCCCCTGATTGTCCTCGTGGCCTCCTCTGGACTTGTTCTAACAGTTCCATATCCTTTTTATGTTGAGGACACCAGAACTGCACACAATACTCCACATGCCCTGCTTTGATGCACATCCCGGTTACCTCAGCTCCAGCCTGGCTTCAGGCCCCTCCGGGTTTGCAGGATGATGGGATACCACTTTCCATGAGGCATTGGCCATGCAAAGCAATAGATTTTGGGTCCCCATCCTAAGATGATGGAGGGAAGCAGGTGAGAAGGCTTTGGCTGGTGCTGCTTTGGCCCCTGTAGCAAGCTCATCCAAAGGATGCATACCATCAGCACAGGTCCTGCTCCAAAGTCCAGTTCTTAATCTAAATATCCTCATTCCCCCAACCTCTTCATTGCTGTGTTTCCCCACACTGCACCTATACAAGGCGGAAACTTCCCCAACATCCCTAAAAGCCACTGTTGGGCTTTACCCGTTCACAGCAGGGATGAGCACAGTGGTCCCTGACTGCCAAGCCACCATGAGAAGTTACCCCTCTGCTCCCTTTCCATCCTTTTTATATACATATATAAATACATATACATAGATATGACACTAGCACATGGTCCTCCACCTAATGAGCATCCTCAACGAATCTCGCAGCAGATATACAACCACTCCCATACCCTTTGGCACCCTGTGCAAAGCCATGAGGTGAAATGCAGCATCTCAGCCATTGCGGGTACTGGTGATGGTGGGAAATGTGCCCCAAGGAGGTTCAGATGCTCCCCTCGTCACAAAAGGCAGTGCCTGACCTCATACAGTGGCTGGTGGAGATGAGCTGCTGCCTGGGAGGTAGTCTGGGAGGCTGTGGACACCAGGTATGGGCTCATGAGCTCATTAAAGACCATGCATAAAGACCCCCCCTTAAAGACCCATGGCAAGACCTCCTACCACATATACCCATGACCCATGCAGCAGGGACCCACCATGCCTACACCACATACAACTAGTTGTTTTAGCATCACCTGCATTCATTTCTCCAGCAAATCCCACTTGATTAAGGCCAAGCTAGTGAGCCCCTGCATACAAACAGGAGCAGCCGCTCACCCCCCACTACATTTGGGCCTCGCAGGGCCTCATTGCTTTCTGCATCTCTCAGCATGTAAGACATTGCCCTCAGGGAAAAGGAAATTCATTCTATCCCTTAGAATTCAGCTCGCTTAGCAGCAGTTACAGCAGGATGCCATTCCCAAGGCTCCCTCCTCTCTCCTTCCCCTGCCGCAATCCAAGCATTGGGACCTGGCTGCCTTGGGGATGATGAGGACAGCAATTCCCCTGCATCTTTGAAATTCAGAACAGGATCAGACACATCACTGACATCTTTCCAGGGGGGGAAAGAAGCAAAT
This sequence comes from Amazona ochrocephala, assembly GCA_039720435.1. Lineage (NCBI taxonomy): Eukaryota > Metazoa > Chordata > Aves > Psittaciformes > Psittacidae > Amazona > Amazona ochrocephala. The sequence goes on along the minus strand of CM077894.1, from coordinate 2,943,921 downwards.
GTGACAGTCTGGTACTCTCTGTGCCTCAGTTTCCCCACAGTGACTCCAATCCCTGCGGACACCTCTCAGGCAGCACCGCATCACTTCTAAATGACAACTCCCACCCCTCCCATCCCAGATTTCTTCCTGGTCCCAACACTTTCATTTACTTTCCTTAGTTCATCCCTCTCCCCATGCGTATGGATGCAGGTCTCTAAATGTGGCAGCTACCAGCTGCAGTTTAACTCCTGCTTTCATTTATTCTCCAGTGATGGATTTCTTCCCCCCACCCCCCCCCCAAAACCCCCAGGTCCTTCTCTACCAGCTCTTAATTCTCCTGCCACTTCCACACTGGCCTCCAAGAGACCCCAGAAGCTTTCAGGCTATTTCCTGTCACCCTTCATTAGCTAACATGCCGCAAACAAAGGCTACTGAATTAGTCACCTGCAGCTGCTGGGTGTCAGAGCAAAGGTCTACCCAGCACCCAGCTGCTTCTCCCTCCCTTTCCCACACCTGCATTCAGGGATGAGGCACCTTTCCCAGACAAAACGACTTATTTTCTCCTTTCATTGCATGTTTGCTTCTAAACAGCCAAAGAACCGAGGAGGCAGCACCACCGGGCTGCTCACAGGAGATACGTTTCCTCCCTTTGTGCTTCCTTTTGCTTCCGTCTGAGCCTCTCTGTTTACCAGGCTAATAAAGCCAGCTCTGTGCCACCAGCTCCGTGCCACCAGCTCCAGGCTGCGCCTTTGCCCCGGAGCCCAGCCCATCCCAAACATGCAAAGCTTGTCCAGAAGCCTCCTGCCAGCTTTGTCCGCTCAAAGTCACCTTGCCCCAGACCTTCAGCTCCACGCTCCGGGCTCGCTCGACAATCATTAATCGGCTTCTCTGCATTCCCGGCATGGAAAAATGCCCCAGCGGGTAACCCTGTCCTGGCATTTCGACATGCCGCTGGCCGGCAAGCTGGTCCTCTCCGCTCTGCTCCTCCTGACGCTGGCGTACAGGTTCTATAAGTCCCGTTTGATTGCTGGGGGTAAAATCCCACGGGCCAATGAAGAGCACAGGGAAAATGCTGCCCGGGATGGGGATGGGGATGGGGATGGGGATGATGAGGTGGGACTGCGGCGGAGGAGGTTGTTTGGTGAGGAGGTGAGGAGGGGCGGTGGAGACGCACAAGTGAGTGGCACTGGGACACTGAGCACGCCTTCCCAGTGGGATTGGAGTCTGCCGAAGGGTGGGGAGGAAGAGGAGATGGCTTCTGAACTGGGGCTGGCTGGCAAGAAAGTGGGGATGGGCAGGAGGGCAAGTGAGCTGGGCAGGAGGGCAAGTGAGCTGGGCAGCAGGCTGGGAGGTGGGACGGGAATTGAGCCTGGAAGTGATCTCGGAAGTGAGCTGGCAAGAAAGCCAGAAAGTGAGGCAGGAAACAAACTGGGAAGTGAGGTGGGAAGCGACCTGGGAAGTGAGGCAGGAAACAAACTGGGAAGTGAGGTGGGAAGCGACCTGGGAAGTGAGGTGGGAAGAGAGCCAGGAAGTGAGGCAGGAAACAAACTGGGAAGTGAGGTGGGAAGCGACCTGGGAAGTGAGGCAGGAAGCAAACTGGGAAGTGAGCTGAGCTGTTACGAGCCTGGGGATGCAGCTGAAACACTGAGCAGCTCTGGGGAGGACACGCTTGCTCCCGGCACAGGGCTCTCCCCCAGGACTGCTAATGATGATGACAGCCTTGCCCAAAGCATGGAGCAGGATTTGGCCAGCAGAGGCACGAGCCAGGAGGTTGAGGAGCACGGGGGGATGATCCAGACCCTCAGTGTCACCTCAGACCTGGCACTGACAATGACAACAAGCAGCATAGGGTCAGACACCTCCTATTCTTTCTCCTCGGTTGCGAAGATCCAGGTGGAGGAGGGATTCATCACTGAGCAGAGGGCGAAGGATGGGGCAGGGCAGCCAGGCCCTGGCCTGAAAGGCAAAGTCTATGACTACTATGCCCAGTCCATCTCCCAGTCAGTGTCAAAGAAGAGGTCTCTGCCCTACATCTCCCTGGGAACATCCCAGTGCCGCAGCTCAGAGTGGGTCAATGAAGGGACACAGAGCTTTGCAACCCCGGAGCCAGACCCAAATTTGGCAATGCGGAATCCCACCACCTCTTCCATAGTTCCGGCATCTATGGGGACCTTGGAGCCCTCTCCTGAGCCACCATCTCCTGGCCGCAAGAACAGCATCCTCCACATAGCAGAGAGCCCCCACCTCCAGCTGCCCATGGAGGGGTTTGGGGTCACAGCACCAGTTGACACACTGTCTGCAAGCCCCTGCCCAGGGCTGGTGACCAGTGCTGACCAAATGCCACCATCCACCCACCTGGACCTGGGGAACTGCTACGAGGTTCTCTGCACAGCCAAGGCGCAGAAGCTCCACCACCTCCAGGAAGCTGCCTACAAGGTGATGAGCAACAACTACCTGCAGGTGCTGAGGACACCGTCTATCTACGGCCGTCTCAACGCCGGCGAGCGGGACCTCATCTTGCGGCTGAGGATGAAGGGCAAGATGCGCATGGTCATGGCAGATGTCAACCTGCAAGAGCTTGGCCTCCACACCAGCCGTCTCTGCTACTATGATGATGGAGAGGACTGCTGGCATCACCTCTGCCACATGCCACCGGAGGTGGTCTCCCAGGGGTGTGCTATGTGCAGCATGTTCAACTATCTCTTTGTGGTGGCTGGCTGCAAGGGCATGGGCCGGATGCAGAGACCTTCCAACCGTGTCTTCTGCTATGACCCCCTGACCAACATCTGGAGGGAGATCTGCTCCTTGAACCAAGCACGGCCGCACTGCAAGCTTGTGGCCTTGGATGGCCACCTCTATGCCATTGGTGGTGAATGTCTCTACACTGTAGAGCGTTATGACCCCCGGCAGGACTGCTGGACCTTCACCGCACCCCTTCCCCATGACACCTTTGCTGTGGCCCACACGGCCACAGTGTGTGATGGGGAGATCTATGTGACAGGAGGCACCTTGCGCTATGTGCTGCTGCGATACACTGCCCGCTCAGACAGCTGGAAGGTCAGCCCGGCCAGTGGTGGCAAGAACAGGACAGCTGAGATGGTGAGCACCAATGGCTTCATCTACCGCTTTGACCTCCACCGTGGCACAGGCATTGGTGTCTACCGCTGCAGCGCCAAGGCCAAGCTATGGTATGAATGTGCCACCTACACCATGGCCAGCCCTGGTGGCTTCCAGTGCGCTGTAGTGGGCAGCTTGGTCCACTGTGTTGGCCGGCACTTCCACATACGCTTCTTAGCTGACCATATCTCTCCACGCTTTGGGACCAAGGAGCTGCAGCCCTTCCCATCACCCCACGGCAGCCTCCTCCCAGCCGTCCTGATGCTGCCAGAAGGAGGGATGCCACAAACACAGGTTTGAGGTATCCACGCAGCAGTGGTGGTGGTTTAGGCATGATATGATGGTGAAAGATGGTAGAAGAAGCCACCAGCTCACATTGGACCATGTACATGGAACCAACGCTACCAGGGCAATGTTACCCTTACATACCACCAAGCAGGCATCCTTCCAGGCCCTGTAAGCAAGTAGACAAACTGTCTTTGGGCACTGCCAGTAAACCCAGCCTTGAAGACACAAGGAAGAACAAAGCCTGAGCTGGGTGGACTTGTTTGCATAGAGGTATTTAAACATAGGTGTGCTTGCTTGGATGCAAATAAGCCACAGCTTGCTGCAGGCTCACAGTTGTGCACTGCCTGGGTGGTTAATATTGACTTGGACCCACCACACACAGGGGATTTTAGGGTGGAGGGACATAGCAGGGAGGTTGGATCACTAAGGAAGTATCACCCCACTGGCATCAAGCTACCATTGAGCCTTTAGGCTTGACTGCACACATCACCCCAGGGCTGAAGACTGGGGTGCCCTAATCCAACTGGTGCCTTGTTATCTGTTATGTAGAATCACAGAATGGTTTGTGTTGGAAGGGACCTTAAAGCTCATCCGGTTCCAACCTCTGCCACTGGCAGGGACATCTTCCACTGGAGCAGCTTGCTCCAAGCCCCTGTGTCCAACCTGGCCTTGAACACTGCCAGGGATGGGGCAGCCACAGCTTCTCTGGGCACCCTGGGCCAGCGCCTCAGCACCCTCACAGGGAAGAACTGCCTTAAATCCAACCTGAACTTCCCCCATTTCAGTCTGAACCCATCACTCCCTGTCCTATCATTACAGTCCCTGATGAAGAGTCCCTCTGCAGCATCCTTGTAGTTCCCTTCAGACACTGGATGCTGCTCTGAGGTCTCCACGCAGCTTCTCTTCTCCAGGTACAGATTTATCTCCTCCTCAGCACAGAATTCTATATATATTTCTATGTATGTGATGTAAATAGACACTATAAGTTTATAGACAGCTGGTCTTCAATGAAATTAAAGTGAACATTGGGTAAAATTAACCACGGCTACTGTTGTGCATCATTTCAAACCGTAGCCAAGTCTAATGGGAACAAAGAGGCTGACGCATGTTTTACATCGCTAATTACTGCACGAACAACATCTCTGAGGATGCAACCAAAAGCAAACCAAGGCTCTGGATGTGAGCAGCTGGTCTTTTATCCCCTTTTCCCTGGGTTTCACCAATGCCACTCTGCTGTCTCCATGTCCTGCCAAAAGCCTACTTCAGGTAATTGCATTTTCTTCTCCTCAAAAGGTTTGCCATCCATCATCTTTCAGCCCCAGACAGGTAAAACCAGCTCCCAGATGGACAAAACCCTCCTGAACCTGCTTCCTTGGTGGCAGTGGGTCACCAGTGTGAAGTCATGGATGAGCTTGAAACGCCTGGAGATAAGAGATAGTGCTGCAGCAGCCCATGGTATCACCATTTACACCCTGCTGCTCATAGTGATTTAGGAGAGCTTAGGTTAATGTTCTCTTATAGTGCTCCCAGAAGTATTACTTCTCTCATCACTGTGTGGAGGCCTCCTGTTTCTGCTTTCGGGGTTTCCTATGGAGGTCAGTGGCATCCACCCATGTCGAAAACTTGGGGGGCTGTGTTAATGAACCCAGCCCCTGAGGTTTGCTCAGTAGCTGTAGCATGTGGGTGATGCAGCCTCTCCCTGTGCTTCAAGCTGCCATGGTCCAGCCTCTTTCACTCACCTCTTCCTACCTCAGGAAGAGAACCCCACCACAGATGTCCCAGGGCTGCAGCCTCCTGTATCCCAGCATCTCTCTAATGCTGGCGTGTTTGGGCTGGTAAACCTTGTGAGTCAAAAACCCACTTCTTCATCATTATTAATTCCTTATTATTTAGCCACCTGCACAGCCAGCAAAGCAGCAAGCTCAACAAGATGGGTTCACACACACTCTAACTCATTTCCACTTCTCCCCCAGCAAAACCCAAGTCATGGCTGCTTTCCCCAGAGCAGCCCAGCCCCTTTGCAACCTGCAAAAGCCTCTTGTCCCCATCAGCATCCTGGCTTCATACCCTTCATCATCCCTGACACAGTAGGCTGGGTGCTGGGGAGCAGAGGACACACCGGCTGGATGGGAGCTGGGCAGTTGGAGCCCTTCCAGGTGACAGCTCTTATTTCCATCCCCAGAAAAGCCTTCCTGGGATCCTGCCCTTCTTGCCATGCCTCTTACCTTCCGTTTAATATTTCACCTCTCCTTTAACTCCTTACTGCCAGGCTGCAACCTCAAAACCCAGCAGCATTTCCTCATTCCCCAGTGTGACCGTGAGCAATGAGTAATAATGGGCCATGGGCAGCTCTCCCCCTGCTCCTGCACTCTCCAATATTACCATGATTCACCTGGGGAGGCATTTAACAGATTAAAAGCACTGGGGACATCCCGTGCTGAGGCACTGCTTGTTCTGCAGGGAAGGACAACCAGGTTTGGAGCAACAGTATGCAGGGAGCCCATGACTGATGGTGAAATGACTTTTAGCTGTGGCTGAGGGAAAACAAAGGGCAAAGGACAAATGCAAATCAATACTCAGACCTGGATGACTGGGTTTTGCCCCCAAATACCAGCGTGGTGTCACCAAATACCAGCTCCTGCCACCTGCCAAATGCTGGCCATTAATTCCCAGTTCTGCCAGACCCCCAGCCCTGTGCTTGTGACGGGCAGCAGCTTTAAACCACAGGCTTGCAGCTCTCAGGAGAGCCATAAGACCATCGAGCAGTGTCAGTGCAGCTTGTGATGTTCAGGATATTATTTATTTACGCTGATTGGGTTGGTGAAGCTGCCAGGATTTACAGGGAAAAGGGTTGGGAAGCATGTGGTGCATCTTAATAAAGCTCCGCTGCCTGCCCCGTGGAGCTACAAACCACCCCGAGCAAGTTCAATTAATGAATACTTAGATTAAGCTCAACCAGGCTGGGGGTTGAGCTCCTGCTCTTGGCAGCTTCTTTCCTTGCTGCAAGACCAGTCACTGAAAGCCAGGACCCTCACTGGGTCAAGAATCATCAGGATTAGATGCTGGAAGAGAACACAACTACCACCAGGCTCATGAGAGCCTGGAAAACCCATTTCCACCATCCACCAGCAATTCTTCCATCCCTATAACTCCCTCAAGGATACTCTCCAGCAGAAAGCTCCTTCATCACCAGCGCCTGGACCCGTTGCTGCCCTCTGAGCCTCCCACTCTGGTTCATCCCCCAGAAGGTTGCAAGCACTAAACTGCACTGCTTTGGAGCCACATAGAACCTTTACACTAACTTCTTCTAATCAGGGAAATGCATTATCTCCCCCTGCCATGTATATTTAGGCAATTATATAGTTTAATGTACATTGATTCTGAGTCTTCATTTTGACATTTTTGATGATGAGAAGAAACCAGAGAGTGACGCAGTTCTTATTTGCTCAGTGCTCTTTTTTCCCCTTTGCAACGTGCCAGGCTGGATGTGAATGGAAATTGGAAGTCAATTAAAGAAGTGCAAAAGCAGCATTTTAAACTCTTTTTTTATTAGTTCAACACAGTTTCCTCCAACGTATCGGCTACAGCAGGGTGGGAAAGGAAAAAACCTCAACCAGAAAAAGTGAGCTTCTCCAGACATGTTTTGCATTTAAAGCCAACGTGATACATGAAAGAAATACTAAACGTAGTGAACTGACAAATTAACTCTCTTGCTCCTGACAAACAGGAGCAAACTCGTGGCAGTGGTTGAGGAGCCAAGGAGAAATTTCAAGCCAGGGGGAAGGGAAAGACCCATCAGAGCATCTCTAGGTGCCAGGAAGGGAGGTAGCATTGCTCAGCCCCTGGCCACTGTTTCTTCTAGACTCCGTGGAGTGTTGCCTACAGCAGTATCTGCACTGCAGTGGGTTATGATGCCATTAGGAGAGCCTCCACTAGAGGTTTAAAGCCAAGGAGAGGTGTCTTGTCCTCTCCCATGCATTTCTTCCCCCCTCCTGCATCCAATCCCAGCTGACCACCTATGCATGGCCACGAGCAACCCTCGGTAGAGCAGATCCTGGAGGCACCAATCTCAAACAAGCTGACCACCAGCAACCCTTCAGTAGAGCAAATCCTGGAGGCACCAGCCTCAGCCTCTCTCTGCGCTGGTACACAATGGGGAACAGCCCAGTTGTGTAAACAGGGAGCTGCACCCAAGCAGAACCTACAAGCAGATGCTAATGAACCAGAGCTCAACACAACCCCATCACTTCTAAGCCCCATCCGTGCTTGCCCAGTGCCAAAGGGACATTTCCTGGCAGCATCCACCACGCACCGCTCTGGGAATGTCCGCCAGCTCCTTGCGAGCACGGAGAGGTCAGCGCTAATGAAAGATGCTATCGCAGAGCCGGCGTCTGGCCAGACAAATGTAATTAGCGGTATTTGCAGAAGACAAACCTTGGCGGGGACAGGGAGGGAGGGAGCACATTCCCTTGTGATCATTTTGGGGAGAAAACACGGCCATTTGGAGGCCTTCCAAGGCAGAACAACAGCCTCACCAACGACTCTTTAATTAAAACGCAGGCGGCGTTCGAAGGGAGAAGGGCTGCGTGTGAATAAACGCGGTGATAAAATATGCATCGACTCCAGCAGAAGTTCTCCCTCCCCGGCACAAGCTTTTGCTTCAACTGTTGATGGGGTTTTGATTCACAAGCTCCAGCGAGGAGGGAATGTTTGCCAGCCACTATTTCAACCCCAGCAGGTTACAGCCACGCTGCAGTTTAGGATGTGTCAGCACCGGCGTTGTAAACACAGATCAGAAATGCTATAGAAGGAGGGGAAAAAAGCCAAACCATGCTCCTGGCTGGAGTTTAGCATCCGGAGAGCTCAGGCCAGAGGCAATTCTCTGTTACTGGAATAAAATCAATAAAGCTCATTTTTATTTACAGAAGAGCCAAATAGGAGAGAAGGAAAAACTCGAGCTGCAGGAGTAGGATAGGGGTGTTTATGGGTTTCAGTTGAGTTTCACCCTCAAGGCACTGGACAGTGATTTCAAGGTGAAAAGCAGCAGTTGGGCTCTTCTCAGCTGCCTTTCATGGACCTTACTAAAAACAACCCCAGGTTCTCTGGAGGTTCTAACCCTGGGGTGAAAACCTGCACCCCAAGACAACCTGGGGAGATGTTCTCTCTCAAGAAGCTACCATCTAGCAAAAAAAACACATTTATTATTATATCAGCTGTTTTGGTTCATCACTATCCTACAACATGCTTTGGGCATGGAGAAGAGTTGAGCATGTGGTTTGTGGACAATGGATTCCATGCAGGGTCACTGCCCCACTTAAATTCCCACCAGGATAAATAACCTTTTAGCTCATCACTGTTTTCCAAAGGGGAGGATTTGGGATGATGCTCAAGTTACTTCAAGTCAACATCATTTGTTCAGTTCACACCTCCCAGAAATCACCTTTTTGCTGAGCTTGAAGGCACTCAGACTGGCCACAGGGCTTAGGGTTGATGCCAAGAGCCAGCAAGGCTCCAGGAAAGGTCTGGGAGGAGGGACACCAACTCCATCCCATCCATCCTATGGAAAACCCAAGCCTGCAGCAGCTCAGTCAGGTCTTGTATTCCCCTTCCCCAGTAGGGACCTCTTCTCCTCCAGTACCTTCTGAGGAGAGGAAGAGGAGGTGGGGGGGGATTGCATTTGTCACGATACTCATCACTACACAACAACTACCAAGGAAGCAGCTGGAAAGCCAATGCAAGAGAAAAATAATACAGAAAGGGATCAACGGAAACGCTTCCACATTGGGAAGGAGCCGAGTAACTGGATGCTGCCCAGAACGACATCCCAGGCAGCTTGAGAGCTTTTAGCCACCAGAGGTGGAGGCAGGAGGGCTTCAGCTCAGCTGCATTGTAGCAGCAAGGGGGTTAATTTGCTGCTGTGATGGATTTACAGTGCCTGAGGTCGATAAACAGGGCACTAATTATGTTGCATTTCTCTGATAGCTGCAGATCCTTAATAAAAAATCAACACAATAGTTCACTAAATCTCAGCGACACGCAAATTCCATCCATCATTTTGCTCCCGGCTGAAGCTTCCCAGCTCTGCTGCTTTGGGGGTTGTTTGATGTTTAAACCTGCCATAAAAAGGTTTACATCAGTTTCATACCACCACCATCCCTTTGGTTCCAGTGGGAGGCATCCAGGTTTATGCCTCCCTCCCTAAAAGGGGATGAAATACCAGCAAAAGGGTTTTTAACAGCATGCAGCAGAGAAACAGGCAAAATATTCACAGGGAGCATTAAAAACATGGGGCTGGGAGCAGCTTTGCACTTCGTTTGGTGACAATAAATCCTCTTTCTTTTGCCTCTCCAAAACTGAAGAAACTTCACCAAAATATTGTTTCCACACAGAGCATCCTTGAGGGTTTATTACACATGGATTTCCCTCCAGACATCCCACCAGGACGGAGGATGTGTTGGGTGACCAGTGCCAACACAACTCCCTCCATCCCTGCTATTGTGGTACCCTGCACTCCTTGCACTGCTTCACATAGGTGTGGATGCAAGACTCCAGCATCCGCATCAGCAATCTCTGTCACCCTTTGCTCCCTTCCAGCCTGGAAATGTCACATCTGCACCATAAACCCACTAACTGGCACTTCTTCATTAAAAATAATTCCACAGGCATGGAAGAGAAGCACACATGGATTCACAAACACCCCAAGAACCAAACCAGTGCTGCCAGCTTTATCTAGAAACCAGAATCCTGGGAGTAAGAGTTTAAGGGGAATTGACTCCAAGCTGCTTCAGGCTGTAAGAATTTTCTGTGGGCTCCAAAACCTGGGCTTGCTTGGATTGGGAATGGTGCATCTGCATCCTTTGCCTCGGAAAATGATGCACTATAGACACAATCACCAGCCCTGGGCGAGCATCCTGCCTGTTGTGCCCAGGATTATGCAGCTTTCCCAGCACTGGCAGCATCACTGGTACCCAGACCATCACGCTGCTTATCCATTACTACCCTCCTCACCCAAGCAGGATGCAATCCCACTGCTTCCCTGCAGGAGCAAGGGAGATTGATCTGGGTGGCTGGATACCCAAGTCCCGCTCCCCACATCAGCTTTGGCCCCCTCAGTTTGCATCCCCAGCCTGGGGCTCCCAGCCTGACATCCAGCTGAGGCGAGGATACGGCCGTGCTGACACCAGATGTGCTGTGAGGAGATCTCCTGGGTTGCTACGCAGCTGCTCTCCCCCCTTTTCTTTGCAAACAGATAAACAGAGATGGAGCCATATCAACCATTTGCACAAGGAAAAGCATCTGCACCAAGCCAAGCATCCGAATGCTTTATTTCTGCATGATAGGCCTATTGGAGAGCTTTTTATATGTAATTAAAATGCAGCCATCACAAGTATTCCGTTCCCTAATTGTTTTCTTTGCTTTCTTTCCTCAGCTCCCTTCCTTGTTTGGGATGATAGACAAGGGCTGAAATAGCAGGTCGGGATGGCTGGGAATAGCTCCTATAATAAACCCAGCCCTTAATAAAAGAGAATCAGGTCTTGCTGCTGCAGGGCTGTACTTTCTGACTTTCTTCTTTGTTGGGTTTTTTCCCATTCCCCAGCCTGTAAACAAGAGCTCATTAGGGCAGGGTGCCTCATTAGCAAGGGCCTGTCTGCCTTGATGTTTCCATCAGCAACACAAGGGCACCAGGCTGTTTAAGCCAGTCTATCATCATCACCAAGCACTGCAAATACCTTAATCCGCATCAGGCAAGAAACACGGCTCTCTGGAGCATTGGGTTTAAATATAATAAACAGGAATAATGTGGGAATGGGTCCTTAACAGCCCAATTTCCTGCAATCCACGGTGTGTGCGACCATCCCAAGTCCTTTGAGCTACCAGCCATCTGGTTCCCTGTGCAGCAGTGGAAGTTTTCCCCTTTCCCCACCTTTTTCACAGAGCATCCATCATCAGGGTCAGTGAGTACAACATGTCACGCTGCAGCATTCAGCTGCTTGCACAGGTCATTTGGATGGGTAAAGAATAGCAGCAGATGGGCAATTCCCAGCCAGGATGGGCAAGGAGAAACCTGCAGCAGCTTCAATAAACACAAGGTTTGGGCCAAGATTTGGAGGAAGCATATGCAGGGAGAGGAGACTGGGGATGATTCAGGGCGAGCCAGAAACAGTCTCTGAGATGCAGGAGGGTGATGGGTACAACGCTTGGCATTTCAGGAGCCCCAAAAGATGGAGAGTCTGACTTGATGCAAGTAAACAGGACCTGGAAATCTCACCTCATCCCTTGGGGGCTCATGGACTGCTCCCTAACCCCTTGCCTGCTGGGCTGGGGGAGCTGCTATGACTCCCAAAAGATAGCAATACCAGGAACTGCCTGTGCTCCCTGGGTGGCTGATCCCATCCAGATCAATATCCCTTTTCCTGCAGGGAGCAATGAGGTTGCATCCTGCATGGGTGAGGATAGTAGTAATGGATAAGCAGGGTGAGGGGCTGGGTACCAGTGATGCTTCCTTGCTGGGAAAGCTGCATCCTCCTGCCTCTAGGTACCAAAATTAGTCACAACAGGCAAGCTGCTTGCTCAGGGCTGGTGCTTGTAACTGTAGGGCTTCGTTTTCCTGAGGCGGAGGATGCAGACACACCATTCCCAAAGTTCCTGCTGGACCAAGAGAAGTTAATGTTGGCTGGGGCAGAGCTGTAGGAAGGGGCCCCCACGGTCACCAGTGGCACAAGCATCACCAGCCCTGTCCAAACACATTAGACACTTTGCCCCTTACACGGCAGCAATACATGCTTGGAGCCACCTCAGCATTCCAGTCACTTCTGCTTTACAGCCTCTTTGCCATTTTGCTTTCTCGGCACCAATCCTTCCGCTTTGTTTTTCCTTGCTCTGCTATATGGAAGGTGCAAAGTTGCCTCTTGGGGAACGTCAGCAGAAGCAAAACCCAAGGAGCGGAAGAAAAGCTGAGCTGGCTCCAGGTTAACCTGAAGAGTTTTGCAGGGGAAGGATGCAGCTTTGTGTCCCCATTGCTCAGGATAAAGGTCAGGGTGGATGCTCAGGGGGTATGGGGGTACCCAGTTACTGCTGCATCCCTTTGGATGTCCCCTTTTCATCCATTGCGGGCTCCATCCCTAAGTACCCAAGCTAGTGGCTTGCAGCCTTAAAGGGTCATTATCCTTCTTTGCAAATAAGGCACTGGAATCACAGAGGTAAAATGAATGGGTGAGATATATCCAAAAGCATTACGGCAGAATGTGAAGAAGGTAGACATTTCCATCTCCATCCTGACATCCAACATGGGGATCTACCAAGTGCCGGAAGAGCTCCACAGGGGAAACTGGACATGGGCAAAGCTGCCTCTGGCTGTTTCTTCCACCACTAAGGCACTGTGGAATGGTTCTGCCTCTGAATGTTCAAGTCTGGAGATATTTACTCATTTCCTATTCTGAGATGCAACCTTCTGGGTTTTGCTTCACCAAAAAGAAGGAAAACTCCTTCTGTGCTGCTGACAGCCCTCACACATGTCCCCAGAGCAAGGATGGATGCCATAGTGCCAGGATGCTTGCTCCAAATCAGCCCTCAGCCTCATGTGAAGGGCCCAGACTGAGCTTGGCCAAACACCCAGCAGGGACAGGAGGAAGATGTGGAGCAGCGAATCCCAGCTCTGGTTCATCAGCAGAGGCTGCAAACACCTGATCTGCATCTTTCCCGGGGGCACCATCCCCCCCATCCCTGTCATCTGCTGCAGCCTCCTGCTCTCATCACACTTCACTGATTAATGACTAATGAGCTACTGGTTTGTGTCACTTCCCTGCCCTCGCCAGACAGCGCTGGTGCGAAGGTCTGGCTTGGTCCGAGCCATCTGTTCAGGCCCTGAGCTCAACACCACCACGTCCCATCTCTGCAGGGGGGGAAGAGCCACCTTTGTGCTCAGCCCCTCTGTGCTGCAGGAGGACAGACAGGCTGCAGACAGATGGGAGATGTCTCCCTCCCAGCCCTTTCCCTCTCCAGCTGCTGGATACTTCAGTGATGGAGATTTGCATCCTAAAGCTTTTGAAGCTTTACTGGAGCTTGGCAGAGGGAGCGGCACTGGCTGGGGCAGGCGGAGCCATGAGAGCAGGATCCTTCCTGGGCAGCTGAGGATTCCTCCACAGTTAGTAATTAACAGCACCAGTGTCAATACTGAAAGGCAGAGGCATTTTGAAAGCCATACACTGGGTAATTTGGCAGAATATTAATCTGCAGCCAAGCACCCCTATTACCAATCTACCCCACACCACCTCTGCTAGTAATGGACATCTTCACCCATCACTGAATGATTTCATTGCTGGGCCAAAGGGATGTGGAAGATCCATAGGACTAGGTGGTAGCCTTCACCATCCTAACAAGGACCGATGTGGTCCCCAAGGCTACTGGTGCAGGCGATGCTCTGAGTGATGGTGGTGTGGAGCAGAGCGCTCTGTGGTCCTCCCTTTTCTCCCGGTCCCTTGCCCGGGCATCCCTTGCCTACTCCCCTCACAATCCTTGGGCTGTGCTGACCCCTCCTGGGCTGCAGCCTGCACAAGCAGCCGCCTCTCCTTCCTTACCACTATTAGAAACCTGAGAATGAATCCCGACCTGCTTCCCTTCTATCCTGAAGGCATCCAGGGGTTGCCCTAGGGCCAAAGCACACACGCACTGCCCAGTGTCGATGCCCCTAACCTGCTGCCGCACCCCAAGGGATAGCTGGAGAGCCCTTTGCCCACCAAAAGACATTGGGAAGACCGTGGAATGGGTGAGTTGTTCAACAGGTTTTCTAACTCCCTCTTCCCAAAGCAATAATAAGAGGATAAATAGAACAGCATCCACTGATAACAGCCCTGGACCACATCCTGCAGAAACCACCCTCAGATGCTGCACATTCCTGGATGAGCATCAATTTAAGGGGGACCGTGGCCTCAACAGCATGAAGCAGAAGGATGCTACAAGGATGTAGACATTAACAGGTGGTTTTCAGCTCCCAGGACCCCCTATCAGTGACTCCCTCCCCGCAGTCATTACCCTCAGTGAGATAATGAACTCCTGAGCACAGCACTGAGCGCAGCACTCAAACGATGGCTCTAACAGCTTCTGCTCGAGGAATCATTAAAAGCAAGTACTGGACTTCAGAGATCAGTGGCAGAAGAAGTCTAAATCCATACCTGCAGCCTCGCTGCTCTTACCAGTGAACTGCTGCTTCCAGAGGTAATAGAGCACCAGCTGGATGCTCAGCAGCCACATGGAGAGCACTTATGGGCAAGTGCCAATTGAGGGCAGACCTCTTGCACATAGCACAGGGAAGCCCAAACCCTCAGGTTGCGTCCCATGGGTACCACAACCCCCTTCTCAACCCTAGAGCCCACTATAACACAGTTGCTTTGCTTGCCTCCTCCCAGCCCTCTTTCCCCATCAATGTCCTTGCAATGCCCTCATCTCACTCTCCCACTGCTGATATGAAGGATGGCAAAACCTTTCTATTCCTTGGATGTGCATAAAACGACACAGACAGAAAGCTGGTGGGAAACAGCATTTTAAGGGTTGTAAAAGGTACAACCACCACTCTGCTGAAGTTGCAATAAAGTGTTGCAGTAGTGGGGACTTATGGCCCATAAAAAGCACAAAGCACTGATCGGAGATGTCTTCAGCAGTTTATAAACACATAAACCCCTTCCATTCCCTTCCACACGTCAGTGCTTCTCCTTGGTGAAAAATTAATGTGCCTTGTGTGCTTGTAAAAGCCCACCAAAGCTTGCTGGACAGTCTGGAAGACAACAGGGGCCATTATGGGCTCATGTAAAGCCCAACAAAGCCTTCAGGGTGCTCTGGAAGAGGAGATGCCTGAAAATCCAAGAGTAAACTGAGCATCCCTGTGTTTCCCCATGAATATGGGGTGGTACAGAACAACACAGCTTGGGGTGTACCCTCAGAGTACCATCTTGCAGGGCACATTGGGAAGAATGAAGCCCCAAGTATCCCTTCAGCATTGGTTCACTACATGCAGAAGGGCCCAAGATCCTGTCCCTACAGTACACAGGTCCTAGATAAAGTACCAAGGTCAAGGTATCTTTTAACCAAGCTCCAGGTACTTTTGTACCACTCTGCCGTGGAGCTTTCAGAGACAAGGCTGGAAGACATGGAATGATGCTCTTCTCCTCCCTCAGGGGAACTAGGCTTTATAAAGAGGGCATATAACTAGATGAAGCCAGCCCATCTCAATCAGGAGGACTCCTGCAGATGGCCAGGACCCTACAGCAGAGCAGGAGGACCCCTGCAGATGGCCAGGACCCTACAGCAGAGCAGGAGGACCCTCATAACCTTCATCTTACCCCAGATGCTTCCAAAAACCTTTTCAGGGCTGGATTCATTTGCATTATTTGGGATTAATAAGAGGATCTTCCCCAAGACATTAAAAATAGGGAGAGGAGAAAAGAAGAAATAATCAGACAGCCCAATAACATGCATGAAAAGAGGTTTTAAGGTTTGCCAGGACCACTAAGTCATGGACCATGTTTCCTGTTGCAGCACTGAGAGCTGATCTCAGCATCTTCTTCCAAGCGGCTTTGCTATCATTAACAATGGCAAAGTGAGGCATCAGGTGAAGATTTCTCCCTGCCCAGGTAAGTATTTGGTGGAGTGGATGAGTTCCAACACTGCTTTACCTCAGCCCTCCCATGCGCACATTAAAGATGTGAAATTGCAACAAACATAAACTAAACATAGCAGCCATGTGCTGGGTGCACACAGAGACAGTGCTGGAGGGGAGGGAACATCCAGGCATCAAATGCAGCTCAGGATGTCCCCAAAATTCACCATTCTGAGCGTCTTCACCCTGCAGCCCAGCGGCTGGCAGGGCGCTCTTGCCATCTAGCGGCTCCTCGCTTGAATGCAAACACAAAGTGGGATAGATTTTTTCCCTCTCCATCCACTATTTCCGCCTTTAAGCAGCACGAGACCAGAGGATACAAGACATCAGTTTCGCTCTTCATCTGTATTCTAGTCATCAAATTACTTCTGCATGCATATTATGGGAACAACCCAACTATGTGATAAGGAAGCGTAATCCTGAAGTGACAAGGACTCTCCTGACTCACTTTGTGTCTGCTGGTATGTCTAAGAAACCCTGGTATCTTACCAAGGGCGTGATATTTTGAAGGTCTACCCAGAGAAGCTGTGGCTGCCCCATCCCTGCCAGTGTTCAAGGCCAGGTTGGACACAGGGGCTTGGAGCAAGCTGCTCTAGTAGAAGGTGTCCCTGCCCGTGGCAGGGGTGGGAACTGGATGAGCTTTAAGGTCCCTTCCAACCCGAACCAGACCGATGCTGTGATTTTCTCCTACTTTATTTGCATCTTGGACCCTTCAGAGTTTTTCTTCTTTCACTCCTGCCACAGTCAGTGTTTTTCTGAGGTTTATCACTGCCGCAGCACAGGGTCACACGTTTCTGCAGGAAAAACTTGGAGCTACAGAAGGACACCCTTGAGGCTCAGCTTGGGCCATAAAACTGCATTGCCAAGAACCATGTAAGCCACACAGTCATGTGTGTGCCCATCACAGCTCCCAAAGCCTTGGTCACACCAAGGCCCTTATTCCCTCTTCCACTCTAAAATAGAGGGCACCAATTTCTTGATGCTATTGACCCCAGATACAAAGGAAAGGACAGAGGAGAGCTGTAAAAAACAACCCCAACCTATGATTTCAGTGGATTTTGACCAATTCCTGGCCTGATCCCTGGCTCTGGAAGGGTAAAGCTGATTTGGAGTACCCGTGCACAGTGCGTTGTGATTTCATCCCTCTCAAGAGCCTCGTTCAAGCCAGAAGTTGTCAGCAAGAAGCCTTCACAGCATCCTAATGTCTTTTCACAGGCAATAACTTGCCTTAGTCTGCCATCATGTAGACTGCGCTGAAAAATCAAATCACTGTTTGACAAGGCTCAGTGCTTACGCAGTGGCATACTCTTCCTATCAACCCACTCAAACCCATGGTTAGGAACAAGATAACACGCTGCTGTTAAGTGAGCATGCAGGAATACTCCTCCTCCTTGGTGTGATATATCTCATTGCTAATTTTTCTCTCTATTTTCATTTTTAAGCAGCCAGAAAGAAGTTAACCCCTTATATCCATCTTCCAAAGCTGTTTTATGGAGGGAAACCTGAGTTTTGCCATAGATAGTCTCTAGAAGGAAAAGAAGCACCAAACTACACACAAGAAATGGGAAGCTTGGAGAAAAATGCAGCTTAGCAAATTGATGAGACACAGCCAGAAAGAGGATAATCAAAGGCCACCTCTGTGCAGCGTGAAAGAGAGATGGTATCACCTGGGATAGTTGGGACAAGGTGGAAATCACACAGTAGGATACTGGGGAAGGCAAGTTGGGGGAAAGCTCCAGCCAATCTCATCTGGAAGTTTCTAAAGGCCATCTCTGCCCACATCCTTCCTACTATCCAGGGCTGCGAATTGACCCAACTAAAGGAGTTAGTCATGTTGAAAGCCATGGTCACATTGGCAGCTCTTTCCTGGCTTGATGGGAATCTCCAGTGGAAATCAAGCCTCCAGCACAGCAGCAGGTCAGGGCAAGTACATGGTGGTTTGTGACATTCCTCTGTGGTTTCCCAGCACAGAGGAGGTCACTGCAGGAAAACAAGCCAAAGAATCTCCAGGAAAACCTGGAAAAGAGAGCTCAGATAAGCTGCTTGAGACACGATTGCTCTAGCCAAGGCCAGGTAGACATGTTGAACCCAGCTAGGATGCAGTGGTGGAAAGAGCATCTTGTTCTGCTCCAGCAAGACAGGAGGGCAGTGACTGTAGCCTAAAGAGAGAAGAGATGCTCTTATAAGTGCCTATGCAAGACTTCACTCCTGATTCCCAGAGAAACCCTGAAGGCAGCAATAGCTCTGCAATAAAATGGTTTTAAATCAAGCCTAGGGAGGAAGTTTAGGTCAGCTCATGTTTCCTTCAAGACAAGGGCACATGGATGGGGAAGACAGCAATGGAGACAATTACTATAGCTTCTGCCTTCATCCTGACTTGCTGTGACACGAGAGCTCAAGCAGGATGGCACAAAGTGCTGTTTGCTCTTCCTGAGGGCACACACCTATCTGGTGTAGGGATACATTAGCACTGAGGTGCCTGAACACAAGCTTTAGGAACCCAGCCAATGCTTTTGAAAGCACAGAAATCCCCTCCCTTAGGTCAAAAGATTATTCAGGGCCACACAACTGTTGTGCTATTCCTGAGCTCAACGTACTGGATACCTTGAGAGAGTCACCTACCTTGTTCCAATAGTCCTCTCTAGTGTCCCACCTACCCTTACGCTACCAGGCTCCAAACCATCATGTGAGCAACTCTAGTGTAGATCTAGATTCCCAGACCTCTAAACCCTTCTACTCCATAGTAGGTCTTAAGCCAACATCTATCTTTATTACCAGCCCAAGGCTTTTAAGAGGGAAGCTTTCCTTCCTGAGGATTACAGAGACCCAAGTCAACATCCATGAAGTCTTGAGGTGAGCAGCTTCTCCTGTAGCATCAACTGCAAGCCCCCAGCAGTGACAGGACCCATCTGGAGAACACAGTCGGATACGGCCCAGCACTGCTTATATATGGGATGTATTTCAGGAGGATCCAAAACATCTATTTATAGGCTTCTAACACTGGCATCTGAGATAGCTCTGAGCACGTCACATCCTCCCCCAGAGAAGATGTTTGATTCCTGGTGTGCCTTTAATGTGACATTGTTTGAAAAGATGAAAAAGCCCGTTACAAGTTGGGAAAGTGATGCAGGCAGTATTCTAGTAACTGAGCTACATATTCCTGAGGAAGAGTTGCATCCATATGGAAACCAGCAGCTGCATTGCCTCACCATTCCTGCCTGCAAGGAAGAACTCTCTTGGAACACATCTTATCCAGCTAGTTCTTCTCAAGTGATCCATCAGTGTCCCTATTTGACTTCCGCTTTCTTTACTGATGTTTTCCTCCAAGCAGAGGTACCTACACAGGAGCTACAGCAGCAAAGCACTTTAAAGGTCAGGGTTTACCTGCATGAATAGATAGCTTTTCCCCACTCTCTTCCCTATAAAGCAACGCAACTCTGCTCTTAACCAAAGAAAAGGGTCCCCTATACAAGGATGATTGGACCTTCTATCCTTGAGCACCATTAGGAAGCACGAAGCTCCTGCCCATAAGCACGATTGGCAGCTTCTTCCCTTGCCACTTATCACTAACCAAGTGAAAGCACAACTCCAAGGGTGGCAGCACATTGCAATGTAAAGGCCCAGGAGCTGTTGAAGAGCAGTTCTCCTGCAACCGGGCATGTGGTGGTGGCACAGGAGCTAAACCAGGAAGATCTGGCACCCTCAGCCCATGGCATAAACCTGCCTATCTCCAGTTCACATAGGAGTGAACTGCTTCAAGCACAGCTATGATTTACAGCCCCTGAGACTCAGTTCCTCATCTCTGCAACCACTGATCTCCAGCTGTACGTATAGCAGCGCACTGGGATCAAGAACCTCACACAGGTACCCAGGAGGCAGGGGCATCTCATGGTCTCCAACTGAACTGAAGGAATAGAGACATCTTTCTCTGGTTTTTGCCCTTTTTACAGCAAAAATTATCTTATTGCCTGGATATGAACCTTAAGCAATGCACAAAGTGGCCTGGCCCTGGCGAAGGGGTCAGAAATACGATAGAAAGCTCTAATGTGCTGAGAAGTACAGGGGATGGAACTGGATGATCTCAAAGTCCTTTCCAATCCAAACCATTCTATGATTCTATATAGAAATAATTCTTTCTGCTTATTTAGGTGGACCGGAGATGGACTTTACTGACTGGTGCTGGGCTGAGGAAAGGGGCCGAGAGCAGGAGGAAAAAGCAGAGATTCCAGCACCCACCTGGAATCATAAATCACAAAATGAGGTTTCATGGAGCCACAAAACCGCACAGGGACATATGGAATTGCAGGGGTTTAACCCAGCTGTCCACAAACAGTGTTCTCTCTGCAAGGAAAGGGATTTGCTTAAAACCACACAGGCAGGGAGCGGAGCTTCACCCCTTCTGCCCATGCCCCAGGTGCCTGCCAGACACTGCCTCTGTTATCCCTCTCTGCCCCATCATGTGCATCCCTATGCACGTGTCAGTCTCACAACCCAAAGGCCCCTGTGTTCATGGGGGTTTTAATACCACACTATTTAATCTAAGGACCAGAAGCTTTCTAATTTATGTTACCCATTTAAGGCTTCCCCCCTGCTGACCCAAACTCATTTCATGACAGTCCAAAGGCCACCACACAGACAAGGGCTCCCTGTGAAAAGCCAGCTTTGATGGTGTCCCTGACATCTTTCTATCATGTGTCAGCAGCATCCACCGTGACCAAGGCACTACAATAACAAGTCTATGCAGTGCAGAGGTTGGGTCACATGCATGGCTGCAGGGAGAGGAGATGAAGAGCAAAGTCATTATATATATCTTCAGATCATTAATTACTCCTCTTCCCTACCCTGATGTATGTGGAAGCTCCATTTAACCAAGCCAGACACCACACCAGAGGCTACACACAAAACAAAACGTGGGTCAGGGCAACTCTTTATAGCCTTGAGAAATGAGTGGGGGGACAATCTTTTCCTATGGAGCCATTTCTCATCATCACATGGCATCCCTCATGACAGGCATGATCTATAATCCAGTTCCTGGCATGAAGCTTTTGTCACCAACTGGCTGTGCAAGCCTGTCCCATAGGATAAGAAGCAACACAAGACCTTCAGAAACTGATTGCTGAAACACTCATATAGCAACAAGTGTTCATGTAAAGAGCAGGTCCTGGGGCATTCATAAGACTACCCGAACATAAACCCTTCCCTGTGAGGGTGCTGAGGCGCTGGCACAGGATGCCCAGGGAAGCTGTGGCTGCCCCATCCCTGGCAGTGTTCAAGGCCAGGTTGGACACAGGGGACTTGGAGCAAGCTGTTCTAGTGGAAGGGGTCCCTGCCAGTGGCAGAGGTTGGAGCTGGATGAGCCTTAATGTCCCTTCAATCCAAACGAGTCTGGGATTGTATATGATAAATGCCCACACCACAGACTTCGGGTGTTGGTGTTGTGTTTTCCTTTAACAAGTGATGCAGTGCCTGAGCACAAATCAGTGCTGTCACACACTGCAGCAGTGTTAAGACAGGTTTTTCTGCCCCAATCCTGCAAATACTTCACTAAGCCCACAAAGAGTGCTGCTTACTTAGAGCTAAGCACATGTACTTAGTTACTGAAGTACGGCTTAAAGAAATGAGAGCCAGACAATGACTCAAGTTATTCTTATTTATATATATAACCATTTCTAACAGAGAAATCACCTTATTTCAACAGGGCAACTGCAGACCAGATATGGATGAGGCTACTGCTTCTGCTCTTTGTGCCATTAGTGTTCATGGGTGTGAAATACAGAGAGACCCTTGTTGACAGCTTTTGCTGTTGAGTCCAGAGGAATCAACAGCATTTCAAGTGGCAACATAACACCCACAATGCTTAATCATGATGGTTAAGGTGTCCCTGCCTATAGCAGGGGGTTGGAACTGGATAAGCTTTAAGGTGTCTTCCAATACAAACCATTCTGTGGTTCTATGATTTCAGTGTTTGCCAAGCATCCCCGGCCATGACTTGGAGCTGATCACAGCTACCTCCAGGTGTGAAATAGAAATCACTTCATACGATGGATGTTTGTCTCCCACAGCCCTTAGCCAGCGGCTGCACAACACGAGCCAGTGGAGACCCATGGGCTCAGTGCCTGCTTGTTCAATGAGCAGTGTGTTAATGAGGGGCAAGCTTCTTGGAGGCTTTTTGTGGCCCAGCAGCAGACCAGAGAGTGGAAGAAAGCCACAAGTGTGACCTTTGGATACCACGTTTGAGTGCCCCAGCCCGGCTGCAGCTGGTTTCCTATCCAAGGTGCTTTGAGCCAATGTTTGATGTTCCCACTGCAGCGCCTCAAGGCTGTTCAAACCTCTGGGTCCATCAAACTGAGACTCAGCTCCCCAGGGCAGGACATAAACCTTCCCTCCTGTGTCAGCAGAGGCTGCTGTGTACTGCGTGTACAAGACTGATGACAATCATTTGGGCTAGACTCCAGTTTAGGGGTAATTAATTGTAGAACAGCTTCATAAAAGATGCCAAGCCTTGCTCTTCTGAAGAGTCAGAGCCACAAAACCAGCCCTCTGCTCACACCCTCCTTCTACAAAGCTCGCTTTCTTAGTTCAGAACACCTTCCTCCCTGTACCTCATCACCCGCAGAGTGATGGTTAGAAGAGGTGGTACCATAGCATCCCTGCCACCATCTCCCTTCAGCCTGTATCCTGTCTTTTAACAGGATTTCAGGCCACTTGGTAGACACGTGAACTGAAGTTCACCCCTCCTGGCCAGACTGGGTGAACGCAGGGACTATTGCATCACCTTGCCAGAGCACTCAAGTTTGGCAGGAGGCCTCCATCCGCACGCAGCAATGCTGCGTCCTCCCTTCAAGTGACCCTTATACTAAATCGTGCTAAATAAAAACCCAAAGAGCAGCCCAGCATGGAGCATTCCTAAGCTGCTCTGGAGCAGCTCCAAGCCTTCTGCATCAAACAGAGAGTGTGACAGTGTGTGTTTCTGATGTCTACACCTTATTTTTCTCCCCCCTCCTTGTGTTTCCCAGCTTGATATCCATTCACACTGACCTCTATGCCGTGACATTGACATGACATAGCAGGTGAGACATCCATCTTCCAAAGTTCCGTGCTCCCTTTCCCTTCCTTTTGACATAAACTTGGCACCAAAGTGCTACCAAGAAATCCTCTGTTTGGAGAAACAAATGGCTCTGTCCAGAACAGGAGCTCCGAGGAGGAACGAAGGGCATTTCTCACAACCCCCCTGGCTCCTGTTTCCAGGGCTGGAGGTGTTGCAGGTGCTAAGCAGAGGACAGGATTGAGTGGAGAAATGCGTGTGGTGAGCAAGGGCTGTGCGTTAGGTGGGATTTCGCTTGTCATTGTTCACTGCTGTGTTACAGCTACCAAGCAGGGCTGTCAGCTGGCTTCACCCATCTCCCACCCCCATCCAGACAGTGATGGATGCTGTGGGACAACTCTCACCGGCATCTCTATTTCACGCCCCTAACTGAATCCACATGAACCTCCTCAGAGACCCCAGCGCTGAGCTTTGCTTCCTCCGTGCACCTCTGACAGCGAGCAGGGGAGATGATGAACACAGCTCCCCACATGCACCCATCCTGCACCCAGTATCAGCTTCTGCCGTGACCTGGATCAAGTCCCTTCCCCTCTGGGCACCTCCATTGCTCCCCTCAAAGCTTCTTGTCCATTTAGACCACCAGCTCTTCCAAAGATGCAGCCCAGAGCTTTTTTCCCTTAAGTCCTTGCATGCCACTAACAGCAACAAACACTGAGCTGTTAAGAGTGCCAACACTGACTCACATCCAACCCAAACCATGCTATGATATGATTGCAGCCCTGTGTGCACCTCATTAGCAATAAACACCCTGAGGCTGGCTATAAATACACTTCCAGTTACTCAGAAGGACTCTGCTGGTTCTCCTTTGGGATTTGAGCTCCAAAGGGAACCCCTCTATCCCACAGCAGAAATATAACTGCCCCAGCAGCACTGTTTCTGCCCCTCTCCATCCTGCAGGGATGCTTCAAGCAGGATGCAGCAGGAGCAACACGAGGAGAATGGTTCCCAGCCCAGCAGATAGCCCAGCAGATGTTTTTCCCCCATGGAACAGGTAGGGAGAAGCGCACAAAGCACCCTCCCTGCATGAAAGCCCAGCTCGGGAGGTGGGCAGCTTCCTGGTGCCTGCCTGGTGCTTTGATGGTGCTGAGCGCTGCGGTAGATCAGAGCCTATCAGGGCTTTGTGAGTCTCAGTGATTTGGGGCTACCTGGTATGAAGACACAGGGCTCTTCAGGTCTCCTCCAAAGCCAGCACCACCTCAGTGGATGCTCTTTCGTGGAGCTACCCAAGGCAACAAGTCCTGCACCTCCAGCAACATCTACCGCCAAGGTTGGTTGGTGGCAAGTGGTGGAGATGATGCGCCAGGAAGGCATCTCCTGGCCCACAGCAAAGGGAGCTCCTCCACCACCTTCCCTCAGCCCCTGTCCTAAGGGGTCTTGCTCCCATTTTCTTCAGTCTTGGATCAAAGTCCTTCCTTCTATACTACACAACTTCCAGTCCCCCTTCTTCCACCCCGGCTTTTACATCCAGTCACCACCACCAATCCCCTTGCATCTCCTGCCTCATTTACACCCCCTTAACCTGTATATCCACACAGATGGCTTGCTACAAGCTTTGAGGGGCTTTTCCCCCTCCACATCTATGTTATTTCTTCACTGCACATGGGGCCATCCACCTTAAAAAGCAACAGAAGCACCCTGAAGGACACAGCTCCCAAATGCACTGGGTCAAACATCTCAAATGCAACAAAGCTGCTGAAATCTGGCCTTTTGGAAAGCAACAAGCACAAGCCAAGTTTCCTGAGCCAGAGCACTTGTGGGTCGGGTGGTGTTGGTCTACAAGCATGGACACACTGTAGGGATTCATGATTTGGCTTCAGTTCAAAGGTCAAGTGGGAATGAAGGGTTGAAATCAATTATCATCTTGTGACCATCAAGGAGAAGCGCTTGAAGTCAGTCTGGGGAAAGGGTATGGGGTGAAACTGCAGCCTTTGACATCTCTCCCCTACATTTAGGGCATTTCTTTAGATGATTTGAGAAGACAAAGTCATCATTTGAATGCACGGCACCTACTCTGAAGCAAGGCTTTTAGCAAGACCAGGCAGGCAGGGAGATGCACATACAAGGCATCATTTGAAAGGAGCTTTGCCCTTGGAAGCCAGTCCTATCTCATTACTCTTCCTTACATTTCTCTTCCCAAGCCACTGGCCAGAGTGCTCACATGGACCTGCCTTCAGACCAAAGTTCTACCTGGATTAGGGCTTTTATTCCACAGTGCAAGCAGTAAATGGACATTTATTCTGTTTCCATTCTTAACACCCACAATGAGATGGTTTCTACTCTGCTACTAACATTGGAGCTTAGGCTTAAGATTCCACCCCTTTAACTCCCTTTAATTTTCCTATACCTTAATGCAGGAAAAGGCCCACCCAGATGAGGTGAATTCCCATTTCCTGTGTACTATAATCCCCCTCTAAAACAACCGGAAAGCCTGCTCCGAGACCTCTGGAAGCCAAGTGACCATACTCAGAACTTGGCAAGTCCCCTCCGGCAGGTTAAAGCCATTCCCCTTGTCCTGTCCCTCCATCCCTTGTCCAAAGCCCCTCTCCAGCTTTCCTGCAGCCCCTTTAGGCACTGGAGCTGCTCTAAGGTCTCCCCTTCAGGAGCCTTCTCTTCTCCAGGCTGCCCCAGCCCAGCTCTCTCAGCCTGGCTCCAGAGCAGAGCTGCTCCAGCCCTCGCAGCATCTCCATGGCCTCCTCTGGACCCACTCAAGCCAGCACCACACTGTGCCAGCACCATTTCCCCTCTCAGCATCCACACTTTGCTTTAAACAATCCTTGAGCTGGCAGAGCTTCCACAAATCTGGAAGCTTCAAATGTAACCTTGACCCAAACCTGACCCAGAATGACCTAAGGGCAGACAGGATGTGCTCACAGTAGCTTGATGGCTCTGGAGACAGAGGGAACATGAGCTTGATGTTGCAGGGAGGGATGGCAGCGTGCCCAGGGCAGGGGAAGCCAATAACTGAGAAATGCAATGGGACATCCTCCCTCTATCTGCCTCATTCACCTTCAGCAGCAAGGCACAAAGGCTTCCAGCTCTGAATCACTGCAGGGCTGGTCTCACTGCTGCTGAAGCCTTCCATGGAATGATTTGGGCTTCAATGAATGCAGCTTCTACTGTTGTTTTAACTGCTCTTGTGTATAAGCAAAGCTTTAGAGCAGCTAAAGGAGGCACAAGCTCCAGAAATAACTCGGTTAAGGGGGTTTAAGACGAGGGCTGGGGAAAAGAGGAATAAAAGCTTGCTCATGCATGATGCTTCGCCTCCTTCTGCCTATATAAAGGGCCTGAGCAAGAGTTGGATCTGTTTTGCCACATCACCCACTAACAGAGCAGGGTCCTTCCAGGCTCAGCTCCCTTCTGCACTGCAAGAACAGGCACTGACTTGTGCTCAAGCTCTGCTTGGAGCTCCTGCTAGAAGCCACAACCACACTCAGCACCCGGTAGTGCCTCATCTGCTTCAATATCAAGGCTTCATGACCTAGACACAGGGTCGGTGACAAGTCAAGACCACACAAAACACTGGCCAGGTCCCTAAACCTGGATGCTAAAAGGTCTGAGGACTTGAGCCGCATTCAGCCCATCAAAAGGAGGAGCTTTATGCTCTGAGAGGGATCTGAGGCTCACTCACACCAAATACAAAGCCCTTAACCCAATAGCCCTTCTCAGGGCTTTCACACATACCTAAGATTACCAAGAGTATTTAAAGCACTCTCAAGTACCTTTCCTCACTCTCATCCTGCAATCAGATACTCCCCTAATGCATATTAGAGAGGGCAGAGCCATCCTTCCTGCATTCCTAACCCCGCAGCCTGCAAAGCAGCCCCAGCCCATCTCCACTGCACACAGGTGTCAACCCATCCATTCCTGGGCACTGCAGCAGGGGTCTGAGCAACAGGGACTGTGTTTTAACACCCCTAGGCCATCAATGAGAAGTACCCAGCTGAAGTATCAAGGACACTGCCAAGTGCAAGAGGGGCCACATCCCCATCCCATGAAGGCCTCGGTGACCTCAGGTTTCTGCTTTTGGTCTTCAAGAGCTTCAGATTCAAGTGCAGCAAGAGATAGGCTAAGAATAAGGTAAGAAGCAAGTCATTGGCCAAGCCTGAGTGGTTACCTTGGAAATCCACCCTGTTCTATCTGTTCCCTCCTAGACCAGGACAAACCTCAGTGAGTCCTCAGGTTGGCCAACAAACTCCTGGCTGCAAGGAAGACATAGAATCATAGAATCATACAATAGTTAGGGCTGGAAAGGACCTTAAGATCACCCAGTTCCAACCCCCCTGCCATGGGCAGGGACACCTCCCACTAGACCATGCCACCCAAGGCTCATCTTATACTTTGCAAGATGCCAGAAAGAGGGAAAAGAGAAGCTTAAACCCAGTGGGATCCAAACAGGAATCGCAGCAGAGGCTCCACCAAGCTTCAGGGTGCACAGGGAATTGCTGACCTTGACCCCATGCCAAAAGCTTGCCCAAGCCATTCTGTATCATGCCCACCACTCACAAATACAGCACTTCTGGGCTGCCAAGGGATGAGGCAGGGTTAAATGACCTGCATTTGTCTCCACTGTATTGCCCCAACGCTGGGCAAGCAAAGCCTTGACAACCACAGACATCCCATCCAGGAGCCTCTTGCACCAGCCCAGGAGCCAAGAGCTTCCCTCCATAAACCACCAGTGCTTCAGAGGAAAAGGCTTTGAAACATGGCCAAGAGATCCCTTTCTCTTCCTTTCTTGAGGGCATCATCACCAATGGAGGGGGAATTCATTCATTCTCTAAGATTAAGACGAGCTCCTCAAAACACTCATTGTATGGGTTTGATTTTCCACCCCCATGGAGCCCAACCATGACAAGGGGAGGCACAGCAGTGGTTATGACCCAACTTTGCGGTTAATTGGGCTTGTCAAGAGCAGCTTCTCTTCCAGCCTAGGGCAGGAAGCGAATGACTTCCCACAGCACGTGAGCCAAGCTTGCAGCTCACCACACTCCTGATTGATGAGCTGAGGTGGAAAGGAGGGTGACAGCCCCGTGCCACAGCACCCAACACACAGAGCCCCTCTGAGCTGATTTTGGTGGGTGATGGAAGAGACATCAGGACCAGGGGAGGTGCTGGCCCTCCCATTCGCTGTTCTGTAGCGCTGTATTTAGTTCATAGCATCAAACTCAGGTTTCTCTTCTGTCAAATTCAAGTCGAGATGGAATTTGGCAAGACACAAGCACCTGCTTTTTGAGGAAAACTGGGAGTCAACCTGTGCTCAAGCACCTCTAAAGGGCCAATTTTAGGGCCACGGAGATGCTGCTAAGGCTGGAACAGCTCTGCTCTGGAGCCAGGCTGAGAGAGCTGGGCTGGGGCAGCCTGGAGAAGAGAAGGCTCCTGAAGGGGAGACCTGAGAGCAGCTCCAGTGCCTAAAGGGGATGCAGGAAAGCTGGAGAGGGGCTTTGGACAAGGGATGGAGGGACAGGACAAAGGGGAATGGCTTTAACCTGCCAGAGGGGAGACTGAGATGAGCTCTTAGACAGAAGCTCTTCCCTGTGAGGGTGCTGAGGCGCTGGCCCAGGGTGCCCAGAGAAGCTGTGGCTGCCCCATCCCTGGCAGTGTTCAAGGCCAGGTTGGACACAGGGGCTTGGAGCAAGCTGCTCCAGTGGAAGGTGTCCCTGCCTGTGGCAGGGGTTGGAACTGGATGAGCTTTAAGGTCCCTTCCAACCCAAACCAATCTGAAATTAAAAAACAGTACAGAAAAGTTCCCCTAAAATCCTTGGGGAAGGAGAAACCCCTGTCGCCAGGCTATCCACACACCTTTATTGCAATGGCCTAACCCAAAAGCAGCTGCATCCCTGTCCCACAGGTATTCAGCCTGAATTCCCTTTCCTCCAAGACATGCTTAGGGCGCAGCTCAATGTGCTGCCACCCCAAAGAACCCATCAAATACATGGAAAGGCTGCAAGTGGAGACAGACAAGGCAGACACAGAAGGAAGAGGACAGAGCCAGCATCCCCAGAGCTCCAGCTCCCAGTGATGGGGCCACAACTGACCCGGCTCAGCCCGGAGAAGGAGGGTGAATGGCAGGAAGGCAGACGGGCGCCGCTCCCCGAAGCTTCCCGGCAGAGGCCACGGGGTGGCAGCAGGCATCTGCTGATGGAGAGCGGTCCCAGCTCCTCCCCGGCATCCCCAGAGCTGGGAAACCGGGAGCAGTTCGCTTCTGCTCTGATACGCCGGGCAGAGGACAGTGAAGGCCGTTCTCCAGGGGGAACCAAGCATCCCAAAGCAGGTCCAGCGGTGCCAAGGCAAAGCTGGTCGTTCTTGCAGGATGAAGAAAACACACTCGTGACATCCATGTCACTGCCCTTTTTCCCCCCTGTAAGGGCTCCCAAACGCCATCCTGCTGTAGGTGGGCAAAGGCACCGTGGCCAGGAGGGTGCCAAGCCACCCGTCTCCTCTGCTCACTGTATGGTCCTTTTGGACACAGTTTGCTGCCTGGCTCCTGGTGTACCCAGGTGCTTCACCACAGGCTTGTACCATCGAAAGGTCACTGTCCTACTCCCAATGCTACAGAGGGACTTGAACGGGAGCCCCATCTTCAGTGGTCCATGAGGAGCAGCAAGGATATGACAGCCTACAGTTGTGCCAGGCACTGCAAAGGGGTGGCCTTAGGGGCAGGAGGCTCAAGGAAGCTCTCTAACACTCCTCCATCCCTTGATGGAGAGCTGTGTCCAAGCTCACAGCTCTCAGACCACAAGTTGATCCTACGTGAGCCACAGCTCCAGGTATGTGCATCCCTCAGGTAGCAATATGGGACAGTGAAAGGACATCAGGCTGGAGATGATGTGCACAGTCAATGGGGGGTGCAAACCTGCATTGAGGAGGTTGGTGGACGTACTTGAAGGTGGATGAGTTGACGCAGGAGACATCTGGATGGACCAGCAGATTTCACCCCATTGCTCATCCCATCACCCCTCTCCTTGAGGATACCTGGGGATTGGGACCTGCCCCTAGTCAAGAGCAAGAGGGGAGCTGCCAATCCTCCCCCTCCACAGGCTTCCCGGCAGGACCACACAGATCCTGCCTGCTGCTCACCACAATGCTGTGGTCATTGTACAATGGAGACCTTTAAACATCAAGGCAACGTGACATTTGGGAAAGGAGAGATCTTAATAACACATCTGAGCTTAATCATTCCACCCCTGTCAGAAATGCACTGTGATTTATCACCAAAAGCAAGTATGAGGACAACATGGCGCAAACCACTGAAGTCCATAGGAACAGATGCCAGGTCCCATTCCCATGGCATCCCCTAGAGTGTTTATTAGCAATTGATTTCCTATTCCACTCTCAGTGCATTGCTTACAATAATCTCTTTTGACCTCACTGGGACTGGGCAACTCCTGCCATAGGGGAAAGGACCATTGCAGCCACTCCCGTGCTGAAACCAGCTCTATCCACAGACCCTTTGGGATTACAATATAGTAAATACACTTCCAAGGCTATTACTTCTTTTGCTCCATGTTGTTCTTTGACCCAACAGGTCTTATCCCATTCAGGAAAGCATCTTTCCAGGGAGATGGGGTAAATTAAGCCTTCTTTTCAGGGTGCTTTCCCACATGTGTTTCCCAAGCCTGACGTTGGGAAGGACAGCAGATGAGATGCTGGGCTAAGTCACCTTCTGACTGCAATAGAGCCAAAACAAAGCAATCCTGCCTTCTAGATTTCAAAACTTGGGAAACAAACGGATTTACAGGGAGCAGCGGGATGCCATGCCTGCCCTCCCTTCACTCTCCTTCATGCCCTGCAGCCACAACATCCCTGCCTCCAGTGGGCTCCCTCCATTGCTGGGTTCAAATCACTGTAAGCACAGCTTAAATCCTCCTGGATTTCAGAGGACACCCTGGAGGCGTCCACAACTGCTGAGAGAGCCGGGACAGAGACCCAGTGTTCTGCTGAGCCAGCGCTGGGAGAAGGCAGGGCTCTTGGCAGAGGTCTCCAGTGCCCGTGCAAGGTCTATGTGGGTTTAGCAAAGTCCAGGAGGCAGCTTTAGAAGGCTCAGCTTAAAGCTGCACCCTGGTTTCAGCCTCGCTCTGCAGCAAAGAGGAACACAGCAAAGTGCTGGGTGCTTATTGCAGTGGCACAACCCATCAAGGTCAGCCCATAGACACGCTCCAAGCAGCCAGGGGTTATGATACAGATTTGCATCACCTTTTCCACCTTTATTTGCAGTGTGTCCTAGGGTCTGATCCATCAGAGCTTTAAGTCTTGAGGGAAAGGGCCAACCTGAGGCTTTCAAACCCCCAGGAGCAGAGCAAGACCAAGCACCAGCCTGATTTCCATTCTGTGCAGATCCCGAAGCCTTCTCCTCCGAGGATTTCCACCCTTTAGAAGTTAATTCCCCAGCAACTTTAGTTTAGAGCAATTTGCAGTTCCCATTACGCCCGCTGCGCCGGGCGATAAGTGTGCGGCTCCGCTACTATCTGGCTCTCTCCAGCCTGGGAAGATAGCTCTGCCTCTGCCCACAAGAGCAGAGGTGATGTTAGGAAAGTGAGGCCATGGCTTGTGATAAGGGAATGGGTGGTTTTGTATGCTGAGCAGCCTTGTAACTTCCCTCCCTTTACCCAGCCTGGCGCAGCCTATTTTCCATGCTGTTCTATCTCCTATCAATAGGAAACAGTCAAGTGCAGCCAGCACGTTAGAGCAAAAGACCTTTCTTTTACAGATACTGCATCATCCAAGGCTAATGTAACCATGGGCTTAAAAAATTGGCCAGGTAATGGCTTCAAGAAAATCCAAGCCCCCCCCAAAAAAACAAAAAGTGTCTTGAAGACAGAACGAATTTAGTTTTAAGGGACAAAAAGTGAAAAGAAATTGCAATTTCTCCATTCCAGGAGAAAAAAAGCCTTTGAAGGAACGTAAATTTGTTTTCCCTAATGTGGAGAAGTTGTGAAAGTTAAATATCTGCTTTTAGGAGAGGGCCCCCAACCCTGCTTTCCATTACACCGGGCATCCATCCAGCCCCAGTAACTGCACTGAAGTCAATGGGTTACTTTGGATTTGGGCCAAAATAATTCAGATCAAAATCTTCTCCTGTGTTTATGTTATGGGGACCTGATCCTGCCCCACTGCTGCCCAAGGAGTCACGCATTACCATCACTGCGTCCTCTTTTACATGGGCACATCCCTTCTCCCGTTGTAGCAATGGGCATCACAGGCTGCAACAGTGCCAGAAACAGGAGACCACTCTTCAAATACTTGAGCAGATTGAAAGCAAAACAGTTAAAGTATCTTCTTTCAACAGCTTGTCACCTCTGTCAAATAATAAAGCAAAACAATTGATTACGGAGAGGAATTCAGAAGGAAGAAGAAAACCTCTCCCGTCCTTCCTAATGGAAATTCAGGAAATGAGAATTGACTCTTGGAAAGAAATACCCTCCTGCCTCTTTTGCTGGGTTTGTCAGAGGATATTTTCCCCCTACTTTAGAGGGCATTAGTGGCCAGATTGCCTTTCATCTCAGGCCCCTGAACTGGTCTTGACTAAAACAAATCATGTTCACAAGCCAGCATCAATTTCAAGCAGCCCCCACAGGCCGCACACCAAAGGGGCTCTTCTGAGCTAACATCCACCCTTTGCTTCCTTAGTGTTCAATACAGTGAATATTCAATACAATAAACACAACACTTCTTCAGATTAAAACCAGTATGTAAAGGGCCTCATGGGCTTTGTACAGTTGGTATCCCACCACCAAACTCAATGAAGTCAAGAGCATCTTATACGTGTTCCGGTACAGCAGCATACCAGAGTTCAGAGACCTGGCATCCAGGTTTGGCTACATACAAGCAAACCCCTGAGATATATGGACTCCATCTGGATTAATAAGATTTATCATACAGATTGCTCCTCCTATGGACTCCATTAGCTGCAGAGCTCACACCAATGCAAGACCCACAAGGGCTCCAGATCCAGGGTTTTGCTTCAGGGATGGGGGAAACTCACCCAAGGAATATGCATTCCTCAGACCAGGGTTTTTTCCTTCCCCCTTTTAATATTTTGTCTCACTGTGAATTGGTGTAATCACTATTACAGGATGAGAAAAAAATGACTGGAAATGTACATATTAAAAGGGAGACAAACCACCAGAGTCTCACATTAGAGAAGCAAACAGCTCCTTCTCAATTTAGCAACGTCTTACAATAGCATCCAGAGAAAGCATCTTACAGAAGCAGGATGTAAGGGAAGAAAATAATCCTTACCCCAAGCGCTTCCGGGCAGAGATGGAGGCAGCTTTCAGGCTTCGTGTACACCAACAATACAAGCAAACACAGCTCCAAGAACTCTAAAGCAGAGAGACCTGCTCTTCTCCACACAGTACCACCCAAGGTCATGGCATCGCATTGATCTGAATTGATATGGAAATCACGACCTCGCATTAAAGCCCTATAAACCAAACCAATATAGGGACTTTTTTCCACTTTAAGATAATACCTGGCCATCAAAGGTATCACCTACAAGGAACAGCTCAGCATTGCTGAGAGTCTTAAGCCTGCAGAGAGTAGCAGGGTGCAGGGGTAGCCTGGGCAGGGGGTGGCAGCCCTTAACTTAGTAGCTAATCAAACATTTTCCACCCTATTGTGGCAGCCTCCTCCCACCTCCTGACCTTTTTCCTCTTGGAGTAATTAGAAGCTACCTGGTGGGAATGAAAGAGGGGAATTGGAGGCTTGCTCAGTGGGATTTAACCTTTTCTTCCCCTGGGCTTGTTGTTTCTCTCTTCCCTAACACTGGAAGCATCCCACATTGAAACTGCCTTTCAGGAGGAGATGCATCAACCTCATGCAAATCATAGCAGGGAAATCACAGAACCATCAACATCCTACAGAGCTTGTGCACAGGACACCAAGGAGAGAATAGAATTATCACCCTGTTTTTACTAAAAAGCCCCACCAAGGTTAAATTAAGAGAGGAAAAGTAAGAATTAAACCAGTTATTTTAAGGCTAAAGCCAAGTCATTCAACCAGGAGTTCATCATCTACCACCACAACTGAAGTTTGCAAACCAGCCTCCTTAGGAGTAAATCATGTTTAGTGATAACAGCTTGCATTGATTTAAAACCACCTTGTTTCAGGCTCACACTCCTCACCCGGGGATTTTTTGGTTAATATACAACTGATATAAGAAACACCCCCAGGGTGCTCAGTCTATTCCTACATCCACATCTTTATCTGCAGTGCTGATGGAACATCCCCTATTCCCCCCCAGCACAGGGCTCAGAACAGAAAAAGGCCTTTCAGCCTCCCTGAGTCTAATTGTAGAGACTTAACCTTACTTACTATTGCCTTACTCACTGTCAAGTCACTTCATACAGCATATTCCTTCACTTCTGCTACCCTGCTAGCACTAACCTCTCACCATTCATCTCAGAACCCCCTACAACAAACCACATAGCACCTACCTTGATGCTGGAAAAGCCAGGAGAGAAACAAAACGAAGCTTTCCAGAACTTGTGAGATTTGATCCCTTCTTCTCCTTTACACTCACCTTGCTTTAAGCTTTCTAACAAAGTCTAACAACTATGTTTTAGGGCTATATTAGCACTCTCTAAGAGCTTTCTTCACCTGCTTGTGCTCCTTATGAAGCACAAAGCAACTGAACCAAGCACTGAGCCCCTCTCTAATCAGCTCCATGGTAAATCACACATGGCACTCACACAGCCAAAACGTGCTGTGCCCCCTCCTATAGGATGGGATCCAGAAAGGGCTCCAGCCCTATGAAAGTCAATGGTTCCTCATTTTCTCTTCTTTATTCCTGGGAAGCATCCTGGCCAGGAGTCCCTGTTATGTGCTTTACTCTGCAACATCAGCTGTTTAAGTAAAACAATATTACTATGTCGGCTTACTATGTGTAATCCAGGGGGTTTTTGCCTATACTGAAGGTGTATTATGGGGATTTTAATTCTCAGTACTATAATTAAGCACTAGGAAAACGTTTCCAGCTCTTACTTTTTCCTTTTTATTTCTATAGCAATGCAGCTATGCAATGTTATAGTTGGCAACAAGCAGCTCCACTTATACAATACCAGAGCTAAATACCTGACCTCAGCTGAAATAGAAAGAAAAAGCAGGTTTTACCCTCAGATACTAAATGATTTTAACTGAAAGGCTTTAAATGAGGAGGTTCTAAGCAGTCTGAATAACGTTGGGGTTACAACCCAGCAAGCAGCAAGCCTGATAGAATCATGTAATGTTTCCTGAAGGCTGATATGGTCTGTGTGAGTCCTGTGTTATTGTTATTGCTTGATTTCTATCAACATGTGGGTTAGCTGAGTTGTTCCTGCTGTTTCCATAGAGCACTGGGTAAAGATGGGCTGGTTTCAGAGTACCACATGGTTATAATCACCTTCTGTGTTATATAGAGATGTGAGAAAACACAGCCCTGAACTGCTTCCTTTATTCACCACCTGTCTGAGTCAGTCTGTGTATTAATTCCTCTTCAGGGAAGCCTTTTTGCATCAGAAAGGGAAGCATCTGACACATTCAGGGAAGCCTGGTACCTCCGAGCAACTGGTGTTGCTAAAATCTGTACATTTAGTGAAGCTATGCCTTTAAATCTTTCCATTTCCTTGCCTTCCTCGTGGAAATCCAGGGTTCTGCCTCTGTCTCAGCTTTCCAAAGCAATAGAGGCCAGGTCTTACCTGACTATACATCACCTGGCAAAACAGGTGAATTGCATCTGCAGCTGGGATCAATACTTGACCTTATTGCTCCCAGTCAGGGTGAAATACCCCAGCTGTGAACCAGAGTGGGACAAAAGGGGCTTCTCCTGCCCATCCCTCTGCAGTGAGAGGAGCTGGTGGTGAGCAGTGCAG
Organism: Amazona ochrocephala; assembly: GCA_039720435.1. Classification (NCBI taxonomy): domain Eukaryota; kingdom Metazoa; phylum Chordata; class Aves; order Psittaciformes; family Psittacidae; genus Amazona; species Amazona ochrocephala. The sequence goes on along the minus strand of CM077894.1, from coordinate 2,907,935 downwards.
CAGCTTCTAACCCAAGTCTTTTCAGGACACAGGTGAGCTGGAAACTAAAAGGGAGAAGGGGAAGAAGCCTTTGCAAATGCATTTTTTGATCTACCTTAACAACTGCTATAGAGAATTAAATGGAATTCATTGCTGTGATGAAGGAATTAATGGCAATACGGAGAATCAGGCTCAGGTAGGAGACTGGAATCCAAAGAAGGGAATAAAGCCTTGAAATTCAAATGAAAAAATTATTATATAGGCATAAAGGGAAGCTATTTTACACCTGCAAAACTGAATGTATAAATATGAAGCAACCGCTCCCTCTGGGAAGAGAGGATTGTGCTTTTAATTCACCCAGACAAATATGCAGCTTGGCTCCATCTGATTCCTTCCACTTCAGGAAAGACCAAACCAAACCCTTTGTGTTTTCCCTTCTCTGTGCTCACCACTTCTTCCAAGGACTTCTTGCTGCTGCAATGGCAGCATCCAGGGGCTACATGAGGCTGTGACATGCAAGCCCTGGGCTGCAGTTAACCTGGTTCTCCAAGCTTGATGTCCCCCTGCTTACATGAAGGACCATATTTACAGTAGATCTAGCTCCCAGAAAATCCAGACAGCTGTGGAAGCACTGAGAGTAGCTGGGCTGTTAGGTCCAGGCATCTCTGTGTGCTTTCCTTACCCCCCTGTGTAAGGAAGGAAGAGTGATGGCTTTATGGGGGTGAGAAATGTTCTGGGCCTCAGTACCAGAGTGGGACTAATCTGGGAACAGGTGAGTTATGAGCCAGATAACAGGGGATTTGGCTGCATATCCAGTGTGGAGGCAGCTTGAGTTATTTGAGGGCAGGTGCTCTGCTCTCTTTGGCCAATCCATCTTTAATGTGCCTGAAGCTGGGGGTCTCGAAAGGCAGCCTAAAATCATGACACCTCCTTATTCCCATCCTGTCCTCTTTCCTCTTACAGCATCTTGGTCCCTGGGTGCCCAGGCTCAGTTTTTCCCCCAGGGATGAGCTGGTCCTTCCCACCTCCTCCAACAGCCCATTCCCTTGAAATACATCATTTGCTAAGCTGCAGGAAGGTATAAATTGGGCAAATCCCCTTTTGTATCCTCATTCTGCCCCAGTAGCAGCTCTCACTGTGGCCAGGCCCTATTCCAGGGTGTTATTTCTAATGCTGAACAAACCAAATACAAGGAGAAAAGTGTTCCCCCTGCCTTGAAAACCCACATGAAATGGGAAGCGAGGCTGGGAGCAGGAGCATAGGAATCCTGTTGTATGCAGGGAAAACCCAATTAGTGTGTGCACCCTGACAGAAGTAGAACTGAGCCTTTTAGCAAGGAATAGTTAATCTTCTTTACAGAAACTAAGCAGGGACTACCAGTGGAACAGAAGTTGGTGCGGGACTGTTGAATATCTCTAAAGCCACTTAGAGGTTCAAAGAAGGAACAAGGCCATTGCCAGCCTGATTATTTTGATTTGTTTAGTGAAAATACTCTGCTCATTCCATAGATGTTATGCTTTGATAAGGTAATTGTTCAAGGGTGCAGCTTACATCCTAGTAATGCTGCACCCTGGGCAAATTAAACCTGACCCAGTGGAGAGGCAGATCCAAGGAGCCCGGTGATGTTGTGACACTCTGCCTTTTGTTCAGCACCCTGATGGGGAGCAGGCTTGGAGGAGTTTTAGTCTTGGATTTGGGTCTTGCCTTCCCGGGATAAAAGAGACCTGAATTCCTGTTATGTATACAAATTAAGAGCAGGGTTAACCCAGATCCTTGCGGAGTTGTAGGGTCAGTGTTGATGGTGCAGGAGCACCCTGCACTGGGGAAAAGTGCAAACTTTCCCTTTAGAAATAGTCCTGGAAGTGGAAACTGTTTTGTCCCTGCTCCTTCAGAAAGGGACATTTTTCCCCCTTCAGCAATGAAGTTAAGATCATCTCTGGCAAATAAGCAGAGCCTTGTTCCCCTAAGGAAGAGGAGGAAGGAGGAGAACTGCAGGCGAGCACCCAAACTGAGGGCCGTTCTTGGAGCTGGGGAACCCGGCAAAGACCTTCAATTTCCCTTCCCTGTCTCTGCTTCTTCCAGCCCACCTGCAACCAACAGCAGATCTTGGCGATGAGTGTGGTTCGTTTTATGCCTGCAGGTCTCTTTACCTCAGGACACATCTGGGGTCTTCTGGGACCCGGAACATGGGAGGGCTCGTCTGCAGCAGCGGGTCGGGGATGCTGCGAGCGGCTTGAGTGGGATCAGGCACCAACTGTCTGCACCCAGATCCCATCTGCTTCGTGTCTGGCCTTTAATGGGAAGAAGGAAAATTCATTCCTTTGGATTTGGCTTCCCCGGTCCTGGAGCCACCTTTTTAACCAGGCAGCCCGTTTTTCCTGAGCCTGCAAATATTCCTTTGCTCCTTTGTGGGTTTCCTGAAAAGAACCCCCAAGCACTTCAGGCTCAATGTGGTGCTTTTCCTTTCACGATCTGTTCAATGGTCATCTAAAAAAACCGCAGAATTCCCTCCTAAATATTATCCTAAATAGATATTTTTTCAAATCCACGGTTTTCAAGGTGGATTTATCGCCCTTTAAAGAGAGATTTATTGGATAATCGCTTAAAAAAATAATGCTTATTACTCCGGGATCTCAAATGGAAAACCTTCCCACATTAGTAATCTGCTTGTAATTGCAGAAAGTAGCAACTTTTCATTAAATCATTCATCCCCGGGCGGTTTTCCTTTTGCATCCTACTTGTGGAGGGGAGGAGAGGAAAATCGGGATCAAAACCTGCAGGTTTTAGTCGCCCAGATGAGACGCGTTTGTCTTCTAAGGAGATTTCATATTCCCAGATCCGCACAGCTCTGGAAATGGGATGGCATCCCGAAAAAAGAAGAGTGGGACTTTCTCTAAAGGAGAATCGGGATGAACAGTAACGGGTGGTTGGGGCTGCTCGCCGCCGGCGCAGCGCTGATGCTCCGGTGATTTTAGGGGCAGGTTTAGCCAACCTGTGTGTATCTTTCTCAAGTCGAAAATTGCCCATAGAACCCCGTTTCCCCCCAGCCCGGTGCTGTCAGCCCCCTTCCTCCCGAGGAGGATGCAGGGGATGGATGCTGGGGTGAGAGATGCTCCTAAAATATCAAGCCAAGCCCATTCCCTTCTGATTATGAGTTGGCTTTCAGCGGCTGCTTTACAAGCCGTTTCTCCAAAGGGAATAGCGATGTACGGCATTTATCAACCAGAAACATACCTTAGGAAACCATGGAGATGCGCAGGGAAAGGGGGAAAGAGGGGAGGAATTCTGCCCCTGTTCCTTTAAGCAGTTACTTGCTCCTTTCCTGATTGATGCTTGTTTTAATCTATTGCTCGCTGCTCCCAGGAGAGAAAAGAAGGGGTCTCTCTTTTGTGAACATGGGTAATGAAGCAGAGCACGGGGGGAAAGGGGGAAAAAGAGGGGGAATGTTAAAGATAGGCTAAAAGAGGGGTTCCCTGTTTCTCTGCTGGCTGCTTGGGCGCGCAGGTACCACCCGGCCCCCCGATCCGCATGTGAAATCGCCATTTCACCCCTGCACACTCCTTAATTGTTAGAAAAATGATTTGTGAAATTGCTTTCCAGCAGGAGTGTGCTTGTGTCCCCTCTGTCCCCCTGTGACAGCCCCTGTCACCCCCCGATGCCCCCCGAAGCCACATTCGGGGCTGTTGCCACACGCCAGCGCATCCCTGGAATTCAAAGCGATCCCAAAGAAATAACCAAAATCAAAGTAGCTCTTTGCGTAGTGGCTGGGGGAGAAAGAGAAGGGGTTTGCTTGAAAGTGTCAAATCTTACCCCAGTTTGGGGAGGGAAACAACTGCTCTGTTCGACGGGGGAAGGCGGGGACCAGCCCCGGCTTCTGCGGTTTAATCTTCCCCGGTGCTGGGAGAGCAGAAACGTTTAATTTCCAACTTTATTCCCTGACTTTCCCCCCCGCTTCATCACAGCAAATAATTGAATTACGGCGGCGCTGGAGGAAGGCGCCGGCCGAGGGGCTCCGCTGCGGTCCCGCGCGGCTCCACCCGCGGTTTTCCTGCCGAAAACTTCGGGAATGCCGAGGTTTTGGGGAGGAGAGAGGCGTTCTTTTCCCTCGCCGCAGCACCGAAGTCGGGGCAGCGCCGGGGTTGCGGAGACTTTGGGAGCAACTTGACACCTTGGAAAGAATTCCAGTATCGCCGGGATTTTGGGTTGTTTTCCCTCTGTCCCGTCCGTTTTTTGGGGGGGGGAGCTTGGATGAATTTTAAGCGTGGAAACGGGAGAAAACCAATTCGGGGCCACGCAGCCGGGGTTAGGCTGAGCTTGGCGGCGGCGGAGGAAGAGGGTGAGGGATGAAGATGTGGCCGGACTGGGAGGGGTCCAAGCAGGGCTTTACTTTCAAAGCAAAACCCAGCCCTGGTGAAGGGGGGGGGGGGGGGGGAATTAGGGGTGGCGATGCCCTCGAGGGGGGACAGGGAGGGGGTTTAGGGACCGCATTTTGGGTCCAGCCGGGTCAGATGCTTCGGTGGCTGCTTTATCCCCCCCCTCCCTTTATCCCCCGGGATGGTTTTAAGGGAGAGGGGGGGAAGTTTCCAGCGGTTTGCACGGCGAGTCCTTTTACAGCTGCAAACAAAAGGGGCCGTGAGCCCTGGCGTCATGCCCCGCTGCGAGGAGGATTCCTGCCCCGCTCCTGTTTTGGGGGGAAAACATTGGCTATTTGTTCAGCCCGGCCCGGCGAGCGAGCGGGCAGTTCGCGGGAGAACCGCGGGGAGCACCGGAGCTGCCCCCCCACCCCCCCATGGTACCAGCTGAGCAGCTCGGAGCCTGTCTCTTAATTAAAGATGGGATGTTAATGAAGGACGCGCTCAGGGAGATACCTGGGGCCGGGCGGAGGAGGTGGAGGGGCTGCTCCCGGACCCGGCCGGGGGGGGAGAAGTTGCTCCAAGCCCGGGTGGGAGCGGGACAGGACGAGCCGGGTTCCAAACTACAGCCGGGAATGGCGGGGAAGCTGGTACCGTATCCCCTAGGGGGGAGCGGGCTGCGAGATGGTGGATGCGTGCTCGGGGGGAAAGCTGGGGGGGAGGTATTTTATTGTATTAAATTTGAGTATTTTATTTATTTACAGTATTTTTATTTGTTCGTTGTATGTTTTAATGTAATATTTATAGATTATTATCATTATCATCCATGCTGTTATAGATGATATTATAACCCACCCCTCCCCCCGGCCGGTCCCACCCCGCTGGGACCCGCACAAATGTTCGACTTTTTTAGGCACAAAAAAATCAATTTTTATAAAGAAATCAATAGAATAAAATTAAAAAAATGAACACCCCCCAACACACACACTTCCCGAAACTTTCTCCTCGCTTCTTTCATCCCAATATGTGTCCAAACCGGGGTAGCCCCCCCCAGCTTCCCACCCAAGGAAAGCCGAGCCTAGTTATACGTAACAGTATGTTTAAAAGTAATGCTAATAAATAAAGCGACCCAACCGAAGGCGAGCCCGTGCCTTTCCCTGCGTGTTGGGCAGCTCCTGCCTCTTATTGGTACCCCTTTCCCCGGCAGTGGATAAAGGAAAGGAGCCGGAGCCTATCGCCGCCCGCTCGCATTCCCCCCCCCCCCTTCACCGCCCCAACTTCGGCGCTTTAACAACTTCCAAACCCTCCGTTTGACATTCTCCCCCCGCTCTTCCTCCTCCTCCTCCTCTTCCCCCCTCCCTTCCCTCCCCCCCCAGCATCCTTTAAGCGACAGCACCAACCACTTAAGGAAAAAAAGAAGGCAACAACAAAATAAGGGGGGACTCGAGCCCCCCTTCCCCCCCCCCTAAGCCCAGCCCAGCTCCGAGGCAACTTGGGCCGCGCCTGCCTCTCCCGGCAGTCGGGTTTACATTCCTGCGGAGCGCCCGCTCAGGCCGGGCCTGACATAGCCCTAAAACTTTACGAAGACTCTCTGGTGGGTGCCCCCCCTTCCCCACCCCACCCCCCCTCGTTATTCCATACATTTTTCTTTTTGGATCCCCTTTTGGAGCAAAGATTTCTCCCTTGTTTTGCAGCCGCGGGCTGGAAGAGAAGCGCTTCGGCTCCGAGGAGACGCATCCCCGCATCCCCCCCACCCCGCCCCGGTTCTCTCGGCTCTCCCGGGGCTCAGGGGTACCCTCCCCCTTCCCCTCTCCCCTCCCCGGTTTGAACCGGACCCTCTCCGCCGCCCCGATCCCCCCCCACGCCATGGCAGCTCTGCCCGGGACGGTGCCTCGGATGATGCGCCCGGCTCCAGGGCAAAACTACCCTCGGACGGGCTTCCCGCTGGAAGGTAGGTCCGAGAAAGCGCCTCCCTGAACTGCTCCTTCCCCAGCGCCTCGGGGGGATCAGGGGAAAGGGGGGGTCCCGGCCTCAGCATCCAACTTCTCCCCAGTATTCAGCTCCTTCCCGCTGTAAATGCTCCGTCCCTGCGAAATTATCGGGATTGGCTTTATTTTCGCCTGTATTTATATCGTAGTTTCAGGCATCCCCCAGATTTAGGGGGCAGGTTCTCACGGATTAGTTTTTCCTTTTCTTTTTTCTCCTTCTTTTTCCCCTCCTTTTCCCCCTTCTTTTTTCTTTTCTTCTTTTTTCCCCTTCTTTTCCCCAGTTTTCCTTTCAACCCTCAGATGTCCCAACGCTTCCACCATCCCGCAAAGATTGGGAAAACCAACCCGAGCGGTCGTGTTCCACTTTTCCAAGGGGAAAATAAGGGCGGAAAAAAGGCACCCTTAAATTATGGTGTAGCCAGGGTCTCCTTGGCCGGGGCTGGCGAGGGGACAGGGGGGCACTTTGTAGCTGTCACCTTGCCAGGTGTCATCCCAATCTCGCAGCGCATCCACTTCCCAATCATCTGCTTTCCTTTATTATTTTCGCTGCGTTAGGGGTTATTATTTCCAGGCATACACCGGGAATTATATATATCTTAAAAAAAGGGCAAAATCCAAGCGGGACCCTTCTCCCCGCATTTATTAAACAGGAAAATTTCCTCCTGACCGTGATCAAGTGGCGAAACTCAAACCTGGGCAAAACCACGCAGGCTGCAAAACACACAAGCTGGGGGGATTTGGTGAAGTGCTTTTCTGTAGCAAATGAAGTAAAACAGACGGCAAGGGAAAGGATCAAAGGATTACAACAATATTTGCACAACATGACTGGGAATAATGAAAAGAGAGAGCGGCCGGCGGTTTTAGTACCTCTTGAATGTAAAATTGGCCACTCGAGTGTTATCTGTCGATAATGATATATCCAGGGAGTGCTGGCCGAGTGACTTGGAATTAGTGGTGCATGATTCTTGTTAAATCGCGAGGCAATTTCTGGAATCGACTTTTCTTTGTATAACGAACGGTCCCTCGCCCCCTCCAGCCTTCCCGCAAATTACCCAGCTGAGTTCGCTCCCCCTTTTTTCCCTATGTTTTCCTTCTTTTTTTTTTCCTTCCCTTATTTTCCAGCCTGTGAAATCGTCTTAATCTGCAAGATCTTCATTGCGAGATATTAAATACTTTGGGGAGAGAGGGATTAAGGAGCCGCCGCTCCGGATAGGGATGCGTTGGACAAGGTGTTGGGGTGCAGCGCTTGTACCGCGCTTGTTCCGCCTTAACCAACCCCCCCAAAACCACAGGAAAAATCAAAAGGGAGAAAAGCCCCTCAATGGTGCTTCCAGAGTTTTTTTCCCAAAGTTTGTTCGAAAGCAGCTGTAATTCGGAGCAAAAAGTGGGGTGGGTTTTTTTGGGAAGTGGGAAGGTTTTTTAGGGAAATTGGAAGGTTTTTTAGGGGGTTGCTACGCGGTTTTCAATCGTTCCTTTATTTCAAACGTTAAAGGGTTTAAATCAGAGTTGTGGAAAGACAGGAATTACGTAGAGGGAGGCACGGGCACAGCGGCCACCGGAGCGCGGGTGATGGGCTACGGGCTGGTCCAATTTCCCCTCTATCGATGGGAAAAGTCTTTCCCCATGATAAATGTGGAGGCCAGGGGATGGGCGAGAGGTTTCTCCCTTCTTCGCAAGCTTCAACCACCACGGGAGAAGCTGAATGTGCGGGGAGGGACGTGCCCCGTTTTGCCGGATTTTCCTCCCTTAACTTTTTCCCTCTCAATTGTTGGGATGTTTTTTCCCCCCTTTTGCTCTCCAGTTTCCACCCCGCTGGGCCAGGGCCGGGTGAACCAGCTCGGAGGGGTGTTCATCAACGGTCGACCGCTGCCCAACCACATCCGTCATAAAATCGTGGAGATGGCCCATCATGGGATCCGGCCCTGCGTGATCTCCCGGCAGCTGCGGGTGTCCCACGGCTGCGTCTCCAAAATCCTCTGTAGGTACCAGGAGACGGGCTCCATCCGTCCCGGAGCCATCGGAGGCAGCAAGCCCAGGGTGAGTGTAATGTTGGGGCCGAGCTGCACCGCTCTCCTTGGGTTACAATGAAAATTTCCTTAGGGGGATAGAAGTTTTTCAAGCGGATACGCAGGGAAAGAGTGAAGAGAGGGAAGGGCTTTAATAAAGCTGCGATTTGCAGGCTCCGATGGGTAGAAACCGGTGCCGAGTTGAAGGCTGTGAATAACTTAAAGTGATTCCCTATCCCCCTCCATGTGCAACAAGTGGTGTGAGTTCAAGCATTTGCTTCGGCCCCGGGGCTGTGGGCAGGAAGAGAGCTGATGTTTTAGGGAATAATAAATCGCTGAGTGCACATAAAGCATCCCCTGCACCCCCTTCCTGCCTCTTTCTCCCTAAAGGCTCAGGATAAACCCATCCTGACTGATCTCTGTGCTCCCCAGGGACTCTACTTTTAGGGTGCCAACATTTGGCCTTTTCCCCTCTTTCTTTTCCTCCTCTCCCTCTTTCAAATCCCTATTTTCAGCCACTCAAGCTAGCAGGCAGGGTAAGGAGGATTGAACCGAGCTGAACGGCTTCTCTTTTCAATTAAAAGCGCTTCTTCCCTCCCCTTTCCCTCTCTCTGCACCGGTGTCCCTTGATCACAAAAGCAGGTTGCAACTCCTGACGTGGAGAAGAAAATCGAGGAATACAAACGGGAAAACCCGGGGATGTTTAGCTGGGAGATCCGAGACCGGCTCCTGAAGGACGGGCACTGCGACAGGAGCACTGTGCCCTCAGGTGAGAAGGCAGCTTGGCAAGAAGGACACCCCGATTCCCGTAGGAAGATGGAGGGAATTGAGGACTGCCACCACAAAATGTTTCCAGGGGCTATAAACATCTTCTCGGCCTTTGCTTTGACAGAGGAGAGGGGAAAATAAATCACCCCAAGCAAAGCCACAGCAGCAAATAAACATCAGGGCGGTTGTGCCCCGGCCACGCTGCGGTCTGCTGGGAAAACAAACACAAACACAACTGTGTTCCCAAATTATCCCAACTCCCGTGAAAGCAGGGAGGGATATCCCGGGGCAGAGGGAGCCTGCCTGGATGCAGCCCCCAAATCCAGGGTTACCGGGACCCCGGTTTTCCTGTTGGGATATGCTTGCTCACTGGGGGTTGCAGAGCAGCATCTCCGTCAGCAAGGGATCCCCATCGCCCATGGAAAGCGACCTTGTACCCTGATATCGGGCCTGCAGGGATGTGCTTGGGGTCTGATGAGCTCTTTAGGTCCTGTCTGTGAGCTCCCCTCTATTTTTTGGGGAGGTGGGTGTGAGCCTTCTCTGTAGGGCACATCTCCCCCAGAGCAGGAGAGGGCCCAGGTCTGAACCCAGCTTTTGGGGCTCTATTTGGGGCTGGGGTGGAAGCTGGGTATTGGGGCCCTTTTCCCTGTCACAAGGTAGGTTGTAGTCCAGGGGGTGCATGCCTTAGGGTATTGCACTGGCTGTGATGCTCTGGTGGGTGTTGTGCACAACCGGGTGCTGCTCACGCCGGGTGTCTCAGGGGGACGGTGATGAGCGCATCCAACTTTGGGCATCCACTTTTGCAGCTCAGTGACCTCCGGAGTGTTTCAAAGGGCACAGAGGACCAGGCAGGTGTGTACCCCTGGGAAAAGGGGGTGCAGATGCCCTTTGCGTGTGCACAAGGCCTCCTGCCCAAGTCCTGCAGCCCCAGCTTGGGTTTTCCCAGCAGCTCCCACCTCGCCTTCCCAGGCAGCTTATACTTGCCTTTTTGTCTTTGACTGTCTGAGGTTTAGTGAGTTCGATTAGCCGTGTGCTACGCATCAAATTCGGGAAGAAAGAGGAAGAGGAGGACTGCGACAAGAAGGAGGAAGACGGGGAGAAGAAGGCCAAGCACAGCATAGACGGCATCCTGGGAGACAAAGGTAAAGGCGGCCGCGCGTGTCCCAGGGCTTGGCTTGTAGGGGACATTGAAGAGAGGGGACATGTCCCCCCCTATCAAGAGTAAGACGGGATGGCTTCAGAGCCTCTTCTGTTTGTCCTGCCTGCAAGTGGAGTTGAGGATGTGCCGTAGGCCCTGGAGGGGATAGTGGTACCCAGCCCCTCGGGCTGCGGATGCTTCCCCAGGAGGAAGAGTTGTTGGTGGTTTGCTCTGGATTAATTATATATAAGAAGGGAAAAGAGATGGCTGGGGGGGTGGTAGGCATCTCTGATTCCTAAATGAATTTGTTAAACAGATTTCTCTCCTGCTCTCTAAGTGGTCCCCTGAAACTCCAACTGACAGTTGACCGATTTGGCCAATCAATATCAATTAGAGGAGCCGGGATCGGCGCTGCCGCAGAGCTGCCGGCACTGGGAAAGCGCGGAGGGGAGATGGGGAGTCCTCGGATCGGGGGGAACGGGGGTCTGAACCCCTAAATCCAATCAGGAGCAATAAATGTGACGTTCCTGATGAAAGACATGAGGCCAGGCTCTTGTGAGGGGAAATTTTGCTGTTGTCATCTCCCATGTTTGGCACTTACCCGGTGGGAGGAAAAATGAAACTCTTTAAAGGCTGTAAATGTGAGGGAAGAGGAGCGGCAACGTGGCACTTGTCATTTGCTTTTTGGCGAGCTCGGTGGGGGTGATGACCCCCCTTCGCCCCCCCAAAAAAGAGGGACAGGTGTTGGTTTTAGGGGCATCATTGAGGTTTATCGATGAGGGAAGTTTGGAGCAGCGGGAGGGAGGAGCTGGGTATCGGTTTAAGCAGAAAATGATTCCCTTGTGCCGCAGAGCTCAGCGCTTTTTTGGGGGGAAACAGCAATTATCCAAGTCTTGGGAATGGGCTTCAGGAAATTGGGGTTGGCTGCTTTCCTCCCACATTGACGGTAAGATAGCGATGGCTGTCGGAGTTCCGGGATGAGAGGTATTTGCCACATCCCCAATCCGGGTGTGGGAAGCAGCGGCGGAATCGCTTCCAAAGTTTCTCCCTAGCCACAAAGTTTTCCCCATTTTGGGACAATGCGGGTGAGTGGGGAAATATCGGGAGGGCACAAAAAAAAGGCTTCTCCGTGTCACCATCAAACGTTCCTGAGAGTTTTAAATGAAGGTGCACAAAAGGGGTTTATTTAAGGATCCGATCCCCCTTTTTCTTCCAACCTTGAAGATGAACTTCACTTACAAAGACCTTCAAGTCTATTGAAGCTTTATAAGTAAAAGATTCCTGACCACAAAAGCAAACAGTAGAAGAAGAGAAAAAGGGGGAAAAAAGGGGAGGGGAAAAGGGGGGAAAACCCTGGGCTGCCTTAAAACGGGAGTAAAGGGATGGGGGAGGGAGGGCTTGTCTATTCTCATTCAAAATTCGGCAAGGAGGAGAAAAAGTTCGGACAAAGGGCCGAGGAAGGGAAGAAAGGGAGATAAATTATTCAAAACTCCCTGCTGTTAGATAGTTTTGTAATATTATAGGACCGTCTGTTGGAAAAAGGGGAGCCGTTGGACGTTGCAAAATGTTGCTTGTGATTTGGAAACAGGCGATGCTCATTTGCAAATCGGGGCTATTGTGTCCGCTAAAAGCTCCCCCTCATCACTTTGGGGTCACTTTATATATGGGGGGGGAGGGATTTTGGGGTTCGAGATTAATTTTATTCGAGCCTCGTCACTTGAAAAAAAATCACGTTTTCGAGATCATTGATTTATTTTCTTGTCCGTGCGTGTTTTCCCCGTCACCACCCCCAAAATCAAACGCGGAGGGATGGAGCTGGAGGCTTTTGATTCCTTAAGACCAGGCAGAAGTGCGTGTCAATAAGCAAAACGAAACGCTCTCTTCTTCCTTCATGGGTAATATCGCGGACAAATAAATCACGGTCCCCCAGTTATGTGTGAAACCAGCTCGGTTTGAATCCAGGGCAAATTCCTGACGCCGGAGCCCGCGGAGCACCGCGGTACCTCCGCAGCCGCGCTCCCCTCGCGGCCCTTCCGATAAACCCCGCTTTATCCCTAATATTTGCAATCCTTTTTTCGCTCCTTTGCCATCGCGTCCTGACTCTTCTTAAGGGAAATTTACCCCAAAAAAAGCTCCGGTTTTGGTGCACGGGGGGGTGGGAGCATCAACCGCGGCAGCGGGATGGAGCCGCCGGCGGCCGAGCGCTGCCGCGATCGCAGCAAGATCCAAAGCGATTAAAAACTAACCTTTAGAAACTAATAATAATGAAAACTACACTCGAATTTACCGCCGTCAATGTGTGTTTTCACGTCCGGAAAAGTGGCAATGGCCCCGATTAGGCGAATGGGTGATTTAACTTGTCAAATACTCCGGGGCGGTGAACGTAGGCTCGGGTTTGACTTTTATTTTTGGCTCGAAAATAATCATATTCTTTAGAGATGCGAGTCCCTCCCCATCCATTTTCCTCGGGAAAATAAAAACACAGCCCCGCTGCTGCCACTTGTTCTCCAGCTCCGCTTTTCCTGCGCGGCTTTGGGTTGGGTTTGGGGGGGGGTTTAAAACGCATTTGTATTATTCTCGTGGATGGGGGGAGAGGGGGGAAACTTTGTTTTGGCCTTTTTCCTCTTGACAAACGCCTTTGCTCCATTTGCGGGTTCTCCTCGCGGGGAGCCGGAGGAAGACAGCCCTAAATGCTCTCTCTTTTTAAGTGTTAAAGAAAGCTTCCACCCTGCGCCTGTTTCTTTCTATCGTCTGCTTGGCATTTAATAATGTTAAGACTTATTAGAGCTGGTAATGAAAACTGTGGCTGTTGAATAGGGAGCTGTGTTGGAGAAGGGTGTAATAGCTCCAAGGCATGCTAAGAAATGTATTTATCCCCAATCAGTACTCACTCTCTGAGTTCCCAGCACAAACGTTAAGTTGAAGGGTTTTAAGGCAGATTAAATTGAGCCTTTATTTCTTTGCACTTTCATCTTTAAACGGCTCACTCCGGCTCGCCCTGGGCATATATTCATGAGGCTTCACTTTATTTTTTTTCCCTTATTTTATTATTTATTTATTTTTTTTCCCCATATCCTTGTTAAAACCGAGTTATTATTATTTGGGGCTGTTGTTATTTATTATGACTGGTGGGGTTTATTAGGGAGAGTCACGAGTGGGTGATGCGCCGCTCTTCCGTGCTGCTCGATGGGGATGGAGGAGGAAAAGGCGGGAATTTCGGCACCCCCAAATCTCAGGGGGTGCTGGGGAAGGTGCTCAGCCTTTAGTGCGGGAGGAGCAAGGAGGGGGCTCATCCTGGCGGGGTATTAATTGCAACCAGAAGCAGATGAAAGGGGGGAGCTGGGGTTATACGAGAGAAGAGGGAAGTTCAGAAGCGTGCCGTGTGTATGTCCCCCCTCCGATGTGTCACCCCACTGTCACTCGGGGGGCAGCCGGTCCTGGTCCCCCTGTAGCGCGGCGGGATGCGGGGCCCAATGTCCGCGGAGGATGCTGAGGGTTCTGGCGGTGCTCGCAGGGTGCGGGAGGGGTCTGTTGGGCGATACCTGGGCTGAATTCAGGGAGTTTTCATTCATTTCCTTCTCTTCTTCATTTCGCCAAACTCCGCTTTTCGACGAGGAGTTGTTTCTACTGATCATTGCTTCGTTCCCCACCTGAGGGATGGGGAAACCCGAGTGGGAAAACCGTGAGGGAGGATTTTTATTGCGGATGGGAACCGCGTCCAAGTGTGAACAACAACTTGAAGGGGGCGATATTTGGACATTTGGAGGTGATAATTTAATTTAGTAGCGGTCATTGATACTTAGGGGAGGGGGGGATGGAAACAGGAGGAGGCTGGACTGGCTATACAAGGTCCTACAAATTGAATTAGGGGGGAAAGGGAGAAGGAGAAAGTGGGGAACACACACCCCACCCCCCCACACCCCCCCCCCGGAAAGGGGTTTTGCTTCCCAAGCTGGGAGGGGGGGAGATGCGGAGTCAATTTATCAGCAAACAATCTGCATTGATTTAAAACCAACAAGCGCTGTCTCTGTAAATGTATGTTTAGAAGGGAGCTGGGGGGGGCGGGGGGGCGGGAGGGGGGGGGGGGAAGAGACACTTCATCAAATCAAGGGATTACGAAAGGTTGGCAATCTAATCAAACAGAGCCCAGGCGGGATTTGTGAGTGTTGCGAGTGGGATCAGCTCTAATAATGGGGGGCAGGAAAGAGATAGGGTAGTGTCAAGCAATTCATTGGCTTTAGGCTGAGTTATTCTGTGCATATTTCAGGGAGAAGAGGGAAAAGGAGGAAAAAAAAAAGGGAAAAAAAGAGGCAGGGAGAGGGAGAAGGAAGGGGGGTGGACGTGAGCACACACGGAGCTTACATGGCACAAAAAAAGCTGAGACAAATGAGGTACAACAATAAACACAGATAACAATTACAAAGGCAAACAGTGGCTTTTGGGAACAAGTAGCTGCAGAACCTGGTCTACATAAACAAAGTAGGCAAATGTTTGCAAGATAAACTCCTTCCTAAATCAAGTGTGACGGGAAGGAGAGAAGAGAGGAGGAGAGATAAGGTTGGAAGGGGGAATAAACGAGTATAATCTAATACAAGACGTTTAAAAAAACAAACTTAAGACAAGGATGCGGGGAGAGAGGTTCAATTATACAGTAGGGAGTGAAATAATATAAGGGAGATGTTTGTGATCCAGGGTTTGTTTGAGGTTTTTTTCTTTTCCTACATCATTTCCCCCCTGTGCTTTGGGGGAGAAGAATCGGTTCAATCATAGACCGAGGAATAGAAAAGGGGAATGCTGGTATCGGAAGCGCTGGCTGGCAGGTGGGGTGCCCGGGGTTCAGCTCGGATGGGAAAGGAAATACGTTCGAGACTTTATAATCTCTAATTTGAAGGTGGACGGTAGATTACATTGCCCTGGGAGGGGTAGGAAGCAGATATTTGGCGATGCTGGAGAGATGGATGCCGTGATAGGGGCGCAGAGGAAGGAAGCCGTAAAGGTCTAGTTCTAATCCGAGGTTTCGCCCGTAATTGGGTAGGAGAGAGAAGGCAGAGATTGAATTAAGCGGCAGGAAAGGCTGTGAGGGGAATGTGTGATCCAGGTGTGCGCGGGGGTTATTCGGAAACAAACAGATTCCCCCCCCCCCAAAAAAAACCAAACCTCTCTTAACCCCCAAATAATGTAAAGAAATAGTTTAAGGCTGTGTTGGGGCTTATTCTCTTTTATAAAGCCATGTATATATGAATCTCTCCAAATGAGAATTGTATATAAGAGGGGAGAGACGTGTCTGCAGTGTGGTTAAAGGAATTAGATATTTACCAGTTTGAAATAAGCCTGGTTATAAAAAAGAAGGGGGAGAGAGAGAGAGAGAGACACTGAAAAGATGAGACGGGAGAACACTTCAAACGAATTCATCATCTGGAGTGGTGAAGGGGAGATTTAGAGACAGTATTGGGAAGTTATTTAGATATTAATAACATATTTTCCTGAGGCGTCAGGAGTGCCTCCATACGCACTTTTTTCTCGCAGCTATTTGGCTGGGTGAAATATGGGAGACCCAAATGTTGGGAAGAGATAACACAATCAGCCTAGCCCTGGTCCTGTGACTGCATCATAGCATTAAACCCGGATTAACCTCCCCTTTCTCCCCCTCCCCCTCTCCCAGTTCCTTTCCCCCCCATCCCAAAGCCCCCCCCCCCCCCCGCGCCCCCCTCCCATTCCAAGAAGCTTTCCAAATTTTTCAGGGGAATTTACATGGCAGGATTTTAAAGCACATATAACACTGGCCTTAAAGCTGTAAGGCTCTTACTCGAGCATTAGGCTAAGGCGGCGGGGGGGGGGGGGGGGGAAGTATCTTTCTAAAATTACGTTTGCTACAAAAGGAATAAGCAAATAAGGGACCCTCTTAGGACCTGAGCTTTGGAGATATTATATATTTATAGAGCCTATTAAAAAAGAAGAAAAAGCCCATTTCACTCTGCTGCCACATTGCTTCTCGCCACCAGCAGGTTTTGTCTTTTAAAATGGTTACTATTTAACCTGAACTTCAATCTGATTTAGGCTCTGGTGGGTTTTACTGGGGAAGAGAAGATGCTGGGGGGGTAGGGGGGGGTGTCCCAGGCCTGGAAGTAGGGGATGGGGATGGGAAGAGGGAACCCCGCGTTCCCCAGTGGGAGCTGCTCCTGCCCCCCGGGGCACCGCTTCCACCTCCTTAGCGCTGAAGATGCAGATGGAGCATCCAGGGCCCTCGGAGGCTGGATTTTGGGTGACTTCTTGTCCCCATCTCCCCTATCAACCCAGGAAAATGAGGAATTAAGGGGTCGATGCAGGTGCAGCTCACGGAGGGAGGAGAGGTTGGGATGAGGACACGGCTGTGTGGCGTTCCTGGGGTTGGGAGGTTTGCTGCATCCCTCCCTACTCCCGGCATCTCCCTGTCTTCCAAAACCCCCCCCTCTTTCCCAGCTCATCCCCACCCGGGGCTGGTACCCACTCGGGAGGGCTCGCACTTGGCATCATCTTGCTACAAAAGAAATTAGATGTCAGCTAATGCCTGTTTATAAAGACATTTGTCATGTGGAGTTGGGAGAGAAGTGGGGAAGAGCTGTGGGGGGGGAGAGCCGGAGCTGTTTTCAAGGCAGAATATAAAGGTGCAAATGATGATGATATTTGGGGGGCCACGGTCTGGGACTGACCTTTGCACTTGAGCGGACCTCAGGGCTGTCGGAAAGGAGAAGGGGGGATTACAACTCCTTGGAGAGGGGTTGTAACTCCTTGGAGGGGCTGGGAAAGAGAGAAGAGAGAAAAAAAAGAGCGAGAGAAAGAAAAAGTAGGTGAGGAAAAGTAGAGGCAGCTTGAGGAAATTGAGAAGCTTATAGTCTTTGATCCTTGGATGCTTTTCCTTATCAGAAACATTTGTGGTGACACCGGTACAAAGGAAGTTCATCATATTACAGACTGCTAGGGCTGCTTGCAGGAATCACTGTCTATTAATTAGCAGGCGCTCTGTCTTGTGGGACATACCAGATCTGAGGCTACACATTACTTGCTTGGATGGCTCTGGGTCCTGTGATGAATTGTTGTGAAGGGCCGGTGCTGTTTATAGGCTCTGCAGGGACAGGCGAGGCAGGGGGGAGGCGGGGAGGACCCTCGCTTCATTCATGAAATATATCTATATCTATCAATCTATAGCCGGAGATGGGGGGGGGGGGGGGGGAAGGGGTCGCTCATTCATGAAGCCTGCAGCTGGGGACACATTTTGGCTCATCCATTTTGTGCGTGGCTCCGGGTACCTGCCCGGCTGCGCTATTCGGGGGTTCCCGGAGGAGGTTGCGCTTGAAACGAGGGAAATAGAGTCAAAAAAGAAGGAAAAAAGACCAGCCAAATCTTCCTAAAGAGAGGGCGAATGAGGCGAGGAGGTCGCGCTGGAAGAGGAGAGTTTCCCTTCCCTCAGCATCCCGCTGGATGCCCCCCTCTCACCTCCACCTGCCAACGTGGAAAAGTGGAAAAAGGTCTTGTCTTCGAAGAAAAAAGCTGGGGTTCAACGGGGGGGCTGCCTTTCCTACGGCTGGTGCCCCCCCCCCCGGCTGCCCTGCCCCGCTGGAGGTGGGCTGGGGGGCACGAGAGGGCACGGAGGATGCTCTGCACCCCAAGGAGGATGCCCGCACCCCATGGAGGATGCTCTGCACCCCAAGGAGGATGCTTGCACCCCGGGGCGGGGGGGGGGAAGGCAGGGGAAGCACGAACTATTTTTACACCCGCTTCCCCTTCAGGGTGACTGTGCTTGCCCTGGGCTCGCTCCTTCTCTTTGGAAGAGGGAGGAAAAGCCCTTCTTGGTTTTCACTCGGCTCTTGTTGGTTGTTTTTAAGTGGTTTTTTTTTGGTTGTTGCTAAAATTGGAAGGCAGAACTCTGCCTGACCCTGGGGAGGGGGCGAGGGCAGGCCCGCGGCGGGGACCCCCCCGGGGGGTGCGGGCAGGAGAAGGGGGGGACACCCCGCAGCCTTCAGTGCTGCCTTTGTCCGGAGACCCTAAAGCCCGCGGATCAAAGTGACCTGGTGGCATCTCTAAAAGAGGGCGAGAAGGGGGGGTGGGGGTGGGGGAGGAAGTTAGGAAACTGCCCAAATCCAAGGGAAGGAAGAGGGGAAGGCCGAAAAAAGTGTTATTTTCCTATTTCCCAAGGGAAGGGGGAAAATCTGCCTCTGCTCCGCTGCCATTTCCCTCGGTGTCCAGACCTGGACTGCAGGGGAATGTCCGGAGCGACAGCAAGCCTCTAATATGTATATACGTGTGTGTGTGTATATATATATATGCACACATAGTATATATATAATTTTTCTTTCGTTCCCATTATTAGGTCGAATTGATTTGCATTCTGATTGGGAATTAAAGGCGAGCGAGGAAAGTTGACTCGATAGGATTGCTGCTTTCGAGCAACTCCCCTCCGAGCGGAGTTATAAATACCCGGGTGCTTTCCGCCTTCCTTAGAGTTCGAAGGGGCTTTAAATCGCCCATGAAACTTCCCACTGTTAAACAACTCCGTAAAGATGATGATGGTTTCTTTTTCCTTGTGAGAATCAGTCCAAGCAGAGCCTCGCCTTACTTTATGTGTTTTATGTGCTTTAATAAACATCCACCGGCTGCGTTACTTTGCATTTTTAAATGTATAAGCTTCTTTAAAAGGGGAGGGTGAAGGTACAAAGGACACTGCGATGTCGAGGGATATTCAGGGGACAGTCATGTTTAAATTCGCTACAATTGTCTCCGGCACATTTGATTGCTTGGGAAAAAAAGAGAAAGAAACATTGACATGAATAGGAATGGGGGCTGGGGGGGACGGGATTAATAGCCCCCAGCCTTTGTGTGGTGGAAATTATCCAGGAGAGGGCACAGAGCCGGAGCTGGGGATTTTAAAGGAGTGTATGTATATATAAATACATATATATCCACATAGACGCGCGTCTTTACTAAAAAGCTGGCGTTTTCCAGTGGGATTCGCTCTTTTCCCGTGCAGTAACTCAATGATTTTGAAATTCATCCCCCACTTCTCAGGAAGATGCCTGTTTGATGCTAAATAGCAGCAAATTGAGCTATTTGAAGCCGCTTCTTTTGGTTGTTGTTGTCTGAGGATGGGAATATTCGGGTTGTACCTTGTTGCTCTTGTTTCTTTTTTCCTGGAGTTTTCCCCTTAATCTCCTTCCAGCCACAAACCCTCCCTTGTGCGTGCGGCTGAATGTGCTCGCAGCGGGTAGACTGCGATTTCCATTCCTGAAAGCCCAGGAAAAGGAGGGGAAAAGTTTTCCTTTTGGGGGGGGCAACAAATGGGGTTTATTTTTAAACAAACAAAACAACGCAGTTCTTGCCACCCTCTCTTCATTGGAGAGGGGGGTGTCAAGAGGGAAAGATGCTACAACCCCAGATTAAGACGCATCTAAAGGACGAGGGGAACCAGGATGATTAAATCCAAGTGATGTTTAGGGGGGTAATTAGATATATAAAGTCAAAATCTCCGTGCTCCTCATGGGAAAATGCTCAGGGGTTAATAGTATAGAGATGGACAATCTTCCCTATTTCTGCTTGGCAAGAGCAAATCTCTGTCAAGGAGCAGAATAAGGTGGTGGTTGTGATCCATGGCTGAGGAATCAACCAACTCCAGCGCGGAGCAGACAGCCGGGTGGGTTGAGAGCTCACTTGCGAAGAGCCAAGTGTCCCCCGCGGAGCAGAAACTACCCCCGGCAGCAGGAAAACCTGAGGAGTGGCAGGATTTTTCCTCCTGCGAGGCAGGGAAGGGGAAAAGCGGAGCCGAACCCCCGCTCCCCTCCCGGCTGCTGTGATTTGGGAGTTTTCGCTCCGATTTTAAACTTTACCCAGGATGAATTTGATCTTTTTTGACTCTTTTGCCGCCCTCTTCTCTCTTCCCCCCTCCTTTTCGCCGGTATTTTTTTGCCGCGCTCGGTTTTCTCCCCTTAACCTCTTCTTTTTTAACCCTCTTCTTCCCCCCCCCCTTTTTTGTCCGCCTTTCATTTGAAGCGAGGCTTTACAGCTTGCTACACTTTCTAAGTGCATCAATAGCCACTTTAGAAATACAAACAACTTTTAAAGATAAAATAACCAAACCAGAATGGGACTTTCAATGGGGGAATAGTTGTTGTCCTTTACCATGGAGTGTGCAGCCGCCTCTGCCTAATCCAGCTTTCATTTTCACCGACAAATGCCAAGAATCTATATCTGTCTCCCAACCCCTCGGGAGCTTGATTACACGACAAAAGGCTGCCATTATCCGCAGGAGAAAACAGGGAGGGGACAAGGGGGCTCGGGCCTCTGAGGATGAGGGCATCTCCAAACTATTGATTTAGTGGATGAAGTCAAGAGCAAACACGCTGAGATCTAAAAGGGGGGAAGCCGCTGGGAGTGGGGGAGATGCTCAGGGAAGGAACAGAGGGAAAGCAGCAGCAGCGAGTCCTTGAAAGTAGCGCGGAAGGGGAAGGAGAGAGTTTTGGGTGGGATTAATCCAGCTGCGGAAAGGTTTTGCTCCCTCCCCACCCAAAAGCAGGTTGATCGGGGAAAGCTCCCATTCCGACCCCGTTATTCCCACCCCCGTCCTTGTCTTCCCTCGTGGTGAGATTTATTTCCTTTTTAAAGCTCTTCTCCACCTTTCCCATGGGGAATTGGGGTCTTTCCTTTCGCTGAGAGAGGAAAAACAGGAGTTAACCCCAAGTCCTGCTTCTGGGGGGTACGAATGGGTGCGGGATCCCCACGCCGCCGAGCTGCGCATCCTCCCTTAGTTAGCGGTACCCAGATATCTTGTCCCCCCTGAATCTGGGGGGCATGAGGAACACCCTCTCCCCTGCCCTCGGAAGCGGCGGCCGAAATCTACTTCTCTCCCCAAACTGGGAATAAACTGGGTCAAGGTCTCGGCTGCGCGCTTGGCCGAGGAGCCGCCTTGCTCCCCGGGCTTGGCCCCGCGGAAGGGCTGAGAATTAGGGGCTGCGAGGGATGGGGAAGGAGGCAAATAAACTGCCTGCCAAGCCCCCCCCCCCCCCCCCCCCGGCTCTGGCAGGGGGGAGAAGTGTCGTGTCCGTTTGTCTTCCCCCGTTCCCATCGCTGCTTTCCAGGCTTGGCTGCCCGGCATGAACCGCCGCAGCAGCAGCTGCTGAGCGCGGTTTGCAGTCCAGGCTCACCCCGGCTCTTCGAGGACAAAAGTTATTCCACCCGTATCTGTAATTTATCTGGGACACTTACGGAGGAATCCTCCGGGTGAGGGGAGTCCTGGAAGCGGTACCAAAGGAGTTCCACCGCCCTTAATTACCCTTTAATCAACCTAACATTGCAGTCCCTTTAAAGAGCTGCTCTGGGTGCAAGAGCTGCGGTTAAGCATCTGCTTCCCGGCAGAGGAGCCAAAACCCGGCTCCAGTTTAAGGGGTTTAAAGGTGAGGAGCGTGTGTTTCGGACTGGGCCCTGTGAGCATCCCTTCAGCTGTGTGCACAGAAGTATTAAACAAAGGAAGAGGGCGGCGGGGAGGTGGGAAGAACCTGGAGGATCCGCTTTGTAGTTTACAAAGGCACAAAAGGAGCCTAAATTCAGCTTTGGAGCAAAATTCATCTTTGGGGACAACGGGATGGGTTTGCGAAGCTCCAAACCCCGGAACGGGCTTTTTTTCTCCTTGCAATAAACCCAGTCGAATAGTTTTTTTGAGGTTATTTTTCTTGTTGCCCCTCTTTCTGATATCTAAAGGCAGGCGGTGAGCCTGCTGTTGGCAGCGGGATGCTGACCTAGGGCCGGGGTGCTGAGATTTCCTCGCCGATATGTTGCTTTGCTTTGGGAAAGCTGCAAGGCTTTGCGGTCCTATGGACAGTTCAGTGCCTGGCAGGGAAAGAGCAGCTGCTGGGGGAGAGAATAAGTGTTAGAAGAAAGAAAGAAAAAAATCCTCGTAATCTTGGGACGTATATAATCTACGTCTCCCTGAATCCCAAAAGGCAGCGGACCCGTCTGTGTGATTTATTTTTACGCTAGCCTAGTTTGCATCCCAAAGAAGTAAACTGCTATTTTTAACCACTGGTTTAAAGCTTAATTAAAAGCCCCTAAACTGATTGTTTTGAAAATTGATTTCCAGGACTGGCCCCAGGCGCGCTCCGAGCCAGGCGGCAGCCCCAGCTCTCCGCCGTTAACCCCGGAGTGCCCGGTTCGGGTGGCCAAGGGGCCACCGAGGTCCCCACGGCCTCTGGGAAGAAAGATCCTTTGTTAGGCCCTGCTGCTGGCTTGCTTGGGTGGATCTCCGCTGGTTTCCTGGAGTTCCGAGGTTGAATTGAATTAAGGGGAGCTCTGAGATGCTTGGGACAGCAGGATAGGAGAGCGCTTCCTTTCATCCGCGCATCTCAGGGAGCGGTCCACCCCCTCACCCCCCTCCCCGGGGGCGGTGGGTGCAGGAAAGAAGGGCCACACCATCTCCAAAGGTGGGCTGGAATGGGGATAACAGGGATTTTGGTGCCCAGACTCTTCCAGGCTCCCTTTTTCCCATCCATCTGGGCCTGGACAAGCTGCTGCCGAGCCACTGCTGTAATTATCTTCAATCGCTTCTCCGGGAGAATGGGCTTTACCTGCCTAAAAGGGGTGAAATGAAAGTTGGGATGAAGGCTTGAGGGGCTGTGTGGGGTGGGAAGGGAAGTGGCATTTCAGCCCCGTAATTAGATGTAAACAAGAATAGAGACGGGGCTCGGTGGTCAGACAACTTGATTGTTAAGGGATTAACACCCAAGTAAACCAATAAAGCTCCGCGTTGCTGGTTGAGAGGGCGACGGGGCTATGTAAGACTATCGAGGTCTAATGTGTTGTGTTGTCCCCCCAAAAAAACCAGTGGGGACACCCCAGCAAGCGTAGGAGCCTGATTCTTAAGGCTCTGGGCACAGGTTTGAGTCGTTAGTGATGTTTCTGCTGCCTGGGAACCAAGGGGTGATTCCTTCCTCTCCTTCGCGATGCCTCAATGTGGGCACCCATCCTTACTCGCACCTCTCGTTACCCGCAATCCATCTATTTTTTTCCCATTTTCTCATTTATTCCCCCTATTTCTTAGGGGAATACGTGAGTTAAATGGGGATCTCCTACCTACCCGCGCGGGGCAGAGTACTCCTGTCTATCCACACGTGTAAGTAGAACGGCTTCCTTTACACAAGGGAAACTCCAGGCTCTTTCAACCCTTTAGTTTCTCCATCCCTTCTTAATAATAGCTTAGGGGAAAAATTACAATCCTTCAGAGCCAGCTCGACCAAAACCCTCCTGGGCGTAGCTCTCCAGGTTTGCCTCCAACTGGGCTTTTGTTGCCGTTTCTTTTCCTCCCAGCTCGCCCTCGGTTGGTATTTGCCCTCCCTCCCCTCTAGCCTTGGCCAGACTTTGAGTGGCTGGAGGAGTTTAACCTTTGGAAAAACTACAAATAAAATGAGATCTGGCTTTAAGTGATGCGGTGGTACCTGTAAGCCTGATTTCCATGGCTTTCTGCTGGCGGATTTGGGATTGAGAGGTACCTGAAAGGCTCAGAGTCAAACTGAGTTCAATAACTTGAGTCTGTTTTGTTTTCCTCCATCTCCCCAGCTTCCAGGGCTGTCTTTAGGGCTAATATCGGAGCACTCTAGGGTGTGGGTATTTCTTCCTCCTGATTGCAAATAACCGAAAGATTAGCACCAGCAGCTGTTTGGAATTGGAACAATGGAGAGACCTAGGAAGTGGAGAAATTGAAAAAGGAGAACCCCCCTCCTAATCACCCAGCTCAAAGTTCACCAAGTCAGACGGCATGACTTAACGTGACCTCCACCTCGGCTTCGCGGGGCTGTTTGCTTATATGAAGGTTGGGGGGAGGCAGAAAGAGCGAAAGGGGGGGAAATAGAGGGGAAAAAAAGGGGGGATAACGGGCAGCGTAATGAAATCTCCTACGGAACCGCGAGGTCGTGGCGTGGTTGGATGCTCCCATTTGGCCGCCGGGTGCTCTCGGTCTTTGTCCCGTAGGGTGGGTTTCGGGGGTTCCTTACCCACCCGGCGGGAGTGAGCCCCGGCCATCCTATTTAGGGGGCAGCCCCGAGGTTCGCCCCTTCCTCGGGTGAGGCCCATTCTCCATCCCGGGTTTCGTCCCTGCGAGAGGCGCCGCGGATGGGCTGCCCTCCCCGGGCAAACCCCCCTCTCGGCTCGCGCATCCCGGTTAGGAGACCGGGGGGGGTCCTGCTCTGGGGCAGAGGGTCGGGCTCACACAGCAGCCTGGCCCTGCGCTGGCTGGTGAAGTGTGAGAGCGGCTGAGCTGTCAGGAGAGGGTTGAATGGGATCCCCTAATGGATTTGACTCGGAAATCTCGACTTGACCAGTTTTTTCCTCTTTAAAACAAACTCATTAAACTTGTCAACACTCATTAGGGCCTTAAAACGCTGAACTGGAGTCACTGGGGAGAGCGGTTGGTGGGGGGCTGCCTCGGGAAGGAGATGAGAGGTGGGGGGGAAGCAGCCCAGCATCGCCTCTGTGCCGGGCTCCCCCGGCTTTGCGGGGCGGGAGGAAGGGGCTGCTGCCAGGAAAATAAACGCCTTAAAAGAGAAATCAAGGGAGGAGAGAGGGAACCGGCACGGGGAGGGGGCTGTGCCTTGGAAATAGGGGCATCTCCGCACCCCCCCGCCTCCGGGCTCGGCTACAAAAGAGGCGCCGGGGCAGGGGAGGGTTCGACGGGCTGCGGGGGGGGAGAAGGGGGGGCAGGCCAGAGCCTCCGGCTTGGGGACGCTTCCCTGGGATTTGAGAGTGTGTGCGGGGAAATATATCTGCTGGGCTGTGATTTCGGCAATTGCCGGGGGAATGGGGGGGAACGGAGGGGGAAAGGTTAGAACCAGCTTTCAGCCCTAAATCCCCGGGAAATGAGCCTGGTCTCCGAAATTCCTCCCCAGTCCCCCTACCCCAAATATTTTGAGAGCTGTAAAATTAGTCGGAGATCGCCTTAATTCTGTCGTCAAGACGAAAATTGCTTTCGGAGGTGTGTGTGGGGCAATTAAACGTTGCACATTTCCCCGTCTCTATTGAAAGCAGGTTTTGTTTGGGGTTGATTCAGATTTCTTTTAGGAGTTTATTCTGATGCTTTTCAAGTCTTGGTTCGCCTTTAAGGGGGAAAACCCACCCCTATTAAAAAACAAAAACAAAACAAAAAAACCCCTTCGAGACCTTCTGTTATTCCCCTCTCTGAGAATGAGAACATCAGCTATTCAAGCGTATTGATGAACTCCCCCAAAAAGTTTATTAAGAGAAGCGAAAACAAAAGGACTAAAGGCCGCAGGCAACTGGACAGACAGTTTATAAACTAAGGTCCCATTGTCCCCCTGAGGCAGATGCATGAATACCTCTGAATGGGTCCCTTTGGAGTGACAAGATCAAGCCAGACAACAGCATGTTAAAAGGAAGGAGCGCTGTTTCTCTTTCTCCAACCCAAAGATCTGCTCCCCCTACTCCTCCTGCATTAATGTACATCTGCAGGGGGAGGAATAAATAGCTCCTTAGGATCTGCGGCCTTCGGGGTTTTTATTCTTCCACCCCCAGCACCGGCTCTTTGCACCATATGCTGCAGATCAGGGCTTTCTCCGCAGCCTCCAGCCAGGCAGTCGCCTAAAATGATCCCCAGCAATCGCAAACTTTCTTCCCTCTTTCTCTCTTCCCCGCCTTTATCTCCTCTTTCCTTCCCCCTGCCGCTGCTCAAATCGCGATTTACGGCCCTGCTTGTCTAGGAGATCCCTCGTGGTCAATTAGGTTTGCACAGAGCAATTTAACTAATAGGCTTTGATGGATTTATTTGATTTTATTTTCCCTTTCCCTGGGATATCAGCCGTGTGCTATCAGGGTACGGAGCTGGGGAGAAACATCCCGAGCATCCTATGGAGAGGGGCTGGGATGGCCAATCTGGCAATGAATGCCTGTCAAAGTCTCCAAATGAATGCTGTGGTCCCCTTGCTTTCACCAGCAGCTCCAAACTCCAGAAGGGGACAGGGTTTGCAGTGTTTGGGTAAATTTGGGTAATACCAAGCAGCTTTGGTTTCTCCCATGAAATCAGGGGTGTACGAACGCCTGGTTCCTCCCCCTTTGTCTCTTTCAGATGTTTGCGACCTTGGTTAAGGTTAAGGTTAATTCAGAGAAGTTTTGCAAAGCCTTGGAAGAGGAGAAGGGCTTTAATGTGCATTTGCAGTTGATGGCATTTTAGCTTTGCGATCTCCGGGTATTTTGTTGCCTGGACAGTGAGAAAAATAGGGAAAGAAGTGAGTTTCTCCTCACTTTGTTGTTGAAATAACTTCTGGAGGTGCAGACTGCAACAAATAGCCCAGGCAGGGTGTGAATCTGAATGCAGAGGTTTTCCCAGCCCACCTAAACACCTCGGTCCTTGTCTTCGCATCCCAGCCTGAGTGTTCGTGGGTCCCCACTGTCTCTGTCGTCACATGAAGGGGATCCCTCTGAGGTGGGAGTGTCTCAGCCTGTCTGCTGCAGTTGCTGCGAGGGCATTTTGGGGGCTGATAACTCATGTCTGGCTGATCCCTGGTGCTTGCAGAGCCTGTCTGCACACTCCTTAACAAGAGACAGTTCCCAGCGCTGGGTTGAGAGGTCAAGCGACGATAATAACAATAAAATTACCCCCCTTTCCCCAGCCGCACCTTCCCTTCCACAGCGGAAGAGTTGCTATTTCATGGCTGGCTAAAGCCAAGCTTCCCTCAGGGGGGTTATGCAACTTATGACCCTCCTAACCTGTACTTAGTGCCTTCCAAAAGGAGATGTGCTCCTGGAGAGGTGACCTCAATGGAGATGGAGCCACAAGGGTAAAATCAATCTATTCAAATGCTCTCAAAACCAAACCCCAAAACAGCAACAGGGAGAAGAAACACTGAGCAAAAGGAAGAAACAACAGCTAAAGCAGAAGGATTTCCCAGTTAGGGAAACACCTGCTTAGCCAGCTAGGGCAGTGGTTTGTAGGGAACTGTAGGAACCCAACCAGGGGTTTTGGTGGCAATCTTGGGTTTAACTCTTTGCAAACCCAAGGAGGACTTTAGCATCAGATGAGCATCCCCATCTCCAGCTGCAGCTGGTGGCGGTGATGCTTTTCACAAAGGGATGGTGCAGTGATGGCATCTTACTGCCTCAGACCAACTCCAGAACAAACCTTTGTATATACCCAGTGCCAAACCCTCATTTTCAGGGAAGCAGGATAATTTAGTCCCATGCTAGAATGAATTGAGCCTCTGACTCTTCAAGCAAACACATATTTGATTTTGCTGATACAAGTAACCCTGTTGGCTTCAATGGACCCATCAACGGGCTCCGGGTTTTGCACCTTTGGAATATTTTGATTACTTCCTTTTGGGAAAATGCACCCTAAGGTACATTTGCCTCAAAGCATCACAAATGGGGCCAGGGAGAAGAAAAAAAGAAACAGATGAGGAGCTGACATGATGAAAGACCAACAGATTTTGGGTCATTCTTGTTCCTATAGTGGCTCCCTGAGGCATTTCAAAGGCAAAAAAAGAAATGGGAAAACACAAACACATAATCAAACCAAGAAGGCAGTTAACCAGGCCAATCCCTGCAATCCCAAAGTCCCATTTAGCTGCTCGCAGGATTATCACTTGTTGCTGATTCAAAACCAGCAGGTGTTGTCAGCTATTTATGACCACTGTTATTTATACGGTGGCACTGGTGTGCCTGGCGCTCGGCAGCCACGTCCAGATGAGAGCCAACCTCTCCCCTGAGAAGATACCAAACAAAATGAGACTTAACACAGCAGCAGACGTCGACATGCAGCGTATGAGGGGAAAAAGAGAGGTTCAAATCCACAAAGATCGCGCAATCGCCAAGCATTAAATCCCGCACCTGCTGGATTGTTAGCTCCCGTTTGAGAGGAAAAGCAAAAGGAATAGATCCATATTTATGGGCAGGGAATCTGTGGCATGAGGGTAGGGACCAAGGCAGGGCATCATGGATGACTGTTATTTGCTTTATGGGTCAGTACTGAGGTTTGCAGTGGGTGTTCGGTGGTGTAGGGATGTGCAGCCAGAGCCAGCTCGCGGCACAGGAAAGAGCCAGGGATAACCGAAGTGAAGCAGCTTGCCCAGGTCTATCAGTGGCAAATCCAAGACTGGAACCTGGTGTAAAAATTACTAAGAAGAGCCCCATCCAGAGCCTTTTTTCTTCAAAACTTAGTGGGTTTATGCAGGAAAATTCCCCTGGTATCTGAAGGAGTTTTACCCAAAGATTGAATACGGACCTGGAGATTTGGCTTTTTCTTTTTGCTTTTTCTCAAGAGGCAAATCAGCTCAGAGCAAACAAGTAGATGCTCCTTGGAAATAAAACACATTTCCAGCTTAGGCCTGCAAAGGCTTACGTTTGTGGGCGACTTTATCCAAATGAGTCATCCCATCCCATGTCTGTGAGAGGATTCCCCGTGTAAGCAAAATTGACCAATACGACATTTATAGGGATTGGGCTGGGCACCGGTAAGAAGCATTCCCCAGCTGAAGGAGGCTGTGTGGGGAAAGAAATCAGCTCTGCAAAACTTCAGCAGCCTCCTCCCACCTTCTGCCTGAAAGCAAGAGCCATGAACCGAGGAACTGGCCACCACTTAGCTGGCAGTGGTGTAAAATGCAAAGTGACCCCCTGTAGTTGTTTGAAGAAGGCTGGACCCTGCTGTAAAGCTCCCTCAACTGGGCTCCCCCCAGCAGGTCCTTCCCCCCATCCTCTCCTCCCCAGTGTGTTTTAAATGATTTTGATTTTAATGCAGGGCCTGGAGCTCATTCCTTCGTATTCATGGCATCAAACAAGAGGCTGCTGCCCCCAGCTGGGTTCCTTGAACTTAGAAGCAAAGCTCTCCTCAATATTACCTTAATTAATTAACTAAAGAGACAATGGCTTTGGAGGTGTCACCTCTGTTTCCAGGGAGGGGGGCCTTTTGACAGAGCCCTGCCATAAACTAATTCCCAGTTCCAGCAAGGAATCCTAGGGGGAAGAGTTAAGTGACACTATTTACTTATTTACTAAGACAATTTATGCCATATTTGTTTTTCCCCACCTTCTGTCTGCAGCCCTGAAAACTCTGTTGGGGGTGCAGGGGGAAGGAGGAGGAGGAGAGAGTATTATTTGCATGAACCACTGAAATCAAAGCACATTCCCATCTGCAAAATCCCACTTCACAGCTTTTGGTATCTTCTCTTTTTTTTTAAGAAAATAATTTAATTTACACAAACTTTTTGAAGCTTTCCAGGTTCAATATAGCAAATCAGAGCTTTGATGCTTTAAAAGTGCCATAAAGAGCTACAGGCAACATCACAGTTAACCCAAACTATGTATATTTAAAGGCTCCTGTGAGCACTTGTCTCTCTTCTGAATGTTGTGGCTGCTTTTATTTTCATTTCCAAGCAAGCACTAAAAAGATGTTTGCTGGTTTATTCCACTCAATAACAGGCATTTTGTATTTTGAAGCAGCAAGAAATATGTTTTCAAAGGTCCCAGTGAAATGTGACCAGCTGGAAAATCTATCTGGGAACACATAAATTATATACCCACCAGTGCATCATTACTGGAATTTGGGTCATCATATCCCAGAAGAAGGGCAATGTGGTTTTTTGATAGGTAAGGAAATTAAAGTGCAGGCTGGATAGGTATGTCACTTGATGGGAATTCAGAGTTAAAGAAGGAACAGAGCTGTGTCTCCTGGAACTCCCTCCTCCATCTTCACAAATCACCTCCGTGCTGAGGCTCAGCCCACTCATGGGTCCAGTTCTCAACTGGCTTCACTTCATGGAGGTTTAGATTTTGGTATCTGAGGTCTGGGATCCACAAGCGCTGAATCTCCTGGTTTTGAATACACTTCTAGGTGCAGCACTTTGATTATGTGGCAAATGATTCCCCCCTCTGCCCAATTTTGTTGGTAAGAAACATCCATTCTGATGCACCTGAGAAACTTCACCAGGGTTGATCTAGAAAAATGTTCTGTTTTGCAAGGAAAACAGGGTAATTCATAGGAGAGTCCTCATTTGGATCGGAGATTCCTCATTTGGATCAGAGAAGAGATCGACTCCTTTCCCTCCCCCCACCCTCCTCATATCCATACGTTTTTTGGTCTGGGTTTCATTGCTCAGAACTTAGGTTGGTGCATGAAAAATAGGTTTGTATGTATTTCACAGCTCTGGGGCATATGAAAATGTGATCACTCATAACCGCATCTCCCAATTTAAGGCATGCAGTTTTGGAGGCCTAGGCTTAGCCACTGAAAATTCAGTCCTTATTGTCTCATGTCCCAAATCTGCAATTACTTATGTCTATATTTAATCTTATACATGTGTGTAGCCTCATGGTATGAAATACTGACATGATTAAGAAGATACTTCCACTACCACCTCCTATAAAGGTGAACAGCTAAAGAAGGGATTGTTCACTCAGCAGTAAGCGTTCCTCGGAACATGGATCTCCCGATAAACTCAATGTAGCAGAGTTGTGCTCACACACAAAGTTTAAGGAGAGATTCTACCATAAAACAGTGTAAACCAGTGAACCTGATGGACCTGCTTTAGCTTGTACCAAATAAGGAACTGCATTTGTTAATTCTAGATACTGATTTAAGAACACATCTGGTATGTACTTCACCACCACCAAGTTAGTTGATGTGCAGATAGGTGACCTGGTCCTGCTTTGCGTGTGCTGTTGGTTTTGTTGAAAGACTATGGAACTGAACCGTGGCTCTGAAGACTTAAAATCTGGCTCTGCCACTGGATTGCCTTGCCTTCAACTGAGCTGCTTCACCTTGCCATGGTTCTCTCTCTGTTCCCACCTCTGTCTCCTCTGACCAAGGATGGTCTCTTACTGCGCATTCATTCAATGTTTAGCACAGTGGGGAACTCAAATGACCACGCTATCTCATTCTTGAGATAATAACACAGAACACTGCTCCTCTGGTTTAGCCAAATGTCTCCTGAAGCTGGAGGATGTCTAAGAAACCTCTAAGTGCTGCAAGAGCTGCTGTTGATAATTCTGTAGGTCAATGTGAACAGCTCTGGACTAGCACTTCTTCACCCTGTCTTAGAAATAGTGAAGATGTACATGCCAAGGCTTCAAAGAGATCATCCTTAATAATTATTGCTCCCTTAGGTCTACTTAGAAGATTTAGGCTGTTGCCATTTTGGGTGTTGAAGAGTCCCCCTCATGAGCAGCTGCCCCACTGCAGTCAGACTCCTTTTCTTGCTTCTTGCACTAGTTACATGGCAGTTGGGATCTGCAAATGAGCCCTTGCTACAACTCACAAGGTGATGTACAACTGGGTGACGTGCAAGGAGTGTGTTGATATTCATTGTGAAGTTGTGTTAGTGCTTCACGATCAAGGTTATATGTTGTGGTGAGAAGTGCTTCACTCCTGACTACTGACAACAAACAGTGGTATCAAGGGAAAACATGGGCTGTCAGTGATTTGTAGGGGGCTTGGCTTGCTTTGATTCCAGCATTCCCTCCAGTTGCCTGCGTGTTCTTGCCATTCAAACCTCTGATCTTCGCAGGGGGCTTGGAGGGTTGGGCAGGATTGTCTACTTGAAACGCATTAGAACAAAAAGTGACATTGTCGGTGCTGGTGTCACTTTGTCCCTCCTCTCTCCGGGAACTGTAAGCTTCGATTAAAGTTGTGTGACTTTATAATTTCCATTTCCTCACTTCCTAGTCACAAATATGACCACAGAGCAAGTGACAGCAATTCAACAGAGGGAGAAAACACTTCTGGCGCTGTTGGCCAGACTGATCTGAGTCCATGTTCCCCCAGAAAATGCAGTGGCACAAGGGAGCTGCACTAAAAATTGATGGGCATATGCCTGTCCCATTTCTTTGACACCTTCTCTTTGATCCTGATTAAGGCAGAGCTGCCCATGAAAACAGGGAACTTACAGCTTATTCTCCACATTACCGGGACTACAGAATGATAAGTGCTCAGACCTCTGGGTTCAGGACATAAGTCGGATTTCCTCAGGGCTCACCTGAGCCTGACCTGCTTGGCGCACGTAGGATTTCAGTTTGGAGCTGAGCCAGGGACCCGAGGCAGAGAGCAGCTCACTGCTAGGAAGAGGGCAGTAGAAAGGATGTCTTGTGTATTGGGGAAGCCACCTGGCTCCCTTTACCCAGGCGGCAGTGCCTGTGATGTCCCTTTCAGAGGGGCGAGAGGGCGAAGGGACTGGAAACACTTCAGAAATGGAAATGCCGTCCATTTGTTTATAATTTCATCCCCTGACATGTAACCTGAACCTGATGGAGTCAATAAAGAATTAAAGCTCTGCATGTTTCCTACCTCAAAAACACTGGAGCAAATCCAGGCTTCTTGAAGGCAAATTATTCCAAAGAGCTGAAAGGAAAAGCGGAAAAAAAGAAGCTTGACTTTTTGCATTTGTTTTTTCTTCTTCCCTTTCCCCAAAGTTTTGATAAAGTGCCCTTATTTGTTCTCCCCCATCAATGGGCATCCAGTGCCTTTGCAGGAGCACGGCCAGTGAGCTGCAAAGCAAACCCCATGATTTACAAACAATGACATTTGTTCAGAGGAGTTTTGAAGACAGAAACTGATTTTGGGGATGAAAGCTCTCACTCTGAGGAGGAGTCTCATTGAGGACTTTTCATTTTCCATTCTTCTCTTTTTTCAGGAAGAAGAGTTTTCTGCTCACTAAAAGTTAAGCACCTGGGGATGAGCTTACTTGTTGCAATGATGCAGTTTGGGTTATTGAATAGGCTGTGAATGTCTTTTGCCATTAGCATTCCTGCACGGGAGGTTTGTTGGTTTATTTTTTTGATGTAGGGTATAATCAGCTTACATAGGGTAAAACTGACCGGGCTGTAAATCTAGTACATGGAATTTGCATGCCACACATTGAAGGGTCATACGGAGATAGAGGTGTTGATTTGGCTGATGAAATCAAATTAAAACTAGTTATCAGGTACGACAGTGTGATGCTGCTCTGTCCATCTCTCTGTGCTCAATATCTCCAATGGGTTTTTATATCCAGCTCATGCCAGTGGTGAGCCAATTCTTTTGAGGCATTGCGAATGTGTAATTTGTCTCTCTTCTACTGGAGTGCACTGGTTTAGACTGGGAAGAAAATACACCAACAAAACTATGTGCTCAGGTTGTAAGATTTCAGTGCAGATATCATGCTCTGTGTTAGGATTTGTACAGCTCTGGGCAGTGAGCAAGGGAGTGGATGGTATATTGGGAAATCTACACACATACGTTATGTAAAGGAACAAAACTACAACTACTGTTGTCCCACTACAACCTGTGGGACTCCGAGCCTGCAGGATATATAAGGAACTGCACATCTGAGATACCCCCAAGTGAGATTTTTACGTATAGACTACACATGATCAAAGCATACATATAACTGATGATGGCTAGATATACAGATCTGGGAGTAGGGAATTAGCAGGTTGTTTGCTCATGCCCCACCTTACCCACAATGTTACGTTGGGGCAAAGCGATCAAAAGAGAAGCAGTTGCCAGCAACTGCTCCCCGGGCACAGCAGCAGAGAGGTGGCCCCAAGGAAATGGAATTCAGATCTCTGGACCTGCAGAGGAAGGAGGGGTTGGTGTCCTGGCAGGACTCTGAAGAGCTTTTCACATAAGCCAAGTCAGCTCTGTAGCCACTAGAAATCAGAGGAGCTGCACTGAGACAGGGACAATATGCTGGTTTGCTGTACTCCATCATCTATCCATGTACATCCCTTGTTGGAGCTGAATTCTGCTCCCAGTTATAACCTTTGGCTCTAAAAACAGTGGTCTGGCTCGGTGAGGCTAAGAGGAGAATCCAGCTCCTGCTCTTTCCAAACAGCCAGACAGCAGAGACTCCCCCCTTCCACTGTCCTAATGCCACTGGTCCTCTCAGCTCCTTCCAGTCTCCTATAGCTTCCCTGCTCAGCCAGCTGGAAGGCTCCCAGGGGTTTATTCCCTCCTGTCCTACGGATCTAGAAGTAAGGGGAGCATGAACCCACTGCACCCCTTTTTGGGGGCCAGCCTTGCCTTTTCCCAGCGCCAGCCATGACCCCCAATAGCATGCTTTAAACACAGCCTCTCAGAACAGTAAGGGTGCTTTGGTTGGGTTGGCTGTGGTTTTTTTGTTGGCTAACTTTATCAGTGCCCGAGCACGCCTTGAAGTGTCAGCTTGACATAATATGTAACAGTAATTAAGAAATAAGCCTCTTGCCCGGTTTCACAGCAATCATTTAGCTAAGTAACTACCATGGTCCAGTGCCTCAAAAATCACCATTAGCCCACGCCACTTATGGCCATAAAATTTCTTGTTTTCTGCTTTTCATCGGACTCACCCCGGAATCTTCGTTTTGCTTTATTTATACATTTGCACTCAAACAATGGCAATAAACCCATTCCCAGAGTGTTGCAAATCAGAAATTTGTCCACATTTTTTCCACCACCTTCCTGGGTGAAGCTGCCTTTTGCTTGGGAACGGCGGTGGATGGAGGCAGCTGGGAGAGGGGGGAGCAGGGTGTCGCTTGGAGATTGATCGGTGCTGTTGGAAGTCGCTGGGATGGGGCAGCGAGGGGGAGCCGGAGGAATCTGGCATGAAAAGGCAGTTTGTGGTGACAGGAGTTTCTTTTGAAAGACCTGATTGAATCAGACCTGAGGCGGGAAGAAACGGCTGTTGCCTTCATTGAGTTCTCGCTAACTTTTCCCCCCCTCCTACCATCGAGGTTTTCAGTTCGGGCTTTTTTGTTTTGTTCTGTTTTAATGTGTCCTATACTGTTTAAGCTGGAAGGAATAACCACGAGGTCCTGCCTGCAGAGTGGGAGACAAAAAAAGATCAAGGACATCTCACTCAGTTCCTAGCAGGCTGCGAGACATATTTTTAACCATTCTAAACCAGTGGACCGCTCATTTCCACAGTGATTTTTAAACCCGTTCACTATTAGGCACTTAGCCTCCATAAATTACGATTAAAGCTCTCTGCAGACAACTCAACGGAGCAGATCGGGATGCTGAGACATGAACTGAGTTGTCTTAGTTGGTATAATTTATGGAGAAAGCTGCTTGCCTGGCCTTATTTCTGCACTATCTGCAAAGTGCCTTTCCCTGGGGATTCAGCTGCGATTCACGCTCCCAAACACAGATGCTAAACAGTTCTTTAATTAAATAGAAGTCTGTTTTCCCCAATATCAGGCTTGCCCCTTTACCACTGCATCTCCTGCGGGCCAGGTTCAGGTTTTACTGGGCAGTCGGCTTAGAGAGTAATGACTGCTCACTCAAGCAAACGCCAGCTGGCATGATGGAGATTTACCTCCAGTGACATCTGAATTGAGCTTTGAGTAAATGCCCTCGTATTTGGTCCCCTCGACTTCAGAGAGAGTTTTGTCTGAATCAAAAGAAATAGGGACAGGGAGGAAAGAAAGAAGATTTTAAGACTTAGCGGTTGGTGAAGTCGGATTTCCCTCTCTTGTGGCATTTGGACACCGGAGAAAGCGTCAGGACTTAAACTGAACTCTCGACTTGACAAGGAAAAATTCCCACTGGCAGGAACAGCCTTGCGCTGATTGCCATGTGCAGGAGGTGACCTAGTAAGCCTGGTTTTTATTTGCTGTTCTCTCCCTCCTTAGCTTCTTGGCTATTCGAAGTTATTCTGCTAAAACCCACCCTCTCCTCATGCAAGCACCTCTGTCTTCAGGGAGACATCAGTATCCTGCTCTTTCTGCACAAGTTGCTGCGCAATCTACCCCGGTTAGAACCGCCTGTCCTTGCTCCTGCACCCCCAGCCTCTTTCACCTTGTTTCCTTTATTCTTTCACCTCTTGTGAACCATTTGCCAAATCTCAGAGTTTAATCCCCAAAACTCTTCTTGTTTTTATGGAGAGTGGCCCCCTCAAGCTGCCATCAGCTCCTGGCCGCCTGCATCCCCTCATCCCACTGCAATGCGCACAGCAGCAGGAGGTTTATGCACAGAAGCCAAACTTCCCCTCAGTGAAAAAGCGCACATACGATGATATAATGTGGGTTTAATCAATCTGGCGGAGCCCCTTCACCATCACCCTCCAGGTGAGGTACACTGAGGGGGCTGCATGCTCTGCTCCCTCACAGCAAACGGACGCCTCAGACACTCCTATCCCCTTTCTGCTTTTGGGCTCGAGAGAAGCTACGGCAGAGCCCTGCCTTCATTCGGCTGACGGGAAACGGACTTTCTTCTACCACCTCATCCCTTCTCCAGGCCACTGCGGGCGCTGGACGCCTGAGGCAACAAGCACTGCACAAATCCCAGCCGGGCACCTCCCGCACCTCCTCCTTCTGGCACCTTCCGCCACACCCAGGGGCCTGCTGGGCCCTGATTGGCTGGGATACCCGCAGGAGGCGGGCTGGCCAGGAAGGGAGCCAATGGGAGCAGATCTACTTGCCCCTCAGGTGAGGAGCTGCGCAGCAGGGGCAGTTGGGGCGTAGCCAGGGCTTGGGGTAGGGTGGTGTTGATGTGTTGGGGTTGGCCTGATGAATCAGTCAGGGTGGCTGTGGTGGTACGAGTCATTGTGGCCAGCTCACAGAGCGGTGTGCTCCAGTGGTGAGGACAGCAAAGCAGATGAGATGCGGTGTGGTGCTACTCCAGTAGCCTGTGGGGATCCAGCGACCTGGTACAGCCTCGCCAAGGTCAGAGCCCATCTTTGCAGCCTGTGCTGCAATAGCTGCCTGCTTCCAGGCAGTGCTCCCTGAGGTGCCTGAGTTTGCTGGTGCGTTGGTTTAGCCCTTTCTGTTCTTTCCTTCCCTTCATCTGTTGCTGTGCTCATATATCTGTACAGCCCCAGGCACTGCCACAGCCTGACGCTTGTGCTTTGCAATAAAAGCAGTGCACAGTAAATACTACATTGGGTTCAGCCTCTACTTCTATCCCCAAAGCACATCACAGGGACTGGGTTTGCTTTTTAATGCTCTCCAAGGGCATGCCTCACTGAGGACTGATATTCATGTGCTCTTCTATCCTTCTCCATTCCTTTTATTCCCACTCCCTCCCCCACTATAGTGGGGCAGGGCAGCTACTGGTCTATTTTCCAGCACCAGCATTCAGGTACCACCACATTCCTGCTTGTCCTTGCAGGCTTTCTTGTGCAGGAGAAGCAGCCACCACACAGGCTGGCTCCTGATCCCATCCCAAAATTTGACAGGTGCACAGCAAACTTACATGACTCTTACTAGCGTTAGATCTGTCAGGAGGGAGAGGCTGGGATAGGCCATCCAACCAAAATAGTAGAAGAAGAGCAGCTGCGTTGTTGTTGGGTTTGTTTCAGAGGAAGCTGAAGGGTAAGAAAAAACAACCCCTTCTTATTGAGCTCTGTAACTTCTTCATCTCCGACTGATGGGCAGAAGGAGCCATAGGAGGCACTTTTCACTCGGGGAAGGGTCTGCCCGCAAACACGTTTTCATCCAGATGGGCATGTGGATCAATGTCGCTGACTTGTCACCCTTACGGACAATCCAGATCAGTTGTTTCACAATGGCTCTGCTGGCCTGTGCTGACAGATATTCTTATCCCCAAGGACTTTCAGACTTACTTTGACTTTTCTTTTCCCCCTGTTTTTTCCCCTCCTGTTTCATTTCAAGGTACTAGCATACTGCTGAAAGTACACTTCTTGCCTTTAGTCATTCCCACTTTCTCTCTTCCCCATCTAGTGACGATTTTTAGGTTAAGAAGGAAACTCGCCCATCATTTGTCAACCCACCAGGCTTGCAGTCCCCTGTATCTCTCTTTCTGCCTACACTCACAAATGATAAGTGACAGCTACCTTGGAGCAAGGCTTTCTAACTCCTGAACATTTGCTAGGATAAATCCCACTTGTTACCAGACATCAGCAGAGCCCTCTGGCTCAATGTTATAGCAGGAGACAAGGTGAACGCTATAAATGCCACTGTCAGTGGCACTTAGAAGTGACAGAAGGCACAAAAATAAATGTGCTATTTTGATTTATCCCTTTTGTTACTTACCCCAGTCCTTTTTCTGTTCTCTGTGTTGCCAGATCTTTAGGTACCACACACAGAATATGTAAGCACAGAAGAAGGTCCATGTATGCTGTGTATATAGTTCATTAGCCTTTGCCATGCTTTTCACCATCTTTAGGTGTGTGCCTTTGCCAGTAAGACATATGTATTGCTATATTTAAATTTACTTGTTTGGACTCACTGAGTACCAAATGAAAGCATTTGAATACAGTTTCCATCTTGTCCTGCATTAAACCATGACACATCTCAAATTAATGCTTATGGAACAGGGCGTAGAGGCTAGTGCTGAAACAGTGCTTTTTAAAGACAAAACAATTCAGTGAGCATCTTCACACAGTGAGTGACCAGGATGAAGATCAATAGGGAGACTCAGGCCTTGTTTCGTGAATATAAAAGCTTTTCTAATAAAGAATGGTTCTTCATGACCTTACTCAGATAGCCTCTTAACTCCTCTCAGGCTTTCAGGTTTCATAGCAGAGTTTTTGCTGGCAAGTAACGGACTGTTTGTGGGGTGTCCTCCTCTCTATGTCAATGTCTTTCCAATATTGACTTCTGTGTGTTCTTGGGAGACTTTCTCCAGTGCAGGTTTTCAGGCTCACGTTGTCTTAGGTAGCAGCAGAACTTTTGGGTACTGCCCAGTTTGATCCTATGTATTGCATAACTATTTGTAATAAAAAAGTAACCCATGTTTTTACACAAATCAGCCGTAAATTAATGGCACAGGGAAGACTGCCTTGCACTCAACAGAAGTAATGGTGCAGGAGAGAATTACAGAGCAGCCAATGGCTCCGCTGGGAAGGATCCAGCATTGGAAGCTGTCAGGGGCAGGAGACTGGATTAAATTGACCGTTTATCTCTTTTGTTATAAAAACTTCTCTTTGAATGCGTCAGCAGAGGGTGACATTGTGCAGGTTTGGGAAATATCTGGAGTGCCATCAACAAAAACTTGGGAGTCCCAGTGTTTGGAATGGATTAAAATTTAAAGCAAGTAAGTGAGATTTTGTGAAAATCAGTGACATGTTATACGGAATTAATGTACCATTGCTATGGGCTAAGAAGGTATTTTGAATCTAAATAGAATTATTGGAATGCCTAATTTATTTTGTTTTAGAAATCCTATTTAATTATTTTAATATCTAAAATGATGCACTTGATAGAAGTTTGTAAATGTTCTTGATGGAAATTTCAGGGGGTTTGGAAGAGAAGCTCTGCCCTCTGGGAATGAAATTGATCCAAGTGAAATTCTGCAAGAATATAGAATCATACAAGCCTTAGATTGTCAGGAAACATCTGTGCCGTTCGTATGGGTTTTTAAGACACATGTGGATGGTTGTTATGAACTTAACTAGAACTAAGTGTGAACGGTTTTGTCCCAGCTGTTGAAATGTGTAACACTGGATTTTGGTGGTATTTGCTGGTGGGCCAGGTACGACCGCATGTTTTCAGGGCTCTGTACAGCACCTCCTGTGACAAAACTCCATGGAGGCAGCGGCGCAAGGGAAAATCTTTAATAATCAAGGCAAGGGATACAAAGGGAGCGCTTGATGTCCTCTGGTTTGAGATGGGTGCCTCCACCTAATGCTAAGTAGGTGCAGGGCATGCAGTTTTTCCCAGAACTATCAGCATCTCCCCCAGATCGCAGAGACACAGTGTGCAAAGCAGCCTTTAAAAGACCCAGTCGTGGCCTGCGCGACGAGGTTCAAGGCTTGCTGGAACTTCTTGAGTTGTGTCTGTGTGTGTCAGCTGTCCGCGAGCCCAATACCAAACAGGGGACAATACAGACAGATAAGATAATGGATGAGAAGGGAGTGGAAAATCTAGCCTGTATTCTGGTGGCATTTCTAATAGCGATAGTGCTGGCAGCATTGGACCGAAAAGCGTATCCAGCACAAAGGGCTGGTAAGTCCTCTCCAGCTCCCACTGTGACGCTAAAGCCGGTTGCAAATATCCAGCGCTGGGGCCCCTCGCAGTGGGGAGTGGAATGGTGGCTACGTGACCTGGGGCAGCCCTGCCATTCCCAGAAAGGGGCTCAGCTCCTGCTGAGCCAACTGGAGCCCAATGCTTGAATATCCCGGTGGGGTTTCTCCCCACTGAGACCACATCACACCCGGGGTTAAAATCAATATCCAAGGAGTACACCCAGCTCTGGCTTGAGTTTTGCTGAGTTTTCAAGTCTGGGTCTGCTGCTTACTCTGCTGGGTGTCCTGATGCAGGGTTTATTTTGTGTTGTGGAGCAGGTTGTTCTGATGTTGGCTTGTCTGTTCTGCTGTTGGGAAACATCCATTAGAACAAATAAACACTCTGGTTTGGAAAGGGCATCTTTCGTTTCAAGCCTTTGCTGACCTGTTGGATTTGCTAGGTGGCACCTGAATGCTCTGCTTGCTGGTTAGTAGAGGGGTCTGCCTTGTACTGCGGCTGACAGCTCCAGCCTTGTCCAGCAGATTCGTACGACACAAGAGCTTGTTCTGGCTGGGATTTTTGAAGCATGAAATGGGAATCTTTAGGCATGGAGGAAAGTGTTGGAGTAGGAAGGGCAGGCTAATCAATTACCTGAGTAATGTGTTAGAGCTGCAGGTGATATTCAGCAGTGTGGTGTCTTGCCAAAGGTATGTTTTCACCTAGTCTGGAGTCTGGGACTTGACACAGGAGTTATGCAGTACGTCTGACAAGGTGCAAGGAATCAGACCAAGTCATCATTTATTTTTGGCATTATGATCTACAAAGGAATCAAGCAGTGACCCGGCAGCCACCTGGGAGTCAGGCCATCCACATTTGATTTCCAGTATTGACTCAGACCAGTATAAGTGAATTTCCATCATCTAGTTCCTCCTGCCATCATTTGTCCATGTTTGCTTTGGTCCAGTGCAAACCCCCCACCTAACCCTAGTTATGGTCTATAGGAACGACAGAAATACAAATAGCAGTTAACACTGTTTCACACTCTGAAACACAGAGAATTTGGACAATTCAGGCCACTGCATTTTTGAAGTGTTTCAGATTTCAGGGGGAGGTAATTTCTTAATTCAGCTAAAGCAGCTTCCCCTCTCCCAAGAGGAAAATCTCCATGGTTGCACCCTGAATGTCCTCAGCGTGCAGAATGAAATTATTTACCAGCTGAAGAAGTATGAATATCAAAAGGTTCATTAAACATTCCAGCTAATTTTCTCTGGTCTGTAAAATTTGGTGGGGAAGAAGGGGTGGATGAAAGGGGTTAGGCTTTTGCATGGTCAGTGCTCAGCTTTCAAAACTGGATGTGGTGTGGAACTAACTTCCATATTACCGGCCCCCTTGAAGGGTGAGGGATTCTCATGCGGGCTCATCAGTAGCTGGAAAAATACTTTTCCTGTGACACTTTGTGCACTTGTTCTGTCTGTTCAAGCTGAGGGTGAGAATTTTCTTCTTGCAATACTTCACTGCTTGGTTTTCTGGTGGTTTTCTTTGGGTTTCTGCCCTTTCTTGTTTGCGTGAGAGTCACATATCTATTTTGCTTGCTGATTTTGCTCAGAACCTGGTTTTGTTACTTGCCAGCGTCAGTTCTATGTGTGGTTCATGAGATAGATACCAAGTGCTTGCCACCTTGCGGGCCTGCCTGCCAGAAATGAGCTCATGCCACAGGCGCCTGCGTGTTTCTGCAGGTCCCAGAGCCAGGCACACAAATCCTCTCCCTTTTGCACCGCAATAGTCATGGGGAACCAACAGCTTGATGTTAGAGACATCACGTCCCTAAACACCACAGTACCGACTCCTTGCTCTCTTGATTTCTGCAACTGGCAAAGGGTGTGTGGTCAAAACTGGGCTAGAGCAAGAGAGAGGCCTCAGCAAGGATCCCAGGGCTTTTGAAAGGGAACCAAGAAAAGCAAGGGGTTTTCAGTGTCTTCTCAAATCGCAATTTCGTGTTGAAATGATGCTACTTGCTAATGGAGGAAAAAAATCTAATTAAATAATATGAAAACAAAGCAAGGTTTTCCTTTTCAGCTCAGTGAAATGTTTGTACTCCCTTAGATTAAAATCTTTTGATTCTCTATTAAAAAAGCCCCAGTGAAACACTCCAGGCAAACAAATTGTTATCCTGAAATGCTCTCACCTCCCTGCATCTGGGGGATCTAAGGTTCAAACTGGAAAACTCAAGATCTGCACAGTTCTAACCACAGGAGATCTAGTGGCAGAAGTACCTGTTCCTGCCTGTGACGGACAAGCTAAAACATTATTCTCCACATATTCAGTCTGTCCATCTGTGGAGCAGGGAGCTCTGCTTCACACATCCTTCTGGTTCAACGATGGTGGGAAATGTTGTTGACTTTGTGTCATAGGATCACAATCCAAGAGGGAAAGAGA
This sequence comes from Amazona ochrocephala, assembly GCA_039720435.1. Lineage (NCBI taxonomy): Eukaryota > Metazoa > Chordata > Aves > Psittaciformes > Psittacidae > Amazona > Amazona ochrocephala. The sequence goes on along the minus strand of CM077894.1, from coordinate 2,865,388 downwards.
TCATCACAACCTCTTGAAACATCCCTTGTTACACTGTAAAATACCTAAAGAATGAAGTCATGTGTCCTGAGAAACACTTGGCACATTATCCCACAGACTATCATGAATCTGTAGCTGTCCACCTCCGGAAAAACTCCTCTACAGGGCTGGAGACTTTGAGGCTTACTTCTGTCCTGGTTGTGGCCTCACGGGACACTTATGTCCTGCCTTCCTCAGGGTGAAGGACGTATTCAGCACTTCTGGTGGTGGCATTGTTCCACCCTGCCCCTTTAGAGGAGTTGGCATCTGAGACTCCAAGTATTTCATTTGAACAAAATGGGTTCTAATACTTCAGACCTGTGATCTAAGTGGAGATGGAGGCTGTGGGCAGCATGTAGCCTTCACAGAGCCTTAGCTTGGAACTGAGCTTAACGCAGCTCAGCTCTCCTGGAGTGAGCTGCCTCTTCTATTTCAGCTGGGCATGTTCACTCTGGAAGCTAGTGATGGAAGGTGTCAGCAAACAAGTTGTAGCCAATGGTAACAGGCATGGAAGATGACCGGTGCTTGTCATGATGCTGTGCTTACTGCTCTAGGAAAGCACGTTGTTAGAGTGTCTGAAGAGGCAGAGAAATTGCTACTGGGCTTCAATGTCCTGTCAGCAAAGGAGGCATTTCTGGTGCCTGGCTTGTCCCCCTGGCCTGGAAGTTTTGCTGGCAGCACAGCCGAGGCTCTGTCACTAATGGACATCTTTGAGCACCATCATATAATGAACAGCAGTGTGTGAAGAGGTGGTCTGTTTGCTCACTTGCACGTACACTATGTCCATCAAGCAGGAGGCAGAATGGAATACCGAGCAGGTATCCCAGGCCCTGTAGCAGAAGCTGTCACATAAACCCGTATGCTTCTTGTCCTTGCTGGTGGTCAAGAATGAAAGCAAAAGGGCACTGAACAGTTACTGAGGCAGCAGGTAGCAGATCCGTAATGGTGCCTCTTGTTTCGGCTGCTTTGCCCCTCGCTTGTGCTAGCGCAGCCGCCTCGCCCATCGACCTCATCTTGCTCTGAGCCACCTCCTCCCCCTTCTCCAGCCCCAGCTTATTCCCTGGCTGCTGGAGGTTTTAATATTCAAGCCGTACCTTCCACATGAGCTGTGCTGAAGAGTTGACATGTCGGAGTTTATTGATATCACATCGGGCTGCGGAGGGCTGTCAGCTGCACATTCAGCCTTGAGCGACCCCCTAAGGTGCGGGCTCTGGCAGCTCTAAAGGAATCTGCACAAAAACGCCTTTTTGTTTTGTCCAAGGTGAGACAATGCGAACAGGGCCCTGCACCAGATGACAGGGCTGATAAAGGACCAAGCGGTGCAGGGATATCTTTCTTTCTTTTCGCTCCTTCATTCAATCCTTCTTTCTGTCACTTGCATTCTCTCCTCCCTATACTTTTCTTTCTTCTCTTTCTTCTCCCGGCTCGGGTAGCAGAGAGCAGCAGAGGCAAGCAGAGGGGTTCAATTGCAGGCGAATGTCACAGTCCAGCTTCTCAACACATTTTCAGCTGCAGTCGGAGTTGCTGTTGGCCAGCTTGACGAGAGGCACTCTCTGCTTGTGGGTCCTTTCTCCTAGAGCTGTTTACAGTCACGTACTTTGGTGTTTGCGGGCTGAAATGAATGTAAAGCTGTGTGTTGGGGAAAAAAGTACATAGGAGAGGGGTGTATATAGGAAGAGAAAGTTGGAGGAGCTAACAGAGGGCAGTAGAGCAGGAAAACAAGTGGAAGTAGCAGTAAAGCAGGAGGGGATTGTGTATATACACATATATAGTGTGTGTGTATACACATAAGTAAAAAAGCATAAACAGGAAAAGGAAGGAAGCAGAAGAGGGGAAAAAGAATCAGATGTTCTCCAAGGACAACTGCCTTAAGGTCTTGCTGCATCCTTCAGTTTTCTCACACATGGTAGAGGAGAAAGTAAAGGAAGCAAAGTGGCTGCTCGTGTCCACTCTTACACACCTCTTGGCTTCAGGAGGTCGGTTTGACATTCAGATAAATGAAGCTGGGCTTGCAAACAGCAGGAGGAATGTGTTTCTCATGTGTGGTTAAGTGGTCTCTGGTGCCTCATTCTCACAGGCTGGTTTTGCAGGATTGGGAAAGGTTTATGAGGTTAAATTTGTTTATCTTTCCTGAAAGAGTCTTATATTGAAAGGTCTTTAACTTGATGTATCCAGCCAGGGAGGCCCTGGGCTGGAACAGCAGAGGAACTACAGGACAAGATTAAGGGCCATTGGCAGAGAGAGCTATATAGGGGTTTAGGATGAAAATAAAAGAGGGTGTTGCAAATTGGGATGGAGGAGCAATGATAGAGCTGTGCAGGGACCCCAGGGTAAGAATAGTAAGGCAGCTATCAGCCAAGATTGTGATGTGCTGGCAGAGCGTGTGGGGCCCAGAACTGGAACACAAGGGGTGGCAGTACTTCAAGTACATGAGTAGAGCTGTGCTGGGACAAAGCCAGGGGGAGCAGAGGTTGTCACAGACAAGAAACTGTGAAACCTGGACTTGTGTGCCTTGCTAGGATGCTAGACATCTGAGGTGACATGTCTGTGCAGACATGACGTGCCAAGGAACATGATGCACCAAGTGGAATCCAGCCCGGATCTGGAGAAAGGTAACTTTTGCTTAGGTATCCCCAGCATCTGAGACACAGCTATGGTGCCTCTGCTCAGTCAGCTTTGGGAAAATTACTAAGTAAGAAGTACTGGAATAGATTAGGGATGGGGGATTGGGTCTGGGATAGAAGCCTGCATGTTTCCCAGGCTGGGAACTGACGTATAAGGATAAAACTGCCCAGAGGTGGCTGTCATCTGGCCAGGGGAAGTTCCGAGCATCTCTCTTGTGGATTTGAGTGTTATTTTCACAAAGGTGTATGAATAGTACAATGTCTTTTCTATTATGGTACTGGTACCTCCAGGCACCCTCAGGGGGTGGTCATAACGCATGTGGTGAGCAGTTAGATACAGTATTGTGCTTAGAATGAGGAGGCAAACTGGTGTAACGGGCTCCTGGAGGTTCACCCCCTTACTATAGCAGCCGTACTATGATGTTATGTACTCTTGCGCTGGGGGAAAACCAGGCATGGCTGAAGCACAGAGTGGGGTTACAGAAAGCCATTGCCATCACCATCCATCACCAGGGTTTCCTTGCACCTCCTTGGCCCACAGCTGGAGCTTCAGCCTGGTCAATGAACAGCATGAACTCAGTGGGCAAGGGTCGAGCTGAGAGGCTGCTTGCTGGGTTTGGGCTGTGCCTTATCACTGCCCAGGCAAGTGCTAAGTACCTCTGCCAGGAACGGTGCTGGAACAAAACACAGAGCTAAGCATCTACATTTAATTTTTCCCTTTGGTCAGTCACCAACTTTTTTACAACCCCCACTCCTCCTTCTTACCTGGATAAAGGCCTGGCTTTGTACATGGCAGGCCAGGAAATCTGTCTTGGCTTTACCTGCTTCTTTAACTTTTCAATCAAGGAGGTTACCAAAGGATGAGATTCCCCATCTTTAATGCCCGCAGGCTTCCAGCATCCTAGGTATTATACTTACATATATACTCTACTGTATATACTTATGCCCAGTTCTCCTGCACGGCTCAGACCCTTGAGTGGGACGAGTTTGTGTTGCTCCATCAACTTTCTTATGCCTATGAGAAATCTCTGTAAGGGAACTGGAAAGGTGAAGCTGTAAAGGGCAGAAAACAAAAAAGGGAGAGTAAATAGACCTTCTTCCTGCATCTTCATCCCCCTGTGTATCCCAGCTGGTCTCCCTTTGCTTCCCAGTTTTGGGAGCACTACTGATGCCTCTCTAATGCCACCATTTCCATTCAAGTAGAGGAGCCAGCAAGCCCCTGCAGTCCCTCTCGTGCAGGCCTCTGCTGGATCCTGTGCCTGCCACAAGCACGCGGCTATGAATATTGAAGTGAAAAAGGGGCCTTTTATGGACTTCACAGATGTGCTGGGGAGTTGGGGCAGGCCTCATTACCTCAGGGTTCTTTAAAAGGCCAAACAAAAGCCAGAAGAAAGAGTGTGAGGGGTGGAGGGGGCAGGGAGGCGAGAACTAGAAAAAAGTTGAAAGAAAAGAAAAGAGGACTGGAGTTGATGGATATTCCATCTGTTTATGTTCAGGCCAGTGCTGGGAATTAACAAAGGCTGTTGGAGACATAGGCTCGCTTTTGCCCTCCCTCCCTCCCTATCTTCCTCCAAATGTTCTGGATGATTTGGTTTTGTTCACTCCTCGCAAGGAGCAGAATATGTTGTGTTTTTTGTGACCATGTGTCTTTGCGTGGAGGCACTGCAGCTGGTACCTACACTGCCAGACCCTGATTTGCGTTAGGATTTGCTGGGGCCCTGATGTCTCTTACTACTTTCACATGCAGAGTAGATGGAGCCTCCGGGGCCAGATCCCTCCACCAAGATAAATGAGTCCAGCTTCTTGGCTTTTACCAGACCTGCACTGGTGTGTCAGCAAAGGAGTTTCCTTGGTCTGTATGCATGGATTATGAAAGAACATCTGGTTGGGGATGCAATTCCTCCTTCTTTGTGGGTTTGGAAAAGTCTTCATCTAGTTTAGCTTTCAGCTTCAAGGGAGAGGTATGTTCCCAACCTGTACAGAGTTACCTGGAATGGCTGCAGTTGATATAGAGAGGAATGCAGAGCGTGCTGTTGGATACGTCTTCACTCAGTGCAAGTCCTCACATTGGCAAGAGGCTTTTGCTGATGGATGACTGTTCCAAGGAAAACAGCATCTCTCTAGCTTTTTGTTTCCAAAATCTTGCAGTGTTCCACTTGTGGTTATGCCTATGGGCCTGGTGAGAACTGAGCCCAAAAGGGTACAGTACTTGTTCAAGAAGATGTAGGGATCTTTATGGTGGAAAATGGAGAATTTTGGACCTCTGTGCGTCCAAACTGGCACTCAAACCAAAGAGGAATTGATATTCTTTTGTTTAGAGACATATATATGCGTTTTATGGCCAAGTGCCAGGTGAGATACTCCTGTATATGAGTATTATAGAATCATAGAATCGTAGAATAGTTAGGGTTGGAAAGGACCTTAAGATCATCCAGTTCCAACCCCCCTGCCATGGGCAGGGACGCATCACACTAAACCATGTCACCCAAGGCTCTGTCCAGCCTGGCCTTGATCACCGCCAGGGATGGAGCATTCACAACTTCCCTGGGCAACCCATTCCAGTGCCTCACCACCCTTACAGTAAAGAATTTCTTCCTCATACCCAATCTAAACTTCCCCTGTTTCAGTTCGAACCCGTTACCCCATGTCCTATCACTACAGTCCCTGATGAAGAGTCCCTCCCCAGCATCCCTATAGGCCCCCTTCAGATACTGGAAGGCTGCTATGAGGTCTCCACGCAGCCTTCTCTTCTCCAGGCTGAACAGCCCCAACTTTCTCATCCTATCTTCATATTCTTAAAAGCCCCAACCCAATCCATGAGTAGTGAAGCAAATTCTGGCAGAGCTGGGAGGGAAGAGTTTGGGTGAGCACTCAGAGAAGTAACACAACGAGAAGCAGGTAAAACCTAATACATTGCACCGCCTTTGAGTCTTCAAGCCCAGCTTGTGAAGGTGGGCCTCCTCCTGGGTCAACCTTTGGGATTCAGACTTGGAGAAATCACTGGCTTCCTCATTGCAAGCTAGAACAGGTTGTGTGGTTCTCACTGTGGTCATCCTGTCAGCCAGCCATGTCCTATCACACATGCTTGGTTACCTTTTGTATTCACTCCCTTTTTACCCATTAAACCTCTGGCTTTCCTTTCTCCCTCCCCAGCTTCTCCTTGCACATATGATCTCACTCATTCAAAAAGATCTTGCCATGAGGGAATTATGCAGTTGTGAAACACTTCTATCTTTGACCCCCCCTCCCTTTCTCTATCCACCCCAGACAGACACACACACACACACTCACTGCCTCCCTTCTCCAGAGCATCAGCTCCACTGTGAGTATTATTCCCAGGTTGTACAGCCCATAATGGACATTACCTCAGTCAGTGCTTTGGTTACAGCTGGCCAGTTCAGTGCCTGAATAAAACCAAATACAATAGAACCCCCCCAAACCTTTCTCTCGGAAGGCCCCCACACTAATGCTTTGCTGAACAGTGCAGTCCCCAGCTGAGCTGTAAATGACTTTTTCATTTTCTTAGGCCTGCTCCCTGGTCTGTTTGGTATTCAAGGGCACCCCACCAACAGGCACTATCATTCTGCTTGGCCCGAATTACTTGATTAAAACGCATATCAACTATTATGGGATTGGTTTTCTGCCGCTGCTCCACACCACGGCCCTCTAAACTATGTTAAACTGTAATACAGCTGCGCAGGCACGAGCAAATGCTGGAGAATGGAGAGTTTACAGGTTGGAAAGGGGAGGGAGGGGGCAATGCAAGCTTTATGCTGTGTGCTGGGTTGATTATTGGTTTTCTTGTGGCTGGGAATGTGCTTGGATGGGGGGGGAAGGGGACACAAGATGAATCTGAAACACTTGTTCCCCTTTGCAGTCCTACCTGCTGTTGAATAGGTTTGGTGGGAAGCAGAGGTTATTCTGCACACACCACTGCACCTTTCTCTCATTGCGAACTCAGGGCTTCATCCTTTTCCAAAAAGAGAGAGAAAAGGGTGTTCTGGTTTTCATGATGGGAAGCAAAATCAAGGCAGTACAATTCTGTGCCTGCAATGCTGCCACCAAGTCGTCCTTCTCACATAGTCTTGTTTGCATTTTGATGGGTTTTACTTGCTCTCTGCCAGAGGGAAAGGCATGTACTAAGAAGTGAGGGAGAGTTTAAGCTTTTGCTTCTGAAGCTGCTGACTGCAGGTCCAGCACAGAAGACATGCTCTGTGAATAAATGGTTGTGTCTTGGTGATCCTTGTTCATCTCACATCCTTCCAAGGGGAGCAGGAAGTGTGAGGTGTGCAGTCCCACCCTTCCTGCTCCACACATGTACTATAGCTGAGGCCCATGGCGAGGATCTCACCTCTAATGGATCTCATCTTATAAGGTACCCACAGTCAGGAGATATTTTCCTCTGCGAGGTGGGTACCTCCTCACTGCCTCATGCAATGTGGCTCCATTTATTAAGGCAATGTCAGGCAGCAAAAGCATCACATGGCAGGTGAAACCTGCTCTTTTCAAGGTCTTTAATTATCCTTTAGCATAAACTAACCTGTAGTTATTTTGTCTACTTAAAGTACACATGGGACTGGCAAAACATGCACACATATATGCATGTTGGGGCCACCGAGCTTTGGCGAATGGAGAGTGTTGAGAAGCAGGAAGGATCTGGTGCGGAGCTGTACTGTGGCGGTGCTCAGATCTTGCTGGTACCTTCAAAGTGAGTCTAACTTCTCATGCCATTAAATCCAGGTTCCCCTGGGGCTGTATTAACTCCCTAACCAGTCACCTCCAGATCTGATTTCAGTTGCTCCAGCAGTATATGGGGAAGTTTGCTAGAGCCAGTTGCAACACAAAAGGTGCAGTTCTGTCGGAGCCATTCTCAAAACTATTCTCTTCCCCCTCTTCGTCTCTCCCAAAACACATTTAATTTTTAGGATGGTGCAGCTGGAAGCAAGAGAGAAAGAGAGAGAGGAAATGAGATGAGAAATACTGAAGGAGAGAACGTGCAGCTCCCCTTTAGCCTCTAACAGAATCCGAGCCCCACTTTAATGAATGCGTTTTCATGTCTGGTCCTGTCTGCCAATCCTTCCAGACGGCACCAAGGTGCTTCAAGACAAGGCAGCAGGTCCTTGTAGAGCATCAAGGGCTCAGTCTGAGCCTGAAGGGTCTTCTTGTGGCTGATTCCACCTAATCCTGTTGATTAATTTAACTCCAGGGCTAAGAGGCGCACAGAAGCACTGAATGGAGGTGGAGAGGAGAAAGGCAGAGGGGGAGGAAGGGAGATAGAGAAGTGAAGGGAACGAGGAGAGGGACGACAAGTCCAGACCATAATTAGGGAGAGTTTTCTTGTTCCTTTCCTCAAGCTCCAGTCTACTTCTGTTCCTTTCAAACCCCTCCAGAGAGCTCTGCCCAGCTCTTGCTAATTGTACCCCATCTGAACCGGGAGCATTATCCAGGAATGTGAGTTTGTGGGCCATAACTTACACATTTCCTCATGCTAGAATGGGTCCCAGGACAAGCCCGGGCTTATAGTTGTCACCTTTCCTGTGCCATCCTGCACACGTGCTTTGCCTGCGCTCATTTCCATGGGGAGAAAAGAAACATTTTGCTTTATTCAGTTTTCCTCAGCTCATCCTCCCTGAACATGTGGGACTTGACAGTGATCCATGCAAACCTTCAGCAAGTCTCTTCGCACCGTTGTCTATTACCCCTTGCACAAGCTGCCTGGTATCTCTGCTCCATGAAGGTGCCTGTACATTTGAATAGCCCCCCCTGAACTGAGGGAAGAGCTTATGGATTTTCACACTGGCAGCTTTGCTTTCGTTCCCATAATGAAGCTTTCATCTCTGTTTTTAAGAGCACCACAAAGAGATCTGAGCACTTTGCGGGTGTCTTTCTGAGCTACAGAACATTTATTATAAATAATAAAGGTGGAATTGCTCTAAAGGAAATAAAACATAGTGAGATCAGTGCACATGCCCTGTAATACACACACTTTTCTCTTTAGTTTTTCCTTTCCCCCTACTTGTCCTGCCCTGAGATTTTCCCTTCCATTCACCACTCCATTCTGTTCTTTTCTGTCAGTCTTTAGCCAGTATCATATCCTAGGGGAGCTGTGTATTGGACAGCTAGCTGTTTCCCATCCTTCATCACAACTAGGGGTTGGTAAGCCACACAAGAAGCTGCTGCTAGCTATTTCTTCACCTTCCTATTTACAGGGTGTTCATTGCTGTCCATGCTGAGTCAGTGTAAAACGCTACCAGCTCATGCTAATAATTGTTTCTATGGCAGATAGCCCTGTTGTGCTGGAGGCTCCGAACTGGGATTCACCCCCTGCTCATGCTGAGGGTAGTTTTTCGCACAGGGATGTGTGGCAAAAACTGAAGTGGATGAATCCCCTTGGATTTGCTTCGTGAAGGAGTCTCCTAGAGTTACTGCTGCAGCTTTGTGAACCTTCTAATTGCACAGGAACTCTGTGGTGATGATGACAACGGTTTGTCTAGCAGATTTCAGCTGTTTAGGGCTGGAAAAGACCTGTTCGATCCTTGAGTTGCATCATAGGTAGGTGAGAGAGGCTGTCCCCTGATAGTAGGGGATGTGTTAGATAATGGGCTCATACTTCAGTGTGTCTCAGCTGAAAGACTTTCTCTGTTTAATGAATCTGTGTCTGACAGCAGCAGCTGCACTGTACTGAGACCAGCTGGGTCCACACATACCCTGGGATTTTGCTTGCTCCCTTGGTTTCATCTTTGTAGTCGGGTTCTTGGAGCCTTGGACTTGGCACAAGGAGCTGTGGCTGCTTTTCCCAGCTTTGCTCCTGACTCACAGGGTGACTGTAGGTGGGTGACCTCCTCCATCCCTGCCACGGTTGTGAAATGGAGATAATGCCAGTCGGGAGCTGTCTGGGTAGAGAAGTTTTCATTGCAAGCTTTGGCTCTCTACCCTTTTAACCCTGTAGCCAGCACAGTTACCAGTGCTGCTGTTTGTAGCATGGGTTGTTGCTCATGGCAATCAGTTGTCCTCTCCCAGAACTTTGTGGCTAAATCAGGGCTCCTTAGTTAGCAGCATAAAGCTACTGAAGAAGGTTTGGCTGTTTTCGCTTCCAGACCTTTGCAGCAAAGAAGTGAAGTGTGGGAGATGAAACATGTTACAGATCCTTATATAGACTTTTCTTCGCTTGGGGAGATGGTGGATCCCAGGCTTGCTGTGTGAGCAGTTGGACCAAAGGAGCAGATGAGATGTAGGTGGATGATACATCATTGCTATCAGGTGGCCAGAAGGTCATTTTGACATTGCTGTCACCATAGGACTTGCCAAAGAGTTTGGGGCTTTGTTACATGAGGTGTGAAACATGCTATAAAGGACAGTTCCTGTGCTAAGGACCTCACAGGCTGAGAGCTGCTGCTAAGCATGCATACTAACTGCATGAAATGTGTGTTATCTGTAAAGAAACATGCTCAGCTGTAGTTAAATGACGTTTAACTTAGTGTATTTTCCTTCCCCTTCCTCACACCAGCCCTTTCCCATCCTGAGCTGAACCCACTGCTCTCCTTACTTTTCATGTCAAGTATTTCCAGACAAAATAGTAATTAAACCACTAATAGGAACTGAAGTGATTAACTTAAAGACATTTACTGTATGCTGTAGGTTTCCAGATGTGCTTTTGCACAGCATGGGACTCAAAGGTCCAGATGTGCTTCTACCTGCCCTGAATCATCTGGGACCCAGATGTGGAGGGCTGATATTTTCAAGTGCGATGTTCCTTTGACACCACTTGGGACTCTGGACCTTCCTTGAAAGTGGACGTGACCCAAAAGCTGGTGTAGGCACAAATTTCTGCTATGTGGGGTAAACCTGTCCTTAAACCATGGGGCAGATGCTGCTCCTTTGAAGTCAACAGTGACTTTCCCACTGACTTCAGTGGAAGTGAAAAGGTTCTTCATCTAAAAGGATGGACATGTGTAAAGACCCTGCGTATTGTTAAGCCAGAGGTAGAAGGGAAAACCTCTTAAGATGGTGTTTCCCCCAAAACAAGCAACTCTGCAGCAGTTTCTCTGTCTCTAGCTCTACTGTAGTTACCAGAGTCCTGCCATTGCATCCTCCCCATGAAGCCCCAAGCCATAAAAGCATTTTTGTGCTGCAGTGAGCTGAAGGCGATGGCATTTTGTGGGGATCTCAGGATAAACAAGTGAGCTCCGATGGGATATTTGCCTCAGCCTCCTCAAACTGCTGCTGCTCTGGAGCAGCTGTTGGGGAAGTCACAGCTGCTGTTCCCAGCTCTGAAGAGAGAAAGGCAGATTTTTGGAGGATGATAGTATAGAGAAAGGCAAAAGAGAGGGCTGAAAACACTATCGGTAACTTTAGGAAAGTTGCTCATCAAGAAGAGCTTACAAATCTGGCTTTAATCCTGAATTAGCAAAGGTTTACCCCAAGGGAAGACTTACTTCTCTGTGAGCACAGTGTTTAACCACATTCTGGCTCTCAGTCTGCCTCTGAAAGACACAGTCAAGCCTGGTAGGGAAAAGAAGCAAGTGTGCCTTTAATGAGTCTCCTATTTTCATGGGAGAGAAGGAAAAGGTGACCGAGGCCACATGTCTCACCTAGCTGAAAAGCTTCATGTATCGCATTCTTCCTTCTCTGCCGTGAACCAGTGGCACATTTTTCACTGTCCTGAAGGCAGACATAAAGTTTTGGCCTGGCTGAGGTCCTCCATAGATCAACATCTGCACAGCAGGGAGCCAAGAGCCTCACATCTTTGAAACCCAAGCTTTGCTCCATGAGAGGCCCCTGGCAAACACTGGAGTCCCAGCTAACACTGGTCTTGGTGTGGCCTCTCTCAAATCCGCTGGGCCTGACTGTAGACTTGGTGAATACCAATGGGGTGCCTTTATCTCCAGAAAAAGCGAAAATAGAGCAAAACTGGGCTTACTTATCCTAGCTATAGCTCTTCAGTTCTGATTTTCATAGGTTGTCTTTTTACAATGTAGGGAAAAAATAATAGTAGGAACCTACGGAAACAGCATAAAGCTTGTAGATGTGTTGCACAGGGCAGAGTATTTGCGTTGATGGACACCACCACAGTAGAACTGAGATTACTTTGCTGGGCTGCTTAACTCTTCCAACAGCCTTTCTCCACGTGGCTTTTAACCACACAAGCCTCATCTCCTGCTTCTTTCCCACCCCAGGTAACAGGCTGGATGAAGGCTCTGATGTTGAATCCGAACCAGATCTGCCTTTGAAGCGCAAGCAGCGCCGCAGCCGAACCACTTTCACCGCTGAGCAGCTGGAGGAGCTGGAGAAGGCCTTTGAGAGAACCCATTACCCAGACATCTACACACGGGAGGAGCTAGCTCAGAGAACCAAGCTCACTGAGGCCCGAGTTCAGGTAAGGCCTAGAGCAAGTCTGCCTGGTGTCACAGCTTCTTATTTACCATAGGGAAGGAGATGGTAGTGCTGAGGGTGTTGAAAGGCGGCAGTGTGGACACACTTCTTCTCTAGAGCCACATCCACCATGGTCTGAGACTTAAATCGAGTTCTGCACATTCCCACGTTCCCACGGACTTGCAGATATGCCGTTTGGATTTGGCCTGTTGCAGAGGTACCAGCTGGAGGGTTTCCATCCAGGTTGGGGCCAGGAGCCAAGCTTTCCTTTGCTTGGCAAGGCGTTGAGCTCTCTGTTTTCTGTTGGAGGAAACCTCTCTGTTTGCCTAGGAGGAAGCAGTGTGTGTGGATGTTTGGTGTTTTAGGAGAAATCACACCATTTTCCAGGCTTGCCCAGGGGAGCAGCTCAGATTTTGCAAAGTTCGCAAGTTGTGTGTGTGAATTTTCATCAAACTTCTTTTCCCCCCTCCTTGATCTCCAGAGAGCACAAAAAGGGTGGGGGGAGAGAGGGAAGAAGAGGGGAGGAGCAGAAAGGGAGGGTTTGAAGCCGGGGGACTCTGACATCTACACGATTAATAGCCCTTGTGGGAACTCCACACAGAGACCCTTATGTCTTCCAGATAAAGGCTGGGTCAGCAGTGTGTGCAAACACGCAGAGGGATAAGTAGTGTGAACAGATCGGGGGGTATAATAGAGTCCCTTGGGGAAAGGGAAGGAAAGGGGGAGGGATTGGGGATTGTGCTGGGTTAAAGAAGTGAAATGGAGACCCCAGCAGTCCGTCCTCCGTGTGGCCAGAGCGATTGGGTTTCAGGCTAAGCACAAGGTCTCTGTGCAGGCAGCACAGTGGGCACTGGGAGAGGAGAGAAAGAGGTTTGTGACAGGACAACAGTCGATCCCTAACCAGCTCCTCCAAAACAAAGCAGGCTGGTTTTCCTTCTGTGCTTCTCAAGGTAATGAGCTTGGTGTGCTCAGTCCAAAGTCAAAGCCACCAAAAGTTGTTGCTCTTCCCCAGCTGTCTGGGCATGGCCATTTCCCTCTCCACAGCTGGGATGTTCACTGGTTAGAGGCTTTTCCCATTAGCTTTCTTTCCCAGAGAAGTCACAGTACTGCAGTGGGTGCTCACTCACCTCCCTCCAGCTTTCTCTTGAAAGGTACTGGATGTACCTGACTCCAGCATCCCTTGAGGTTTGGCTATGGAGACTGCCAAAAGGAAATCTAGCAGACTTTAAACTGATTCTAGTTTTGATCTCAGCCAAAAGACCACGTCAGAGTGTTCAGCACTAATAGTGTTAATTTGCTAGCCAGGGAGGTCTATAGATAAATGGAGCCTGGGAAAGGAGCTAATTGAGGTGACTAAGTTACCAAAAGTTGGAATGTGTGAATTCCCCCATTTTTGTTTGCATATTCTGTTTCTAATTGCTCTTACTTGTGTAGATGGACATAAGATGTTAAGGAGGAAGGATAAAGGTAGATGTTTCTGTGGCAAACAAAAATAAGGAATTTCCAAAGGAGAACAGAGTTTAGGTAAGGCCTTTTTATGGGGTGAGAGAAGCCTGCATTGATGAGGGCGTGCTGGGGAGGAGGCAAAAGCCCTGAAGCGCCAGGGTGCACACAAACCGGAGGCAGGTTCTCTGTTCCAGGGCACTCGGAGCTCACTGTGACAAGGCTGGGAGAAAGGAGGGAGGTGAAAGCAGAGCAAGGGACAACTGAATCAGTAAATGAAGAGAACCTTTCCCTTGTCTCAAGCTGTGATCCTCGAATCCCCCGACTTGCTCCCAGGCAGCTTGTGTGGAGGTTGCTGCCAGGGCTCTAGTAGCAGCTGTTCTCCGAGGCACATTCCTGCTGGCTTTCTCATTCCAACATCCTGGCAGAGTCAGCTTCTTCCCACCACTTTTAAGCCTGCCGCCCCTTGTAAAATTTTCTGGATATCAGGGTAGATCTTTTACTGGCTCTCAGCATCTACAAACATTAGTCAATCAAGTCTTGTGGAAAAAGAGAAAAAGGCCTCCCCACATACACATCCACACATGTAGCCATCCAGCAGGGAATCTTCTGCCACCTTATATCTTCCTTCTGTCTCAACGGAGTGTTTAAGGCCAAGAGACGTGCTTTGGATTAAGGATGGCTGTAATAACAGTAGGGCCAGCTGAGATGTGTCTGGGTGTTAAGGGCCATGCCAGCATCTCCCCATCCCCAAAAGCTTCATTTTAACATGTAAAATGGGAGGCAGACACATTAGAAGTGTTACAAAAGGGGCTCGAGCAGCCCTCAGTGTCTGGTCATTGCTTCATCCAGCTTCTGGATTTCAGTGCACCCTCTCTGCTGTACAGCCATGGCTGGACAATCCCCAGATCACATCCAGGTCTCCAAATCACAGTTCAGGTGTTGCTATTGGGCTATCTTACTGTATCCTTTCTTACTATATAGGGTGGTGAGGCAATGGAACAGGTTGCCCAAAGGCATTGTAAATGCTCCATCCCTGGCAGTGTTCAAGGCCACATTGGACAGAGCCTTGGGTGATGTGGTCTAGGGTGAGGTGTCCCTGCCTGTGGCAGGAGGATGGAACTAGATTATCTTAAGGTCCTTTCCAACCCAAACCAATCTATGATTCCATGATCGTATGTACACAGTATCCCTGCACTGGAATCCCATTTTGATAATCACTGTACAAGCGCTGAACAAAAGCAAGCAGGCCTGGCTATCTGTTTGCTTTTTTCTCCTCCTCACCTCTCTTTGCTCTACCACGTGAAAGGTGAGCTTACCTCAGCCTTATTCATTCTCTCTGATACCTGAACATTCACATACCATAATCACTTCCGTGTGAAAGGCTGATAGCTCAAACTTTACTGGCAGGCCTCAGAGGCTGGCCGCTCACACAGCTGCCCAGCTAAGTGGAAGTTTGACACATTGACAGCTAATAAAATTCCCAAGCTGCAGAACAAGAAGGGGTGGTGGTGGGAAGCAGCTCCAGGCTCCGCTTTCTCATCTGCTAGGAAGATCACAGGATGGTGAGCAGTATTTTTGCAAGGTCACTGCAGTGGTTGTGTGGTTGAGACATGGGATTCCAACATTCAGACTTCAACACACCCAAAGGTATGAGCCATGAAAAGGTTAATCCCAAATTGAGCGTAACCAGGGCTGAGGCTTCTGGATGGATCAGGATTCTGGTGCCAAACCCATGCTCAGAGAGGCCACAGGTGGAAATTCCCACTGTCTTGTTTTTGTGCACGGCAATGCCTTGACTCATGTGTCCACACTAATTGTCCAGCACTGAACAAATTCTTGCCCATCCGCAAGTTCCCTTTTCCACCCTCTCAGAAAACAAGCTGCTGAATGCCAAGTGTTCATGGATTTAAAAATGAAGTCTAACAGATAAACAATTCACTCAGCTAATTTAGTGGAAGCTTTGCCTTTGATCTCGAATGTATTTTGGGGTTTTACACCAGGTTTTGCAATTATCTAACTGATGATGTCAAAGTTTTGGTATGGGAAAATACCCCTAAGTGAGATTCTGTGATAATTCTGCCTTTCCTCCCTGACGTTCCTTGAGAAGAGATGTTTTCCAGAACAACCCTTTCCTCACAATCAGTTTGGCTTTGTCAGTACAGTGTTTTTCAATAACAGAATAGTTTTGCCTGGACACTCTTGTCTAGGTGTAGAAATGACTTCTCAAAGCAATGCTAATGTCAAAAGAGACACCAGATACATCAGTCAGGGGTTTAGGGAGTCAGAACTAAACCTCTTCCTAAACAAGCCCATTTGTGGATCTGTTTGCCCAAATGTGTTGCATTTTTAAGGCTAGATACAACAAACCTCTGTCCTTATTCCTGGTTTTTACTTGACCAATGCTGACAGAAAGAAATAGAAGGTAAAACAGAGCAGTGCATACACCCAAACTATCCTCACGTCAGCACCACAATCTCAAATCACTGAGGCATTTGCACACCACAAATAGACCTTAGTCGCAGGTTCCCACCTGAGCAGCCAATCTCCCTTTTTCCTGCTGCTGTAATGAGTCAGATGTGAGAGGCTCCAAAGTATTATCTCAGAAAGCCTTCTTAGAAATGTACTGAAGTCATTCCCAAAAAAGAGGTGGCAGCTTTGCTTCTCAAGCATCACTTAGAGATGATTCAGATGGTGGTACCACCAGCAAGTACATTAATCCTGGTTCCTATGGCCTGGGCAGTGGGTGCTTTATGGAAAGAACTCAGAAGCTCGAAGAGATGGGTGTGTTGTGATGCTGATGTCTGTTATTATTAATCCCCAGGAAATTCCATGCACTGAGAAACCTTTATTTCAATAACAGAATTAAACCAGACAGCAGGAGTCGCAAGCCAGTGCTTTATTGATCATTTTTATGATGGATACCATTGTGATTTCTGCCTGGGAGAAAATGGCTGTTTCATTTAATAAAAAGCCTCAGAGCAAATCTGGCTCTGAAATCTCGGTGCATTTCTAGGCTCCTCAGATAATCTGTATTTTCTGACACAGTTTCAAGCTGTAGTAAACAAACAGCCATATTCTAGATCAGACATGCCAAATGGAGCGCCAGCAAAGAAATTCCATTCCATTTTCCTTGAGATTTTTCACAAAGCAATTCTGTTCTCAGTGCGAAGCAGCTGAGAAGCGCCGTTTACAGCAGCACTCCGTGCTCTAGGGTCCAGAAGTACATGGATTTCTCAGGAACTTCTCTACTGTCTGTGCTGTGTGCTAGTGGGGACCCCAGTGCTCTGTCGCTGTGCTCAAAGCTCTATCCCATTAGCATCATTCCCTGATATGGTGCTTGTTGAAGGGACAATGCAGTGGTTAGCAGGTCTCCCCAGCTCCAGGCATTAACTGGAGCCATGCAAAGCTGCTGGAACCCGATGCTTGGTGTTTTGCTTCCCGAACTCTTTGAGGTGTATCCAAACTGGCTTTTCTGTGGCAATCCCGCTCCCGTAAAGGTCAGCTGAGAATGTTTTCTTTCTTCCTGAGGGTTCCACTACTTTACATTTCCTGTGCAGAGGGCTGCGAGGAGGTTAGGACACAACAGCTGCCCTGGGGTTCTTGCAGCGCCGAGGGGCTGTTGGAGGAGCCGGGGCTCCGGTTGGCAGGGCCTGGCTTGGCACGCTGGTGTTGCACGGCGCGGGGCCAGCCGCACACCGGAGCGTCCGCATAGGGAGCCCAAGGCAAGAACAGCCCCTGGCACAGCCAGGCCGTGAGAACCGCCGCGGGGCTGCCGCTGCGTGTGCCCAGGCACGTCGGGCCGGCCGCGGTGCTGTGCGGTGCCGAGCAGCGGCCGGCTCCCGGGAGAGGTCGGGCCGCGGGTAGTGCGCTGTTCCAGCCGGCTTTAAAGGAGCGGCGCTGCAAGGTGATGCCAGCGAGGGCTGGATGCAGCCGAGGGGGTGAGGAGGGTCCAGCTGCTTCCCCTTCATGTCTCATGGAGATCTGGCTGGAGGAGGGTGCTAAGGAGTGAGGTCCGTCTGCTGCAGTCTTGTAACGTTGCTTTCTGTTTGCTTAGTGAATGCTTGATGTCTCACGGCGTTGCTGCTGTTCTTTCACACCTTTCCAGCCTGAGTTAGAAGCAGAAATGCAATTGGATTAAAGAGTTTTCTGCTTTTTACTTGAACAATACCAACAGAAAGGAATATAAGGTAAAACAAAGCAGTGCGTACACCCAGACTATCCTCAGGGCAGCACCATGGTCTCAAATCAGAGACATTTGCATACCACAAATAGGCCTTGGATACAGGTTCCTACACAAGCAGCCAATACCCCAACTAATGTGCTCCAAATAAACCCTCATTCCACCTACAGGTCACATAAAAATTAACAAAACCAAACTGTAAAGCAAAGCATCAGGTATCCAGACTATAGCAGCGAGTCTTTTTCCACCTGAACTTTGGAAAAGATAGAGATGATCTCTTAAAATTGCAAGCACGTCCTATGTCTGTATCTAAGGGTTGGTTTAGAAAAGCATCAGCACTTTTAGTATTCGTAGTAGAATTACAGTAACCCAGCCCCCTTGGAAATAGAAATGTCCCACTGACAGAGGACACAGTCCCAGCTCTGTAAGCCTGAGGGCATCCTGCTGGAGAGAGTCAGCACTATTCCGTTAAGTGTATTATACTTCAGTGCAGATGAAAATGATAAGCCTAATCCTGCGGTCCTTCTGGCAAAGCATTGGTGCAGATCAACAGGAATGAATATCAACTTCAGAACATGCAGCCTAATTTGACAAGGGCAGCTTGGTTTATATGTGTATGTGAAACAAAGGGAGAAATTCATGGCAGAGTTCTCCTTCCAGCTTGTTGGCTTCTGCAGCTGGAGGAATCCTTTCTGCTTAGTAAGCCCTGGTTGTTAGTTAAAATTGTGGATTTCTATGTTGAGATGCAAACCCTGGAGCTGACTCTTCTCTTGATAATTGTCATATTCTGCTTTGGAAGCAGGAGCAGAACTGCAGCCTCATGCTCCCAGCCTGGAAAAGGCATCCCCTAAACAATGTGCTAACGATTGGATTTTCTTACAAAGGACAGAGGGCCCAGAGGCCAAAGCAATGAACAAGATCCCAGCTCCTGGGCTGGAGCACTTGTGTGGAGCACTGCGCACTCAGCTGGCCTAAATGGAAGTCAGTGAAGTTGCACTGATTTATAGCAGCGCAGTGTCTGTCCCATTGTATTCAAAACAAATAGGGCCTCCCAAAGGCTTTATGAGGAGAACCTTTATCACAAAATTTCCAGTCCAACAAGGGTTTGCACCTAAATATTTCTCACACACTTTGCTCACGTGCCCTGTGCTGAACCTCAGCTTCTGCATGTGCCCGGTAAGTGAGCAGCCAGCACACGTGGCACTGGCCTGTTCTCCATCTCCCCAGCTAAGGAGGCTTTCTGTTTACTGGGACACCAATTAAAGAGATTCTGTTTGGCCAGCAATGGAAAAGATGTGTAAGAATCAGGAGGAGGGTTTACCAGGGTGTTCTGCTCTTTGAGCCACTTCCCATAGTACTTAAGCTGTTTGTAAAAGCTCACAGCTTTTACTTTCGCAAAGACAATCTTGATAGTGGGAATCAAGTGCTACTGATTTGCTCTTAAGCCTGGCCTATCTCTAGCTAAACAATAGTGGCAGGAAACCTACTCTCCAACATCTCATTCACCTCCATGAGGTGTGAACATCAAAGCCTGTTCTTAGATGTTTAACTGCAACTCGAACACCATTAAGATTTGGCCTTCTAAAAAGCGAGCGTTCAAGTGGAGAGAAAGCACTTCATAAAATACAGCTGCTTTCTGACAGCAGCGAACAGATCCTCATGTCCTCCAGCTTCCGCAAGCCTCACTCATCCTCAGGCACAGGGTGTATAAAGAGCTGAGTAAAACAAAGGGTTTGTTTCAAATTTAACAGAATTTAGCCTCTGACAACTCAAAGAATCACTGAGAAACCCAGTTTGCAAAATGCAGAGCTGGAAAACGCAACATTTGCAAACCGTCATTCAGTATCAATAGTAGTTTCATTCAGTGATAATAATTTTTAATTTGTAGGTATTATTACCTTATATTACAGTAAGAGGTGGAGCTGCGTCACTGGGCAGAGTTGGGCTTGGAGCTGTGAAGCCATGAGGTCAAACCTGAGCTTCGGATGTGAACAGATCTATCCCTTTTCTTCTGCTTCCCTGACCAGAGTATCACATTCATAGTAACAAAGTGTTCATGCTGTGATGAGCACATAAAGGTAGAGATGACCTTTTGGTTGAGGAAGTGTTTGTGGCATTAATGCCAAGATTAGAAAGAATATTGCAAGAGTAAAGTAATCCATGTCACAGGGAAGTATTTCACTGCTAGCAAGGGTTTATTTAAAAACAAAAGCAAAAGATTTTTTTTTGCATAAAAAAATCCACATACCACAAACTGTTTATTGAAATTCTTCAGTAGAATCCCAGCCTGGTTTGGGTTGAAGGGACCTTAAAGCTCATCCAGTTCCAAGCCCTGCCATGGGCAGGGACACCTTCCACTGGAGCAGCTTGCTCCAAGCCCCTGTGTCCAACCTGGCCTTGAACACACTGCATCCACTGGGATGGGGCAGCCCTGTGCCAGCGCCTCAGCACCCTCATAGGGAAGAGCTTCTGCCGTATATCCAACTTAAATAGGTTGCTATGAATAGCTAACACCTTCAGGAACTGGGCTATGCCAGGAGAAATATAGGCTAAATTCATTGTATAATCTCATTTGTGAAGAGTCATTTGTTCTGCTCCACTAACCTTGTTTAATATTTATCTTAACCATCTCTCCCACCAGTGACAGAGGCTCAGCTTTTTAGGCACTGAACCAAAGTGTCACTAGCTACAGCTGCATCCCTAAACACAGATAAAAATCTGTGTGCCTAAAATCTCTGCACCCTCCTGGGCTTTTATGCTTGTTCTGTAAAGAATTATCTCAGTAGCTTCAATGATGCCTCTTCATCAGGGATTGTAGCAATAGGACAAGGAGTGATCGGTTCAAACCGAAGGAGGGGAAGTTCAGGTTGGAGATCAGGAAGAAGTTCTTCCCTGTGAGGGTGCTGATGCCCTGGCACAGGGTGCCCAGGGAAGCTTTGGGCAAGGGAAGGCACTGCAGGGATCTGCACCTGCTCAGAGGAGAACCTGGACAGGACCTGGTCCAGCAGAGTCACCTCTCTGCAACCTGGAAAGGGACCTCGTCTGACTTAAGTGGAATTTTGTTGGTGTGCGTGGTCCATAAATGCCCACATGACACTTTCTACCTGGTTCCTGTAACCTCTTGGGCCTGTGAAAGCAAACACATGTTGCATCTCTTCCATTCTACTGGAGAGCAAAGGCACAACTTGGTTTTTCCATCCCTGTTTCCATTTAGGAGCTCATTTATCCCATCTATCTTTCTCGAACATCAAGTCCTGATTAGGCTGAGCAGGAACACAACAGGCTTTCTTTCCCAAAGGAGCCTCTTTTGACCTTCCTTTCCTCTCCTTGTCTGACAAATTGTGGGAGCTGACCCATATCTGGGCTGCTGCAGGGATAATTCAGTCCAGCCTCATCCTGGCAGGCAGCTGCCTTTGCAGCCCTTCTCCACTGGTTGATAACAAGTGGCTGGGACATCCCGGGCCTGGCAGGGTTGGGTGCAGGCATTCAGGTTAAATAAGAACCAGTTCTAACCTTTGCCCCAAACCCAGTCTGGCTGGGACGATGGGCTCTTGTGATATCAGCTGGTTCTGCAAGGCAGACAGTGATGGATTGAAGAGGTTTCTTAGTCCCGCTCTGCCTTCCTCTCCCATCTGTGAAGGTAACAGATTGAGTGATACTCTGCAGTGAGCATCAGGCATTAAGGAGCAGCATACTCACTTCCTGCACAAGGTGCATATGGCACAGTGAGGGACTCTGATCTTACCTGGGCCTTGGCCATGACATGAAGAACCTGCTCGGACATCTTTCAAGTTATTTTTCATGAGGACATTCCTGTATCTCTCTGCTTCCCCTGACGCAGTTTCTGTAGCATTTCCTGTCTAATGAATACATCCTTTGGAAGACGATTCTCAGGGACAAAAGCCCCAAATGTCTCTAGCAGGTACTAACTGTTGTCTTCAGTGGCCTACATTATACTTCCATGCCCTTGGAAAGCAGCATGTTCACACAGTGCAGGAGCTCTTTGCAGTGCACAAATGATCACCAAGAACTTGTCTTTTTGGGAGGAAACAGGTTTCTGACATGTTTTTAATGCTCTTGAGTTCTTCACGCAACCCTTTTCTCTACATTTGTCCCAGCATAGAACTGCAGTCATGCAATCCAGCCCCAGCAGCCTTTAGAATGTCTCCACAGACCAGCAGCTTCAAATCTTCCTCCTCTTCCTCTTCTTCTTCCCACCAGTGTGGGTTTAGCAGCCGTAGTCTTCACCCCAGGCTTAACATGGTGTAACAGGATCCCCTGGCAGGGGGAATCTTTAGTGGCTGATAAAACCTTAACTGTTGGGCAATGAAAGCAGGTTCCCTTTGAAGTGCACCTCGCATTTCAGCTCTGTGCTCCAGCCTCTCTATTTTAACTACCAATAAAATGATTTATAAGCATAAAGGCCTGAGCCACCTTTAAGGCAGGGAAAGGGAAAGAATTGCTAACGTCATTTGCTGCAATGGATCATCTGGTTTTTTCTGTGGGTTAGAAATAAGGGGCAGAATCAACCTGTTTGGGCCATGAAATGTCCCTTCCTCTGCACGGGAAGAGAAATCCTATCAATTGCTTTGTGGAAGGTTTCAGTGTATTTGTGGCTGGATTCTTCAGGCAGGCTCTGGTAGGAAGCACTACTTTTAAGCATGTAGTTGGGAATCTCATTTGGTGCATATGTATTTACTGTTATTATCATTTCTTATTTGTTTTGCTCTGATGCTTCAGCTAAGAAGGAGCTCTTGCTGTGCCAGGTATGGTGCCTACTGGCAGTTAGAAAGAGCCTCTATCTCAGGTGGCTGGTTGTTGAAATAAACTGAGATGTTAAGAAAATACAGGTTTTATCCTCAGTTTAGAGGTGGTGATCTGATGCATGGCTTGTTTAAGGACCCAAATGTGTTGAATGCAGCAATGTTTCCAGTGATTTCAAATGAGAAAAGCAATCCCCAAGTCCTAGAAGGAGCCTGTAGCATAGGTAAGGACTGACTTTGTCTGTTTGTAGTGCATTCTGAAAGTTAGCTTTCCTCAAAGCCCATTGTAGACCAAAGTAAGCAAGATACCCCAAGAACAGCCCATTCACAGGCCTCTTTTATTGACTCTACCCTCTTGTAAGAGGATCCAGAGTATTCTTTTATCCGTTCAAAAACCAAAGGAACCACTGGCTGTGGAGAAGCAAGACAGGAGGAGTTGTACACACAGGTTCTAACCAGCGGCTACAAACACGTGTGTTGGTGCATGGACATCAATAACCTCACGTGGTGTAACGTAAGGCACCACAAACCTTTGCCAAGCTGTGTTTTGATCATGTGTTAGCCAAGCCAACTGACAAACCACCACGGGCATGGTGGGGATGGTGTCAGAGAAACATGTCCTGTACCAACCCATCTCACCCCACGTGCTGCTTCTGAACTTCTAATCCTGAGTGGATTTGCCAGCATCTGGCTCTTGGTTATAAAAAAGGAACTTTCCCACCCTTTGTGATGTTGGGAAAGTGTCAGAACTCACTGAGTGGCTTTTACATTCTTGGAGTTGGGTTTCTTTTCCCTGCCTGCATTCAGAGCTCTTGCTTATGTTTGCCCTTCAGGTGTTTTACTTTCGCTAGGCTATTCTCAGCACCCAGATCTCTTTTTTGGAGTGGAAGCTCTTCCAGCCTGGGACCAGGCCTCTTCCTCTGCAGAGAGAAGGTTTATTTCTCTCCTTATGTTCAACTAACAGCAATATTAGGGATTTATGCCACTATCTGCCACAGTGGAAGCAAAGAGGAGCCATGTTCCATGCCCTTAATTCAAGACATGGATTACACATACATGCAGGAGGAAAAGACAGGTCCTGTTTGCATGACCAGGGCAAACAGAAAGTTATTTATTCATTTGTATTACTCCTAGACACTGTGCCACAGATCGGATGGTATAAAAGAGTTGTGAAGTGCTACAGCCCTTAATGTTCATTCATTTCTCTCTCCTTAACTCTGTCCTAGATTTTGCTAGCGACTTCTGGTGCCAAGAATGGGCACAGGGATTCTGACCTGCATGGACTTTGTTGATCAGTGCAGATCGGATGTAAGCTGACCCATTTCTGTCAACCTTTTGGAAGGTGCTAAGAGGTTCTGCTGCTTCAGCCAGTAGTGCAGTGCAGTAGGAACAGGTCTGTAAAACGACACATTTGGTGCCAAGGACCTGACATCAGCGCTGTCTACATTTCAGGGGGCTTATTTTAGACCAACTCTTCCAAAGAAAACCGGGGTTTCACTGTACAATGGATGTAAATAACAGCATGAAGGACTGGGTCCTTCTTAGCCAGCACCAGCTCACACAGAGCTGTCGTTAGCAGCTTTTAATCAAACTGTTTCCATGTAGATGAGGAGAAAGAGCAATAATAGACTGATCTGAAGAGCTTCACAGAAATCTGTGTGTGAACTCAGTGTCTGGGTTTGCAGCAAGAACCACTGCAGTGCATATGGACCAAGAGCCAGCACTCAGTTAAATAAGCAGCTTTCAATGAAAACATGCTGCCTTGTGAATTAGATGTACCCACAAGTGCCAGTAAGAAAAAGGCAAACCAGTAAGTGACATCTGCAGGGGGACTTAAGTTAAAGGTCAGAGATACCCACTTTGAGGTTGGGATCACATCTGAAGTGCAAGGCACATTGGACTGAGGTTCTGCTCTATCTAGGGAACGGAGCTTTGCTTTGGTTCACAAGATGTGGGGGCAGTTTGGACTCAAACCCCTGTAACCCCAGCTTCTGATCTGACATTGAGCAGCTTGGAAGCCTGATGGAGGATTTCCCCCCCGAATGCTTTACACTCTTGATTTTTGCTCCATTTTTTCTTGTTGCTGTGAAATTTAATCATGTTTTCTAGACCTTTAGGCCTCACAAAGTCCAGCAGCTGCATTCTCATCTGGCTTGAAAGCTTATCCGCATACTTCTGAACCCCAAACAGGGATGGGGCCTGAGAGCCTCTCTGATTAAATGAAGTAAACCAAGGCCAAGAGACAGCTTGAGAAGCCCTTTCCACGATGCAGAAGGCAGATTGCCCATGATAAAACACATCAGGGCAGACAAATGCATTTAGGAAAATCTCCCCTTGAGTTTTACAGGTAAACTAGCACTATAGGAAACGTGAACCCAGCTTTGCATGTGCATTAATACTGGCTTTATTATGCATTAATCCTGGGTTTATTATGCATTAATACCATGTTTATTTTAATGCACAGAGATTGAATTTGGCTGCAGTACAATCCTAGCGCACACTGCAGTGCCTCTTGCAAGGAGAGCATGTCTTAGCATACAGACAACAGTGATTTGCTGCAGTACAGAGAAGCTGAGAAACCCCTGTATTCCCTCCGGTCTGGTTCTATCTATTTAGCTTGTCTAACACTGAAACCATGATGCTAATCTGTCTATTTATCCCTTCTAACAGAGCAGCCGTGTTGCTATTATGGTACTTAATCCTTCAGCATAATTCACATAGTTGTCAGATAACAAGGCAGAATGGCCAGGTGGTAGCAATGCATCTATTTGCTATGGACTCTCTTGGAATAATACACAAGCTGAATTATTCCTCTTCATCTCACCCTGCTGCTGATACATGGTTCCATGCTCTGAGGAGTATCGTTAACAATTCTAAATGCGGGTATCCTCACCAAGGAAACAGGGTGGTGATAGCATTGACAGAGAATCATGGAACGGTTTGGGTTGGAAGGCACCTTAAGATCATCCAGTTCCAACCCCCTGTCATGGGTAGGGACACCTTCCACTGTAGCAGGTGCCTTCAAGCCCCATCCAACCTGGCCTTGAACACTGCCATGGATGGAGCCGCCACAGCTTCTCTGGGCACCCTATGCCAGAGCCTCAGCACCCTCACAGTAAAGAACTGCCTGATCGCCAACTTGAACTTCCCCTGGTTCAGTTTGAACCCATCACTCCTTGTCCTGTCACTCCAGTCCCTGATGAAGAGTCCCTCTCCAGCATCCTTGCAGCCCCCTTCAGACACTGGAAGCTGCTCTGAGGTCTCCATGCAGCTTCTCTTCTCCAGGCTGAACACTCCCAATGTTCTCAGCCTATATCTGGGAGGAAGGAATCTGAGGATCAGAGATGAGTTCTTACAATGTCTTTGTCAGGCAGGAACTTGAAGCTGGTTTTGGCCAGTGCTGTAACTCAGGCTGTGTTTCCATCAGCAGCCCAGGTGAGGTGGGACAGCAGCTCAGAGCGAGTCACACGTGGCCTTTCCTCTCCCC
Source organism: Amazona ochrocephala (assembly GCA_039720435.1). NCBI lineage: Eukaryota > Metazoa > Chordata > Aves > Psittaciformes > Psittacidae > Amazona > Amazona ochrocephala. Next base: position 2,839,498 of record CM077894.1, on the reverse strand, counting down.
ATCAGGTGTGGTTCAGCAACCGAAGGGCGAGATGGCGCAAGCAGGCGGGAGCGAACCAACTTGCAGCTTTCAACCACCTGCTTCCGGGGGGATTCCCACCGACAGGAATGCCGACCCTCCCTCCGTACCAGCTGCCAGACTCCACCTATCCAACAACCACCATTTCCCAAGGTGAGCACCCATTTGCCTGCATTGCTCCTCTTCTCTAGCCCTAGATCATCCCATCATCCCTTCCCTGATTCATGACATTGCATTGAGGCTCTTGTAATACACAGGTGGTTTTCCTGGAGTTGGGATGACCAGGTTTTTCCTCAAGTCAACAGTTTTCTCCTCTACCTCATGGTCCTTTTTGCTGTATCAGTGTGTCTCTTGACTGTAGTTGTTTTGCTCGCTTTGAAATGGTGAGCACATCACTCGAAAGTATCATATACGCAATCCCTCGTTCTGGGTAAATCTCCATATTGGGATTCAGTGGAAGGAGTTTTGCTGATTCCAGTTGGCTTTGGCCTTTATAAAAGAATTTACAGCTTCTTCTCCCCTTCTCTCTGCAGATGGGGGAAGCACAGTGCACAGACCCCAGCCCCTGCCACCATCCACCATGCACCAGGGAGGACTTGCTGCAGCCGCCGCTGCCGCCGACACTGGCTCTGCCTATGGGGCCCGACACAGCTTCTCCAGCTACTCGGACAGCTTCATGAATGCTGCAGCTCCTGCCAACCACATGAATCCTGTTAGCAATGGCCTCTCTCCACAGGTATGTGACCCGTTTCCATTCTCTTTCTTTGGCTGACAGTATTTGGCTGCTTCAGATCCTCTGAGAGCAGGACAGGCTTCAGGCTATCACAGTGTATTATGATTAACAAGGGTGCTATTGTCACGAACTGGTGGAGGCAGCCTGGTTAAAGCAAGGAGTTTGTTGCAGTGTCTGTCCTGAGCTCAGCACTGCACTGCCAGAGCACTTGTATCCTGTTAGCTCCCATATTCAGGTTAGCACACTGGAATCACAAACACCAGGACCAGGAGCATTGGTGTTCCAGGAAAATTCCAGTGCAGGTGTGGGCCCTTCCATGGTGGGGTTTTAGCCTTGCTGTTCTTAGTTACTTTCCTCAGGCTCTCTTTAGTAGTCCATGATTTGTGGGTGACTGATTTAGAGATTAGCTGAAGCCAGCTTGTCCAAGTCTGGTTGGAACATGACAGCTCTATGGATCCAAGCTTCCTCAAAACACAGGGATGTAGATCTGGGATTTAGCCTTGAGAAACTAACTGCCATGCAAACAGTTCTGCTAATGCTTTCCACAAGGTCACAGTAAGAGGTGTAGGTGAGCTTTAAAGGAGGAAAGATAAAGCACATCCTTGATTTTAAAACCCCTGTCTGAGCTCAGAATGGAGCACCCCTGAGCTGATTCTGTGCTCTGTGCTCCAAGCCTCAGTGCAGCCACCTCTTGAAGTGCCCAGTCCCAGGTTTGATCCAACTTCTGCCAGATATCTCTGTGGCTTTTCAGAGCTGGTGTGATGGAGAAGCAAACCTCAGCAGTGTAGAGAGGTTAAAGCCTCCATCATCAGCTGGTCTAGAGAGAGCAGAGCTTGTCCTATGTGTGTGCTATGGGGGTAGACTTCCATTCTCAGCTGGTGAGCTGGACTGAAGTCAGTGGAGATCCCAGGATATAGAAGTTTTCTGTCACCTCATTAGATAGAGCCTTTACCCTACTGTTTGGTTTACTTGCTGTAATCTGTATCCTGAAAATTAACAGCCAGGACTTGCATTGATGTAGTGCCTGCCATCCTGGAGAGGTACCAAATGCATTTCACTTTTGCCCTCAGTCACTTGTGAAATACAGAGACATGTGAAGTGCACTACAGGAGTTGTTTCAGAGTGGCCAGTAACACTGTTTAAGACAGGAAGGGCAAAATAATATGAAACTACAAGGAGAAATTAGGTAGGCATCTGAAATGAAAAGCCTACAACTGCTGAGAGAGGAGTCCAATAAATGGGGACATCAGAGAGGTAGATAGATTTTAAGGTCCAATAACTTGTAATCTCTCGAGTGTCAAAACAGACATTGAGTGTCAATGGAAAGAGGGAAATTTTGCAGCTTCTCTGAAATGGTATAAACCCCTCACTTTTACATTTGAATGCTCATGAGATGGAAAATGTAAAAGGGTGACTGGTATGAGGCTGAATGTTGCCTCAACCAGGGTCATTTGTATGGGAAACAGGGGGACATCTTCTTTCTAACAGGGGCTTTCTAATAGCAGTGGGCTGAGGAGAGGAGCAGACAGTATGGAATTCAAAAGCAGGCTGCAGGTTAGATGGTCCAGGGCATGTGATTAATTCAGATTATCACAAGTGCACCACAGAATAAGGATGAGATCCACGTGATAAGCTGCACAAGCATTAGACATATACAGGTCCATCATGCAATTTCCATTTCTGTAGCTTCATCATCTTCTTACTAGTCTTCTGCTCACTAAATCAGAGGCTCATTGAAATGACCAAACCAACACTGTATCTATGCTTATCCCTATGCCAAATTGCCCTGCCCCAGGCTCAGGCTAGGGGAAGATGAGTCCTGAGCCAATAAGCCCTTTGTATGGGAAAGAGAGGATACATTATCTGGCAGTCCTGAAGAAAAGAAAGCTTTGCACCCCCAAGAAGAGGAGATTCCCATTTTCCTAATGCATTTAATCATGTGAGGGCCAAGACATCAGCATATGAATTGTTCCATTTCTTTTGTGTATAGAAAGGCTAACCCAGGTTATTTTATGACTGCTTTATATTTACTTATCTGCTCCCTTCCTGCCTAAGTCCTCTGCTGTTCCTAGTGGAAGGATGCAAGAAATACTCCAAACAGCATGAATGAGAACTCATGGAAATGTCCTCTTATAGAGCAGGGTGGGTAAAAGCTTAGTGAGGTCTCAATATGGGATGCTCTGTGTGATTTATCATAGAATCCCAGACTGGTTTGGGTTGGAAGGGACCTTAAAGCTCATCCAGTTCCAACCCCTGCCATGGGCAGGGACACCTTCCACTAGATCAGGTTACTCTGTGCATAATTCAGCTATCCCACAGCATTACAGGTAAACCCTATTGTGCCTCAACCCTCTCGTCCTCCTGTGCAGCTATCGGTGGCACCTGGCTGCTCTCTGCAGGGGTAAATGTTAACTACAGGGAAGGAGAGAGTTCAGGAGATAGAAAACAATTGGCAACTTAAAATGATGGCATTTTGTCTGAGCTGCAAACCGACAGCTCTCTGGTTTCAGCCCTCAGCAGCAGCAGGAGGGACATTTCTTTGCAGTTTAGACAAGGAGGTGGGGGCCAGCCTGGCCCAGAGCTCCCAGCATTTGCTGCTGCTCGCTATCCAGTTACCGCGGATTGGGTGTCCCAGCCAGAATCCACCAGACGGGCTCGGTGCTGGCAGCTGAAATTCTAGAGGAGAAGCGTGGTATTTCCATTCTCACAACAGAGAGAAGGGGATTACGTTTGGCCACTGCGGGCTCCGTCCCCCCACGCACGCACACACTTCAGTGCTCCCCCCCGACAGATTCCTGCGAGTTGTGCCCGGCCTTTGCGTGGGAAAGGGCCACTTTTCTTGCTTGGGTTCCAGCCTGGAGCACACAAAGCCTTGTGCCTGTCCAGCTCTGCTGCTGGGTCCCCAGAGCAATTCCCCTGCAGTTTCCCTAGTGTAGAGGCCATTCTGCCTCTATTCTAGACCTGAGACTGTCAAGGAGAGAGAGGGCAACTGGGAACTTTAGCCTTCACCTGCTTCATCCCATGATGATGGGTTTTGTGATGCTTCATATGAGAACACCAACTTGTCTGTGCAAAGGATAGTCGCATGTGTTTTAACCACTACCAAGCATGATCTCTCATGTCGTACTCCTTCCTAGACCTCAGTAAGAGCCCTCAGGGTGACCCGAGCAGTGATTTGTGCTGGTTTTGTGCCCAGACAGCCTTTGTAAGATAGAGATCTTGCTCTGAGCGTTGCCTGTTGGAGGCAGCCAGCTTCCCAGGCTGGCCAGCTGCAGCCAGATGAGTCATCTTCCATCTGTCAGGATGCTCTGGGTGGCTGCAGCAGTCACAGATCATCAGCAAGTGGGCTGGTACCAGAACATGCAGCAGCCAGGTCCCCATCGCTCCCCAAGGCTGTGTGGCTTAGCAGCAGCTGTCACAGATTCAGCTGGGCTGACTCAGTGGCTTGTAACTGCCTCCAGACTGGTGTTAATGCCTGTGCCAAGACTTAGCAAGGATACAGAGACCCAAAGTGAAGTTAAATCTAAAGAGTGAGTAACCAGTTAGCCGTCATACAGAGTGTGATTTCTGGCCCTGGAGCTTCTGTCTCATTTCTCACAAGAGTGGGTTATAACCCAAGAGTGGGGGATTTCGTAAATCCATCGTAAATATTTTCAACTCATTTTCATCCTACAGAGGAATCAATCTTCCATTTCTCTGAGAACAGGTATCAACCTCAACTGGGACAAGGCCAGGCACCAAGATGTCCTTAGCCAGGTCATCCTTCCTGCTAGCAGTGAGAACAAAGTCTGCATCCATTTTTGAAGTTCAGACCTCTGCTAGCTGAGTATCACCCTTCACCATGGCTAGGATGGGGCTGGTGACAAATAGCTCAGTGTAATGGTAAACTCAGTATCAAGCCCAGTGACATCTTGATCGGCATCTGGCATTCCTTCAAGGAATGTAGATGCTACAGCATGGGATGAGGTGGGAGGAAATTAAGCAGTAAGTGAGGGCCACATACGACTGCTTCTCTGCCATTATAATGATGGGAGATTCCCTGGATGCTTTCCAAACAGGAAAGAAATAGGGCTGCAGTGCATTCTGCTTTCCTCTCGAAGCACATCTCTTCTGCCTTTTAAAATGTCTTCATGTTCTTAGGATGTTGTCCACTGCTTTTGTGTCTTAAACATACCTGACCATTCACTGCAGCGTGTTGGGGTCTTGCAGCTGGTCATTCAAAAGGAAAGATCCTTGGGGCTGTTCAGCCTGGGGAAGAGAAGCTGCATGGAGACCACAGATCAGCCTTCCAGTGTCTGAAGGGGGGCTATAGGGATGCTGGGGTGGGACTCTTCATCAGGGAGTGTAGTGAGAGGACAAGGGGTAATGGGTTCAAACTGAAACAGGGGAAGTTTAGATTGGATATGAGGAAGAAATTCTTTACTGTGAGGGTGGTGAGGCACTGGAATGGGTTGCACAGGGAAGTTGTGAATGCTTCATCAGTGGCAGTGTTCAAGGCCAGGTTGGACAGAGCCTTGGGTGGCATGGTTTAGTGGGAGGTGTCCCTGCCCATGGCAGGGGGTTGGAACTCGATGATCATAAGGTCTTTTCCAACCCAAACCATTCTATGATTCTATGATCCTTATTTTGTTGCATATGGCCCCTGTGTGGCTGGAGAACACATTGAGGTATAGTTAAGAGTCAGGAGTTTCCTGTACTCTCAGAACATGTTATTTCTGAGACTTCTGAATCTTTTAACAAACCCACAGGATCATCCAGAGATTAAGACAATTCCAGGAATAGGAAAAGCCAAGAGAAACTTGTTCACCATCTCATATTTGTTGCTTTAATTTTTTTTAGGGCTTTTGGTGGCTTTTTTTGCTCCGGGAGCAAATTCATTCGCAGTGTAATGGCAGTGTCTGAGGTCAGATTTTAAACAATTTCTGGGTTTATCACCATTTCTTGATCGTGTTCCTGGAGCAACACTTGAGGCACAGGCCAGGCTCTGCCCACAAATTCCCACTCTGAACTCAGGGACCTTCATACTCTGCATTGCTGCAGCACAGTTTTGCTTCTCCTGACATCATCCCTCCACTGTCCAGGCTAATGTTTTCCTCAGCCTCATTGGGCTGGGATTAGCGATCATCTGAATCCCTGTCAGGAGCTCCCTGATTCTGGCAGGAGCAGAAGAGCCAGCTGAGCCCTGGTTCTGGGGGGAAAGCTGGCGCTTGGGAAGGACACGATGTTAGCTGGCGCGAGGGGAGCAGCATCCCGGTGCCTGGCTCCAGTGAGACAGCTCTTCCTCCGTCAGTGACGTGGATCCCTTCTGTCTGCTTCCTTTTCTTCCCTTCTTTTTTTCTCATTGGAGACACTGTGCCTATAATAAGCATTCAAAATGAGTCTTGCTGGGCCAGGAGAAGGGGAGGGGAAGAAAGGGGGAGGAGAGAGAGGATGAGATTTGGGGGGTGGGGGGAAAGGAGGGAGGAAAGGAGGAGGGGGTTTAAATAGCAAAGAATTAGGGGGAAAAAAAAGGAATCTGATGCAAATCACTAGTAGAGAGAAAATTATGTGCAATTACCCAAGCGATACTGGGCAGCCGTGCCCACCCCAACCAACAAGATCTCATTAACAAGCAGAAAATAAGATTGAAATGGTGTGTAAAAGAGCTGAAAAATGAATTTGAATGCTGCATTTGTCCACAATTACCCCCTCGTTCACACATATTTTATTGCAATTTTTTTATTATTCTTAATCTTTCCATCCCTCAAAGCAGATTGGGAACATCCTGGCATTACAGTTGCTGAGGGAGGAAGCATTAAGGATTCCCTGTTTCCCTGAAAGGAGACCCTTCTCTCGCTCGGATTCAAAAGGGTTGGGTTTGGATGGATAAGGATTCATTTCTCCAGCTTATCTTTGTGTAGGAACATGTTCTTCTAACGTTCTTTAACCTCTGACGCTCTCGGGTGCCACCTCACACGAGGGGTTTTCTTTAACCTTGTCTCCTGGGTTCTTCTTCCTCCCTTTTCCATCAGTCCTTCCCCCTTCTCCTACCCTCCTTTTCCACTCCAATTTTTCCCATGTGATCTCTGCCCTCTTCCCCCGTTGCTGCCTCCTCCACATTCCCCCTGCAGCCCCATCTCTCTAGAGGATCACGATTCCCTCAACTGAAGTGTCTGCCCTTCAGAAAGCGGCTGATGTCCCTTCTCCAAGTCACATTTATCCCTGTTCCTTTTCTCTTCAGCCTCCCCGCGACCTTGGGGCAGATTCCAGGCAGGATTTTAGGAGAAGGAGGTAAACACATGCTAAAATCCATGCCCTTTCTTTGCCAGGGGGATGGAATGGGGACATGGGAGCTCCAGGTTTCTCTCTGGGAACAACTGGCTCTGCTGTGGCTGCGTTGGCGTTTTCCCTTAGCTCGGTGTCAGATGCAGCTCCGTGTCTCTCAACTTTTAACCTATGTGTGTCCCAGGAAAGCTGGTAGTTTTTTCCACTAAATTTCTTCCCTTTTCTCCCCCTATTTAACCAAACAAAGCCCATCTGCTCTTGTCAGTTACACGCCTCTGCTCCCAGCAAGGGGAAGAGGGGAGAACAGAGCATTTTTCTCATGTGAAAAGAGATACGTATTTATTTGCGTGATGCCTAATGATTGTTTCTGTTCTGTAGGGTGGGAAGGGGAACATTCATATCTGAGGGGCCACCTCACTTGATGTCATTCTTGAGGTTTCGTGAGTTTCCTTGATTGGTTTGGATGCCCTGGTCCACTGAAGGCTGATTAGAAGCCAACAAGGCAGCATCTTATTGCTTTAACCAGAACTCTTATGCTCGGGGTGGCACTGATTGTGTTGATTCCCACATGATTTCCACTCCACACATTTTTCTCTGCATGTATTAAAATGTTAGAAACACTGAAGGATTTCAGAGCAAAGAGTTGGAGCCTTGAATTCAATAGGAACTTTGTCATCACCTTCAGTGGGTCCAGGATCAGCCCCTTTGGCACAGTGCTGTTTGTAAACTCAGGTGTCAGAAGTACTGGGAGAAAAGGGAATAAAGAGAAAAGAGGAGAAGAAATAGAGGTAAAAAGCTAAGGAGAATGACAAAACCAATGACAGCGGGAAGAAGAAATGCAGGGAGGTGTGGGAGTGCCTGATAAGCCCCCAGACGTCAGGGCAGGGAGCAGGTATTTAAGGCACCCAGGGCTAAGACATAGAAATCTGTACCCATGAATCTTCAAATACCCCTTCCCAGACCCCACTACTTGCTCACAGAGTGGTGGGAGCGCAGCCAAAGGAGGATGGGTGGAACAGGCATGGCAGGGAATGTCTTTCCTATGGAAATCCAGACAGGGCTGGTGCAGCTTTCAGCTCTGCTAACCCATCTCTCCTCTGGGTCCTGTCTCTTTTCCACACCAGGGAGGGTAAGGACTTGGCCAGGAGATTTGGAGAATTCAAATGCAGGATTTCAAATGCTTTATGATTAAGAAGGGAACTCGAGACAAGGCAGGCAGGGCAGATAGAGCAGAGGAGAGCCAGCAGCCAGCCTGGTGACGGGCACTGCTGAGCCACTGCTGGCATCCAGTGTTCCGCTGCCTGGCTTGAGGATCTGCAATAACCCAGGGAGCTGGTGCTGAGCTACAAGAGGAATCAAGGGACCACAGCAGGGAAAGCCCTGGAATGAGGGATGTGAGATAGAGGAGAAGCTTAAAAGGGAGGAATGCAATGAAGGGAATAATTAGGACTCGGAGGCTGGGGCATGCACGCGTGCTCTCACAAACCTGTGTGCACAAGGGCGTCAGTGTCCTGCGTGCACGTTCTGTGTGTGCACACCAGCGTGTGTGCCCATGCCTTGTGTGTGCCTATTAACATCTAGCAAGGGTGGAACAGCTGTGCTCCAGCTGTGCCCTGGCTGGGAAAAGCCATCTCTGATAGGAAAAATCTACAGCAACATACTTGGCAGTGGATCAGGCCCTAACCCAAACCTGCCCCCCTCTTTTGTTCCACAAAGAGGGGTTGTGGAATGGGTGTTCACTTTAGTGGGTGCGACAGAACAGCAGATACTACGATGGGACAGGAGGTGGGACCATGTATTGCAGGTGTACACAGGTTCACTGGTCTCCTTGTGAGCCTCAAGCCTGTCTCAGCTCAGGAAACACCATGCACTGAAGGTGGATGCAGGATTGTGTGTTAGTGCCATGCCAGGGGGATATGCTGTGGCCTTCAGAGCTGACAGATACAATTTTGAAAGGGGTCATTATTTAGTATGGTTTATTTTCTGTTTGCTTTACCGTCTATGGGTGCTAACAATGCAGGAAGCCCCCATTGCTCCCATCCCGAAGCCACCCAGCCACTGGGATTACTGGCAGATGGGTTGCAGCATCTTGGGGCAAAGGTTGCAAGCAGGACGTTTGGGGCTGAGAGGACAGGGGGGACTTTGGGGGCTTTGGAGCATCCTGGAGGGCTGCTCACAAGGTCTGTTAGGTGCTGAAGCACCAGGAGAGGCTTATGGGGGGAGACATACCCTAAGGAGATGTGTGAGGTAGGTGCTGGGGTATTGCGTCAGCTTGCAGAGTGATCGTCTTGCCGGCTGTCTAGGTGTGAGAGGGGGAGCAGTACGTGACTTTTCTATAGGTCCTTTAGCAGACTGGGGTTATAGAGCTGCACAGGGGCCTCTGTAGTGTATGGGGAGAGTGGAAAGTGCAAAGAATAGGAGATGGAGCTGTGTGTGCAACAGACAGATAACAGGGGGCGATCAGGTTGTGGGGTGCGTGCTGTGTGGGGAAGTGAGGTTCCTCCTGCTGCAGGGTGCCGGGGTCTGCCTCCATCAGACAGGCGTGCATGAGATCAATTTACAGCAGGGGCTGAAGATCAGAAATCCTGGCAGGGTCTGGGCTGGGTGAGCAGCAGATTGATCAAAGGTGCAGAGGGTCTTAGCTCGCTGCAGTAAGCTGGAGTCAGCCCTTAAGCCTATCCAGTTTGGAGATGAGGGGGATCTTATTTCAGGGAATAAGTACCTGAAAGGGAGTCGTGAGCCACATAGGGGAAAGGGTGGGGAGCTGCTTGCCAAGCACATACAGGAAAATCACAAGGGCTGCTTTGAGAGATTGCAGGGGAAGAAGCAAGACTGGCACGGAGGGGTTTGGGGTGAAATTCACCCACCAAGCCAGCGCAGAGCTGAAACAGGGATGTCAGAGTGGCCCACACAGTGGGAGCTCTCCCCATGACTCTTGCTTCAGTGCCCTGCTTGGTCTGGGACCCACTGAGGTGTGGGGCCAAGCCTGGGTTGAGGCAGGCCCTGTGGGGAGCTCACCTGCAAGGCTGGGGGAGATACCTGCACTGCTGCATGCCCCACACCTCCCTTTGTGGGGATGCTCCTGATGGGGACTGGGGAAGAGGGAGAGTAAAAGCTGCTGGTGTCTGTCTTTCCCGTGAGATGTGGAGCAGCAGCAAGAGCTCCTCTCTCTGTGTGTCCCTCCCAGCTTTGCTTCTCCCTCTCCCTTCCCTTCTTTCTCCCTCTCCTCTCTCCTTCCATTTGATGTGGAGGAGAGCTGTCTGCTGCTCGTGCGTCTGTACCGAGAAGGGATCAGAAGTTGCAGCGAGCGCTCGGCGCCTCTCCTTTGATCCATGTCCTGAGGCCTGCTTGACAGCAAAAAAAAGCATGGAGACAAAACGACTCAGTCAAAGTGATTCCTGACAACTGTCTCCATGAGATAAGGAAGCGCTCTGTGTCTTGGTTTTCTTTTTTTCCCCCCCTTTTTAATACCGCCTCTCCGTTTCCATAAGAAGCCGAGTCACTTTAAACCAGAGGAGCCAGCCAACAGCCAAGCTGCACAGAGAACAGCCGAGCAGAGAGCGCCTGCCTGAGCTTTATCATGTTTCCTGTCTCCCTTTCCATTCCTCTCCCCCCCTCTTTTTGCCTTAAAAACCCATCTTTTCCCCATTTTCCTTTCCCTCCTCTCTGCATGCTGCCACCTTACCCCAGTGTTGCCTCGAATTGTGCAGTTGCAGAGAAAGCCTGGTGCATTTGCAGGTGGCTGGGACATTATTCAGCTCAATCCCAATCACAGGGAGATGCCTTCCTTCTGCACGAGGGGCTGGGGGAGAGAGAAAGCCCCGTGTGTTATCTGACAATAACCAATCCTTGCAGCAGGCTTCATTAATAGCAGGGCATTATGCACTTACGTGGTCCTTGGAGCTGTTCCCCTGCTGCTGAGCCCCAGATCGTCTTATTATTGTTTTATTTCTCTTGCCTAGTTCATGTCACAAAGGGAAGTGTCCCCCCCTTCTCCCTTCTTGCCTTTGGGTTGCTTGCGGGAATGAGTTTGCAAGGGCTCAGTGACACTAACCCTCACTGGAGGAGGCAGGACTTGGTGTGCATGTTGGCGCCTGGAGGAGCAGGATACACACCTTGGAAGGGGACTGTGTTTGCAGCTGGGCTGTCAGGAGGGTCACCAAACACAAACAGGGCAATGCAAAAGGGACAGGGAGGTGGCCTCAGAGACTGTGATGCTGAGGGCAGCCTGGCTTGGAGATACTTGGACCACTTCATTCAGGTGAGGAGCTGGGGGAAGGCAGATGTGGCATGGCTCAGTGTGCTCCTGCACTTTCCCATCCTTAGCTTTGTAAAGCTGGAGGGGACTTGGGCTCGGCCGGTGGTGGCAAAGCTCGGTTTAGGAGTGGGTTTAGGGAGGGGTTGGTGGCTTAGGATGAGGGAGCAGCCCTGTACTCTGTCTGGCCCAGGTGATGAGGACAGGGATCAGAGTTCATCCCAGCCTCTTTGCCAAGGAGTTCCTCTTCCCTCCACTCGCTGTAATTAGGCTATTGTGGTGGCTTTGCTCCCAAATCCAACTCCATTAGCATGCAGGCTGGGGGGTGGAGAGGATCGAGGGGGGACCCAGGGAGAGGGAGAGATTCCCTTCCCCCCCAGAACCACACTGTGCTGCGCTGATAAACAGTAAATATCGGGGAACAGGATTTCCACATTATCTGAGCAGGGCAGAAAATCAAAATTTCAGTCTAAATCCGAGGAGACGAGGCTCCTAAGCTGCTCCAGCTGATCCCGACGCCAAGCCCAGGCGCCGAGGCTCAGGAGGCACGGAATCACAGGGTTTTGTTCAACAGAAAAGAAGAAAAACAAGCAAAAAGAGGAGAAAAGGCAAAAAAAACCCCCTCCAATCTTTAGGGGCTGACTGCAAGGAGGGGAGAAGAAGAGGTGGTGCAAAGTAGAGCTTTGTGTGTTGTTAAGGAGGAAAGAAACCCCCGGGTGTATTGGGGAGGGGGTTGGATGCTGCCCATCCAATGGACTTCCCAAGCGGCGGCTCTGCCTCTGCACAGTGTTGCTTTGGGGATGGACCTGTAGGACACCAACAGCTGCTGGAGGATGATGGCAAACCCTTTCATTAGCGATTAGAGTGTGCAGCTGAGCACAAATCCAGCCCCAAATTAGGAGCCACATGAGGTCTTCCCGACCCTAAAAGCCAACGCTTGATTCAGCAGCTCTGTCGGGAGCGTGGGTCCATCAGCTCTAATGAAGCTCTGGGCCACGGACGCTGCTAATAGCATCTCTGTGTCCTGCTCCAGGGCAGGAGCCACCCCGGTGGGCATCAACTCCTGCCATGGGACTCATGCTGCAGCAAGAAGGAGTTGATGTGGAGGCTGAACCGCTCTTTGAGGGAGCACAGGGCACCCTGAGGCTGAGCAATAGTGTAGAGAGCAGGTGAGGGATGCAGCAGAGAGGCTTGTCCTGCAGTGGAAAAGGGACCTGCTTTTAAAGGAATTAACCATGTCTTGATTCATGATGTAGTTTCACAGTAACTCCTGCTCTCCCAAGAGCAAGGTGGTTTCAATGCCGGACAGGGTGAGTATTCCTCAGGCGTTCATCATAGCTACCTGCTGCGTCCCAGACATTTTGGCATCCTTGGCTAGATCCATGCTCTGTTCCCTACATAAGACGCCATAAAAGCATTGCTTGCTGCACAATCTGTAGTGCCAGGTTTTTAGCCCAAGGGAACGTGGTTCAGCCCCATTTTTGTGCAGCACCAGAGGCTTTGAGCTCTCCCTGGGGCTTTTAGTCATTGCTGCTTGGGGCAATGAAGAAGAAAAAGCAGGGACTAGGTGCAGAAAATGTTTTCTTAGTTTCTGTGCAGCAACATCAAGAGGCCACAGGCTCAAAACACAGACAGCAACCTAATTCCTCACTCTGAGCCGCTTCCTTGGCTCTCAGTCTTTGCCTAGCTCCCATGAATGTCCATTCCCCTTTCTCTACCTCATTTCTACACCCATCTATAAAGTGGCATCTTTCATACAAGGAATTTTAGGGTCTGTGTTCCAGCATCAGCAGGTTTCTGGGGTAAAATCCATACCTGAGAGGTCCAGGGACCACTGGTGGAACTGAACCCCCAGTATTTAGTTTTCTCACAGGCAACACTTACTGCTCTCAGTAACTGCAGTGCTTGAGTGACTTCTGGTGCCGAGGGAAAGAGGTGGTTCTAGTTCAGATGAGGAGGAAGCAGGGGTTACAGATACCTCTTGGAAACATCAGAGTTTTTCCTATGAGCAAACTGACTGTCACTTGTTAAATATGGGAGCTTACAGGATGCTGCTGCTGGCATAGGATGTCCCAACCCCTTTGCACTGTTACAGAATCATAGAATCACAGAATGGTTTGGGTTGGAGAGGACCTTAAGATCATCCAGTTCCAACCCCCTGCCATGGTCAGGGACACCTCACACTAAACCATACCATCCAAGGCTATGTCCAACCCCACCTTGAACACCGCCAGGGATGGAGCATTCACAACCTCCCTGGGCAACCCATTCCAGTGCCTCACCACCCTTACAGTAAAGAATTTCTTCCTCAGATCCAATCTAAACTTCCGCTGTGTAAGTTTGAACCCATTACCCCTTGTCCTGTCACTACAGTCCCTAGTGAAGAGTCCATCCCCAGCATCCCTATAGCCTCCTTCAGATACTGGGAGGCTGCTATGAGGTCTCCACACAGCCTCTCTTCTCCAGGCTGAACAGCCCCAACCTTCTCATCCTGTCTTCATACAGGAGGTGCTCCAGTCCCCTGATCATCCTCATGGCCTCCTCTGCACTTGTTCTAACAGTTCCATGTCCTTTTTATGTTGAGGACACCAGAACTGCACACAATACTCCAAGTGAGGTCTCACGAGAGCAGAGTAAAGGGGCAGGAGCACCTCCCTCGACCTGCTGGTCACACTCCTTTTGATGCAGCCCAGGATACGGTTGGCTTTCTGGGCTGTGAGCGCACATTGAAGCCGGCTCATGTTAAGTTTCTCAATGACCAACACCCCCAAGTCCTTCTCCGCAGGGCTGCTCTGAATCTCCTCCCTGCCCAACCTGTAGCTGTGCCTGGCATTGCTCCGACCCAGGTGTAGGACCTTGCACTTAGCATGGTTAAACTTCATCAGGTTGGCATGAGCCCACCTCACAAGCGTGTCAAGGTCCCTCTGGATGACATTCCTTCCCTCCAATGTATCAACCGAACCACACAGCTTGGTGTCATCGGCAAACTTGCTGAGGGCGCACTCAATCCCACTGTCCATGTCACCCACAAAGATGTTGAACAAGACCGGTCCCAACACCGATCCCTGGGGGACACCACTCGTTACTGGTCTCCAGCTGGACATTGAGCCATCGAGCACTACTCTTTGCGTGTGGCCATCCAGCCAGTTCTTTATCCACCGAGTGGTCCATCTATCAAATTGATGTCTCTCCAACTTAGAGACAAGGATGTCGTCTGGGACAGTGTTGAACGCTTTGCACAAGTCCAGGTAGATGACATCAACTGCTCTACCCCTGTCCATCAGTTCCGTAGCCCCATCATAGAAGGCCACCAGATTGGTCAGGCAGGATTTCCCCTTAGCGAAGCCATGCTGGCTGTCACTAAGCACCTTGTTGGTTTTCATGTGCCTTAGCATGCCTTCCAGGAGAATCCACTCCAAGATTTTGCCAGGCACAGAGGTGAGACTGGCTGGTCTGTAACTCCCTGGGTCATCCATTTTCCCCTTCTTAAAAATGGGGGTTATGTTTCCCTTTTTCCAGTCATCGGGAACTTCACCTGACTGCCATGATTTTTCAAATATGATGGACAGTGGCTTAGCAACTTCATTTGCAGCTCCTTCAGGACCCGCGGATGGATTTCATCAGGTCCCATGGACTTGAGCACGTTCAGGTTCTTAAGATGGTCTCGAACCAGATCCTCTCCTACAGCAGGCCCAGGGTCTTCATTCTCACAGTCCCTGTGTCTTCCTTCCAAGACTTGCGTGGTGTGGCCAGAGAAGATCTGTTGGTTCAGATCTTGTTCTGTACCATTCTCAGTATCCAGGCAGGTGGAGAGGGCTGGTTTTCCTGAAGTATTTGCCCTTTACCTTCTTACACAGACACCCCAAAAGTCCTGAATCTGAACATACAAAAGCCAGAATTAGGGTGGCATCTTTGTGGTCACATCATCTGGGTCTGAGCTCAATGCTACCAGAGTGGCTGCACCATTTCCATCACCTGAGGATCTGTTCATGCATTTTAAAGAGAAGTGCCCCACATCTCTTTACAAATTAAGATCTTAATCCCATCCTTTGAGATTGGTATTTCAAAATCCCTTGGCATGCATGCAGCGCTTTCTTCTGCTGTTCAGCAGAGTGAGCACTGCCTTAGGTTTCACTGTTTGAGCAGGCATCAGCGCAGAGTTTTGGTCTCCATTAACGACAAGAAAGGCTGATTTAACACTGAAACGTGCTGGACTGCTAATCAGCACACACTGATGTATCAAATATATCTCACCCAACACAAACCCCATCCAGGGGATATATAGAAAGTCATGGAAATACAGAATGGTTTGGGTTGGAAGGGACCTTAAGGTCATCTAGTTCCAACTCCCTACCATGGGCAGGGATGCCTCACACTGGACCATGTTGCCCAAGGCTCTGTCCAACCTGGCCTTGAACACTGCCAGGGATGGAGCATTCACCGCTTCTCTGGGCACCCTGTGCCAGATATTTACCTCTAAATATCTTCAGTGTCTTTTGCTATCCAGCCTCTTCTGCCTGCAGCACTGAGCTTCAGCCTGCTCTTGCTCTTGGTGTGTTTCCCGTCGCATCCATGTCATGACACCAGCTCTCCAGCTACCTTCTCCGAGCCCTGCCAGAAGATTGCCAGTCCTCGCCCCAACCCCACCAGCTACAGCCTCTTCCTCCTTCCCTCCTAACCCAGCTCCTGTGGCTCTTCCTGCCTGTGCTTTATTCCCCCCGGGATCTCTGAGCTGCGGTCCCTGCAAGAGGCTTTCTCAAACCACTCGAGAGCCACAGGCTTGTCTGCAGGGCGAGAGGTCAAGCACTAGCAAGTGTTTCCATTTAGTTCCAGATACCAGCCTGACAGGTGGGTGCCTCTTGATTAATTCCCAGCTCCCCTAAATGCTCCCATCATCATGTGTTGTGGTCCTGTTCAAGCCCAGGCACAGTTAAGGGAGGAAAAAGGAGAAGAGTGGAAGGCATTAAGTTCTCTCCGTTCTCTTATAAAGGGAGCATGGCCTGAAACAGTTGCAGGTCTTCACCTCCAGCACTCATGGTGCTGACAGGACTTTTAAGTAAAGATGGGTGCTTGGAAAGTACAGCCAGAAACCTTCAAAGGCCCCAGTTCTTCCAGTTTGGCTGCTGTGGTGTGGTTCTGAGCTGTCTCTTGCTGATCTACAGCTTAATGTCCAGCTGAGATTGAAAGGGTCCAGGAAAATAAGGATTTGGGATCAAGGGAGCTTCCTCGTCATCTGAGCTGAATTGAGCCTTTTGAGGTGGGCTCTGAAGATGTTTGTGGGCTCTGTGTGGTGTAAGGTCTGCCTGCCGCCAAGTGCATCAGTCAGCTTGTGCTGGTTCCTGACCAGTAACGGCTATGGTAGCATGGTATCGGAAATCCTCAAGGTAGCACAGTCACACTGTGGTGATTCTCCATTTCAGACTGTTGTCATTTAAAGAGAGAACATCACCCAAATTCATTCCATTAGCAGCTCGGTCGTCTTACATGCTCCACATGATGAGTGCAGACATGCCTCTGCACTCATCTCTGTTGACACCATGGACCATGGAGAGATTTATTTAGTCCTTGGAACAAGTCTTTTGCTGGAGTCCAGATCCAAGGAGTTCTCCTTCCCTCTTTCTCATTCCATCTTCCACACAAGCAGGTGTGTAGCAGTGTCCAGAAATCTCACCAGAACATCTCTGCAAACATCCATGCTGGGGAAATTCCCAAGGTTTAAACAGCAAAGTGAATTTCGGAGTGTAGATAAATCCCGTTTACCCAGTTAATGCTGCAGGGATGTGCCAAAGGTGTCAGTGGAAGAGCTGATGAGAAGGAAAATGATTTAATCCCTGGCAGTGTTCAAGGCTGGGTTGGAGAGGGCTTGGAGCAAGCTGCTCTAGTGGAAGGTGTCCCTGCCCATGGCAGGGGTTGGAACTGGATGATCTCAAGGTCCTTTCCAACACAAACCAGTCTCTGATTCTCTCTTTGGGGCAGCAAAGAACTGGAAGTTGAGAGACTCATGTCCACTGCTGTTAACTTGGTTGCCCAGCCCTGGCAACTACTTACTGTTGTCTTCCGTGGTTTTCCTGTCTGTGGAACAGGGAGGGTTAGCATGGATCCTCCATGCAGGAATGCAGAGAGCCTGCAGTCACAAAGAGCTGCAAAACACACTGAAGAGCCGGGAAGGACAAATCCAGGACACTAGGTGTTACAAGCTCAGGAGCAGCAAAGCATCAGCAGTGCTGAGCTCCTCAGGAAGCAGCCAATACCTCAACACTACTTTTTCTTCCTTACCTCCCCCCACAACTTATTAAAATGTTGCCTGGTTCCATCTCTTGCTTATTCAAACAGTGCCAATTTCCGTGGCTTCATATCAGCTCCCAGCATCTCCCAGCCTCAGTGCTTGGGTTGTGTGGGAAGAGAGAGTGGAATAAAAACCTGCAAGCCAAATAAAAGCTGTTATCCGACAGGATCTCTCCTGGGGATCTCAGTTATTCAAAAAAAGGGAATCATTTTTTCTCTTAGCTGCTGTTTGTTAAATGTGCAGGAGCCATGGGCAAATTCTTGCTAATTTTGTGCATGCTTTTATCATCGTAGTGATTCACTGGCAGCTTTATCCTCCGATAAGTGGATTAGTTGTTGAGCTAAACAAAAAGGTGTTTGACAACCAGGAAGCTCTAAAGAACATATTTGTTTTCCAAAGAATGGAGCTGTGTTTGTTGCTCAGTGCAGTGTGGGGTGGTGTTGTGAATTTCATTAGCCAAAAGGAAAGGCCTCAAAGCTTTTCTCCCTTATATAAGGCTGGGGTTCAATAGGAACATCTCCCTCCTATCAGTGGCAGGTTGTTGTTGTTGCTATTATTATTATTATGATCATCATCATTATAATTAATCACATTTCTTCTTCTTCTTCTTCTTCTTCTTATTCTTCTTATTATTATTATTATTATAGTTTGGCCAAGGAGTGATACAGATTAGGCAGTGGCTAATGTGGTGTCAGCATGAGCATGGCATCTTTTGGCATTGGGGCTGGGTAGCCATCAGCTTCCTTCAGGATTAAGCATCACATCTCAACTAGTCTTCTAGCAGAGCCCCATGGCTCACAGTTAGACCTGGACTTGTAGGGCTGGGAGCTAAATTGAGGGCACAGAGGGATCAGTTGAGCCAGTGGAAGAGAAGAGGGGTAAAATAATGAGCTTAACTTTATCTAAGACTTTCATCGTTGTATCTGAGCATCTCCTCATCCTGGGATGTGTTTCTCCTCATGGTACCACGGGGAAGGTTGTTATCTCCAAGGCCAAGAGTGGAGGCACAGAGATTTTATCCTGCTTAAATGTAAGGTAGGAACCTGAGGCTTTGCCAAGGCCCTTTGCTGACCCCAAATGCCTTCTCTGTAACAGTGCTGCTTATTCAGTACTGTATTTCTGTGCATCGTATGTTCATATCAGCCCTTTAGAGTCCTCCCTTTGCCTTGTCAGCCAAGTGCCTGGGAGACGATTTTTCCCTTAGAGCTGTAGGGAGCTTGGTGACAGTGAACAGTGCTTGGGGCTGAGCTTGTGGTCTCCGGTAGTGACCATAGGCAGACTCCTCATGAGGATCAAGAACAGGGCGCTCTCCTGTTTTCAGCTCAGAGGATCTCCTTAAAAAAGGCGGTTTGTCCGGTAATCCTCAGTGGATCTTTCTTCCAGATACTTATCCAGGCTCCTCTTCCATCCACAGAGCTTCACATCCACTGCTTCTTGTGGCACGGAGTCCCACAGGTTGACTCCATGGAGTGAAGCACTGCTTCATTGCTTCCTATTTCATCCTTCCTACCTTCATCCGTGGCCTCCTTCTGGAAGTGATGGGGAATAGTCAGTTAATATTCACCCTCTCTGTGTCATCTGTGATTTCTTAGACTGCCATCAAATCCCCACTGCCTGGGGAGCCAGGAGAGGTGCCGATGGATTCCAGCCCACCTTCACCAGCAGTGCTGCTGGTGAGGTGGCTGTTTTGCCCACCATGCTTGGGTCAGAGTAGTTGTGTTGTTGTGATACCCTTAGAAGGAATGATGTGGCTTTGTAGAAGTGCATTTTATGCTTGGGCAAGGATTGGAGGCACTGCTCAGGCTTATAAACCTTTGTGAATGCTACCGATAGCAGTGGGAGATGTGTCTCCTGTGGAAATGAAGCATTTTGCATCCTGATGCCAAATCCTATGTTCTCGGGTGTCCTTTTGAAATACAGACAACCTTGGTGATAAGAAGAACACAATCCAAGTGCTTGAAACAGATAGCTCCATTCCTCCTGACATTTGTTAGGAGCCCACAGAGCTGGAAGGATAGTCAGCCACGCCATTCCCATCCCCTCGGCTTTACTCATGCAACAGCCACATGTGAACCCAGTAAAGCTTGTTTTCCCCTGGCAAGGGGCTAAAAGCACCCTGAGAGCAGCCCCTGGCTGGGAGGGTGATATGAAGAGGGAGCAAACATGGTGCTGTGGGGAAGGGCTGGGAACAGATCTGCAGTCTCCAGCAATTGCTGCTCAGCTCTGGCATAGATGAAACAGGGGGGAGGAAGGGAAGCAAGGGGGGAAAGCGGCAGTGGAAGAGCGAAAGGTCCCCAGCTGGCTGTTAGTGGCATCTGCACTCAGAGTGCAGACTCCAGCTGAGAGCTATTTCACTATTTATTTACATGTAATTATTGCTATGAGGTGCAGATATTAACACTGTCAAGAGCAATTTGCCCTGACATTTTTCACTTGCTCTGCTCCCTGACGGTTGGGCTTTGGTGGGATTTTTTTCCCCTTCTCTCTCCATCTCACTGCTTCACTTTGGGCTTTTTAATCCAGCGCCTTTCCCAACTCATTAAACTTGGAAATCTCATTGTGGGCAGAGAGGAGCAGCTCCCACCTCCCCTCTCCCCATGCTCTCAGCCCCACCGCCCATCTACCAGCAGTTGAAGCATTTCCACTCTAAACAAACCAAATTTACCGGTGGCCGCGTTTTCAATTCAATGCAATCTCCAGCATTAACCTTTGCTTTCGATGCTGCATTTCAAACACACTGAAACCTGCCCAACCGTTTATTAGGGGGAGAGTTGCAAAGTGCACACACAGAAAGCAAATGCAGAACAATAGTTTTCCAAGCAGTGACCACAGCAGCATCAAAATCACAGCCCAGAAGGTGGGTTGGGACCGGTGACTGTTTCCTACTGCTTTAGGCCCTATTTCTTTCCCTCCCTTCACTCTGCTCCTGCCTAACCCATCTGATTTCAATAGCTGGTGACACTTTAGATTAAGACTTCCGGCCTGTGCTCAAGCCCTGATTTAATGAGACAGTTGGTGTATGTCATTTAATAAATACCAATTGCGCACTCGAACTTATTTGCCAAGCCGGAGCAGTGATGTGACAGGCGCAACTCACTGCAGCCTGCTTTGCTCCTCAGCCAGTATGGTGCTTGTCATCATTTAGCATTTGTTTACTCCACAATAGGCCATATTCCTCCTGGCAAAGCTCCACCACTCGGTGACGCACACTTGGGTTTCATAAAGCGGAAGGAAAAAGTGAGGTGGGTGTGAGCGTCTGAAGGACTGTGCCACAGGGTTGTGTTTATGGAAGGAGTCAATCACAGAGCCATATGGTTCATAGAACCTGCCAAGGTTTGGCTTGGGAAGGGACTTTAAAGCTCATCTTCAGTGCCCATGCATGGTGAAGTTCGGAAGGAATGCATTAGTAATTCCCATTCCTCCATTTTATCTGCAGCACCCTCAGCCCTTGTGTTCATTCTTAGAGTTGGACCAGGCTTGACTTTTACTCTCTTCACTTTGCAGTGGAAGAGATTTGGGAATGTGGTGTTTTCCCCCCTCTTGCTTTCTTGGTTTGCTTTCTTGGGATGGGAGTCGAAAGAGCCAGGGCCAAGGGAAGACAGCCAGACCCCAAGTCTGAAACATGCAGTGTTTGGGGCCTTTTGGATTGTGTTACTTTTCTTGGTGCAGGGTCTCATGCAGTGGGACACTCTCCTTGGCTGCAGCACTTCTGTGTCATTGCAACACAAATAAGTGGCTATAGGAACAGCTTCATTATCCATCACATGTGGAAGGGACAACTGAGATCACTTCAGATGAGGGGACAGGTTGCTGGGACATCTTGGGAAGAGAAAAATGGTTTCAATAACTTTTTGTCACAAATCGCAGGTTTTTACTTCATTTTGATCTTTCACTCAGGAGGTTGTATTTATACTTGCATCCATCACCTATTTCCTTTCAGTTTTGCATTTACCCTGTTAGGAAAGCTTTCTTCCTAAAAGAAAATGTTGTTTCTCTTTTCATCCCAGTTACACATCACCTTTGTAAACCTTTTCTAGAGGGACCGGTAGCACAATGCAACAGCTCAGTGGTATATTCATTACTGCAGGCTGCGTGTTTAGATGTGATCAGAGCCCAGCATGGAAACTCAACAGTTTCTATTCATAGAGCTCTTTCCCCCCACGCTTCTCTCCCCATCACCTTTTTGTGTGTGTGGCAGTGAAATAGAGCTGATAAAACTGTTCCCACCTTTGTAAAACTTCCTTATATCTTCCAGGGATATGTGTATATACATTAAACAGTATCATAGAGCACTAATGGTTTGAAGTGCCCCTCGTTGCTGTGCTTAATGTCTGGAATGAGGACATCGACCTTGGCTTTGGGATGGTCAAATTCCTGCTCCCCTGTAAACTTTGGCACCATCTCGAGTGTAAACCTTTATAGGGCTCAGTTTTCCACTCGTGAGGTGAGAGGTGGCAGCGCTGCTCTGCCTAGTGCTGATGAGAAATACATTAGAGCAGAGCACAGAAAGCTTTGAAGGAAGAACATTGCAGAAATAAGGCAGCTTTGTGCTTTGTACATAGGTGGGACTTTGGGGTGCGCATGTTCTGTCCTGCAGCTTTCTCGAGGGGTCTCTGGAAGGTTGGGATGCTCAGCTCTTGCTGGAGTTCAAGGGGTTGGCTCCCTGATACAGAAAGCTCCAGACTGCCTCCCAGGCCTTTTTTGCGGGGACAGGAGGTTTTCTTCTCCATATAATGACCAGGGGAGAATTAATCAGATGGGGGCTTTATTACCAGAGACCCAAATGCACCCATAAAGCTCAGGGACCAGCTGGTACATACATTAACTCCAGTTTTGCTCCATCTTGCAGTTAAGACAGTGTTGTAGTGGATGTGCAGATTTAAGAGAGATCTCTTAGGTGCTAACACTGAAACGCTGCTCTGAACCCAGGACAGGGCTTAGGGCAAGTAAGACCCAGGCAGTGCTCTTGGGTTGGGGCTTCAGTCTTTCTGCTTTGCCCAAGGATGGCCTCAGCCCAGCACCCTTTCTCCAACATCCCAAGCTTTAAACCAAGGTCCCAATTCCTCTGTAAGCTGGAGGTTGCGAAACCCAATGGAGAAGATCTGTGCCCAGGGCTGCAGATCCATGCACTAAGCTCTTCCCCCAGCAGTCCTGTCTGGGGGTGCTGGGGTGCAGTGGGAGCGGGGAGTTGTGCAGGAGATAACCATTGCTGTTGTCAACGCTGCCGGGACTTAACAGATTGTGAGATATGGCAGCTTGTTTGCACGGGTGTTAACCAGCCTCTCCTGTCCCCCTCTTGTCACTGCCCAGTCCCTGCCACAGCCAATCTGTGTCCTAATCTCCATCAATTAACAAGAAACACTTTCACCCCCCCTTCCCAATACAGACACCCACCCTGCAGCCTGGGATAAAGAGGGAAGAGCCCCCCCGGCCTCGACCCTCTCCCCCTTTTACTTTCTACTAACTCAGCGCAACCAATTAGGCATCTGACACCCGTACTGGTGACAAATTGTTTCTGTCATCTGCTTTCTGTCTTTCATTAAAGAGAAGCGAGGGGGGGGGGGGGATTGAGGAGGCAGGGGGGGCTGGGAGATGTGATCTCCCATGCTTAGTGAGGCCAGATACATTAATTACAAAACGGCCATTTGCAGCATGAAAATGCATTAATTAAATTTATGCAATCATTATCTTTAAATAGTCATATCTTGAAAAGAATCAGCCCTTCCTGAGCCTTCCCTCTCCTCTGCTAAGGAGCTCTAATCCCTTTGCCGCCAGTTATCTCGGGATCAGCAGTGACTTGTATGCTTTTAAACTTCTTGCATGCAGGAGATGCCATAACAACTCTGCTCGAGTCCTACAAGGGTGTGATGACACCTTCACATTGCAGCGAGGGGGATAGGTGAGGGGTACAGCTCTACACAGCGAGTTAGAGGATTTGAAGGTATCTTCATAGAAGAGAGCTTGTAGCTCAGCCAGGAGTTGTGAGGTTGATGGCTGAAGTTCTCTGCTTGCATTTGTACAGCCACGTGCTGGTTTCCATACCCACTTAGTAAATGTAGTGCTGTTTTCCTTGGGAACTGAATGAGGTAAGACCCTTCCCTTTGGCACAGACACGGCTTTGCCGGCAGACAGTTCCCTTTCATCAGTGTATCTTATTCCTCTTAAAAATCACTTAGTTCAAGGCAGTAAATGATGGTCATAAGAAAGCAAGGGTTTAAACCCATGCAATTTGTTACTCCCATGCTCGAGATCACTTCTTGGTGGCTTCATATGATATATCTAGAAAGTGTTTCACCTTCAGACATAGCCAGAATCAAACTGTGCTGGACAAGCAAGAAGGAAGCACTGTTCATGGTGTGTTAGCCCAGGAGCTTCTACTTTTGCACTTCACTGTTCAAAGACTTCACCTGTGTGTGTTGTCCACTCAAATCATCATCACAAACCTACTGAGATTCCTCAGCACACCCAAGGTTCAGGAGTGCCAAAATAGCCAGGGAAGGATTAATGTCATGCCCTGCTTAAGTAAGTGTCCATAGCACCGCAGGGTATCTCCACTCCAAATGGCTTTTAAAGAGCTGGAGGACTCAAAGAGGGATACTTATGGAAACTCAAATCCTTTAGGGCTTTCTCATCACTTCCGGTGAAAGATTTTGCGCTGCTCTTTATGTGTCTCCATCAGTTTTAATAAATCCTGTGTGTTTTCCCCCTATCTCTAATGTCTAATGGCCCAGTGTCCAATTAGGAAAGAGCTGATGCAGTGATGTTTGGATCCCATCCTCATGTTGTGTTCGGTAAGGATCAGGAGTTTGGGGTTAAGACTGGGCAGAATTTGGGGGTGGATTTAGAGGACCAAATCCTGCCAGAGTTCTCACATCTGAAGGGCAGAAAGGAGCTCTGGGGTTTCAGGAATGGCGGTAGACAGGAGCTTGTCCTGCACATGAAAGTCCCCTTGCCAGTCCCAAGCCTCCTCTTCAAGAAGTGCATTGTGAAACTGCAAGTGATCTATTTGGATCCAGCTCAGCATGAACTCAGTGTAAAGGTGACCACAAATAATGACCATGAAAGGCTTATTTTTCCCATCTCTGAGATGGACATTTCAGGAGAGAGAGGCAAAGCTTTACTGTGGAGCAAAGCCAGGGCAGAGGCTGCTGAGCTAGAACACCTCGGCTATAAGGGTAACGTGTTTTCAGCACAGATCCACACTTTCTTCTCTTTACTACTCTTTGTTTACACAGATGCTGCACCTGGGTGGATGCAGCTCCCTTATCCCTGAGTTCAGATCCTATGAGGGTTTTGCTTCATGTTTGGCCAAAGCAAGCTGCTCCCTGTCTTTGAAAATACCACAGTGCTCCCTAGCAGTGGAGAGAAGTCCGAAGGAGGAGCATATGGTGCTTTGTAGGGCTGTGAAAGGCATTTCCTGGGATTCAGGACCTGCAATTTTCCTGTGGGTGAGGGAAAAAGAGATCCTGACTTTAAACTTCATCCCTGTGGTAGCCTCAGAAGATCCAAACGGGATCCAGACAGGACCGAGGTCTGCGTTGTTCATTCATTAGTGTGAGCTGGAAAGAGAAACCCTCACCTTAAAGCTCCCCCCAGGAGTGCAGGGAACTGAGGGAGCAGGGAAACAGGCAGCAGAGGAGCTGGCAATGGGAAACGCTTCTGCTTTTCCCTTTCTTCCATTCCTTTGCCAGCCCAGGTTATGAAGTGCTTGGTGCGAGCCCAGCCAGCCCTGCACTTGCTGAACTTATCAGGGTTATTTCATCTCTCCATGACCACTCTGTATTTACCATGGGAACCCTGGAGGCATTGGCTTTGCTTAACTGGTGTATCTTACACTGCAGTTAAGCTGGACCTTAACTGATTACAGCCCTTGATTGATCAGAGAAAAGAGGGAGGGGAAGAGAAAGAGGAGTCCTAGAGCAGATCCAGGACTATCAGTGCACCAAGCAGCTTCGCCTGGGGCTGGGATATGCCACTCGGGGGACTCTTTGTAGTGCAGCTCCTTTCACATTTATAGAGGCTCCCCTCCACTCTCCAAAAAGAGAGAGACACAGAGAGAAAAGCAGGAGAAGGGGGGGGCATGGAGCGGACTCAAAGGATCTCAGGAAATCTTGTTTGGAAGCAGTAAGTCAGCACCCGCACTCCATTACCAGTGTCCACGGGGGGTTGTGATAGTGAGCGAGCACAGAGCAGCTTAGCTGAGAAATGGGGAAAAAAGAGAGAAATAATCAAATGAGAGAGAGAAATGGAAAGGGAGGAGGGGAAGGAGAGGCCTTTCTGTGAATTTGGGGTTGTCTTTGTTAGGCTCTGTCAGCGGGAGGCTGTTGGAGAGAGGAATAACACAAGTTTATCAACCAGTTTGAATTTGCTGGGGCTTGGTTTTGCTGTGTGATCGCCCCACTCTGCCATTATCCTCATCAGGCAGATGCACAGCGAGAGATGTAGGGCCGATTGAGCATGGTTTTGTTTCTTTCTTGGTATTCTGAATCTCTCACCAAGCCCCAGAAGCTTTTTGTTCCCCGCCGGCCATCAGCATGTCTGAGCTTACCCAAGAATGACCATGTAGGTGTAGAAGATACAAGCCCAGCCCATTGCCAGTGCCAAACCTAACCTGAGTCCTTCTGCCAGTTTGGAAATGTTTAGGAATTCCAGTTTTCCATGGTTGTGCCTTTCTGCTTTCTTCTCCCAGGTGTCTTTGTGAGTTCCAAAGTGCCACAAGCAAGATGCGTATTCCTGCAATTAGATGTAAAGTTGCTCAGAGATGCTCTGTATCTCCACAAAGGGGTTTTCCCTTGGAGAGTTTCCTTTCCAATGTATTCACTTGACCTTCAGAGAGAAGCATATTCAGAGGGAAAACAGCATCAGGATAGGGTTTGCTTGTGGTGGCTTCTGTTAAGGCAGACTGCTGCCTAAAAATAA
This sequence comes from Amazona ochrocephala, assembly GCA_039720435.1. NCBI lineage: Eukaryota > Metazoa > Chordata > Aves > Psittaciformes > Psittacidae > Amazona > Amazona ochrocephala. The sequence goes on along the minus strand of CM077894.1, from coordinate 2,813,023 downwards.
GGACGGGGTGGCTCAGTTTGCTGACCAGCACGTTTGGGAAGCATTAGCCTTCTTTTGGCTATTCTATACAAAGTGTCTTAGTAATTCCAATTTAATCAGGAAAAACTTCAGGCTTGGTTAACACAAGACGAATAGCAGTACTGATGGGTAGTAAAGCACATACTGCCTGTTTTCAGAGGGGAGATACTCATCTGTTCGTGAAAATCAGTCCCTTTGGACAGTTTGGATGGCAAAGTGCTAGTTGGTCTTTTGGCTTGAGTCTCTCCGGTGCTGGCTCTTGATTTTGCTTGTTGGTGAAACTGATGCCTATAGAACTACACCCTCCCCCCCCGTTTGCCTCTAGCAGCCCATACTAGCACTGCCTGTCTTTTGGTTTCCTCTCTAGTTATCCAGACTGTTAAAACCTTTGTCATCTGCTTTTGTCTAAGTAACAGTGGAGTTGGGTGCCCTAATGCCAGGGATGGTAGCTTGTGTTTCTAGATCAGGCAGCTTTTAATGTAATAATTCCCATTCCCATTGATGCCTCTGGCCTTCCTCTCCAAATTGCACGTCTCCTGCAGGATATCTCATAGCCCTTATTGGATGTGTAACCCCGTGGTGCTTCTGATTTCCTGATGGTATTTCCACTGCAAGTAGAGCCCACTCCTCTTTCCCAGACTATCCAGACTTAAGCCATTTCTCTTACCCTTATAGCTAAGACCTTCCCATTCTTTTGTATAGCTTAGAAACTTTTCTTTAGACCTTCTCTATAATTTGTACATCTCTACAGAAGCAGGGTGCCCAAAACAAGATGCAGTGCTCCAGGTGGAACCTCACCATAGCCTTGAACAATCAGGTAATAACTTCCCATCGCCTTTTTTGCTAATCCTCCCCTTGTGCAGCCTGCATTGGTCTGCTTTGCTGCAGCTCACCATCGCATCCCCAGCTCCATCGCATCCCCAGCACCTCCCCAAGCCCTCTCCATCATGAGTGTGTTGCGGTTTCTCATCTATTAAGTGAACAGGTTCATTACAGGATACAAATGCTCACCTCCATTTCACCTGCTATGTCCTAGACCACTTCCCTATGGTGCTGAAATATCCTTCAGGTGTTTGAAGTCACTGAAAGGCATTGATGATATTTCTGGGTTGATTGGTTACTGTCAAGTTGTTCAAGCACAGGCCTGCAGTAACTGTTTGTGACCACTTTGAAGGGATCTCGTACGATGTGTCCCATACGAAACAGAAGGGATTCAGGCACATGATGTTCTGCTCCCAGCTGTGCTTCTGACACACTTTGGAAAGGCACATCACCAGCATCTAGGAACTTTCCCAGGAAATGGTGAAGGTCAGGAAAATGGGACATTGCTACAATGGAGCAGCAGCAGCCACGTCAGCCCTGGAGTCCTTCCTGCTGAGAAAGAGATTGTGTTAGCTCATATAGCTCATGGAACTGTTGGAACAAGTCAGAGGAGGCCACAAGGATGATCAGGGGCTGGAGCAGCTCTCATAAAAAGACAGGCCAAGAACACTGGGGCTGTTCAGGGAGGAGAAGCTGCATGGAGACCTCAGAGCAGCTTCCAGTGTCTGAAGGGGGCTGCAAGGATGCTGGAGAGGGACTCTTCATCAGGGTCTGCAGTGATAGGACAAGGGGTGATGGATTAAAACTGAAACGGGAGGTTCAGGTTGGAGATTAGGTCAGAAGCTCTTCCTGTGAGGGTGCTGAGGTGCTGGCACAGGGTGCCCAGAGAAGCTGTGGCTGCCCCGTCCCTGGCAGTGTTCAAGGCCAGGTTGGACACAGGGGCTTGGAGCAAGCTGCTCCAGTGGAAGATGTCTGTGCCCATGGCAGGGGCTGGAACTGGATGAGCTTTAAGGTCCCTTCCAACCCAAACCATTCCATGATTTCTAACACATTATGGGTAGACGGAATATAAATACCTGGCTGGATGAGGCAGTGGAACATCAGGTTTCTTAAACTCCAGTCCACTACAAAATAGAAGTAGAGAGCTAAGTCACATATTCATTTATACCAGTGTGAATTCAGACTGTGCTGGGAGTCAGGGAAGTTACCCGTATGGAAAGCTAACGTGAAGTTTGCTCCTTGGGCCCCAAAATGTAGTTGGAAATGACATTAGATGGAAGGAACTGCCGTTACCTGGCTCAGAAGCGTGCTAGAAGTGTGAAGTGCTGTCTGGATACTCGGCCTGATTACAGGATCAGGTTGAATGAGTGTATGTACTGCATTGGTTTGGCATATTAGGATACAACTCAGCTGGATGGAATGATTTAGAACATATTCAAAATTAATTGCTTGGTTTTGGGAGTGCAGTGTTAGTGATTGCTACATAAGTCACTTTAGTCCTACCTAGGGGCATATTTGCATATATTTATCCTCCTTTCAAGTGAAGATCTTGGGGAAACCTCATTTATCTCCTCCTAACTCTCTTTGGCTTTCAGTAGTCCTGCAGTCACCTCTTTATTTTGTTTCCATTTAATGTATGTATAGAATAATCGACTCTTCCTCTTCCCACCAAGTGAAAATGAATCCACAGAGATCAAAAAGCATTAACATAAGGAAGGGTTGCTTTCTGCAAGAGAGAAAGGAAAGATTAGCTGAACAGGCTGCACAATAAAGATGGAAAAGATTAAGCTGTGTCCCCCCACCAAGTAGGTAAGAAAAGTCTCGGAGGCCAGAGCATGAAGCTGAACGAACCACAAATGGCAGAGACCAAGGCCTCATGGAGAAACTCAAAGAGAATCACTGACTTGGTCCATGCCGTTAGTAAATCCATACGATCCAGCGTGTTTCCCAGCATGGCCGTCAGGCCCCTGGCAGGCTTCCCATTCCCTAGGAAGCAGTGTGTTAACACCACAGAAAGCTGAAACAAAGAGATTTCAGCCTACAGATGCTATTCACACACAATATCCTAGTGCGTTTTGCCTGACGCAGTATCAAATATTCCAGCTGACCACATTTCCCAAAGCGAGAGGATCTCTACCCATTCCTAGGAAAGCAGGCCTGCAGCCTCAGAAACACTCCCTGCTGCCGGGAGACCCTTCCTTTGCGTTCTTTGAGGACCACCCAGCAGCTTCTCTGGAGTTAACACCCTTCAGCTACTGCAGATCATTTCAGCTTCCCTCAATTCAGGACTTAGCCAGGCTCAGCAGTTTCTAAATGCAGCATTTCTCTAAGGCAGCCTCTGATTTTGGACGCTCTGTGCTGTGTCAAATCAAGTGTCCACAAATGGAGACACCACAGAAGCAGGGGTCATTCTTTAAAATGCCATCCATAGGCTCCTGCCTCCCCATCGCTTTGTTTGCTGGAGTTTGATCTCCTTATAACACCTCAGTGTCCTCCTGGAGTATCACTGAGCGTAGGTATGAAGCCTGCTGTGGCCGGGGCCTGATGTCTCTATCAGCTGGGTATCTTAGGAAGCCTAAAGCAAGCTGATAATATGGGCAGGAGGTGGAGGGACTCTGAGGGTGTATGGCATGGTCTGGGCTGCTCTGGTATCTCCCACAGAGCTCCTGGCCACAAAGACCAGTGCTGGGACAGGGTTCTGTCACAAACCTTACCTCTAGCTTACAGTATCTCTCCCTATCACTTGTCTGCCCCTTGAGCCCCTCCAAACACCCCCAACCACCCCCCCCAACCTGAAAATCTGACAGCCTGATTGCCCACATTGAAGGCCCTAATTGCACTTCCCTTCCCAAAGCCACATTGGTTTATCATAAAGGGTGCACATTTCCCCTGCTGCAGCTTCCATGGCCAGAGGCCCTGAGGCCAGCTCAGAAATGGAGGGAATTAATTACATTTTTTTAACTCCCCTTCTTTTAAAGTATGGGAGAGAGTGATGAAACATCCCGGGGGGGCGCAGGGGGGAGCTGCAGACATGAGGGTGAGGAGGGAGGCAGCAGCAGGAGGTGAGGGAGGGTGGCTCTTTCATCCAGGAGGGTCTTTGTGCATTAACCTTGGTCTCCCCAACGCACCAGGACCTCTCCCCCATGACAAATGACCTCTGGAAAGGGTAGAAACAAGGCCAAAGGCTCCTTCCAGCACCGTGGCTGTTATTGACTTAGCCCAAAGTGCAAGCCCACGCCATGCCTGTGACTGATTTGGGACAGCAGCAAAAGGGAAAGGAGATGGGGAAAGGGAGAGAGACAAGTGATGAGAAGGAGGGGAAAGGGAAGGCTGTCAGTCACTGTGATGGACAGGGAGCAGATTTCCCTCCAGATAAAACCTTACAGATGTGAAGAGGTTATTGATTTTTAGTTAGTGATGATAATGCACCAAGAAGTAATAAATTATAAGCAAGCAAGGTCAAAAAGAAAAGGTAAAAGGACTTTGCATTCTTGAGGAAGGGAGTTCTCCAGATGCCCCTGACTTCCCTAAGTTCAAAAGTTGCCTGGAAAATGAGTTTATGCAGCTGAAACAAGAAGTCAGATACCAGGGGCCTGCTGAGGCTGGAGGGCTCATGGAGGGTTATCAGTGCTGCGTGGCTGAGTAGTGAAGAGGGGATAGAAATCTCCGGCTCACTCTTGTTATTTCTAACACCTTCATGTCCTGGGGTGGGGAAGATCAGATGTTGTCCTCTGATAAACCTGTGCAAACAGCATCTCAGGAGGGCTCAGCCTTACATTGCCTGGAAAAGGCATTCCCATGGTCAGCGTTGCTGGAGGGAATGGTGATTTTGGAACCCCAGAGCTGCCCTCAGGATCCCTACTTCCATGGGAGCATCCAGCAGGGGTGTTCATCTCATAGTCACCTTCCAGCATCTCCCCTCTCCAACCTCCATACAGTTACGTATCCATTCCCTACCATGGCATCACCATGATGAAAGATTGACATCCTTGTATTTCACCATGGATTTTGAGAGGGAAATTCAGCTGTCATGTCCAGAAAGGCGTCTTAGGATGGGTTGAATTGCCTATCAGAAGTGTCAGTCTCTCTGTAGGGGGATTCTAAAGTATTAGCGCTGATCAGAAACTTAACTTCCCATGGCTAAGGTTAGTTGAGTTGAGTCCTAGCTTAAGTGGCTTGCACAAGCCCTGGTGAGTCAGTGGCAGAGTGGGGATTAGAAATCAGTCCTGATTCTGACTGATTAAAGCCAATTACTGTCTTTAGTAGGATTTGTGCAAGTGTCTTGTCTGAATCTGCAGAGTGTGAATCTGGGTTTCATTTACCAACGTTGCTTTACATCCTCTGTTCTTTTTAGCAGGGCCGTAGCGGAAGTGTTAATACGACTTCTGCTTGCTTTAAGACCCTTTTCTTTTCCCTGAGTAATGTAAAGCAGCTGACTCTTTTGGGGAGACAGCCAGGAGGGAGAGCAGTAGAAACCCCTCTGCTCTGTGAATGGTTCCAGTTGCCCTTCATTTGGTAGAGCAGAATTTCTTTCAGCACATCCGCAGTCAGGCAGCACTGCCAGACCTGGACAGCTCTGGGAGGAAGAGGAGAAACCTTTATGCTTCCCAAGCTGGACCTCTCCAACAATAACATATCATTTGTATGTGTTTTCCAGAGGATGTTTATTGTTTTAAACATCTGATTCTGCTTGTGAATGAAAGGCAGTCATGTCTCGTGGCTGCTGTATGTGTGTGTCCTGGTTATCCATCAGGAAAAGCAGTGCAGGGTGTAACACCTACAACTGAGGCGATGCTGAAGCTTTGAGGTCTGTAGCCAGTGGGATCGAGGGGCGTTTGAGGGGATTTGTGGTGGCCCCAGATCAAAGTTCATGGCCTGGCTTGAGTGGAAGGTTACAAGTAACTCTGCAGCTGGAGCCCCCCCTTCAGGCTGCACTCCCATGGTTGTCCTGCTGCATAAGCCTTGGGGCAGGGAGGTTTGCGTTACATCCCCACAGAAAAGCAGGACAGCCCTATTCTCATATTAATCCACCCTGTCCTGCTTATTTAAATGCAATGTCCTTTCTTCACCCCTTTCAGTCTTTGGGTTGTCACGGGGCAGGGAGTTCCATGGGCACATTTTGCACAGTGTTATGGCTAAACAACTTCATTAGATACCTCCAGGCTTAATCACTGTGATGAAGCAGCTGTGCCAGAGGGTCTGGAGAGCTGGAGGTAACTTAGGCTCTCTCTGGAACGTATCTGCCCTGCAGGGTAGAGGCAGCTCAGCCAGTTTTAACTTCTGGGGACCAGCAACAAAGTCTAAGCTCAGTGCAGGCTGAAAACCCTGAAGGAGGAGAGGTGAAATGAGCCCTCTGAGCAATCTGCTGCTGGCACTGCGCTGCTGGTTCAAAGCTTGTTCCCTTGTCTCTGTACCACGTTGCAGACAGCCCCAGTGGGCAGCGTTAGATTGATTTTCCAGGCTTTTCAACTAACGCCCTCCCCAGAACCTCCCCACTGCCTCCCCCTCCATGGGGGTCCAGCCACCCCTGCTCCCAAATTCCCCTCCCAGACAAATGCCGGGGAAGGATCTCAGGCCGGCCGAGTCGGGAGGTGGCATCACATCAAGGGAAAGCATCTTTGCAGGGCTCTCGAGTCCTTCCGGGGGGAGGAGAAGCTTTAGAAAGCAAAGGCCAGCACGTAGCTGGTTATTCAGGCTAAGCCCCAGCTCCAGCAGGAAGGTGAGGGAGGAGGGAATGGGGAAGGTGTCGGGGTGAGCAGGAAGGGGAGACGCGGCTCTATACAACCCCGCTTGTGTCCTTCCAGAGAATGTATCCTCTGCACAATAGCTCACCAGGCCTCTGGTGGGGGATAAAGGGCTCATTTTACCACTTGCCAGGCTCCAAATATTTCCAATTTGCCACTTTAATTGATGTCAATAAGGTTATGCTCAATTCGGAGGGGTTCAGCCACTCAGCATCTGAGCGCGGGCCTGGCCCCCTGAGGTGAGGGCCTGTCCGTGCTCCCCCCTCCTTCCCAGCACAACTCCAGGAAGATCAACCAAGAGGCACCAGGAATTCCCTTCCTTCCCTAGGCACGGCCCCGCTCCTGCAAACTCTTTCCACTTTTAACTCGGCAGCCTGGGGGTAATTTGGCTGATTGCAGAAGGCAATTGCATTAGAGCGCTGGCGGGATCAGGGTCCTTGTGTGAAGGCCAGTGGGCAGCAGCTTACCCCAAAGTCGCCCGCAGGAACAAATCTGGCATTTTTTGTTGCAGAAGAGGAAAAAAGTTCATCTGTTTTCAGGTCTCAAAGCAGGAAGAGCGTTTGTGTGCAAATTTAATTACATTTTCCAAGCAAGCACTCCACTGAAATGAGCCGGACCAGGACCTGTTCTCCTTTAACATTGGAGGGGAAAGAGAACTTTGACTTTTCAGTTCCTAAAGCTGAATCCGCATCAAAGCCAGAAAGGGTTTGCATCTGGTTTGGTTAGGGACCTTTGCAAACCAAGCCCCACTCAGACTTCCAAAGAAAAGAGCTGTCTTCAGTGTCCGTTTTGGAAAATAGGGATTTTTGCTCCATGTCTTCTGTGTCTCTGAGGGCAGTGCTCAGGAAGGGAGGGGATGCTTGTCCTCAGTTCCTGGCAGTATGTGCTAAACAGGTTCATCCCAAGTTTCTTCCTTTCTCCAGTGTTCATTCTGAGCAGCACTAACACTGTAACAGGACTAACACAGCAGCTAAGATTGTTGGCAGGTCAGCAAAGAAAGACCAAAGATTGAGTGTGCCTTGAAGGAGCTTCTCAGTTATCCCTGTTAAGGGCTTTCATTAGTCCTAAGGACTAAGCTTTAGAGCCAGCTCTGGGGTCTGTGTGTTGGTTTTGGTGGAAGCAGACCTTCATTCTCCAGCCTGGCCAAACCTATTTTGATATTGTCTCTTACAATGATAGAGCACCATCGTATGTGCACTGTTGCTCCCTAGTATGCATGAAGGCAGCTGCACACCCCCCCTTTTTTCCTCGTGACACTGACATGTTGTCTCCTGTGTTTCTGCAGGTGATGAGCATCCTGAGCAACCCCAGCGGGGTTCCTCCACAACCCCAGGCTGACTTCTCCATCTCTCCCCTTCACGGTGGCTTGGACACCACCAACTCCATCTCTGCCAGCTGCAGCCAGCGGAGCGACTCCATCAAGTCTGTGGACAGCCTCCCGACTTCCCAGTCCTACTGTCCTCCCACCTACAGCACCACCAGTTACAGCGTGGATCCAGTGGCTGGCTACCAATATGGACAGTATGGACAAAGTAAGTGCTCTGATTTCATTCCCCCTGCACAGGGAGCAGGAGAAGAGAGGGGGGGGGAATGTAAGAAGTTTATAGATATTGTATTGGAAGGGATTTCTATAGAAATCATTGAATCATAGAATGGTTTGGTTTGGAAAGGACCTTAAGATCATCTAATTCCAACCCCCTGCCGTGAACAGGGGCGCCTCAGACTAGACCTGTCCAACCTGGCCTTGAACACTGCCAGGGATGGAGCATTTACCACTTCTTTGAGCAGCCTGTTCCAATGCCTCCCCACCCTCACAGTAAAGACCAGTAAAGAAATCTGTCCATCTAGAGAATGGAAGGGAATGTGCTCATCAGACACAGATAGGGATTGCTCCACAGAGCCTCCCCAACACCCTCACAGTCCAATTCAAAATCCCCACTGAAATATTTTAGGTACAACATTTCTATTAGAAAAAGACAACTTCCAGACCTGTCTCCTTCCGTCTCCAGTTCTTGCTTCTCCAAAAGCCCTACAACGTGTTCACCCTGCTCAGCCAAAGGAAAGCTGGGATTTTAATGCCATTCCTTGGTGTATGTGTCTCTTCCTCCCCTGCCCTCCATCAAGCAAGGGCTGGGCCCGTACCCCGAGGTTTTGCTCCAAAACACACCAAGGCAATGCCTGTAAACTGAGCTGTGCTTCTGCAAAAGCTGAAGTGAGCTGGAATTGTAATGCTGAAGCTAAACCTCAGCCCTGAAAGGCAGAGGGACCGGGGAGGGTCTGTTTCTGATCCCGAATGCTTGGGTCACACAAACACCAACGAGCCTGGCAAAGGGCTCACCTGCTGGTGTTAAACTAATAATAAGTGTGGTGGTGTGAGAGAGTGATCCGCGGAGGGTTAAAGGTGCATCCTCTTCCTCCGGGAGCACTCCTGCTTTGCCCATAGCTTGTCCTCAGTGACCTTTCCTTCCATTTGGCTGTGGCTTTTTATTCCCCTCTCCGTCACAGCCCTTTAATGTCTTTAACTTCTCCAGCTAAATGAGAACCGGCTGTGGCGGCAGACGGGATCAATAGCTGCTTCCCCACAGCCCCCCTCTTTTTGGTTTTCGGGAGTTTGATCTGTGACCCCTTGACCTTCCCCTCGCTTCTGGATGTGAGGCTGGACACACGTGCTATTGATAAAAATCTTAAACAAATTCCAATACCATGGATTTCCAATAAAGATTCCCTTGGGCAAGACGTTAGTCACACCCGTGTGTGTAAAAAAGAAAGCAAGGAGGACGAGCAACGTTTTCCTTCTCCAGCAAAAGAGGAGGAAAGAGAAAGAAGGGTTTGTCTTGCTTTGCTGCAGGAATTTTCACTTGGGCCTCTCCTTGTGCTGACGAACAACTGCTCAGCAGATCTATCTATGGTGTTATTTGCCCCTCTTTCCCGATTGCTGTTACAGAGCTCCCTTTTTTCTGCTGGACACCATTCTATTTGCCAATCCAGTTCAGAGCCCGCTGGACTCGGTTTGGAACAGGAATGTTTTCCTGTTAATAGTCAGGAGAGCCCAGCAGCAAGTCTTGTGTGATTGACAGTGTTAGTCCAGCGTGTCCCGTGCTTAGAGGCATGCAGGTCAGTAGCAATGAAGGAGTTCTTCCTGCTGGGGCAAGGAAGGTAGGTGAGAAGCCATCACACACCATCCATGGTGCCACTGCTTCCCAGTGCCAGGAGCTGGGGACCCCACCTGCACAGTGGCAAAGCCAGAGCCGCACTGCGCTGCAGGTGCAGCACAAATCAGCAGTGGCTGTTCTAAGGTGAGAACTCGGTTATTGTAAAATCCCACATGTGAGCACATCTACATATAGATATTTGCATTTACAGCTCTGCAAGGGCAATATGTAAGTCTGCTTCACTATAAACCTTTCTTATAATGAGCCCCATTTACAGTAATGTCTATGTGAGGAAACAGTTTTCGTTGGTGATGAGTCCTGTCAGAGCAGTCACTTACATGAAGATGCCCTTGATATAACCACACTTTTCCTTGTCTTGATGTATGTTGTGTTCAACAGATACTTCAATTCTTCCTGCTTTTTAATTCTTCTTTGCTTCTTTTCAAATGCTGTTTCAATGCTGATCCGTGGGAGATGACCTCCACAGACCATTTATTGATGTTCAGTTCAAATCATATGTTTCTTCCTTTTATGATGTAGCAAAGAAGTGTCAAAACTCTTTTTAATGAACGCTGATACAATAAAAATGGGGGGTACTATAATTTGGGGGTAGTCTCTGTATGACAGGGGACATAACCAGGGCTGGTAAATCAGAGCTCTGTAGCTTTGATAGGCTTTGGAACTGACCTGCAGGGAGTCTCTCCCCCCACTTCTCGCCTCATTCTCTGCTTTAGAAACCTGAACCCAGACACACTTTCTCTCTCACATAAGCAAATAAACACCCAGAGTACTTCTGGTGGGTTTTTGGTTTTATTTTGGCTTCCACTGTATTAAACCAACAAACTGTATTTTGACTTCTGATGGGGGATACCCTGGTGCCTTTGAGCTCTTCCCACAAAAAGCAGTTGTTTGTTATAGAAGGGTGAGATTGCCATCAAATTCCCATTTTTCCCAGAGCTCTGTTCACTTCTTTCCCTTTGCAAGCGTCCATCTGAATTCACCCAGGTCACGGATGACAACAGCAACAGAGGCCCAACCTCACCCACAGTGTGTCTGGGGAGTGAATTTCCTCTTTACCTGCATCCTCTCAAAGGCATATTTAATGTGGTTATCTGACATGTCAAGGGACCAAGATCTGGATGAGAGCCATAGCTTGGGGTCTAATCCTATACACACCCCACCTTTGAAGCTGGAGGCACCATAACACAACATTACAGAGCCCAGCACCTGAGTCGAGCTGCCCCAGGACCCTGGTCCATGGGAAGAACCAGCTTCACTTGCCTCACTGAGCTCCTTGCAGACCCTGCTGCCTACAGAAGCTCCCCAGCACACCTCCCTTCAGCCCCACAGAGCTCACCCTGAGCCAAGCCTGCGCTGTCCCAGCCGGTGAGGAGCAGGGATGCCAGATTAATGTGGTCCTCTCAGTTCCCAAAGGCCGGAGCTGTGTTAATGATGCCGGTGATGGAACGCAGAAGCGTGAAAGGAATTCTAATAGATATGACAAGTCTAATAAGAATTTGTGTCTGGAAGGGACCTCCTCTGGGGCAGGCGCCTGACAAGACGTTGATGGCTGAAATTTGTTTACTCATTGGCACCGATTGTACATCTCCTGCCAGCTCCTTATTAATCTAATTTGAGACATTAAAGCTAGTGAAAGGGAAAGACTTTGACTGAAGCTCAGCTAATGAGCAATGTCACCATCCTGCCCCTGGTCCTCTTCCCCCTCAGACCATGGGGCAATCAGGCGAGCTGGGATACAGGTATCACCTCAGGAGTTACGGTTGCTGTTTCTCACCCAGATGGAGATAAGCAAAGTGCTTTCCCTTAGGAAGGGTGGATGGAGGCAGGCAGCAGAGCTTGCAGACATGAGTCAGCACGCAGCAGTGAGTCAGATTCAAGCCCTGCCCAGCCTTGCTGAGCTTCCATTGGAACCTCTGGAGTCATTTACACCGAGTGCAGGAGTTGGCTTTGCCACTGTGAGATGATACAGGGAGGTGAGCCTGGAAGGCATATCGCACTGGCTTTCCACTCAGGTTCATCTTCAGGCAGCTGCCTTGGAAGCACCATTTTCCATGGCAGAAGAGTTTTAGCTCTTTTCATAGAGAGATTCAAGGGACTGCAGCAGTGCACACAGAGGGCACTCTGCACATCAGCTTAACCCCAGCAGCATCTGTCCCATCAGGTATTTCTGGCAGGACCATCACCCATTTGCAGGACTGTCACGTCTGTGACAACCGCTGCACTGAGCCTCTTTGTATGAGCCCGTTCGCAAGCTCTGTTGGTTACACACCCTTTGATGCTGAAAGCCTCCTTCCACTGCATGCTAACATTGTGCTGTTTTCTCACCCTCCTTTTTTCCTCTCCTCTTCAGCTGCTGTTGATTATTTGGCCAAGAACGTGAGTCTGTCCACACAGCGCAGGATGAAGCTGGGAGAACATTCAGCTGTTCTGGGCCTCCTACCAGTAGAGACAGGCCAAGCTTACTGAAGAGTCCGACTGTGCCAACAACCCACTCCAGCAACTTGGTAGCACTGGAGAAACACCACCAGCCTTCCAGGGATCGACCTGTACCCAGACCCTGCTCCTTCCCAATTCCCTTCCACCTTGCACCAGCTTGAGCTGTGAAGGAGACGGGAAAGAGGGGAAAGGCTCTCCAAGTCTCCAGCTCCTCCTCATTCCAGAGGCAGTCCTGGCCTCTGTGACCTGACTCTTCCTGTGGCCAGAGACAACGGGTTGGGTACATTTATTAACCCCAAGTTCATGCCCTCCCTCTACCCTACCTGGCCACGGCATTTTGCCCACGCTTAAGAACTTCCCATTGATCTAGGTAGTTGGCATAGTCAAAGCCAAAATGATCTTTTTTTCTTTGTAAAAATGAAATGTTTCCTTTTGTTTCCTTTCTTTCCATTGCTGTAAATTTGGTGAATGTTGTATAGGAAAGAATAACCAAGCTGATCATTAAGGGTGATGTAATTCGGGACCACAGAAGACCTATGGACCAAACATAAGAACTTGTTTAAAAACAAAACAAAACACCACAAAAACAAAAGAAAACCATAAACCATATGTTAAAGTGACAGCAAATTCCCCCCCTCCAACTCTACCCTTCTGTTCTCACTGATGGCTTCCCAAAGCAGGGCTAAAGAAGGCCAGATTGCTGCTGCGCAGGGGCAGGGTGTAAGTCCATCCAGCCTGGGACCTTTAGAAAGTGTAAATGTAAATTGCTGCATGAGGACTGGAGATTATGGGCACAGGCATGAGACAACATTTACTTTTCCTCTTAGGGACCAATTTAGGACTATCACTGAAAAGACAGGCATCAGATAGCAGCAGGGGATGCAATAGCGGACACTGGCCTTGCACGCACAGGGGAAGGGCATCAGATACAGCTGATCACGTTGGAGCTTCTGCCCATCCAGTTGAGAAGGGTGAGGACTGTCAGTGGCTCTTCCTTCACTCAGCAGGAGAGAAGCTGGCCATGAGAACAAAGGCAAGAGAGGGAAGAGTCAGAGGTGTTTGTTAGCTGCCTGCTTGGAGGGGTCAGTGCACAGAGCTGGGTTCTTCTACAAGTAAAGGGCCACCCGAAAGAAAACGGGGCTTGTTCTGGAGGTGCTTTCCCACAGCTGCCTCTCACTGAGGGATGGATGTGGCTGTGAAATCAGAGGGGAGATGTCTGACGTGTCTTTCTAACACAAGCTAGGAGGGAAAGATGCTCTCAGCTGCGGTGTTGTCTCTATCTGTACCGCAGGGAAGGATTTACTGTACCAACAGCAGGAGAAATGTGTGCCCCTGTCCATCCTCCCAGCTCTTCCCCCGCCCCTCTCATTCCATGTACTATTCCATACAACTCAGTTGCTCCCTTCCTTCTCCTTTTCACTTTGGTGGTGGAGCATTTCTCTCTCTCTAAGCCAGATCTTGTTCTCTGGATTTATCACCCCACTTTCCTGTAGCAGCCGATGCTCTCGCTTTTGTATTGCCTCTCAAGTCTGCTCAGCACAGTGCTCAGATAAAAGCCAACAATGAGAGGTTATTGCTAAGGCCTGACCCACATGAGTTTTGAAATAGTTTCTGTTTTGCATGTGGTGATGATCCTTGATGATTCTTGAGCAGATGATGTCTAATACAGACTTTTCCCTCCTCACCTTCCTGTGTTGAGAGACTTCAAGAACATGCTAAAATGTGACCTGGAGAAGGCAAAGAAAGCTGCCCCTGATGTAACAGCCTGATGCAGAGAATCTGTGCCAGCCAGGAGCTGATGTGTGGAGTCCAATGGCAACTGGCAGTGCTTAAAGTTCATCTACAGACTGTAAGGGTTTATAATACACTTATTTTATATGTCTGCTTTAGGATAATGAATGTCTGCTTTTGTCCACTGCTGATAACGAGGGACCACGTGTTACGGTCTAGCGTATGCTCCTAGGTTGTTAAAGGAGACACTTCCTTTGTTCTCTCTTCTGTTGCTGCTGCTTCTTCTATTCTTCTCATATAATCTCCTCTTGGTTTTGCAGCTGAAACAACATTTTTCTGGGGAACTCTCCCCTGCCTTTCCCCAGCACCATTTATCATGAGCCACCAAGCCACTTTCTCTTGAGCCATATGGGCAAGTACCTGTTCTGACCAAAGCAGAGGTTTGCTGCTTACATAGCTCAGCATCCTATCATAGCCACATCTGGCTTCCATCAGCTGTGCTTTATGGCTGTGACAGAGCCTGCTCAACATTCCTAAAGCGTATAAATACACCAGCTTGGCCTCTCACATGTTTCTGTGCAGGAGCTCTGTGCAGGGCAACATGGGCATCTAGAGGCTGTGTAGCCGTCCTTCATGCTCCAGAGATCCCAGTTCAGCCTCTGCTTGCCCAGCACTATAACACATACAGTTCCGTCTTAGTTGTGAAAGACCTTTCTTGGATCATGAAGCTTTTGGAGCACTTGAAGCTTGGATTCTTCGCATCCTTTCTCAGGGCAATATGTAGCACCTACAGCTGGGTGAGGCCAAAGGTACTGATTCTTGAGGTGGCTGAAGAGCCAAAATGCTGCAGACCGGTCACATTCCCTGAAGCGCTCTCCCTGCTTTGTGCCAGTTTGAGATCTCAGCAAGCAAGAGTTGATCTAAGGAAGAAATCCCTGTTGAATTCCAGTACTGACTTAAATGTCATTCCCAACATCCGTAACCTTCAGCCACACCTGAACTGGGGGATCAAGGGTGAGATTAAGGATCAATGACTGAAGTACCTGTTTGAATTTGCTCCTGCCTCTCAGTCTCATTCGGCAGCACACAATTTTGTTGTGTGCCACATTTAATAGTATTTAAGAGGCCAAATGCCCATAATCACCCCATCTGGGAGCACCTTCAGATTTACATTCCCCTTACTACTGGAAGGTGGAGGTTGTAGATGGTGAGTGTTGACCCCGTATCTACCCCAGACAGTTGCAATCTTCTTCATACTGAAACTTCTGACCAAATGCATTCCTAGCTGCCTGCTAATCTAGAAGGAAAGCTCAGTTTGTCATGAGAACTGCTTGTCTGCTACTCCTGCTCTCTTCTCCCTGCTAATATCTCATCCATCCTCCTCTGTGTGCACACACATCTCCCAAGCATCCCTCAACAGCAGATACGTGGTCCTCACCGCAAGCATGTTGTCGAGGAGAACTTGAGCTGACCTCAGCGCTGAGTGCAGGACCCCAAAAGTGAAAAGGCATTAAAAAGAGGGAGCTCTGTAGAAACCTATTTGCCAGTTACCTTCACCAGGAAGTCCATGGCCACCCGGGCACTGCTGTAAATAGAGTTCTTAGAGGACTACGGAAACCGCCCTGTGCTGGTGCAAATAGCTGTCTCTGACCTTTCCCTCGTGGTCGCACTTTGTACATTAGTTGGAACTTTGGTCATGTGCTGTATGTTTATAGGAAGTTGACATTTTTGATACTAAAACCCACAGTGAGTGCCGTGCTAGTTATAAAACAAGAAACAAAAATAAGGGGGAGGGAGGGGAGGAACTGTAGAGATTTGCCTCTCGTGTGTTTTCAAAATACATTCCAGAGTCTTTGGGGTGGGATGGGTTTGATTTGGGGATGCTTTGGGTTTGGTTGTTTCTTTGTTTTGTTTTAAGGTATGTTCATGTATGAAAATCAAAGTATTTTTCGGTTGGGTTTGGTTTGGTTTATGGATTGCCAACCTCGGCTCTGCTGACAAGAGACAAACTCAGGGGGTAGGGTGGGATGGGGAAGGGGGGAACAGAACAGAGGGAGGTGCCTTGAAGGCAAAACAAAACCGTGCATGGAAGAGTGGCAGTCAGCAGTGGACAAGTGTTGGACAGCAGGACCCGGAAGAGCATGTGGATGCAAAGCAGACCAAATGGAGACTGAGCAGATACTCAACTACTGGTGACACTGAGGATGCCTGGGAACCCCACAATCCTGCACCTCATCCAAAAGAACCACCAAGGGAAGGGACGTGCTCCAGAGACCTTCTCTCAGGTTGACATTTCTTCCATGCCTGCAGATGAGAACTGGCATCCTTGGGGGACAGAAAGAGCTTCGAGTGGGTTCCTTTTACCTCCCCGTGCCCCTGCCCTCACCTCTCAGCACCATCCTGAGGCCACCCAACGGACATCTCCTCACTGTGTCCAGTAACTCAGCAGATTGGCTCCTGTGGCTCAGAGACTTTGTGTATTTAATGCTTCTAACTCATCATCCCTAACACCTCCATATACCCACCTGGGGAGTATCTACATAGCACTATAGGACATTCCTTATTCCTAGTAACTGCGGATATGTTGCTTCTGTGTTTGACTCATAGCCATTTTGCTCCATGTGTATGCCTGTGGGTGAGCCTGTGCGTGTGTGCCTGCGTGCGTGCGTGTGTATATATATAATCGCACCATAATTTATTCAGCTATATGGAGTAGTCTTAGTAGGAAGAGAAACTGGTTTTGCTTTAACTACCTGCTGCCTGTAGGTGTCTCTCTGTAACTCAGGCATAACTGTTACACATTAAAAGAGAAGAAAAAAAAGGATTAGAAGTGCCTTTGGGTGCTTTGCTTGCTTTAACTCGCTCTGCAGCGTGCCAAGAGCGCGGGGGGAAGCCGGGGAATCCAAACTCTTCACACGCACATACAAACAACAGATGGTTTTGCTAAAGAAGCAAATCTGTGTGCTCCAATCCCGCCCGAAAACGTGGAAAAGCCACAGAAATAAACCCAACATTCAATTTCCCTGTGACTTTTCACAAGGGGAGAACAATCTCCTGGCCTGTTCCAAACACAACTGGCTCTTTATGCGTGGGCCGGGCTGGTACCGCACGGTAACTGCAGCTCGGAGGGCACCTGGCTTTCGTTACACGCCAGAGCGCGGCAAACTGGTTTGAAACTCCACAGAGGAATACATGGCTCGGGGCTCCAGAGATGGGGAATAAAGCGTTCTGCCTTGAAACAAAGCCCTGAATTCAAAAGCTGAAGTTCCCATCTGAAGACGTTTTGGCTCTCTGTAAAATAAGTTGATCTTCAGCCAAGTCGTGCTGGATGAATATCCGCACGCAGAAACTAATTAGATGCTGGGGTTTTGTTATCTGGTTGCCTCTGAGCAGAGGGACTGGACCATGGCAGCTAACCGGCTGCCCAGACCCAGCTGAGATCACCCTTAGATAAGACACACAGTGAGATGATGTCCCGTTGCTGCAGAAGGGGCAGCATCCTGCCCGCCTGGAGGATCCCACCAGCACAAGGAGGCTCAGCAGGGTATAGGGGCTTTGGCACTACAAGCTCTGCTCATTCCAGTGTCCTACACCTCCCGTGCACTCCACTGGTCATGGTGAGCTTCAGAGTTAGGCCATTATCAAGCACTGGCTGAGATCTTTCCTGGAATCATAGAATGGTTTGGGTTGGAAAGCACCTTAGGATCATCCAGTTCCAACCCCTGCCACAGGCAGGGACACCTTCCACTGGAGCAGCTTGCTCCAAGCCCCTGTGTCCAACCTGGCCTTGAACACTGCCAGGGATGGGGCAGCCACAGCTTCTCTGGGCACCCTGTGCCAGCGCCTCAGCACCCTCACAGGGAGGAGCTTCTGCCTTATCTCCAACCTGAACTTCCCCTGGTTCAGTTTGAACCCATCACCCTTTGTCCTATGGCTACAATCCCTGATGAAGAGCCCCTCTCCAGCATCCTTGTAGCCCCCTTCAGACACTGGAAGCTGCTCTGAGGTCTCCAGGCAGCTTCTCTTCTCCAGGCTGAACAACCCCAATGTTCTCAGCCTGCCGTGGTTGCTCTGCTCCCCTTGGCTCTATGGCTTTGAAGCGATACTGAGCCAGTGCCTGGAGCCCTGGGTTTAGGCAGGGACCTTCACTGGAAGCTGTGCAGTGTCCTCTGCAGGCCCCTGGGCCCAGCAGGACTCAGAAACTGTTCTTAGGGCCCAGCAAAGCTGCCTTCAGGTGGGGTGGGATATAGAAACCCAGGGCCGGGGGCTGCTGGGTGCCTGGCTCAGGGCTGGGGCAGCTCTGGGCATGCAGGGGCTGCCTGGGCAGAAGCTTTGGTTGCTCTGAGGGGTACCCCTAGGAAGTGTTCCAGGTCTCCAGATGGGAAAGGCTGGGAAGCAGCTCCTGTACCAGGGAAAGGCTGGGAAGCAGCTCCTGTACCAGGGAAAGGCTGGGAAGCACAGCTCCTGCACCAGGGAAAGGCTGGGAAGCACAGCTCCTGCAGCAGGGAAAGGCTGGGAAGCAGCTCCTGTACCAGGGAAAGGCTGGGAAGCACAGCTCCTGCGCCAGGGAAAGGCTGGGAAGCACAGCTCCTGCACCAGGGAAAGGCTGGGAAGCACAGCTCCTGCACCAGGGAAAGGCTGGGAAGCACAGCTCCTGCACCAGGGAAAGGCTGGGAAGCACAGCTCCTGCACCAGGGAAAGGCTGGGAAGCACAGCTCCTGCACCAGGGAAAGGCTGGGAAGCACAGCTCCTGCACCAGGGAAAGGCTGGGAAGCACAGCTCCTGCACCATACCAAGGGCCCTGTGCTGTCAGAAACCCCTTTCTTGTTGGTAATTATGGAATGGGGAGTCTCTCTTTGTGCAGGAGCTGTAACCAACTTCAGCCTCCAGAGCAGGAGCCTTAGCCCAGCTTCCTTGCTGTGTCCTAGGGGAACTACATTTGGCATCTGCAAATTGAAGTCCCCAATCCCACCTTGGATCTGCACTCATCATCAGCACCGGATTTTCACCCCAGAGCCGGTGTGTTTGGTAGCGGCCCAGCCACAGCGTGCATTCACGCATGGAAGGGTTCTAGAGGAAGGGACCATCACTTTCCAGGAGCACTAAAGAAGGACAGCATTATTCCCAGCCACATCCCTGCTTTTAAACGCATCCTAACCCGCCGTTGGAAGGTACCAGCTTTGTGCTTCCCCACCAGCCCTCCCCGGAATGACTTTGCTCCCGCAATGGTCACGTCCAGGCTCCACCGCTGCCGGCCCTGCAGTTGCGAGCGCTTCAACACTGCCCTCAACCGTTCCCTGAGCTCCTCGTCCTCCCTCCTGACGGCTCAGACCTTATCTGAGGAGCGCAGGATATTTCCCAGGCCTTGCCAGAGCGGATCCGTTGCCCTCTGAAAGACACCAAGGGCGCAAGCAAGCCCAAGAGGGAGCTTCTCAGCCTGATAGAGCTCCTGCTACAAGCATCACCAGTCAATTATGGCTCTAAGCTGTCATCAACTTTAATCTGCTGATAAGAAGGTGATAAATCAAACTCAAGTCAATCTGACACCAGCTGCTAACTTCTGCATCCTGCACGCTGGGGCTGACCCCGGTCGCTGCATCACATCCATGTCGGTCCTATGTCGCTGGACTTGACCTGAGGTGCTGCATCCGGCCTCCTGCACTGGGCAGGAAGGGGCTGCTCCTCCATCCCAGTGGGGTTTAATGTGCACGTTTCCATCTCTGCTCTTCACTTTGGTGTTTGTTTCTTTAACTGTGGTTTCACACCTCCTCCCTCTGGCTTCCAGCAAACCCCTCGCAGCCCAATGCCACCTAAACCATCCCGCAGGCTCTTACTGCAGCCCCCAACTGCATCTTCCTCCGGAACTCTGCAGTTAGCTGCTGGAGAAAGCAAAAGACAGTGTCTCTCCAAGTGGGCAGAGACACAGAGCATGTGTCTGTATCTATCTCTCTATCTCTATCTCTGTCTCTATCTCTATCTCTATCTCTATCTCTATCTCTATCTCTATCTCTATCTCTATCTCTATCTCTATCTCTATCTCTATCTCTACCTCTATCTCTATCTCTATCTCTATCTCTATCTCTATCTCTCTATCTCTATCTCTATCGTCTCTATCGTCTCTATCATCTCTATCTTTATCTCTGTCTCCATCCCTACATCTATCTCTATATATCTACCTCTCCATCTTCATCTTCATCTACATCTGTATATCTATATATCCACTATCTATATATCCATATATCTATATACCTACATATCTATAAATCTAAATCTAAATAGAGATGTAAATCTAAATATAGATATTGATACAATATAAATATAATTTACATCTCTATACAATCTATATCTATATCTATAGAATATATATCTATATAAAACTTATCTGTAAAACCTATATCCATTGATAGAGGTATCTATATCCATACATCTCAGTGCTCTGAGGGTTGGGAGGGCAGAAGCACCTCGCAGGGTAACTGACCCTTTTCTTCTGAATTACTCCAAATAAAAGAAGTTGGATGGATTTACATTATTTTCCAGACTTTCTCATCAATATTTTGCACAGAGGAAAACCGAGGGATAGATCCAGGAACAGAGCCCTGCAAGGTGGGAATGCTGGGAGAGCTTTCCATGGGGTTTACCACTCTGGTTTGTATTGATGCTGAAAACACATTGATCCTGGGACTATAGAAGTGTGCAGGTGAGGCCTAGTTTGGGAAAGTCCCAGGGGAAACCGGGATGATATTCCCAGGCACCAGTCCCTGCTCTTTAAGCATCACACCGAGACCTCTAAAACCTGCTCCTGGTTTTTGCTCAGCTCTGGTTGGCACCATCCTGCACACATTGGGTCCTGCTTACAGCAGTAATATGGATCACCGGGAAATACCAGCCTTTCCCTTCCCAACCAAGTCCCTGGTGAAATGAATTCCTGTGTACAGCAGAGGCAAGCTGTTGGACAGCAAGGCAGAGGGGCGATGGGTGCATTGATGCACCTCTTTGGGGAGGGCAATTCCTCCATGCTCTGTGTTATACCTGCTTCTTCCCAGATCCATCCCCTCTCACAAGCAGTACCTCCTGCCCTGCAATGTCTCCTCTGACGCAGGGTCCACCTTGTATTCCAGCTGTTGAATTCCCAGGTATTTCAGGTATCACACCTACTGAATCCCTCTGGTGCACCAGGGAGATTACAAAGGAAGCTGCAGAAAGCCTGTGATACCCACACGTGCATCGTGCATCCCTGCCGTGCCAACAGCGTTCTGCTTCCCCCATTCCCAAGTCTTGATCCTTGGCGGGTGTTTGCTTGGCTCAGAGGCCAGACCCGTCCCATGACCTGTGTTTAGATCCCTTGTTGCTCGTCTCGGTGGTCACAGCTCCTGTCAGGCAGCGGCTGTGCTGGTGAATTTGGCTCAGCAGCCTTCAGCTTTGCAGCATTCCATGAGCAATCGCTTTTCAGAATAGGTGTAGAGAAGTTTATGGTAATGGGCTGTGGACCTGCATCAAATCAGGGTATTCCGAGCAGGGAGAAGTGTATGAAAGGGAATTAAATGACTAAAAAAGGATTTCCTTCAGAGGCCGATTTCTTTCTTTTTTAAGGATTAATATAATTAATATCCTGTCCTGGGCAGGCCACGTCCTCACCGGGTGCGAACCAGCCTGGAATTTTAACTGCTTGTGCTGATTTACACTGAGCACTGAGCTCATCCCGCATTCCTGCAGCATTCCTGACAGTCCTCCCTTAATGCTGCGCATCCTTGGGCCGGTATTCCCAGCATTTCTCCTCCGAGCTGACTTTCTGGGGCTGTTTTCCCACAAAAGCTGGGTGCTGGGAAACGGGTGTCCTTAGCTCTGGGGCTGAAGCAGGAGTGGAAGGTGAGGAGGCTGGATGCAGGCACATCCATCTCTGCCTTCCCAGGAAAAGGCGGCCCAAGGGGGAAGGGTCGCTGGCCATGGAGGGCTGTGTGATGCAGCTGAGTTGCCCAGAGGGTGGCTGTGATCCCTCCATCCAAGTTCCCTCTTGAAAAGGGAGCTCACATACACAGTGAGCACAGGAAAAGACAGGAAATGAGGAGATCTGAGCTTACTACCAGACCTTGGACTCCATACTTACTTTATGGACTCTATTTCCCTTCCTGCAGGCTCTGGGCATCCCTAAACCACACCAGGGATCAAAGCAAATGCCAGAAGAGACAAGACTGCAACTCATGGTAGGATAGGATGTCCCAAAACCAGAGGCTTGAAGCAAAGTGACCTTCTACCTCCCTTCCTCAAATCTCTGACACCCAGTGCCTTAAATCTCAGTCGGTGCCAGCCTATCCTCATCCCTGCCCGTGCCATCCTTTAGGATGAGGTTTATTTACAGGAGGTGCAGCACAAAACCTCTCCCTTCCTTTATCATGTCCTTTCCTTTCCCTCATCCTTTATTCCCCAGCAATAAGCAACCTCGAGGTGGCTTGTTCCCAAAGGCATAAAGAAGGCGGACTCCGGACTGCTTTCTGCACGTCTTTCGTATCTACCCAGGCTAATTATTATTAATGGCAGATCTGGGTTTATTTCAACTGGGAAGCAAAGAAAGGAGCGAGGGTGAAGGGGAAGGAGGACGGGAATGGGAGGGAAGGGGGGGAACAAGGGAGAAAAGAGCGAGAAGAAGCCCACAGAAAGTGCTCCCATTTCCCGAGACATCGGCAAAGCTTTTATGAGTCTAAGTGGATTTGTAACAAGCATTGCAGCTGCAGAGGAGGCATTCAGACATGGAGACAATTTTACTGGATAATAGACTATCACGCAGGATACAATTTAAATTAAAAAATGCAATTTTCACCTTGAAATGAACAAATGATTACAATTTCTATACAAATTAAGGCATTGAGGCGCTCTTTCAGTAGTGGCATCAGGCCATGAAATATGACATAATTACCATGAAATACATTTTCAAATATTTTGATTTTTGGGGCCGCTGCTTTTCAGATACACAAACCCGGCTCCTCCGCGCGTGTGTGTGTGAATGGGGGGAGGCTGCATCCCACCTTCTGGGGAAGAACACATGAAAAAGAGAAGAGAAACTGCCCAAAGATGAAGCTTCCCCCCCCTTGCTCTTGACTCGTGAGATAAAATTGAAAGAAGAATCAGACAGAAAGAAAAGGGACGCAAGCGAAAGGCTCCAAAGCCTCCAGATTTATCTAAATTACTACGCTTATCTGCAAAAATCACATCTGCTGGTTATCTACCAGCGCCTCCCCCCTTAAAATGATGGGTTTTGTCCCTTTCTTTTATTTTTTTAATTATTTTGTCATTATTTTCTCTTTTTTTTATAGCTGCAGAAATCAGAGAAATGGTGACCCACTGCGGGAAGGGGAGGGAGAAGGGAAGGAATAACAACAGGGAAGCTGGCAGGAGTTGGGTGGCTGCTCGGCTGCAGAGGAGCTCTGCTGCTGTGCTTCAGCCGGATTCACCCACTTTCCATGCCAAGGTGATGCTGGGATTTCTTCTTCCCACCCTCCAGTCAAGGAAGCCTCCTGTGAGGACCAAGCGGGAGCCAGATGCCGGGTTCTGAAACCGTAAAGCGAATGCTTTGGGTAGAATTTCATCACAGAATCCCAGCCTGGTTTGGGTTGGAAGGGACCTTAAAGCTCCTCCAGCTCCAACCCCTGCCATGGCAGGGACACCTTCCACTGGAGCAGCTTGCTCCAAGCCCCTGTGTCCAACCTGGCCTTGAACACTGCCAGGGATGGGGCAGCCACAGCTTCTCTGGGCACCCTGGGCCAGCGCCTCAGCACCCTCACAGGGAACAGCTTCTGCCTAAGAGCTCATCTCAGTCTCCCCTCTGGCAGGTTAAAGCCATTCCCCTTGGCCTGTCCCTCCATCCCTTGTCCAAAGCCCCTCTCCAGGTTTCCTGCAGCCCCTTTAGGCACTGGAGCTGCTCTCAGGTCTCCCCTTCAGGAGCCTTCTCTTCTCCAGGCTGCCCCAGCCCAGCTCTCTCAGCCTGGCTCCAGTCTTTTCTCCTCAGTCCTCCCCTGATCAGTCCCAGCAGCATCCCATAGCCAAGCTCTGGTGCAGGCAGGTTTCTCACTCAACACTCTGCAGCACATAACCATTGCTTTGGGTGCAATAGAGCAACTTCTGTTTCTGATATCCACCCCTCCCTCTCTCCACAACTGTGCCTCTGCCTGCAGCAGCTCTATGGGCAATGGGGATCTTGCTGCCATAGTTCCAGCCTTTGTTGCTCCAAGGTTTATTGACCTTGATTTGTGTTTCTGAGCTATTTTTAATCCCAAATTCACAAGCAGCACAGTTCATTATTGAACATTCCCACTCTGTGATCTGTGTTCTGCGCAACAGCATGTCAGGAAGGAAGGAGTTGGGAATAATGTCCAACAATTTCCTATCAACTGGTAAATTCAGATGATTTTGTGGCAAAGAATCACAGAATCATTTACGTTGGAAATGACCTTAAGATCAAGTCCAACCATTAACCTAACACTGCCAAATCCAACACTAAACCATGTCTCTAAGTGCCACAGGTGGCAGAGATGAGCATCCTTTGTAGCTGCTCATGTCCTGCCATGGTGGGGCTTGGGAAGTCTGAGGCTGCCAACAGCTCCCGAATTATCCAAGTGGGGTATTTGGGCAGAGTTTGGAATCATGGTAAGTCATCCATGAGGAAATTAGGGTATTTGGTGGTTTGGGTGCTCATGAATAAGGAGAAGTGGAGAACTGTGAGGTCTCGTTGCCCAGTTCTCTGGCAGGAGCAATGTGGTGATACTAGAATTGGCCAGGAAATAGTTCCCTGCCTCCATTATAAATGCTTTAATATTGATATATATTTTTTATTAACATATTCTTCTAATTTTTCCCATCTTCATCTAGAAAATCTGCAATTCTTTACATTTAATAACAAATACTCCATATAGAAACACAGATTGGACTGGGTTGGAAAGGACCTTCAGATCATCCAGTTCCAACCCCCTGCCATGGGCAGGGATGCCTCACGCTAGACCACATTGCCCAAGGCCAAATCACAAGCTGTTACCCCCAGCAGGAAAGTGCTGAGCATTGGGTTTAATGCCATCAATAACTTCAGCTGAGAAATGATTCTGAATTTGGGGAGGAAAAGTGTTTTAGCAGTGGTTAGACCTGCTTGTTTTGCACTGGGGACCTCATTAGCAATAGCTTCTATGGGCTGGGGTTTGTCCTGCTGAGGTCACCATTGAACTGAGTTTGTATGGCCACAGCTCACCTCCACTGCATCCCACCCTCATGTACAAGGAACAGGCAGGTTCTGAGCTCCTATAAACTGCCCAGGTAGAACCAAACCACTCAATACCTGACTTCAGTGAAGATGCACAGGAAAGCTGGGAAGTTGGTTCTGATTCCCTCACAAGGTACTGCCTGCAGTGTGGGTACACTCCTGGATAGAAAAAGGATGCTGGGATGACATTGGACATTCAGATGTCCAGAGACCTACAACAGGAGTGAGCTGAAGCTTGAGCCAAGAGCAGCTCCAGTGTTGGTCTCTGGAGCTGTCTGGGAAGTCGCCTTTAAACCAAGAGCTGAGCCCTGCAGAGGTGTCACCTCCCTGTGACAATGCAGGGCCAAGATGCAGATTGGGTGTGTGAAAATCTGGCTGGACGATGGCATCCCTGGTAATGAATTACTGCTTCTGCCAACATCTGGAGCTGGATGCGGACCTGCTTTTCCTGCATCCTCACCACAAGGTGCCCATGGGCTCCCCGGAATGTCTATCCATAGACATGTGTTGGCTTCGTTTGGGTTAAAAAGCAATGGAACACATACATAAAGTAGTTTTCTTGGTACAGAGTAAAGGTCCTCCAGTTCCAACCAGGCCAAAGACAAGGACACCTTCCCCTAGACCAGGTTGCTCCCATAGCTTAGAAGCAATGCTCTTGAGCTCTGTTGCCATCTGGGCCGGGCGGAAGGTGAGTGAGGTTTCTTGTGAGTGAGACATGGGGCAGGTCTGGCCTCGATGGGGTTTGCTTGGTGCTTGCGGAGCTTTGGGCTCTGTTTGTTCTCCAGCCGTGCTCCACAGGCACCTTTGCTTGGCTGGGGAATCCTTCCCTTGCAGCCGCCTCTTGCTGCCAGCACCACAGCTCCTGCAGCGTGGCCCTGAAGGGTGCAGAGAGCCAAAGGCAAGAGAGGTTTATTGTTGTTGTTATTAAATGGCATAGCAATTAATGGCAATTAAGAATGATAACGCTCCAGAAGGGGAAGCACAGCAGTGACGCTGATGGGTGCTGGCAGCAGCCACTTGCCTGCAGAACAAGGGTGTTAATGCTGCGGTAATTCCTGCCTGCAAGTTTTAACTTCAGGAAAGACCCAGCTACCTGCAGTGATGGGAAACTCCTCCATCCTCCCATGATCAGGGCTGGAGCAGCTCCCGTATGGAGCCAGGATGAGAACACTGGGGCTGTTCAACCTGGAGAAGAGAAGCTGCGTGGAGACCTCAGAGCAGCTTCCAGTGTCTGAAGGGGGTTACAAGGATGCTGTGGAGGGACTCTTCATCAGGGACTGCAGCCATAGCACAAGGGGTGATGGGTTCAAACTGAACCAGGGGAAGTGCAGGTTGGAGATCAGGCAGAAGCCCTTCCCTATGAGGGTGCTGAGGCGCTGGCACAGGGTGCCCAGAGAAGCTGTGGCTGCCCCATCCCTGGCAGTGTTCAAGGCCAGGTTGGACACAGGGGCTTGGAGCAAGCTGCTCCAGTGGAAGGTGTCCCTGCCTGTGGCAGGGGTTGGAGCTGGAGGAGCTTTAAGCTCCCTTCATCCCAAACCTTTCTATGATGCCCCCACACAGGCAAACTTTCAGCCGAACTCCAGCTCATCCCTTCCTCTGTGTCAAAACAAAGGATGCTCCATCTCTAGGAAGGTCACCAGGGAACAGAGCAACCTTTGAGGCATCTCCAAGCAAACCCTCACCTCCGAGCCTGGATTTTCACTTGGCTTTTTGGAAATCCTCCCTGTGCCTTTAAGGCCCCAGCTGGGTTTGCAACCGGCCTGAAGAGCCCGCGAAATTAAGTTATGTGAGGCTCCTGCAGCTGAACCAGATGCGCCTAAACCCAACCTCTTTATGTATTCATGAGCTGTGTGGAAGAGAAATAAAAGGATTCATTACCACGCAAACTGTTACTAATGACATGTACCTGGTGCCGAGCACCTCTGGAAATCTAATGCGACACACTGGAGGAGAAAATGTATTCGCTGCTCCGAGGCCGGCACTGAATGGAAAATTTCCCCTCCTTGGCCCTTCCTCATTCTGCATTCACTAAAAGCGACGTTTACAATTCTTCTGCCATTATGTCCTACCAGGGCCTCTGCGCTTCTTGTCACGACCTTGAGATTAGCTGAAAATTGGGAATTCGCTGCCATAGCGGAGGTGGGGAGGAGTGGGAATCGTCTCCCTCTGCCTCCTGCTTTGCCACTGAAGGAAGAGTGAAAGAAGGAAGGAAAAGAATGGAAAACCCCCAAGGCTGAACTGTCTTCAAGCAGCCAGCAGGGAAAGGTGGAGGATGCAGAGCGAGAAGGGATGGGAGATGGGGATAAATGTGAGCGGACACAGCTCTGCATCAGTTCACAGCCCTTGGTGGATGTTGCCTCTGCACCGGCTCTTCTGGTGCTAGACAAGGTGTTAGGAAAGAAACTGCTTCCTCTTATCTTGGCCCAGATCCCTTTTCCAGCCAGTTTATGGGATGCCTGCCCACCGCTGGCTGTGCTCTGTGGCTGCTGGTGGGCGTTTGAAACCACCGTGCTTCAGCATCACCTATAGAAAACTCCTCATCCCTTCAGACGACCTCTGCCATGCGCCCAGCACGGAGCTGAACTTGACCCAAGCTAATCCCAAGCTGCTTTGCCTCTTCTTTCCCCAGCTTGCTGCTCCCTTTCCCACTCCCAGCTCTCCTTGGGGGCTCTCTACAAGGTTTCACCATGGCTGCATGGTACTTGTTCAGCCACGGTTTCACCTGGTCCCTGGGGAGGTGTGGGCAGGGACAAGAGTCTCAGCAGTGTTTGGGTTATTCCTTAAGTCTGGGTTTGGAGGGTAAATGCTCCCAAAATGGAAGGAGAAGGGGTTTGCTGGGTTCTGTTCTGATATCCCTTGATGCTGCTGCATCTCCAGTGCCTTCAGTGAGGTCATTCCTGGGGTATCCCAGAGTGTGTCCCATGATTTTCATATGAATTAACTAAACGAGATGCACAGTTTAAAGAGGGGGTAAGAAGGGCATAGATATAAGGGATGGGGTGGCAGGAGCCCATCAATGGGGTGTGCAATGGGGGGGGAGCCTGGCATTGGCAGGACAAAACCACCTGCCTGTTTGCACCATTGCAGCTACTGAGTTTAGATCAGCATCTCAGTCAAGGAGTTTGTTGGTGCTGGTTTAGACCCTGCTAAAACAAAGGTCAGTCTGGAGCTGGTTTGGATTCTGACTGTATCACAGCCTTGAGGCTTTATCGCACCTTTACATGGGTGTTATTACAGGGGAAGGGGCAGTGATAGTGCCATAATCCTGTGCCTTTGCCTGTGAATTTTGACTCTTCAGTGTCTGCATCTCTTCTAACAGAAAACAGAGACATTCTTTGTGGTTTAGGAATATGGTTTTGGGGAAAATCACCTTCCCTTTTTCCTCTCCATCCCTCCCTTCTGCCCATTTCTGGCTCTCTGCACCTCCTCCTCCCTTTTCCCCTCTCTCAATCTCTGGCCCTGCCTTATTCCCTCCCTGCCTCTGCCTCATCAGCCCCGTCACTTGTCAAGTTGCTTCTTATCCACTTCATTAGCCCCCGTTCCCTTGTTTACCGGGGGGCGTTTGTATTAGTTGGAGAGCTTTCTAATTTAATCAAGGTTAGAGATGCAATTCCAGGTCTTGTTTGCCCAGCATGCTGGCCCTGCTCTGATTAATTCACAGGGTGTCAGATGTGCTGTTCTGCTTTGTTTGTCATCTTTCCCATCGCCTCCTAACTCCATCCTCCCTGTTCCAGGTGCACAGGGCTGGGAAAGCACTGCTTGGGATGGGGAGACCAAGCTGCACCCAGGTACACAGGGGCAGGGCTGCAGGATGCCTGATTTCTGTCTGCCTTGAGGTTGATGTGCAATAGCGACGGAGTCAGCCTGAGATGAAATTGGTGTAAAAGAGGGGAATATGGGACCCTGAGGTCTCACTGTAAAGAGCAAACTTGCCCCATGTTCATAGGGTCTCTGTGGGAGCTAAACCCCCTGTCCATGTCCCTCCATGTCTGGGGGGTCAATCCAAAACGGGCAGCTGGGTGCTCCTCAATGTGAGCAACCAGGACTCAGCTGAGGAAAGCCATTGGCTGAATGAAGGGTCGAGAAACCCCTTCCAGCCAAAACCCCTGAGAAGCAGGGACATTTGCTCTGAGACTCCTTGCAAGACGCAAGTGTGGCCCTTCGGTTCTGTCTCCCCAAACTGGCAATTTCCCTTTTCTAACCCAATATCTTTCCCTTGTCTGCAAGGAGAAGGGAGGGAAGAAATCATCTCCATCACTGAGGACCCCTCTGGGAAAGCCATCCCTTCTTCCTGTGCCCAATGTAAAGACTTCTCTAACAAGCGCAGGGGATGGGCTTCAGATCATCATCAGCTGCTTCCATCTCTGCTGCTGTGATGTGAATGCAATTGAATGAAATGGGGTGTATTGTAACCTTCTCCAAACCACCTTTCCCAAGCCAAGCTCAGCCTCATGCCTCCCATGACAGTAAGCTGTGGAAGGGAAAGGGGGGGATAAACTGGGTCAGATGGGTTTTGTGTGTTGAACATGGCAAACACTGGAGTGGATTCCTCCTTTCTGGGGTGGTTTGGTGGCATCCAACCCCCTTGGTCTCATCCCCCTTCTGTCTCTCCTGTCACCGGACAGACAGACAGAAGGAAGGTGAGGGGAGAAGTGAATAAAGCAATGGCTTGTGTCAGGGTGGAAGAATGGAGCTGGCGAGAGCATCGCTGCTCCGATCCCTGCAGCATTCCACAGCTGCTAAAAGCTGCCTCTTCCTACTGCAGTGATGAGGCAGAACGGGAGGATCCCAGCGAGGGACTACCACTGGTGCCCTGCCAGGAGGTGGGAGAATCATAGAATCATAGAATCATAGAATAGTTAGGGTTGGAAAGGACCTCAAGATCATAGAGTTCCAACCCCCCTGCCATGGGCAGGGACACCTCACACTAAACCATGCCATTCAAGGCTATGTCCAACCCCACCTTGAACGCCGCCAGGGATGAAGCATCCACAACCTCCCTGGGCAACCCATTCCAGGGCCCCACCACCCTCACAGTAAAGAATTTCTTCCTCAGATCCAATCTAAACTTCCCCTGTTTCAGTTTGAACCCGTTACCCCTTGTCCTCTCACCACAGTCCCTAATGAAGAGTCCCTCCCCAGCATCCCTATAGGCCCCCTTCAGGTATTGGAAGGCTGCTATGAGGTCTCCACGCAGCCTTCTCTTCTCCAGGCTGAACAGCCCCAATTTTTCAGCCTATCTTCATACGAGAGGTGCTCCAGTCCCCTGATCATCCTCGTGGCCTCCTCTGCACTTGTTCTAACAGTTCCGTGTCCTTTTTATGTTGAGGACACCAGAACTGCACACAATACTCCAAGTGAGGTCTCACGAGAGCAGAGCAGAAGGGCAGGATCACCTCCCTCGACCTGCTGGTCACACTCTTTTTGATGCAGCCCAGGATACAGTTGGCTTTCTGGGCTCCAAGCGCACACTGCCGGCTCATGTTCATTTTTTCATCAACCCACACCCCCAAGTCCTTCTCTGCAGGGCTGCTCTCAATCTCCTCCCTGCCCAACCTGTAGCTGTGCCTGGCATTGCTCCGACCCAGGTGGAGGACTTTGCACTTGGCATGGTTAAACTTCATCAGGTTGGCGTCAGCCCACCTCACAAGAGTGTCAAGGTCCCTCTGGATGGCATTCCTTCCCTCCAATGTATCAACCGAACCACACAGCTTGGTGTCATTGGCAAACTTGCTGAGGGTGCACTCAATCCCACTGTCCAGGTCACCAACAAAGATGTTGAACAAGACCGGCCCCAACACCGATCCCTGGGGGACACCACTCGTTACTGGTCTCCAGCTGGACACTGAGCCACTGAGCACTACTCTTTGCGTGCGGCCATCCAGCCAGTTCTTTATCCACCGAGTGGTCTACCTACCAAATTGATGTCTCTCCAACTTAGAGAGAAGGATGTCATGGGAGACAGTGTCAAAGGCTTTACACAAGTCCAGGTAGATGACATCAACTGCTCTGCCCCTGTCCGTCAGTTCCGTAGCCCCTTCATAGAAGGTCACCAGATTGGTCAGGCAGGATTTCCCGTTAGTGAAGCCATGCTGGCTGTCACCAAGCACCTTGTTGGTTTTCATGTGCCTTAGCATGCCTTCCAGGAGAATCTGCTCCAAGATGTTGCCAGGCACAGAGGTGAGACTGACTGGTCTGTAATTCCCTGGGTCATCCATTTTCCCCTTCTTAAAAATGGGGGTTATATTTCCCTTTTTCCAGTCATCGGGAACTTCACCTGACTGCCATGATTTTTCAAATATGATGGACAGTGGCTTAGCAACTTCATTTGCCAGCTCCTTCAGGACCCGTGGATGGATTTCATCCGGTCCCATGGACTTGTATACATTCAGGTTCCTACGGTGGTCCTGAACAAGATCCTCCCCCACAGTGGGCCCAGGGTCCCCACCCTCACCGTCCCCGCGTCTGCCTTCCAAGACTTGGGTGGTGTGGTCAGAGCATTTGCCGGTAAAGACTGAGGCAAAGAAGTCATTAAGAACCTCAGCCTTCTCCAAATCCAGGGTAGCCAGTTCTCCCGATAGCTTCTGGAGAGGGCCCACGGTGTCCCTAACCTGTCTTTTATTGGCAATGTACCTATAAAATCCCTTCCTGTTATCCTTAACATCCCTAGCCAAGTTTAATTCTAAGTGGGCCTTAGCTTCCCTAACCTGGTCCCTAGCTTCCCGGACAACATCCCTGTATTCTTCCCAGGCCGCCTGACCTTGCTTCCACCTTTTATAAGCCTCTTTTTTCCTTCGAATTTTGCTCAGCAGCTCCTTATCCATCCAAGGAGGTCTCCTGGCCCTCCTGCTGAACTTCCTTCTAGTTGGGATGCATCGCTCCTGAGCTTGCAGCAGGTGAGCCTAGAATATCAACCAACAGTCTTGGGCCCCCCTGCCCTCTAGGGCTGTATCCCATGGAACCTTACTGAGCAGGTTCCTGAAGAGGCCAAAGTCTGCTCTCTTGAAGTCCAGGGCAGTGAGCTTGCTGCACGCTCTTCTCACTGTCCTGAGGATCTCAAACTCGACCATCTCATGATCGCTGCAATCAAGGCTGCCCTGGAGTGTCACATTTCCAACCAGCCCTTCCCTGTTGGTGAGGACGAGGTCAAGCATGGCACCTCTCCTTGTTGGCTCGTCTATTACTTGCAGAAGGAAGTTGTCTTCCACGCAATCGAGGAACGTTCTGGATTGCTTGTGCCGGGCCGTACCATCCCTCCAACAGATATCAGGGTGGTTGAAGCCTCCCATGAGAACAAGGGCCTGCGAGCGTGAGGCTGCTCCTATCTGCCTATGGAGGGCTTCGTCCAGCAAGTCCCCTTGGTCAGGCGGTCTGTAACAGATCCCCACAATAACGTCACCCATCGCTGTTCTCCCTTTAACCCTGACCCACAAACTCTCTGTCGACTGCTCACCTGTCCCCAGACAGAGTTCCGTATTCTCTAGCCTATCCCTAACATAAATAGCAACTCCCCCTCCCCGTCTGCCGGGCCTGTCTTTCGTAAAGAGCCGGTAACCTTCCATTCCAACACACCAGTCATAGGAGCCATCCCACCATGTTTCTGTGATGTCTATGATATCATACCCCCGTAGATGTGCACACATCTCTAATTTCTCTTGTTTGTTCCCCATACTACGGGCATTTGTATAGAGGCATTTGAGCCGAGATCCAATTGAAGCCGGCTCATTGGCTGGAGCAGCTGGAATATCCCTACATTGCTCCGAATGTTTACTATAGGTGCTGGCAACCGACTGGGTGTGTTGGGATGGAATGATGCCCCCCTCCCCCAACACATCTAGTTTAAAGCATCCTTGACCAGCCTGGCAAGCCTCCTACCAAATCCACTCTTCCCCTTCTTTGTCAGACCAGCTCCACCAGCCCTCAGTAGACCTGGCCTACTATATTGAGTCCCATGTTCAAGATACCCAAACCCCTGACTATAGCATCACCCTTCTAACCATTTATTAACCTGCGCAATCCTCCTAGCCTTTTCAAGGTCCTGCCCTGTATCCTGGAGAATTGATGAAAAGAAAATCTGAGCTCCAGAGCCCCTAACCACCTCTCCCAGAGCTCTGTAGTCCTTCTTTATGGTCTCCGGGCTACTGTTATCTATATCAGTAGCACCCACATGTATTACCAGGAGTGGGTAATAGTCAGTGGGACCGACTAGAGCAGGCAGCTTCTCGGCCACATCCCTGATCCGAGCCCCTGGTAGGCAACACACCTCCCTTGAGCCTGGGTCAGGCCGGCAGATGGGTGCCTCTGTGCCTTTCAGATCAGAGTCCCCTTCTACTACGGCCCGCCGCTTTTTCCTGGCAGCACCAGTAGAGATCTTCTTTACCAGTGCACCAGCTGGTTGCGCCTGGTGGGAGCGCTGTTGCTCATCAGCCCCCTGCAGGACAGCAAAGCGGTTCTGGGTGGGGACAACAGATGCAGGAGGAAGCCCCTTGCTTTTAATTACCCTCTTCCTCCTTTTTCTGTTGTTTTTTTCTGTTACCTTTTCCCAGCTTCCTGGGTTAGCAGCCTCCTTTCCTGGGTTAGCAGCCTCCTTTCCTGGGTTAGTAGCCTCCTTTCCTGCATGGGCAACAGTAGACACTCGAGGCCCTGGAACAGTTTGGTCCCGGAGCAAGCAGCGCTGCTCCCCCTCAGCTTCCCTGACACCTTTCAGGCTGGTAACAGCTTCCTGCAGTTCAGCCACCTGCTGCAGCAGGTGTCCAGCCCAGGCGGGGGGTTTTGGAAGCGTTGGCATCCTCCCTTTGGAGGACAAGGTACCAGATTCCCCAAATCCCTGAAGCTCCTGTAAGTGCAGGCAGCGGAGAGAACAGAAACCAGCTTCCCTGCAACATCTGTACAGTGCCTCTTGCAAGCATCTCTCTTGGCCAAACTTCAGATGAATTTGGTTTGAGTAATGGCTGGCAAATGGAGATGGGGCTCTCCGAGGAGCTCAGGCTTTATCTTGACTTTCCTGGGCTGAAAACCTTTCTGCCCATTTTTGTCCCCACCACCAAATGTATTGACCGTGTTGGGTCCCAATTCTGGGATAACAGCTCTCAGCTGTGTCTAAACCTGAATCAAACCCGAGGCTCCATGCGGTTGTCAATCCAACCCCAAATCAAAGCCATACCAGTGAGACTTTACATCTGTGTGCCTTTCCCATCGTTGAAACCCGATGAGTTGAGGGGGTTGTGACAAATCGCTAATCCAAATCATCCACTGCATAGGATTGGGATCCAAAGCTTCCACCAGCAATCCCTGCTGGGCTGACCTTTGTTCAGACCTGGAGAGGTCCTCTGGCCTCCCAAGCAGCTATTTCCCTCTTGTAGAACAGAAAAGGGGAACACAGGATGAGGAAGAGGTGGGCTATCTTAGTAAAACACGTGTTAACACTCGTGTTTCCTTCCCAAGCTGTACCCTCTGTTCCAACTGCCTGCACTGGTGGGATGCAGCCGTCCTTCTTTCTTGATGTTAAGTGCACTCTGGGCAGGAATTACTGTGGCATTTGCATGAAGAGGCTCCGTTTCCATACACTAGTTATTGACTGCATCTTGTGCTGCAGTACAAAATGAGCCCAAACCATTAAACCCCGATCCGGTGGCATTCTGCAGCAGTATCAATAGCCTTGGGAGAGAACTGGGGCTTTGCTTGCCAAGCAGCATTAAAGTATTATTTCACACAAAGAAGGGCATTGCCTGGAGGTGCTGACAGATATTCCAAAGGTCTTTACTGTGTGCACAGTCCATTTGCAGAACCTGTTTTGGTCGCAAGCATCCACACATCTGCAGAGCTGGGGAATCCAGTTTGAAACCAGCAGCTCCGCATGTCCCTTGGCTCCCCTTTGGGGAAATAGGTGTCTCTGCACCATGGTTTCATGCCTAAACTACAGAAATCACTGTCTATGATGCATTGGTAGAGTTCCTCAGTGGCAAAGCAGGGATAAGCTTACTGAAATGGCAGTCCTGGGCAGCTGTAGGAATGAGCTTCATGGCCATTGGCCCTACTCTATTGCACTGGGAACCTGTGAAATCCCTTTGCTCCTCAATTCCTTATCTATAAAATAGGGATAAATCTAGCTTTCATTTGTCATGGGGCAACAACATGATAACACTGAAGACTGAGATGCATTGATAGACTTAATGCTCAACAGGGAGGTCCCAGAGGCTCGCAGATGTGGGGTCTTTGTCAGGGAGCTGCAACCTCTAAGAGGTATAGAAACATATGCCCAGCAGCAGTGATATCCTCAACCTCACCTTACAGGTAATGGTTGCAGTGAGGGGGAAAAGGAGAGTATAATTTAACATCTATCTTGGAATGGTTGGAATGCCTATCCCCAAATATAGGGATGGGGAAGGAATGGGTTAATGTTTCTAGGGAAGATAGGTGTGGGATGGATAGGGCACTGAGGCTCCTTGTAGGGGGTGGGATGGGTGGCCTGATCTCCCCATAATGAGGGAGGAAGAGTGCTTGATTTGAAGCAAGCGCTGTGTAGGTCAGGGTGAGGAGAGGGGAGGGAAAAGCGAAGGAGCGATGGGGGGCACTTGGATTTGAGGGCTCTCGGGGAAAAGCAGAGCCCTCAACTATTTTCCCAGGCTGTGAGGAGGCGTCGCAGCTGCCTTCCCCTCAGCCGGGACAGGAGGGAGGGTCTGAAGTGGTGCCAAAGTCTTAGTGCTCCTAATGGAAACGGGAGGTGCGGAGGTTACGGCCCGGGCTCTCCATGGCTGGAGCAGAAAGATGAGACTCTTCCCGCAGGCAGCTGCTCACCACATTGCCCAGCCTGGGGAGAACACAATGGCAAGAGCCTCTGATGCGTTATGATCTGTGGTTAAAAGGGGCTGACAAGTGGGGGAGGCAGCCCCATGCAGGTGTTCCCCAGGACTCAGCACCTTCCCTGCAGCAGTAAATCAGCCCTGCTACCACATCATTAGGGGATGAGGATGCTCAGAGCCAGCAGGTCCAGGAATGGGCTTAAGAAGCAGATCCCAAGCTGTGGTGCTTGACATAGATCATGTTCTAGTTGGGATTGAAGGGCTTGGTGGGCACTGATGTCCTCTGAGGGGCTCAAAACACACCAGCTGTGGAAAAAACAGCAGGCAGGTACCATTTTAGTAACCAAAGCAGAAGGAAAAGACAATGATTTTGCCTCTTTCTTCCCTCTTTTCTCCTTCCATGTTCAGTTAGTCTTTTCCCATCAAGAGGGAGCAAGAAATCCTGCTCCAAGCACCATCCCACTTGATGTTACACCCTTCTCTTCAGCCCTGTGCAAACTGGCACAGCAAGCAGGATAGCACCCATAGGCTATGGACCCGGCAGAGAGCAGCAGTTTGGATGTAGGTGGCAATACTTTATTGTGGGTGTAAACTAAACCCCTTGGTTCTCAGCTCCTCTGAGTCAGCATTGGTTGATGATGGGGTTTTAGCTGCTTCCCCATCCTTTAGCTGCTTCCCCCTCCTTTAGCTGGTTCCCCATCACTTCACCCCTCAGCTCCTCAAGCCACAAGCTTGTGGCTTTGCAAGTCCACAGCACATTTGGGCACGAGGCTGCAAGGTCCTGGAGTCAGCTTCTTGGGAATCAGAGCTGATTTAATCAGTCAGTTCCTGTTTTTGAGAGCGTGGAAACCGCTTCCAGCTCGGCCCCGCGGTGTGCGTTCCATTGCTGCCTCTGACAGATTTACTCAGTTCTAATCCACCGTTTGCTGGGGAGAGCTCACGGTGAATGCAGCCAAAAGTGGCTTTTCTTGCCACAGGGAGTGCATTTCATAGGATCACAGAATCCCAGCCTGGTTTGTGTTGGAAGGGACCTTAAAGCTCCTCCAGCTCCAACCCCTGCCACAGGCAGGGACACCTTCCACTGGAGCAGCTTGCTCCAAGCCCCTGTGTCCAACCTGGCCTTGAACACTGCCAGGGCTGGGGCAGCCACAGCTTCTCTGGGCACCCTGGGCCAGCGCCTCAGCACCCTCACAGGGAAGAGCTTCTGCCTCAGAGCTCATCTCAGTCTCCCCTCTGGCAGGTTAAAGCCATTCCCCTTGGCCTGTCCCTCCATCCCTTGTCCAAAGCCCCTCTCCAGGTTTCCTGCAGCCCCTTTAGGCACGGGAGCTGCTCTAAGGTCTCCCCTTCAGGAGCCTTCTCTCCTCCAGATGTGTATACTTTGAGCTCTGCTTTAAGGTCACTGTAGCTGCTCTGTGTTCCTGCACTAAACAACAGACAGTGCCCTGTGAAGAAAATCAAGCAATCACATACTGTATCCCTCTGCCTCTGGGATGCAGAGACCCTGCACCATGCAGCATCTCCACATATGCCTCTCCCAGATCATTCCCAGTGACTTGTCTCCACCTCAGCCACGTCCTGCCCTTGCGGCATGCATTCCCTGTGGGAGCCGTCGTTTCTCCAACACTTATGACTGCTTCCAGCTTTGGAAATGTAATTTCCAATCAGCAATCCATCAGCCTGGCATGGCTGGGCTGTGAAAACATCCTCGAGGCCTCTCGAATGCCCCTGTCTCAATAGCAAGGCTCCTCTTGCGCTGCGGGGAGGATGCTCGCCCGTCGGGGAGAGCTGCTTTGTTCCTGGGCAGGCGTAACCGAAGCCACCAGAGCAATTCCCAGAGAACAGCACTGCACAGTGGGACCATGGCCAGGAACAAGCTCCCCAAGGAGAGGGGAAACAAAAGGTTTGGGACACCGGGATAAAGTTCCAGCCCAGCCAGAGCAGGGCTCTCTCGCCAGAGCGCTGCTTTGATTTGAGCTCAATACCAACAGCATTCCTGATAGGAATTTCACAGAGCAGCATTTCCAGGTAGAGGTTTGCTTGTGTTTGTGCACAAAGAAGCGACTTGAGCGATAGTTATTCTAGCTGCAAGTCTGTAAATGCATTGGGAATACCTTGGGACCTGAAGCAGGGCGGAGCATTGTGGGAGCCGAGAACACGCAGACCTGCTTGTGTTTGATGCTGCTGTCTGGTTTTAGCCAGTCTGGGGGCATGTGTAGCTGTAAATAACGTGGGAAGGAGAATCTCTGTGCATCTGTGATTCTCTGCATGTCTCCTGCTTGGGCAGAGCTCCTCAGGAGCATAAGGAGGGGTTGCAGTCTCATTAACACCCTGTGCGGCATCTGCTGCATCAGATGCTGAGGATAGAGGATGGAAGGAGCCACACACGCAGAATGGCTGAGGCTGCTGCAGGTCTGAGCTCAAAGGACCCTTCACAAGGGGTTAAAGCTCGGTTCAGGCTTTGCCTTCCCCTTCCAAGCAAGCAGAGCAGTGGCCGCCATGGTGAGCTTGAGTTTCACAAGCAGCCCTGGCTATAAAATACGATCGTGTCTCCTGCACTGATTGATGGCTCCAGTGAACACATCAGGCAGATCGGCCCAGAGGGGATCATGTTCTCAAGGGCGCAGCCGCCTGACATCCTATATCCCCCTTTGCAGGCCCAGCAGCAAGCTGGGACCAGTTGTGGTTGCCCCGCTTGTTACCCATTCAGAGATAGAGGACAAAACAGCATCTGGAGGGCTTGAAGATCGTGCCCGGGTGGGCCTCTTCTTCTGGTCAGTCTCGAGCCATTAGCAGCAGCTTAGGGGAAGGTTTTGTGATGTCCAGCCCTGGCTCATAGGAAATACTAAAGGAAACCTCCTTATGTTGCAGCAAATTTGGGGTGCCAGTCAGCCTGCTGTGGAAAGCTTCCTTCCCATTTAACTCCCAGGACCATCCCAGTGGTGCTCCCAGTATCTCTATGGGTAGCTGCACTGTGGTGTATAGTCTAAAAAGCCCTTTCTAGCAAACCCATCCAGTGTATGGGAAAAAACTGCAGGTAACCATTGACAGAGATGCTGATATACAAACCTATATGAGTTACCAGGAGCAGCGGATTTAGCTGTTAGATGAAGCAGAGGATGCTAGCACACCTCCCTTGCTGCCGGCATCCTTTTTAGGCACAGCCAGACCACCCTGGCCTCATTTCACCACACAATATTGGTGCACAATCCCTAAGCAGCAGCAACCACAGAGGTAAGAGCTGCAAAGGAAACAGAGACATGGGGTGCAGGCCCATTTCTGGGTCTTGCTCTGGTGCAGCAGCTGGACCTTGCTTGCATCCTCCCATCTTTTAGGCTAGTTTAGTTCAGTTCCCAGCTTTGAGGCACCAGCACGCAGCTGGATTCTGTGAGGGGAACATTGGGGCTATTCCATACCAGTAGGTTGAGGCCTTTTCTTTGTCTGTGTGTAGGGATGGCAGCACTGGATGGTTCCAGCAGCACTGGGTGGATGCAGCAGCACTTGATGGATGCAGCAGCACTGGTTGGATAGAGCAGCACTGGATGGTTCCAGCAGCACTGGATGGGGGCAGCAGCACTGGATGGT
Source organism: Amazona ochrocephala (assembly GCA_039720435.1). Classification (NCBI taxonomy): domain Eukaryota; kingdom Metazoa; phylum Chordata; class Aves; order Psittaciformes; family Psittacidae; genus Amazona; species Amazona ochrocephala. The sequence continues at coordinate 2,773,473 of CM077894.1, read as the reverse complement.
TCCAGCAGCACTGGATGGGGGCAGCAGCACTGGATGGATGCAGCAGCACTGGATGGATGCAGCAGCACTGAATAGTGGCAGCAGCACTGGGTGGATGCAGCAGCACTAATGGTGGCAGCAGCACTGGATGGTGGCAGCAGCACTGGATGGTGGCAGCAGCCTGGTGTCACACTGCCTGTGTCCCAGCAGTGGTTTGCATGCAGGAACAACCCTGCTTTGCACACTTGTGAATTCTTTTCTCCTTAGGAGCCAAACCCTGCCTGGATCCACTCTGCAAGCAGAGGGTTAAGGGGAGCGCGGGAGTCTCTGACCCCCCCCTTCTCCTGCAACACTTGGAGAAGGAGCCCTTGGCCAAGGCGAGCAGCTCCATAGCCAGTGGGTGATGTCAGGGTGGGGGGGCAGACACAGCTGTCTCCAGACATCCCGCTGCCACCTCTGGATTAGGGCCAGGCAGGATGGGAGGAGCAGGGGGGGGGGACCCGCATTCCAGGGGGACGGGCGTCAGTGCGGCGCTGCCCTGCTGCCTCTGCATCCCCTGTGGGTTGATGTGCGGGGGGTGTAGTTGAAGCCATGTGCCCCCCACAACCAACACCTCAGCTCCCCAAACTTGTTCCACCATGGACTAAGAGGAGTTTGTCTGGGTGCAGAAGAGCAGGGGGTGCAAACACAGGGACATGCAAGTGAGGAATGGGGGGGCCATCAGTGTTATCGCACCCCAGCTTTTTGGCTTTTACGCCCTTCTCAGAGTCCTCTCACATGCCTAACACCGGCCAAAGGTGGAAGCAGACAAGTGGGAAGCCTGTTGCTGCTTTGCTGTTTCTTGATGCTGTGTCTCAGCATCCCCATCCACTAAATGGGATGGTAACACCACCATGCACCAAGGGGGAATGGCTTTAACCTGTCAGAGGGGAGATTGAGATGAGCTCTTAGGCAGAAGTTCTTCCCTGTGAGGGTGCTGAGGCGCTGGCCCAGGGTGCCCAGAGAAGCTGTGGCTGCCCCATCCCTGGCAGTGTTCAAGGCCAGGTTGGACGCAGGGGCTTGGAGCAAGCTGCTCCAGTGGAAGGTGTCCCTGCCTGTGGCAGGGGTTGGAGCTGGAGGAGCTTTAAGATCCCTTTAACCTAAACGAAGCTGGGATTCTATGCCCATACGTCCCTGTGTGAGAAGGGATTCCCTGCAGAAAGGGAATATGGAACCAGCTATAGATGCATTCACTGCATCCAGCCTGATGTGAGACCTCATCAGGGCACCAGCCACAGCCTAAGGATCCCTCTGAAGCTCGGGAACATTTTGACCCAACAAATCTGGGAACCCCAAATCAAACAAATCCTATTCCCTACCATCCCCCAGACCCCACCATGTGCTTTTAGGTAGGCATCAAGCTGGGACCAACTTTGCTTGCATTGCTTCACCCTCACTGTGCAGCAGATGATGTGATGCTAGAGAAGCAGAATGGTCCCGCAGACAACAGTGTGTGTGTGGGTTCATCTTTCCCACTTTCCCGGAGCAGGGATTCTCCCGCCCATTCCCAGACCCTGCTCATGGTACCCCTGATTTTTGGGGAATTGCATCTTTTCCCAGGCTGGGAAGTGAAAAGCAAGCAGGGAGCTGCTGGAAGGGCTGAGCTCGTGTTGATGCAGTGGTTTGGATGGCACTCGTAGATGATGCGGGGCCAATCGATTGTCCCCGCAGCTCTGCCCGCCTGGCACTGCGGAACAGGCACCCAAATGTCAGGTTTGTGATCTCCAATCTGTGATCACGACGTGGGGTGGGGGTAAAACAACCACCAAAGGATGGGATGGGGGGAAAGGTCTTCACTGAAAGAGCAGCGGAGCAGGGCTGCCTCTGTGGTGATGATGGTAATTGGTACGAGGAGGGGGGGGGTCTGCAGGGGGAAGCTGCTGTTTGTAAGTCATTTTCTGGGTGCTGTGTACACGCAGATGCCTTATCGCTGAAGGATGAAAAACAGCAGCTGAGATGGTACTGCAGATACATCTTAAGCACCCGAACGCAGGGCCAGGGAAGGGGGGATGCGCTGGGAAGGGCTGTGAAGTCGGGAGGGTGGATGGCTCTGCAGGAATGGGAGTTTGTAGGGACAGGAGAAGGATTTATGGGATAAACCCCCCCAGGAGAGGGGGGTGCAGATAGGTGTGAAGAAATGGTGATTCAAGGGAAAACCATCCATCCCTGTGGACATGGGCATGGGGATCACGCATTGCTTCAGTCCTGGAGGCTGAAGCATGAGGAGGAGGATGATGCTGTGGCATTTGGTGGCTGGACACGGGGATACTGCTTGTCTGCAGGAGGAGAACGGGATGGTGGGGAGGGCAAGGACCAGCCTGGGGCCCGGTCCGACGGGCACGGGGGGAGCCGGGAGCCCTCCCGTCTGATCCATGCAAACGGCCCGGCTGGAGGTGGGAGTCCTGAGCCTCATCCCAGCCTCTGCCCTTGCCGGGGGCGCTGATGTGACCGCGCAGGGGGGGGGGCTGCGCCTGCAGCTGCGGAGGAGCCTCTTGGCAGCCGCAGGCGTTGGCTCCTAATCCCCAAGCCCCCCCGGGCCAGCGCTGCTGCGGCTCCCGCAGCGGCCAGAGCCCCCCTCATCCGCCAGCATCGGGGCTGTCAGACAGCAGCGGGTGATGGATGTCCCGGGGGTCCCTCAGAGCCGGGGCTGGAGCGAGGCGGGAGCCGGGCTCTGCTGCGGAGCCTTCACCTGTTCCTCTCCTCAAGCAGCCTGGCTCCGCGATAATTCCGGCTCCCAGACAAGCGCTCCCTGGGGTGAGCTGGGAAAGGCTGAGCCGGGGCTGTTCCTCATCCCTGCCAGGGCTGCGGAGCTCCCATCATCGCTCCTGCACCGCCGGGGCCAGCGCAGAGCACCCGGGCCACGGAGGATGGGAACCCAATGTCCTCAGATGCCCTGGGAAAGGGGGTGCTCTGCTCCGGGGGGACTGCAGGGACAGGACAAGGGGTGATGGGTTCAAACTGGAACAGGGGAAGTTCGGGTTGGGTAAGAGGCGGGGGGCTGGAACTGGGTGAGCTTTAAGGTCCTTCCCAACCCAAACCATTCTATGATTACTCAACGAGCAGTGTGGCAGCGCAAAGATCATAGAATCATAGAATCATAGAATCATAGAATAGTAAGGGTTGGAAAGGACCTCAAGATCATCCAGTTCCAACCCCCCTGCCATGGGAAGGGACACCTCCCACTAAACCATGCCATCCAAGGCTATGTCCAACCCCACCTTGAACGCCACCAGGGATGAAGATGGGGATCTATGGGGGCATTCTGCCTCTTGGGCTCTTTATTGGCTTTCCAGGGTTTTCTTCCGGCCCTGAGGTAGGGTCATGTCTTCTTCCAGCTCTGCTGTGTTATCCTGGGGGATGTGAATCCCCTCGTTATTTATCCTAGCTGGAAGCTGACATCCCGCTGCATTCTCATGACTCCCGGACCTGGGGCTTTAGCAAAAATGCTGAAGATTAGAATCCTCCCCCTAATTCTGCAGCATTTTGGGTGAGGATGGGGAGTGGGGCACTTGTGCAGCACTTAAACCCATGGTTTGTTTGTTGAATGGGGCTGAGAGACTCAAACCCTCTCCCCCTTCTCTCCTTTGCCTGCTTGCTCCCATCCGCGCTGTGGGAAAGCCGGGCTCTGGAGCTGAACCCCACAGCTCCCTCCTTCCTCCCCAGCACTTTAAACGCACCCAACCCAGTCCTCCCAGTCCCAAGGCCCAGGGATGAGGGTCCCCTGTCTTGCAGCGCGATGGGAGCTGTGGGGCCACCGGTTTTCCGTGCTTGTGGAGAACGGGATGAAGACCACCATCTGCTGCTGAGTCCTTGTACTGCAAACGCCTCCCGCCCGCATCCCGGGGGCTCTCTGCTCTCCCGAAGCCACAAAGCGCTGCAGGGACGCGGGCGGTGAAGCCTCAGGCAGGAATGGAAGGAAGGGGGAAATAATATAAGGCAGAAAGGGAGAAGAAATTCCACATGTGGCTCCCCGCGGCTGGAACTGTGGGTCCAGAAGGCTTCCAGCCTTGGGCGGGTTTCCAACAAGCAGAGCTTAAGGGGTTTGTGAAGCTGGGCTGTGATTTGGGACCGTCCTTAAAGGTATTTCCTGCATCCCGCAACCATCCCCAGCCCTTCCCTGCACCCTGTGTGGCTCTTCACACACACCCCCTGTAGCATCCATGCCAGGAGTTCCTTCTGGTCTCTCCTTAGGAACCAAGGTAAAACGCAGAGTCCAAACATCCCCTTGGTACCAGCAGAAGGCAAACCCAGCCTCTTGGCCTGCATTTCGTACCTGTTCTCCGGCCTGAAACACAGCCTGGTCAGGAAATCTGCCCCTAGGACACGGGATATAGGACTTCCCGGAGGAAATCAGGCAGGATGGGAGAGAAGGGAGCCCCAAATGTTCCACTGGCTGCAATCTGCTGCTCAGTACAAGGGGTCAGCCCTCATTCACTGACATCAAGGGGAGGTTTTGTGCTCCCTTCAACCTTTATTAAGCCAAATCCAGCTCCTCCTCTGTGCTTTAGTTCTTGTGTTCAGGTACGGAGGTGATGGGTGATCCCCTTCACTCTTGGGATGTGGTGCTGGGGTTTTCCAGCCCCATGCCTTCTCCTGAACAACAGCCATTCCCAATGCATGTGTTAGAGAATTGCAGATATTACCTTTCCTTTACATAGGAAGCGTGGTCATTGCCTCTGCTGTTGAACCTGGCATTGCCCGGAGAGCCAGAAGCATCCCTTGGGACTAAAAGAGCCGGGTGGCTGTTGCTGTGCTGGTCTCCCTGTGGCAGGATGCGCTGCCCATCCTCTGCCCTCCCATTCTATCTCCTCATGAATGACCTGGTCCACGTTGCCTCAGTTTCCTGCTTTGCTTTACAGCTGAGTCTTGCTCCTCTCACCAAGGTCTCAGAGTGTCCCAGAGCTTGGGGGGTTTGCATTATCACCTGCACAGCCCATGGTGGCCGGGGAAGGCGTTTGGGCCCTATCCAGGCAGCATCGCGCTTGCTCCGGCCTCTCCTAACGCCATCCCTAACACAGGACATCAGAGGGTTTGATCTGCCAATTAGCCTCAGCCGGGGCTGCTAATGGGAAGCAGATGGAGCAGCGTGTTATTGGAGGGGAAAATCTGCCACTTCCCAGAGAGATCCTGGCTCCTGCTCCCACGGCTCCCGGCTCCAAGGATGGATAACCCAGTGCTTTGGGATGCGGTGGGGAACTGCCAAGAGCCAGGCCAGCTCCTGCTGTGCATGGGAATGGAGTTGAACCCCTACCAGAGATGCTCCAAACCTGTTGCCTCTCCTTATCGGGCCACGCAGTGCCCTTATACCCATCCCAGACCCTTTTCCCCATCCTGGGGGAGGGCAGAGAGCTCCAGGAGCATCCCAGTGGACAAGAGGGTACCTGAGGGTCTGCTGTGCAAGCCCCTGTCTCTCCCAAACCCCTCCCGAAGCGTTTATCAGCTTCAAAAAGCAACTGTTTAAATAGCATTAGAGGACTGATTTAAAGTCACAAAAAGCCATGAAATTCAGAGTTAAGGCTAAAAAATCCACTTGACACTCTGGCCTTAAGTCATAAAAGGCGTGAGCCGAAGGCAGCGCGCTCGGCTCCTGGGGTGCGGCATTCCCGATCTCCAGGCTAGAGGGTGCGAGGCAGAGCCCTTAATGAGATTTAAATGAGCTGATGGAAATCAACCAGGAAAGGTTGGGAGATGTCATTGGAGGAGCTCTGGGAGGGTTTATCCTAAGCTTGGCAGCAGGATGGGGCTTGGAGAATGGGACGTCGCTATGGTCCCACCTGGATGATCTTGGGGTGTTCGGAGACATTCCCTGAAGGATCCCAGCGGGTTCGGTCCTTTTCTCCCTGCTGAAGGACTGGGGTGGTTTTGGAGCCGAACTGGGATCCTGGGTGCCCTCCCAGTGCGCAGCACAAGGATGCTTTGTACAAACCTGGATGATACTGAATTAGGTGCTTACAGGATGGTCCCGCCTCGCGCAAGGCCAATGGCTTCGGTTCAGCAGAGAACACAAGACTGGGTTGGTTTATTACGGTTTTTTCTCTGTAGACTAAAAAGTGCAGCCAAAAGGCTCATTTTGGGTGCCCTCGGCCTCAGTGTTCTCTGTTAGCAGATGCACGCATGGAAGGTACCAAACACACTCGATCTAGCTCTGCATTTGGCAACAGTTTGAAGAAATCATTCACAGAACACCACAAAGGGAGTTCAAAGTTCATTTTAGTGCAGATTTTCTCAGTTAAACCAAAATTCACACCTATCAATGCAATACCTTCATGACCTGCATGCTAAATACCAGCCCAGGCCTGGACAAGATCCACACTTAATGCTTATCACAACAGGGTTCTCCACTCCAGTTGCAAATCGCGGTAATTAAACAGTTATTAATTGCAGGTGTCACAAAGGTTTTTAGATTAGAAATGATCCTGGAAGGACACAGACTGTGCCTAAGATCCCTTTTCCTGTTCTCATTGCATGACCATTGGTGTGACCATGCTGATGGCAAGGCAGCGCCTGCACAGTCACAGCAACAGGGACCACAGAGGCCAGAACTGATTAAGCTTCACACGAGGGCAGCTTGTGAGCCTCAGCGATGTGCCTGTGTCAGAAGCAGCTCTGCAGGCCAAAGCACAGCCCTGGACAGAGCACAAGGGGCTGGGAGATGCATCTTGCTCTGATTATTGCAGCCCTCCACTTGCTGCCCAGCACCTCCCACTAATTAAGTGAAATTCCTTCTATTTCCCCTCCAATTCCTTCCAGGATTTGAGGGATGCTGCAGCTTGCGCAGGAATGGTCCTGTTCTTGGAACACCCTCCCTTGAAGTCTGTCCACTTTCTCGCAGTGAACATGCAAGGATCAGAGCAGGAGAAGCAGCCAAAACCCATGGGAGGGTTTTGGCCTGACCTCATCACCAGCGATGAAACAAAGGGAGCAAGCAGGGTGCTGCTGCTCCATCTGCCCGATGTCTGCATACACTGAGACCATTTGCAAGGTAATGTGCAGGGAACCCCATCTGCTGCCTTCAGAGCAGAGAAGTAAGGCACTTACTTAAACTCACCTGGAAGCAGCGCCGCACTCACAGCTGACCTCTCCTGCCAAGTTCTCTCCCTGCATCAAAAACGTTTGGGGGTGTCTGAGCTTCGCCCTTGCTCAGGGACAGGGAGAAAACAGCTCAGGGCTCCCACCACACTGATTGTGGTTTAAAGCAAGCCCCGCTGCCCAAATCTCCTGGCAAGGCTGGCTCAGGCAGCCCGCAGCTTCCAATGGTTTCTGCTGGTGCAGCTCCCTGGGGACACAGGGAATGACACAGCTTTTGGCAGGACAGGGCCAGCCTCTTAATGCTCAGCTCCTGCTTTAACTGCAGCCCCATTGAGAGGGAACCGCGCTGGACCACTCGGGATGGACAAAACAGAAGGCCAGGTTGGATGGGGCTTGGAGCAACCTGGTCTAAGGGAAGGTGTCCCTGCCCATGGCAGGCGGTTGGAACTGGATCTTCAGGTCCTTTCCAACCCAAACCAGTCTGGGATTCTAGGATGAAAGGAAACTGGGATGCAACCACACACCTCCAGCACCCCTGCATCCATTAACACATCACTCTTACACGGACCACAAGGACTTCCTCTTCTGCGTTTACAGTTTAATAATAGAATTTTCCTTTAAAAATAAAACCTAAGGTCAGAGATCAGTAGCTCTAAGTGCTTCTCAAGGGTGTAGCTCAAGGCCACTCTGTGCGTTGAGGATCAGTAGTACCAGTGGGGCTGGGGAGCAGGAGGTGTCACTGCATGTAGGCATAGCGCCAGTCCGTCAGGGGCACGTGTGTCTCTTTGATGGCCTGAGGAGACGTCCAGCGCAGGATGTAGTGGGGGCCACCAGGTTTGTCGTTGGTGCCTGTTTCAGAAGGGAACAAAGCGCAGGTGACCACGAGTTGGAGGGTAAGGGGCCCTGCCCGCAGGGGGATGCAGCTCCACGTGCCGCCGCACAGGTCCGTGCTGGCTGTGGACAGGGGTTCCAGGGCTCACCCGAGATGCGGGAGCCTCCGAAGGGCTGCTGAGCCACGACGGCGCCCGTCGACTTGTCATTGATGTAGAAATTGCCGGCTGCATTGCGCAGGAAGCTCCGGGCCTCCTCGATGATTCTCCTAAGGAGGGATAGAAACAGCTCCCACAACGCAACAGCAGCTCGTGTGGAGGCCTCTACTCTTCTATAGCCATTAAGATCGTGCAGAAAGCACATTTGTATTTCTTTGCACGGCGTTTCAGGGCTCCACATTGTTTATACACTCATAGGATCATAGAATGGCTTAGGTTGGAAAGGACCTTAAGATTCAGTTCCAACGCCCTGCCATGGGCAGGGACACCTCACACCAGTTTGACGCACACTGAAGCAGGCTGTGCACACTTAGAGCTCATGTAAATGGTCCCAAGTTTGTTTTCTTCTAGTTTGTTTCTAAGTTCCACTGCTATAAATGAAGGCAACTGAGACTTAAGGATGGTCCCTCGTTGAGATAACCCTGCTCTGAGCCCTCCTCCTACATGAGGGGTGTGTGGTGCATCCTTCTGTATGCTCCAAACATCACCTCTGGGGCAATTTCTCAGTGAAAAAGCATTTTTAGGCTTTTTATGGTTCTCTTAGAAACAGCCCTTTGCCTCTTCAGTGGGAGGAGGGTGTAAAGCAGCAGGAAATGCTTGCCTTCCTCCCCATCGTGCAGCACAGGGCGCCGGGGAGCAGTGAGACAGACGCCTCATCCCAGAAGGGCAGAAGCATCCTCACTGCGGTGGCAGAGAGGTTTTGGCACTTACTTCTCCTGGGCGAAGACCGCCCCCGTGAGGCCGTACGGTGTGGTGGTGTCGATAAGCGCCAGGACCTCCTTGTACCGCTCCTCCGGGTAGACGTAAACCGTGAGGATGGGGCCAAAGATCTCCTGTGCAGCAAGAAGACAATAAAGCACTGAGCGGGGACAGCCTCCAATCAGCACTGAACAGCCACAGCCGTGACAAAGAGGAACATCCCCGAGGAGAAGGACCTCGGGTGCTGGTCAATGAGGAGCTCCCCATGACCCAGCTTCAGTGAGCACTTGAGCCTTGAACCCCCCCTGTGCTGTGCTGCACCCCCAGAGTGTGAGCAGCAGCTCAGGGAGGGGATCCTGCCCCTCTGCTGTGCTCTGGGGAGAGCCCCCCTGCAGCCCTGATCCAGCTCTGGGGCAGCAGCACAAGAGGGACGTGGAGCTGCTGGAGCGAGGCCAGAGGAGGCCATGGAGATGCTGCGAGGGCTGGAGCAGCTCTGCTCTGGAGCCAGGCTGAGAGAGCTGGGCTGGGGCAGCCTGGAGAAGAGAAGGCTCCTGAAGGGGAGACCTGAGAGCAGCTCCAGTGCCTAAAGGGGCTGCAGGAAACCTGGAGAGGGGCTTTGGACAAGGGATGGAGGGACAGGACAAGGGGAATGGCTTTAACCTGCCAGAGGGGAGACAGATGAGCTCTTAGGCAGAAGCTGTTCCCTGTGAGGGTGCTGAGGCGCTGGCCCAGGGTGCCCAGAGAAGCTGTGGCTGCCCCATCCCTGGCAGTGTTCAAGGCCGGGTTGGACACAGGGGCTTGGAGCAAGCTGCTCCAGTGGAAGGTGTTCCTGCCTGGGGCAGGAGCTGGAGCTGAAGGAGGTTTAAGCTCCCTTCCAACACAAACCATTCCATGATTCTATGCTCCCTGCACAAGTTACCATACGGCGCTGGCTCATCTCCACACAGTTGGCTGATATCTCAGGGTGCGACCTGCAGCCCCTTTTACACCTTTCCTGCCACCTCCCCACAAGCTGCTCTCACCTCCTTCATGATGGGATCCTGTGGGTCTTTGCTCTCCACGATGCACGGCTCGATGAAGTACCCGACGCTGTCATCGCAGCCGCCTCCTGCCAGGATGGTGAGGTTGGGCGACTTCTTGGTGTGCTCGATCCACTTCTTTATCCGTGCAAAAGACTGAGAGAAGGGAATAATGGAGTGTGGGTTTGGGGTCTAAAAGGAGGTTTGGGCAACCGCTTTCAGGGCTATGCTGCTCTCAGTGCTTCTCCAGCTCAGCAGGAGGAGTGGGAGCTGCAAACACAGTCCCAGGCACTCTGCTCCTTACATCCCAGACGGTTTCTCAGAGTAATAACCCACTCGTCAGGAGGGGTGGGCTAAGGCATGCAGTGCTCCAGGAGGGAGCAAAAGCGGGCTGAGAGGCAGCTCTAATCACTGATGTTCACACCTTGCTGTAAGCAATACAAACACTTAACCCAGCCCTTGGTGAAAGCCCGGCGGTGTCACCTCCTTGCACCAGCAGAACAGGAGAGATGAACTCACCTTGTCATCAATCACTGCAGAGAAAAACGTCCCGAAGTCCTGGGTGGGCTGCGGGGAAGCAAGAAAAGAGGGCATGTCAGTGCCTGCTGAGCCAAAGAGCCAACTCTGACACTCGGAGGAGCTGAAGTTCCCCAAATAACGCTCCCTCCCGCCCCAAGCACACCTCTGGTCCAGGGCACACGCTACCCCTTTTCAATTAGTGTGCAGCATTCAGCGACTTGCACAATCCTTCCTGCAGACACCGGCTACAAGTTAATTTCTAACCACTATAAAGAAGAAGATGAAGGGGGGGACGGCCGGCGGGGCGGTGGCGGGAGAGCCAGTGGATGAAAAGCTGGGTTCAATAGGAATTAGTAGCCAGTTACCGCAGTCTCTAATCCCATCAACCTCCCGCTGAGCTGCAAAGCCCCTCAGCAGCCCGGCAGCTCCGCTCACATCTCCCACTTTGATCTTCCCGTGCTCCTCCAGTAGCTTCCCTTTGATGTGGGGCCACAGCGAGGCCGGGGCGTAGAGGCGGGAGCAGGCGGAGCATTTCTGGCCGCCGTACTCGAAGGCCGAGCGCAGGGTCCCGTTCACCACGCTGCCCACGTCGGCGGAGCTGTGCACCAGGTGGAAGTTCTTCCCGCCGCACTCTGGCGCGCGAAGGGAGGAAAAGGGACAAGTGAGGAGCTGCCAGGGACGCGCAGCCTCCAAAGAGCACAAATCACAGCCAGGTCACTGGGGCAGCTCGCCCGGTCGGGTCCATAGCTCCTCCATTGTGATCCCAGGGAGCACAACCCCGGAGCTCGAGGAGGCTTCCAAATCTGATGGGAAAGGGACTGAGCCGAGCTCCCAGTGTTAGCTCTGTAATCCCAGCGTGGCGCCTCCTCCCAAGGGCCCCACCATGGAAACCCATCCTGTGCCATAAGCTCCTGCACATGCCCAGCACAGCCACACAACCAACTTCTGCCACAGAGGATGCAATCTGCTCCCTGCTCCCAAGGAGAGGGATCCTGGCCGTCACTTCAGGTTCTCCCCCGAGCAGGGGACAAGCTGAATCCCCCATCCTGCACGGCCACCCCTCCAAAAAGATGTGGGAAGTGGCAGTTACCTCCAGCCAGGCGTGGGAAGTTGCGGTAGCGATCCAGGTTGTCTGCTACCTGCTTCCAGAGCCGCTTGAAAGTTCTGGAATAGGAAGGAGGAGCTGGTTAGTGCACCTTTGCCTTTGCACAGGGAAAAGGCACCAGTGGGTGATGTGCTCTGCTGAAGGGGACCCCAGGAAACCCCTGTGTCTACCGCTAGAAGAAAGGATGCTCTGCAAGCAGAGGTGATGCCAGCTGAGAGGGAGACCCTAAGGACCAAAAGGCACTACACAGTCATAGAAGTAAGAAACCATTGCAGTGCCACAGGAGCGAGCATCCAGGTGAAGTTTGTGTCCTTTGCCTTTCCCCCCTTCCTCCAGGTCCTCACTGTGACAAACCCCTCTGCTGAAAACAATAAAAATGCTAATAGCCTCCCAGCAGGAGGCCCAGCCGCTAACACTAATTTATGAGCTTCCCACCTCTAAAGCACGATGCTCATCAGACCATGTCCTGCGCCGGTGGAGCAGGGTCCCCGGGTTTAATAGCCCGTTGCAGGCTGCCAGGGACCCTCAGTGTCAGTAACACACCACGACGAGCAGGCAGAGCACGGGTTTGCAGAGCTCCCTGGAGCTGGCACCGCTCTGCCACAGAGTGAGGTGCACTCAATCAATGACAGCAGCGCTGGGAGATGGGGCAGTGTCACAGGCAAGTTTGTCTGTTCTGTGCCTTGAGTTCAGCAACAGAAACTCCCTCCTGTTAAATTACACATAGATTTCCTTCCCGTGCCTAAAGGGGCTCCAGGAAACCTGGAGAGGGGCTTTGGACAAGGGATGTAGGGACAGGACAAGGGAATGGCTTTAACCTGCCAGAGGGGAGACTGAGATGAGCTCTTAGGCAGAAGCTCTTCCCTGTGAGGGTGCTGAGGCGCTGGCACAGGGTGCCCAGAGATGCTGTGGCTGCCCCATCCCTGGCAGTGTTCAAGGCCAGGTTGGACACAGGGGCTTGGAGCAAGCTGCTCTATGGAAGGTGACATTCAAAGGACAGCAGATGAGCACCGGTGGCTCCCCACCCCTCTCCCCTCTGCCCCCTCCCCACGTACGGCACGCTGCCGGTGAAGTTGAGCCCGCACAAGTGCTCAGAGCTCGTGACGGTGTCTCCAAACACGGGCCCATCCGCCGGCACGAACTGCACGACGTTGGGAGGGAGCCCGGCCTCCAGGAGGATCTTGTAGACAGCGTAGCTGGAGAGCAGGGCAGTGTCGCTGGGCTTCCACAGCACCACGTTCCCCTGCGGGAGAGGATGCGGTGAGCACGGGAGGAAAGGCTGCAGCCCACGCATGGGTGTGCACTGCTCATAGGCCCTGGTAAACATCTGTCCTGTAGCACACAGGGGATGGGACCACAGCAGCAGGCATCTTCAGGTGAGTCACATCTACCGGTCACCCTCAGCAGTGGTTTTGCTGAGGTCTGTGATGGCCTTGCTCGGCTGAAGGCACAAAAGCCCTCCCTCTTCAAGCAATGCTCCCTGAGCCACCTTCGCACCCTCCCATGCTTGGGACACATCATTTTGCCTCCCAAAGAGGAGCTGCAAAGCACAGACCTGGTTGATGTGCTGGGAAATGCGATGGCCCCACAAGCGCTGTCACTCGCTGTGGTGTCACTGTGTCTGTGCCAGCCCCAGCAGTGAAATAAACCCTCCCTCCTGGGTCAATCCTGCACAAGCAGCAGCACAGTCGCCTGCAGAGCCCAGCACCAGGACGCTGCAGCAGGATCCCACCCCTTGGGCTCCTCGCCACTGCCCTGCCCTCAGCTTTGTGCCCAGGGACCTCCCCATGTCACTGTCACATTGCCTGGCCCCACTGCACGTGACTGTGCCACAGGGTCACCGTCCTGGGGGGCAGAGGGGGGGTTTGGACTCTGCCTCACCCAGGCACCTGCTTGAGAACCATGGAATGAGTCACAGACTGGGTTGAGTTGGAGAGGACCTTAAGATCATCCGGTTCCAACCCCTGCCTCTACAGGGACGCGCGGTGCAGGCAAAGCTCCTTCCTTCCCCCTTAATGCTTCCACTCCACACAGTGAGAAAACCAAACCACACTGCAGAAGTATCCCCAGGCAGGGAAATCTAACTCAGGGTATGGACAGTGACAGCATTCCCAGCAGCAACTGCTCCAGTGCCAAGGAAATCCCACTGCCGACGCTGCAGTGGCAATACCCGCGTTGATCTCTCCAGCTCTTTGGGCAAGAGGAATGTTGAATCCCCTGGGAAGCGCACTGTGGTGACTAAAACACTGGGGCTTTAATTAATAGCCACCTATTAAGTACCACTTTCTCCTACATTTAATGTCAGGTACCACTGCCACTGAGTGGCACCCAATGATGCCCTGGTCCTTTCTGCCCCAGGCCAAACGGGGGCTTCATCCTGGTGGGAATACATCTTAACCTCAAGGAGGGAGAGGTGGATGCACTGCAGGGTCCCAAGACAGACCTGACAGCACGGGCTTGCCGCATCCCAACACGGTTCATCTGCTCTGGGATGAGTTTATCACCACATACCCCAAAGCCAAGGACCTGCCCCAGATCCTGGGGTGGGAGGATGCATCTCCTTTCCCCCCAGAACTTCCCAGCTCCACACTGGCTTTACCCATTTCCTTCCTTCTCCCCACTACTCTCCTGCAAAAGTAACAGGTTCAAAAGCCCTGCCTTGTGTACGGCTTTAAAACGGGATGTCCCCAAATTAAAAGCTTGGTGTTCCCCCCTATGGCTGCCTCTTCTACCTCCAACACAGGACGCTGCTGCTGGAGGGACCGCCTTTGGTGCCAGGATGAAACCTGGGCCCGGTTAGTAAAGAGCTTGGGACAACTCTGTGGTTTATTTCTTTCCATGTAAATTAATGAACCCCAGCCCAGACTCATCGGTTGTTGGTGCCTCTCCCCAGCACTCACCCTGCAAAGGCAGCTGCTCCCTGGGCTCGATGGGCACGTCAGGGTGGGACACATCGGTTGTTACCTAACGCTGCGTCTGTCCGGACCATCTCTCACTCTGTCAGGATCAGCTGTCTCCCAGTTCAGCGCTAAAACCCAGGGCCACAACCTGCTCCCACCTACCTTGGCCCCAACACCCCCACTGTACCCAAAAAGCATTGTCCAAGAGGAACCTGAGCAATGACAGTGATCACACCTCCGTGCCACAACAGCACTGGGTTCACAGAGCAAGCCCCACGCAAGGAAACAAAACCCTGCTGCATTGCTCATCTCCCTTCCCTCCTGCAGCAAGAGACCTTCTCTCGATCTAAACCCCAGCCCAGGAGTGGAAAGACAAGCTGCTTCAGAACAAAAACCCAGGTCTGAGCAGCCTCTCCTCTCCCAACACATCACACCTGCCCATCACTAAACAGGTCAAAGATCCAGCCACTAGAATGGCTTCTTGCAATTAAAGGCATCTGAGCCTCATCACAGCAGAGATGGAGTGCAAGGGGACCGAGAGGAGCAGGACTCCTGCTGTGTCCTAGAACAGCACCAGGGAGGCTGAATTCACTCTCTGCAGACCCCAGACCAGGCAAGCTGCAGCTTGGAGAGACCAGGTCCTGCTCCAGCCTTTCTCTCCATAGACCCCACCACACCACTCACCATCAGCGCTGGAGCCCCGGCCAGGTTTCCACCGATGGCTGTGAAGTTGAAGGGGGAGACGGCTGCCACGAAACCCTGCGGGTGCGAGAGGAGAGGGAGCAGTGAGCCCAAGGAGCCTCCTCCGCTGCGGTGACACCACAGCCTGGGTACAGGCAGAAGCAGGGGCCAGCCCCTCACCTCCAGCCCCCGGTAGACCATGCTGTTGGTGCTGATGTCCACGCTGAGGGGTTGGCTCTTCTCCAGCTCCAGGGCGTACTTGGCATTGAATCGGAAGAAGTCGATCAGCTCGGCGGCAGCATCGATCTCCGCCTGGATCACGGTCTTCCCCTGTTGTGTCAGACAAAGGCACTGAGAGGAGGCAGAGGGGAATGCAGCAGCCCCGAGCTCACACAGACCATGTGCTGCCTCTGGAAGATGTGGCCTCCTGCAAGCCCCCTCCTGCCATGTCTCCTTTGCACTGAGCAGAGGCAAACGCCACCCATGGCTATGCCTGGGGACATCACATCACCTGTGCTCCCCCACTGCCCTTTAGCGCATCTCCTGGGGCAGCCAGGGCCTTCTGCAGGGGTAAATCCTGATAACTGCCGCCCACCGTGAGCTGATCCTGCTTCCATGAAGCCCGGTTCCCAGTTCCACCTCCCTTGTCAGCACAGAGGCCCCAGCCAGCCTGTATCCCCCACAGTACAACTACAGGTGCTCCTAACAGGATAGCCATTCCCACTGCCGAGCAATACATTGGCAGCAATCCCTGCCCTGCCTCCTGCCTCCCTGCTCCCCACACTCCCTCCCATGCACCCGTTATCCCCAGGGTCAATCCCACATCCCCCTGACCTGCCCGATCATGGTTTTGGCCAGCACTTCTGCTCGCCTCGGGCCGCTCAGCATGTCAGCTGCCTTCAGGAAGATCTGCGCTCGGTCCTGCACAGGTTTTAGGTCCCATTCCTTCCTCGCTGCCAAGGCAGCGTTAATAGCTTTGTTAATGAGCTCCTGCAGGAGGGAAGGGGAAAGGCAGCAAGGAGGAACCCATCATCAGCCCAAGCGAGGGGCCATCCATCCATAGGCACAAACCAGTGCACTCACCTTGCTGGCATAGCAGAACTTGGCCACCTTGTGTGCATGGTTAAATGGCTGAAAAGAGAAGAAGAGCCCACAGTTACCGGTCCAACAGATGTCCCTCCCGTGGGTACATCCCTCCGGTACATCCCTCTGTCCATTCCCACTTGTGACAGCAGCTTTGCCCCACACTCACCGACAGCTGGTACCGCACCGTTGGTGTCCACACCTCTTCCCCCCCAATCACGCACGGGATGGCTTCTGTCTTGCCCTTCAGGTCAGCAAGTGCCTGATGGAGGAGAGCACCATGGTGGGAGCTGCACACATGGACCTGCACGCATGGACCTGCCTCTCCCTCCGTCCTCCCTGCCAGCCCCGCAAGCAAAAGGAAACCTGGGGACAAACTTCCTCTGGGCCCTGGGTGCCCACGGGCTGGAGGGACAGGGATGGGGGTTACAAATCCGAGTGTCCCCAAACTATCCTGGGCTGCATCCCCAGCAGTGTGAGCAGCAGCTCAAAGGAGGTGATCTGCTCACATGAGACCCCACTTGCAGCACTGTGCAGTTCTGCGGTCCTCAGCATAACATGGAGCTGTTGGAGCAAGTCCAGAGGAGGCCATGAGGATGCTCAGGGGCTGGAGCAGCTCCCCTATGGAGCCAGGATGAGAACACTGGGGCTGCTCAGCCTGGAGAAGAGAAGCTGCGTGGAGACCTCAGAGCAGCTTCCAGTGTCTGAAGGGGGCTACAGGGATGCTGGAGAGGGGCCCCTCATCAGGGGCTGTAGCGATAGGACAAGGGGTGATGGGCTCAAACTGAAACAGGGGAAGTTCAGGTTGGAGATGAGGCAGAAGCTCTTCCCTGTGAGGGTGCTGAGGCGCTGGCCCAGGGTGCCCAGAGAAGCTGTGGCTGCCCCATCCCTGGCAGTGTTCAAGGCCAGGTTGGACACAGGGCTTGGAGCAAGCTGCTCCAGTGGAAGGTGTCCCTGCCCGTGGCAGGGGTTGGAGCTGGAGGAGCTTTAAGGTCCCTTCCAACCCGAACCACTCTATGGTTCTACGAAAAGGCAACAGGACGGGGCTGGCCCCCACCAGGGAAGAGCCTGGTCCTTTAAGACCCCCAAAAGCCCCATCCCGTGTGTTGGTACCTTCTCAATCGCTGCTCGCTCAGGGCTCCCTGGCTTAAACTCAAGGATGGGCTCGTTGGTCACCGTGATGGCCGAGTGGTGCTGCCATCTCCGCCTGGGACAGGAGGAAGAGGAGACACCGCATCCCGCTGGTTCCCCCCTTCCCAGCCTCCCGGCAACGCCTGGTTTCGGCCCCTTGTGCACGCCCAGCCACAGCCCCGTGTTATTGCTCCCGTGCTCCATCCGCCCATCGGATCACGATGCCAGAGCCAGGCGCAGAGCCTGGACATAGCCACGAGCCAGCAATCCCCGCTCCTCGCTATGGAAAAGGTGCTGGGAAGGGAATTCCCAAGGGAAAGTGGACCCTGTTTGCTCCCATACCCCAGCGCGCTGCCAGCTCCTGGTAAAGTCCAGGGGGCAAAAGCCAACCTGGTCCCTGCTGCCCGCTGGACCTTGGGCTGCGTTTCCCGACTCAAAACTGCCGATCTGAGCAATATCCCCCCAAAAAAGCGTGGAAAAAGGGGCAGAAAGGGCAAGGGGGGGGGGAACGCCCGTGCTCGGCACAGGGAAAGGCGCCAGCGAGGGCTGGGGCAGCAAAAGGGAATAACGGCCCCGCACAGTAAAGGGGAGCCCCGACAGCAATGGAAAGGGTCCGAGGAGCGGGTGTCGGGTAGGGTTGGGCTGTTCCCACCCCGGGAAAGGGGAAAGGGAAAGCGAGAGGAAGAGGAAGGGGAAGGGGAAGAGGAAAGGGAAGAGGGGCCGGGACCCGTCACTCACCCGCCGCCCCTCAGCGCCCGCCACATCCCGGCCCCGCCGCACTCCCGGGCCGCGCTCACACCACCGCAGATGGGGGGGACGCACGAAGCGCATCCAATGGAACAAGAGATGGAATCCCAAAGGAGCGGGCACGGGAGGCTCCCGGGGCGGCCCCGCTCCCGCACACTGCACTGCGCGGGGCTGCGCGCGTCCCACCCCTGCTCCGTGCGCGGGGTGAACCCGCGCCCGCGTGGTGCCCCCCCCCCGCAGGAGGCGGTGGTTGTGTCCGGCCAATGGGGAGGCGGCGAGTCCCGGCACGTGGGAAAGGGCGGGGCGCTGGAGTGGGGTAAAAAGTCATTAATTAAAGAGAAATTAAGTAATTATAATTAATAATAATTAATAATCAAAATAATAAACCACCGAAGGAGGCGGCTCCGGCGGTGAGCGGAGGGTGGCGGAAGGTCCCGGCCTCGGACCTGCGTGGAAGATGAAGCAGCTGCTTCCATCCCTTTGAGGACTCAAAATTTGGGGGAAAAAAAAAAGGAGATTTCACCCCAAAATGGGGCGGCGGCTGAGGCTCGGGCCAGGAGGAGGCTGCGTTTGGATGGAGCGGGTTTAGCTCCAGAAGCAAAGCAGGAGTTTCAGAGGGGCAGCTGAAAGATCAGCAGCTTTAGGGGAGGTTTGGGGATTTGGGGGTATTATTTTTAGGGGAGGTCGAGGTATCTTTAAGGGCCCGTGGGGCAGTATTCTGGGGGGAGGTTGGAGTACTTTGGGACCCCAAAACACCTGCCCAAACGCCGGGGCGTGGAGGCAGGGGGAGAGGAAGGTTGTCCCCTCCTCAGCTCCAACTGCACAAGCAGTTTTGGCGTTGAAAGCATTTCCCACCCCCCAGCGACCACGCGCAGCCATGAACCAGGAATTCCGTGTTTATTTTAGGAGGTTTTTGTCCTTTTTTCCTCTTTTTTTTTTTCCTCATCACCAGAGCATCACTGGGACCCGTTTCCATCACACCCGCTCTGCACAGAGAAGCCCATGGAGGGGGTATGGCGAGCAATGGGTTGAGCACTGAAGGATGAAGCGCTCGGATGAGGACGGATGGACACAGGCAGGGAGCAGACCTGGAAGGGGTCGGTGAGGTTGGTTTTGGCACTAATAAAGGAAAATGGAGATAATCCGCTGGAACTCGAAGGAGCACGAGTGCTTCTGGCTCTTGCTGCGGGGGCTTCTCGGTGCTTCAGCTAAAGTGGATTAGGTTTTGGAAGCCTTTGATGGTCCAAAATCCCCCTCCAGTGAGTGCGTGTTCCACTGGGTCTGCTCACAACCACCCAGCACAAGCTTCCAGCTGCAGAGGGAATCGATTTGCAGCTCGATACCGGAGCAAGCTTGGGAGCTGGTTCATCCTCCGTCCTTTCCTCACCAGAGATCAAATAGCATCATCAGTTCAGTCTTTTTCTTGAAAAGAAGCTAATATACAGAATACAAAGCACTATATTTACACCAGTAACGGTAAACAGGTTCATCTCCACACTGATCAGCAGTCTGTTTTCATGTGTATAAAAAGAGAGTCTTACATGACTTCAGAGGAACTGACGAGAAGTGACACAGCATGGGGAAAGAGGCATCAATACCCTCCACTTAAACACCTTAAATAATACATAATCATTACTTTTGGGGCAGAACTCAGCTAACATACACTTTAGCCACAGATGTTTAAGGACTGAATTGAGTGTCTTTTGGTGACATCACATTACACAAGAAGTGGTTTTAGTGACCGAGCTTTTAACCATCCTCAATCCTCTCTCATTAAAAGACAACTGCAGGATTTCAGATGAAATCTGGGCAGTGGTCACCAGTCTGGGCAGCCCACAGCCACAGAGTGTTCTGCATTGCTATGACACAGCTCTGAGGCCACCCTGGGGTTGGTTTTAAGCATCATCATCATTATTTCCTCCAAAGATAGAGTGAGTCAGACCTGTGAGCCCCATCTCTGCTCATGGAAGTGCCTTATTGCTGGAGCGCCTCAAATTAGGAGGGAATTGAGTTTCAGAAGCAGCAAATACCCACTGCTTAAACACTATTTGGTGCTTCTTCAAAAGAGAAGCTTTGAAAGGCTCCCGCAAACGCGGAAGGGTCTTAAGACACTGAACTACACACAAAAACAGACAAAAGGAAACAAATCAAGTGGTTTTCACTGCTCTGCCAGAGACTTGTGTTCAAGCCTTTAGTGTTCCCCTCTCCAGAACCAGATGGCAAGGGAGTGCACTCAGAATCTGGCAGGTTGTGTCTCTAGTTCACCTCTAAACCCAGCATTATGAACACCAGGTTACTACGTGCTGCCTTGGCTGGCAATTTGTTTTCCCATTTAAAAGTCAAACAGAAGTTTGATTCTACTAAAAGCTTCTATCTGGGTGACTTAACACTGAAGGCAAAGCTTTTTAAAACCTGTGTGTTCCCCTGCAACCAAGTCCTGGACCAGTGCAAAAGAATAAAAAGAACCAGAAGTCCTGCAGAAACCTATGGAAAATCCTCATCAGGGTACTACTAACAATGGAAGCACTGCGATGTCTTCATTTTGCGGTGCTAAATCATGCTTTTTAAACATTCAGCTCTAAAACGAAGCACTCAAATGTGAAACACAATCAGAGACTTCCCAATATTGCAGTTCTCCTCCACGCTCCAACACAAACATTCTTCCACGCTTTTCCAGAGCCAAGGGAAACAAAAGGAAATCGCTGCTTTAGAGAGACCGCAGCAGCGCTGTGGCAAGGCTGTGAGCACCCCCCATCGCCGCAGCTTTCCCTCTGCCAAGCCTGGACCAATGACCCAACTTCTGCTTTTGTTGGCAAGAATGGTTACTCAAAACAAATCATCTCAGATTAGAAGCAGCTTTAGAAGTAGATTCAGGCACAATTCTGAGCTATTATTTTGTTTCATCAAGTTAATTCCAATTTATGTGTGGACAAACATCATTTATCTTCCAGCCAGGTGGAACACAAAAGATGCTCTGGGGCAGGATTTCAAACTGCTGTGACACAGTGGGTTGTGGCACAACCCAGTGTGCTGGGGGTTGGAACTGGATGATCTTAAGGTCCTTTCCAACCCAAAGCATCCTGTGAATTCCATGATTCTCATCACCCTGGTACTCAGGGGAGCAAACAGAGGTTCTTACCCTCACAGCAGAACCCCTCGCAATCAGGGGAAGGGAAAAAACACCAAAATGGGTGTTTTTAGAGCAGCAATAACTGCAGTGGCAGCAAAGCTGCTAACTGTTTGCTTTCCCCCCCTCACTCGAAGAAGCGATGGGCAAGTGCTTCACAGCCATACCTGTCATATTGTTTCCACATTATCGCGTGAAACCGCTAGATAATTTGGAGCCCCATCAGAGCAGAAGATACTCTCCAAGGGAATAATTGCATTTGCTAACAGAGTTCTGTTTGCACTTTAAAAACCTCTAATAAAAATAGACTATATAGTGGGGTTTTATAAATAGAATACACATTTAGCTTAGATGAGTTTCATTACATCCCTCCCCCCCTTTAAAGAGTTTCGTCTTTAACTCGTGTGAACTAACATGATAGTTACTAAGTCTTTGAAAAAACACATTTGTACCACATTATTCTTTGGACATGGTTGAACATGCATCCACAAAAGCAACTGTCATTCGTGTACTGAAGACAGTTGTGTTGTACAAACCCCTTTTAGGAATCGGATCGAGTAGTACACTGCTAACAAGCAAAAAAATTTGCTCCCTTGAAATCCTCGTGTAAAAAATGAGAAACAATGAGGAGGATTTTCGGATCGGTAAGTCTAAAAACGTGTCAATATGACACCGCAGTAAGAATAGAAAACAAAAAGAAAGTATTTACAGCTTTACAAAGGAAAAAAAGAAAAGAGGTCATCAAAATCATTTCCAGCATTTCCGCCTTTTTCCTGCAAGCTTTTGATCTGGTTTCTATGGAGTGGTTATACGCGAACAGAACACGACCACTGTGGGCCAAGTCAGCAGCATCGCTTGAAACTAAACCAAAGACCTCTGAGGGAAACTCTCCGGGAGCGACCCTGGTGATCCACTGAGTCCTACACAGCCCAAATAAAAATAACCCCCTGATCCCGAGTATGAAAACACCTTTTCTTCTTTAAAAATGGATTAAATATGCTTACAAGAAACAGACACCGACAACCATGGTAATTTACTGTCATACACATCACCACCATACACATTAATTCTAAACCCTCTACTCTAGCCCCACAACCCTTACACTTCCCAACAGACACAACTCTACTACAGATGCTCCTTGTAATTATGGCTATGAGATAAAGCCGAGGTTACAGCTACCTTGCTACAGCTGAAGTTCTGCTTCCTCACTTGGCTCTCCCTGGCAAACTGAGGATATTCTGCTCTTTCCTACCCTCACCGCACCAGCTCCCAGCTTCAGGAGCTCTCAGCCTTTATCCTATTGGGACACTGAGTTTGAAAGGAAACAAACCCCACAACACAGCAGCAGCTAAGCCAGATGGCCACTGAAATTGCTCAGTTTCTCTAGTACCAAAGAGCATTTCCTAACTGAGGAGAGCCAAACGACAGCCTCCACCAAGGCTGGGTCACTGTGCAAGTCGATTGCTTAACAACACCTCCACCAACATCACTAAAGCATCACAGACATTCAGCTTTGGCAGGCGGTTTCTCAGCCTCGTGAGAAACTATGTATTAGCAGCTGAAGTTCATACAGGCTTCAAAACCTTAAGAGTACTTGATTGAAAACATGCAGTCCCAGCCCCCTCACAAAAATACCCCATCTCTTGCGTGTGTCCCCCCCCCCTCCCCAACTTGCAGCCCTAGTGAACGTGACATTCACCACTTTGGCCACCTAAGAAATAATAGGAATGAGCACTTTGGAATAAGGTTTCTTTTCCAGAGAAAAGTTATCGACATTTTACATGAGGAAAGAGGCTTTGAAAAAGCCCCTAACCCACACCCCAGGAACCAAGAAGTTGCTAGCTACTCTATAAATAACTGCACTGAGTAAGGAAACCGCCAGAATATCCTTGGATCTGTTCTCTTGAAGAGAAGCCATCAACTGTGGACCATGACCTCCACACTGTAGATCCAGATGGATCATCCCAGCACTCCTCCCCACTCTGAAAAACACAAGAAGCCCGTTTGATTCATGTAGCCTAAAAGCACCACTGTGTCTAAGCAGGAGACAGAGCTGAACAGCGATGAAACTCCAGGCAGCAACATGGGAAACTCTGATTAGACATTACTGTACCCACAGTTACAGGGGGAACAGAAACCCTCTGAGGTCCTGCCCGTCTGCATAGCTGCACAAGACAGAGGCACTTCTGCCCAGGAATGTGCCATATGCTGAGACATTTGCACTCTTTTTGGAAGAAAGCAGCACTGATTTACACTGGGTGCATGCTTACAATGCAGTTCCACTGATTTCAGACCAAGAGCTGGGAAACAACATTCAGCGAGCTAAAAAGATCGGCCAGCTTACCATCACATAACACTGAGAGGGTGCTTAAATCAGGTAGCTCCCTGTCCAGTCCTAGCACTGCTCCTGCTTAGCAGCTTCTAAGCTTCCTGGCAGGAAACCAAATACATTCGGTATTCACTCTGAGTCTTGCAGCTGCTGGTTAACTACACAGTTACCTTTAGGCAGTATTAACTACACTTTCAATCCTGGTCTAAAAAACAAACAGAAAATTATTGGCTGAGGTTTATACCCTGTTTTTACCTGGCTGAGGTGCTACAATTCCCACTATAACCATACCTGATGATGACAGAGTTGCCTCAAACACCACTTTTGATGCTGCTTTCTCCTGTGTAAAAATACAGTAAGATTGACAAAGTCTAGGTCTCCTCACTTTCTCACAGAGAAAGCACACGGCTGTCCCTCCCTAATTCTAGGGCAGCAGTAGTTTGGCATTCATTTTACTACGCCCTAAAAAGGATTACAGTATTTCCTGATGTTCAGCTTTCCTTAAGAACAGTGGTCTGGAACTCTCCCAGTGTCATGTCGCAAGCCTACATCTATCCTACCGCATGTCAGTTTATCCTGATGCTTCAAACTATCCCACTCTAAACATTATGAAAGCAGCATAAAATGGAGTTATCTCCCTGTCAGCAAAGTCAAATCTGCAAACACTATGGTTTAAAAGAAGAATCCTGAAAAAGAGAACACACAAAACAACTGAAGGGCTGATTCCCCTCCTAATCCAATCACTGGAAACAAAGGCATTGTAATATGACATTCCTCCTCAAAAGAAGCTCTACAGATAACTAACATGTGCAAATGT
The DNA here is from genome assembly GCA_039720435.1 of Amazona ochrocephala. NCBI lineage: Eukaryota > Metazoa > Chordata > Aves > Psittaciformes > Psittacidae > Amazona > Amazona ochrocephala. Next base: position 2,749,220 of record CM077894.1, on the reverse strand, counting down.
GGTTTTAGCTTTCCTTTCCCAAGAGATAACTGTTTCCCAGCAGGGACCAAACATTCCATATAAATAAGGCCAGCTTTTTTTTTTTGTGGGTTTTTTTTTTGCATAGAAGTTTATCAGGGATATTCCCACCCCATGGAACCCTCCTCTGTCCCCTGCTTTGCCACCGAGCTGAGACCTGCTGCTTCTTCAGACTCTGGAGTCGAGCAGAGAGCTTGTAACGCATCTCAAAGGCTCCTTCAGCCAGAAGGATGGAATTGAGAAACTCCTGTTAACATTGTAGAACTGCTTAATCCTAAAAGCCGTCTCTACCCCTGCTCTTGTTTTAAATGTTTCAAGCTCAATTTGGACTGTTATAGTTCAAATTGTTACAGTTCAATTCTCTTGTTTGGAGCCAGACTTTGGTAATTGCACCATAATTGTCTCGGGTTCACTTCTTGTTTTGCCAGCATTCCTTTTGCCAATGGGTGCAGCAGTTCAATAAAACCATGAGCTTCTTGAAACACCCAGAGCCTTGGCAGCACCATTCTCTGCTGCTAACGGATTAGGATTTGTTGAAAGGGTATTTTGTATAAAAACACCTGCTATTAATATTCCACTGGAGCTCAAAGTGGCTCAGCTTGGGGCAAAGGCACAATTAAAACACCATGTTTTCTTACAGGACTCTGCACTTATGATTTGTAGAACAATAGAAATTTACAGCACCAATCCTTGCGTGGGGTGGGGATGCGTGTAGGAATGAGTCCTTAGAAACCCTGTGTGAGGGCTTACGAGTCCTATTGTTATCTTCCCCCACATCAGTGTATTCTATAATCTTTTCTTGTCTCTTCCCTTTCACTGGAGTGCTCCAGCTATGTATCAGGTGACCATGGGCTCCACATCCGTCTCTCTGTCCAACTCATCCTGAATTTCATCTGTGTTTCCTGAGTCGCTGCTGGCTACAGAGCTGGGAGATGGAGAATTTCTGTGGGAAAAGCCAGAGAAAGGTTTAGACAAGGAACTAAATATCAATAACAGAAAGGGCGGAAAAAAATCAACCTTTGAAGAAATTGTGGCTTTCATTTCCCAAAACATTTCTCCATGTACTTTATTAACGTTAAACTTTGGGTTTATGGTAAATACCAGTAATGAAACAGCCCATGTGCTGCCACCCCATTCCTGCCATCTCCTGTACAAATATAAAGGCTGCCCTAGGTTTACTGATGAGGAAATGGACAATGAACGTCCTACAGAGAGTCTCATCATCCATAAGTATAAACTTGAAAACTCTAAAGTTTATCATGTTCTTTTAAGCCAGGAGGTGCACTTGGGGCAAGCAAGAGCTAAGAAAACCCCCTTATAGTACAGGGTCCTTAACACATGAGAAGGTTAAACCCCAAGTTCTTCACATAAGCCCATAGTCAAGGTTTAATTTTGGCTTTTGTTTAAGAGTTCCACACCCATAATGTTAAGATTAAACATCCATCCAAATTAGAGATCCCTGGTTTTACCCTCAGCTGTTGAATCCTTTGAGCTGTTCCTGTGTGTAGGAACACAGTAACTGTTACATGGCTACACAGTTCCTTTTTGGCCGGTATTTGACTCTGAGCAAAGCAACCTTATCCAAAGGACAAAATGATACTACTGCCTTTAAAACAATGGGCAGGAAACAGATGAAACCTTTTGAAGCACCCCAGGCAGAATGGTAACATCTTATTACCTGTCAGCTGAGCCTTTGATGAGCCTACGACAGGTTTCCATTTGGACATCCAGGCCCCTTTTCATACTACACATTTCCATGTATTCATGAAGGTGGCGGTTCATGTCACTCTTGGCTGTGGCCAATTCCAGCTGTAAGAAACAGGAGAGAATATTCAGCCTAAGGTGAGATGGTAACAGTTTCTCCCAGCTTCACTGCATTTATATATTGGTGGAGATACTAAAGCTGCCCAGAGCCAAGCCAAAACATCCACACCATTTATGTTTAACCTCAGTGCTGTAAACCATCAGCTGATGAAGTACAATTTAATCAGAGCTCAGCACCGGTTTTAAGCAGCCCTCAAGTTGGTTTTTTTCCTGCTGCTCAGCAGCTTGTTTGTCAACACAAAGCAATTAATGAAAGCATGTTCTAGGCAGGGCAGAGATTTGGAGAAGCTACAGCTGTTGTGTCTGGCAACCTCTGAGGCCACGTCTTGGAAAGCATTTCCCAGTGTGATGGTGGATATGCAAGGGGAGAAAGAGCACTAGTGCGTTTTTGCTTGCTTTGTTCTGAAGGTTCTCTCTCCACCAGCTACAGATTTATGCTTACTCAGTGCTGTGCAGAGAATGGTATTCAGAAAAGAACCCCAAGGGTATGTCAGAGGAAAATCCCTTACATATACAGACATTCCACCTTTCCTCTGCATGTATACTGGACCAGAACACTGTGTGTTTCCATCCACTAGAAACAATTCCTATTGTCATGAACCACTTCCTTACCTCTATCTGCCCTATTGTTTCCTGGTATTCCTTGTCTCTCGTTTTAAAGAAAGACTCTGTTTCGTGGATCAAGTTTCCCAGGTTTTCCTCCTGCAGGGAAAGGAGGACACAAAGAATTAGCAAGACTCTAACATGGAATTCAGAAGGTTTTCTTGTCTGACCTGCTCAGAACTGGAGCTTGTGATGCGCTTTCATGCAAAGATTCTTTTCAATACATTTTTACACAGGCAGGGAATATTCTGCTTCTTAAAACACATTTTTGCACAATGACCATGGCTTTGTACACACAAAATCTCTGATCAAGGGACCTACAGACCAAGGCTCCAGCAATTAACACACATACACCTGGCGCTGCCTAAGAACCAAACCCATGGATTTTCCCAAAGCTTTCACAGTCTGATCACATTTAGACCGCAACTGCTTTCCAGACACAAAGCTTTGTTTTCCTTGCATTGACCACAGCCCTACAACCAGCTTTGCTCTGGAATGGCCATTTTCCAATTGCACATTATTACTTTCAAGTCCTTTCAGTTTCCATTAGCTCACACCTATGCTCTCCATGAATTGTTTCCTATTGAAATCGGTAACAGCTAGATAAAGCAAGCTCACTCCAGCCCACTACTGATGGAAATACCACATGCAAGAACACATGCTGTCCCACAGGAAACATCCTGCCAGACAGCAGCTCCCATAACATCATCACTTTGGATTGTCACTACAGTCCAGGCTACAAAACATACAGCACTATTTCATGTTATCACAAAGAGAGTAAAGCAATGTCACTGTTCTCTCTTTCACATTATTACCTATCTCCCTTTTCCAGAAAGAAAAGGATCACTTTAATGCAACTGCACTGATGAGCATTAATTATGTTCCCATCCTCTGGTCATATCTGAGGCAGCTTTATCAGGATCATGCGTGGTATCAGCACCAGGTTATCCAGCCTATAGCAACAAGAATCACTCCACTTATCCTTTTATATGCAGAAGTGCTTTAAGGAGGAAGGTCATAAAAGAAGGTGGCTATGGCACCATGTAAGAACTTGAAAGGAATAAAGCCACTGGAAGGAAGATTCAGACATGTAAAGCACGATGTTAAAGACCAGGCACAGTCGGAGCAGTCTTTATTCTGAATCTCCATCTACAAGACAAATCTACCCTTTCCTTGTATAATTTTCATTTAGAAGGATTTAAGCTGCTTAAAACCTTTATAGAGTTTCTGCACGTAAGGTCTGAGTTCGGCAATATTCCTCTGATAGCTGTGCTTATACACGCACACATGGGTATATGCAAATCAATCTGTCACTAATTCCAGCACATGGCTGCACATTATCACTCTGCCACTCTCCCTGCTCAAAGATGACATGTAGCTAAGCACACTGCTTTCTGCAGCCCTAGCACTTCTAAGTAATCTCTGCAGTTTCAGAGGATGCCAGATGATATACAAACGGGAAGACGTAACATTAACACACTCCTGGCAGTCAACACAAGACAATATTCAGGAGACTGCTGCCTCAGCATCTTCACACTACAGTGCTGATGGAAGGAGGCAGGATTATTTCTTACCTACTGCTGTTGTGCTGCTCGGTAATGAAATAATAGCATTGCATTTAAAGACTACCCGCACAAAGCCTGACCTTGGCATTTCAATCACTCTTTAGGCTTGTTTAAAAAGGCTCAGGAGTCACCGAATGTGGCAGCATGCAGCCATTAGCTTATTTAGTGTGGGATCTTAAGGATTAAAAGCAAGCTGTTTATTATCCACCAATGCCAGGAGAATCCTATTGACTAAGAAGATGGAAGCACAAGATTCATGGCTTCAGAAGACCCTTGGGGCCTTATGCAGTCCTGCAGCCACAGCTTCTTTGTTTGTGATGAGATACACATGCTTTAACATCTTCCACAGGCCATACTGATTTTCCTCCCCACTAAACTGTGCCATCGTGTGTGCTATGTGCACTCTTTTGAGAATTAAAATGTGAATGATAATCCACAGAGATGCTGTGTAGAAGATACAGGGCTTGAAATAAATGACTGCTCAGGATGACAGATAGTGTGATGCTCCTGGAGCACCCAGACACATTGGATCTTTTGACACCCACTTGGTACTTTCAAATACTCAGTTTGAAGGAGCAGAAGAAATGAAGTTTGACAAACGAACTGATTGTACACACTGAAAAGCAACCACACAAAGAAAGCACTAAGGATTTTTAAATCAAAGCAAGTTTGCGTGGCAAACTAGATCACCAGTTAAATATGCAAAGGCTCAGATGGCTGAAAGCAGCTGAGGGGTACAGTTTCTGCAGAGAATAGGTTGAGAAAAGAAGGGAATTAAACTCACCTCTCCTTGGAGGTCAATGGAAGGATTGCAGTTTGTGAAGTCTTCCCAGAGCAGCAACGTTTCCTCATTCTCCTCCCACGTTAAACTATCACAGTCATCATCAAAATCGAATGTCTCACGACTGTTAAGGGAACAGGAAAACCATCAGTGAAAACGACTCCAGCCCCACTCCTCTAATTAGTCACCCTCTAATTAGCCACGAAAAAAGGGGCTATGAGAACCAAGTGAAGGAAACAATGCAGTGGCTGAAAATCCTTACAGGTTTTACAAACAGGCTTTGCCACTGTCCAAGCCCCTCGCTCCTGGGCTCTTTGCCACCCCCAAGCAGAATAAAAGCTCCTTGTTAACATCCCTGATGCCAAACCACAGTCCTAGCTCTGTCCTCCAGATGGTGCTGCACATTGGTTTCCCCTGTTTGCAAAACTGCAACTATTGAAACTATTCTTTTTATACATGGGAAAATGAGCCCAAACGCAGTGTGAGGGGTTTTACAAGGAACAGCCACCAGAAGCCTCCCTGCTGCTTTGCACGTTGAAGTCCAGCCAACGTTTCCCCTGAAGCACTTAAAAACCACCATTCCCAGAAGTAACAACGATGGAAAACTGAAGCCTCAAAGCGACGTGCAGGTGAGCAGAAATACTCACTGCTGACTTGGACAACAAAGATGCTACTACAGCCACTTAAGACTGAGAACAAACAGTGGCAAGAGTGGCCTTTAACCTCCTTATTTGGTTAAGCCCCTTTAGTATGTTCTGTTGTGCAAGAAAGGAAAGTTTTAGAAGGCACCGAGTCCCTTTTGGTTTGAACAGCAGCAGAGCACAACACCAGTAGCTGCTTCTTGTCCTTGCTAAGGAGGCCTGACAAAAACCTGAACTGGCTCCCAGAAGCAGCCTGCTCATCTCAGGCTGATGCATTTTTATTACTTGAGCTCATTTCCTTTCAAGCAGATAACATCTTAGTCCGGAAGCAGAGGCCAATACTGTCTTCAGGAGGCTGAAGAGCTTGGCAAGAGACAGGCTCTTTGCCTGGACTCAGCATGACTTGAAAAAGTCATTAAACCAAAAACCCTACAAACTTGGACACACAGAACAGTGCCTTTTGCAACGCAACTTTTGTACATCAGTTCCTTTCTGCAAGAGCTATCCTTGTGGGACAGCACAAAGGCTCCAGCTCTGGCTGCTGCTTACTTCAGGCACACACTCTTCAAAGCTGACTGCATTTGGACTTTTTACTACTAGACACATAAAGATCCAAGTTTGTAACAGCTAAAATGCAAGTTGCTTTGTTTCTGTGAATGAGAGAAGCTCTTCAGCTGTGTATTTTCTACTTCACAAAGACCCCAAACCCAGACATCCTTAGAAATGAACCATCCCCAACAAGCCACAAACCCTGTTCTACATCAACCCAATTTGAACATACCTACAAGAGTCTGCAGTGCTTGGTGCCATGTGTAATAGGACCAGGAGATAAGAACTTCATTAGCAGCACCAATAAAAACCAGGTATCACAGGCCAGGTTTAGAACCAAAACTAGAAGCTAAATGCAGTACGAACCTTGGAGCACAATTTTAGCCTCTTGCTTTTCTAACACCTACACACTCTCTGCTGTCACACTGAGTTTTAGTGGTAGAGAAGTCAAAAATCTATTTATTACACTGAATATTACCAAGGGCCTAAAGATACCCAAAACCAGAGTCCTAACACGAGGAGTTACCCATGACTTTTGCAAGAAACATGCCCTCCTGTATGTGAAATTCAGGTGGAAAGAAAGACATTCCATGAAAACAGAACTTTAGGGAACAGCTGACAACAGAAGAGGAGTTAGTGCCTCCTGGAAAACTTCTTGTGCTCTCCTCCATATGAAATACTGTCCTACATTGTGTGGGAAAGCACTGGGAATTGTTCCCTCTGCAGTCACTGCAGGAGTTGGCAGAAGTCACTGCTATTCAACGCTAGGGAAGTCAGACCTATGGTGCTTGCTGGGGTTATTCTCTGCCAAAAGAAAACAGCAAAGACCCTCAGAAGCCTCACCAGGCTGTGGCCACCTCCATCACTTCTAGAACAGAGGAAGGTAACAGCAGGGCACAGCATCAGCCAGACTCCTGCACTGCTTTGTGTGCCACCAAGGTGCAGAGAGTCTCTTCTCACGTGCTACAAACTTCCCCAAGACCCCAATTTGGAGACCTTTAGGCAAAATAAATGCCAGTCCTTCCAGCTGGGGAGACCGCATTCTGCAGCAAGACTTGCAACTGCTAGAACTGATCTTCTGGACAGACCCACCACTACCATTTGCCTATAGCTCCACTGAAAGATCATGCAAAATACTAGAGAAGTTTGTATCTGCTTTGAACTGAGCTTTCAGTGACCTTCCCAAATCCCATCCAGCCCAAGCAGCAGTGCGGCTCTTTCCAAAACTCTAGAAATCGGATTCTCAGCCAAATATGCAGAATAGACTCATGTTTTGTACTTCATTAATGGTGTTGCACATTTCTTGTTTTGCTACTGTTATAACAGAACTGCATTGGAATCCTGTGTGCAGTTCTGGTGCCTCCAGCACAGGAAGGACATGGAGCTGTTGAAGCAAGTCCACAGGAGGCCACGAGGATGATGAGGGGCTGAAGCAGCTCCCATAGGAAGACAGGCTGAGACAGTTGGGGCTGTTCAGCCTGGAGACCTCACAGCAGCCTTCCAGTATCTGAAGGGGGCCTGTAGTGATAAGACAAGGGGCGATGGGTTCAAATGGAAACAGGGAAGATTTAGGTTGTACAAGGAAGAAATTTTTACTGTGAAGGTGCTGAGGCGCTGGCACAGGGTGCCCAGGGAAGCTGTGGCTGTCCCATCCCTGGCAGTGTTCAAGGCCAGGTTGGACACAGGGGCTTGGAGCAAGCTGCTCTAGTGGAAGGTGTCCCTGCCTGTGGCAGGGGGTTAGAGCTGGAGGAGCTTTAAGGTCCCTTCCAGCCCAAACCTGTCTCTGATTCTATGACAACACCTTATAGCAGTCAAACTAGAGGTTTGTAGTTCTTTATATTCTCTATGGTTCCCCCTCCTTAAGGGAGGAACAAAAATCAGCTCATTTCATTCGAATTCCCAGAAAACCTTCCAGTATGTGGCAGCTCAAGTGTTCTGGGCCTAAGTTTGCATTTCGGAACAAGCTTTCCCCATGGTGTTCATGATACTCACAGCTGATTAAACATGCGCTTCATTTCATCTGTGATGTTCAAGGAGCAGCTGACCTCATCATCAGAGAACCTGCCATTGTCTCCATCCTGTTCAGAGAGGTCATCATCAGATGTGAGCTTGCGTTCTTTCTTCTTGGAAGCCACCTTAATTGGAGAGAAGAGCAGTAACTAGAAGGTTCAACTGAGGTGCTGCGCCATGAGGGGCAGAAATAGAGAAGGAGAGGCATTAGGTGTGAGCAAATATAACTGTTCATCAGGTCCCAGGCAATTCAGGGCTTGCTTGTATTCAAGACAGGAATTACATCTGTTAACGAGTGGTGAACACAGAGCACAAGGAAGCAGTTCAGAACAGGGAAGAGCAAAGCAAGCTGCAGGCTGTCAGTGCTCTACAGATGTTCATCTGTCCACTGGCACCGGTCTGTGATGGACCAGAGAACATGCAGAGGTTAGAATGATACAGGGAAAAGCAGAAGCTGGCAGGAGTGCCCAGGCAGCAGGCTTGAGAGCAATGACAGAACTCCCCCTCTCTCCTGCCACCACCACGGGACTGAACCACCACAAAAGAACAGATGGGAAGCCTTTCTAGGTAGCCTTGGTTTCAGGGTCATTCCCACCCAGCAGCAGAGGCAGACTGCTAATCATCAGGTTGACAGAAGAAGGGTTAATCTGACCCATGAAAATGCCGGGACAACCTCAAAGAAATGAAGCTCAGAAACACACAGAGAACTCAAGGGATGCCCCTGCAAAGGGTGCAGAGGATCACTTCTTCATCTGAGGACTGTGAACATGACAGATATTCACAGGTCGCGCCACAGAGTCACAAACACACAGTCCACTCCCAACCTACTTCAGCTTGTCCTCTACTCAGTGTATAAATCATCCCTTACTGGTATTGTTCGCCACGATGATCATTTTAACCACTGCATGCTTGACCAAAAGTGCGCTCTGCAGTTACCTTTGAGCATGGCAGCTCTGCTCAAAGACACACTTAGATCAAAGTCGAAGGAAGCTGGATTATAAAGTGCAGTTGGTACAGAAGACGAGCTGCATCAGGAGTTACAGGTTTGCTCCACACAGAGCTGTAACTGCTTGCTTTTGGAGCAAATTAAATCCCTTTCCTACCAGCGCCAAGGAGCCACGTTAGCTAAATGAAAGCAAGGGGAGTTTCTAGTTCAAAGCAGTCATAGCTCACCATCACAGAAGTGTTATTTCTGGCCTCAGAGCTTGAGCCAGAAATAAGAACATTCAACTGACAGTTGTAAAAGCTTAAAACCCTTCACTTATGCAGGGAACAAATGTGAGGAAGCCATTTATACAAACCTGCACCCTGTAATGCTTTTTTCCCTGCATTCATTGTAGACTAGCATCAGACTAACAGTGTGCCTTAAAGGTCATCCCGAGGCTTCTTATTTTAAACTCCCTAAAAGTTGTGCTCTTAACACTACAGAGAAGAGAGCTATATTCCGAGACTGAGAAAGAAGAAAATACACCTGCACAGAGAAATGTCAAGAGAAGGCAAATGACCTGGACCACACTCCTCAAGGCTGCTCCCTCTCGTCCCCTCACTCCTTGTCCTACCCTGGGGAAAATTCATGGCCTAATCACCTGGAATATCTTGGAAACGTCTTCAGAGTTGCGCTGCTGCGCTACATCACACAGCTTGGCTGTGATATCGATTCGCCGACAGATGTCCATGTCCACCTTCATGGCCTTTTCTTGAATCTTTGTGTCCAGGTCTGTCATGGGCTGCAGGAAGGACAGTAGTGATTATCCTCTATTATCATACAGTTCAGGAAAGAAGAGATACCCCACAGTATCTCTCTAACCCCAGGGCATACCACTCTTAAACAATATTACATCTTGCTCTTCGGGAAAGGCAGTACATGGACAATCTAAATGGACTAGACAGCTAACAAATAACATTCATATCTGAACCTAATAAAGTTGCAGTGTTCTGTCACTGAAAAACCTATCCCCACCCCAAAACAATTGCTAGATGTGGCAACAGGCAAATTGTATGGGACGAGAAAGCTTTAAAAATGGAAGAGAAAAACCCTGTTGAGATTGTGCATAATGGAATAAAATCTAAGACCTGGGGAGTATGCAACAGTTCCCCTGCTTTCAGACAGGAAAGCTGCGCCTGTAAGAGAAAGTTGCCTTTAAAACAGACCCCAGGTTACACAGCAACTTTATACATGTCACAGAAACATGAAATCAAGACTGGATCTAAAGAGATCCATGAAAACTTGTGACACACAAAACACTCCTCATGGCATTAACCTGGCTTCCAGCCTAGCAAAAGTTCTGTTTGAGAAATATCTCGTCTTACTTCACTCTGGGCAGTAATCATAAGCATCATTTATGTGAGATACTCCCACTCAGCCAGTACAGCTGGCTCCTTATGAAGAAACATTACTGCAAAAAGCATATTTTCCAGCCTAGATAAGACTTACTCTGCTAGAAAGTACCACTTCAATGGCCAGGCAATGCTTCCTCTGTGACCAGAAAAGTAGAAACACTCTCTGCAGAGCATGCTTAAATACAAAATCCCCTTTCCAAGATGAAAACTTTGGGGTTAGGTTTTGTGGTTGGTTGGTGTAGTTTGGTTTCGGTCTTAAGTCACTAGAAGAGTTCTTCTCCAGCCCCTGCCAACCACCTTTGGATAAGCTAGAGCTCACTGGTTTACAACCACAATGAGGAAAAGAAGTCTTTAAACACTGACACACTCTTAAACACTCTCTCTGTTGATAGGTACCAGCAATTCTTACCCACAGGAAGGCAAGAGCCACATGCCAACATCTTGCATTTCTCTGCTCTAAATATTTAGACAGCGAGATTCAAAACAAGCCTTCTCACTGCTTTCCTTATGCTCTCTTCTCCCTTACAGGGTTTGCAAAGCCCAAAGCACACTTGAGAGCAAGTTGAGGAGGATGTTTGCCTTCACCACCACCCTTTTTGTACACATGGAGCATCATTTCTTCCTCAGTGAAACCACCATCACAGTGATGCAGCCCTAAGGAGTTTCTCCGTTTCACACTGCCTCTAACCGAGCATGCCTGTCCTCGATTAAACTCCGAAAGAAGAGACAGCTAATTGCCAAATTTCATATGAACAGATCTAGTGGCCCCGAGAGAATGGATTTGACACCAGGGAGCAGGTTCTGCAAGTTTAATAAAGTCAGAAGGAAGCAATTCTATGCAAAATTACTGAATAAATAAGCATAGTAGGACATACTCATTAGACAACTGGCATCTGCACTACTTCAGTCTTACAGAGAACAGCACCTAACTTAATGTTCACCTGGCTTATCTTCCTAGATACTTGCACGAGCACATGCTCTCAGTATGTCTAAGTGTAAGCACTCAAGGCCAGGTTGGAAAGGGCGTGGAGCAACCTGCTCTAGTGGGAGGTGTCCCTGCACACACCAGGGGCTGGAAGTGGATGAGCGTTAAGGTCCCTTCCAACTCAAACCAGCCAAATTAGCCAGTCGTAGCCTAAAAGATCCCCAGCCTTGAAGTGAAATCAGGATCTAATGAGACACAAGCCTTCTACCAAAAAGCAGCACTGGAAACAAAGCCAGATACTTGAACCAGTGATATTCAGAGCTTTCCCAAAGGGAGTTGGGAAATACATATAGTATGTTCCCTTTCTGAACATGACTCTCTTGTGTGACTCAGAGCAGAATCCCTCCTATTAGCAATACATGGTGCTGCTCAGTGACAAGTCCTTCACCCTGACTTGCGAGTTCTCCAACATTTGTGCCATGGCTGCAGATGTGAATGCCAGCACCGCCAGCTGTGGAGAACAAGGAAAGGAGGGAAGAGTCGGGGTTACGGGCTAAGCAGCAAAGTTAATGCATCTCTACACAGACCAGACAGGAAGCAGCGGGCAGGGTGATCTGCCTGATGCATTAGATCATAAAGGCAGCCATAAATGCTAACTACAAAGCAGCACTCACTAAGACCATAACCTTTTTATGAATGAAGCCATTTGCATGACACACACACTTCACAAAGGCAGTGGGAGTTGGCCACTCTGCTCTCCAGTGTACTTACATCACTCATCAGACCCTTAAAGACCACAAGTTCTGCTTTCAGTCTCTCAATCTTTTCATTTAACTCCTCCTGCAGAGCTTCGGCTTCCTGCGCCTCCTGCAAGAGAAAGCACACAAAGAACTAAGGGCTAAGAGGTCAATACATGCTTCCTCACTTAACCTGAACAGGGCTGATAAGGCTTGTCACCACCCCAGACTTCACTTTGTCAGGCTTCAGCACCTCCCTGCTCAGCTTCCACACATTAACACTATTCTCTAGCACAGAGCAACGCAGTCAGCTGCTGTAGTTAGAAGAAAGAGTTTAGAAGACAAATTCAAGTTATTACCACCATGATAAAAGGCACAGAGAAAACCTGTACTTTTCAATACATGCTATTCAAAGCTTACCTCTCGTAAGGTTTCTACCATGGATTCCAGGCTCATTCTTCTTGTGAATTCCTCTTCCCATCTGAAAGATAAGATTTGCAGGCAAAGTGTTAACTGGTTTTCCCCCCTCAAAATCACAAGTTTTCTGGTAGCTGTAGGATGATGACAGTTACTTGAAATGCAAAGCAGATGGTCCCTCACACTTGTACGCTCTTAGAACAGGAACATTAAGTCTGTAGGAGACTAAAAGCCAAATCCACTTCCATTGGGATCACTACTCTTCCTGCTCTCCTATGCAATATTTGGTTGCAAATAAAGTGGGCCATTTTCAGTGCAAGAAGAATCAACTGAAGGTAAATTATGTGAATCAGCAGCTGCACTATTCATCTGTTCAGTCCAATCAATTCATACCCTAATGTGCCTTTGATATCAAAAGCCTCAATAATCTACATGCCTCAATCATTTCCCAGCACCATCATTGCAAGGAGTACTCAGAGAAGCATCCCTGAAAGCAGGGAACACACACTTAGTCTGCTGCAGTACTGAATGGGCAGAAGAAAAGGAATTACAAACTGTGTAATTAAACCTCATACTATGAGCATAGTTATACTTGAGTTCATTGTTGGATTAAGTGCAAAAATATCCAGCAGTTCCCCTTTTTCAACACCAAAACCCTTTAAGGAACAAAAAGCACTATTTGACCATACTAACTGGGAAGCTAAACTCTTGAAAACATGGTGATACCCATTCACACACACTGATATGGTTTGATTTGGGGGAAGACAGAGGAAGTAAAACATGTGTCCCTCTTTTTGAATGGGCAGTGGTGCCACATGACACTTGTCCTGTCTATTACATCGGGAATTACACCCCTGGAAGAGAATCTTTAGATACCACACAATGAAAAACAAACTCAGAGTACCATCATGGTAATTCCCATTGCCACTTCAACACGTTTTATAGTCTAACTGAAAAACAGAAGTCTATTAAATCAAAGGATTCTTACAAATGCAAGGTTAAATCTGGTAAAATGCATCATTTCATCCTATTTTCAAACCCACAAAGGAACCCGGTGATGGGCAGACTGCAGGATATCCCCACTGAGGCAGCTGGTTTGATGCACACGCAATCACTGTGCCACTCGATACACCTCCTCATTCCAAGTGCAAATTTAATCCCATCTGAAATGGAAGAAGGGGGGACCATTTCAGCAGGAAGGATGCAGGCAGGCACAGTGCTATTGCAGTTTGCTGTCTTCAGGAGCAATCACAGGCACCTGAAGGGGTTACATCTTAATGCAGCAGCAGCTCAGAGGAGCAGGGTGCCAAGACGACACGCGGCCTACATCCGCTCCTTCCTGCTATTGTGGGGCAGGAATCGCCAACTTTATGGCATGTGGATTCCCTGTCATACAGTTTGACTTCTGCAGGAAGCCTTTTTGTGTGCATCTTTTTAGCAGCAACAACTTATTGCCAAGCAAAGGAAAATATTTAGGTTGAAATTTGCATTTGTCATTAAATGTTTTAGTGTGTATTTGCATTTCCTATTTGGTTTTTTCCACTACTAATTACACATATTTCTATAAAAATAGTAACTGGATGTTAAAATCTGTTATCCAGATTTCAATACTAAAGGCAGCAAGGTGAAAATAAAGCAAATGGATTTGCAGTCTGGAAGATGGGCTCCTTCTGTTACGGGAGGAGTGTTGCATGGCTTTAATCGTTCCTCCTGGTCTCTCTGCCATCAGGCTGTCATTTAGGGCTGGAAGTCAAGCAGACACTGCAGAAATTGATACACTGCTGCTCCCGGTTTGCGCTGTTGCAACGAGGACTCCTGCCTCCATCCAGGTTTGCCTGCTGTACAATTTGCATCCTCACAGCACATTCTGCAGAGGGAAAACATAACTGTGTGTTTTTACAGCCTCTGCCAAAAGCTGGGGAAAAGCATTAGCATTCCTCCCCAGCAGTCCAGCCACCCCGGGCCGCTGCCAGGATTACACATCTCAAAGTCTGCTCAGACGCAGACCTTCCTCATCCTGCAGAAATTCCAGGCGTTCCAGTTCTTTTTCCTCTGTGCCATTTTGCAGCGCAGTGATTTATGGCCCTAATTCCCTTCCATCACACTCCTGATGTCTTCAAGAGGAAAAGGATCACCTCTTTTTACACACATACATTCCTGCGTTGTTCATTATAGGAACAATAAAGCAAGCAGGTAATTTTTAACCAAAAGTTCCTGCCTAACAAAGAAGTTTGCATGGGGCTGACATAAGGGTCCTGCTAGAACCACTCAGATCACATTCTGAACCTCAGAGCACATTTCTCCCACCCACCACCAAGCTGATGAACCTCATTTAACAGCTGAAAATGCCAATCTTACTTTCTCCTCACACGTAAACCTCAGGAGACTATTTGTAATGAAGAGAGGAAGGAAATGGACAGGCAAGTAGAGGACGACAATGGAGCAGAGGATTAATTCTCCATTTCAACTTCCAAGGAAGTGAGATAATAGAAAGATTGCTCATTCATATCATCATCCTGTATTTGTTGTGACACACAGGGCTTTAAAAGGAACCTTGGCAGCTGGGCTACTTACTACACACTCCAGCAAATGCAGCAATGAGGAGTCAGTGTGCCACTGAGAAGATGCTAACTATAGCTCTGACATCTTTAATAGTCACACACTAAGTTATTCTCTGGTCATTTATACTGGTCAATACTTCTCTCTTCAGTTAACATCTAAAAGCAGAAGATGCTCTTCCACAAGTCTTCCACAAATGCTCTTCCACCCAGCAGGTTGCAGGTGCCTCCTACTTCCTAGCAAACAGGACCAGTGATGCCACGCTGCATGCATGTCCATGAAAGGGACCAGAGCCTTCCTTCATCTCAAGGAAGAGGGAAGCACCACCTGGTTATCACTTCCGCAGCACAAAGCAGAGTGGGCAGGTAACTCCTCAGCTGGATAAGCATGCGAGAAGCAGCACAATGGGGACTGTAATCCCAAAAGGGAAATGGCTGCACACACCGTAGGCTAAAAAGCCAGCAGACTTCACATATTTGCCACAGGGTATTATCCAGCCAGCTGCTCCTGCTGCTCTCAAACACACTGATTCCTTGGCTCAGACGTATTGACTGCATCCCAAAATCTATTCGCTGACCCATGCTGCCATCTAAATTTACCAGACTTCAGTTTCTTGTTTCACTTTCTGCTATTTCTTTCACACCAGTAATACAGATTTCAAATCTAACCAAGCTTTTTCCCTTCTTTCCCATCTTCCAAGAATGTTCCAGTTCCAACCCACCCCCCAAATAAAGGGATTTTAGAAGCTATGGATCTATTCCCCTTTTACCAGATGTGACACATTACATTCCAGCAGCATTCAGTCATCGCAGCTTCGGGCCCCAAACTACTTCTGCAGTGGTGTCTTACATAGCTTAGAGGAGAACAAAGGCTGCTGGCTTTCTTTAACGGGAATAGCTACATTACAGGGATATTAGACAAACAAAACACATGAATAGTCAGCTGGGATTAACACAGCTTAAAGCAGTGTTCTTGTAAAGCTGAGTCACACCGCAAACTTGTGCGCTTCCTTTGAAACTGGAAGAGTAGCTACCAGTTCACCCACACTAACATCAGCTCCAGAACCCAAGAAAGCCCATGGGGACATCCCAGGAGCTGGATAATGTCGCTTAAAAGCTTCTCTAAGTTTCCAGGCCTAATATTCATGAAATTAAACTGAGCTTGTTGACACAAGCAGCTTCGAGCCACTCTCCCACTCCCTGACTACCTGCATCGCTGATCACAAGCATCTTTCTTTCTCTGTTCCCTGTGCCAAGACAAGCTCAGGAACACTGACCAGTGAAGAGAAGAGCCCACAGCAGCACTTCACAAAACCTCTTTGGCAAAGAAAGTTAGTTTTAGAGAAGTTTTCTTTCCAAATATCGCTCCGTAGTGTCCTTTAAACCCCAATATTTTAGGTGTGAGTATGGTGTTACTTAGACAACAAAACATGCTTACAAAATACACCAGGCATAAACACACTGGTTTAAGTCTGTTTTTGCTCAAGGCAGAAAGGCACAAGTAGAGCAGTTAATGATGCCTGATGGTATCAACTGCATTATTTCTTCCATAAAAAGATCCTCCCCTCAAGGAAGCAAATGTAGCACTGCATGACAAAAGCAGTTTTCCATGAGAAAAGCCCTTTCGGAAGGAAGACAACATCCTTCTTCCTGGGAGCTCTGTACAGCCATGCTGAGAAAAAACGCCAAACAGAACAACAGAAAACAGCTACAGCGGTCCGAGCTTCTTCCCTGCCCTTCTCTCAGGTACCAGCTCCAAAGCTGGGGCATCTTCCCACCAGTTTATGGGGACAAGAAAAGGAAACCCCAATAGTTCTTGAATGCTTAAGTCTGCAAAAGGAAACTAAAGTGTTAGTTTGAACAATGGCTATAAATTATTGACAGCAACTCCTGAAAACAAGCCCACTGAACAGACCAACCATCAGCACTACTTCAGGGAATAGCATAACTGTTTCTTCTTGCATGCTAAAACACCACTATTCCACTTCTGGCACAAGATGCACCCAGCCTTGCTCATCTGTTGGGCACGAAGCATCTAAGATGCCTTCTCTGATGTACCACACCTGCAAGAAGATGGAATAAAACACCCATGCTATGGCAGGGCCAAGTAATGACACGTCCAGAGCTGCCCACTCCCGCTCCTTTGTGGCAACACTGCTTGTTCTTTGTGCATGTTGGGATCGTTCTGACGCCCATACATTGTTTATAGGAGCCCCAAACGGCAAAGCTGGCCAGCGCTGGCATGAGATTTAACACTTAGCATGCACCAGCCTAACCGATGTAATCGCTTTGCATAACTCACAGCTGTTACACACCGCCTCTCACTGTGGGTCTGTAGCAACATGCCCACTAATCCCCTTCTCCAACACCTAGATAATAACTATCAACGTTACAGTTTATAACTCTGGTTATTATACACTGATTTCATTCGAATTGACTTAACGGCCCAGATGTACAAACTTGGATTCCCACACAAAAGGATCCAGGGCCTAATCCTGTGATGTGCCAAAACAAAATCTGAGCAGGGTGTGCTGTTTGAGAGCTACACAGTGTGACAGTTGGGGATAAGAAAGCATCATGGCCAAGACTTTCTGGACACATGTCATACAGAACTAAAGAACACCATGTTGGAAGGGACCTAAGGATCACCTGGGCCAACCTTTCTAAGCAAAGGGATAGAGAAACCTTCCTGATACTGAAGTTCTGCTGCAGCATCAGTCTCCTGAACCATTTGCAATGGTATTTCTTAATTGACAGAAGAGCCTGCATCTACAATCTCACCAAACCATTCCCAAGACTGGAATGGCAGTTTGGGAATATAAATACAAATAGCTGTCTGCATGTTTTCATTAGCTTAAAAGAACCAGACCATGCAAGATGGATTTTATGTAACAACTCCATGAAACCTTTATTTTGTTAAGCAAACAAAATCATAGAATCCATTCTCTCTGCTTTTAAAATCCTTGCTTAAGAGATTATTTTCGTGTCCAGGCTTAGTTTTGCACTATATTAAATCTAAGATTGCATTAATTTGCTTATTCACAAATGCCACCTCTTGTTTCAGTGAGCATTTTTAAGACACTCTAATAGAGGGATTCTTCCAGACGATCCCAAGCGCAGACCATTTTGATCCCACATGCCCTCACTTCTTACTGAAGCAAATTAAATGTTAGTTGATGGGCTCCATGTAAAACCTATTAATTTAATGGGAACGTCTGATTCCATTAAAGCCTGGCTGTAACACAGCAGCAGCACTTGAATGAAGTCATGTTTCTTGCCTGTTGCAAGCAACATCCTCTCCACAGATTCTCCTTGCTACAAGTCAGCCACCGCAGCATCCCATTGCCCAAACATCAGAGCAACGGAGAACTTTGTATCCTTGAACCTCTAGCAATGGTCTAGATGATACAGGAAAAGTCACTGCATACCAGAACTTGCACCCTTTGCGCTGTTAATACTTCGGTGTTTCATTATAAAGGAACATTACAAAGGAGAGTTAACATTAAAGTCCTATTCCAGACTTGTGCTCTGCTTAAAACAGCATGCAGACCTTTGAACAGCAGCAATTGCTTGTGAAGAGAATAACTAAAAGGACTTACTATACAGAAAACCATTGTATAATTATGCCTCCCGATTACATACACCTAAAAAGATGCTCCAGCCTCTTACTGCAACCACAACAAAAATCATCTGCAAGTTCATTTGTGTTTTGCTCCTAACCACACGAGGTGTTTCAACAAAAGCCATGCATAATGTCACAAGAGTTCAACAACATCAAGTAAAAGCACCAGCCAAGCCTGCATTCCTTTAGAGAGAAAATTATGGTGCTTTCAATACAGCAGGAGATTCTACATATAATTGTGCAATATTAAACACATTCTCAGCTCCATAGCTAGGAGTCATACACCCCTGCAGGACTCATTCTTGGAAACAACACTGCACTAAAAAGCCAGTTTTAAATCTAAAGTGTATTTTGATACTTGGATAAGCTCTGGACCTCCACTTGCACCCAGCCCCAAACACAGAAGTCCATTAACAAAGACACAAGATACCTATTGAGGGAGGTGCAACACAGCACATGAGGCTGCTGTTGGGGGCTTCTACAGTATTTTATACATCTTCCTGACAGAGAAAGCAATTAAAAGCTCTCCTGTCCTTGAAGAAGGGCACCACCTATTACAAACTTCAGTTCTTTTCAATCTCACAGCTAGGCAAGTGAAGAAAAACCAGAAATAAATCCTTGGAAGTCTTCCACTTCCCAGTGCATCCAAGGCTAATGCTGCTAAGTCTACTTCCACATCACACAGTGGCAAATTCACTTCAAATAGGGCTGCCTTAAAAGAAATAATGTGGGTTTTTTTCCCCATCACAAGTAGACTGAGAATAGGGTAAAAACAGCTGAAGCCCTCAAGCTCAGTGCAGCCCAGCTTTCACTTCAAGCAAGGCCAAGTTCAGAGTTGTCTGGCTGTCTAACCGCTCTCGGCTGAAGAACTTGGATTCAGCTTCTCTCAGAACAGGAAGGTGTCGGAGCTCTGAACCGAGAAAGTGCCATGCAAAGAAGTCTTTTCCCTTGTGTTTATGATCTAACCAACACCCTGGTTTCTAAGCCCTTCCGAAGGCTCAAGTCCAGAACATCTGAAAGCAGGTAAGTTAGAAGTTACTTTGATTGGAAAGAAAAGCTTTGTACAGCATCCTTTTCCCCCACATGCTGCCTAATCTTTGCTTCTCTAAACCCCTTTCATATTCTCCTGAAGAGAAAGATCAGGCTCATGGCAACATACCCAAATCTGCAGCTCCAGATGATTTTGAACATCATTTAACAGGTTAAATCCATGAGAAGTGTTGAAAGCATAACTCAATGGCCAGAAGTGCCGCTTCCCGAAATGAACCTGATCAGGTTAGGTAATTCTTTTTGGTGTTTCATGCAAGCCCATGGCATCTGTACTGTGCTACTCCTGTTCCTCTCAAGCATTTGGAAATCATAACTGCTTTGGAGGAAAGGAGCTTTTACACTTTAAGGAGCAAAAGCATAGGTAGTATCTGTCTATTCAACCTTTATTTATAACATATCCATACTCCAGAAGCAGAGTATAATTCAAATCCCATTTTACCACTAGTGTCCTTCACACCTCAAACCATCGAGCTGATCACAGGAACACAACTGCAAGCCAAGAAACCATTTCTGGTTAGTCAGACACTGTTTTGGCTGGTAAGATACCATCAGACTGCAGGCTCTTGGAGCAAGACTTATGATGTAATTCATGATACAGAAGGTGAACTAAACCCTGCTTTCCACAGCCTCCTCAGTTCAACAGGGTCACCACAACTTCACAAACCTGTGCCCAACCTGTCCCAGCAACCACAGACCCAAGCAGTAGTAGCTCAGGCTGGATGTGCTCCTCAGCAGAGGTGGGCACTCACAGGCTGCAGCCAAGTCCGCAGGCACAATTCAAGCTAGTTATATTCCCCCTAGCACCAGCAACTGAAATTCATTTTTCACTGCTGTCAAACTCTTCATGGCAGTGTTTACAAGCCCTGAACAAATACGCAGCTCTTCAGCGTGAACAACTAATTCTGCAGTGTAGATGTAATGCAGTTTTTGACAGCTGAAATGCAGTTCTTGGGTGGGTGCAGCAGACCCCAGGGAAGAGAAGAGGGATTTGGGCAGTAACATGAGAAAGCACAATGAGCAGGCTGCCTGTCTTCCATTTCCCAGCCAGCTTAGCAGTGGTTGAAGTTAGCCCAGAACTGTTTCTAACAAAAGAGCCTTGTGGAAGTCGGGCAAACGCAAGGCCTACAAGTGGGATTGCTTTGGCAGGGGTTAAGGATTGACTCTGCAATAGAGGAAAAGCAGCCAAGACTCCAAGGTAAGGACAAAACAGTCTACAATTAGAAAAAGACCAATAGCTCCTGACTAGGCAAAGACTTCAGAAGTGGAGAGGGAGAAAGATGCGCAACACAGAAGAGGAACAGCTCAAAAGCCTACCTCTAAGGAGTTCCCCACTGCAAAGTGGAAATGTCATGATGAACTTCAAGCTTCCAGTTACTTAGCTTTATTGAGACAGCCTTCGGGTATCAGAAACACATCATAGACACAAGAGCTGCAAAAAAATTGAATTAGCAAAGATATCAACTTCTAGCAAGCTGCCCTTTGGCATTAAGACAGGCAGCCACTATTCCCTATGCCAACAGGATACCCAGTTTGAGCAGTTAGGCTGAATTCAGCCCACTGCTGGGGAACAGGGCCTACCGGTGCCACGTCTGTGCCTCCAGGGTACCTGCAGCGACATTTTGTTCTGAAAGGAAATGTCAGACAGACAGTTTGCTTGACAAGACAGCTCTGATTCCAGGAATATGATACAGCCCACGCATGGCATAGTAAATATGGTTGGGTTTAAGTACAGAACATCTGATAAGATTTATACCCAAACACCCATTTGACATATATCAACACAGAATGACACTTTTGGCAAGATGAGAATCAGAGCACTGCGTTTTGTACTTCTTTTTAGCTCAACTGTGCAGAATTAAGTCATCTTTACCACTGCTGCCTTGTAGCCTTGGTAGCTACTACTTCAACCTTCCTGGGCCAGTGCTCAGATTCTCAGTTCTCTTCCTCTGGTATCAATCAGATCTGAGGCATTTCCCCCATTTTATAGGTATATCCGCTTATTTTTTCCCTTTCTTTCTATATACTTCCATTAACAATAAAAAGGAAATTTACGGAGATGGACACATCCTGATTGTGCTATACTGGATAACACCACCACATTTCCAAGGCTGTTTCCCATGCTGCCATTCTTATGTACTTCTCACAGGTCTCACGGCGCCAGCAACCAGCACTGCTAGAAAACACAGAGAACTCAAGCTACTAACACAGTTGGGAAGAAATAGCCCATTCCTATAGCCATCAGACTAAGAGCTGCAAAAGCCACTGTCCTATAGCCTTAGTTTTAGCTCACAGCTGAGTCCATGCTCACAACAGTCGTGTCTGATCAAACTGTTCTCTAGCAAACAGCAGCACTATACTCACTTGTGCATGTCATTATGGCAAACAAACCCTTATCTCCCTTGCCACTGGAGCGTACAGAAGAGCTCTGCATTCTCTAGGCCTGCAGAAGGCAACTGCAAGCACAGTTTATGAAACAGCCAAGGCAAAGAACATTACAATCCTGTAAAACCATTGTCGTTGCTGCAGATAAAGTAATTACTCTGACTCACTCTGAAGCAGGTAATCTGAAAAGCACAGGATTACATTACTGCATAGTGCTGCTGGCTACAAGTTAATTATCAAATCCTGAATTCCCATGTAAGGAAATCTCTAGCAAACACAAGCACCCACAAACCTCATGCATTAGAGACAGCTGATCATGTATATGCATTTATTTTACAGCTCTGCCTATTGACAAGTTGCTGTTTTACGCTCTTTAGTATGTCATGCATTCAGGTGTTTTGTCCTAGCGCTTGGCCACAGCCATATGGATATAAAACTGCAGTGAAATCCATTCAAGCTCACTAGTCCTAATGACCATTCTCTCTGAAGAAAACATTACTGAAATACACTGAAGATGCTATAAAGAACAGAACAAAGACTGAGCCTGAAGAGAAGCACTGACTTCAGTCAACTGTTCTTATTATTATTAGGTTTTTTACTTCATGCCAAAGTCAAAACCCTGCCTATTATTTTCTACTCCTCCTAAGGAACTGCTTTATCTGCCCACCGATGGCATGGCAGGGGGGTTACATTACTTAATGTGGGTCTGACAGAACGAAGAAGCATCCCTGAGCAAACGAGCAGCAGAAGTTTGACATCTGTCAGTAGTTTCTTCGCTAACCCTGCAATAGCAGGGCAGGAAGCAGTAGCCCAGCCAGTGCTTTTAAGCCATATTGCAATTATTGCATGGACTATTCATCATCTCGGATGCTTTTGGTCAACATACAGAAATAGCCTGGGCCATGTGCTAATGTGAGAAACTTGTACAGTCGGTGTCTCCTGCACTGAAAAGGTCAAAACAAGCTTTCAGAGACCCTGCGCAGACAAAGGGGAGGCTGCACGAGGAGAGCCGCGGAACACAGCACGCTATTATCCCGGTGTCCCAGTAAAGCCATGTGATTCCTTTGGACAGCTCATCGCCAACATCCACATCATTACAGAACTAAATAGAGGCTCCAGCAGAACAGAATAGCACGAGAAAAATGTCTTCTGCAAATTGCAACTGGGGCTGTTTATAAGGGAGTTACCAACAAAACTTCACTGCTCGGTTTCAGCAACCAAACTGCACACTGAGAAGGGATTATTATAACTGAGTCATGCAATAGTCACAGAAAAATCCATCCGTTGTTTAGGGAAACTTAAACCTTGCCTCGTGCTCTTCATTTAATCAAATGTATTTCCAGAGCAGAAGATAAGCACCAGCATGTCTGTCCCGGAATTTGAGGTTTTACGAGCTTAAAAGAAATCATAGAATTATTTAGCTTGAAAAATACCTTTAAGATCATCAAGTTCAGCATTAACAGAACAGTTTCAATAGTTGGCTAAGATGCAAGACTACTAACAGGAGCATTTTAGGAGAAAACCTCTGCACCATTGTAAACTGCACATTAGGTTAAGCAAATATCTGTAATAAATAAGTTTTCTGCAGGCTACCACCAAGCATGACTTCCAATCCGTCCACGCTAAAGACTTAACCCTGGAATGATGGGGGCTGGAAAAGACCTTAAAGTTCATGCAGCTTCAACCCCTGCCACGGGCAGGGACACCTTCCACTGGAGCAGCTTGCTTCAAGGCCCTGTGTCCAACCTGGCCTTGAACACTGCCACGGATGGGGCAGCCACAGCTTCTCTGGGCACCCTGGGCCAGCGCCTCAGCACCCTCACAGGGAACAGCTTCTGCCTAAGAGCTCATCTCAGTCTCCCCTCTGGCAGGTTAAAGCCATTCCCTTGTCCTGTCCCTCCATCCCTTGTCCAAAGCCCCTCTCCAGGTTTCCTGCAGCCCCTTTAGGCACTGGAGCTGCTCTCAGGTCTCCCCTTCAGGAGCCTTCTCTTCTCCAGGCTGCCCCAGCCCAGCTCTCTCAGCCCGGCTCCAGAGCAGAGCTGCTCCAGCCCTCGCAGTATTCCCATGGCCTCCTCTGGCCTCGCTCCAGCAGCTCCACGTCCCTCTTGTGCTGCTGCCCCAGAGCTGGATCAGGGCTGCAGGGGGGGGTCTCCCCAGAGCACAGCAGAGGGGCAGGATCCCCTCCCTGAGCCGCTGCTCACGCTCTGGGGGTGCAGCCCAGCACAGGGGGGGTTCTGGGCTCAAGCACACACTGAAGCTGGGCCATGGGGAGCTCCTCATTGACCAACACCCCCAAGTGCTTCTCCTCAGGACTGCTCTCAGTGATCCGACCCTCATACACTCTGTTCTCCAACAAAGGGATTCCCATCCTGATTCTCTACTCCCTTGCACCCTCACTTCAAACTTTTACTCCTTTAGCTCCACTTCAGCACATTAACTTTAGAAGAGTAATAGAAAACATAATTTTAGAAGAGTAACGGAAAATACCCATTAATAAATCTAAGAGGGCAGGAAAAGCATTACCAGCGCACACAACCATATCAGGCTCTGACATGACTTGTTTCTGAAGCCAAGCACCCCAAGAGCTTCACAAGAAATCCAGTACACAAGATTTGAGCTGATTTCAAGGTTCTCCCTCTAAGTCTTCAGTTGCACTTCAGGAATGCCTATTTTTCCACACATAACTGTATTCCCCCTTCCTTCACCTTGCCTTTACCCCTAATTCTAGGATCTGAAGGGGCCTATAGGGATGCTGGGGAGGGACTCTTCATTAGGGACTGTAGTGACAGGACAGGGGTAACGGGTTCCAACTTAAACAGGGGAAGTTTAGATTGGATATGAGGAAGAAATTCTTTACTGTAAGGGTGGTGAGGCCCTGGAATGGGCTGCCCAGGGAAGTTGTGAATGCTCCATCCCTGGCAGTGCTCAAGGCCAGGTTGGACAGAGCCTTGGGTGGCATGGTTTAGTGGGAGGTGTCCCTGCCCATGGCAGGGGGTTGGAACTGGATGATCTTAAGGTCCTTTCCCACCCTAACTATTCTATGGTTCTATGATTAAAAACAGGGAAGAAATGAGAACACAGGAGACTTCAAGAGCTGATAAAAATATTATTATGGATGAAGACTTCGGGGTGTTAGGGGAAAAAGTAAGGAAAAAGAAAGCCAGATCTGAAATCTACTTCTAGCCAATGACACAGTAACAAAGGAGTGTAATTCTATATGGTTCTAGCTTGGCAGCACCTTTAAGAAGGTGGCACAGCGGGATGCTCTAATATACACCAGCACCGTGTTAAAAATACATTTGTATTTCAGTGGTGCTCAGGACATTTCACTTGTAATTTCTCACCTCCTACTGCAGCGAAGGACTCGGGAAAACACAGACACCTTGCCAGAAGTCTGGCAGCTGAGCAGACAAGTAGTTACAGCAGAGATTTAAAGCCATAATAAGCTCTAACGCTAAGCTGTCGGAAAGTACAGGCAAACTCCTGTGGTATGATTTGCCTTTCTATTTTCTATAAACACCTCATGAAAGCTTTCATGAATGTCCTTTGGAGGCTGCCAAGTTCAACTAGTGCACTATCTCAGCTGATGCACATGACTACATGGAAGATTCTTACATCACAGCTCTAAGAAGTAATCAAGCAGGCTTTTAACCACAGGAAAACTTTCCCATGTAGGGTGCAGATTATTTCTGTACACAACTGCCTTATGACTTCATGGCAATGCGTTATGAAGAGGAAAACCTGGATGCTTTGAACACGGTTGTGCTGTGGTTCTCCTGCTCTCCGAATGGAACATAATACACTCATGTTGAGTCTGTGGGCTTCAGGTTGAGTTCCACTAAACAGACTCTGAGTTCTCTCATGAAGAGGGGTTTGCACAGTAAGCAGGCATGAAGCTGAGCATTACTCTGCAGAGCAAATCAAGGATGTCTGCCTGAATCCCACAGTTGGGAATAAAAATTCCCAGTTGAACCAATAGCCTTTCTAAAGGATTGCTTTCAGGAATGCATCGCACTAGATAGCATGTGTTGCATTTGGGCTAGCTGGTGATCCTAAAAGAAAAGGAAATACATGGCTAGCACAGCACAAAATGATCAGACAGCACCATTTTTAGCACCTACTGAGATCTACTAAGACATCATCCAAACCCTGTTTTCAACAGATATTCCAATCTTCTCTCATTTCAGTATTCAGCCAATCATCCATTTCTGGGGAAAACCTGATCCACTTTTATAGAGAATACTGAACCACATAATTAAATGTACAATTAGCTAAGCTCAGCTGTTAGAAAGTGACCTGCATTAAGTTCAAAACATTGGTATTTTAGCATCCTCTCTCATAAAAGGTCTTCATTTGACCTAATGTTTCCATGAGTAAATGCTCTCTATATGCAGCCATCCCCTTCACTAGCCATGTGGTAAGCACCCTGCTGTTACCACCTCAAGCTCGTTCTGAAAGGCTCCAATAAACCCAAGTGATAATAGATCAGGATTACTCTTCTGTGGACAGGAACCAGAGATCCTGTGGATGTATTACCACACCATTCTCACTCACTTCTGCACTTCTTCAGCCTGAAATGCCAAGAATAATTGCAAGTTGTGGCTGAAGTGCACACCGCTCTCCTTCCCTTGCCTTTAGGTTTATCTCCATCTGCCTTCCCTCTTCCTCCACATTCTTTAAGAGCCAGCAGCAAAGCTGAGAGCTAGAAGTCACCTTAATCTCCGCCCCAATACTTTTATTGAACCTAGTAAAGATCAATGAAACTGTCTACTGAAATGAGATAATGCTTATCTGCTTCCAGGAGTCAGGAAGGCAGCTGGGATACATACCTACTGCGTAGCAGCCTCCCAGTAGAGCTCCTATGTATCCATTATCCTATCTACATTTTAAGAGTTTTATTACCTTTGTAAAGGCAAATATATTAAGTGTAGCTTCTATGCGCAGTATCGGGAGCCTAAGAACACAAGCGTTGACAAAGGGTAAGAAATAAACTTCCTCAAGGGTTGCTATGACACTTTAGGAGCTCCTCATACGGTCCTTCCAGAACTGTAAGGATGCTCACTCTGCTTAAGCTGCTTTAATCACTTTTAGTACAATGGACAGAACAATTTAGTTTAGTATTTCTAGTTCATTCTGGTGCCTAGCCTTGACAGCATTACCATTAAACCACAATACTGTGCCACTGAAGTAATACAGATGACAGCCAGGAGGATGTAAAACTCAAGATTAGGTTTTTAATGTTTGCACAAAGGCAGCTCAGCCTTCAATCCACACAAACATAATGGTTGTTTTGCTGCCTTGGCTGCATAAAATCCCAAGAACATCATTGTTTGGTACTTGAATCCACAGGCAAACAATGAAAAAAGCCCAACAACCGAGGAACTGACCCACACTGGAATACCAAGGTATTAGGCACAGACTCACTGAAGCCTCTGGAAGAAGGAAGCTCAGTTTGGCCATCGCTGCAAAGAAAGCTGAAGTTGCTCAGTTTTCCACAAACAAATCCAGTTTGAAGGCAAACACTGCACATGTTTATAGGGGAAGGGTGGTACAAACCACCGGCAGTGGCAACCCTGTGCTATGTACGGAGGGGAAGCAACAGGCAGCAGAATAGTTCCAAACTTGGGTTTAATGCAAAAGGCCAGTGAAAAGGAACAGAGTGACTGAGGCAGGGCCTCATTCCCTACCTGTTCTTGACTGCCCTACAACTACAGAAGAACTAGGCTGAGTCATGGATCCAAAGCCCACCCAAGCCACACCTCACCACAGGGAACAAACCCTTGCCCTGGGTCTAGAGCAGTACCTCATTGTGAATTTCATAGCAGAAGAGCAAACCCGGTAATCACTGCTTCACTGAACAGTGCAGAAAGAAAAAGGCTGTGAAATACATGAAAACAGGATGACATCTCTTTCCAGGCTGCAACAAAATGACAGAGGGTCGGAGTCTGGACACCTACTGCAGGATACCCCCAGCAATAGGACGTACCTGGACATGGCAACTGTGAGGCTCCTGTGATCACCTGTACAAAATAATAACTGGAGAAGACAGTAAATTCCTCCCAGCCACTGAAACTCAACAGGGAAAAGTCTGACTGCATTGCATATAAATGGATAGAAGTATCTAATGCCCAAAAGGGGAAGAGAAACGATGAAAGAAAATGGGTTTATTCACAGATTCATCACGAGCTACCACCAGGAGCTTGCTATCCTTCAGGGACAGTTATCACGACATGAGCTTCCTTACATCCCATAGCCATTCTTGAAAGGATAAACCTGTACAGCAGCTCTGTGAGTGGGACTTCATTCCCAGGGCCACTTTGTCCCATTTAACAAGAAAAGCTGGTCTCCCATTGACAAGAGGCAGTTCTACACTCTGGTTAAGAATACAGATCAGTGGAAAACATTAGCCAGGGCATTAAGGAGTTCTTAAGTGCTTTGCACTCCCCTTTTCTCCCTTCCTTTAAACAACAGAAAACCAAAACACACACACATAAAAACCCAGAGGGGCTTCAAAACTGCATGGATGACAGAGCCAGCGAGAGGTGAGGCACTGCTGGTACAGGCATTTGGGGGAAGAGAAGAGAATCCAGAGTGCCCAATGCTCCAGCAGATGGTCAGTGCCTCCCTGAAAAGTTTAGAAGAGGAAATACAGATTTGATTTGGGGGTTTTGGGTATCTGCAAGAGGGGGATTTTTCTGGTGATAATTTTAATTACAAGAGCTTTTTGAAATATTACACATTCATGTTAAAATATTCCCACTATGATTCAGTGTTAATGCACTTGTACCATTCTACAGGACTAGCTAAAACTACACCAGTACCTAGTGTTCTTTTTAACTGCATTTGACTTGTCAGGGTTTTACTTACAATATTGAACACACACGGGCCTGCTAAGTTTAAACTGCATTCTCTGCGGAGAGAAAGCTTCATTTAAATAAAATGTAAGGAATGCCATAGTTCTTTCTTCTCCCCTCAGAGACCTGCAGCCAATTTGTACCTGTAAGAATCACCAACAGAAATACCTTTTCCATTGAAACCACTGATTTGGAATACATACTGAGCCAGGATCCCTTTGATCTCCAGTTCCAGCATGAGTCACTTGGACTAAACACATCAACTGCATTTAAGAGCAAAGGGGGATCCAATCCTATTAAACATCCTCACTTCCTTCATCATCTGTTCTCTGTGTTCATGTGCCACTGTAAATGAGTAACTTTTCTTACCCACATGAAGAGGACCAGGTTAATTCCTCCTCCTTACAGTACAGGGTCTGTGAGCTGTCCTGTCTTTCAACCAGTGTTGCTCTCCGCTTGCAGATGCAAACCCCTACACACTTCAAAGCAAACAAAACCGGGTCTGTAATGCAGTGAGGTACCTGCGAACCGATAACCACACAACAGAGAACTCGATCTGAAGTTTACCTGCTCACAAAGGCTTTGTCATTTCCATGCAGATTCCTGAAACCATATCAAATCAAAACACTTGGCTTGTCCTTGGCACAGAGGGATTTGTGAAGTTACACATGGAATTCAGGGTCAGGCTGCAACGCCAGGTTTTGCTTTTGGTTGTATTTCAGTGCAAATTCAGACTAAATCCACTGAAATTAGCATCAGATTGAAGATGGGATCCCCATTACTAACAGCAGCAATCCAAGCCACCCATCTGACCACACACAGCTAATATCCTTTTCTAAAGCAATGCATGGTGGCTTCCAGACAGAAAAAGCCACAACAAGGACAACTGGACACTTCTCCAGTGAGAACCAGCTGCAAAAGCCAGCAGTGGGCTTACTTTTGAAGCCACGACACAGAAAGCAGATGTAAGCAGGTTCAGACCCAGAATCTACTTGGAAGGGGACTCAAATTAACAGATCTGGGGGAAGTGGGACACAAAATGTCCAGCAGAATGCTTCCAAAGCGAGCCCAGTAACCAGCAAGCCACACGTAGATGAGTTACAGTGTGGAAATGCTTGAACAAAAGCCTGAAGAGATGCATCATCTCTGACTCACTTTCGCACAGTAGCATTGCAACCAGTCCATGTTCTGTGTCATTAACAAGCGGGACACATCATTAATGGGCACAGAGCACCATTTTCTCCCACCTCCCTTGATGTTCTTGCTATTGAAGTAGATCCAGAGGCAGAGTCGACGTCATCTTTGCACATGGATCAACACCAGTCACTAACTACAGCCATTCAACCCCAAAGCAAGAGACTTCAACAACATATTTGAAATGCAATAATCTATCAGTGTGCTCAACCTATCGCCATATTACAGTGATCTTCTTTTACCCCCTATTCTAAACACATGACAAAGCAGAGGCAGGGTCCTTGAGATGCAAAGTGGGATGCAAATGCATAAGAACTCGAGTAAAAAGTGACAAGAATGATACCAGCACAGGAAAGCAGCTGGAGAACACTCAGACAAAATGAAACTGGAGGCTAACAAACACGGGAAATACCCTGTAGAAGCCAGGAGTACGGTGGGGGAGCGCAGAAGAGTTCGAAATCTGGTTTAACAGCACAGCCATGCACTATGTAATTTCCCTGTGTCTTGCTTACTAAGCAAAATCAGTCTTGTCCCATTTATTACTTAGCAGTTCTGGGAACAAGATCATTTTTAGCTTGGAGAGGTCGCAAGGCTGCAGTTAGACTGAACAGCACACAGACACATACTATGAAGTTTTTAAACTTTCCTCTTAAAGGACCAACCTGGGAGAAATCTCTTCCTTTCTTGTACAAAAAGACTGGTCTTAAACATGAAGATGGAGACTGAAACTGTATTAAACCATAAAGAACAACATCCTGCGCCCATTTCTAGCAGAAAAAATCTAGTCACAGAGAAGCATACTCAGGAAGCCAACGTAAGACCTGGAGAGCATCACCACAAAACTTGAACCACAAAAAAGCACCTTTGAGCTGTACATGGGTTCAATGCTTTCTTTAGCTACCAGCCCAGCACTCAAACTGCGTTACTGCAAAAGAAGCCTATGATTACAGCCGACAAAGAGCTAGAAATAACTTGTTTCTGTGTCTGTTTTCACCTCAGCCTTAAATTGCAAGGGTCTGCAGAGATTGGTTGGGTTTGAGATCAGACGTACCTGGGGGCTTTCACTCCCAGAGCTACTCAGTGCTTAAGCTGTGCTCTGGAAGTCTGGTTTTTTGCCTTCAGAAAGGCCAAAGCTTCCCACCATGAGTCACAGGAGGAATGAAAAGGTGAATTCCAAACAGGCACAGAAAGTCCTGTGGTTCCCCTGCCACAGAGGAAGCTGTCCTTTGAAGAACACAGCACAGATCGTGGCCCGAGCTGCTCTGAAACTCTCACCACAACACAAGATGCTG
Organism: Amazona ochrocephala; assembly: GCA_039720435.1. Classification (NCBI taxonomy): domain Eukaryota; kingdom Metazoa; phylum Chordata; class Aves; order Psittaciformes; family Psittacidae; genus Amazona; species Amazona ochrocephala. The sequence goes on along the minus strand of CM077894.1, from coordinate 2,717,858 downwards.
ATTTCTTTTCTCCACCACATCCAAACTGCTTCATCTGTGAATCTGGTATTTTACTCAGAACTCGGAGCTAATAGCCAAAGAGAAAGTTCCAAACAAAGAGCTAACTTGCACAGCTAAGACAGCTATTTCAGATCAGTCCTAACACCTCTTAGCCCCCCCCCCGGTTGCTCCCATTACAAGTCAGTTTAAGGCACACACAGATTTATCTACTTACATACAAAATACAGCCCCAATCCCACTGTGGAGCGCTGTTAGAAAGCAGGATCGAAGGGAAATGTCCTCTCCTTCCAAACCGTCTCCTACATCACTACAACCCAGAAGTCCCAGTTTCTAGCTATGCCAAGGAAGTAAGTACATCTGGGATCCGTTAGAGTGCTCCAGGTACTCACATTGTAAACGCCTGTCTCTGCAGCAGCAGTTCAGAAGCAAAGATGGCATTATCTAAAGAAAAATGCCTGACACCCAAACAAACCTGATTCTTCGAATGCTTCATCTGCACAGCTCCAAGCAGCGCAGCTTTCCAGCCAGCAATGCTAAGGGATGTATAGTTTTGTTATGCAGCCAAGCTTTTCCACATTAGACAACTTTATCTGCTCTTCACAAAGAAGACTCCCATCCTCCCAGTGCAAGTAAAAAAAGTCATTCCCAGATCGAGTCTCAGGTTTCACCAGAGTGAGCATTTACCATCAAAACTTCCCATCCTGCAAAGGGTACATCCAAAGCACCTCTAATATCAGGTTGTGTGGCTGCTTTGGAAGCAGTGAGGGACCCTAAATTTCAGTGAAAAGCCACACTGAAGCAAAACTACCCCTTGAAAACAGAAAGAAGAGCAGGAATGCCAGAATTAAGTATGTGTGTGTATATATATGTATATATATGTATATATATATGGCTTTTCACAGAGCCTGCTTTATTACCAGCTCTGTAACCAATTGAAGCCTGGGCAGGAGTCAAACACACTGGTTACATTCTTCTAGAGGGATAAAGAAATGATTTGGTTTTTATTGGGTCTATGTGTAACATTTGCATCTTGTTACCCCTGATATTTCAGCTTTAAAGGTTTGCAGACATCCCTCCAGGGCTTCTCTTAAGCACATTTTTATGAAGTTCCCTGCTTTAAAACAACCCCAGATCCAGTTAGTTTTGACGCGCATTTGCCTTTGACAGTGATAATCTTTGTCTTCTCCAGCTGCAGCAAATTTAAGCTAATCTCCTTTTCAAGTGGACTTTATTAATCTTCCCAACAAAATACCAACCTGAGGTAAAACAATTATTTCCAGTTCAACCCTTAGTACCAGTTAAGGCTGTGCTGGAAAAGGCGACTGACATCTGGCAAGCTCAATATCTGCACCAATTAAGCGCAATTGTGAAACCATAATATACAAATCTACTCATGTGTTCCGACTAAAGCTCTCCCCAGACAGAGGAGCTGCCTCCTTGCAGCTAAAAGGGGAAAAAAAACCCAGAAGGGAGAACAGGGACTGACTGCAGAAGGTTTCCACCGAGTCAGCAGCCTCGCGCTGGCCACACGCAGCAGCGTTTTGACTGGCATAACACACAGCGATGCACTTCCATCTTCCAGGAGATCTCCCTGCGAGCCCGGAAAGGAAGGAATCGCCTCTTCCCAGGTCTGCACACTGTCCTTATGATCACAGCCTGACACAGGCTGTGTTCTGTGCCATGAACAAGCAGGACACAGTCCATGCGCACTGTGGCGTCCTGCCTTAGCCAAAGGCAGGCTGTCAGCGCTTCACCTCGGGGAGCAGTGTAGCTTGACTAATTGGGGGCAGGAAAAAGCACGTTCGTGTTCCCCTCTCCCATAGGCAGATTAAAACACCCGGGCGCACGCCTGGCCGCAGGAACACAGGGCATCCCCGTCATACTTCAGAGGCCCATTCAGCTCTGCTGCCTGATGCCTGGAGAAGGACCCCAAAGCACGCACGTACCAAGGACAGGACTTACATAACGACAGATCATGCTGGTTTCACATCCCAGATCCTCTTCAGAAAGCTGTTTCTCCTTCTAAATACACTAAACAGACCCCAAGTCCCTCACAGGTCAGCAGCATTCCCACATGCCTGTGATTAAACCTCCTTATCCCCCTCCTGTGAAGCTGGTTACCCAGGGATGGAGGGAGAGATAGATCTAAGATTCCAACAAACACTGGTCATACAAAACCCCACAACTGCTCCATCTCACCTCAAGGGAGGTGAAGCAGAACAGTGTCTTGGGTTTTTGCCCTCCGGTTGTGTTTCAGCTAACAAGATCTGACCCTTTCCTCCATTCCCAGGTAACTGAGATCCCTGTGAAGGATTTTCCCTGAGCTACTTTGACTGCAAAGGAAGTGGACAACTTTACCTTTGCTTATTAAAAGGGTAACACTGGATAAAAAGTTAGGAAGGCTGTAGGATCAGATCTGGACAAAAGCTCTGTTAAATCCTACCATAGTTTGGAAAAACCTAAAAGATATTAATTTTAAGCTCATTTTTCCCTATAAATCTCCTCCAACTGCTTATTCCCACAGCCAAAATCATAATCCACAAATGTAAAGTCATGACCATCGCTAAAACATATTGTAAGATTGAGACAACATCTTAAGTAGAAAAATACTCCATTTTGTATATCATTTGTGTAAAATAACATTATCTGAGGGAGAAGGAAAGGTTTTTTGGTCTGAAATAACCTGCTGGGCTCCTTAGGGGGAACACTTTCCCATTTGTACTTTGGATACAAACCAAAGGCTTGGTTAAAATACCATTGAGGTGCTCCCTTATGATGTACTCATATATTCTAGACCTCGGAGCTCCAGTTTCTTCTGTTAGGATGTCCAAGACTAATGATTAGTGGGAATGGAACAAAGGAGCTGAACATGTGTTTCCAAAGTGAAGCCATTGGTAATTCCTGAAACAGCACAGGCAAAATTTCATTGGAAGGAGTCTCTTCTACCATCTTCTACTACTCTTTTTAAGAGTAGCAGTAAAGCTACCTTTAGAAGAAAGGACACAAAAGGGATTATTCCACCTCCGAGTCCAACCACTGCATTTTTCAATTCAGAAGTATGACAGCAATGAGTTTGTGTCTTCAGCAACCACAGACATATCACCTACGAGCTATAGGTCTTTGAAACCAGCTCTTCACTTGAACAGTATTCACTGACTCCCAATGTAATCATCTGCCTGGTGTTTTCCTGGTAGCCAAATACTTCAAACAAGCAGCATCTACCAGCTGTGACCTCCTTAACTAAGTGGTCATCCTGGAAAGGAAGAAAAGCCTCCACTGTTTTAGGAAATACATGTTAACACATCACTATCTGCTTAAGCATGCCTGCGTATGGAGCTGGTGGCCTCTTGGTCAGGTTACAAGGCTCGATGGCTTCTGAAACCAGACTGGTTGTTTTCTTGGTGTGGAACAGCAGCTACAGTGCCTAAAACACTTCCAGTACATCTGGCAAACAGCGTTTCTGACATAAAGCTACCTGCCATTGCACCGGGCACGCCGGTGGTCCCACCCAGCAAAGGGGCTGCTCATCCGTTCATCTTGGGATGATCACCAGGCTGTGCTGGGAACTTGTGCACACACCAAACTTTCTGCAGGCCCCAACACCACCATCACGAGATGCGCACAAGGTTTATTTTCCACTTGGAACTCATTTTCCCAAACACAACCTGATCATCAAAGGCTTCACTGCAAGATAAGGCAACCCCAAAGCACGCATTTATATACACAAACAGGCCATGACAGAGACTCCCTTCTCTGCAAAAACAAACAAGAAAACATTGGTACCAATCTTTATAGGGCTGCTGACAAACACTGCAACACCCCATTAGCTCGTGATAATGAAAGCAAATTGACTAATCTACTCCAACTGCAGGAATTCAATCTAAACCAGCACAGTGTTGCTCCACAAGCATGCAGAAGTGTGCTCAAGGCCACGAATGGAAAAGCCAAGCTACCCCAGAAGAGCTTAATGTGCGATGTCCATCTGATGGCTGAAGGTCAAGAGTGGAATCATCACAGCAATTCCATAGTAATGAACTGCAGATTCAATGCTAGTGTTGATAAGCATTAATCAAATCTTTCTGTCAAGCATCAGGAAGAAAACCCATTTCAAGAGCAGGAAGGGTGGTGAGGATGAGATTTGCCATTGCCTACAAAGAGGTCTCACTGAATAGATGTGGTTTTGGACTGACCTGGAGTGCGCACACAGCCACACCTGAGCACAGACTCTGGGGTGAAAAGCTGCTGGACACAAGCAGGACAGACAGAACCAGCCCCATACCAACTTCAATGGCCCCCAAGCCCCCTCTTCCCTAAGAAGCAAAATAAATCACATAGCCATTAAAAAGCAGAAACACCCCCAACTTTAGGTGACGTAACCCACACCCAATACATATCATCTCCCTTAACCAAGCCACCACCAAGCACAACTTCCTCTGAAGCACCACTACTCCCATCTCCTTGGTATCAACCATAACAACAAACACAACCACGATGGCATCTACTATTCCAGACCAACAAAAAGAGAAGCTAGCTTCCTTTTTCCATCCAGACTCAAGAGGTGCTCCAGCCATTAGGAGCAGAGCAGTCCAGGCACACAAGCTTTAAGAGATGCACTGAGAGTAGGCAATACTTAAGTTGAGAAACAGGCCAGAAATTACTACTGGGACAGATACGCCCGCCTAAAAATCTCTCTAAATCAAGTTAATTCACGAGAGGAGGTCTGTTATAAAAGCTGGCGACTGGAGGTATGCAAGCAGCACACTGCAGTCCTGTTACCCTGGACAGAAGAAATTCAGCTACGCTTCACAGGCCACAGAGCTGGGAAATGCTGCTGCCTCCGCAAGCACAAAGCAAGGATGACATTTGTTCTGCATCAAAAAACACAAGGCTGGGCAAAGAGGAAGCACGTTTTAAGCCTAAAGATGACAGAACTCCAGCTGGGAGTGCCCACACCAGCCCCAAAGGACAAGCAGCTCCTCCACAATGCAGGAATCTCCCTGCAGAATCCCAACTACCTTTTTTCCCCCCTCTCCTCCCTCCAGCCTCCATCTCAGCCACACCACGTTGAGCAAATACAGCAACCCAAAGGGGACACTATCCATTGCCGGGGGGGCAGAAGAACACCATTTGAAAGCCCAGGGCTTCCCAACAGGCTCAGAGAAGCCCCCAGCTGAGCAGGGCTTACAAAGGCTGGCGTTAGGGCTTTTGTTTTCACCAATTCCGAGGAGCACCTCCGAGTGCAACCCTTCCCCTGCAGTATTTGCAACCCGAATATTGCAGCACTGAGCTAATTCTGGGGAGCTGGCACACGAAAGAGACCACTGGAGTAATCAGACCAGAAAATGAAGGCAAGCTAAATTTAGGAGGAACTATGCAAGGCAAGATTAAAACCAGATTTTTTCTCTTTTCCAAAATGGATTTTTTTTTGTCTAATTTTGATATTTTTTTGTCGTTAAACCCAGCTCCTTTTAAGACCAAAGCTCTCCAGGGAAGGATCCTACAGTTTTCCTGTCTCCAAGCTCAGGTACAGCCCCCCTTTAAGGAAGAGCCTCCGCAAACCCACCGGCGCATCCTCCCCAGGGATGGAGCCCTGAGGGAGAGGGGACATCGCCCCCACGTCCCCAGGGGTCTCCCTACGGTCCCCACACGCTTCCTCCACCCCCAGGAGGGGCTCTCCCGTTTCCCCGCACTGCAGGAGCGGGCGGCGAGCATCCCCCCCCCCCCTTTCCCCGCAGGCTCAGGGCCCCCCAGCCGCTCACTTTCTCTTGTACTCGTCCCGCTCCCGCTTGACTTTGGCCAGCACGTTGTAGAGGGCGCGGATCTCGGGGGTGATGGTGTCGATCTGTACCCCGACGCCGTCCGGATGGATCCAGGAGACCCCGGGCCCTTGCACCGTCTCCAAGCCGCCGCCTCCGGTGCGCCGCACCTGGGTGTAGCTCCAGATAGTACCGGGTAAGCGGCTGTAGTGGGGCGGCGAGGCGAGGGGCCCTGCGCCCAGCCCGTGCCCGGGGCCCGGCGGCAGCAGCAGCGGGGATGGACCGGAGTCGGTCTGCACGGCCTGGTCGCGGGAGAAGGTCTTGTACCGCAGGCGGCGGTCGCGCTCGCTCTGCTGGGCCGCCAGCTGCTTCTCCAGCAGCCGGTTGCGCCGCTCCAGCTCGTGGACCTTGGCCAGGAAGCAGCGGAACCGCACGTTCAGCCCCTTCAGCAGGTGGATGTTGGAGCCCAGGTCGTTACGAAGAGCCGCGGTTACCGGTGGGCCCCCCGCCGCCGCCGCAGCCGTGGTGCCGGGGCCGCCGGCAGCGCCGGGCCCCAGCGGGCAGGAGGCGGCCGCGGCGCCGGGGGCGAAGGCTCGGGCCATCTCCCCGAAGAGCAGCGAGTTCATGGCCCGGCGGCCGCCGCAGCCCCTGAGGTGAGGCGATGGCGGGGGGCCGCGGCCGGAAGCGGCGGGCTAACGGCCACTGAGGCGGAGGGGCCGCGGCGGGAGGAGGTGCTGAAGGGAGAAGCGCAGAGCGGGACAAGAACCGGCACCGACGACGACGCCGCCTCCTCACACTCCTGCGGGCGCCGCCGCTGCCCGGGCACTGAACGACCGCCGGTGCGGGGCGGGCCCGGCTCCGCCTCACCGCGGCCCCAGCGGCTGCGGGTAGCGCTGCCGCGAGGCCCCGCCCCTTACCTCAGCATCGCCCCGCCCACCACGAGCCCGTAGCCACGCCCCCCGCCAAGCCACGCCCCGCATGGGAGCGGGGATCCCCCACGTGCGCCCCGCAGGGTGGGGGGGGCGGTGATTTTTGGGGGGTAACGGGGTCCAACAGCGCTCTCATTCCCTCAGCGAGCCCCAGGTTAATAGTGCAGCGTTAGACAGACACAGGAGCATTGCTGCTGCCCTGCCCCTGCCCTGCCTATCGCAACCGGCGCTGGGGGAAGGCACCGAATTGATAAGATTAAATTATAAGGGGTGAATTCTGTTATCTGAAAGCAGAGTCCTGCCTAAGTGCTAAATAACGCGGATATGACAATAATTAAGTTATTAAACAAGCGTTTCCCAACTGCTGCTCCTGGACCTCTGAGCCAGTCGGCAATCAAGGGCTATTGTTTAATTGAATTGTGTGATTACTCCGTTGCACTGAACGATGCTCTGTGAGCAAGCGAGGTACAGAAAACCCTCAGTAACACTCACTGGTGTAAAGCTGTAGTTATGCTATTCACTCCCATAGCTTTTGAAATGTTCAGGTAATATTTATATTAAACTATTTGTAAATAAAATTACGTTACATCAAAACAGCTGTTGGGCTCCCTGAATGCTATGGGGTACAACCCAAACTACTGAAATTACCTCCAAAAGCATTACAGAATCATAGAATAGTTAGGGTGGGAAAGGCCTTAAGATCATCCAGTTCCAAACCCCCTGCCATGGGCAGGGACACCTCACACTAAACCATGTCACCCAAGGCTCTGTCCCACCTGGCCTTGAACACCGCCAAGGATGGAGCATTCACAACTTCCCTGGGCAACCCATTCCAGGGCCTCACCACCCTTACAGTAAAGAATTTCTTCCTCATATCCAATCTAAACTTCCCCTGTTTAAGTTGGAACCTGTTACCCCTTGTCCTATCACTACAATCCCTAACGAAGGGTCCCTCCCCAGCATCCCTATAGGCCCCCTTCAGATACTGGAAGGCTGCTATGAGGTCTCCATGCATCTTCTCTTCTCCAGGCTGAACAGCCCCAACTTTCTTAGCCTATGTTCATACGGGAGGTGCTCCAGTCCCCTGATCATCCCCATGGCCTCCTCTGGACTTGTTCCAACAAACTACCTGGATAATATAAATATAGAACTACACAGGCAATATCTGTATTAAACTGCACCTGCTAAAACTCCATCCGGATGGGGTTTCATCAGCCCTGCAACCGAGGGCTCTTCAGAGGGCTCTGTTCATGTGTTACAAACCCCTGTTTTCCAAGCACCTCCTGGAAAAAAAAATACATGTAGTGGGTGGAGGTGCTTTATTAAAAGGGTGACTCAAAGAAACACCTGAAAAGATTATCTCTTCCCAAGCACAAAACCACTTTATGTAGGCTGTAACCTGTGTTCATTGAGATTATGGGAAAACACCTTTAATACCTTGATCACTAGGGCCTGGCTGTGACTGCTGACAGTGGTGCAGCCACCAAACAGAGCTCTGCTGAACCAAAACGCTTGCAGCTCACTGGGAAGTGTTTCTGTGGCACGCTCCACTCTGCAGATCCACAGCAGTGCTGGCAAAATGCAGGAATAGACTAAAACTGCCAATAAGAAGGTTACCACAGGGGCAGAAGCCAACCAAGAGCAGGTTTCTTAGAATCCCAGACTGGTTTGGGTCAGAAGGGAACTTAAAGCTCATCCGGTTCCAACCCTTGTCATGGGCAGGGACACCTTGCACTAGAGCAGCTTGCTCCAAGCCCCTGTGTCCAACCTGGCCTTGAACTCCCAGACCTGGGTAATTTCCCATTTTCCAGGCAAGATCCATCCTCACTGGCAGGCAGCAATGCGGGACAGAGAAAGGTGAGCAGCTGGGAGAATCCTGCTGAACACTGAGAGATGTCATTCCTTTTTTTCCCGTAAGGAAGCAGGAAAACATTAGTGAGAACGATAAACTGGCCAGTTAATAATTGCTTTCATACCTGCCCACACATGGTGCTTATCATGAGCACTCCTTAGGCAGCTCCCATCACCACCATGAGGATGGATTCAGCAGGGCCCCATCCAAAGGTCATTAAATCAAGGAATCTTTTTCCTAATGGGCTTTGGCTCATCCCTGGGATGGGAACGGTCACCACCAGCATCCTGCTCCGCTGCCAGGCTACACTTTCATCCCAGCCCCTGACAGTGAATCATCCACAATTAATCACAGCAATTAATTAGGTTTAGGCTTGGAGAAGTGGAAGTCTTCCATGAGGGCTCGTGCAACCACGGAGCTGACCCGCTGCCACCAGCCGTGCCCAGCAGCCGCAATCCAGAGCATGGGATACCCCACTGCGGCTGGGGACATTCCTGAAGGGATTCCTCCAATTCCTGCCATGGAAAGCTCACTGCTGCCTGCCAATTGCAGATATAAATAATGAAGCACTGATTAGCCCTTTCCTATTTGGACAGGGAGGAAAAGGGATGGGAAATGGTGCTATTTCTGAATGCAGAAACTATCCATCAATTAAATAACGGTGCCCACCCCTAGTGATGCTAATAATAATGCACTGGACTTATTTTTGCTCTCAGTTGCTTCACCCAGAACAGGCTGGAGCAGGGACTGAGTATTCCGGACCATTGGATTTGATTTTCACAGACAGTTTTCCCTTTGCTTTGTGAGCATCCTCAGCGGCTGCTTCAGGATTGCTCTCTACATCTGCTTAGGTCTTTTGATACTCACTTCCCTGGGTTTGGTTACATACATTGAGGCTTTGTTAGTCTGGAAAGTTCTTGTTTTCTTTGGTCAGCCTTACCTCAAAGGAACCAGTTTACAACTAAACCAAACCAAAGCAAACCAAAGCCAACCAACAGCCTGGCCCGCACACACACACCGCACTGAGTTACAGTGAGTAGGTGATGCTCCCCCGAGCTGACCTGCATTGCCGCTGAGTTATGGTTTGTGTGTTTGACCAAGCCCCCCTTTAAAACAAACAACCAAAATCCTTCGTCCTAACACCTGTAAAACTCCCCATCCCTTGGAAACTGCCCCCTATAACCTCAGCAGCGTCCTCCTTGGCTTCAGCTTTCCAGCATTGTGGTGAAGCAGCATCTCTGCCAAAGCCCTGGGGATCTCAGCATCCCTCCCTCATGCCCATTCCTATTCCCTCAGGCTGCAGCAACCACCCAAGCGTGCTCCTCACTGACCTCAGTGATGGAAAAGGGGGATTTATTCACCCCAGACTCTGCAGTAACAGGAGGCAGCTTCTGTCTGAGGCTGCCATTTAACAACCAGCAAGCTTCAGTGGTTAAAGTGGGATGAATGTTGCTTGCCTGGGGCACTTACCCTTGCACTGCAGTTTGCTGCCTGCCTGAATAAGGGCATTCGGGCAAAGCAGGTGGAAGGTTTAACAGTGCCTCCCCGAAATGATTGGGTTCTTACCCAGCCCCATGTGATGGTACATGAGCATCAGCAGGGTGATGGCATTAGCAGCTGATGAGTTGCTGCCACGAGCCCTACTGCATCCTGGCTGCGTTTTTGGCCAGCAAAGCATTTTGGACCCAATCCGGCCTCTTTCCTGCACACTCCCATGGTTGCACCATGAAATGGGAGCAGAACCCATCCCTGCCTGCCTGTGCCCTGCAATAGGTGTGTGGGAAGATGGGCAAGAACACGCTGCGGGCCCTGGTGACTCCTCCAATGACTCAGTCCCCACCTAACGCACCCGGTCCCTGCAGGAGGACACAAGGGCTGCGCCTCCTCTTTGTATATCACCGAGGTGTCCGAGGTGGAGAAAGGGCTGGGTTAGTCACCAGGGTTATCATTTCCACCCGTATAAGGGAAGCCTTTGGATCACACCAGGAATTGCATCGGTCATCATGTCATGCTGTGGAAACAGACAATATTTGGCAGCTTGGCTGCTATTGATAATGAGAGAGGAATGAGTTACATCAGCGGGTACAAAGCCAGCAGCTTTTCCTCCCCGCAGGTTTCTTATTGCCTTTAAAGGAGGTTTCTCCTCCTTAAACTGCAGTTTGTCTCCCTGTGTAATTACTACTGGTTCTATCAGCTCACCTGAAAGAGGAGCTGCGGCTTAAATCCAGCAGCTCCTCCCATTGCAAGTCAATTCCTTTGCTCCAGTCACTTTTTCTGAGCTAAAAACCTCACTTTGCCACATTTTGGGGTTTTCTGTGCATCAACACCACGAAACAGAGTTCAGCCCCAAAGAAAGATTCCTCTCATGCACAGCCAAAGAGTTACGCTCATCCTCAGCCCCTCAGCAAAGAGCTGAGGGTGCAAGGAAGGGACCCGGGCTGGTTCACTTCAGCACATCCCCATCCCCTCCCACCCTAGCTGCGGATGAGCTCTATGGAGATAGTGTAAATATTGTGGAAGCAGAAGCTTCTGCATCGGGTTCAGCCCAGAAAGGTGGGTGAGCTCCGGAGGCACGGATGCAGCAAGAGATAAAGATGCAGAGGCATCCCCTGTCGGAGCGGTTGAGACACGCCGCGGTATTACCTTGGAGACTGTGGCAATATTCACCGCTTCCTTAGTAACCAAATATTTGCATCTGTATTGAGTAGAGCAGCAAATATGCACCGATGGGCCTGTGCAGGCTGCTGCAGGTGTGCTCCAGGACGCAGCGATTGCTTTGGCAGCTCATCGGGGATAATTGCAGGATGCTGCTTCGTTAATTCGTGCATGCCCATGTGCTTCAATCCTGTCACTGCTGAGCTCTGCGTTCTGCAGGCAGCGGCTAGACCTGATTAGCTTGAATCCAGAACAACTTTTCATAGAACCATAGAATCCCAGCCTGGTTTGGGTTGAAGGGACCCTAAAGCTCCTCCAGCTCCAACCCCTGCCAGGGCAGGGACACCTTCCACTGGAGCAGCTTGCTCCAAGCCCCTGTGTCCAACCTGGCCTTGAACACTGCCAGGGATGGGGCAGCCACAGCTTCTCTGGGCACCCTGGGCCAGCGCCTCAGCACCCTCACAGGGAACAGCTTCTGCCTAAGAGCTCATCTCAGTCTCCCCTCTGGCAGGTTAAAGCCATTCCCCTGTCCTGTCCCTCCATCCCTTGTCCAAAGCCCCTCTCCAGGTTTCCTGCAGCCCCTTTGGGCACTGGAGCTGCTCTCAGGTCTCCCCTTCAGGAGCCTTCTCTTCTCCAGGCTGCCCCAGCCCAGCTCTCTCAGCCTGGCTCCAGAGCAGAGCTGCTCCAGCCCTCACAGCATCTCCATGGCCTCCTCTGGCCTCGCTCCAGCAGCTCCACGTCCCCCTTGTGCTGCTGCCCCAGAGCTGGATCAGGGCTGCGGGGGGGACTCCCCAGAGCACAGCAGAGCCCAGCGCATGGGGGGGTTCTGGGCAAAATAACTGCTCTTTGGGCAAGCACAGAATATCTGATTTTTCATTGTGCCCCAAGCTTTGTAAGCTGTGCTGGGCTCAGGGATGGGCTGAGCAGCATCCAAAGCTCAGAGCACAGAAGAAGAGGGTGAAGTTGAACTGGGATACATTTTTAGCTCTCTATCTCAATCTCTCTTCCAGAAGCCATTAGTTAAGTGTTTGCATTGCTTGCACTGTGGGTTTTTAGCCTGACACATTCTGCATGACACAGGTTGAAGAAAAGCTTCCTGGTGGGAGCTGATGATGGGAGTACTGGATGTGACTGGTTTGGGCACCCCAGTCCGCACTGGGGCTGGGTTTCCTCCAAGCATCCTGCTCCCTGGGCAGGATTACTCACCTCCATTCCTTCTCCACCAGCACAGGACAAGGGGCTCTGCCCTATAGCGGTGATCCTGTGTGCTCTAACACCCTGGACCACTCCAGCTCTTCACCTTCCCTCCGAACCCGGAGGGGTGCTCATGGCACCCACAAGAAAACCTGGTATCAGCAGAGTGAGTCAATGAGCTGAAGCTGTCAGAGTGGTTCCCCCTTGGATTTCCCAATGTCCTCTGAGGGAGGACACATCTTCAATGTGTTTCTGAGGGAGAGGTCCTCGGGTGGAGTGTCTTGACAACCAGAGCCCAGTTTCCTATGATCCCCAGCCCACAGCAGCCTATGGCTGGTAAATACCTTTCTCCTGCGCCAGCTGATGCAGTCAGCGAGCTCCTTCTATCCAAACTGCTTACAACAGTGAAATAGGGACGGAGGGAAGAGAGACATTAATGACCTGGCACTCGGGAGATGCGCCTTTAATGTCTGATGTCATCATTTGGGCATCAGTTCGTTGTCATGCCATAGCAGGAATAATTACAGGACGGCGCTGGGTTCAGAACGCGCTCATGTGTGTTCATTAAATGAGATGAATACAACCGGCCTGGGAGAAGCTGCAGGGATTAAACACCCAAAGACCAGCTTGAGGAGCATCCCGACACAGATGTTCAGCTGCCTGGGCCATGTGGCAACACCAAAGCCAACACAACAAGAGGCACTGACACAACCCATCATCCCAAGCACTTACTAGAAGCTGTAAAGGAGATTTTATCCTCCTGGCACACGCGCTCTCCTGCGATGCTGCTTTTGGCTCTCATTCCTACCCAAGGTGGTAATTTCTGTTCAAGCCCCAGAGGATTTGGGCCCTTGCAGGAGCATCCCAAGCCCTTTCCCACCAGGATCTCTTCCTCTTGGGGCAGGACAGCTGCCACTCACCCAAGGGCTGTGCATTGAGGGTTGCTGAGGTTGTGTTGCCACAGCACATGGGAAAGAACAAGCGGTAAGCAGGATTATAATTAATAACAGCAATTATTGGGGTTATCATCATTATGGCAAAGATGTGTACATCTGGACCATTGGAGCCCAACAGCTCGTTGAGCACTGGGGATCCCTGCCTGCCCTGGCCTCCTTCCCCAAGTTAAAGCATCTCCTTTGTTTCACTATGAGGGTGCTGAGGCGCTGGTGCAGGGTGCCCAGAGAAGCTGTGGCTGCCCCATCCCTGGCAGTGTTCAAGGCCAGGTTGGACACAGGGGCTTGGAGCAAGCTGCTCCAGTGGAAGGTGTCCCTGCCATGGCAGGGGTTGGAGCTGGATGAGCTTTAAGGTCCCTTCCAACCCAATCCAGGTTGGGATTCTGTGCATTTCTGTTTAATATGCGCCCTTTTCTGCATCATCCACTTTCCCCAGTAGAGAAAGGCTGTAGGAGGGCGTTATCCTGTTTCCCTGGTGGCTTATGGCTAATGCAATACAGTATCAGTGCATTCCCCCTGTGGAGCAGTCAGGGTGAATTGCAGCAGCCCCAGGTCTGCACCAAGCCGTTCCTCCTGTGCCCCCCTGGACATGTGCAGGTCACCGAGGCCTCGCTGGAGGTTGCACCAGGTTTGGCTGCAGTTGGCCCAGAGCTCGGGCTATGATTCACCTGAAAGTGGTTTCTGTTGTACAAGGGAAGGGACCTGAGTCAGGCAGAGGAGTGTCGGGGCGGTGGCATCTTTCCAGAAGGAAGCCCATTTGGGGCTTTTTCAGAGCGGGAACCCCATTGGGAGGTGCCCGATGCTCCCAGGGGGTGGAGGAAGGGGCAGGAGAGCTCTGTGGCACCCAGCTGTGTGATTGAGGCAACAGGGATTGTGTCTGATCCCTCCCGGGTCCATGGCAATGGGGGGACGAAGGGAAAAATCACTGCAGGGCAGAAGATGTTTGGAGAGAGGTTGTAACGCCTGCTTTAAATCTGGGACCTGCAGCAAGGGAGCCGGATGTGGGGAATAGCAGTAAGCATGGGATTATCCTGCTAATAAAGGCTATGAAACCCATAGAACAGTTAGAACCCTTCAGGAAGCAGCACAGACCTCAGGGGGCTGAGAGCCACATTCCCCATCCAAAACCGGGGGGCTGCTCCCTTTTGGGGGGTGATACCTGGGTACCCCGTAATGAAAAAGCATCTCTTCCTACCAGCGTGTTTCCCTTTGGGAAGGGGATCTCTGCCGACATCCAAGATGAAAGGGATGGAGCCAGTTCCTCCTCGAGTTGATGTGAATGAGTAGGATCAATCCTGCCAAAAAAACCTAGAAACAGGGGTTTAATAATTCGTTCTTTTCCTGCCTTGGAAACCTGCAAGGGAATAACTATTCCTGGAGGATCAGGGCCTTGGGGCTCGCTTTTCCCAGTGGCTTTAGATGCTGCGGGAGACATCCCTGAAGTGATTTTGAACGTAACTCACCCAACCGTCTTTCTCGGTGGTCTCTGCAAGCTGCACAGCTTGTTCTTCCCCAGGCCCTCAGCTCTGCACGTGTGTTGCTGTGAATCATCCCTGCAAGCCAAAGCCAATCTGGATTTTCTGATCTGGAATCTTGGCAGGGATGCGACCCAAGGGGTGGCTTCTAAATAAGCTCGCATGGACCATGGGAGGTCTCCTGGGATGCTCTGGGAACGCTGCCCTCCAGGCTGGCTGCTCTCTGGAGCGGCTGGAAAGTTGCCTGGGTTCACTTGTGAATTCGAAGGCAATTTGGGAACCTGGATTTGGTGTTTTTTCACGGAATCACAGAATCCCAGATTGGTTTGGGTTGAAGGGACCTTAAAGCTCATCCGGTTCCAACCTCTGCCACAGGCAGGGACACCTTCCACTGGAGCAGCTTGCTCCGAGCCCCTGTGTCCAACCTGGCCTTGAACACTGCCAGGGATGGGGCAGCCACAGCTTCTCTGGGCAAATACTCATCTTTTGTACTCAGTTCTGTCCCTTACCTGCTTGGAGGATGTCAGACCTCGTCCTTGAGCTCAATGGGGCATAAACTGGTAAGAAGCAAGCCCCAGACTGAAAACAGGGTCGGCCCCAAAGGTGTGGCTGGGGCAGGGAGGGAATGTAGCAGAAGATTTGCTTTGTTGTCCCAGGCAGACAGCAAAGCTGGCGTGACAGTGCCTGGTGTTTGCAGAGCAAGTGCTGCAAGGGCTGCAATGGAGACAGCAAGGGCTGGGCTGGCAAAGCCTGGTGTGCTCTTCCTGCAGCAGCAGGGATGGGACAGTCCAGCCCTGTGCTGCACCCTTCTGATGAGCGAAAGTGGGGATCTGGCCCTGGGAAACATTTAGGAGGACGTGGAGCTGTTGGAGCGAGTCCAGAGGAGGCCATGAGGATGCTCAGGGGCTGGAGCAGCTCCTGTATGGAGCCAGGCTGAGAACATTGGGGCTGTTCAGCCTGGAGAAGAGAAGCTGCGTGGAGACCTCAGAGCAGCTTCCAGTGTCTGAAGGGGCTGCAAGGATGCTGGAGAGGGACTCTTCATCAGGGACTGGAGCGATAGGACAAGGGGTGATGGGTTCAGACTGAAACAGGGGAAGTGCAGGTTGGAGATAAGGCACAAGTTCTTCCTGTGAGGGTGCTGAGGCGCTGGCACAGGGTGCCCAGAGGAGCTGTGGCTGCCCCATCCCTGGCAGTGTTCAAGGCCAGGTTGGACACAGGGGCTTGGAGCAAGCTGCTCCAGTGGAAGGTGTCCCTGCCCGTGGCAGGGGGTTGGAACTGGATGAGCTTTAGGATCATTTCAACCCAAACCAATCTGGGATTCTATAAAATAGTCCCCCAGCAAACAGAAAAGCCTCCGTGCTTCCCGGAGCCAGTGGCTTGGGCACCTCAGGAGGCATTTTGGTTCAAATAAAACCGTCAAATCCCTGTTCATCAAACACAACACAAACCTTCCTGCCCAGGTAAGCACAAGCCGCGCCGCAGGAGCTGTTTTCACGTGGTTCAGTGGCCTGTGGCACACGTCCGGTGTCTCACTGCTTTGCTGCAGCCTCCTGGAGCATTGCCATGGCAGGAGCTGGTAATGGCTTTGTATGAAAGGGGATTTTGTTGTCTAATACCGAGTAACCTTTGGTCCTGCGTGTGCTCAGGCTTCCCAAAAGCTTTGGACACAGAGAAGAGGCTCCTTGCTCCACAGTTCTGTATTTGAGATGTGCCCATGTGATCATCGAGGCTCCACCACGGTCTTGCTGAATGCACATGATCCAAGCGTCCATCCCCTGCCCGGAAAACAAACTGTATGGATCCATGTCCGGAGAGATTAATCGCTTTTCCTGCATCTGAAAAAGTCCAGGGAATCTTTAATGGCATTGAAACACTGCAGCTCAGTGTGCTTACGCTCAGCAGCCCTAATCCACCGCCTGATGGAAAATACTTCCAGGCTACTGCAGTAAGAGGCAAACACAGGAGAGAAGCTTGGATGGAGAGCCAGCTGGAAGCGTTGGTGGCAGGGAAGAGGGGAAGGAGGAAGACTTCCCATCCTGATCAGAAGAGCACCCAGCCATGTACAGCTTCCAGAAGGGCATTTGCCCACTTGGAAAGCGAATAGGCAGCAGGATGAAGGAAACCATCAGGAAATAAAAGGGGGAAGGTCAAGAGCTTCCCATCTTATGGAGCAAGCCCCAGTTCTGCTCAGGTCCCAGGTCACCCTGGTTCTTGTGCTCACAAAGGGGTTTTCCCTCCAGAACTCTGTGTTCAGCTGCTGCTTCATCAGTTTGAGTCACTTCACCTGCTTTGAGGTATTTTCCCTCAGTCTTGCTCCTCTCTTAATTCTAATTCAAGTAACACTCCCCCAGCCCATGGGGGATGTTGCAGCCTGTGCACACTGAGAGTGTTTGAGCCTCTGTGTGGCCAGTGTCAGCTGAAACTATCCAAGACACTCTTGTTCTTGTCCCTCTTTAGGTCTTCTGGGGTAGTCGTTATGAGTCTTTAGTTCTCCCCAGGCTGTTCTGCTATGCAGAAGCACTACCATGTTGTTTCCATCTTCTTTTCAAGCCCCCTGTGGTTTATGGATATGCTGCCTATGTTTTTCAAAACACATCTCTGGGCCTTTGCAAAGCCACCTAGAACAGCTCTGAGTAGTTACTGCAACTGTGCTTCCACTGGTAAGGACACAGTGTATGTCCTCTCTTGAAGACCCTTCCTCCTTGTGGTTGTAGTAACATCAGCGAAGGGATGGTGATCACGTTCTGCTCCTGGTAAGTTTTAGGATCTGCTGATCCAGCTGCATGGGTGGAAAAACGATGATTTTGCTGGTATAAACTCAACCAGTTCCTGCCGAGCAGAGAGTGGCTTTGTAAAAGACCTGTGCCACAGAAACAGAGCTGCACCGGGATCCGCAGCAGGAAAAACTGGAGCTGTGCTGAAGTCACCTTGTAGGTAAGCTGAAGAAAGGTGCTGCATGACATCTGTGTAACACCCGTCTTTGTGCCAGTGAGGCAATGGCTGAGCCGCAGAAGCTGAGGGATGGCTGGGCACAGGAGGCTGTGGCTGAAGGGAGAAGACCTATTTGTCGGTAAAGATGGTGAGGAGATAAGCAATGCAGCCCACTGTCCATCCCAGCTTCCTGAAGCACATTCATAGCTCTTGTCCTGAGCTTAACCAGTCACTCTTACACAAAAACCAAACTCAGAACGCAGCAGTTTCAGTTTTGCAACTGAAGTCTCCGTGTTGTGAGAACCTTTGGAAGCACAGCCACAAAAAGCTGGTTTCTTGTTCCCTCTTCCAGCTGCTGTCAGGGATCAGACGGATTTGAAAGGCCATATACTCAAAAAGGGGTTCTAGTATTGCCCAAGCTACCACACACCGGTATTGGTGAGCAATGCTTGTACAACCACCCAGAGGTTATTACAGCTGCTTATTTGGAGAGAGACTGTTAGGTTTGACTTCACAGGGCTTCTAAAACAAGGTGTGTTTTTCTCTTTCATGTGGTTAAAAGGCAGGTGAAACGAAGTACCTCTGTACTAAAGAACAAAGGCCGTACATCAGCCTCCCTCCTGTACCTTCATCAGGCAAGACACATCCTACCCAACCAACACAGCAGCCACTGACATGTCCTCGAGTCCCCTGTAAGACACCAACCCCAACTTCTCCGCATGGTTTGCTACTCAGTGCTCCTCCCCAGAAGCAAATCCGACTGCCAGGAACGACATAAGCACCCATGGAGGTGAGAAGACAAAACTTGGGCTTTCACCCCTTTGCTAATTGCCAAATCATAACGTGTGCTCCACATGAACAAAAGGCATCAAATAGGTTGCTGAGTTATTCAGCCTTTAAAATAATTACTATGTATGGGATGGGACTGTGTTAGGATTGCGGAAATTCAAGTTCAAACAGAGACAAGGAAGACAGGGAGAGCTTTATTAGATTCCAGCTTAACCACGTGTCAGCTGGGTTACAGGACAGCAGAACTGGTGGTAAAGGTAAGTTACCAGCATGCACAACTGGGTGAGAAAAGGCAAGGCTGTATCCAAAGCAGGTACTTGGTGTCAGGCCAGGGCACGCACACCACAATGGAAGCTACCAAAAGGGCGAGTGGCCGGCTCAGGAATGTGCATTTCCATGTGATTTTCCATGCATTTTGCAGAAGCTGTGAATTTTACGAGAGAGAGAAAACAAATTCAAGGCCAGCAGCATATCCCTCTGAGAGGGAATGTGGCCATCAGTACATGACCAGAGGCCACAGCATGCAGGCCTGCTTTGAACACAGCCTTGGTGAGAGTGAAGTCAGGAAGACACTGGGATATGCAACATGCCTTGAGAGGGGCAATGCAAAGCACCAGGGGATGGTGGCTGGGCAGATGCCCTCACCCAGGTGGAGAAGGGCTGGAGGAAAATGCTGTCCTTGCAGTTCACGAGTCTCTAAGGCTCATGTCCCACAAGGGGAAACCTGCTCTGCATGTAAAATCAGTAAAGAGAGTGTCAGGCTGTTTCCTTGCTTGCTACAAGCCTTTTGTTTCCTGTGTCTCCTTGTCCAGACTATGGGCCGGAAAGAGCAGCAGCTCCAAGCCCTGAGAGAAGGAGCTCTGAAAGAAAGGATGAGAAAGAACTTGGCATTTAGGCTGCTGCATGGTTCAAGTACTAGCCAAACCCATCTTACCCATTTGTTCGATTTATTTAACTTCAAAGAGGTGCACACTAAAGCATTAAGATTTACTGGTTTGGATTCCTCTCTGTACAAGTTCTTTCAACCAGCTTTGAATACACAAAGGCTTTACAGATAGAAGCACTGAAATACAAGATAAAACAAATCTAAATTCCAAATCACTTCAAGAGGAAAAATTGTAGAAAATAAAAAAAAAAAAATTAATCAACAAACTCTCCAAAAACTGCAGCACTCCTCAGGGAAGGGACAGACTGCACAAGGAGGAACACAAAGGGATGGAAGGCAAGCTAGTGTAGTCTCTGCCCAACGCTTCGCTGTGCTGGCGGCTCAGGGGATGGAGTTCAAAAGATCCTTGAGGAAGCTGTCAGGATCACTGATTTCTGACAAGAGTCCTTTAAAACAAAAGAAGATAAGACAGAATAATTAGATCCACAAAGCAGCTTTTCCTGCCCACGTTGGGGATTTGTGCTAGGGCATGTCTAAGTTAATAATGACAGCTGCAGCGTTATTTTGAGTATGAGCAGACAAAGATAAACCCCTGTTGGATGTAGAAGGGACCAAAAGTGTGTGCATTAAATCCATATGGCACATGTTCCTGTGCAAGTGAGCAACTGTAGGGACCCTGCTAGCTGGCTGCCTGGCAGCTCTGTATGTCAGACAGAAAAAGACTAACCTGGAGCACAATGAACTTGTGACAGAACTAAGAGCAGCTTCTCTGCACGCTCATTTTCAGCATCTCCCGACTCCTGGGGATATAAAATCCCTATGGAGCCAGGCTGAGAACACTGGGGCTGTTCAGCCTGGAGAAGAGAAGCTGAGTGGAGACCTCAGAGCAGCTCCCAGTGTCTGAAGGGGGCTACAAGGATGCTGGAGAGGGACTCTTCATCAGGGACTGTAGCGACAGGACAAGGGGTGATGGGTTCAAACTGAACCAGGGGAAGTGCAGGCTGGAGATAAGGCAGAAGTTCTTCCCTGTGAGGGTGCTGAGGCGCTGGCACAGGGTGCCCAGGGAAGCTGTGGCTGCCCCATCCCTGGCAGTGTTCAAGGCCAGGTTGGACACAGGGGCTTGGAGTAAGCTCTCTAGTGGAAGGTGCCCCTGCCCACGGCAGGGGCTGGAAATGGATGAGCTTTAAGGCCCCTTCTCACGGCACTGAGCTGCTGCCTTGAGTACATGGTCACATCTGTTTATCAACCCTCAAACCACATATTCCCCAAAGCACCTTTAAGCTATTTAACAGAGGAGACTGAGGACCCACAGGATCAGGTGAGAGAAATTTTCCTGCCTGGGGATGCTCAAGTGCTGTCTCCCAGCTGTGTTTAAAACAGCTTAGGCAATACCAGGAGCACAAACAAGCTGCTGTAATGGTGTCAGGAATGCTGCTGTCTCAAGCAGTCACAAATTGCATAAGGCAGCCTATAAAAGGGAAAGTGCACACTTACCAGCCACATCCAGAAACTCAGAGAACGTTTCCACTGGCATGAATTCCTCCTGGAAGGTTTTCAGAGCCTTGTCTGCAGCTTCGTGTATTGGCATATCATTGTGTCGTATGAATTCAGCAAGAGAGTAGGACCAGCCTCCCTCTGTGTTACTGGTAGGCACCTTCTATGAGAGGGGAAAATGGGACCAAATCAGACCAAAAAAGAACTGTGTAGAACAATAACTGATCCCTTCTCCTGTTGCTCTTGGACTTGTACCCCCTGCCACAGTGGAAGTTACCCCATATGTGACTGCTTTGTACAGAATGCAAAGCAAGGCCACAGGCATTTTCTTACTCTCATTATTTGACCCTCTTTGGAAGCTGCTGGCTTCTTTCTGGTGGATGCCCCTACCTCCTTCCTTACCCACTGCTTCCCTGAGGCAGCTCTGAACGTCCTTGCTTTAGTGAATGATGAACAGACGAAAATAAGCAAATACACAATCCAGGAGTGGGAGAAGTCTCTCAATTCTTCAGACACCAAACACCAAGAAGTGCAATAAGCACAAGCAGCCTCTTGTGGCCTTTCTGCTCATCCAAGGTGAAGTTTAATGTTTTACAAGGATCTTGGAAAACAAGGGGCTTCAAACTCGGCCTTCTATTTCCAACACATGTAGTTGTTCAGGTTAGAAAGCTGATCTCAATGAACTTCAAGGTTTTTTCTTACCTTGAACATGTTGTAAATGAGATCTACTAGGGCCCAGAAGAGAAGGCCGGAGCGGTACGTTCCATAGTCCTTTACTGTCTTATCTGCCAGTCTAGGAAGATAATGAAATCAATCTTGGAGTTAATCACTTTACTATGCTTTGGTAACCCATTTGATGAATAGCATGAAAGCTGAAGCAGCCAAAAAGCCTACCAATAATCCACATGGGAATAGCTCCGAGTAAGCTTTGCTGTGTGAGCTTGGACACAAAACAAACATTGGGCATCCACAACCTCTGTACAACAATTCCTATGGCTAGGAAGTCAGTTGCTCAGCTGTGCCTGAAGCAGCCAAAGCAGGTTAACCAACAAAACCTTATTTCACAGGAAGAAAACAAGCACAGAGGGAAGTTTACTGCTGAGATTAGTCGGAAGTCAACAGCCAAGCGGGAATAAACAGCTCACATCCCCCATTTGTGTGCTCACTGTGCAGCAGATTCCTGAAGAAATAACTAACCGGAGGTTTCAGACACAGTATGTATCAATGGCAGAGAACACAGCTCTGCTTCAAACTCACAAAAGCATTTCGGAAAGACTCCAAGGGAAATAACTCGTCCTCGAAGAAATGGAGGAATTCCCATTTAATACCTTCTTGGTTATTCTATCGCTGTGAAAGGAGTTTGGGTTTGGAACTTCAGCATCTGGCTGAAGAAATGCTCCGAAAGGTGCAGAGCTGTCCTGGGATAACAGCTCCCAAAGTTTGCAGGCTTAATCACAAACAGGTCCTGGCAAGGCGGAACCTCCTGCCAGCAATTCTAATGGCTTTGGAATTTTCTTACATGCATTTCTCAGTACCTTTGCCTCCATCACAAGCTGCTTCCTGCTCCCTGCTTTTGGGAAAGCAAAAGCACTTTTTTATGCATCTAGAACTACATGAGCTGCCACTGACACAAGTCAGCAAGACAAAAGGGTATTGTCTGACCGGGGATCTGCCATCAGCTGGGGGTTTCTGGGGGGAAAAAAGCATTTTTCGGCTCTTCTCAAAGGTTACATTTGTGTGTCTGCCCTTAACACAGGCAGCCTGGTAGGTGGCAGCCTGCTTGGGCACTAAGCTTAATTATTTAAAGGAAAACCAATTAGTAAAGGTGACTAAATTTCCACGGGAAGAGCAGCAACTTAGAAGAAGGCTAATTCTAGGCTCCCAAATACTGCAAGCCAGGGTTTCTTTTCATGTGAATGGGCTTGATCTAATTGGAGTCTGCTCCTTTAATTGAAAACTAAAAGGCCCTTGTGGGTTAAGTCTGGTAGCTACCTTCTGGAACAGCTACTTCATGTAATAGCTGCAGCCTTGTCATTAATGTAAGCTAGTTCAGGCTCAGCAGTTGTACGTGGGCTGGCAGCAGAAAGCCAGACATCAATGCTTCAGGAACCTTGCTTCTTCATGAATATTTTACAAAGGTCGCAGTCAGAGCAAAGGGGAAAAACTCAGAAGGATATTTGCCTCCCAAACTCCAGATGAAAGCAACGCTGGGAAGTGTCTGTAGGCCTTTTCTAGCTAGAATTCCTGGTTCAGGAATAAGGAGCAGGTAATTGGTCACTTGACTCAGCTCATTTGTAAGTTATAGTCACAACAAAAGAACAAATCCATTCTGGCAATTCCATCTTTGGGTTTAAATACAAAGTGTTTCTAAAACAAAGAATCTCTCCCTGTGGTCTTGCACACAAACTGTGATAACTGCAGCTCCTGGCACAGACAGAGGACATTTTGGGCTTGATTCTCCTCAGATGTGTCTTACACTGACTAATCCAGCTGAGCAGCTGTATGAAACACCTAACCACAGGACAGGGCACAGGCACTGTTTCTCGCCTTCACGCAAGTATAAGGGAATATAGTATATTGCCTGCATGTTCATTAATAAGATTTACAGGCCCTTTTTAGGATCACAAATTGATCCTCAGCTGCTTTTGATGCACTGTTGGTTGCTACAGCTACTTCTCTCCATCTTCTCCACTAAAGGCAGCAACAAGTCCTTGTGTCTCCCTAACCTTCAGCCCACACCACCCCAATGTACTCTGAATGGTGAAGCTCCCAGATAGCACCCTTGTACTGCATCTCATGGAGAATGCTAACTGTAATCTTTGCATGCAGACACATTACTCTGATGTTACAGACATTGGCTTTCTCTTTGCCTTGGCCTTCAAATTCAAGGTATTGGCCCTTATCTGCAGAGCATTCCACCATCCATTGCCCACTTCCTGATTGGCCACAAGAATAAATGAGCACAGTCCTTGGAAATAAGAACTGCCATATTTCTATTGCTGAGAGGTATTATCAGCAGCAGGCTTTGTGCTGTCTTAGTCTGCAGGGATTAAAGCAAGTCCTTGAATAAACCTTGACATAATTTCTGAGTACTATTTCTGAGTGTTTTCCCCTCAAATTCCAGAGACTGGATGCTTCAGCTGGAAGTTTCTTGCTCTGTTCCAATACGCTTTTATTACAGTCATGGTTAGAAATAAGTTGGGAAAGAAACAGAATCTTTTACTGAGGGATAAAACCCATCAAACATCCACAGCAAACCCACAGCTCTGCTTTGCCAGTCTCCTTCACAAGCCACGTGAAAGCTGCACACCCTTGTGTCCACAACATCTCCTATCAGTGTTAAATCCCCCATCCCAGAACTCAGGCAGGGTGGTGGAAATAGGAGACACAGAACAGGCTGAGCCTGAAGAGCAGAAACTAGCACAGAAATCAATACAGGAGCCCCTTTAAGGGCTCTTTCCCTTTTGATGCCTTTAATAGCATTGATGCATGCTGTGTTGTGTGTTACTACAATGTAATGACTTTATCAAACACATAATTAATGTCATCAGAATAAGAATGCCCTTTAAAGCGACTTAGAATAATAATGAATGTACTCCTAATTATGACAGCTATTTAAAATCATCTTTTCAGTAACTGGAATTCTCCTTCCTTCTCTGGAAATACGTGCTTTTGTCAGGCACAGCCACTTATTCTTGTGCTTCAAGTGCCTGACAGCTGCTATTGATTCTTTTCTTTTTTAAAAGCAATGGCATTTGATTTCTATTTCTATTTTTCTATTTAAAGAAGCTGGTGCACTGATCAAAAGAGCACAGAAACAGCTTCTTTAGTAAAGCAAGCAGAGAGCATGCTAGCAGCTCTGAAACAGCACACAACAGAAGTTACTCCAGCGTTACTACATCTCACTTGATACAAGGGGAAAATAACCATGGAATGGTTTGGATTGGAAAGGAACTTAAATCTCATCCAGTTCCAACCCCTGCCATGGGCAGGGACACCTTCCACTGGAGCAGCTTGCTCCAAGCCCCTGTGTCCAACCTGGCCTTGAACACTGCCAGGGATGGGGCAGCCACAGCTTCTCTGGGCACCCTGTGCCAGCACCTCAGCACCCTCACAGGGAAGAACTTGTGCCTAAGAGCTCATCACAATCTGCCCTCTGGCAGGTTAAAGCCATTAAAACTTACAATTTTCCTACTTTTAGCTATATTCCTAGGAAAAGCATCATTTCCACCCATCAACTAATTCATCTACTCCAGAAAACATCCAGAACTGAATGCTCCTGCTCACACTGCTGCAACGCTGAGTACAAGACTTCCCAGAAGGGTTAGTATCTGCTATTCTAGAACACGTCACACTCCTTTCCTTATCTCCCCAAAAGCCGCCTGTGGCTCTCAATGCGGTGACAGCGACAGGCGCACACCAGCAGCGGCATGGCTAACCTGCTGGCTCCCCCTGGTGACACCACTCGCACGTGGGAGGTGACAAGGAGCCTCTTGAGGATCTCCACTCTTATGGCTTTCCACTTCTCGGGGGGTGAGACGTGCAGTGCCAGCACGGTGTAATAGTGGGGCCCGTCCACCTCGTAGGCACTCTCCACCCACTTCTCCTTGGGGTGCTCCATGAAGCTCTGCAGGTTCTTCTCCTCCCTCGAAGTTGCTCGAGTTCTGAAACACAAGAAAAGCTTCAGCAGCTGCTCTGGCTCTTACATGTTAATTTGCTGCTCCTCAGGAGCTTTGAGGGGCTGCATTCATGCAGTCCTGAACAGGAGAAAGCAGTGCAGGCTTGGCACTATCAGGTTGTTCCCAAATCCCTTCACTGCTTGAGCAGTTGCTCCCAGCGCAGCATGCAAGCCTGGCATCCTTTCTCCTTGGAGCAGTGTATGGAACTGGAGAGCCCTGCAAGGCAGCTGGCATTGCCCCAGTAGAAGGCAATACTACTGTAGAGCTATTTTTCCTTATTTTAGAGAAAAAAGGCAAACCAGTCCATGTGTTCAGGTTGCACCTTCTCCCATCTGACACAAAGCACGTGGCTGCAGCTCCTACACCAGACTTTAGAATCAATTTACAGTATTCAGGTAATTCAGAAAGCAAAATTCAAGCTCAAAAGCAATCACTGAGAGGATAAAGGCCAATGTCAAAACCAAAAAGACAGTGTATTTACTGTAAGCTTATACATACATATATTTCCCCTAGCTCCAATCCCTTCAGAAGTCCTGACACCCCAGAGCTGCCCATGCCACCTCTGTGTTACAGCAGACTTTATGTACATCTATCATGCTTTACCATGGTCTACTGCTCCACTTCATCAGGAAGAGGCTGCCAGACAAACAGGGCAAGATAGGTTAGATATGCCCTCCCTATCAGGAACATATAAAGCAGCACCCTAGCAGATAAAGCTCTTCCTATGTGACCTTTTCATCTACTACATGCTACAGCTGGTAGCCAACCAGCAGCTCTTCATTTTCTCCATTCAGGATCATCATGTCTTCAGGAAACAATAGTGCCTGGAAACTACATAAAGCATTTGTGCACAAGAGCCACACAGCGGGTTCTGGGCTCTCAGGTGCCAGCAAGCAGCCCAACGAGCTGAAAAGAATAGTTTCATTTATTTGTCTCCCAAGGGCCTCAGAAAACAAGAGCACAGGGATCTGGAGATAGAGAGCAAAAACAACAGACAAATTGCATTAGAGCCAAAATGTTGATTAGTTCCAGACAGGAAAATTAGAGAGATTTCCCTGCACTGCATTTGGAGCGACCTTGGTTGAAGAGGAGTGTGTTTTAACATTAATACCCTCATTTAATTAGTCTTTCTAGTATTTAACTACACAAACAAAAGGCATACGGGCATCACATTGTCTGTATTATCAGGACCAGGTCGTGCATTCCAAAGCATTTAGGTACCTATAGATTTGTACACTTAGACCTAGTGTCAAGCCAAAGCACACCCTTATCTCATGCTTTGCATAAAGATCTTACTGAAACACTGTTGATTGCTATAATAATAATAATAATAGCAATAATAATAATAATAATAGAAAAAAGTGTCTTAATGTCAGGCAAACCTCAGGGACCTGAACACTACAGGAGAATTCTAGCATGTCCAAACTGGAAACAAAACTGTGTTATTTCTGTGTTATTTTAATACTGGATAAAATGATACAGGGGTTAAGTTTTCAACTAACAATTACTTCATTCTAGCGTCTCTCTTCTGTCTGCTCCAGAGCAAATGAAGCTGGCAGTGTTCCTTTCATCTAATAACCCTGTTGTTCACTCCAGAGGTAATAATTACATCTAGAATGGAAAGAGAAGCTAATTCCCAATTGCTTTTACTTAATAGGCTCCCTGTTATCCTGCAAGTTCAGGCAGCAACTCCAACCAATGTAAATCTCTAACAGCCCACTTAAGATGTGCAGTTTGGTTCCTCCTAAAGCTTTCGCGTGACTTCCCATCTTTCTTGCCTCATACATGCAACAAAGCCCAGAGTGCAGCCTTGAGAGACCTTTCTGAGATCACAAGTAGAAGGCAGAGATAAAGATACTGACGTGTTGAGGACGTAGAGCACCGTGTGGATAATGTAGGGTATGAGGTGTATGTTGCTTTCCCTTCCTCCTCCTCCGGTATCTACGCTGAACGATTGCTCCATCGCAAACCGGAGAAAGAGCAGTTTAATGTCATGGACATTGAGCTGGTAGGTGGGCTCCCGCTGCCCTGTGCACTCCTGGAGGTACGTGTTGTGCCTGAAAAACAGCAGGTAAGCGTTACTTTCTCAAAAACCTTTTAAAAACTTCCGTCAACTTTCCTCCTCCACACCAGAGCTCAGAGCCTGAGCAAGTATTTCACTGAAAGGCTTCAAGGAATGACCAGGATACAAAATGCAATCACTGCCACCTTCAATTAACCTCCACAAAGGGTGGCTCTCAGCTTACTCTGGCAAATCCAATTCCATCTGCATATATATATATACACCCATCAATACTATTTTCCCATGTCCAGGGCGTGGGATACAGCTCCCTGGCTGAAATGAATTAGAAATGTTACCACTCCTGATTTCTAAACCTGACTGTACAAACCCAGCACAAGGTGGACCAGAATACTGACAACAGGATGAACCATCTGCTCCAGGGAAGTGGTTGGGCTACTGTAACTCATTACCATCCAACAGAGGTTTGGAACTACACAAGGGAATCCTCTGATGCCAAAACAGGTTTCTTTTGTAATGCAGGGGGTCATTGGGCTGCAAATAAATCAATACTGTCACCTCACACTGCATCTTCAGGAGTGATTTGGGGTTAAGCAGGAAATGAATTCATTTATTTATAGGTTGAGAAGTAACTTTTCCTACTCACCGTGCTAAGCAAGTAGCAAAAGCAGACTCTGGCACGTGAGGTCCCCAGACTGGCAGGAGCCCATTACACTTGGTGTTGGCATTTTGTAGGGCTGCACTCTCCCACTCTTCACGGCCGCGAGCAAGTCTGCATGGAGGAAGCAAGCCATGCCCAGGCAAGTTGGAAGGATGCAAGTTTTTGGCTAAGAAACCATCAAAATTTGACAATTCCACAGCTGCTTTAAACCATGGAGCTCACTTTACAGTGTCCAGGCCTGACCTCCATTTGGCACATTAAAACAGATCACACCGGAGAAGCCCATGATGTCCCCAGGCTGTAAAGTGATCAACTCAGAAGCAAACCCATCCCGAGTTACAAAGCCAAGTGCTCACAAACCATCCTGAACACAAGATCAGCCAGCACCCCCCAGCCTGTGAGCAGAACACACCTTACAGCTGCAAGGTGACAGTCGTAGTGGACAATGTTGAAGTGAGAGACTGTGCTGTATCCTTGTTGTTTGCGGGGCTTGTTCTCAAACTCCTCTAGTGCAACACGTTTGGTGAAAGTATAAATCCCGAGGACTTTTGTAGGCTGCAATGATGACACAAGGGCTGTGTTAAAGATCATCCACTTCTACAACAGCTGACATTTTGCACTGCTTTTACACTGCACTGGATTTCATCTTTCCCAGTCCCTACTGCAAACTCAAACTGATCAAATGTTCCATCCCTGGCAGGGTTCAAGGCCAGGTTGGACAGGGCCTTGGGCAACATGGTCTAGTGTGAGGTGTCTCTGCCCATGGGCTTGGAGCTGGATGATCTTAAGCTCCTTTCCGACCCAAACCATTCTATGAAATCTTTTTCCAGCTTCCACTAAAAGCATCCAGCTTTGTTTCACTGGAAACCCACTTCCACTTCCCAATCACCTCTAGAATTATACTGATCCCAAGAACAAAACCTGAGATTTCTGATTTCCCAGCGCCAACACACCAGCCCTTGTGTCAATCCCTCAGCTGGTGAGAGCCTTTGGAAACATATCCCACTTTACCTGAAACTTGTATCCTTCCCGACAGATGCAGCAAGTCAGGCCTGGTTCCTCTATAAGTTCCTCCATCTGTTTAAGCAGTGCAGTCTTGGTCACTACCTGACCCTTCTCATTTGTCTGAAAGAGGAGGTTAAAAAGACAATGATGAACACCACAACCCCACTGCTGGAACAGGAATGCCCATCCCATTTCCCAGCCTACTACTAGCAACTGTGTTTACTCTCCCAGCAAACTGTGGGTTTGAGCTCTGCAATATTTGTCAATAAATCATTTAACACAATTCCTTGTGTGGCAGCTTTAGCAAGACACAAATAAAAGATCACTAGTCTGCCATCAGTGCAAACAGACATTACCGTCATCCCCAGGGTGCCCAGGGCCTTCTGTCTCATTGCCATGGCCATACGTTTCTTCTCTGCACGTGTCTCCTTCCGGGCAGCATCAATCTTCTTATTCACCTCTGGATGTTCCCTTAGTGCCTCCAGAAGATTCTCTGCTAAGGTCCCGATCCCTTCATCACTAGACACCTGCTCCAGCTTGTGCAGGTTGGTAATGGAGTCTGTGCCTATCAGCACCTAACAGGGATTGAAATAGTACTGTCTTCAGAGAGAAGGTGCACACAGCAGCAACTGTTCCCTCTAACGCCACCCGCGACAGCTAAGCAGAAGCACTGATTTACAACTGGTTTTACCAAGTGTCTTTCTGCTTTGATGTTGCTACACTATGGGCCCTGGACCCTAAAACTCTGTATGACAGCAGGGCAATTTGCCTCTCTGCTGGCCATTCCTGGGAGCTCAGATGCGGACGTAGGATAAAGAGCATCCTTAAAACAGCACCAGGCCCTGAGAAACCTATCAATACTACACAGTGCACAGGCCTAAATTACCTCCTCATGTTGGTGTGTGCATCTCACAGCATGCAGAATGAGAAGATACTGAAGTCAAAATCTCTGCCCTCCAGACTCTTACAGACTAGAAGATGACACCTGAAGCTGGTGTGTCTCTCCAAGCCCATCAAAAAACAGTGTAGAATGAACTACTATAGAAGTAACTGCTTAGCTACAGCCACTAAAAGCAGCATAACAAGCCAGCCATGTCCTACTTGGCTTTCACAAGAGTCTCCTTACCTGTGTAGCAGTGTGCTGCGTGGCAAGTCCTCGGAGCAGGCGAAGGATAAAAGGAAGTGCAGGTCGAGCTAAGAATTTCTTCCATACATCTGCATCCAAACTGCACAGAAAACAAGAAGCAGCAGCTGAAGGGCAGTCACCCATGCTGAAAAGGCACTTGGTGGTCAGCCAGCAGCACAGCTGGCAGAGCACAGGCCATACGCAGGACAAGCACCCTTCCCTCTGTGTCCCTCCCCCATTAATTAATGAAGTGACATTCACACTCCCACTTCCACATTGTCCATGGTAACACCCACAGTGTCAGCTCTTAGCCTTGGAATTTGTTTTGCGTTCACAAGCTGGCCATCAAAAGCTCTGTTACAGCGCACTAGCTAAGGAGCAGGCAGAAAACACAAGCACTGTGCTACCCAAGAGATCAGCTTGGATGGGTATCAAATGGGAAGATGACAGGCTTTTTAGCTCATCCCTATAGTGGCATCCCTATAGTGGCATTGTCTCACCAGACCCTTTTCATCGCAGCTGTACCAAGTCTAAATGATCCCGCATGTGGACTTGTTAATGGCTTGCTTGGAAGATTGTTGTGGTGATGAAACAAGAGAAGGATGTTCAGGATTATCCCACGCATTAACTAGTGACTCTTACTTCTTTGCACTGGGAATGTGCTTTTTCATGTAGTCAAGGGCATTCTGTGTAATTCCCTTCTGAAGGATGAGATCTTTCAGCTGATGGCCGTTGCTGTTGTTCTTTATTCCTGCTGCTATTTTACAGAAGCAGTCTAGGAAAACTTTATCATCTCCACTGTGCTCCTCGTCATACCTGAATGAAGAGAAGAAATGGTAATTTGGAGGCTCTCCAAACATCTCTGCCTGTAATTCTCACTGCGTTATCGCTCAATGTATATACTCCAGCTTAGAGACTCAGAACAGCTACTCAGACCCTTGTCATATCAGAATACACACTAAAGCCCTACTTCTTCAGCTACACACTCACAGATTCCTTTTACAAATGGCTTAGGAGTGAAATAGGAAATTAAGCTTATGCACTACGAATCTCTGAAGCTTCGCATTACACTGAAGTAAGCATCCCAGTGAGGAAATAAAAGGTTCAGACTTGTCAGTACAACTGATTTCAAGTGCTTCTAGTTGAAACATGACAACATACTTATCAAAGTTACAGTAGGGCTTGAATCGATCAACCAGAATCTGCATTTTCTCCATCTCCCCAAAGGACAGGTAGGGGATGATGCGCAACAGGCCTTGCAAGACACTGAGATTGGAACGGACAAAAGTGCTGTTGATCTGATCAAGCAGCATTACCAGCTGATCTTTGTCACCAGTTAGGAGGAGGTTACCCTGCAAAGAAGAATGCAGCATGATTTATATGGAGGAACAAATCTATAACCTTCAAGAAAACCTTTACTCTAGTTGCTGGTAGACTCTTTTGAAGGATTAGAGGTCTAGGCCCTAATAAAGACAGACCGAAGAACAAAACCCAGCCTCATTCCCAAACGTCTCGTGGAACGGCTGTATCAACTCCCCTAGCTGACACCTGACTTCTTCCACCTACTGTTACAGCATTTTCCAGTCAAAAAGGTCTAACGATTCCAACCCAAGGGAAGTCAGATTCCCATACACCACGAGTTTCAAACGATGAGTGAGACACTCTTCTCATTCTCAGGCTGGTTGAGATACAGTTTTTATTTTCAGTTAGCTGAAAATCAATCATGTTTTCAACACGTACAAAACCAAGGCAGAGCTGTTTTCTCTTGTCTCCCACTGGCCTGTGGCCTAAAGCAGCAAGGAAGGGATCCAAGCAGAGCCTAACAACCCCGACAACTGTGCAAGAATCATCCTAAAGCAGCCTTGCAGTGCTTTTGGTTCAGGGCACTCCTCTTGTCCTACCTCCAAGACCTGCTAAGACATGCCAAGCAAGCATAACAAGGGTTAGACTCCCATTTAGCACTCTCCTACAGCTCCTGAAGCTCAGCATCGCTAATAAGATATTTGCAGTCCTTGAACCCCAATCAATATTCCCATTCGTGCACTGAGCCCCAGGCACTCACCTTGTCTTCGCTCAGAGGTTCTGCGTTGGATTCATCCAGTATGATCTCCATTATACTAAGCACTTGCTCTGCCACGGCTGCTCCTCCACTGTCCTTACTTTCCTGCTCAGCCACCAGAGCCTGAAGAAGATGGCAGCAGTTATTGGAACACCAGCAGTAACTGGTTCAACTGATCCACACACTTCCACTCATAACAGAGAAGGAATATCTAACAGGTAATTTGCAGTACCAGTCCAGCACTCCTGTAGATGCCATAAGGCAGCATGACAGTCAGAGGTAGCTTAAAATCACTGAAGCCCATGGAAAACATGGACTTTATGGAAGTCCAGGCTGTCCTTACCAGGTTTAGAGTTCCCAGCATGACATTCAAAGTGTTCATCTCTGGCTTGACCAACTGCTGACGATTTATTTTCACCTTCACACAGTAACTAAACAGTTTTAACAGTACCTACAAAACACAGAGAATGCATTTTCAATGGTACCTTCGAATCAGTAGGAGGATTTTGCTGAAACCAAAGCACCCAGTTATATAGCTAGCTTCCAGCTGACTGGGGAAAAGTACAAGCCAGACTTTTAAGCATAGGACAGCTTTAGTTTCAAGTAAGGCCAAGGCAGAACACACTCTGGCAAGACAGAATTTAGTCTTAGGAGGGATGGGAGAGGGAAAGAAGGAATTCCTCCGGTTTTCATTAACTAGTGAACTGAAACCTCTGCTCCGACACTTCAAGTGCAACACAAATCAGACTAAACTTCACTAACGCTTGTGGCATTTGCCATCATGTAACTCTTGACCCCAAAGTCCAGAAGCTGAGACTTACAGTTAAGAGGTGCCGGCCTTGTTTGAAGTCCTTGATTCCAGTCAGTCTGTTGAGCATGCACTCCAAGCCTCCACACTGGGCCATGACACCTGCCATCTTATACACTTCTTCCTCATCCTCCTCTTCATCTACAGGACAGACACAGATTGTGAAGAGCAGGCATAGTATGGCAAGCTTAGTCCAAGGGACAGAACAGTGAAGTAAAAATGGGGAGTACAGTAGGATAGATTTACCAGCAAGTCAAGTCACTTAAACTATATCAAATTTGGAAAGAATTATGAGCAGGAATATGAAGAAGGGCCAGGCAGAATGGTCCCTGTGCCATGCAAGTGTTCACATTCAGAGTGTAGATTTAAAAGCTTGTTACAATCCACTCCAGGTGAAGCAGGTAAACGGAGCAAAAGCAACGTCAATCAACTTTAAGCTCACTGCTGTAAGGATAATAGTGTCAGTGCTCTGCAGTGAACCTCTGATTTCCAATCTAATCCCAGCTTTCAGGAGACAAATGCATTACCAGTAGTGGAGTCGAGAGACTCGATGAATTCCTCAGTTGCATCTCCTAGTAACCCTCGCATGCGGTAAATGATCCTCATCGGCTCCCCCTGCAAGACAGGAGAGCATTTTCTTAACTGTCTCTCTGCGGACACTTACCTACAAGTCCAGTTCTCTTTACAGTGTGTAATACACGCTCCAGCCTCAGTTTCCCTTCCTGCTGCTTTCACTGTGGATGGTAACATAGAAATCTTTCACTTCCTCATTCCTCCCTGACTGAGATGAGTTAAAAACAACAGTAAAGCCACCACCTGCAAAAACATCAGTATCTCATCTCTTGGTCTGTCCAGCTTTTCCTGGCGTTGGCAGTTAGAGTGACAGGCTGGTAATAAACAGTCTCCTTTAGCACCAGAGAAGGATCTTGCCAAGAAAAATGTGTTTCTATAGAGAAACGCCTGCTTTCCACAGCAACTTTTCCCTCTGAGGGTATTGCACAGCATGCCTGGAAGTACAGGGATCAGGCACAGCCCAGTAAATGAAGCAGAGGAGGTTAATTGGACAAGTGCTTTTGAACAGATAAAATCTGCAGTGATGGAAAATGGAAGAGCACAAGGAAAAGGCAATATAATGAGCTTTCAGCAAGACAGTATATTGCTAAAATGATGCAGCCAAGCCCACTGAAGCACAAGCTGTGCTAAAAAGCCTGGGAAAAGGCTAGTTTTCCAGCTGCATTTCCAGCTGGAAATACTGACAGCATATCACTAAACTTTCCATTTTAATCCATAGGCCTGAATAAAAAGCAGAAAAGCAAAATCCCAGATTTGGGAGCAGGAAACCTTGTGAGAGAAAACCTGTCAGAGAGCGCACTAAGCCTAATGTGGAATAAGCAGTGCTTAA
Organism: Amazona ochrocephala; assembly: GCA_039720435.1. Lineage (NCBI taxonomy): Eukaryota > Metazoa > Chordata > Aves > Psittaciformes > Psittacidae > Amazona > Amazona ochrocephala. Next base: position 2,683,184 of record CM077894.1, on the reverse strand, counting down.
TGTCACAGCAAATACATAAGCAGAGGGAAAGCCCCAGGGGGAAGATCTGCTCAAAGGCCACGCTACCGACCAGCAATTAACACCACAGGGGCCCTGGTAAAACGGCAGATGAACAAAAAAAGCCAGTGAGAGACAAGGGAAACAAAAAGGGGCCTGAGGTTGTGTTCTTGTGCGCCTGTCTACTTCCAAGGGAACGTGAGCCGCAGCTCCAGAAGTGCTCTGCTGAGGTGCACACAAAGGGAGACAGAGGAAAGCTCAGTAATGGTGAGTGAACTCTGCCTTTCTCCAGCAGCACGGCATCCTGCTGCAGCTCGGCATCCCCTGGGAATGGCACCTCACTGCTGGGGCAGCACGTGCAATGATCTCCCTCAGTAACTGGACTACAGTTCCAATTGGAATGCACAGATAAAGACCAGCACCTCACTTCCCTGTCCAGGTTAGTACCTTACTAAATAATAACCACTGTCACCAGCTTTGGGCTTCATTTTGCAGTATATAAGGCTTTTTTTACTGAAATTAAGCTTGATGAGAACCATCCTCCACATCATCATTCACTGAAAGCAGGCATTTTGCTTCCCCACAAACACAGGAAACAAACAGCTTCAGGACACCATGGTTTCAGACAAAGTGACTGCAATCCAAGAGTAAATGAGGAATGAAGAAGCAGCACTGGGCAAATCAGTCTTCTTTTATGATCTTAAGTGCTACTAGCAGTGCTTCTAAAGAACATATTTCTTACAAGCAATATTTATTCCAATGGATTCCTTCTCAGAGTGAGTTTATTTTAGTGGCTACAAGAAAAGGAAGGGAAGAGCTTGTTCTGGACCGTATCTACCTCTGAACAAGCTTCTGGGACATGGTGGACTAGTTCCCTAAGACTGCTGGATCCCTTTCTTCCTCTGAAAAACAGGCAATACACACTACTAAGAACAAACTGGGAGGATGAAACCTGTCAAGTTCTTGAGATCCCTACATGAAAGGCACAAGAGCAGAAGTACAAAGTAATACAGAGAAACGCTGTATGCTCTCTGCACAAATAGCTTGGGTGCATCTCTGAAGCTGATGGAAGATGGAGCAATCTGGTGTCCCTGTCTGTACCCACACATTAAACTGTCACGTGCAGATGGAGTGTGAAATGTGCTTTGAAAGGCAGTGACACAAAGTTCAGCTATTTCCCCAAAGGAATGTAACAAAGTTTGTTACTCAGGAAGTCAGTTCACGTATCTGATATGCTACACAGCAAAGTTCAATACACTCACCTCGGTCAGCTTTTAAACCCCTGATGTTGCAGAACTGAGTAACAGTCATTAAGTGAGCACAGAAAGGTGCTGACCTATTATATCCAAGAAATTATATGCTAGAAAATAAATCCCAACTCATGTTATTTTTATTCCCCAGCCCTCTTCTCTTGGCAATATCAAGGACAGGCACTTTGTGCTGCTAACATACATAACGACAACACGTACCTCATTAGTGGGACACCACACCTTCTTGTAGACCTCAGCCACAGGCAGATCCAAACTGATGATCTTATTATTCACCAAAAGCTGTAAAGGAGGAAAGAAAAAGTCAGTTCTAGCAATCATCTGCTGTCTGGAAATGGCAGCCCCATGCATCTGCACAAGAAATCCCCACTCGTGCATTCTCACCTCCATTCCACTGTCATCCTCCAGCAGAGCCACCAAATCACAGTCCTGACAGATTTTGTTCTTGATGTCCCTCATGAGTGGCCCGATGCCAGGCTCATTACTGCTGTAGGGATTTCCTGGCATTCTGCCCTGTAAGAAATCTTCCTGCTGGGGATCTTTCTCCAGTGTTACAAAGAACTCTGTCACTTCATTCTCTTCCTAAAGAACAGCAGCAGAGACAGAGTGAGTGTGTTTTCCCCTAACCATGCTCCTGTTCCTGCACTTTTATGGTAGCAAGTGACAGGATGCCCCTAAACCTTTAGTCCTTTCATTACTTGTACGACCTGCTGTATGCTGCCACATATGTGGCACTTATGAGGATGTTTACTATCATTTAGTAAGCAAATTCCTCAGCATGAAACAATACTATATGCTTTTTGCACAGAGCATGCCACAGCAGGGAACCTGAATGCTAAACCCCCAAAACAGGATACCACTACAGTTCCACACTGGCTAATATTAAATCATTAGTGTAGACACTACTGTTTTTTTTTGCCAAACTGCAAGCAACTCTATCTATTTAAGAAGCCTGTAAGTGATGCTACAGCCTTCTCGATACTTACAGGATAGATAATACTGCATAGCCTCTCAAAGATGAAGACTGGAGTCCTGTAGTCATCAAGGCTGTAACGTTTTGCAGTCTCTATACACACTGCCATAAATGCTTTGGTTTCAGATTCTGTGCCTGCCAAGAAATGGAAGTATTAAAAGAGACACAGGAGTCAATTTTACAGGTTCCATTTTACCTCAGCATACACAATAAATCCTTCTGCAATAAGCACCATACTTTGGTGCCCTCTGCTTTTGCAGAGCCACTACTTAAAAGATGAAAGGCTATTTATTGGTATGTTTACTAGGAAAACCCTTCTGCATGGTTGGGCTGCAGTAAAACAATCCCATAAAAGGAGGAGGTTTAAATTCCTGGAAAATAAGAAACAACTCCAGGAATGCTAGTTACCTTTTCTGTGTCAAAAGGAATTATTGGAATGCCCAAGCCATAAACCCCCCTCACTACAGTAGTCTTTTAGATAGAAGCCCTTTGTGTGGCTGTAGCAATCTGCTTTTTCATCATGGTTGCCCCAAACTCTGTGTTTATAGAACTGAGGTGGTTTTACCTGTTGTCATATCCTCCAGCATCTCCAGCAGCATGTCCTGGGTTTCATCAATCAGCTTTGTTCTTTGTACCACTAACTTCCTCAAGCACAGGTAACCATTCAAGACTGTACCCACCAGGCGGCTTTTGAAATGCCGCTTGATGGACTCCACCTCCACAAAGGAGGAGAGAAGACCTGTAAAGCAATGAGATACTCAGGAATTGGGAAGAGAGAGTTTGATTTCACGTGGTCAGCAAACAGGGCACAGCATCATCAAAACAGCACAAGGAAATGGCTTCTTACAACTCCCATTGTCAGCCTGTGGTTTAAAGCTCCCTTCTGTAAACAGTTGGAGGCACAGTCCCCTGGCTTGTGAGTGTTGCCCTGTAAATTACAGCACGCGCGACCATGGTGAGGGAATGCGGAAAGGGCCTAAGGAGCTTTCCAAGCACTTGATACAAAAATCATAGAATCCTAGAATGGGTTGGGCTGGAAATGACCTTAAGATCATCCAGTTCCAACCCTGCCACAGGCAGGGACACCTTCCACTAGAGCAGCTTGCTGCAAGCCACATCCAGCCTGGCCTTGAACACTGCCAGGGATGGGGCAGCCACAGCTTCCTTGGGCATTTCTGCACGTTTCACCATTTTTCTGTCACAAGGTATTCCAAAAGCAGATGACCGCTCCCCTCTAATCTTTAAGCTGGCTCTGATGAGGTGACAAGTGCAGTGACTTCACAGTTCCATCACCAAACTGGTCACTCCCGTAACAAAGGATCAGCAAATACTTGGATCCTTTCCCATGACATATTTCTCGATGTGCTTTTCCTTGCAAGAAGCCAGGTTTTATGAATTAGCCCATTGATTCTTGAAGAAATGGAAGAGCATACAAAAAAAGCATGACCCAGTTACTGATGTATTTCCATTTCCAGCAAGGTTTTGAAAATACTATCCTCTAGAAGATTCAAAAAAGAAAGGCCACTGTAGAGTAAGCAGGTAGGAAACAACAGGTAGGAATAAATCAATGTTAAGAACTGCTCCAGGAATTCTACTGTACAATAAATGCAATTAAGAAATGGAGAAGGAAAGTGCTGCAGTGAAGTTTTCTCATATGTTATCACAGTTCAAGTAACTAAAAGCTGAAACTGACCAAAAAAATACAGAAAAATCTATTTAGGGGTTAAGTGCTGAATCAATGGCAAAATCTGTCTGCAAAACACCAAGTCACATCTCTCAAATTCTGCTACATGCTGTTACAGAACAAGGATTCCCCCATCTCTAAACCTACTACAGGACTCACGTTGATGTCACCACATACCTGTCAGACTCTTCAAGGCATATCCCTGCTGCAAATCAGTGCTGAGCGTTGCTTCTTCCAAGGCAAGTAAACGAGCTATTTCCTGGGAATAATTAACAAGCCTATTAGGACAAGACACTGCAATGCCAATAAGGACACAAAGAAACCAGAACTGCAACACAGCAGCAGGGAAGGAAGGGGAGAGGAGAGAAAAACTACCCAAAACATTCTCCTCATTTTCCCCTTGTACTGCCCTATTACCACTGCTTTGCTCTAGTTGCCCTTCCGTGATGGATTCCAGGCCACCATTAATACAGAGGCTGTCATGTACCTCTTTGGAGTGCCCCAGGGATCACCATGGGCACTCAAAAGGCCTAACACTCTGATGATTGCAACTGAAAAGCACTGCTTCTCCAACAGGCTGTAATTCACACTCAAAGAACAGTAGCACACCTAATCCTCCCTTGTCCTTAAGGGCTTTCAGAGTCCAGTCTGGCAGCTAAGGCAGCTTCCAACTTGGACCTGGTGCCAGAACAGTGCAGACATATTTATACCCTTAGCATAGCTGACCCCAGAGCAGCTACTAATGTGTCCCAGCCAGTCTGTGCTGAAGCATGCTACAGCTGGGGCTAAACCCATTGTAGCTCTTTCAGTTCAGAGATGACAGCGTAGAAGCGTGAGCTTCACAAACCTGGCAAAGGTCAGCGCTGAACAAACAGATGAAGATTTCAAAGCAAAAAAGCCAAGCTAGCTTTCTAGTCCCTCCATACTAGTCCATACCTTGGTGATGAGGCTGCCAATGTAGGGCAGAACCCCCCTGGCTGCCAGGTAGATCTTCCAATGGGCTGGTTTGATGAGTTTCTGATACAGTGCTAGGTACTCAGCAGCACACTCACCAGCAATGCTGAGCTCATCCAGGTAGCTAGAGAAGAGAAACACAAGCTGACAACCACTTCACAGTAACAAGCAGCATTCGCAGCTTCAGGACACCACAGAAGAAAGGAAAAGCCTCCAGAAATCCATCCTCTCTATGGTCCTACTAGCTAAAAGCATAACTGATAGTGATTACTATGGCTGAAGTGTCCCAAAAAGGAGTCCCCCAACTGTGCTACTAACCTCAACTGGGGTAAATTATGTCACAGAGCTGGAAGAGAGTTCACCCTATTACTTTGCTATTGAAGAGGCAGTGAAAACGTTGTCCGCACAGCTGAACACCATCTGCTTACTTCTGGAAAAGGTACAGGACTGCAATACCTTATTGCCAGATAACAAAAACCCCTAAATCAATACCATTCCAGCTAAGCAAGTGTTAGAATCCAGCCCCAAAAGACCTGTGAACCAGAGGTATACAATGGAAAGGTGTGAGAAAAGTTGGAAGGATGCAGAGATTCTCACGGGAACTGAAGAAAAACAATCCTGGAGCTGTCGAGTGCGGCAATACCTTGTCAGGAGATCAAGGACCTGCTGTTTGCGGCTGGGGATGGTGGCCAGAGCTTCCACTATGGTGCATGCAGCCTGCCTTGCAGCCTGAGTGGCAGGAGTAAACAGTACCTGAGGGAAGAGCATTAGAAGATGGTGTAATTTGCTATGCAAAGATAAACTAGTGAAGGCACAACATATATTAGGACAGCCTGGTGACCTCGTTGTGCAAAGTGCATCAAATGCAGCAAGCTACCAAACATCTCTGACCATTAACTCTGCCCAGTGCACCCCTCTGGAGCTTTCACCCTGGTTTACCTGTCGCAGCCAATTGTTGTGTCCCAGCTTGAGATCCAGAGGACAAGTTCTCTTCCCACGGTGACTCATGAACTGTTTCCATTTCCAGACGTATTTTTCTGACAAGTAGAGCTGGTGAACCTCAGCTTTGCTGGGAGATTTCCCATTGGCATCTACACCTGCAATATTGAACACAGCTCAAGACAACTGTCAGCACCTACTAACTGCAAGCTGTCATTGTGTTATTTGCTCCATACTGGAACTCTCCAAACTTCAGCTGAGAAGCTGAGTAGCTTCTCCTTTCTTTCTGCTGCTGTTTCCACTCTGTGTGGAGCTATGTTCACTTCCAAGCCAGACGCAAATCCCATAACTTCTAGGGGAATTCAGCTGCCTGCTATCATTTTAAATACACAACCAGTTTCATTTTTCACATTCCCCTCATTATCTTCAGGGACAGAGCATGTTCTGCTTAGGGTTTGAGCAACACAGCCTAGAAAAGTCAGTGCTAGAATCTCTAAGGACTATACAGCTAAGCGTGAAGATGGGATCAGACGTCACGGGACAGAAGCCAATGCAACCCAACAGAAGTACATTCCTTATTAAACCTGGAGGGACACATATGCTCCTGCACAAAACTGCACAGAGTTAAAAGCACAGAACTACCTCTGGCAGGGAGGCACTTTTTCCAAGCTTCATACGATGTTTTGGGGTCCCTCTTGAGCCACAGCTGAGCTTGTGCATGGATTTCATTGCTGTAAGGCTTCACAGTGGTGAGAGCATCCATAGGCACATCCTAATGAAGACAAAAGCTCCATGAGTCTGCAGAAAGCCACAGCCTGGTCCCTAAAGTGCAGCTCCTGTAGGTGAATTGCTGGTTGTGTGCGTGCCATGAACAGGTAAATCTAGTTCTTGGGCAACAGCAGGATATAAAGTTTCTGTTAATGACGAACTAAGAGAAGTGCCTCATTCCAGTTACTACTGAAATACCACTAAACTCAATTTTGACATCAATCTGTGATGATGAGATAGCTAGATCAAAGTATAAACATAGAATCATAGCATAGTTAGGGTTGGAAAGGACCTTAAGATCATCCAGTTCCAACCCCCCAACATATTTTGTTCCTTGCAAATGTTATCCTAAATTACAATCGATACCATTTTTATCATAATTGTAGCTCAGTATTTAAAAATCCGAGTCAAAAGCACTTGATTCTACCATGTTTAGGTATTTGATCCTCCTGAAAGAACCAAAAGCCTGCTCAAAATAACCAAGCTGTAGCTTTGAAGTAGCTCTTACCCCATGCCTCAAACCTGAGCGGGGAAAAGCAAAGCCCAGTCTTGAAAAGCGGCGGTGGGAGCCACCAAAGACCAGTAAGAAAAGCTGTAATTTACAGCCTACAAAGACAGGAGTCACAGGACTTGCGCTTCCCTCGTGCCTGCGACCAGGAAAAGCAAGCCCTGGTTTCCTCATGAATCACTGAGACCTGTGTGCCAGACCTCAGTCAGCAAGTTTTCAGGTGCTGTGCTCAGTACCTTGTTTTTCTTGCTGGTTGGAGCAGGTGGCTTAATCAGCTTTTGAAGAATGCGCAGGCACATGAGGGTGATGTTTTCAACAACCACTGGAGTCTTAATGTTCACGGCCATCAGAAAGAGGCTGAGAGCTGAAAGACACAGACATACATTTTCATCCCAGATCTGCAGACAGTACATCTCCACAGCTCTGCTGTAGCACAAGTGTTCAGAGTGAGGCAAGGCCTCATCTCCTCAAGCAGAACTATCACATTCTCACGCAACCATGGGTGAAAACAACTACTTTATTACAGCAAGAGAGTCTTGTCATCCTTCTCCTTACACCTCCAGCTTTCTGCTTCTCAACACTCTTCTTTCAAGAAACACATTATCTCAAGACAAAGCCATCTGCTGCTAACTCCACTTCAAACCCTAATCACAAGCTGGGTCAGTATCAGTTCCCTTCCTTACAGAAAGAGATCTTGCTACAGTGCATGGGCCTGGGCATAGCACTTTAAAATGAAGTGTTCACACTACATGTTTAAACTCACCACAACGCAATCGGAGCTCCCAGCAACTGTCTTCCTTTGAGATGGAATCTGTTAGCAGCAACATTTCGTACTGGAGGCTGCTGGCCTGTAACAGACACATATTCAAAGGTTTAAGAAGTCTTGGTGATGCAGCAGTCCCTTTTGCCTTCTGATATTTAAAAAACACAGGTTCGAAACACATTGATCTAAGTAAATTTAATCCCATGCCCATCTGGGATGAATGGCAATCTGTTTGAGAGCTGCAAACAACAGCCAAGACAGGCAGAACTGCCTGAGGAAATGCAGGCATATACCTAAGCACATCATTTTGTGCTTCACTCTGACATTTATCTTAATTCTTATCATGACACAAACACCTTCTCTACTGCAAACAGACCATAATAAGAGAGAAGATGCAACGATGAGAACACACCAGCAGTCGCAGAGGGGCAGAAAACAGAAATAGGAAAATCCCAGAGTCTCTCACCAAGTCTGGATTTGCCCAATGTCCCTTCAGAGCTGCAGAAACCTTCCCAATGATTAAGTCATTCATTTGCTGTGTGGCCTCTGGATTGTCTCTAGTTCCAGAAGGGAAAAGAAAAGAGAACACTGTCACACTGTGCTCATACTAAATCCCAAAAGCTCCTGGGATTTCAGCTTAGTTGATAACAAACATACAAGCAGTTAGAGCCTACAGTCTGCTGATGTAAGATATCTACTCTATAAAGGTACTCCTTTCTGATGGTGCATTCACAAGAGTTCACTGAAGTCAAAGGGCTGCAAGCACCAGGTCAGAGCTAACCTGGTCAGAAGGCACATGAGCTGTCGGACTTCCTCCCGCATGGCGGCTGCACCCCGGCGCAAGTTGTAGTCAAAGAGCTCTCGGATAAGGCCCTGGGACACAAGGATGTGCCTGATGGCAGAGTTGGTTGCCAAAGCCCGGAGCAATGTTATGCAGTGCTCAGTCACAGCTGAGGCACAGCCATAGCATTTGGTCGATGATGTGTGACCGCAGCCTAAAACAGACAAGGCACGATACTGGCTGGCAGTAAACGTGGGCTGGACAGTGGTTCGCGAGGACTTCGTTGCTGCCTCTCTCTGCTGGAGATCATATTCCAGGAGTTCTTTGCGAGAGGCAAACACTTTCTGAAAGCATAGAGAAGGAGAGATGGAAGTTGTTGGAATGGCTAATGCCATTCACTGTGTGTTTTGTGGAGAAACACAACTTGAAACCCTTCATGCCAATGGCAGACTGAGGAAATCCATTCAAAATACCAGCCTAACTCCCAGTTACCTGCCCTGTTCAAAGGCTTCTTGTCTATATTACGTACATTGGAAATGTGACAAACCCATAGTATTCACATAGCTTTCAGAAATGATTATTTATTATTTCCCTGAAAACATGCAGGTGATCACCTATTGCTAATACATATCATTAAACACATACGACACCATCTGACTCTGTATTTCTGATATGCACTGAATCTGGTGACAGAAGAAAACGCACGAATCAAACTCAAATCAAAGCACACCATACCTGGATGATTTTGGAAAGTTCATCAAAAGAGTTCTTGCAGTCACCACAATACTCCTGGGCTAACTGGAGTATGTATCTATTCACACTAGCTGAGGTTGAACTTATCCCTCCACTACTACCAGATTCATCCTGGAACAGAGAGGAAAATGAAAAGGAATCACACATGGAGACTACACACAGAAATAACCAGAACAGCACCTGAGCAAGGACCTTGGGTTGCTGCTGGCAGTGTAAAGGCCAGTGTTTCACCAGCCTTGAGTTCAGTGCAAGACCCACGGGTCCGTTGTTACCTGTGGCTTTTCAGGGGCTGCCTCATTCACTTTACACAGCAGGTTTTCCAGCTGTGGTCGGTGTCCCATCAGCTGGTGATACACTCTGTCAGCCTTGTCCAGGAGAGTGTTGATATTTGTTACTGCCTAAGAATACAAAAGGAAACTCCAATGTTCAGATCCTAGTTTTAATTCTACAGAACTACAACCATCAGCCCCCAACCCTGACAGGCCACACAGTGCAATGGCTTCTTCATTCACTAGCAGGGCTCCTCACACAGGATGGTAAAGCATACACTACACTCCAAATTGTACGGCAAGGTAAAGAGATCTAGTGCTAGATAGCTAGCTTGTAAATAAAGCACTGAATCATGTCTCTTGAAGAATTACTTATTTGGTGGGGCAAGACAGTAAATAAGGAATGCATTAGTCAGCGAGAAGCCTCGAAGGAGCACGCTGTTCATGTTACTCCCAAAAGAGATGGACCTCTGATATCCCTACTTGGCTGCTGACCCAGCCAAGAGATAGAGCATTCCATTAATGACTCTGCTATTAAACTCACCTTCTTTCGATCCTCTTCATTTTCTATGGGATCCACTGCACAGCAGGGCTTGGCATACAGCATGAAGTCAAAACGAGCATATTTACAGAACCCACAGGCATTGCAGAGGAAAGGATCTTTCTCATCATAATTAATGGATCTGAAAGGCAACCAGAAAGGTCACCGAATGCAGCTGAGCTTTGTAAGGATAACCAAGGCAAGGAAAGCATTTGTGAATGGACTCAGGTAGAAGAGGAGGATGGCCCTTAAAATGTCTAACCCACCAACCTGCCTGGAGAAGCCACAAGTGAAATACACGAGGTACATCAAAACCCACACACCAGGCAACCAAATAAACCCCTTGCAGAAGCACTGCCACATTCCAGCCCGAAAAAACAGAAACAGATGTGAATTTTTTCCTAACAATTCTGCTTTAGCTACAATAATTCCCAGTCGAACATCAGACTAGGGCACTGTGCCCTTTAGAACGCAGATAAAGGGAATCATTTGGTTTTGTGAGGTTGGGCTTTCAATAGCTTTCACTCTTTACCCAGTTGCAGTGGGACTAGCTACAGCATACTTATTATCCCACTGCAGGCTAGAGCAGCATGACATGAACTGATTTATAGCTCCCATAATTCAAGGGATGTGGAAAACTTTCAATATAGCAGTAATCACCTGATGCATGGAAAGAATCTGCTAAACACCTTGAATCCATGAGGATTAGAGAGAAATATGGGGCAACAATAAGGGGAGAAGAGACATCAGATAAGGAGACAAAACTCACAAAAGAAAAGGATTTAGGATACTGTAGTGAAAGCTTGAATAGCACACAGTAAATTACACCCTGAGCCCTGCTCCGAATGAGGAGAGGACAGCAAAAGCCCTGAACAGACAAGCAAGCACTGTCTGTCCAGCACACTAGGTCAGGGATCCTGTGGGGAAACCCCCCCTGCAATCATCTAATTGAACTCCAGCCTCATGCCCTTGGAACAGACAGGCCAAAAATAACCTCCTCCTGGGAATTTTCCTTATTGAACTTCCGAGGGTTTCATGTGAAACTTCAGTGTTCTTTCAGCACTGTGCTATCAGCTTCCTTTGTTAGCCTGTATTAACATTAAATCCCTGTAAGCCTGCTTTATACTTCTTGACTAATTTGATCGTGCGGTTGTATTAACCAGAATCATGTGTTCGGTTGAACACCCAACGTGGGCAACAGCACAAAGGCCTTGGTAAAGCCCTGGTGCTGGCTTGGTGGGGAGGAAGGAGGGGGGCATACCTGCACTTGTGGCACTGGTACACGTTTTCCCCACAGTTCCCACACACGCCAGGGTTGGCTGGGACGGAGGCGCTGCAGCGGGGGCACTGCAGGGTCTCGGTGGAAGCCTGGTAGTTCTCATAGAAGTCTGCAAATTCAATCATGAGGTTCGAAGCCACGATGGGCAGTGGCAAATCAATCTTCACCTCCGTCTGGCCAGGGGTCAGCTGGACTTTCTTAGCTTTGTGCCAACGAGCTGGCCTGGGAAAAGGGAAGAAAGAGGCTTGGTTGGGAAGCACCCTGCCTGCCCACGCCTGAAGAGAAGCCAAACGCAACCGTCTCAGCTCCAAATCTACTTTAAATGGGATGAATGGAGAGCAGTTCTAGGATTCGTTTCCTTAGCTTCTGTATTGACATGATATGTAGCCAGAAATACATTTTAAGCCTTTATCCTCTTCATAGAGAGACTGTTTAGGATTAAAGAGCTGTTGATGCCTCATGGAAAAACTTTAATTCTACAGACATTTTCTAGGGATTTTCACCTCCATTTTTTTATTAGGAAGGACATTTGCATGAAAACAGGATATTTATTTCTAAAGATCTCATCTGCGCCCACTGCTTATTCTCAACCTGAAGTCAGAATCCTCTCTTTGTGACATCATAATCCTCTCCACAGCAGTCACTCGTGATGTCACAGAGGATTAAGACTTCAAATAAGCAATAAGCGGCAGGCACAGATTAATCGTTAAGCCAAAAAAATCTGATTCTAGTGAGAACATCTCAAGAAGTAAGAAGGGAAAGCACATAAGCATGACTGGCTCCAGACTGAGTGATGCACTGAAAAGGAGCCGTTTTTCACACGTAAAGCAGCAGTCCAGAGTTGGCCCACCCAACTTGCAGTTTTAATTCTACTACTGGGCTTCAAACAAGTGACGTTAACACTTTCTGCACTTCTGGACATGCTGCAAGGTTCAAATCCCCTTCTGAATCAAACTCTCCAGGAGGTGCTCTTGGTGTTAACACTGGTTTCCATACAGTAAAGTTAGGTGCTTAACACTGAGCCTGCACGGAGCTTGCATACACAGACAGAGGAATATCAGCTAAAACAAGGAGCCAGGCACCTCATCAGAAATCCTAATGTCAAATTCAGAGACTTGCACAGAAACCCCATGATGAACATACTTGTTTTTCAGCTCCACTATGGCTTGCACCGTCCTGTTGTTGTAATAGAGGTTGATGGTTCGGACCATTTTGGTCCGTTTCAGGTCTCCTATCTTCACTGTCACTTTGCTGACGGTGTGGCTGCCAATGAGTTTCACCACTTGCTGGGTTGTTGTGTACCTCGTGTCCACTTTAATGGAGGAAAGCTTGATGTACTGAAAAAACAAAACCAAGGACACACTGCCCGTATGATTACAGCCCGAAACCCTCAGAAACACTGCAAATCACTGCTGTAAACATTTTGGCTCCCTATAATTGGAAAGGGTTTAAGAACAGCAGTTACTTACACAGAAGGGCACCTCTGGATTGTTGCAGACAAGGCAGGGATCACTCTCCAAGTAATAGCCATCAAACTCCACCAGCCCAGACAGAGTGCTGGAACAAGGTGAAGAACATGGACACATATAATTTGGCATTCGCTGTGTTTTAAACACAAGCCATTCAATCAGTGTAGTTTAAACTTACCTGCAGTCTCCAGCCCCAGATTTAGGAAGAAAAGCATTACAATATAAAGCAGATTGAACACTACTGTTCTTCACTAGGCAGCATTTGAGTATAATTAACAACTATCAAAGCTATGACTACACAGCACTTAAATCTGCAAGTCTATACTCTACAATCCTAATATTTTGTAACATTTACCAACAACGACAGCAAAAAAGCTAAAGCCCAACTGCTGAGAGTACAGAGAATGTCACATCTTTCAGATGGCAGAAAGGAATCTCTGTTCCCCCAAGCTCAGCTGCAGCGAGCACACAATCTCAGCAGGGGTCCTTCCTCCACCAGGATTTTATTACAAGAATCATGCATTCCCCTCTGGATGGCACAAAAGCTGCATCCCCCCTCTGCCGAAAAGCTCTTTAGTGAAATGGATCAAAGTCAGGAGTAACTCACTTGTAAATGTTGGAGTTGGGGTGGTTGGTAAGAATGTGGTTTTGAGTGCGGAGGATCTCCACGGCCTTTTGGGAGTATTCCTTCAACTGAAAACACAGTAAGGAAAATATTGTCTTCTCAGCATGTTTATTGCTAGAAAGACCTAAAGATCTCTCATCTTGTGGCATTCCAGGTCCCCAGAAGACGAATGCTCTATACCAGAGAAATTCCTGTGGTTAAGTCATTACCCAGGAATGCAATAGATCCTAAAATCAGACCCTTACCACAATAACAGTGCTATTTGTCAGGCAGTCATTGTAATTGCCTGCCAAGATTTGTGAGGCATTCCCAGCTCTTTAAACGTACCCATGCAAGTATCAGTGAGCTTAAATTACTTGCTCTCAAGCCCACTGGTGCACGAAGCAATCCTGCCACTTCCTTTGTTCAACAGTCCTGGTTACAAAAGAGTTCCAGGAATTGGAAAACCAAAAACCTACACATTGGAGCTAGCAAATACACGTATTTTCCCACAAATGTTCCCTGTGGGAAAGATGTTCTCTTCTAAAGAAAATTATTAATACAGACTCCAAAAAAAAAAAACCTCCCCAAACCAAAAAACCCCAAAATAAGAAAAAATCCACTCCTCAAGTCCTGAAGGAGCCTTTTAAACAGTTTGGGGAACAAGAAAAATTTCCACCAAAAGCTCTTTTGACAGGAAATCTGCCCCAGCTGCATCGTTTCTGATAATTCCCATGGTACCACTTATCATTTGTGATAATCCATAGGAAGCAGCAGGACCTGGGATGCTGCACCTCCTCCTCAGGAGGACACTGTACCTTCTTCTCAGTTTGCTGTGTTTTCAGGGAGAAGTATCCCAGGAGATCTACAAACTGGGCAGCCTTTCTCCCATAAGCTGGAAGTTCTGGCCAGATTGACCACATGAGATCCAAGAGTAACTCCTGCTGAGACTTGTTTGAGTTCCTGTTGAACAGATGACATACACATATATGACATATCTGTGAAGACAGCTACACAGACTGCATGGCATCTTATTCAAAACATGCTACAGTTCACCAAGCTTGGATACCATTATCTTCCTCTATATTGGAGCACAAAGAGTTAAATCTCATCACCTACAAGCACCAGCTCTTTGCCAGCACTCTCTGAAATGAAAGCAGCTGTCTTGCAGCAACTGACAAAGTTGTGAAGCACTCCACCACCCTGAGCTCTGCCTTTCTCTATGTAACTCAACTTTGTAACTGTATGGGTCTGCATCTGCCTTAGAAGTTCACTTGCTCACAAATATCTACCCCTCAGGTATCAGGAGCAGACAAAATGCTTCTTGCAGATGACAGCTCAAATGGATCATTAAGTCACAACTTCTACCTTCAGCCCCAATAACTGCAAGACAGTGTGCACAAGTCAAGGGAATGCAATCATCTGCAAGCTCCAGCATCCTTCAGGAAGGAGGCTCAAGTATGAACTCTCACCCAAGGACAGAACGGTGCATAACTGAGCTGAGGCTGGCTAAGGGGAGCCTAATCAGAGTCCTCCAGCTCACCTGTAGATGTGGAGTGTGAGGCAGTGTGCCTGCCACCTCACAGAGGACGAGTTGGACTCCAGCAAGAAGCAGCGCAGGAACTGAATTAGGGTCTCCTTGTCGGCAAATTTGTTCAGCTGGTTCACCAGAGCTGTGCACAGCTGATCCTCCTGACTGCCAACACCCTCACCTAGGGAACACCGGGTGGCAAAGTGAGACTCAAGCAAGAAGATGAATAGACCATCTCAAAGGCAGGCCAGTTTCTGATTTTATAGCTCATAAAGCCAGGATAACGGGGACGAGTAACTGTGTTTCAGGAAACAAGCCACTAGGGTTCCTTTAATGTTCCTTTCTTTTTCCAAAACTATGACCTAGTACTAACAGCAGAAAACTGCTGGAAAACTTGCTAGTAAGGGTGTGAGAAATGTGCCACACATCCTGATAAAAAGAAAAGGATCAACCATGGGGCAGTAAAAAGACTCACAGAGATTCATCGCAAAGAAAGCCAAAACGGTTCCCTGAAGAAAAGCCAAGAGAGAATTTATGCCCAGGACTTTTATGGGAAAGCTTAATTACTTTCCCAGGACTTAGGGTATCCATTAAGCAGCAGCCCTGGCTCTAATATAGTTTACAAGTCAGCCAGTGGAAACTAGTCTGAACATTACCATTGAATTGCAGAACTAACTGGGTGTGCACGTCCAGTACTCGTTTTAATCCCCATGAGCACGTCAACCTCCTACAGCCTAGGACAAGCACACCGGGTGGAAGCTACTTCATTATGAGAATCAGTAGAATCATAGAATCACACAATAGTCAGGGTTGGAAAGGACCTTAAGATCATCCAGTTCCAAACCCCCTGCCATGGGCAGGGACACCTCACACTAAACCATGGCACCCAAGGCTTTGTCCAACCCAGCCTTGAACACCACCAGCGATGGAGCATTCACAACTTCCCTGGGCAACCCATTCCAGTGCCTCACCACCCTTACAGTAAAGAATTTCTTCCTCGCATCCAATCTAAACTTCCCCTGTTTCAGTTTGAACCCGTTACCCCTTGTCCTCTCACTACAGTCCCTCATGAAGTGTCCCTCCCCAGCATCCCTATAGCCTCCTTCAGATACTGGAAGGCTGCTATGAGGTGTCCATGCAGCCTTCTCTTCTCCAGGCTGAACAGCCCCAACTTTCTCAGCCTATCTTCATACAGGAGGTGCTCCAGCCCTGATCATCCTCGTTGCCCTCTTCTGGACTTGTTCCAACAGCTCCATGTCCTTTTTATGTTGAGGACATCAGCACTGCACACAGTACTCCAACTGACTCCAAGTAACTTCCATAACATTGTCTTGAAGCCCACTCTAGTTAATAAATACTCCTGGTGGGTTTGGGATGCACCCAGCACTTAATTTCAGCCCCAGCCTCTAGGGCATACTCCTTCATCTTTGTCCCTTTCCTATCTACATACAGTAAAACTGCTCTTCTCTCCTAATTGGTGCTGCAGTCTCCAAGTGCCCTTGCACCAGTCTATGATCCTTTCCCAACAGTGGCATTTATCACAGGAAGAAGCAAGCAGTTCTTTCTAAATTGACTAAGGAAGTCTGAGAGGAGCAGACTTTATCTCTAAAACCACCGTGGAGAACAGGGCACAGCAGCAGCTCACCCTCTCGTTCCTTTTCCTTGTCTTCTTTCTTGCTCTTTTTAGTGGATGATTTGCTCTGTGTTGCTGGCTGCCCAGAGCCTGATGCTGCAGGAGCAGAGGTGGAAGAGGTGCTTGATGATCCCGAGGATGAAGCCACAGACAGCACTTTACTGCCACACAGAGCACAAGACAACAGCTGCAGGAGAACTGGTGACACTCCTTCATCTACCAGGAAGCTGACTTGAAGGAGGAAATAGAGAACGGCTGCAGAGAGAGGAAGAAAATCTTTGAAGCCCGAACTGAAAAAACAAGCAGGCAAAAAACAACCCCAACCTAAACCAAAAATTCCTTTGAATGTGACAAGGACCATCCCACAAACTCACAGAACCCTCCCGTCCCTGCGCTGCACATTTGGGCACACCAAGGTAAAGTGTTTCATCCCAAATTACATGCTGGGACAACAGCAGCTCAAGCAAGAGAACACAGATCCCGTATTTCTGTTCCTGTGAGTTATCCATTACACCAGATTGTGTCCTTTAGCTAAGAACAGATGCAATTAGAGCACTGTGATAATTAGTACTGGAAACTGTTCAGTCCTACTCAAAACTCCCAGATGTGTCCCCCTTCTTCTCTCCTGAGATTCCACATCTGATAAGTCTTGATGCAGACCAAGACACATAATACATCCCTTCTGCTCCCTCAAATACTCTCCAAGAACTCACAGTCATCTTTAATGCAGAATTTCTGCCAGTTTACTGTTCTCTGCGTGGCAATCTCTGCACAAGCCTTCAAGTGTTCCATCTGAAAGGCACAATGGGGCAGGATTAAACCCCGTTATCAGTATTTCTGACATCTTCCATCAATGCAATGTACACTTTTCTCAGCACAGTGACACACTTCTCCTTACCAAGCTGATCAAGGTATCATACTGCAGGGCAGAGCCTGAGCTTGCTGTGACTACACTGGCACGAAGGAAAATGCCTTGCTCTTCCAGGAGCTTTTTGATTCCACGAACATGGGAATCCAACGTGTGGAGGTCTCTGAGCTGGCGGTATTTGTCCTTTGAGCCACAGATGAAGAGCAAAAGCTTGCGAACTTGGCGGCGCACGAATGGAGTCTGCTGGATCATCAGGTACTGGACAAAGAAAAGGCTACAAAATCAGCACTGTGAACTCAGCAGCAGGCAACTTGTGCCACCAAAACATCAGGTGTTATCGTTCAGAAAGAAAAGATACGGGAGATGTATTCCTGAATCTGTCAGCTTTAAGGTATGGTAAAGTCACCTGTAAAAGTAAGTCATAGGCAGAAGAAGCACTGCAAAGCGACACTTTGGCATCCTGAGCTGTGCCACTGTGAAACTGCTTCTCCTTTGTCATCCATGACATCAAATAAAAGGCTAGTCAAGCCTAATTAAGAAATCCTACCCCACATCTGTGCAAATGGAAGATGTGATCTCAACTAGGAAGCTATACAACCAAAGGAACGAAAAAGGTATGCTCCAAATACCTTACTGATGTCTTTTTTAAGGACTAAGTTAAGTACCAAGCACAGTTACACTGTACCAACCCAGAGAGGGTTTTCAATTCCTGTTTTCTGGCAGCAGACACTGAGTTACAGGAAATAGCAGCAGTGTTATTTTTCACATATGCTTTCCTATAGATTCCTGTTCAACAGGATTAAAACAAAGCCAACAGCTCTCCTTCTTTCAAGGAGGATTAAAAATCAGAGATGGAGCCGAGATCAATTCTGCAAAAGCTCATCTCCTCCATGAAAGGTAACACTCCTGAAATGTTTCTGTTCAAATCCATAGATCTATCATGCTCCCACTTACCTCAGACAAGAAGTAGAACCAGGAGTGGTCAAAGATGGGAGGTGGGATGCGGGAATTTGTGTCTGCAATCTTCTTGATCTGATAGGGTAGCCGCAGCACCATCTCTGTCAGGAGCTGAGTGTAGGCCTCAAAAACATCAGCAGCATGACCCTGAAAGCAAAAGCAATCCATCAGGTGCTGGCACCGAACATTCCCAAGGAGGTGGCATGACAAGCTACAGGGTGCATTTATTGATTTGCTAAAAACAAAGCTTTTTTGCACCTTTGCAGCCAGAAAAAACCCTCCCAGCTGATGAAATCAAGCCAACAAACCCGCAGAAGGACTTTAACTAGATAGCAACTATGAGGATGCAGCAAGCTCATCTGTAGTATAAAGCATTTTAACACAGGAGCTTTCAACTTAGGAGACATTCTTCCATTTAACTACACTTTTTCACTGCAGCTGTACATATATCAGAGCCCCCCTGCCCAGAAGCATAAAGGTACCATGGTGGTAGAACAATTCTAGGATTTAGGGTGGAAATCCCCATCAAATCCTAGGCTTCCTTGCAACAGAAAATAGTGGTTGCTCAGGAATTCTGCAAGCACAAGGAGGCAGGAGATGGAGGAGCTGCCCTTCAACCAGAAACAGTGACAGCAGCTCCACACAACTGCCTGGTTTAGGAGTGCATCGATGGACATAGCGAGCTGGGCTGCTCTGAAAGAGCTCAGACTAATCCTAGTTGTAAGTACATGCTATAGGGACAGATTTCAATTGCACTACTAAGGGAAAACCAGTTCTGTGATGATGCTTTTACTTGCTTCTCTGCAGCAGCTTTTTAATGCAGGTTATGTAAACCTACCAGCGTAGGCTAGGACTCACCTTCACATACTGGCGGAGGAAAAAAGGGCTCATGTCAGGTGGAGAAGAAGTAGTGTGAGGTTTCAGGAGCTGGCTGGTAGCTACAGGCTCCTCATCATTCTGCTGGCTTTTCCAATACTCCAGCAAAGACTTCAGCACATGCAGACAATAGTCAACAGCACCAGAACTCAACAGTGCAGCAGCAGTGGCACTAGAGATGAGGGAGGAAGACTGAAACAAAGAGGAACTGGGTTACTAAAGCACCTGGGAAGCACAACATTGGAAGGCCAGAGAAAGCTGTGAGAAGCACACAGCAGTTGCTGACAGTGGCTAACAGAGCAGGTTTTTATGGAACTTTAGAGGCAGCTTTTAAGTTTGGGGTTTGTTTGAGGTTGGAGTTTTTGGGGGCTTTTTTTGTGTGTTTATGAAAAGCAACTCAAATATTTACAGAGACTCTTTTGAACAAGCGCTTAGTAAAGGAAAACAAATAAAATCTCTTCTTAAGTCTAATCTCCCCTCGACACATGTGCCAGAGGCCACTCTGCTATGGATTAGACAACGAAGGCTTTTTGCCTTTCCTTTCCCAACCCCCCTGATTTAGTTTATTTATTTATTTTTAAGTTGGGATTCTATTTGCTCCCCTGGGATTTGGCCAGCTGGGTGGGAATTCGTGGTAGAGAAAGAGGCCCTGTTGCAGATGCAGCTCAGAGGCTCTGCTCCACCCAGGTATTGCTCCACCTGCATTCTGCAAGACGATGAGCTTTGATTTCTGTGGGAAGCTCAAGTGAATAACAAAGGCTGGAGAAGAAAGCTACTGTAAATAAAACTATTAAAGCAGGGCTGTAAATCCAAACAAACCCCACAGCTCATAAGCTCATTAAAATTTGATGCAGTTCAGACTAAATTTTTTAACCTCTATGCTTTTTTATTAATCTCCTTCCCACCACACATACTGCTTTTTTATGCCTTATTACTGTACCTTTTAGCAACAAATATCTAAGGAATCCTCTTAGCGACTTTTACGTTGACACAGCAGCATATTGCTTTCCAATAATCACATTACAAATCCTCTTTAACCCCTGCAGCACCAGGAAGAGGCAAGGAAAAAATGTGCCAGACTGTCTGACATACCAGCATTAATGTGCTGCCCTTAACTCAGAAACTGTGCACAAAACAAGTGAATCCACTTGTCTTTACACGCCACTTTCCTCCATTCTGAGTTTCGAAGATCTTTTTCCACAGGAGTTGAGTAACATTACAGATTCCTCACACATTTCTCC
Source organism: Amazona ochrocephala (assembly GCA_039720435.1). Lineage (NCBI taxonomy): Eukaryota > Metazoa > Chordata > Aves > Psittaciformes > Psittacidae > Amazona > Amazona ochrocephala. The sequence goes on along the minus strand of CM077894.1, from coordinate 2,662,528 downwards.
AAATCCAACTGTTTTTCAGTTTCAGACCAGCTATTTCTGTTAGCAGCTTCTACACCATCTCTGATGACCAAAACCCTCCTTCCACATTATCTGCCTGGCAAAACAGTTTGGAAAAGGTACCTCACAAATGGAAGACTTGGATCCTGACTTAGTTCTGGACATGAACACACTAAGCAGCCTCATCACCACCAAGTGCACTTCATTCACAGGAGAACGTTCATTTTTCTTAGACACATCCTGCAAAGAGAGAGCTTGCTTGTTACAGAGCTGAGCACAATGTCCTAAGCACCTACACTGCTCTGATCCTCAGGAAGCATTAAGCTCAAGCAGCAAAAAAGCAAAGAAGCAAAAAGCAGCACAAACTCCTCAACGTAAGGGTAGACAGTGGCCTGGGTGCCATAGCACAACATTATACAATCGAAGAGCTATATATGCATTACGGTTCACGTCTGGTTTAAGAGTATAATCAAGCAAAGCAAGTTTTCAAGCTCACTTGCAGATGCTAGAACCAGGAAACAGTGAAGAGTTACACCCATGTCACTCTCTACCTTGTGTGAAGTGAGCCAAGAGAAATTAACTGCCTGAACATATCCATACAGCAATGTGTTTCTGTGAGTCCCATGTATCTAATTGCTCCATGAAAAGAAACCCTGTCTAGAAGGAGCAAATCAAGAGTGTACACACACTACAGCTTACCTTTTTGTCCATGCATAGTTCTGCAATCAGTTGCGACAGGAGGTTATCTAAAGCTCCCTTATCTTTCTCATCATCTCCATCTAAGTCTGTTGTGAGCATCAGAATAACCTGGCAATAGAAGGCAGGGAATAAATAGAGGCAGGTTCCATGTTTTCAAGATAAATGCAGCTGATCTTTCACAAGACATCACAGATTTTACCTTGATTAACCTGTGTTCTTTCCCAAATTCTGCCTGCACCATCACACCTGATTTTGACCATTCAATACAAACCCCAAAGACTCAAATACATCAGAGTTCAAGGATTTTAGCCTGTAGGCTCATCAGCCAGCTGTAACACCACACTGAGAAAGGGCACAAGTCTAGCAGAAGTCCATAGGTAAAGACTGCTGAAGCAAACACTTCAGAGATGGACTCACACACTGTGACTGGGCAGGAAAGAGCAAGGGAAATGCATGTCCAAATAGAAACCAGGCAGTAGCAGTGGTGATTAACTGATAAGCTTAACTCCTGAGCCCTCCTCACTTACCTGCATATAAGGAATGGCCCGGACTCCTCCCACATTCCTCAGCTGAGGCAAGTTTTGCAGCAGCCTCTCCAGCAACATCAGTCGGACCATGTGCAGCCTGCGAAGTCAGAAGCCAGGAATCAGACATGTCACAAGAAACATTAGACCCAGCAGGAGCACCAAGAGAGCACTGCAATTCACCACAGAAGTGCAGAGCATGAGGAAATCCTAAAGTCATCACTGCCACACACACGGAGGAGCGGAATCCCTCAGACTTTGCAGTCAAGCAATGTCAAAGATCATCTTGACAAGGAGTTGCAGAGCAACTCTGACAACAGACACAGTTACTCACTTCAGAACTACTCTGCCTAGCATGACCATCTGCAGAATTCAACTGTATAGGAACAAACACTACAAATCAGTTCCAAAGTGCACTGTAAAAAAGACTGAGCATGTTTCCTGCAGAACTAAAACCTGCAGACCTTTCCCCAAGTGCTCAGCATGGTTGCACATACTTTTCTCCTAAGACTGAATTTCACAAGCTTCCCAAGCTGTGTACTTTGGTTACTCCTCTTCGTAGTGGACTCATGCAGGATTTTTCCATCATTCGGGCAGCAGTTTGGTGAATGCACAGGGAGGCATTTTGCCATGGCAGTGTGCTCTGTTCAGTGCTTCTGACTTCCAATTTTTACTATCCAACATTCACAAATCACACCCCATGAACTTCAGCACCTGTAGTCCGCTCCTCTAAACAACACTGCAGACCACATGTGCTGTTCTTCAAGAGGAAAGCAAAACCCCTTCCTTGCCTGTTGCTGGTGTGGACGTCTCCCTCTGTCTCTCCTTCCCCTTCTGAACCATCTCCCTCCTGCTGGCCCGTGGTAGTGCTGATTGCACCGGTGCTGGAGCTGACACTGCCTGGGCCAGCGGGGTGGCCCTCGGCTGTTGTGTCCCCATAGGCACTGCTACGGCCAGACACTGGGAAAGAAAAACAAAACCAGGGAATGACAACGTCAGCACAACTGAACTTGCATTTTCCTGCTTCACAGTAACTGACACAGCTGAAAGTACTTAGGAACTATGATGCTAAAGAGACAGCGTCTTTGTTGATCTTCATAAAGCTAGACGAGCTTTATGACCCTCATCTTAGTGGCCCAAAATGAATTGGTTCCACAGCAGTAATTTAAACTGAGTCAGAAAAGGTGTGGATGGGCAGCGCAGACATAGCTTTTATAGAAAAGTCTGTGACTATTTTACCTGGCTAACAGTCCCAAGCAAAAAAAGAGAGAAATTAATTCTATCCCATCCAAGCTTACCTAGCAGTATAGTGAATTCTTTCAGTCTTGCTCTAGGCTACTGCATTCTGTTATAACATGCCAGCAAAACACACTGCAGATTCCACACTTGTAGAGAACTAAAAGAAGTGAGCAAATAGTCTGTACATAACTATACATTAGTGTGTCTGCAGCAACCATACACTGCTGCATGGCATCATCTAATTGGAACTTAGAGTCCTTCTTTGCAGGGATTACTCACTCCTCCTCACTCTGGTGAAGTCCTGTTAGAGTAGAAAACAGATGTACTGGTGCACAAGAGACACTCACCACTGTGCTCACCAGCCACAGAGTCCACTGCGCTGCCGCCGCTCTCAGAGCCCACGCTCCCACCATGGTCTGCGGGTGATGTCCGAAGAGTGGAGCCGTCTGTTGCAGCGGTGCTGCCTTCATCATCAGACGCTGGAGCTAAGAGAATAAAGAGAGCTGTTACAAGTAAAAACACTGCCTTGATAGAACTTCAAAAGGCATGCATGTTATGAAAGGAAAGCCACAAAGGTTTGGGCTTGGTGTCATTTCTCAACTACAAGTCTAAATGGAACTTGGAAGTGTCCATTTAAGGCTGCTAAAAGCAGTGGAGGGGAAATACTCTGAGAAGGAAACCTCCTCATCAAAGAGATAATCATGCAAGTTACTTGAAGACCAATGTCTGCTTGTATATAAATGGCGAGGAAATACAGTATACGGTTTATTTGGTCTGCTTTATTTTAAGGAGAGGAAATAGCATCCTCAGAAGCCTACAGTGAACATCATTCAAAGCAGGGGAAGGCCATAAACATGCTATCAAACACATGAAGCCAACAGCAATAACTGGTTCTTCAAAACCGTATTTACAAACAAATTTTAAGTTATTACTTAGGTCGAAAGCAAAAAAGCTTGATTCTTTGCAGTGAACAGTTACCTGATGCTGTTGTATCCGAGAGTGTTCCGGCATCAAGAGACGAAGAGCTGGGTGCCTGGCCAGACAGTCCTAAGCTCTGAAGCCCCAGTGCACTGCTGCTGCTCCCTGCAAGAAGAAAACAAATTATGAGTCTCTTTCTCTGAGAGAATGATGCTACCTCTGGCTTCTCTGTACACTTCATCACCCTTTTTGTCTCTGCTTTGTTGGTGGTGACATCAACAGCTCCTGCTTTGTTTCTGTCCCAGTTTCCTCATCTTTTATTTACCTTTTTGACCGACAACACCACCTCTTTCTTACCTTGCTGGTCTTGCTGCAGGCTCAGAGCAATAGCCAATTCCACCATTGTTTCATCATCTGCATCTGGAGGAATATCCAGCATAGGAGGAAACCCCTCTGCTCCAGCCAGAAGAGCTTCCAGGGGAGAAGGGTTTCCATTATTCACATTTTCAGAAGTCTCCAGAACCATAGATTCAGACTATGGAAAGGAAACACAGTGAGAACTTTCACTAAACCACCAGCTAACAGAGCACTACAAACTGAGTAGTTTGCAGCAAGTTAATCATAAGTAAATGATCAATTTACATCATAAGTAAATTAAACTCAAGTACTTCACATACTCGAAAAGCTCTGAAGAGAAGCAGTCTGGACTTACCACCATCTCAAAGTCCCCATGGTCAACTTCACTTTGCTCCTGGCTTTCCTGTCGGATGTGCTCACCATTTGCTATCCCAGAACTCTGTAGCTTGTCTTCCGCATCATCATCATCATCATCATCCTTATCTCCTGAGTTACAAAAGGTTTCATTCATAAAATGCCCTCTTTTCTCACACCACGACAAACAAGGTGATGCTGGAAAAAACCCTAAGCTATCCTCAGTTTAACCCCAGTCACTAACATTTCATGACAACTACAATTCACATCAGTGCTAAAAAAGCATCTCTTGGATGGAAACCTGATACCCTAACTTTGATCTGCATCCAGCTTCATGGCTTACTAGAAGGACTTGAGAATACACACAGAAATACTAAGACAGTCTGGATTACCACCCCACATAAACCAATCAGATTTCCCTGTCCCTGAAAGAGCAGTATATCTCAGAGAGATCTCATCTACAAATCCCAGAATATTAAAGAAGAGGCGAATGTTTAGTTTTTAAAGAAGGGAGTTAGGGGATAAGACAGAGCAAGAGAAAGGAGTAAGACTGGTTTGAGTTTTCTTTAGCCCCAGTTTATAAGACTACTTTATCTTCTTGTCTTTTCTGACAAATAAAGTAGGTCACACTCATCTAAAGGCAAAGATGAATCCATCTTGCATACCCATAGGAGTATTGCTCCGAGGGGAGGATGGCAAAGTGATGTGTCTCCGCTTGTTTCTTGGTCTCAGCACTCTGATCAAAGCTTGTTTGCACGAAAAGCTCACTGCAGGATCCTAGAGGGTTAATAATTAATCATTAAACTTCTTGAAGTGTTTCTTCACAGTATTTGGAAGGATAACTAAAAATACACTTATGACTCTGTTGGTCATGATTCATGTAAGACGTAAGTCACTGCTCACTTCTGAACTCCTTTTCCCCAGCAGTTCTAAAGCAATACTTCTCGTTCCACATGCAACGCATGACAAACATGACTAAAACACGAGGAGAGAGAAATTCCTCCTTCCTTCACTTCTGGCTCTATGTTTTGGCTGCATGCCTCCATTTTGTATCTGTACTACATGTTATCATCCTACCTGTATTTAACTCTCTTCATAGTATAGAATCATGGAACTGTTTAGGTTGGAAACAACCTTCAAGATCATCGAGTCCAACCGTTAACTCAGCACTGCCAAGGCCATCACTAAACCATGTCCCTAAATGCTGCATCTATGCATCTTCTGACTACCTCCAGGGATGCTGACTCCCTGGGCAGCCTGTTCCAGTGCTTGACAACCCATCTGGTGGAAGTCTTTCCTAATATCCAATCTAAACCTTCCCTGGTGCAGCATTACAGAGCCTGAAGCAGAGCAGAGCAAGATTACACACCGGGCAAAGTAACATTTGCATGTAGATCTTGGATGCTGTATGGATACAATCCAGTTCACATGTGCAGTATCCATGGATAATATCCACTAAAGCATTGACTGTGGCTTCAACGTGAGTGAGACCTAAGGAGGAAGAAAAGTAGGACTGTGATCAACAATCTTTCCATTTCAGAACATAGAGTGAGACGCTGCAGGAGGCATCTTCTGTTTGTAGGCTTTAAGGCACAATGTCATTACCACAAATACATTGATTTTCAAGTCCAAGATGAGCTTACACACCACTCTTGCCTAACAGAATACTGTGCATGTGATATACCAGCACCACTGAATATCCTCTAACACCCTTCATGAAGCCAAATGTGAATAAATCAATCACCTTTTTACTAGCACAATACACATACCTCTGAACAAAAGCTTTAGAGCAGAATTTGCAGCTACACCTTAGAATGCACACATTGCATCATTAGCATCATAAGCCTAGATCTAAACAATTTTCTCTGTTCATAAGCTTAAAATAGGATCCTCCAAACTACACAAGCTTGACAACAGCAGATGAGGAGCAACATACCTGGCAGGCAGGCAGGGGCAAGGAAGGCGTTTTTGGGTTTTGATGCATGTAGCTTCCAGAAGTGGTTAACCAGCTGGGTAATAAAGGTGCAGCCTTCTCCTTCAGCCTGTTTCTGGGCCTCCTGCCCTTCTTCACTTTCTGTACAGATTAAAAACACTTGTCAGGTATATGCAGGGAGAGCACTACCAAGCAGGTAACACCAATCTTATTCAAAACGGCTTTTGTAAGACTGATGTCCTCATTACAAGGACCATCACACACCTAACGTGTCAAACACAGTCCCTGTCACACTGAACCAGACACCCCAGGACACCTTCAACTGCTATACCAGAAAGCTGGAAAATATTACAGACTTTTCTACCTGTTTCCAACTGTGGCAGCTTTGATTCTGTATAGTGGACTAGATTGTTGGGTCTCATAATAGCAATGGATCGAGCAGTGATGACCAGCCTCTGAAACACTTCAGGATCAAGGTCCTTTCCTTCTTTGGTTGAGGAACTCAAGTACAGAATGGCTTTACTTAGCAATGCTTGATCCTGTAAAGTGAAAGATAACATAGGGAAAGGGAAACATCAGACAACAGCACAACAAAGCAACTGAAGCACAACTGCAGGACAGATCCCAGGGATATCTGACGCTCACTGCTGTAAGCTCTTGGCTGCTTTAACTCTTGGCCTATGTCATTTAGGAAGAACAACTAAAACTACAAAATCACCCTCTAACAGACGAAATCTGGCTTGAAAATTGATTTTCACATTTGCTTCCCCTCAGGCTTAAATGTGGATGGAAAAACCAGTGTATAAACATACTCATCCAAGTGGTTAGCAAAGGCTATCTGCAAGCATCTGTGCATTAACGACAATTACACTAGCACAGTCTAACCACTACTTACCCTGGTAATTTCCTATCACCCTAAGCCAGATGCCTGTGGAAATGGAAGCCAGAGCTAGAGACAGAGTTTGCAAACTTCATGTGTTTCAAGCTCCTATTTCCTCTAGATTGACATTATTTTTCCCCAGCATCTTCAAAAAGCATTTTAAGTAGTGAAGTTCTGGTGAAATGCAGAAGCCAGCAATGCAGGCAGCTGGAGCTGATGGAAAAGTAGCCAGCAGCTTTACACTGCGTGGAGAAAGGCATGCTGCACCTCAACCATAAACTGGGAAGTTACAGGAGTCATTGAAATCCTTGCAGTGTCTTACCTTGTGGTTGTGGTACGCCGAGCGGCTGGTGTGCAAGCTGGCCAGGAGGCTCTTGGTTTGCTGCTGGACACTGGAAGGAGCTGGCATGGACAGCAGCATAGTAGCCAGTTCCTGAGCCGCCACCTTGTTCTTCTCCTGCTCCCAGGAACAGACAAGAAATTCTTCAGTACATTTACATTAAGGTGATGCGTGAATGTGATTTCTCAGTGTACCTGCAGCCCCCTCCCCTCGTGCAAGCTCTACCTTCAACACCATTTTAGTAGCCTTCTCAGATTACTATTTGGCATTTAAGGAACATTGACATGTCTGTATAAGAACAGTCCTTTTGAGATTTTTGGGCTTCTCCCCTGCTGTTTTGGTAAACGAGGTCACTCTTCAGCACTAAAACCCCACCAGCAATAAATGCAAATGCCGACTGTCATTCCAAACTAGTTTCACATGCTCTTTGCTAAGTCAACTTTGAGATCAGCGCTCAGAGCAAAACGGATGCAGCTTCTCTTCTGTATCAGGCCCCCAGGGCTGCAGGAGGTGCTGCTGATCTCGCCCCTCCTCCCCCAGCTCTGAAAGCTCAAGAATGTATTCAGAAAGTTACTTGCCTTCTCGTTGACTGGTCCTACAGCAAAGCAGCTTTCCAGCGCTTCTAAAGAACTCACTACTAGCCTGAAGGGAGAAAGGAAAGCAGGCTTGAGTACAGCAACCCTTCTCTCTCCTTAGCACTTTGCTTTATGCGGGCTACAGTCATGAGTAGCTCAGAGACAGCTAACGAATGCCAAGTACAAAATCAAAGCATGATAAAACCTGCCACAGGCACCATGCATATCATTTCATTGTGTTACAGACCAGAGTTAAACCTGGCTCACGCTCACAGACAAACTTAGGACTGCTTTAATAATCCACAGCTGAAAGACAGGGGCTTTTCTCTCCCAAAGAGGATAAAACGTTTCCTTACGCAGCCTGCAGCAGGGATAACTTGGATTGTCTTGACAGTACCAATTCACCATGGCCCACAGACGTACATATGACTGCAGATCAAGGGGTGGTGTGACACATGGGAAGAAGCGTAACTGACTTTGCTAAGGGAGCAAGATTCTACTCGCTTGCTATTTCCACACAGGTTGCTCTTTCCAATTTGGGAGTTTCAGCACAAAACATCCCAGAGGAAAATTAACTTGGAGCACTGGGTATGACCCAAGGGAGAGATGTGGAGGTCCAAACTTTAGACAGCGGTAAGGCAGGCTTGTAAAATACTTGCCCCAAGGGAAAACCTTACTTACACCTCAGGGCAAAGTGCTGAACCTCCCTTGCAGCACTTGATGCCTTGCGGCAGAACTACCTGAAATGCCATCTGACACACCAGAAGGAGCAGTGCGAGAACGCAGGAAAAAGGAGGGAAGAGATAGGATTAAGGGCAGAGTAACAGTGTAGGCTTGGATGTGAGGTAGAAGAAACAATTCTCTGGTCTGGGGGTGATAAACAACACAGCGCCCTACCCACAGCCACTCTCCATAAGGCTGGTAGGGGAATATCAGTGGGATCAAAGGACTCGAGGAGGGAACAAAGCAAAAAGAGGAGTCTGTCAAACAAGCCACAGTTATGCTGTATACAGCAAAAATCTGCAAACCACCTCATCTTTACACTTTGCTAAATCATCTGCCATGCAATGACCAGGATGTAAAGAAGCAAATGGCGCTTGGAAAACGAGTAATAAAAGACCCAGTCAACAAAAGCCACACCATGTGTTCTGCCTCTCTGACACACACTCACTCGTGCAGAGAAAAGGATGGCATACTAACCGGTCCAGGGTGGTTAGGGACTCAGATTCAGAACTTTGGGGGAGCAAAGAAAAAGGAAAAAAACAAACAAAAAGAAATGTGTAAAGCTCACAGAACAACTCCCCCAAAGACACTCTAAGCAAAAGGCAAACCAAATGGGGAACTCAGGAAGCTGGGAGAGCACTATACGCGGGGAATCTAAGCACTGTTCGCTCTATCTGGGTAGCAGACACTTGCCTCATAGCAAAAGAAATCAAGGGGAACCAGGCCACCTAGCACAGAGAAGCCAAGCACATTGCTTAAAGCACCACTGAAGGTTCAATTTGAAGTGCAGACACCAAATTCCTGCTAGGAAAGCTGCCTCTTGCCTGCCATTAGTTGTTCCTACTTAAGGGGCCATTTATAAGGTAATCAGGCTGCATTCTGTAACATGTGAAGTAGAAAGAAGGAGTATTTTCTTTTGCTTCTGAGTTTTTACACTATAACCCCACTGCTCTGGAAACCCAAGGCAGCATGTCTGTGCTGAGAGGGACATCTTGTGGAGATGTCACAGCAGAGGAGGAAAGAAAGAGAAAATAAGCACGGGGAAAAAAAAACCATTAACTATCAGACAAAATGTTACAGGGCGGCCAAACAGGCCCTTCAACTGCTCAGAACTGCTGCTTCAAGCCCTGAACCTTTACCTGGGAATTTCAGTAAGGCTTTTGCCTTACTGAACCACCATTTACTCACAGTCAAGCAGCATATCCCTTAAAATGCTCATCTTTCAGCAGTGCTAGCTCCTCTTTGATCTGTTTCACTCCTATCCTTGCCAGGCTTCCTACAACCCTTATGATACAGGCTGTATGAGCTCAAAATCTCTTCTTTCTGCTAAATACATGCCCAGCTCACCCCTGCAGTTTGACTCTCAGTAGGAATAGGGCAGGGAAACAAACCCAACACTTTCTCCACCACAGTGGTGAAGCCCAAAACACAGGGGCTACAAGGGAAGATGGTGGGAACCACTTGCCTAAAGTGAAGTCACACACAAAGCCCTCCTCAAAAGTGACCTGAACTCCAGAGAGGCCCAACCTTTGTGAGCTCTACAGAACGAAACAGGCCCAGCTTGAAATGAGGAAATGTACCAAAGAGGCAGGAATTTCATTCAGCTCTTCAAGACTGCTGAAACAAATGGCCTTAGCAACACAAAGCATGCACACAGACCTAGCCAGCTACTCCAGCAGATAAAGAGTAAGCACAAAGCTCTCCTTGGAGGATAATCATTGACTTTTCAGTTATTATTTTGTATGGCAACAACTCACTAACTCCCTTAAGCTCTCCCAGTTAAGAAAGGCAAACAAATGTATCTAAGTCCCCTCTACAGCAACTATAAATCAAAGGAAGACTGCAGAAATACCTCTCCAGGACAGTCCCACTGGCAGCAGCAGGCGTAGCTGATTCTGTGTCTCCAGTGCCATTCCCTTGGTTCAGGTTTGGGGGGCAAACGTTGCTCACTGAAGCAGAAGGGAAATCCTCGGGGGGCTCATCAGGCCATCCAAACTGCTCTTTGGTTTTGCCATAGATTTTGATGGAATCCATCATCGTGACTCCAGCAGGATCCACAGAAGCCCCAACTGCAGTGATGAGAGAAACTGCTTAAAAACCCAGCAAACCAGTTTCTTTCAAATACAAACAAGAGTAGTTCATAAGGTCAGGATAGGGATTATGCTGTGCCATTAATATACAACCACTCTGACAGTTTCATCTCCTTTCCAAGGCCACCCTCCTCCTCTATTACCTCAACACAGACTTACTGAGCTGAGCTACTGCATGTTCACTCACTGCAGCAAGAAACCAGGCCATAAGTAAAGTTATTAAATGTCCAGGATCCACCCCTTAAACTGTTCCTTAGGTCAAACAGATTGTGGGTCCCTACTATGAGGTGAAGCCTCAAGCCCCCAAGCAAAACCAATAGGTAGTGAAAGCAAACAAGTACCAAAGACTTACTGAAGATGGTGAGCTTTTTGTCAGCCTGCAGGGCCTCTTCCCGAGTGAAAGGGAAGTCAAACCAACGAGCCCTGGTCATGTTGAGCTGCATGGTGCGGCCAAATATCTCCAGGTACGAGGGGGCTCTCTCTATCGCCTGGGTGCCAATCTGGATCCTCATGCCTGTCATCACCATTGTGCTGTTGTTGTTTGTCACTTCAATGGTGAAACCTCCCGGCTGCAGAGGACAAACCACAGCTCAGAAAGGTGAAGTCAGGAATTCACTCCTAAGCTAAGAATCTAAGGCTGTACTCACTCAGGTGCCTCTGTTGTCTACCTAACAGTATGCTGGGCAGACTCCTAAGAACAGGCATGTGTCCATCTGGACAATAATGTCACCTACAAGCCCAACAGAACCCCCATGTTTCCCTACTTACCTTTGTGTTGGCCACATACATGCCAGTGGAATTGAGGCGGTGCTTTATCTGCTGAGCATTGTAAACCTGCAGCAGGTCATTGCCTCCAAACTCCACATCTGTGAGCTGCTGGTTGTGTTCAAAGAAGTCAATAGGGAAGCTCACTTGGCTGGATGTGCGAGTTGCTAAAAGGGAAGGAGAGATGTTTTTGATAAAATACATTCAAAGCAGGCACAGCTACAGTAAAAAAGCTGCAGAATGAACCTGCCTCTTTCGGAAATACCTGTGTGAGACAGACAGCTATGTATTTTTATATAGACTCATAGAATGGTTTGGGTTGGAAAGGACCTAAAGATCACCTAGTTCCAACCCCTCTGCCATAGGCAGCGACTCCTCACACTAGACGAGGTCACCCAAGGCTCTGTCCAACCTGACTTTGAACACCGCCAAGGATGAAGCATTTACCACTTCTCTGGGCAACCTGTACCAGGGCCTCACCACCCTCACAGTAAAGAACTTCTTCCTTATATCTAACCTGAACTGCCCCTGTTTCAGTTTGAACCCATCACTTCTTGTCCTACAGCCACAGTCCCTGGAAGAGTCCCTCTCCAGCATCCTTGTAGCCCGCTTCAGACACCAGAAGCTGCTCTGAGGTCTCCACACAGCTTCTGTTCTCCAGGCTCCTCTTCTCCAGGCTGAACAGCTCCAACTTTCTCAGCCTGCCTTTCTTAGCCATATACATATATGGAGCCATTATACATCCATGGAAACATTTTACGCACACTTAACCAGTACTTAAGCCTAAGCTTAACCAGTAATTTGCAGAAGTGAACATTTTAAGTATCTCTACGATGCTGACCAATCTTTACATCCACATTTGCCACCACTATTTTGCACAAGATACGCTATAAGAAGTCCCTTACTAATAGCAGCTGCCTTGCGCTTGCGAACTGGCTTCATGATGCTGATGACACTGCTGGGCTGGAGAGAGGGCTGGAGCCAGTAGGAGGTATTCTCTACGTTGGCCATGTAGATCCTCAAGCTGCCATCTTCACACAGGAGGATCATAGTGGTCCTCTGCTGCTCATTGCAGGCTGTGTGACGGATCGCTACCATGTCCTGGATCTGCAAAGCCAAGCAATGCAAGTCAAGGAAAGGACCTGGCAACTGCCTGAAGAAACAAACTCTTTGCATTAGAAAAGCTGCAAAGACTAAAGGTCTTGTTGATGGAACATCAAGAAACCACATTTTAACAGCCAAAAATACAGGGAACCATGACTAACCTTTGCTTTGGCTGGCAAGGTTTTAATCTCCTGGATGAGAAAGGTGTCTGGCTTCACCATCACCACCAGGGGGACACCGGTGGTTTGCTGAACACAGCACACCAAGCCAGGATGGTTCATCACCTCAGACCACTGACACAGTGCTGGTGAAGTCTTACTCCCACCATTTGAACTGCAAGAGATGAAGGGCAGAATAACATTCATTTGAGAACCGGCATAAGCAAAACTACACAAAATTCATCAGCATTTCACTCAGCTAAAGCTTCGTCCTCAGCAGGAATTCAAAGCACTGCACTAGTGAACAGCCAGGAGCATCAGTGCCTAGTTTACAGGTGACACCATCATTTGAGTGGACAGAAGGCACAAGCACCCCAATTCACAGCGCTGATCCCGACCCTGGAAACTCAAAGCAAGGCACTTTGCAACATCTTATGCCCCAAACCAAGGAAGCAATTTTAAAACAGCTTTCACCTATCTTTTTATCTGCACGTATGCACAGTTGCATGTTCCAACGCCCCCAGGAAGGAACGCTGACCCTTTCACAGAGCCAGCTCACGCCAGTGGCTTTATGTCAGGTAGTGAAGAGTCTGCGGCCTAAATGCCCAGCTTTGCTTGCCAGAACAGATGACAGATCAGCATTTTTTCTTGCCACATTCATAGCATAAGAGATTGGTTTCCCTCGAGGGAGTCTGAAAATAAGCCTTAATATGCACAATGCACAGGGTCCACTGCAGTACTGGTGCCGAAAGGAAACAAAGGCTTCCTGCTCTGCAGCCTCCACAAGGGTGGATAATCCCATCAGTTCCAGCTGCTGCACCAGTAGCAGCTCTGCAATGTGCAGCAACACTGCTCTGAAGCCACCTTTCTGCTGTGAAATCCCAGTAGGAAGGAAAAATGCATATGTGCCCCACTGCCAGAACAGCCAGCTGTGGTTTCAAATAATTCTAAAATTAGGGTAGAAGCACCCTGAAAAGTAGCAAAAAATCATCAGACAAAAAGGGGATCTTCAGCCAAGCTTTGGCCACTCAAGAGATGGGGCATTAATAATAATTAATGCTTATTAATAATAAATAAACAAATCAAACTTCAGGGGAGTCTCCACATGAGCCTCACCTCTTTATGTTGATTGGGAACAGCCTCTGCACTTCCAGATTGGCCCTGCTGATGGTGGCAGCAAAGGATTTGCCTTGACAGTAACTGAAGAACAACATCTGCAGCACGTGGGAATAATACACTGAGACACCACCTCCTGCTACCTGGCCATTACTGTCCTGTGGAATCAGAGAGAAACACCACCAGATAAACACACATCCTCCAGAGCACGCTGTCAGGCTTTGCGATGCTCATTCCAAAGAGCCTCTTCCCCATCCCTTTCCCCACCAGCGAGAGAAAGAAGCCCTAAATACTGCTTTTCTGATCGGAACTCCTTGGTGAACTTATCCATCAGTTACTTCAAAGGCTTTCATACCCGTAGGCTTGAAGGCAGCACCCTCAGCTAGCACATCAATGTGTATCACATGTCTGACAATCTCACATGGAGCACTCCCCATGTTCCCAGCTCATAAAAGAGCTTTCCTGAGGGTTTCTCATCCATCCCCCTGGTTTGGAGCAGCCTAAGGTAAAACCACCGAGTGAAACATGAACAGAGTTGCTATTAATCAGAAACAAAGGCTCACTCCATCTCTGCAGCCCCAGCAATGGTCAGTAACTTCACCCACTGTGGTTACTGCACCTTCGGAGTGCCTTGCTCTGAGAATAGCACTGCTCTGAAGCCATCTCCCTGCTGAGAAATCCTGCTGGGCATGACTTCAGAGCCAGCCATGGAAAACATGCTCCATTTCCTAGATGAAAGGATCAGGGGGTTTCGTTCCCACCCCCACCCCCTTTCCCTGCAAGGATATTTCTCTCTTTAGAGGAATGGTGAGCTCACTGATCTAGATCAGGGGGGTTAAAAGGAAGAAGGAAAAGAATAAGGAAAAAAAGAAAACTGCTGCCTTCAAATTAAAACCCAAATGAAAGAGAGAAAGCCACTGCAGACCAGGCTGCAGGACAGGGAAGTCACATGTACCTTTAGGTCCTCATGATTGATTTCAAGCACATTGGTGACATAGAAAGGTCCGTGCTGGGCACTGCTCGCCTCTTCCATGAGCTGGGTATAGATGTAGCCAGCAGAGGACATGATCACGATGATATTCTTCCCCTCCTCGTTGAAAAGGAAAGTGACATCCCTGATTTTGGAACTTGGTAAAAGGAAATAGAAAGTTGGACTCAAGGCATCTACAGAGAGATCATAAATCTGTGGAAAGAACAAAAGGAACTCACTCTGATGATACAAACCAGTGCAAATAGACAAGAGTTGAGACAAGGGAACACCTATTAGATGTTACAGGGTTGGTTTTTTTCTCTTTGGGCTCTTTGGGTTTGCTTTTTCTTATGACAACAGTGGCCAATCACCACAAATTTGTAATTTCAATTTATTTCTAACACAGAATATTACCCCATCCTTCCACATACAACTCCACAAAGATCTAGACTCTAACGCCTGAAAGACCTTTCATCAACAGCTTATAACCAAACATACCTTCACAAAGTCTGCAGTCACAATAGCAAGTTCTGTCTGAGATCCTGGCAGCCACACAGCTTTAATGATGAAATTGCCAGTGGCCAGTTGAGGGTGAAGTACCAAGTGATCAGAGACTGATCCAGAGCTGCTGAATGTTAACACATGGCAGTCCTGGAGCAATGAAAAGATTTGGTTACGTATTAGAACAAAATGTTTATGAATACCTGAAGCCAAGACTGGGACTTTAAAGCCAGCATTGCTCTTGGTGCCTGTCATGATTCATGGAGCTAGGACTAAAAATCCTGCATTTCAAATGAGTAACATGAAAGTTTGCAGAGAAAATAAAACCAAAACCCAGACTCAAACACACAGAACCCAGTCATTTCTTAGCTAAGTAACAGATCTGTGGATTCTGCACTGTGAAAGCTGAACCTAAAGTTGGGAGAATACAAAAAAAGAGAAGTCCTTGCTACAAAACACTAGTTGTTACAGACTAGCTCTAACACACTAAATTTCACATGATGAAACCTTGACTCCTGTCCTGAGTAAAACTGGCCTATATTATGATAAGTAGTACTATTTTGAGGCGCTGCCTCGTTCATTCTCTTATTCATATAGGTCCTGCTCCTTTTACTCCATCTATCTAGTAGGAAAACGATTCACGACCTTTTGAGCCAGCTCTGCACTAGCTCCTCAGAGGAAACACACACATCTAGTTTTGAGCTGGTGCTCCCAACTGCCTAGAAAAGGGTTTGTCAGGCACTCACTTTCAGTCCACACACAGCTAGGTAGTCCTCCTTGCAGGGGTTTCCAGTTAGGCTCAGCACAGTGAACGGAACCGGTGCAGATGCCAAACGAGTGAGAGTCAGTTTTCTTTTGCTGGAGTCAGCTTGTTTCAGCAATGCTGAGAGCTGAAGGACTGTGATCTGCAGAACAGCATGAACTTAGTTACCCAACTTTACAACTCAAGGTAAAAAGGCATTTCAACTTCAGCTCTGTGACTGCATCCACACAGTGCTCACTGTTTCATAGAATCATTCAGGTTGGAAAAGATCTTCAAGCTCACCAAGTCCAACCTTTATCCCTGCACTACCAAGGTCACCACTAACCCATGGCACTGAGGGCCTCGGCTACACGGTGTGTGAACACTTGCAGGGACGGTGACTGCAGCACTGCCCTGGGCAGCCTGTTCCAATGCCTGAGCACCCTTTGGGGAAGGAATTGTTCCTCATCTCCATTTAAACCTCCCCTGGTGCAGCTTGAAGCCGTTTCCTCTTGTCCTGTCACTTGTTCCTTGGGAGAAGAGACCAACCCCATGTCACTACAACCTCCCGTCAGGTATCCAGATCAGGCTTCCTCTGCAAGAACTCTTTTCTCTGAGGAGTGAGAGGAATAAGCTATGCAGTACTTTACAGAAGATCCAGATCTTGGAACACACATATTCTGTTTGTTGTTCAGTGCTCTGAGGCTGCTTCCTTTTCCCTTAAAATCCAACATTCTCCACAGCATTAATAGAACTCACCTTGCCCTTCTCGTGGCTCACAGCCAGGTGCTGCCGACGTCCATGTGGGGATGAGAGCACACACATGGCCACCCTCCTCAGCACATGGGCACTGATGAGCTGCCGGATCGTCTGGCCCTGGTCCCCACTGTAGTTCATGCGGACGTTCTCAAAAGCACCTTCTTGAGAGCCCAGAGTTGGGACCTGGGTCATGGGTAAAAGCATACAACAACCTATGACTGAATTCTTTCTGTTTAGAAGTGATCCCACCTATCCATGATCTCGTCACTCCCTTAATATCATACCATCAACTGATCTGTCATTTCTACTGACTTGTCCAAAGTATGTAGCTCATTGAGAGCTTGCTGTGCACGACTGCTGCTGCCCATGGCTGAAGCTTGCTGGAAGTTTATCTGAATGGCATCCATCAGAAAATTCAGCATCTCCAGCACCAAAGGTGCAAAGGAGAAGTTGGCCTACAAGAAACAGAGAACACAAACAAGGCACAAGATGCTCCTGCTTGGAGTATTCACAAGAACTACACATCAACCACTTCTTACAGCCTGACACCACCTTTATGATCCCACTTATCTTAAAGAAGAACAGAAAAATCGAGCAACTTGGCCGATAATCAACAAAGTCTGCCCAAGATCCTCATCATAAACCATCTTCTCTTAACAGCTAGCTGGTAATTATACCTGGGACTGCAATTCCTCTCGACAGCCCTCAACATTTCTACACAGGCTGCTCTTCTTGGGTTTTTCTTCATCAGGGCCCTTCCCCTCACTGATGGTAACCTTGGCTTTCTCTGCGGGAGAGGTGCTGGCATGTCGAATGACACTCTCGGGCACCCTGGGCTCACTCTGGAAGGCAGATTCTTTCATGGTAGAGCTCATACCACTGCTGGGAGTTCTCTTCACCAAAGCCTGGGAATGACAGAGTAATGCTTAAAGCCCAAACCAGACTCAAACTTTAGCACTGACTAAATGAATGCAGGTTGCAATAGCAGCAAAATGAATGTAATTTTAAAGAAATAGAGTGCAATTCTCTTTGCTGCAATGTTACAGAAGTAACAGAACAGCATCCTGCATGCCACCCTCCACTCAAGTATTAGGTAAACTTCCATATTTAAGACAAAATTACTTTGCTGCTCATGAAAACAAGGAAAAAGATGGCATCTGACTGCTCTGTAGCTTAAGCTAACTCACAGGTTCTGTAAAGGTAAGTGGAATCCCAGCAGTCTCCAGGACAAGGATTTGGCAATGCACTTATTTAGTGCAAAATAAATGATCAGGCAAGTTCATTATAAAGCCAAAGCTGTCAAGCCTTAGCACTCTTACATGCTTGTATCATGACATAACTTACTGCAGAACAGAAACTTCTGCAAAAGACTAAACCTGCATTAAAAACACCTTCTATGCTGACATGAAGACACTTTACCAAGCAACTGCCATCTTCCTTGGCACCACAGTCACAGAAGAACGATCCATATTTGGCATAAGAAATCTCATGATCCTTGTGGCAAACTTTAGCACAAACTGTGCAAACACCGACCCCATCAACCATCTTGCAAGTGTGACAGTGGTACCTGCACAAAATAAGCCAGATGGATTGTAAGATCCAGTGCCTGAGGAAGGCCCCCGAATAGCACGCTGGAATTGTGAACACAAGTTTTGAGCTGCTTACCAGTGTTGATTCATGAATTCTTTCTGTGTGATGGTGAAGGTACAGAGCTTATTACAAAGAGAATCTTCATCCTGTCAAGAAGAAAGCTGTTTCAGGAAGGTGTTATACCTGCAGCTACCGTAAAGGTACACAGTACAGACCATGATCCTCAGGCACTAAATGTGCATTTTGAGAATAGGAAGTTTTAGCACCACCTACTTAAAAGAAGGCAGCTGGTATCAAACCACATGGAAAGAGGAGATGGTGACATTTTGTAGCACGTGAAAGAGTGAATCAGAAAAAGAAAACAGTAGCAAAAATAATGTATTCTGGATAACAAATTTTAAAGAATGCATTAATAACAGCTTGGGTTTCCCACCCAAATGCACTTAAAAGCCTGACCTAAGCTGCTTGCTGATATAAAAGCTAATAACTGACAAAGGAACCGACAGGAACAAACCCATCTTACTCTATTTCTTCCTTTTTGTTGTCTAAAAACCACAGTAATTTAACTTTTGTTAACATTACAAAGCCAGCAGATCTATGAACAAGTGACGGGTATTCTCTTCCAGATCTGACAGCTGGGGTTCTTCACCCAGTCTGACATTAGGAATAAACAACAACAACAAAAACCTGATTTATGACCTAAGGAATACTGATTTGGAAGCTGCAAAATAAATCTTCAAGTCATTTGCAGCACTGATTGTGCCTATTGCCTACCGAATCTTCAGCTTGAGAGTCCTCCTCCTCCACTGCCAACTCTTCCACCCAGTCTGAATCCACCTCAATCGCCCGCTCCTCTCCATCCACAGACAGGTGGCTTGGTCCTTGGCCACTGCTCTGGCTCAGTGCATTAGTGACATCAGCCAGGTAAGAGACAATATGGCATGTACACTCCAGGATAGTCACATGCTGTGAAGTCGAGATGAATGAAAATGAGAAGCAATACTTAGATCCCACAAAAGCATATAACTGTCCCCCCTGCCCAAACTGCTTTAAAACTTCCCACTCCAGGGGAAGCTCAGGTTAGATATAAAGAAGCTCTTCCTTGTGAGGGTGCTGAGGCGCTGGCACAGGGTGCCCAGAGAAGTGGTAAATGCCCCATCCCTGGCAGTGTTCAAGGCCAGGTTGGATGGGGCTTGGAGCAACCTGCTCTAGTGTGAGAGCACCCCTGTCTGTGGCACGGGGTGGAACTGCATGATCTTAAGGTCCTTTCTAACCTAAACCACTCTATGATTCCATGAAGCCAAACCAGGACAGCAGATACAGCTCCTGCCTGTGATTAATTCCTGCAAGTCAAGCAACAGTCTTACCTTCCCTTGCATGACGTTTGCATTCATCTTTTCTACCACATTCTTCTGAGACAGGTATTTCTTGCTGTAACATGAAACAGTGGATAAGATCATTACAGCCTTTTGGAAGTACAAACTGACCAGCAGCTTCATGCACTGAGTTTGCTTTAAATTAACAATAGGAAACATATACAATAATTAAACCATTCAAGAGTGGAAAAGACAAAACATGTGGTTGCTCTTGGGACACACACAGAGAGATCAGCCTCTCTCAGACAGCTTATATTCCAAAATAAACTAAAAATAAGCGTGTATGAGTAAACATGAACTTCTGTCCCCAAATTCAGTGCTGCAAATGAACAACTAGCAGCACACAGTTGGCTCTTACCATCTGCTCAGCCAGTCAACAGCAGCACCGTGAAGCTGGAGGTGTCCTGCACCTTGTCCTGCACTAGCCAAAGTTGCCATCACGACCATCAGTTCGGGGAAGCCTGTGCCATCACCATTGGCCAACATTTCTGTTGCCATTGGTATTAGGGTACTCAGTAGAACAGTGCACACACCTTCTCCAACTTGGCTGATCAAGAAGAACAAAGACAGATACGTCACCTGCTGAAATAAGCCCCACACCTCCAATATCTTCCCCATCACTTCATTTGAAAGCTGAGGACAAGAAGCCATCAGCAAATCACAAGTCACTGCACATCTAGAGAACAAAAGAAATGACTGGCCCACCAAAGAAATGACAAAGGCTGTACTCTACCTGTTTTCCCTAACAATGTAAGTGGTCAGGAGTTGCAGCAGCTGCCTGTTCTCTTGCACAACATCCAGCTGGTCTGAATCTTTGGGTGGGGACATGGTCATCCTGGTTAACCAGGCCTGGAGACGTACAGGCTCCACGCAAGCCAGCTGAGCCAAAGAGCCACAAAGGCGCAACAGGCTGGGGTTGGGACTCTTCTCAGCTGGGGGAGAAAATGACTGGTGAGTGACAGATGCCACAATGAATGTGTTTGAAGATGGCTTTCCATTTAAAGTGTGAGCCTGTCACTTCACTTCCTCCTACAGCTGTTCTTTCCAGCACCTTCACATCACAGTCTAATACAAGAACAGTATAAAGTGGACAAAGGCAGGACAGAAGAGATTCAACAATCACTTACTGAGCTGGAAGAGTTTGGTGAAGAACTTCAGCACCCTGTTACAAAACTTGGCTGAGAGGTTTTCATTGGCTGTGGCCATCATGATCTGGACCAGTTCTCCACTGGATGGAGAGGAAAAATTTAGTCAGCTCTGTAAAATACAACCCCTACCTGTTTTCACACTTGCCCTTTTATCTGCCCTCCTGTTGCAGACTAGCAATGGTTTGGATTAACAGTGCTCAGCAGTCGAGCCACAGAAACTGCTTTCAAACAGTGAACCCTTAACTCAGACTAAACCTTGTAAATCTCATGAGCTCCTGAGTTGCATACCAGGATTCTCCACGTCAAGTCACAGAAGGGCCTGTACTGGTTTTCAAACCAAAATTCAGGATATTCTTGCCTGCTTTTCCCTTCCATGTTACTAAAGTACAGCCAGACTGCTTCTGTTTTGAACTGTTGAACATGCAGAGAGAACAAGCAGACAACAATTGCCTTTCTAACAGAGAAGACCTTTCCTCCAGTCCACCCTCACATCTGTCAGAACACAGTGTTGTGCTATGTGTTTCCACCACAATTCATCTTCATACTTTGAAGTCAGGCCAACACCCCACCTCCACCCTTAAAATTATCACCCTATTGCTTGCGGAAGCACTGGCAGAACTTGGGAATTTGCAGCTTGATCTGTGACTGCCTTACAGACCAGCACCTCTCAAACGCTCTTTTTAATGCCTCTGACAAGTTTCCCCACTGGTGATCACTCCCTATGTGGACTCACTGAATATTTTATTTGGAATGACAAAGACCTAGGTCCCCTCCCACAAAGAAAGTCTTTTCACACTCTCCTGCACTGTATGCAGGGTATCATATCTTTATATGGCTCCTATGCATTGGCATTAACATCCCTTAGGTGTTGACAGTGACAAACTGAGAGGAAAAGGAAGAATAACCAAGCTCTTGGGCTACACATTTCAGGAATACTTCACCTTTCTGAAAAGAATTCCTCCATGGCTTTTCGGGCCTGGCTGCTCTCCAGCTGCTTCTCCAGATGCTGCAAACATTCCTCCAGGATGGACTCATCCAGGCCGCTGAGAACCAAAAGAAGCACATTAAATCAGAATACAGAAGAGCAATTTCAACAATTACGAGAGCCAAGAAGTGATCCTTTTGCTAATACAAGTCCAATACATTTTTCGCTCACTGGAAGCAGCTCTGCTTCCAAAAGCCTGGAGTAAAATAACTGACAAACAATCATCCATAAACAGTAAATCCACCCAGTGTTCAGGAAAAAGGTGGCACATGATGCACAGTTGCAGTCAGAAACCTAGAACGATCTAGACCTTTCAGACACCTCACATGACAAATTCCTGTAAATGGCTGTTCTTTTTACACTTTAAGTCGCTTCTAGTGTTACTCCTCCCTTATTCTCCTGTGCTCGCCCCCACTCCACAAAGCACTCTGCAAGTAAAATCCAATTACATTTACATCCTCTAGAAGAAGGCTCAGTACATCTCCCTCTGAATACTTCCCACCCAGAGAGGATCAGTGTTGAAAAGATGCAACATCATCATGCCTAATGGTTTTATGTTACAGATGGGTAGAATCAACATCTGTGCACCAAGCTTATTCCCTCTATACACACAGTGAGTAAGGGGTGGAAAGCCAAAATCTGCCTAGTTTGCTGTGATAAAGCAGGGATTAGCCATTCTTACAAACAGCAAGAACAGAGACAAAGGAATATAAAGCAAGTTAGGTCAGTATCTTCAGCTTTGATTTCCTGCTTGTATTTCCATAATCTTCTATTTGCTTAAATACAAAACTATCCAGATAGAAACATACTCCATCCAGATTTACAAGAGATGATTCAAATCCCCACCGCCTGAATGGCAGTGCTGAAAACTGGTAATGAAATAAAACATCTCCTACTTCTAGTCTGCAAACATAGAAGTCTTCAAGAGATAAAAATAAGCCGATTTCTCGCCTTTCTATTGTACTGTTCAAGAACACTGATATTTAAACAGACTGTAGTTCTTTGCATATAGCTTTATTGGAAGAAAACCACAAGCCACCCAGCTCGTTACCTATTTGGATCAGAGTGATGGGCCAATATGTTATAGCATCCTGTGATCAATTTCTCATAAACTCGTGCCAGGAATTCATCAGATTCTGCAGGGCCCAAGATCCTTTCTAGGGAGTTGCTGCTTATTTCTGCCACACTCTCTGTGCTGGTCTCCAAAAGGAGGGGCAATAGGGAGTGAATCACCTGTGGTGGGTTCAAATCATCTGACCAGCTTGAAAAGAAAAAGCAACCAAGTTAATTCTCTGCATGCCATATCACAGAATGTCCTTATTGCATAAATGAGAAGTCACACAAGGAATGCACAAGTCTAGAGGGAAGTCAGAGATAAAACCCTTTCTAGAAAGGTGGGATAAACACACAGTCCTCATTTGGAAAACTCTACACGTTTCTCCTGCATAGGAACAAGTACAACATTTTCCTAGGTATTTACTCTACCACTTACTATGGTTTTGGACATATCTGCAGCGCCAACAGCTATTTTTCTGTTTCAGAATATCTCAAGAGTAAGTCCTTGTAAATAAATCCTTTCATTTCATTTTTTCCTTGTGCTTTGAAAACATCACACAAGTGAATGATAACCAAACACAAACGAATTTGTTAGACCCAAATTGTCTCAGTTTATACACCATTTTCTTCAAGTTCCTGTTTCATAAACAGCATTAAAGGTTCCTCTCAGGGAGTTTGACTCCTAGAGATACAAATCAAGACAGAAAGGCCGCCTTTCACTCATTTAATTTTATATAAATGATACTTCTGCTAAACTAAGAGTAACACCATTAAGGACTTCACTCCAAACACAGCACCAGTTCACCAAGCATTCCACCTGAAAGGGCTGATGAAGACATTCTCAGGAGCAGACAGACGGATACAGCAAGAATGTCATCTAAAAGCACCACTTACACAATGAGATCCCCAGTGAGCCTGACCAGGGAGAGAAGGGTGTGCTTTAGGGAAGCTGCAAGAGGTAGACTTTGGCTGCAGAGAGTACCGAGGTGGGCAGCCTGAACTGCACTGATGTAGCTTTCTGCTGGGATCGTGTCATTCGCAAAGGCGTTGCGCTAAGGGTGGAGACACACACAAACATCAGAACATTCACTGCTAACAGAAAGACACCCTGCCCACCATTCCCAGGGATTTATGGAGTTAGGATCACACCAGATCCATCCACAAAGCTGGACTCACCCACGAGCCAATGTTTGGAAACTCATTTGTATGAATGCTGTTCCATGATTCACATAAAGTCTGCACAGCTGATGGCAGGTTCTGAACAAGTGTTGGACCTGCAGTTAATACAGAATCGTAATCACTGAGTCATTTTGTGGGACCTCTTGAAAAGCGGAATGCTTCTGCAACACTATTTAAAACTAGATCATTATTCAAGACACAACTGGCGCTAAACTGAGGTGTAATTCCACTGGTTTATGCTTTTGACAAGGCAAAATTATCCCTAAGCTCACAACAGCTTCCCAGCTTCTTCCACTTCATTAAAATCACAGAAAACATGGCAAAAATACCCATTTGCAGCAGTCTTCAACATATCAATACTTCATAATTCCCCTTCCCACCAGAGCACCAACATGGTTACAAAAGCATTTCAATAATCTAGATAAGCCCACAGGATAGTTACTCTTCCAAGGTTTGCCCAACTTTTTCAGTTGTTGGGCTATTAAAGGAAAAAGCTTCCCAGTTTGTTGCTGACAAGACAATGCACTCTTTTCAACATGGTTGAGAACATGTTAGCCAGCGTACAGCTTTGAAGCTGAATGTCTGCAGCACTGTACAAAGCTTTACCTACACAGAAGAGGAAATCTGAGCCATGCAGTACCCTCACCTAGAGTATTGGACTTGCAGCGGCTGGATCCAACGGCCAGGACAGCAGAGTAACCTCGCAGCTTCTCCTCAGAGGGCTTGTTCTCAGTGGAGCCCTCTTCAGAAAGGCTCCGTAGCAAGTAAGATCTGCATTGAGGATGGAAAGGACTCATTTCAGGAATCAGCTCTCCCTTTCAGAACTGAATGTGTCAATACGGTGACAGATAAAGCAAACTCCTGAAGTTCTGCCCCACCCTTTGTGTTCTTAGTTCACCGTTAAGGGAGTTCAGGGCTTTTGTCTTCTTTAAGCTACTTACCAGGTAAAGTGCCCACTCAAAAGAAAAAGCTCAGTTACTTTTGCTTTCTTCTGCATAGGTTCTAATGAGAGTTTGGAAGACTTCAGACTTTTCATATAAGAATTCACCCCCCCTCTCTTTCTTGATGGTCTGACAATCTCAATATTGAAATAACCTTAAGTGGCACTATCCTAGAGAGTGGCAAGAGGAGGTTTCATCTTTGGAGGAAATGTAGGGTTTGCAAGCTTGCAAGAAAGCCTTTAAAGATCGGACAGAAGGATGCTTAGAAACAATAACTTCATACACATGGCTGGAGAAGCTACTTTTAATTCTTCTTTTAAAACAATAAACACTCCAGAGGACCTAAGTTAAGAGTAATTATACTGCACTATAAAATGAAAAGGCACCTACCTCTAAGAAAACAAACCAAATGCAAAGAAAGCCCCCATGCACACAAGATCACTATTAGTGATCCTAAGAGTGTACCTCGTAAACGTAGCATAAGTGTCAATAAGCTGTAGCGTAGCAGGGAGGAGGTTCTTGGTTATCTCTGAAGACTTGTGTGGATCAGTCTCTGCAGCTAGCTTGGAAAAGTGCTCATCTAGAGAAACCTGAATCTTGGAAATTGCAGCATCAAGGGTGTAAATGGACTGTAAACTGGGAACTTCGTGCAGTTGGAGAATAGTCGTGCAGTCAACACCACAGAAAGAAGAGATCTTAAAATACAAAAGGATGGAACAGTAAGTGCAACTCATCCCACAAAACCAGAGGCTACATATACACAATCGCATTCATACCATCTTTACCTGTCGAGCAAAGTATTCCTCTGCTATCTCCACATCATACTTCACTGAGCTGCACTTGCTGGAGGCCAGTTCAATCAGAGAAGCAGCATGGTCAGCTTTCATGCCCTGCTTGGTAAGGTGATCCTACAGATGCCAAAAATAGACCCGTCACACCTCAGAAGTGCTCTATAATTAACCACTCCAACAACAACCAGGCTAGAAAGCCTTAGAGAACATGGCCACAAGCTCGCATTTCTCACCATCACACCCATGTAATGAATCCCACACACAGACAGCAAGGAAACAACAAGACACTGACATTCCTACTATCAATAACATCCCAAAACACCCCTATAAAGATGAGCTGTACCTTGATCCACGTGACGTAAGACGTAATTCGCAGTCGGGAAGACCAGCGCAGCGTGTGTAAAATATCACATTCACTCATCTCTGGTGTGTTTGTGGCTAATTGATTCATGTAGGTTTTGGATGGAGGCAAAATCCCTAATATCCTCCACAGTATCAAGAAGTAGTACTGAAGGGCACAGGCTTCCTAAACAGAAGTAACAGTTGGACAAATTAGAGAAGAAAGATTGCAGTTTCAACCATTCACAGCTACTGAAATTATCTCCTCAAAGACTCCAGACTCCTGTAGATGCGCCACATGAGACGAATAAATACCAGAGTTGAGTTTGTGTCATACAGGATAAGGGGTAATGGGCTTAAACTTAAACAGGGGAAGTGCAGGTTAGATATACAGCAGAAGCTCTTCCCTGTTAGGGTGGTGAGGCCCTAGCACAGGTTGCCCAAAAAAGTGGTAAATGCTCCATCCCTGGCAGTGTTCAAGGCCAGGCTGGACAGCTTTGGGTGACATGGTCTAGTGTGAGGCATGCCTGCCCACGGCAGGGGTTGGAACTGCATGGTCTTTCCAACCCAAACCATTCTATGGTTCTACGAAATTATGCAACAAAGAGGAGAAAAGAAAACTGAAGATTATATAATTTTGTTTCTCTGCTTCATCATATTCTAGCCAGGCCTCCTGGCGTTACCATGACACAGAGCAAGTCTAAAACGTGTTCTGAGTCAATAACTCGTAAGATGTACCACCACCATACATACTACCTTTATACTAACCTCATATGACTTTTAGCTATGGGATTTTTAAGTTCCTCATTACTCCAACCACTGTCCAAAACACTGGCTAAACATTTTGCCTGACAGTTTGAAAACAAACAATGTTACAGCAATAGTCTTACCAGTGCAGTGACGTTTTTGTTCTCTTTCCTCCTGAGTGTATCAAACTGTGACCCAGCAGCAAGTAAGGAAGTCAGGGCTGTGTAAAGCTCATCATACTTTGTAGTCCGAGAGAAAAGGACCTCACAAACCTGCAAGAGATGATGTGTCAGCATCTTTGCTTTGCAAATTGCACAGCTCTGTGCTCATACACAGCCAAGCTCTCAAGTGGTCAAAATACCCACAAACCAAAACCATGCAAAATAAAACTTCGGGAAGCTAGCTCTGTTAGGAATCTCCCCAGTCAGAATACCAATGAACTGGTTATAAGGGAGCATGCACGAAGCAAGCCCACAACCTTGATGGCAACAAATTTACTGAGGAAACAAAACCCAGGAAAAACATGGAGCTAAATTATGGAAAAATAATTCTAATGCCATGTGTCTTAGCTGCAGATGCTTCAGCAGCACTGAAAAATCAGCATGGATATGATAGGGCTCTGTCATAGCATACACTTTCAAATCACAAGCACTACTACAAGTAGTCCAACACATCTTCATAGACTTTGCATACTGATTTCCCTGAAATTAGGTGCATAAAGAAAACCCGTATTATCTTATCCAGCCACTACTCCTTTCTTCACTTAGTGAAAAACTTCTGGTGTCTCTGATTCATCAGTTCTTTCCTTCTTTCCTTTCTTTCGCTTCTGGCACTCCTCAAATCTTCATGGCCCATAAAGGCTCACAGAAAGGGCTTTAAAACAGAGATTCCCATACCATGTTATCCAGACGGTTCAGATCATCTTCAGAAGCTTCTAGAGATAGGATGCAGTAGAACCTGGGCTGTGGAGCTGCATCTGGAACGTGAGGACAGAAAATAATGTTCAAAGTGATGGTTTTAATCAGGCAGCATTGTGTTATACTCTCTCCTCCATTTCCACCATCTTTCACATTAAGACTACTACCAGATTCTACTAAGCTGGCTTCATGGCATGCTATATGTGCTGTAACCTATGGTATACGCAACCAAGGTTTTCCTTCTCCTACAATCCTGGTACAATAAATCCATATTTATTTTCAGTTACTTGTAGCATAGTCCTAGATGACAATAATTTTCTTTAATGCAACTTTTCTTGCATTATTGCATGCATTATATAGCTATGCCCATTAGAAGTAGGAAAAGCTACATCAGGGCACTCCTTTATTTGTAAAAGCAAATCTGGGTATCAAAGATTCCTTAGGTTTTCTTTCTTACCTGATGAACAGTGTTTGGTCCAGTTTTCTTCCACTTCTTTAAACCCGTGATAGAGTGGGACAGATGTTCGTCTGCTGCTGTCCTGCGATCCACTCACCCACCCAATGGGTGGAGTCAGCAAATTGTATTGTACCTAAGTTCAGAAACACAGACAAAAAACCACCCTAATGACAAAGATGTCATGGGACAGGGGGAAATACAATCACCAAACCACATCCCTGTGGGGATTCCCAGCTTCCAAGAGAAGCTCTAGACCCTATCACATAGAACGGTTTGGGTTGTAAAGGCCCTTAAAGCTGATTCAGTTCCCCCTGCCACGGGCAGGAACACCTTCCACTAGAGCAGGTTGCTCCAAGCGCCGTTCAGCCTGGCCTTGAACACTGCCAGGGATGGAGCATTTACCACTTCATTGTTAACCTGTTCCAGTGCCTCACCACCCTCACAGGGAACAGCTTCTGCCTTATATCTAACCTGAACTTCCACTGTTAAAGTTAAAACCCTCCACCTCTCGCCTTCTCTGATGATTTTTATTCTGGAGTGAACAGCTAAAATCAATGGCCAAGCTTCCACCAAGTGCAAAAGCCATGCACAAAATACCAGCATCCCATTAATGACAACAGTGCCTGAAACCTCAACAGTGAAAAGCTAAAGCAAGGACATGGTGTACAAGGTATTTCCTGAAACAGTGCCTCGATATGCAAATACTCGAGATCTCGAAAGATAAGATGGGGCATTCATCCCACCCTTACCAGGACTCATTAGGACAGGAGTTACACCAGGAATTCACACTCAAACAGAACCTGCTGCTAGGAATCAGCAACCGTAGTTTAATCACACATTATAATTCCAAAGGCTGGTAACAACATTAAACCCAATTTACTCCCTAAAGGCCATGAAGAGACCAGAACACACCAGGCAATTGCCTGTTACACATTTCTGCTGGGAGACCAATTAAATAGCCAGGACTTGACCTCAAATCCCACCTGTTCAAAGAGGTACACAGGGGCCTTAGAATACTGATGGAGCAGGTAGTCAAACACCAAGAGGAGACGTGCCACGAGAAGTGGGACAGAAGATTGCTGGGTATCCATGTTCGCTGTCAGCTCCACAATTGTTTGGATACAGAGCATCATGATGGATCTGCGGCCCCTCTCAGAGAAATTGTGAAAAATAAGCAGCAGCAACTGGAGGTGTTCAACATTCAGATCTTCTGTGTCACTGGGAAGAGTCCCCTGCAAGGCATTCTGCTTCAGTGTGCCCACAAACCTGACAACAGGAGAGGAAGTTCATGAAGTTCACTTTTCTCTTGGCTTAGATCCTTCTTAACCCCAGGTTAGAGAAACATTTTCATCATTTCCCCTTTTCTGCTTATCCTTCTAACACTGGCAATTTCACCAATTATCACTACACGAAGCATTGGAATGAGACTGTGCAAACACCAAAACCTACATTTGATGGAAAGGATGAACAACCATTCTAAAAAAGAGAGATGCAAACCCATTCCTACAGGAAAGGCTGCCCACTTTAAGTCAGCTAAACCCTAGCAGAGACTTACACACTATGGCAGAAAGAAAAAACCCTGGCACCATCATAACTGAACTTATCAGAAACCTGCTGAAATGAGACATTCCCTTCTTAAAACCAGGGCTCAGGCTCCCACCTAAATCCTGATCTGAGGTTTCATTTCCTGCACTCTAAGTGAAGGACTCCAGCAACACACAGACTGACCCTCTGCTCCTCCCAGCATCACATCCCATCCCCACTCAGAGAACACACACATGCTGGTTATGCTGGTCCCAGAGAATTCTCCCTTGACAGAAAATAAGAGATTTAAGAGACAACTTTCAGCTCAATATACAGTTATCTCACCTTTCCCAGACTTTAAGGCATTCCGGAACATCAGGATCTCCCTGGGCAGTGGCTTTATGCTGCCAAATGAGGAGAAGTCGCGAGAGCACCGACAAACTCTGAGGGTGGATGTAGAGAGGCCACGGCCCCTCCGAAAAAGGGGCAACTCCCAGCTGCTGGAGAAGTGTATTCTGGAACAAAACAGACTTGTTGAGCAGAGGCAAGTCCTGTCTGATGCTTTAAAAGCATGATGTGAACAAACAGCAGGGCCCTTGGAGCTCATAAGGGTTCACACAGCAATCCCTCTCGTATCTCCAACACATGGCACAGCTACCAAGGGACACTTAATGCTGTCACTGTGTCACCTAAAACACAATGAACTTGTAACTCTAACACCAATGCATAAAAAATGGCATTGATGAGCTCTACTCATTTCCTGCAGTATCACTGCAAGACTGTTTCCTCTACTATGTTCAGTGTCTAAGAATTCAGAAGACGACCTCTTTGGTCACGGCAATGCTGTTTCTCTTCAAATACAGTAAAAAGGCAGATTTCTGAGAAGTCCAACTGCTTTAAAACAAAAACCACAAACCAACAAAGTATTTTAAATATGGTAGAAAATGTACAGTAGCCAACAAAAAGTATAGGGATTGAATTCACTGATTGCAAGCAGATTTATACTTCTACTTAAAGTATTAAGTCAGGTCATCCCATGACCTAGCAAATAAACCTAGAGGCTATGAAGTCAACACATGAAAGCAAAAGGATTAATTTGATTCTCTCCTGAGAGAATTCCAAAGCCTTTTGGCATCAGTCCTGACAGCAAAGCAAATCTGCAGGAATCCCTCTTGATAAATACATGGATAGAGGCAACTCTCCAAAGCAAAATATACAAACTCATTGCCTTTTCAGCTTTCATCAGCTTCAAAGTTCAGTGGATTAATGTGAACTCTGGGTGTTAAGTTTACACTCTGCAGGATGTTTTGTACCGGATGACTGCAAAGGTCATCCAACTCAGTGGAGCCAAAATATTCCAAGTTCTGTCTGCAAAAGAATATACTTGAGGGCTAAACAGAATCATCAACACACTAATCCAGGTGTGGAAAATCTGTGCAGACAGTAACAGACACCAACACTTCTTCATTTTATTTATACATTCAATCACACTTACCTGCAAAGCAGGGGATTGAAGATCTGAGGTCACCAAGGAATGGTTGAAGTGATACAGGGCAGCAGCAAACTCCTCATCAGACGTGCCTGTAAGACAGGGATCAAGCCATTTACTGCCATTGATCTCTTACATTTCAAATTTCCACATGAAACTAAGAAAACACACACCTCTAACTCCTACAGCCTGTGCTCTCTAACACAGAAGCTCTGCTCACTCACCCTTTAGCCCATCCTTATCCACCTCTTTGATGATGCTGGCCAGTGTAGCCATGTGTTGCTCCGAAAGAGACACGCTCAGGTAGTTGCGAATGAAGTTGTTCCTGGAGTTCAGCATAGAGGAAGTGATGAAGTTCAGAATGTTTGAAGCTAGGCTCAAAAACTGGAAAGAAAGGAGGAACACACTATAGAAGCAACCTTAAACAAAAACTAAACCACCAGCAAAACAGATCAAGTCCCCTAACTCCATCCCAGAGTAGAGGTTTACTCATTGCAAGCCAGCTCAGTGCAATCCATGTCCTATATCTGTATCAGGACTCATGATAGATTCTGACAAGGTTGCGAGGCTTTCCTCCACTGCAGTATCTATTTCTGTCTTTCCCTGATGGAGTTGGAACTAAAAGCATTCTATCAGCAAGTCATTTTGCTTACAGTTCTGCCTCATTTTCCCTCTCTCTCTATAACCCAAATAGATACTATCTTCAGGCTTTGCGTCCCTGGCAGTAACAAATACTATTCCACCTGACACAAGAGGAGAGGAAATATCTTTCTTCAAAGGCAAGACAGTCATTGATTCTCCATCAGCAATGCAGCACTTAAAATACCTCACATTTATCTTGTCTGTCAACATACCCAGCCACTGACAAGGCAACAACACTACAGCACAGCAGTTATTTCACTAAGCTTCAAGACCTTCTCATACCAACTCTGGATCTTTGCGGCTGGCCAGGATGTTCCCATTCTCTCCAGTACTCTGTTTGTTTGGGCTTTTCACTCTAGGGGAGCTCTCCAAAGGGGGTGGCGGAGGAGGAGGTGGTGGGGCCACCTTCTCTTTGCTCGGAGAGATTGTCTCTTCAAACCACTGCCCAAGGATTGGTTCACTGTCCTCATCTAACACAGGAGGCAGGAAAAACAAAAGCATAATGTTATAAGCAAATACCTTATGCAAACTACTCAGCTTAGAAAAGAGTTTCAGTTTAAGGCATCTGCTGTCTTTACTTTTCCTTCCCAAATCACAAGGCTAAGCACTTTAACACAAGCCCAACAAGAGCTTACAAGAAGTTATTTCCACTCTCTTAAGCAAATATTGCCAAATCCCAGGCACTCAGCCTTTAGTTTACACCAAAAAGCACAGTCAGCATTGCTTCTGCCAAACAGCTCTTACAAACTGGTTCACATTCTCAGCACTAAATGTCATTCCTGCTCAAGAAGGCAACAGCCCAGTAGCCAGGTTTCCACTAAATCTGAAAGATGGTGTAAAATCTTGCCTTAAGTTGCTTGCTGCTATTACCTTGGCTGCTGTCCTCCTCAGTGCTGCTAAAATCATCCTCATAGTAAGTATTAGAATCAGTGGAGGCACTTGCATCACTACTCATGGAGCCCTTCCTCTGACGCTGCAAGACACAAGCCTTGGGAAAAGACAGGAACAAGTCTAATTTTAGGATGATGAATGGTAAGAATTCGAAAACAAGAGAAAATTCCTAACACATCTTCATTTTCTTCTTCAAATTTGTCTCAACTAAGTTATGAACAGGTTTTCAAGGCTTCTCCCCCTGAAGTTGTATTAAAAATACCACAGGATGGTGGAAAACAAATACTCTATGCCAAGCTTGTAAGCAACACTTCAAGTAACAGCTCTAACATAAAGCACCTGTTTTGAATGCCGCCTTTTCATCCCCTCCTAAACTTACAAATACCACTGAGCTTACAGAAAAAAATTGACTAAAACAAGTTTGTCAACTTTACATCTCTGAAAAAAGAGAGAGGCTCCAGATGACAGCTTCTGAAAGAAGAATTCTAAGTTCTTAGCACAGTCACAGCTTGTAAAGCGAGAACTTTCCATGTGGATGGCACGTAATAGGAGTGCCCCAGCCACAGAAGCTCTCCAGCTGGTTCCTACCTTTCTGTAAGAAGTAGACAGCAAAGTCAGCAGCAAGTTAGTGAGTGGTACAGAATCTATGAGCCGCTGAATCCTCTGGATAGACGTGCTCTGAGCCATGATATCCAGCACTGCTGGTGGCCCATCACTCTCCCAGCCCTGGAGGATGGCAGCGAGAAGAGAATTTAAAGTGTGTTTCAGTGGAGAAGGTAAAATGTTCCACAAGAATGCGTATGTTACCTACATACCTTGTGCAATGCCTCCACTTGCAGATCTTGAAAGAGTGATGACAGCAATTTGATAGCATGATTTGCCAGCACCACAGACAGAACACCAAACCCTTGATGCCTACAGAAACATAAAGGAAACAAACCATACTGAGGCCTTTCAATACCTTAAGGGCCTACGAGAAATCCTTTTTACAAGGACATGCAGTGATAGGACAAGGGGGAATGGTTTCAAATGAACGAGGGTAGATTTAGCTTATATATTAGGAAAAAATTATTCTCTATGAAGGTATTAGAAAAGGTTGCCCAGAGAAGCTGTGGCTGCCCCATCCCTGGCAGTGCTCGAGGCCAGGTTGGACACAGGGGCTTGGAGCAACCTGCTCTAGTAGAAGGTGTCCCTGCCCGTGGCAGGGGGTTGGAACTGGATGAGCTTGAAGGTCCCTTCCAACCCAAACCAGTCTGGGATTCTATGATTCTAATATGAAGGGGAGGGAGGGGAATATATTGAGTGTAGTGACTGTTTTGCTAAACTGAAGAAGACAGTGACTCTTTCCCAAGAATCAAGAACAGATTCCCTTGAATTACGACTAGGGATAAGTCTAGAAACCAACAAGACTGTGGTAGCTGCTTGCTGGGCATGGCTAGACACATGGACAGTGATGACTTCAAAGAGGTATTTACATACCCTTTCCCAGGTCCTAGCTTGGGAGACCCAACGCCCTCCTTAGTGCGAGCAATAATGTCTCTGACACGAAGAGCAGCCAATGGATCTTTCTCCTTTCCCTTATCAGCCAAGGCCGTGGGGCTGAGGTTCAAGATGAGGAAGAGGCTGTTTAGCAAACACCAAGCCCCAAGCAGCTGGAAGTTCTGATAATGCTATCGTGCCAAAATTGAAGGGGGAAGGGGAGGAAAAAGGCATCAAAAAAACAAAATAGTGTCAATCCAAATGCCAAAATACACAAGCACAAAACTAGTGAAAGAGCTTCCCAAGATACAAATCTTACCTCACCCCCTGCACGGCGTGAGTTGCTGATGGCTTGTCCAATCATTTCATAGATTTCAAGCTGCAAATAAATCCAAAGCCATGGTAATATTGAAGTTAAGCTCCAAATACAATTGTATTTTCCCCTCTACAATCAGCCACCACCTCATTACTTCCTTTGTCAGCAAGCCTAATGCCTAGAAATAACATCTGTGTATTGCAGTCTAAAGAAATACAAATGCTATGCACTTCATTTGCTAAGAACGAAACAATAATCATGCTCTTTCATCTACTTACACATTTCTGTACAATAGTAGCAGCATCGTTTTCATAATCTTCTTCTTTGGAACTTGTTGACCCAGTTCGTACCTGCTGAGTGCTACCCACGTGTAGGATGGCCATGCAAGTGGCCACACTCACACCTGATTCAAAACAAGAGGTCACATTCTTACTAGGAGCCAAACTCAGGACTCAATGTTCCTACTTTGCATATTAAACCAAGCAGTATCAAACATGCCATAAACCTGATGGAGCAGGGAATACTCCATAGTACAGCTGACAGATTGAAGATCTTTCTGAACTACCCTCAAAAGAGTAAAGTTTTCCCCTACAGAAACACATGAGAAGACTTAAAGGAGGAGATGTTTTACCATGGAATTCAATGCCATTTTAAGGCAATCTTCATACTCTACTCCCATATCTCTTTAAAATGTTACTCATACCAATTAAGCACTCAGGATGCTGGTGTATAAAACCACTCCTGGGAAACAAGGTTGATTTGGGGGACATAACCAAGTAAGCTGAAGCCATAAGCCCTGCAAAAATACATTATGCTCTGAACATTAAAAGAGCAGAAAACATAGGCTATTAAGAGAATGTTGAGTCGGTGTTTGGCACAGACACTGACAAGAACATTTGCATAATATACCAGAATTTCAGTGCTACTATAACAATTTTCATCTCAACCCAGTCACCACACTGCACAGTATGCTGCATGGCTTTCAAATTCAGGAGAAATAAAGGTTCTTGTAAGCTGAGCCTCAAATGTGCAGGGAACAATGCAGAACAAAAGCCAAGACTGACTTAAAGCTCCAGAGAAAATACAGGAAATCCATTCACCTGCATAGAGACAGCTGAGAGCAAGAACAGTCACATCTTGGAGACGTGTGGGTGTCAGGGGCTCCAGTACAGGCAGAGACAGAGTATCCAGTGCCATGGTCACATCTATTACCAGCGAATGAAATCTACAGTAACGACACATGCTAAGGCTCAGCAATGCAATGTACACATCGAATCATAGAATTAACTGGGTTGGAAAAGACGCTTAAGCTCATCCAGTCCAACCCTTACCCCAGCACTGCCAAAGCCACCACTAACCCATGGCACTGAGGGCCTTGGCTACACAGTGTGTGAACACCTGCAGGGACGGTGACTCCAGCACTGACCTGGGCAGCATGTTCCAATGCCTGAGCACCCTCTGGGGAAGGAATTGTTCCTCATCTCCCTCTAAACCCCCCGCAGAGCACCTTGAGGCCGTTTCCCTTGTTCCTTGGGAGCAAAGACTGATCCCACCTCACTACAACCTCCTTTCAAGTAGCCGTAAAGAGCGAGAAGGTCCCCCTTGAGCCTTCTCTTCCCCAGACTAAACCCGCCCAGGTCCCTCAGCCATTCCCCATCACACTGCGCTCCAGGCCCTGCACCAGCTCCGTTGCCCTTCTCTGACCCTGCTCCAGCATCTCAATGTCGCCGAGAAGTGAACACAGGATTTGAAGCGCAGCCTCACCAGTGCCCAGTGCAGGGGGACACTCACTGCTGGACATCTGACACCTCACAAAAGTAGCACTTTAACTGATGCTGCATAGCCAGCACAGCTATTTTCTCTCACACAGTGCACCCAGCATCCACCAGAGGAGAGCAAGGACAGACACTTACCCATTGCGAACAGCAGTGGCATCTGCCACTGTGGCTGGCATAATAAAGAATGAGTTGGCTGACACTGCATCCTGAAACCGATTGATGTAGCGCAAGAAGTAGGGGAGGTTCAGGCACACTCTCAGCAGCTTTTCAGAGCCACCTACCAAAAAAACCCCCAGAAGTGTTATTTTTGCTGACCTGTGAGAATGCTTGTAAGAAGAACAGATTTAATGGTCATCAGTAATTGACTTAATTATTCCTTGTGGTGAGAAAATGTCATCACAGATGAGGAAACAGGATAAAGCCTAGCTTACAACACATAAACCAGGTGAAGTTTTCAGCCACACTCGTAATGGGTGTCACAAAGCTCTGTGTGCATGTTATGTGACACACCAGGTCTAATTCACACCTCCTCAATAATCCATCCCATAAGCTATTTTATATGGTCCACCTTATTTACCCCCCAAAACACAGTGACTGCATATAAATACACTGAGCTCATCTCCTCTGCAATGAAGAAAACTACATCACAGCCACAACCTCTTTCAGCATGCAAAGGAGTAAAACCTTCAGATCCTTCCCATTCAGAGCAGTAGGATGGAACACTGGAGAGACATTTCCTCTTTTACCCCTTCGCAGAGCCTAAAAAGCTGACTCTCACCAAGTTCCTGCAGGCTGGCCACATTCTGAGCAATGAATATGCTTTTTGTCTTTGCTGCAGAGCTCTGATCTGTGGAAGCTTGATCCTCACTCTCTCCTTCCACCTAAAAACATTATGGGAGCATTAAAAATGCATGGTATTGCAGCAAGTATCTACACAGGAGCAAGGTGCAGCAGCAGCAGAACTCAAAAGAGCTGCAAATACCACTGAACATTAGGGTCAATTAAACAACAAAACTACTGTTGTGTCGTTTGCCACTTGTCAACATGCAAGTAGGATTTAAATACTTAAGAAAGGTTTTCTTTACACATGTGTACTATAAAACTACCACTGACTGCCCTGTGCCCTTTCCTGCACCAATGTTACTAATGCTAAATTCAACCCTGTTCTAGGGTTTGCTGTTTACCTGTGTTTCTGGTGTGATAGATGGTGATGACGAGACTCTAGGGTTGAAAACTGATGTCAACTGATTGAGGAAGTTCATCTGCACTTCCTTCTGTCTCAGTTCTGGGCTCACAGGGGAGGCCAGCTCCTTCTGGTCCTCTACTGCAGGGCAAACAGCAAAGCACCATTTCATACATCAAACCCACAGTATTTCTTATGCATACCTTAAGTGCTTCAAGTGATATAAACATAAATGAAACCCGTTACCATCAGAGAGGGTTTTAACAGTCTGAGGCAGCTTGGCTGACTTCATCATTGCCGTGAAGGTTATGATTTCAGTTCTATCCAGGCGGCTGCAACCCGTGCACAGCCCCTTTATCAACAGAATGAGGTGTTTCTACAAAGAAAAAGGCAACAAGTACAACTTAAACTCTCTTGATTCCAATTATTCCTCAACAGCATTTATTCTAAGCAACTGCATTAAGAGTACTGCACCTTCAGCTAGTGCAGCTACTGCAACATTCCAAACCCACTCTGATCTCATACCAAACACACGGTATTAGTGCTATTACCACAATTGCAGGTAATTCAGGTCATTAACATTGTCCCATGTGCATGTTAGAAAAAAGCATCTAGCAAAGCACTCTTCCCTATAACACACTAAGGCTTGAAGGAGGTGACATTATGTCCCTATCACAGGTGACATTATGTGATCACTTCTCACATGCCTTTCCTCTTTGAAATAGATTTCAGCTTTCCCAGAATGACTGAAATACAACTGGGGAAAGAGTCCATCTTTAAGAATTCCACTGTTTTGTTCCAAGTTATTACACAAAACTAAACCAGACCACTGAAAAACACATGAGAATTAACCAAGGCTTCAGGTCCCCTTTATTTCAGCTTGCTCGCAGGCTGAAATTCTGAGTGAAGGATGCAGATGGAAGATTCAGCGCTCTACTGAAGCAGTACACCTTCACTAACTTTGCCTTATGCAACATTACACCTTGGAATTACAGGCTAAAACCCATTTTAACACTCAAGCAGTCAAAATCAGCTCTCACCTGTGACACAGCACATGCTTCATCTGGGTTCTCAAGCCTCAGCAGTGAGAATTCAATGAGGACTTTACAAGCAGCTGCTACCGACTGCAACTGGTTTCTCGGTACTGAAAAAAAGAGATGTTTGTACTCAGGACAAGTTTTAAACTCATTCAGAGTAATATGTTCTTAGTGCTATCAGTAAAACAGAGTGAGGTGCAGCATGGATGCACACCCAAGCTACTGTGCCTAACACACAGATGCAATTATAAATACAGTCTCATTAAAATGTAACCCAAGAAATGTCAGTAAAGCAGAGACATTAATTACCCAGACAAGATAATTTAGATGAAATGGCTTCCCCAGCAACATTACTTAATACCAGCAGAAGCACTGAAGAACATGAAACAAGTTGACCCAAACCACTCTTTTTGCTGAAATTGCCAAATTCTATCAGCCAAAATAATAGGAAATATTTTGAGTCACAAAGTTTAGATCATTAATTCCAACACACTAAAATAATTGCTAAAGAATAACCTAAAAATCCTGAAAATTTATGTAAACACTTCATTTGACTCAAAGGTATTTTCCCTAAATGAATGAAGCCAATGAATAAGCAACAAAAAGTCAGCACTATTCAGTATTTGGTGGCCAAATCCTCCTATTGACAAGTTTCCCTTTCCATCTGAGTTGACACTGTGCCAGTATAGAAGCCAGCAGTGCTGGTCTCATCCCCTCTGTCTTCAAAGAGGGCTGGAGACAAAGGACAGCAGTTCCAGTTTACTTTTTCTCCACCCCAGTCATAACACAAGAGCAAGAGAAGCAAAGGAGGGGAAACACTTACTTAGACCGCACACAGTAGTGATGTAATGCGTAGAAAGTGCAACAAAGGAGGAGTAAAAAGGCTCATATTGTTTGTCGTGGTGCAGGATTTCAGACTCACTGCAACAGGAGAAAAGAAGATGTGTCAATTGTACACAGCATGACAGCAGCACCACACCACACTCAGGATATGATGTATCTATTCACAGATGTAAAACAAGATTGTTAAAATCACCCATGCTCTCCAGATCAAAGTTTTGAGAGCACAGTCCTTTCCCTTGTGTCCCATCTCTCATGTCCTCGGGGCTGAGTCCTCCAGCAGCAGATGGATGATGGCATCAGCATCGCTACTCACGTGGGAAACGTAAGGACGTCATTCTAATACTGCAAATGTTCCTCCTTTACAGATTTACAGGGAGACTGAGGTGAGCTCTTAGGCAGAAGTTCTTTCCTGTGAAGGTGCTGAGGCACTGGCACAGGGTGCCCAGAGGAGCTGTGGCTGCTCCATCCCTGGCAGCGTTGAAGGCCAGGTTGGATGGAGCTTGGAGCAACCTGCTTCTAGTGGAAGGTGCTCCTGCCCATGGCAGGGGATTGGAACTGGATAAGCTTTAAGGTCCCTTTCAACACAAACCAGTCTGAGATTCTATAATACGCCATCAACAGCTCAGCCCCTTTAACTATGGCTCTCCCAGTTGATGGTTCATTAATCTTTAAGTTAGTCTAAACCCATAAAGTTTGGCCTGTTTGTTCTGTAATGCTCTGTAGGATTTGCCAGGACCAGAGCACTGGTGTTCCCTTTCTGTTAAGGCACGGAGTCAACTGGAGCTTGTGCAATTCCACAAAACAGAAGGATCAAAACAGGCAACCGCATAATAACAACGAACACACAAGGCAGCCTCTGTGACACACTGGGGAGTAAAGACTTGTGAAGGTAGCAGAGGAGAAAAATGCATCCCCTGGAATCAGCCTCGTGGGCAGAGACTTGACATTTCGGAGACCGGCAGCACTCTGCCCCGCACACAGACCAACACAAAGCTCAGAGCGACTGAAAATTCCACACCAACTCAAACCAAAAGTGAACAGCGTAAAGCAAAACACACATTAACACACCCAAAATCAGGTCTTTGAGGTTTCTCCATGAGGCTTGCTGGCCACAGGGAACATCTATGCACAGAAATGGCACATCAAAAGCTGCCGCAGGGTCACACCACAGCCCATTTGCACAGACACCTGAGGACCACCACTCCGAGAACAGAAACCAAGCTCTGCTTCCATAGCTGGTTCTCCTTTAATGCTTCCTGTGAAACAACTATGGATGTGGATATCTGCCTATTACATACTTAAACTACTTTATTTCAATGAGGAAGGTGGAAGAACAGATTATACGACTCAACTTCACTACCCACTTCAACTTTACCTCTTTAAACAGAGCCCTCTCCACCTCTGGTGACAGTGATGGTTTCTGGAGGGGAGGTGGGGAGCAGAGGGCATCAGCCAAATATCCAGCTAAACCCAGGACGTCCAAAGTTTGGCAATGAGCAGCACTGCTGCAGATCACAGTAGAACAAACCCTTGGCCCACCAGCACATGACAGTGCCAGCTTTGGTGGGGGGGAGGGAGAAAAGGGCACACCATTGCCAGTCTCCTTCCCTTTTTCTATCCCAAGTCATCGTTTCCAGTCATAATGAGAGATATGGCTGAAACAGAGGAAACTTCAGAATTTATCATTGCTTCAGAAGAAATGAACAAGGAGAAATACTCATCAGCTTTGTAGCTTTGATTTCCTAGTTAGAATCAACCAGGTTGGAAAAGACCTTTAAGACCATCAAGTCCATCTGTTCCCAGCACTGCCACGGCCACCATTAACCCCCTCCCAGGTCCCTCAGCCGTTCCTCATCACACTTGTGCTCCAGGCCCTTCATCAGCTCCGCTGTCCTCTGGACCCTACTTAGCCTATCTAAAAAGCTAAAATAGAAAAGCAGCGTTATCAGAGGCTTTACATGAAGATCATCAGCATAACATGACCAAGTTCTTGCTCACCAGGCTTCACCTCTCCACCTCCTGCCCGAATCACATGGATGGGCAATGAGCCCAGAGACTAAATGTGCAAAAATGTTTGTGCTCGTACGCTCAAACGCTGATTTTGCTCATCTACCTCTTTATGCCAACTATAAATCAGCAGCAGTAGACATATGCAACATATATTAAAAGAACAAACTGGGAATAACACAGTACAGGAGCAGTTGGCAGCTCCTCAACAACTGCTCTACTGTACAGGTCAAGCAGTTCAAGGCACAACACCCACAAGGTGTAAGAAAGCAGAACAAGACTGGGAATTCCATCTGGATTGGGCAAGAAGAGGCTTGGATCTGTTATGGTGGTGAAAAGCGGAAGGCATCTGTCAACGACCCAACAAGTCCTTGCAAATAAACATAAATAAGAGATAATAGTTTAAACTGTGATGTGCTAGAATGTTATATTGCATCTATAGTGAGATTTAATAACAACTTTAGGCTATTTATTGCTTAACCAACTTCTGCTTCCCAGGGAAGCTCATTACTCACGCTAAGCGAGAAGCCTCTGTGTCAATATCAAATATAACCCGTCAGCAACAACCACCTCCTGCCTCAGTTCTGCTTCCAAATCCCAAACAGGCCCAAAATAGAGCCTTTATGTAAGGCAGCAGGCACAAGAACAACCTCTTCCTCCCAAAGACACAGCAGCAGGTGCAGGAGTTCTCCCTTGTGGAAAACCCTTCCCTGCAAACCAGCCTCACTGCACCCCCCCAGGCTTTGTAAATCACGGTCCACTTCAGCTGCATCTTTCTAAGCCACCGTTTCTATCATTTATGTCAAACCAGAGGCCAAAGTCTATCAATTCTTGAACATACCTGCTAAGGGAACTCCAGGAACTCAGTGATGCTTAAACTTCAAAATGAACTACAAGAGTTGTTAAAACAAATGAATTTACTAGTTTATTATGGAAAGAACTGTGTTAGTGCCTTTAAGGCAGGTGCCAGGAAGACGGTGTCAGACTCCTTCCAGTGGTGCTCAGTGACAGGATGAGGAGCAATGGCCATAAACTAAACCACAGCAAGTTCCACCTCAACATGAGCAAGAACTTCTTTCAATTGAGGGTGGCAGAGCCCTGGCACAGGCTGCCCAGGGGGGCTGTGGAGTCTCCCTCTCTGGAGACATCCCAAACCCACCTGGACATGTTCCTGTGTGCCCTGTTTGGGGTGGCCCTGCCTTGGCAGGAGGCGGGACTGGATGATCTCCAGAGGTCCCTTCAACCCTCATGATCCTGGGATTTTGCTGTCATCACACCACGCTTATTTGAGAGGAAATCCAGCCGCTCTGCAGACGGTGTCAACCAACAGTCTCGCTGCAAGAGCCAACAACCATCTTCCAAAAATAACTTCAACAGATAACATATTGTAGATTAGAAATCTAAAGATAGATGTTGTGTTCAGCATGGAAGAGCATGGCTCCAAACACAACAAGCTGGAGGTTTCTTCCCCCTCTGTGATTCGCCACATGTTATACCAAGGAGTGAAATAAGAGACTTGTGCTCATGTTAACTCCTGCCGGTTCTGAATCACAGTGAGCATCAGGCACACAACTCCAAACCTCAGGACAACGCTACTTAAAGGCAACACACTCCCGTCTCAAGTGGAAAGTGAAACCTTCACTGTCACTAGGAGAGG
This sequence comes from Amazona ochrocephala, assembly GCA_039720435.1. Classification (NCBI taxonomy): domain Eukaryota; kingdom Metazoa; phylum Chordata; class Aves; order Psittaciformes; family Psittacidae; genus Amazona; species Amazona ochrocephala. The sequence continues at coordinate 2,619,412 of CM077894.1, read as the reverse complement.
AAACAGACCTCTCCCAACAGTCAAGTGAATCCGCTTTAGTGTTCCTGTGTGTTCTGCAACTGCTGACACTCCAATAATGACCTTTAGGCACACCGATGGTGGAGCTTCACAAGGAAAAGAGAACCTGAAATGGTCCTGAAATCACAGAATCATAGAATCGACTGGTTTGGAAGAGAGCGATAAGGTCCCCACTGAGCCTTCTCTTCTCCAGACTGAACCCCCCAGAAAATAACAGATTAAAAGGTCAGCCTCAGCACTGCCCAAATCACTTCAATACTGAGCAGATTCTAGGTGACCACTAGTATATGACCTGCACAGAACACTAGCACTGACTGCACATCAGCCATTCCATACTGAGCACAATACCACAAAGCTTTACTTTATTAGCTTCCTCAGTGCAGTGTTTAGTTTGTGTTTCCTAACAACTTCATACGGTCAGGGCTACATCTCTGAGCACAACGTTGCGGCATTCACACCTAGTGTTTTAGATAGTAAAATAAGCTGCAAGTTAAACTAAACACTCCTGCTCCAAGTCCAACTTCTCTCTTAGTAAAGGCAGGCTCGACTTGCTTCAGCTTTACTTCTCTTCAAAAGGCGAGCAGCGTCCCACGGGTACGAACCCAAAGGAAGCCGGGGCCACCGCACGTCCCCCAGGACATGTCACCAGGCCCAGTGAGACAACAACTTCCAGGGCACAGCCTGAAATCCCCCTTGGCCAAAAGCACAGGCACCAGAGCCGTCCCGAAGCCTCTCCGCGGGATGACCATCAGACCCGCTTTGGCTGCGGCCGAGCGGCCGCCGGGCGTGCATCATCATCCCCGCTCATTAGGACCCAAGGGCACCACCCCGAGAGCCTCCCAGTCCCCAGGAAACCGGGAACGGGCTGGGCGTGAGTAACTCGCCGGACACTGCTCGGGGCTCCTTCATTTGCCCCAGCAGCCACCGCTACCCCTGCCCAGCCCCGAGCCGGGCCGCCCCGCAGCCCGCGCCGGCGGTACCCGCCTGCGAGCTCCGCTTCCCTCAGCGCGACCCCCGAGGAGCTTCCCGCCGGCGGGAACCCGCCCTGACGGAAGGCCGCTGCGAGGGGACGCAGGGCCCGGGCCGCCCCCCCCGCCCGGGGCAGGTGCGCCCTCACCTCTCGATGACCGAGGCGAGCAGCTGCGGGAGCTCCTTCATCTCGAAGGCCGAGTACGAGGCGGACAGCAGCGGCCGCACCGCCACCTCCCAGCCCGGCTCCGCCGCGGCCCCCGCGCCGCCGCCCGCCGCCATCTTGCCGCTGCGCTGGGGGAGGGGGCGGAGGGGGTGGGGGGAGGGGGTCGCGGCGGCGGAGGGGGAGGGGCCGGGCGGGCAGGAAGCTCCGCCCCCCGTGCACCCCGGCACAGGAAGTGACGCACGGCCGGATGCGCTTCGCGCCCTCTGATTGGAAGAGAAGGGCACAGCCCGGGCGCGTGCGCAGTACATGAGTCAGCAAGTTTGCGGAAGGCGCCTGCGCAGTGGGGGTGAGTGTCCCGGTGCTTCCCACAACTGGGAATAGGGAGCGCTCGCCCGGCCAGGCTCCAGCGCTGGGGCAGCACTGGGGGACGTGGAGCTGCTGGAGCGAGGCCACGGAGCTGCTGCGAGGGCTGTGCAGCTCTGCTCTGGAGCGAGCTGGGCTGGGGCAGCCTGGAGAAGAGAAGGCTCCTGAAGGGGAGACCTTAGAGCAGCTCCAGTGCCTGAAGGGGCTGCAGGAAACCTGGAGAGGGGCTTTGGACAAGGGATGGAGGGACAGGACAAGGGGAATGGCTTTAACCTGCCAGAGGGGAGACTGAGATGAGCTCTTAAGCAGAAGCTCTTCCTGTGAGGGTGCTTAGGCGCTGGCACAGGGTGCCCAGAGAAGCTGTGGCTGCCCCATCTGTGGCAGTGTTCAAGGCCAGGTTGGACACAGGGGCTTGGAGCAAGCTGCTGTAGTGGAAGGTGTCCCTGCCTGTGTCAGGGGCTGGAGCTGGATGAGCTTTAAGGTCCCTTCCAACCCAACCTGGTTCCATGACACAGCTTTATTAGGGCTATCTGCACACACAGGAGGTGACTGACGGGACACAGCTGCTCCTGGGGGCACAACTCGCTGATGAGTTATGACAATGTTGCCTTGTAGATGACACCAAGGTGGATGTGAGTGTTGATCTGGTGGAGGATAGGGACGCTCTGCAGAGGGATCTGGACAGCCTGGAGCACTGGGCTGCGGCCAATGGGGTGAGCTTCAACAAGGTGAAGTGTCAGGGCCTGAGCCTGGGTCATGACAGCCTTATCGAATGCTCCAGGCTTGGGGAAAAGTGGATGGAAACTGCACATGGGAAAGCAGCTGGAGGTGCTGACTGAACATGAGCAGCTTGTGCCCAGGCAGCCAAGGAGCCACCAGCATCCTAGCCTGTATCAGCACCAGTGTGGCAGCAGGGCCAGGGCACTGACTGTGCCCCAGCACTGGGCACTGGTGAGGCTGCACCTCGAATCCCGTGTTCAGCTCTGGGCCCCTCACTACAAGAGAGACATTGAGGTGCTGGAACAATTCCTTCCCCAAAGGGTGCTCAGGCATTGGAACAGGCTGCCCAGGGCAGGGCTGGAGTCACCCTCCCTTGTTAAGTGTTCACACACTGCAGAGACGAGGCCCTCAGTGCCATGGGTTAGTGGTGGCCTTGGCAGTGCTGGGTAAGGGTTGGACTGGATGGGCTCAAAGGTCTTTTCCAACCCAGTTGCTTTTGTGATTCTAAATCCACATACAAAGAGCAAACAGCCATTACTGCGAGGTTCTTCACTCCCCAACCATGATGAGACCTTACCCCCAATATTATACACCAATACAGCAAAATTAAAACCAACATCATAATAAATAAAGAACATGGAGAGACTTTACATTCAAGTTCCTCCCACAGCCCCGTGACTGAGTGACCCAATGGGGCCACTTCCCAGCAGCATCCATCCACGTTCTCATCTTCTTCCAATGTCTCTTCCATCCTTGCACACAGTAGCTCAGTTGGCACCATGCACACACAGCACGACATCCTGCTGAGGAAGAGCTGAGGATCAGGAGTATGTGCATCCTTAGATCTTCACTAACATCAGAGAGATGATGCCATGGCAGATTTTAGGGCGTTAATGGAGGTTGGGGAGATTTACTTTACAACAGCCTCTTTTCCATCTCTCTTCCATTTCTTCTTGCTGGGAGACACGCAGGCAGCATATTGTGGTGGTGTACCAGCACCTTTTCCTCCCAGATATCCTCCAGCGAAAACATAATACAGGTGTTTGCACCCGTCAAGCAAGCTGGAACTTGGAACTGAACCCAACATGGGGTGGCAGATCTTCACCCAGTCCACACCTCTGATGTCTTCTCCAGCCACAGCCCTCCCTGCGCCCGCAGCCTTAGCGCCAGGCCCGGTTCAGGAGCTTCACCTGTGCCAGTCTCTTTGTGATCATGGTAGCAAAAACCAGCCCAAAGAGGACGCTGCTTATGAGCACGTAGTCATAGTCATCCTTCAGGACGTCAAACTGCTTCGATGGGTACACTCGGGTCTGGTAGATGTCCAGGCCGTATGCAACAACCTACAGGGATGAGATCATGAGCTGGTCAACGCAGGTTTGAGTGTAGAATCATAGAAGAGTTAGGGTTGAAAAGGACCTTAAGATCATGCAGTTCCAACCCCCTGCCATGGGCAGCGACACCTCACACTAGACCATGTCACCCAAGGCGCTGTTCAACCTGGCCCTGAACAATGCCAGGGATGGGGCAGTGTAAATCTGGTGTAAAAACAGATCATAGAATCACAGACTCATCCAGGTTGGAAAAGACCTTTAAGCTCATCCAGTCCAACCACTTCTCAAGCACTGCCAAGGCCACCACTAACCCATGGCACTGAGGCCTCGTCTCCACAGTGTGTGAACACTTGCAGGGATGGTGACTGCAGCACTGCCCTGGGCAGCCTGTTCCAATGCCTGAGCACCCTTTGGGGAAGGAATTGTTCCTCAGCCCCATCTAAACCTGCCCTGGTGCAGCTTGAGGCCGTTTCCTCTTATCCCATCCCTTGTTCCCTGGGAGCAGAGCCCAGCCCCCTCCTGGCTCCATCCTCCTCTCAGGCAGTTGTAGGGAGCGATCAGGTCCCCCCTGAGCCTTCTCTTCTCCATCTGAACCCCCAGGTCCCTCAGCCGTTCCCCATCACACTGCTCTAGCCCCTGCACCAGCTCCGTTGCCCTTCTCTGGCCCTGCTCCAGCACCTCAATGTCTTCTCTTGTAGTGAGGGGCCCAGAGCTGAGCACAGGATTTGATCCACCAAAACTGACAGCCGCTTGATCAGCAGTTACAGAGCTCCCTGCCACAGGCTGCAGCACCACCCACTACCTCCTTATCTCTACATTGAAGCTTCCAGTCCGTGCTCACCAGACAAGTAGACTCTAGGCCAGAGGGGGCTGTATAAATCCCTCTCATCCGGGATATGGTTTGATTGTAGTTGATAAACCTCTCAGCATGGATCTGCACATCAGGGGAGTATGGAATCAGGTTCTCTTCTCTGAAAGGCATTTAGAGAGAAATCAACACCCAATCAACCAGCACACGGAGGACATCACGTGCATTTCATGTCTGATCATCACAAGCTGGCCTGAAACAGCAAATTTAGTGGCCTTCCCCAGTGCAGATTCTTTTTTGATGCAAGATGAAAATCAACCATGCCACTGGGTCAGACCGCACTGCAACAGCCCTCTGAAGTGCTGAACAGGCAATTCTGAAAACTTCAGGCACTCGCTCTGCCTCCTACTTCTTCGAGTGGAGACAACACTCATTTTGCTAATGGTAACATCTATTGTATCACAAACATTTTCCATGGTCACAGACTGGGAGCAAAGTGACCTCACTTCATTTAATGCAAGAATTGCCCTGAATCTGTCCAGGACAAGTTGTTCTACTTGGCACAACAATACTACACACAAAACAAATCCCTCCTCCAAGCTGCCCAGGAACAGTGGTTATCCTGCTTTCCTTACCTGCTTTGTTCCGTAGGGATCTCTGGGCGGCGAGGATCCAGCAGAGCCTTGGGAAGGGAGAGGATGGCCCCGGAGGGAAGCCCAACTGTGCATTAAAGAAACACATCTTAAAAATGGCTCTTTCTGACAGCGCTTCCGAGCAGCTCACAAATGCTCTCTTGGTCCCTGTCCCTGCTCTTGCCAGGCCAGGGCATCCCACAGGCACTGTTTTTGGAAGCAAACTGATTTTGCTTGGATTTCAGCGTAAAACCTGCCTTGTGCAGGCAGCATCAGCACCTGCAGAACAGAGCAGGACATACTCACTGAGCAAGTGCCGGCTGGTGATGCCCCGCTCAGTGATGGTGGCCTCCATGGCACTGATGGCAGATGGGAAGATGTAAGATTGCTGGAGAACCTGAGGTAAAATTGGGCGGTCCAGGGAGCTGAAGGCTGTGGCATTGTATTGCTCTGTCCCCTCGTACAGCTCCAGCACAGTGAACTCGTTCCGACGTGCCTTTGTGTTCCAGTACTGGTACTGAAATGAGAGAAGGTTTTTAGGAATACAAGGCAAGCAAAGTCAGTAACACAGAGAGATAGCAGGAAATCCCAGCCTGGTTTGGGCTGGAAGGGATCTTAAAGCTCATCCGGTTCCAGCCCCTGACACAGGCAGGGGCACCTTCCACTGGAGCAGGGTGCTCCAAACCCGTGTCCAACCTGGCCTTGAGCAGTGCCAGGGATGGGGCAGCCGCAGCTTCTCTGAGCACCCTGGGCCAGCGCCTCAGCACCCTCACAGGGAACAGCTTCTGCCTAAGAGCTCATCTCAGTCTCCCCTCTGGCAGGTTAAAGCCATTCCCCTTGGCCTGTCCCTCCATCCCTTGTCCAAAGCCCCTCTCCAGGTTTCCTGCAGCCCCTTTAGGCACTGGAGCTGCTCTAAGGTCTCCCCTTCAGGAGCCTTCTCTTCTGCAGGCTGGCCCAGCCCAGCTCTCTCAGCCTGGCTCCAGAGCAGAGCTGCACAGCATCTTTGTCGCCTCCCTTGGAGTTGCTCAAACAGTTCCATGTCCCTCTTGTGCTGGGGACACCAGAGCTGTGCACGTTGCTGCAGGTGGGGTCTCTCAAGAGACACATCTCAAAAAATCCCAGAGAATGATCAGAAAGTCTTTTCCATCCAGGTTCAGCAATCGCCCAACCTCCCAAACACAAAGAGCCAGCTAAGAACAACTCCTTACCACCACCCAGTTCTCTGAGTGAACCATGTGGACAGGTCCCTTTGCTTTCTTCTGCACTGACGAGTGGGTGATCCTGCCTGTGACTCCATCTATCAGATATATTCCAATGAACGTGCGTTCGTGATGTGTATCTGTGCTCTCTGTCACCACAGCAAGCAGGTTGGGATTCAGGGACTAGAGAAAAAGAGAGAATCACCCTCACTTCAGTGCCATTGGCCCCTTATTTATACGCATTTCATCTGGAACTAAGCATATAATAAAGTATGTGGGTCAGAGAGCCATATAGAGCAAAGATGGCACCACAGAGCAGTTCTCTCCACACAGCACCTAGAAAGAGCGCTGAGATCTTCCCCTGAGGTAATGCAGCAACAAAAAGCCAATAAAAAGTTGCAAAGGCACCTTATAGAGAACGCTGCGGTCTCCCATCACCCGGCCCTGGGAGTGCACGTGCTCATTGGACCTCTTCCCTTTCACGCTCACTATCCTCTGCACTTCGGTGGGTATGATCACCTCCCAGCTCTCCTGTGTTGTCAGGTCCTGCAGGAACAAAGCACCACGTTGGAGGTTTTATCTCGTCCTCAAAGACACCATCTCTGCCTGTAAAATGCTTTTGAAACGGAAGTTTCTTGGGCACATTTGGAGGCTGAACTGTTTCTATCTGGAGCAAAATTCATAAATCCAATGAAGAGAGCTACCATTAGCCAGAGGATGTTCAGAACTTGGACTGTAATGAGTCTTCCATACCTTTTTCAGCCTGAATCCAGAGAGTTTTCCCTGCTCGGCATCAACTAGATAAAAAAAGATGGAATGAGCCATTTCTCTCAGCTGGCGAAGGACATTTTTAGTCGCTGGGAAAGCTGTAACCTGGAAAAGAAGAATTGAAACAGAGATTAAAGACCACCTGACACAAAAATAACCCCAAACCACCAAAACCCATTAAAACAGCAGCACGGAAAGATTGTTTCAGACACATTTATGAGGATGAGGTCTGTTTTACCTGAATAACCTCATCGTTTTGTGGGAACTGTGACTCAATGGCATTTTAATCTTGCTCCAAAGGGAGAAGAATATTAATCAGAACATGAGAAAAACTGTCTCCAGGCAAAGCAATTTACCTTGTACTCATCATCAATCAGGAGTAGTACTTTGGCATAGTCTTGATCCATAATAGGCAGAAGCAATGTCTGAAGAACTGGACGCTTCAGAAGAGGGGGAGCTACTTGACTTCTCTTCCCAAAGATGGGGTTAAAGACATACAAGAAGCTCATTTTGGTTTCCTATAAAACAACCAAGATGCAAAGCTTTTCTAAGGCAGAAAAAAGAGCTGATTTTCTACCTGTTGCTCACTAGTGTTGACTATTCACAACCTGGATTCAGGGTTTCACACTCTCCCTCCTGTCCCCACATCAGTGACAACCAGACAATACCCAAAAAAGAAACGTTTTCCCACTCCTTCAAAGCACACATTTCCAAGCTCAGCAAGTTCAGTGGAGGGAGAGAGGAAAGGGACTCACCTTGTCCTTTACAAGCAAGGTGCATTGTGGAGGGTGTGGGAAATGGGCTGTTGTTCTTTGGACCATCAGCTTAAAGGAGGAGCCCGGTCGCACATTCCTGAGATACTGCTTCCACAGGATGGTGCCAGAGCTGCTTTCAATACCGAAAAGCTGAGCAGAGACACAGGAAAACCCAAGTTTAGAACAACACATCTCTGGCATTCAAGCAATGCATCTTTCTTCAGGCTATGACAAAGAAAGAAGAGACTTAGTCCCTCTCCAAAGCTACCACAAAGCGTTCTGCACATCATCTCGCCATGTTCTGCCCACAGCCTGACTGAAACCAGAGCTGAGGATCCTTGCTACGGGCTTGAAGTGGACTCCTACCCTAGCTTCCTCACCTTTCCTGAAGCAGTGACCATCACCATCATTTTCTGGAGGTTGAATTCATCTCTGGCCAGATTGTCAATGTTAATCTCATTTTTAATCTGGCTCCGGGGTTTCCTGGCATCATAGAACATCTTCCAAAGATGAGCAGTCCAGGCTTGCAGCAGGATGAGCTGGGAGGAAAGCCTCTTCAGAAACATCCCCAACAAGCCATCTGCAAATGGGCCCAACATGATAACAACATAAACCATTATGCCCCGCTCCACAACTGAAATGATGGTCCCAACGATAAAGAAGAAATGCTGCCATGCATGAACCTACAATAACTCTTTGCCTCTGGCTCCCACCCCAGAATAGCACAGTTCCAGTTACCATTTCTACAGCAGGCTCTGCATTTACCAACCTTTTCCCACTTGACACTGGTATAGCTCATTCCAGAAGACATCCCCATCAACTGAAAGCAAACCTTCATGCAGAATACAGCATCTCTTCCTTTGTATCCCTTCTTTCTCACTGGTGCACTCCCAGTAAGAGTCCACCTAAAAGGTCTGTATCTCCCTCTGTACTCATTACTCAGAGCAAGAGAAGCCTTTGAAGTAAAGAAATACTTAATTCTGCCCAATCAAGGTTTATATTTAGCTCCTTGAAACGAAGAGAACACCAGACTTTGACTATCTTTAAGCACTGAGGAAGGCAAACAGAGATCAGATTCCACTAGAAAGCAGTTGTAAGAAATACCAGGAACACTGCATGCAGAGGTTACCTTGAATGGCTGCATCCAGGACAGCAAGGAAAAACAAAGGGGAAACAAAGGCTATTGCAAATGAGTCTTACAGAAAGAGTCAAAGGGAAATGTATAGGAGAGGTGGCCAAAACCCCTCCTACTGCTGCTGACTGGGCATTCAAGGTGGGGTTGGACATAGCCTTGGATGGCATGGTTTAGTGGGAGGTGTCCCTGCCCATGGCAGGGGGGTTGGAACTCGATGATCTTGAGGTCCTTTCCAACCCTAACTATTCTATGATTCTATGATTCTGTGACAACAACGTAATACGCTCATGTCATCTACGTTTGACATTGGACTTCCAAAGTTCAGAGAGAAATGGGTTTGTTTCTGCTTGTTTTAATTGCCATCGGTAGAAAATGGAATCCTCTCAGCTCAGACGAAAAAGAAAACAATCAATCCATTTATTCAGGAAGAAAACCAAACTCACAGGGGTAGTTCTGGTACGTCTATGGCTTACCTGCTTTCTTCCCGAATTCTCCCTCCAGCTCAGCCTGGGCACCTGTCAGAGGCAGATCCACCATCTCCAAGCTTACCACTTCTGCTAGGGACTCCTCTCTATTCCACACAACTTTTCCTGGAAAGAAATAAGGAGTCAAATATTGGAAGAAGAAACTTAATATCTGGAAATAGACTCACTCGATATAGAAATTATCTGCCAGGGGACCCTTCAGATACAAATCACTGCTCTTAATGAAATGCAAAACAACATCCATGCATCCATCCATCCATGCATCCACCCACCCATCCATCCACCCACCCATCCACCCACTTACCTAATATCATGCCATTAGCACTGTCATAAAACACAAATCTTTTACACAACTGGAACCCCTTCTGGGGAAAAGCCACTGCATCGGTAAAAACCATTGTATGATTGTATGGTTCTATGATCTGGTGTTTTAAAAGGGTTACAGTCATTAAGTCTATTTAAAAGTATGAGATAGAGAGTGTGAACAACTGGATTCCTTTCCAGCTCTAGAAAGTTCATGTCACTGAAAAGGACTTTGCACCCTTCCTCCAAATTAACATTTTTGCCATGAGGATCTTTTCCAAAGAAACTTTGAGGAAGATCTGCAACAGGACTTGGACTCTCCTCCTACCACAAAGAACATGGCAGAACTGTTTTCTCAGATGAGATGTCTTGTGAGTGTGAAAGATACTCCAGGATCTTTCATAGAATCATAGAATCAATGAGGTTGGAAAAGACCCTTAAGATCATCCAGTCCAACCTTTACCCCAGCACTCCCAAGGCCACCACTAAGCCATGGCACTGAGGGAATGGGACTTAGACCAGTTAAATCCATTTTGCTGGTTTCCAAAGAAAGCAATGATAAAACATAACCATTTGGGACTTGGAATTTTCTCCCTGGCCTACGGTGACAAGGTGCTCACTGTTAAGAATGGAGCAAGCTGCTGTTTGTGCCAGTTACCTGGCTGCTGGAGGAACATTAGCATGTGGTCTTCTGTTTGTACCAAGGCCCGATAGCCCACGGAGTCATCCTTCTTCAGGAAAACTTGGATGTATAGCTGGAACAAAAAGCAAATGAAGCAGTGATGTTAATGATCACATCATGTAATTAGAAGAAACAGAACTCTTGAGTAAATCAAGAGCAAACAGCATGATCGTGTGCAGTAACCCAGCACACCCTCAGAATGCTTTTCCTCTTGCCCTCCACAGGGAGAGCTCCTTGGAAGGCTCTATCAAGTCTGCCACAGCAGGGTAGGGAGGGCACTGCAAGGGTGATAATCTCTCCCCACTCACCTGCTGTGGCTTGGCACCATTCGGCTCCAGGTTAAAGGTAATTGTGGTATCTAGCAATCTCTGTCCAGTTTCAACCAGGTAGAGATTAATGTTGTAGGTTTGATTGGAGCAGGTCAAGGAGTCCTGTAACACCAGGCAGAAAAGAGCTGAGTGAAACACATGTGCCACACCAAGTTCCGCACAAGGATTTCATACTCAGCAAGAACTGTGGCTGCAGGAGAACTGTAGATTATATACATGGAGCTGCTACAAACAGTCTCCAAAAAGATGGTGTAACACCTTTTTCATCCTGCAATAAAATGAACTGCCAAGAACTCCCGCTGTTCTTGGGAACACTTCGTACCTGCTTCTGGGAATCCTCCAGAGCACGTCCAGCATGCAGGCCATCCGAACTTCCAGGCTTCTGAAATGAGGATGAGAAGAGATAACGCGCCAGTAAAAGGACAAAATAAAGCAGTTTTTGAGTGCCTGACAAGTGACGTTCAGCCTGACTCTGAAAACAAGCAGAAAACAGTCTGTTCTGTTCTATTTCAGATAAAAATGAGACTTATACTAAGTTCAGTACCCCTCAGAACTGAAATCCTCTGCAAGTCAGTGAAGCTGGTTCTTAGGTTACGTGCCCACCTCAGACAAGGTTCAAACAGGCTGCACACAGGCCAAGATGCTTCACCAAGCCACAGATAGCCTTCTCTGGCTATAATCAAGGCCTGCTTGCATTTTCATTGTCTTCATATGCCTAAGAAGCTAATTAAATCCTCCTCCATGAAGGAAAGCCCTTATGGAACCAACCCCCCCGCCCCGAGCAGACCCATGCTAGAGCTGTGCTGGTTCCATAGTACAGGCAAACTGTGCTCACCAGCTCGCTCCTGCAGGTCAGGACAGCAGCCACAGTCTTCTCCCCAGTTGTTGCAAAACTCACCAGAGCTGCCTGAAAAGAGACAAGAGCAGAAAGCTGTAAAAGAAACAAGAAAACCCCCCAAACCCCATAAAACCTACCTGCGCACCGAACTAAGCCATCAGAAACAGATGATCTTTCACAGCCAGACTTTAAATGCCATTGTTTTACCAAATGAAATTACCTAAGACTGAACACACTTCTCACCCATGGAAGCAGCCCACCTGCTACAGGCTTTTGAACCATTATGTCCAGTGTTCCTCAGCTTTTCAAAGCTCACTTGCTTTCGAGCCCTCTCAGCTGGTGTAACAGAAGTACTGCTACATCACCAGCCACTTAGACACACATCTCCACCCACCTCAAAACCAGGGCAGCACCCCAGTGCTGACAATTGCTGGCAACAATAAAGTTGTTGGAAATAGTTCAGCAAGTAGTGTAAATGAAATCCAGTGGTGTTCAGGTGCTGCAGCCAAGAGCACACTGAAATAAGCAGCTCAGCAGCTCCCTCAGAACTCTTAATACAGAGGTTTTCAGGAATTTCAAGCTGTATCTGGCCCTCTCACTGGAGTACATTCATCGTGGTTACCTGCTGGAAGTCCCGGAGGTGGCTGAGCAGCCCATGTTTGTACTGCAGCAGAGAGAAGTGGCTCGGAGACAGCTGCAGGAAGAACTGAGTCCGTGAAGCACTGACTACATTGGGTTGAGTGGCCAATATCCTGGGCTGGAAGCCATCGGCAAACTCCAGGTCAAGTGACTGTGAAGGGGAGACGTGCTCATAAGAACTTCGTTTTCCCAACTGAAACTAATAGCTTCCTTTTGTCATCAGCAATATAAGCTTTATGAAGAGATTCCCTATGTCACGATAAATAAAGCAGAAGCAAGGAGGCTAAGCATCCTGTTGGAGCCAAGACTGGAAGGCACTGATCCAGAAGGAATGATTAGACAAAGAGTTTTCTCTCCCTTGTCTCAATGTACGGATCACAATCCCCTCCCTATCTCTTCCATCACTCTGCACTTTACAGATAGAACCCCCTCCACTGCCAAGCACCAAACCAGTTGGGCAGTGAATTACATCCAACTCTTTCTAAGCCCTTCTCACCTGCAGTGGGATCTGCCTCATCTCCTGCTCCGTCTCCAAGGAGCAAACATAGAGTGAACTCGTGTCCACGTCTGTGCACACCAGGACTGCCTCCCCCACCACGCTGCACATGCCGTTCAGGGTCTTCAGCCACGGGGCTGCTACTCTGATCTGCCAAGTGAGACATGAATAAAGCTGTCAACAGAACTAAATCTTCCAAGAACCAAGCTGGACACAACTCAGAATTTAAGTCAGAGCTTTTTCTACTCATGACCTGGGAGAAACTGAGATTTCCAGGTTTTGCTTTCAGCAGTGAAACCCATTTATTGGCCTGCAGCAATGCCACAGTCACAGGGAATTGCATCACACCACAACAATTACTATGCACACCACAGCCCATCTAATTAGAAGTACATTTGTTAACATCAAATTCAGTGTTTTGGATCTACACTACCTGTTTTGTAATTTCTCCATCTTCTACACTGAAAGTTAAAATATTCAGGTGGCTCTGGGGAACAATTCCAAGCACATGGATCACTCCAGTCCCATGGGAATACAGCAACTGGTACTGAGTGCTCTCACTGCAAGAGAAGCAGCAACCATGAAGCATCATCTTCTCACATCCGTTTCCAAAAGCAAAAGGTAAGCACAGCACCCATTCCTCTCCAAGGCACCAAGCTCCCCACCAGAAGTTTACACTGAAAAGGTGTTCTTACCTTTCTGGTAAGTGTTCCACCCATTTCTGGTGCCCGTTGGAAAGGTAGTGAAGAGAGATGGCTGCTTTCTTCAGGACTGCCACGTATTTCACCACATCCTGCAGCCCCACCAAACCAGCCACCTGGAAACTAAGCACAGGTCAGAGGCAGGGAGTTAGAGAACTGTTTCCTTCTAGGAGCAAATAAAACCACCCCAAACACTCAACACCAGGCATGAAGTACAATTTATATCCCACTTTCTGTACCCTTGCTGATCTCCGCAGAGAGCATTGGCTGAATCCAAGCACCCAAACCAAATGCATGTTGAACATGTTGCATACGTCAAGAGAAAAATAATCTATGTAAAACACATGGCATCCCTTCCTTTTACTGGTTTGCTAAGCAATAGAAATGGATTTAACTGGAAAGTTCAGGCCTTCCTAAAGAATTCATCCCAACGGTATTTTGGAAAAGTTATTTCCATCTAACCCATCTTTCTCCACAATGCAAGCCCAGGCAAGGTCAACAACCCCTTTTTTCCTTCTAGAGCAACATTACAAACAGGAAAGCCTACCTGCCCGTGTCCAGGGATGTTTCCCAGTTCAGCCCTCCAATATTTGTCTCCCAGGATCGCAGAATACGTCCAGCATTGGACACAGTGATGGCATCTGCCCAGGAAATGAACAGAAGATGAACATAGAACATGTACCCAGCACAGGTCAACAAGACAATAAGCTCTGCCAAGTTCAGCTCCTGGTCTAGCACATGGTTGAGCTCTTATGTACAAGGACAACCACCAGCACAACATCCACGTGTTCTCCTTACCCTGTCCATGGATCAGCATTGCGTCCACTGCTCCTTCAGAGGTTCCCTTGTCTACATGGCGCCACACTGAAACAAACAGAGCGATATGAGAACAAGATCTGCTCCCCCAAAGGCATTTGTTTGTGGTTATTTTTAAGCTAAGGCTTTTTATGGCCATAAACGTACCCAGAGAACAGTCAGGCTGCCCTAAGCAACAGCTTCTGAACTGCCACATGAATCCTCTCAGTCTGACAAAACAATGTGGCCACCATCACTCTCTCAGTATTAAAACATAGACTCATGGAATGGTTTGTGCTGGAAAGGACCTTAAAGCTCCTCCAGCTCCAACCCTTGCCATGGCAGGGACACCTTCCACTGGAGCAGCTTGCTCCAAGCCCATGTCCAACCTGGCCTTGAACACTGCCAGGGATGGGGCAGCCACAGCTTCTCTGGGCACCCTGGGCCAGTGCCTCAGCACCCTCATAGGGAAGAACTTCTGCCTGATCTCCAACCTGCACCTCCCCTGTTTCAGTTTGAACCCATCATCCCGTGTCCTATCACTACAAGCCCTGATGAAGAGTCCTCCTCCAGCATCCTTGTAGCCCCTTCAGACACTGGAAGCTGCTCTGAGGTCTCCACAGAGCTTCTCTTCTCCAGGCTGAACAGCCCCAATGCTCTCAGCCTGTCTTCATACGGGAGGTGCTCCAGTCCCCTGCTCATCCTCGTGGCCTCCTCTTGACTTGCTCCAGCAGCTCCATGTCCTTCTTAAGCTGAGGACACCAGCACTGCACAGTGCTGCAAGTGGGGTCTCGTGAGCACAGCAGAGAGGCACGTTCATTTCCCTCAACCTGCTGCTCATGCTCTGGGGGTGCAGCCCAGCACACGGGGGCGTTCTGGGCTCAAGCGCTCACCAAAGCTGGATCACATTCAGTTTCTCTTCAACAACCACCCCAAGCCCTATGCAGCACAGAGCCCCACGTCCCACACAGCACAACCCGATCAGCCCATTATCCCCAGCACAACAAACCCACTTCACTCACGGATTTCACCGCTCCTAGAGTTCAGGGCAGCCACCACGTTCTTCTCGGTGGCCACAACAAGCTTCTTGGAACCCTGCGAGGCCTCCAAAGAGGCGAACTTGAGCTTCCCCACGTACTGCTGCCTCCTAGGAGAGCGAACGCGAGCGGTGAGGGGAAGGCCGCAAGGAGGCCGCAGCAGCGGGAGGCAGCGCGGCGGCCCCACGCCCGCGGGCGGCCCCTGTGGCGGTGCCCCGCTCCCCGCACTCACCAGTCGAACTTCCCCACTTGGTCCTCATAGACTGCAGCGGCCAGCGGCAGCAGCAACACCCACAGCCCCGCCGCCATGGCAGCGCCCGGCCGCGCTCCCGGCTCACAGGGGTCCTAAACGCAGCGGGGCTGCCCGTGCCGCTGCCTGCGCCGCAAACCCGCTCTGAACCGCAAGGCGGACACACAGGCGCCGCGCGAGGCAGCCCGCCGGAGCTCCCGGCAGCCCACAGAGCGCCGCCGCGGGGCCTTGGAGCACGACGGCGGTGGAGCCATGCCGAAGTCCAAGCGGGACCGGAAAGGTGAGTGCGGGGGACCCGGATCCGCACCCGCTGCTCCTTCACTAACGCGTTCCCTGCCCCGCTCCCACAGTGGCGTATTCCCTCCTCTGCTCCCGCACTAACGTGTTCCCTGCCTGCTGCTCCCGCGCTAACGCATTCCCTCCCCCGATCCCGCACTAACGCGTTCCCTGCCCCGCTGCTCCCGCACTAACGTGTTCCCTGCCTTCTCCTCCCGCGCTAACGTGTTCCCTGCTCCATTCCCGCACTGACATGTTCCCTGCTCTGCTCCCACAGTCTCCCTGACGCGGACACCCAGGAAGGGATTGGAAGCCAAGCAGGCGCTCATCGCCGAGGTAAGTGCGGCCTGGCCCCAAGTGGTGCCGCGGTGCCCCGGTCCCCGCTAACCGCTGCCTTGCAGCTGCGGAGATGCGTGGACACCTACAAGTACATCTTCGTCTTCTCCGTTGCCAACATGAGGAACAACAAGCTGAAGGACGTACGGAACGCTTGGAAGCACAGCAGGTGAGGCGGGGGGCAGCGGTGGGCAGGGGAGTGCTGCCGCGGGGGGAGCGCAGACTGGGAGCTGATGGCTTCTTCCTCTTCCTCCCACCGGTCCAGGATCTTCTTTGGGAAGAACAAAGTGATGATGGTGGCACTGGGACGTGAGCCGAGCAGCGAGTACAAGGAGAACCTGCACAAGGTAGGGGTTGTGTCCTGGAGGCTTTGCCCCCAGAAAGCTGGGCTTCCTCGGGTGCTGTGACAGAACCCACCGGTGTTGTGGCAC
Source organism: Amazona ochrocephala (assembly GCA_039720435.1). Taxonomy (NCBI): domain Eukaryota; kingdom Metazoa; phylum Chordata; class Aves; order Psittaciformes; family Psittacidae; genus Amazona; species Amazona ochrocephala. The sequence continues at coordinate 2,602,950 of CM077894.1, read as the reverse complement.
CCATCCCTATTGTTGGCAGAGCTCGGCTCCGGTGCAGAACCGACTCCTGGGCACTGCTCAAGTCCCGTGATGGCTTCTGTCTTTCAGGTCAGCAAACACCTGCGGGGAGAAGTCGGTCTCCTCTTCACCAACCGCACCAAAAATGAGGTGGACGAGTGAGTACGCGTCGGTGCAGTGAGGGTGTGAAACAGCGCAGCCGCTTGTTTTCCTTCCCCTTGTCTACATCCCTCGCTGATGTTTCTTTTCAAGCACTCAGGATCTTGTGAGGCTTTTCCACTCATCTTCCCAGCAGCAGGGAAGAACTCACTGCAGCTAAAGCTCTTGTTACCAATCTCTGTCCCAGGTGGTTCTCCAAGTTCAAAGAGGTGGACTTTGCCCGCGCGGGGAACAAGGCGACGTACACAGTGAGCCTGGACACGGGACCCTTGGAGCAGTTTCCTCACTCCATGGAGCCGCAGCTACGGCAGCTGGGGCTGCCAACAACACTGAAGAAAGGTATGTGACGGGGCTGAGAGGGCAAGCTTGGCTTTCACCTGCACAGCTGATGTCTTTGAAAGAGAATGTTAAATGAGAGTTTAGGAGAAAATCCCATGGGCAGCTTTATGCTTCCTTGGCTGGTGCTAGAACTCATTGTATGCTTGTGCTGCTCTTCCCAAACCATTGTGAGAGGTGAGCGAGCAACCAGCTCTCTATCAGGTACCGTCTTCCTTCAGTGGTGACCACCAGCACATCTGCATTCTGTTCAGAAACTAGACATGGGGGGTTTTAGGGCTTACCTCACCCGGCATCCTGGAGAGCTCCAATATTTGCATGGACTGGTGGTGGTTGTGAGAGCCCCGCTTTTGCCAGGGCTCCTCCAGGATTTCTGAGCCTATCAAGAGCTTCTGGTCCCGCAGGAGTGGTGACGCTGCTTTCAGATTACGAAGTGTGCAAAGAAGGAGATGTTCTCACCCCTGAACAAGCCCGAGTCCTGGTGAGTAACGCTGTAGCATGGCATCTGTGTGAGCCCCCAGTTAATTTCTCAGTGTAATTGTGGTGTAGGGTGCGAGTTCTGGGGTGAAGGTGAGCAGCACTGCTGGGTATTGGTCAGTGGGGTGTGCAAACTTCCTTACCCCTTCCTAACACAAGTGCTAAAACTCTAGCAGTTATTTTGGCTCCTGCTTTGCTGCAGTTCCCAGCGGGAAGTGGTACTTACGTCCTGGATGTAGCTTTCCTAAGCAGGTCACGGAAATAAGGCAGCACTGACAGCTTTGTGCCCTTTCCTAGAAACTCTTCGGCTATGAGATGGCAGAGTTTAAAGTCACCATTAAATTTCTGTGGAACTCGGAGACTGGAGACTTCCAGAAGCTTGTGGGAGATGCAGCAGAGGTGGAGGAGGAAGAAGAAGAAGAGGAGGAGGATGATGACAGCAATGAGGACTAGCAGCAGTCCTTGTGCTTGGACACCAGGCAGCTCTATTAGAAACAGAGGCGATGTTTCCCTTCTCTGTTTGCACCGGGAGGACAAGGACAATCTGCTCAAATACACTCTTCACAAAAATGACCTAATTATGCTTTTATATATAAATGTACATATAAAGCCTCAGATGGTTGTTGCTGCTGCCTGTTACTGCTGGAGTACCCTGGGATCTGAGGAAATGCTCCCTCCAACCATGAAAGCACTTAGGGGTAACAGCTTGGACACAGTGTGCCTGCTACTGGGGAGGATCAGAGAGTCACAAAATGGTTTGGGTTGAAGGGACCTTCAAAGCTCATCCAGTCCACCCCCCCTGCACTGAGCAGGGACACCTTCATCTAGATCAGGTTGCCCAGAACCACATCCAGCCTGGCCCTGAATGTCTCCAGGGATGGGGCATCCACCACCTCTCTGCACAACCTGTGCCAGTGTTTCTCCACCCTCAGTGTAAAGGATTTCTTCCTCACATCCAGCCTCAATCTCCCTCTTTCAGTTTAAAGCCATCACCCCTTGTCCTGTCACAACAGCCCCTGCTAGAAAGTCTCTCCCCATCTTTCTTGATGGGCCCCTTTTAGGAACTGGAAGGCCACAATAAGGTCTCCTGGAGTCTTCTCCAGGCTGAACAACCCCAGATCTCTCAGCTGTTCCTCACAGCAGAGGTGCTCTGTCCCCCATTGTTTTTGTGGGTCTTCTCTGGACCCCCTCTAACATGTTGCAGAGGGTTTGCTCCCATCTTCTGACCCAGAGGAGCTGTTAAGCTCCAGGCTGCAGAGCATGGGTAAGGAGAAGCCAGCCAGGCTGTGGGTTAAGAGACAGGTTGTGGTTAAGAGATGGGGGCAGTGTGAGAAAAAGGTTTTATTGCACATAATAATTTAAAATCTCATATTAAAGGTGAACTGGGGCCTTCACCCAGTTACGTGTCCATTTTCCCCTGATTAACTACATGTGTAAATCACAGTGTGCTGCACAGAGCTGGAAGTCAGGAGGGGAGGAGGACGAAGGCACAGCCAACACACCAAGTGCTGACAAATGTAGTGGATCCTACAAAGCTTCATTAATATTAGTACAGAAAAAAACCCATTTGCACATTGATCAAAGGGGCAGGGTGGGCAAGTACCTCTCTCCAGTGCTGGATCATCCACCCCATGGCACCCACTTTCTTATCCCCACCTTGTTCTCTAGCGGAAGTAGTTGGGGCAGTCGGAGGCAGCCAGGCTCCAGGCCTTGTCAAATGCCTCCACCACGGCCGGGAGCAGGGGCCCCTCTTCACTGTAGTTGAGGTTCTGCTCAAGCTGCTCCAGGTTGGACATCCCGACAATCACCGCGTCTCCAAGAGAACCCTGGAAAGTGATAGGAGGTGTTGCTGATCCCAAAAGAAACCTGGTTCACCTCTCAAGCCACAGCTGAAACCTTCCTTTCCAGTAAAGAGCAGCCAGGGGCTCCTCGGTGTTTACACAACTGACACCACGAAGTTCTGTTCACAGGGCAAGAACATCTCTATGTTGTGGCAATGCCTCAAAAGCTGCCAAATCCCACTTTACAAGGAGCTACACGAACATTCTGGGGAGATGGGGAATATAACCATTAATTTCCTAGTTTGATGAAAAGTCATCTCCTTGCTGTCTGGGTGGGAAGCCAATACCCAGTAACTGCCCCTTAAAATCTTCCACTTCTCCCACTCCCACAAACACAGGATACCATGAGGAAATAGAGAGCCAGCTTGCTCCTGCTACATGGCAGGCACAGCCATGTAGCAATATTCCCTTGGGAACACCACAAGCCCACAGGATAAGCAGATTAAGAAACCTTGCCCTGGTTGTGTGCCAGAACAGCTGCCTGGTGCTCACCTGCAGTTTAGAGTGATGGTACAACCAGCGCAGAGCTGCGGAGGTCAGGCTTGGTGCATTAGAGCCATAAGCATCTTTCAGAGCTCTTTCTACTATTTCAATGCCCTCAAAATGGTGCTTTTTCCAGTACCTGCAAGAAAAAACCCAACAAAATCACACTTACTGCCCCGGGATCTAAAGTGACTGGTACATCTATATTCCCACCTAGTACAAGAGGCTTTCAGGAAGCCTCATGCAACTCTTTGTATCCTCCAAGGACTTCTACAATCCCCCACTATAAGCCTGGAGGAAGCTGAAACTGAAAACACTCTGCAAAGCTCAGTCACAAGCTACAGCCCCAACCACATGCACAGACACAAGCTTTGGTCAATTCTGCTTCCTCTTAGCTGATTACTACTGTGCGTTTCTATGCAATCATTCCTGCCCCATCTCCCTGCTCATGTATCAGCTCAAAACATACCTGTCCCTGTAAGCTTGAGCCCAGTCATTCCCAAAAAATCTTCCCGTGGGCTGACGTGTGTCTTTGTCCTCATATTTGTATTTGCCAGTCAACAGCCCTCCTGCAAAGGGTCAGCAGCACGTCTGGAGATCTTCTACACGTTTGGCTCTTCTACAGCCCCCATTTTGCACAAGTTGGGTTTCCAAGTCTCACCCTTTCCCTCCCCATACCTGCAAGTGGGTTGTAGGCGTAGAACCGCAGCCCATAGTGTCTCAGGCAAGGGAAGAGCTCAGCTTCCACCTGGCGAGTGGTCGCATTGTACATGCCCTGCACAAGGATGAGGGAGACAAAGAACTGCCAACAGTAGCTCAGGGCAGTGGGCACCTGAACAGCCTTTTCCCCACCCTTCCCTGACAGTATTCTTACAGCTCCAGGTCACACAAGGTTATTCTCTGCTTAGGAACAGACTTCCTAAAGTCATTGATTTTTAAGTTCCACATGAAGGGAGTCACTGACTCAGGGAACAAATGCAGACTCAGCTTTCTCCCAGAAGTGACCAGCTTTCTAATCACACGTGTCCTGAGAGGACTTCCCAGGCTGACTGCCACAGCTTCCTCTGCTCTGTTATCTGGGAGCTGGTCCAAGATCTGGGAGTCCCAGGCACTTCCGCACAGTAGCTGCCCATTGCTGTAAGGACACTGAGAACCATTTCTATGCCATTCTGAGCTGAACCTTTGTATTCCTCTGGTTGGATTCATCTCAGCCTCCACAAAAGATGCACCAGCCCCATCCCTCACCTGGTACACAGTTGGCATCACCCAGTTGTTGTATTTGCAGATGGTGCAGATTTCTGCCACCTCCCATGCTGCATAGTTGGATAGACCAAGTTCCTTAAACTTCCCCTGCAGAGGAATAAAAGGCATATTCAGGTCCAGGTTTTAGAAGTGCATTTGTACCCAGACAGTGCAAGGTAACAGTGAAATGAACAGGCACCAAACTTCAGTCCAGAGTTCCCTCCTCATCCCTGTCTGCTTCTTCCATGAATTGTAAGGCCCAACAGAAATATTTCCTCTTCACTTTGCACTCACACCTTCTAATTTAAATGCCACTCCTGGACTAATGGTATTCAGGAATTCTTCTTTCACCCATTGCCAGCGCTAATCTTAACCGAGTCAGTTAGCACTGAAAGCAAAGTCCGGATGGCCTCATGCTTCCAAGAGCTCTTGGGCACAAAGTGCACCACGTGAGCACGCAATGTTAGTCAGGGCCCTGGCCATTCTGTGTCGTCTCCTCCTCGTGTTGTGCAAACCCAGCGCTGAAAAAGAGCAAAACAAGCAGCCCTGCTTTATAAAAGGTAAAGAGAGGGAGGGAACCAAGGCTCGCTCTTCCCACTTCACCTCTTTGTGCAGCTCATTGCAGGCACGCAGTGTCTCCTCCACCGGGGTCCCGTGGTCGGGAGCATGGAGGTAGAAGAGCTCCACACTCGTCCTCTTCAGCCTCTCCAGGGATGTGTTCAGCTGTGACCGCACACTCTCGGGCTTCAGCGTCTTCCCATCCCAGGGGTTGGCCTTGGTGGCCAGTTGCACTGGCAGAGAGAAGGAAGAATGAGCAGGGATGGCTCCAGTGTCAGCAAAGGGATAAGGAGCACAACACAAGCACTGCTTGGGGGGGTTCAGGGAAGGCGACACTCCTCAGACACCACATCAGCCTCTCAGGGGGGGCCCTTCTCCTCAGGGACTGCAGGGCTGCCCGAGAGGGAGGCCCTTCTCAAGGGACAGGGAGCAGGGAAATCCCTTCCTTTCCTTCGGGGATGACATCAACCCTTTCCTCACGGAACAGGCCCAGGAGTGGTCCCTTCTCCTCAGGGTCGGTGCCAGCCTGTCAGGGAAGCCCCCTCTCCCCAGCGCCCGTCCCCTCCAGCTCCACTCCGACCACCCCCGGCCGTACCGGGCTCGGTGCCTGCAGCCAGCAGCGCGCCCAGGATTCTCTCCGACTCTCCCCCCGCGTACATGTGAGCGGTGTCGAGCAGGCGGTGCCCGCGGCGCAGGAAGGCGCGGAGCAGCGCGGCGCTGACCTCCGGCCCTGCCCGCCGCCCCATCTCCATGGCGCCCAGCACCACAGCGGGCCGCGCTCCGCCCGCCGCCATCGCTCCCAGCGCCGCCGCGCATGCGCGGGGAGCGCGGAAGGAGCGCCCCGCCCCGCCCCGCCCCGCCTGCAGGCGCATGCGCGGTGCTGAGGGGAGCGCTCAAAACCCAGCTGGGTTTGGAGCGAGAAGCACCCGGTTCCGGCAGAATGAGGGCTATGGGATAACAGCGGCTTCCCGGGGAAGCAGCGGGAGTGGGAAGGCACCAGCAGGGCCCGATAAAAGAGGTGGGTTCGTAAAAAATTGCCTCACAAAGCAGCTGGTTGCCAAGCAAAGCGAATTCCTGAGGGCGGTGTGAGGGAGTTTGCGGGAGTTTGCGGGAGGAGAAACAGCAAAACCCACGAGTTTCTGACGAGAAATAAAGGCGGCTCCCAAAGGGCCACCGCGGAGCGAGGTAAGGCCCTGTCCCGCAGGGAGCAGCTCTTTGGGGCTGAATCCCGGCCAGCGGCGGCATTCCCGGCCGGTCATCCCACTGGATCCAGATTAAGGCCAGTAAAGGAGTGGGGTGAATCCCTGTTCCATAGAGGTTCAGTTCTTTGAGGGGAAATCCTGCTGGCTGGCAGCATTCCTGGCTGGTTATCTCACTGGATCCAAAGTTAAAGCCAGTAATGAGGTTCTTGCAAGGCTTTTGGAGGAGCTCCAAGTCTCTTCCTAACAGAGCTATATTCTCCCCCAGCATTGCTAACTTTTTCCTATGTTTTTCCCATGTTTTTCTCACGTTACCGTGTTTTCCCACAGTATTATCCCAACTGACCAACACCCGAGCACCGGAGGCCATGGACCCGCGGCACCGGAGGGGTCTCCAGCTCGGGAACCTTTCCGACTGTCCCAATGGCTCCCGCTGGGTGATGGATGTGTTCAGTGAATGCGCCCAGGACGGCCGGGACATCGCCAGTGTCATCCTGGGTCTGGTTTCCATCTTCTGCTTTGCAGCTGCCTCCTTTCCGTAAGCATCACTCCCAAACCCCTTCCCATGGGACAACACTCCCCTCTTAAATCCAACTTCAGGCTCGAGCTGCCTGAGTTATTAACTCTCCCCTGCAAAAGCAATCAGGGCTTGGAAAACCCGGGTTTAAGGGGGTGCAGAGGGCGCCGGCAGCACAGCCCCGAAGCCTTGTTTGTTGTTATGTTGCTAATACCATGCTTGGCAGCTGTAATAACCCACGTAAGCCAACTGCAATGCGGTCCTTGCAGCTCATGCGTGCGGACAGAGTGTTTCCAGGGGCCCTGGGCTTCTTGGCAGTGCTGGGACAGCTGTTGCAGGGGGGATGTGGTGGGTCTTGGTGTATCATAAGGTTATTTCATAACCAGAGAGGTGCTTTCTGCAACTGCTTCTCCTGCTGTTTTCTACCCCTGCATGAGAGATGGATCACAAGGACTTGAGCCCCGTGTATTGATGCCAGTGAGGCTCAGGACTTCTCACAGGGGCTGGCTTGCAGAGGGATTGGCTTAGGTAGAGGAAATCTCTACTTCCCCGCTCCTGGTGCCGACTGCTTTGCAATTGCAAAATGATCCAGGCGGGAGCAACAAGGAATCCTGGGGATGATTCCCAGGTAGCGCTGAACCATACAGGAGTTATGGCTTGTGTCTCTGCAGGCAGTTTTACCAGGCCTGCAGAACAGGCATCATGGACCGGGCTCTCTCCATATATTTCCTGCTGGGATGGCTGGGCGGAGACCTCCTAAACCTCATCGGTTCCTTTCTGGCTCATCAGTTGCCCCTGCAGGTACCAGCTGAACTGCTGGGGTTGGGTTGCCTTTCAGGCACCCTGAACTGCGGGAAGGAGGGATGGGTGCTGCTTAATCCAACACCAGAGATCCAAACAGCCCCAGGATGCTCCCTGTCCTTCTCCTGGGGATACTTCCTTCTCCTCCTGGGATGCTAGCTCATCCCAGCCATCACCTGGAAGCCTTTCTGTGGGTAGAACAAATCCATCCTTCTCCCCATAGGTTTACACAGCTATTTACTATGTGCTCGCAGACCTGGTGATGTTGGCTCTCTACTGTTACTACAAAGTGAAGAACCAGGGTGGAGGATGTGAGTTGGGGTTATGAGGGTGGTGGGGCTGGCTTGTGCCTTGGCTGTGGATCCAGGTGGGGGAGGAAGCCCCGAGGGGATGTGTTGGGGCAGAGGTGCTTTGCAGATGCACTGGTATCTCTTACTCCTTGCTGGTCTTTTTAAGCCCCAACATACACCTCTTTGTAGGGGCTCTTGTTGCCTCTTCTTGAAATTTCATCATTATATTCTACCTGGGATGAATCAAGAGTAGTCAGGATGGAAACATGGGATTGTAACCAGGGATCACTGAGAGAGGAAGTGGTATTGCTGCTCCTGAAACCCAGCATTTCCCCTGCTTGTCCTACTGCTGCCTCTGTCTTCTGCAGCGCAGAACACACAAATTTAAACCTGTGAGCACAGCATCTTTAAAGTCTGCACACACTTTCCCTTCCTACAGTAATTCTTAAGGTAGTTTTGCCTTAGTAGCCATAACAGGCTCTTCAGGGTCATGGCACCAAGCCCATCAGGGTTCAGGGAGCATCTGGACAATGCTCTTGGTCATATGGCTTGGTTTTAGGCAGTTCTGCCAGGAGCAGGGAGTTGGACTCAATGATCCTTGGGGTCCCTTCCAGCTTGAGAGGTTCTATGCTAACCTGAGCAGCTGTGAGAGCCAAAGCCTGCAGACAGCTACCAGCCATGCCTGGGGCTTCTGCAGGCAGCCATGCACAGTGCCTGGGTTGAAAATAACCCCCCTGGGGTTGCATTAAGTACAGAAAGAAATCCAGTGGTCAGTGCTCCTCTTACAGTTAGTGGCAGCCTTGATGTGATGAAGTTCCTCCCTGTTCAAATGTGGTAAAAAGGGAACCTGGACTGCTCATGCAAGGCTTGAACAGCAAGAGAAGATCCACTTTTTAGCATTGCAGCTGTGTCTGACTACAGCAGGCATCCCTGGGACCCTGCTAACTGTTTAGCTTACTGAAGCCATTAGCTTACTAAGCCAGTTGGTATTTGGCTCATCAGCTGTCTCATTTTGTTAATGCTGGAGAGCTGCTTGACAGAATACAACCCAAGTCTTGCTGCTGAGGCTTGCTCTGGCAGGGATTTGAACGTGCGCTGTGGTGAGTTAAGCCTGTGAAAGCTTCTAGATGGAGGAGATGATTTTTGAAGAGCCCTAAGCACAAAGAAGCTCAAATGCCTGCTGAGATAGGAGTTTCCTCCCTGATAACTTACAAATTGCCTGTATCGCTGCGAGATAAAGTGCCCACAGCAGCTATTGGAGCTGGCTGTGTAACCGCAGAGATAAGAGAGAGCTCAAAGGGCTCTCCGAGAGAGCCCTGGCACCCAGCACGGCTGCTGGGCTGCACTGGGGCTGGGAGAGGAGCTCCCCTGACCAGCCTCTGCTTGATCCCCTGCAGTCACTGCCCAGATCAACGCAGCCTTCCTCTTCCTTTCCCTGGGGACACTGTCCACTGTCTCCTTCCTGGGCAGAGGTGCTGCCGCGGCACAGGACCCGGTGGTGTTCAGAGGAAGGTCCCTGCTCTCCACTCACGTGGGTGAGCTGGTGTCAGAGGTGAGCTGAGTCCTGAAGCTGGGGGGGGGGGGGGGGGGGGAAGAAGATAAAGCTCAGGTGGGGTGGGCACGTCCTGATGGACCAGTGCATCCCACTTGGTGGGGAGATCAAGGGCAGGGGTTTGGCCATGCTATGGCCTGGCACAGAGCTGTGGAGAGGGTGATGAACGCATCTCTGAGAACGTGGGGCTGCTCAGTGCTCCCCTTTGCTTGCAGCCTTTCACCAGGAGCGAGATCATTGGCTTCACCATTGGCTCTGTCTCCTCTGTGCTGTACCTGTGCTCTCGAGTCCCCCAGATCTACACGAATGTAAGTGGTAAGACAGGTCCTAGGGTCCTGAGGTGTCAGATGGAAGTGGTGGTGGGATCACCTTTCTCTCTTTGCACAGAGGTCCCATCTCTGATCACTTCCTAAGGGACTGTTTTTCTGTATTTCTGTTCCAAAACATGACTGATTTTTTTCCCCCTTCCCTTTAACATAATACTTTCAGGGTGGTGCTTTCACTTTGTCCTAATTTATAAGCAAAGGGGGGAACTAAAAGGCTCTTGGCATTGAGTCACCACCTTTTTTCTTCTCTTTGGGGGAAGGGTGATTAATACTGCTTCCTAGTGGGATTTCAGAGCTGCACCCAAGCTCCTCTCTTTGGCCTCTCTTCCAGTACAAGAGGAAATCCACCATTGGGATCTCCTACTCCCTCTTTGCCCTGGTGATGCTGGGGAACTCGCTCTATGGCCTCAGCGTCCTCCTGAAGAACCCTGAGCCAGGGCAAAGTGAAGGGGACTACGTCCTGCACCACCTCCCGTGGCTGGTGGGCAGCCTGGGTGTCCTTTCCCTCGACGTGGTTGTATCCTTTCCCTGGCCGATGCTTCCCTCCTGGATCCAGTCCCACTGTGGGGCAGGCAGGGCTAGGCAGCAGTGGGTGGGTGGTGCCAGTGAGTAATTTATGGTGTTGCAACAGCTGAATGCTTCAGACCCTTGTGTGCACTAAGCTCATCCTGTTGCCATCTCCTGGCACAAACAGCCTTTTTCCAGGTGATGAACCCAATGCATCCATAGATCCACCCTTGCTTGTGGGAAGAGCCTTAACTTCTTCTCAGATCTCCTTCCAGTTCCTTGCGTATCGGGGAGGAAAACCCGGTACCCATGAAGAGAGGGGTCCTCTTCTCGGCGAGCAGGGGGACAGCCTGGAGAGCTGACAGAGGGACCTGCCCTGGAGGGAGAAGAGGAGGATGCAGACACAACAGGTGACCTCAACGCTGGGCAAACCAGCTCCTCCCCTCTGGCAGCTCTTGGGAGAAGAGGATGTGAGCCAGGGGGTGACGTTGTGCTGCTGAAGCCCAGCTGAGTGGCAGAGGGTACTGCTGAGAGACCTCGTGCCTCTTTGATACCAATGGTGCTATTGGGATGAACAGGGAATAACTTGATACCTCAAAGGGTTGCTCTTCATAGCTCTTACAGCTGAGCCCTGTCACTTCTCTTTATCTGCTGCCTCTCTGGGGTGATCTGGAGCTACCTCAGTGCTGTCAAACATGAGAAGAGCTTGAGGGGCTGTGGAGAGGGGATGGAGGTGAGCGACCCACCACGACCGTGAGCAGCAGTTACCTCTGTGGGCCTCGTGTCTCCACTGCCTCTTTCTGGAAGATACCTCGGTGACTGGACCCAGTTCAGGAGGAGGGAGGGAAGGAGCAGCGTAACCAAAGTGTTTCACTCCACGCAACCCTGTTTGCATTAGCACGGCTCATGTCTATAAAACAAGTCCTTGCCCACGTGCCTCCTTTGGTTTTATTTGGCCGTTCATCTGGCAGCTCCTGCCTCTTTCGCACTGTGTCTCATAATCCCCATTGCTCTGACTTCCCGTTTGGATTGTGCGGGTTTCCTGGGGAAGTGGCTCCATTGCTCTCTGGGAGGTGGGCACCCCGGCTGGTGCTGCCTCTGCTTGCTCTGCTGTTTGGCTCCTACTCTCGTTGATGGATGTTGATGGCAAACGAGGAGAATGCACAACGCTTGTAGGCCCTTCAAGGAAAGCTAATGCAACTTGTCCTTTTACAAGGGCCTGTAGGGACAGGACAAGGGGAATGGCTTTAACCTGCCAGAGGGGAGACTGAGATGAGCTCTTGGGCACCTGTGAGGGTGCTGAAGCACAGGGTGCCCAGAGAAGCTGTGGCTGCCCCATCCCTGGCAGTGTTCAAGGCCAGGTTGGACACAGGGGCTTGGAGCAAGCTGCTCCAGTGGAAGGTGTCCCTGCCTGTGGCAGGGGTTGGAGTTGGATGAGGTTTAAGGTCCCTTCAACCCAAAACCAGTCTGGGATCTTATTAACTTGTCCTTTTGAAACCAAGAGCTCTCCTCTCCCTGCAGTCACCATTAACTCCCATTTTGCTCCCTTTCCTTCCACTTCCCCACTACCCAGCACTTCCTGTCCCTGTTCAGCTTTAGCTGCCTCATCATCCACTTGCAGTGCCTCAGCCTGTCCCGTGACACTTGTCCTTCCTGAGGAAGTCACTTCCTCCCTGCTTCACCCTCGCACAGAGGCAGCGGAGCCACAGCTCTGGGCCTGCACAGCACAGCCTGGATCAGGTGTGGAATGGGAGTCCCAATGCCCATCAAACTGCACCAGCAGTGGGTTAATTCAGGACACTCCTGTGCCCATCTTTGGAGCTGACGATTTGGTTTTGTAAAGAAAAGGGGGTCCCTTGCACAAAGTGGGTGGGTTTTTCACAGCATTAATCCATGACTCTCTCCTCCAGGCTCACCGGAGCTGCTCAGCTCTTCCCCATCTCTGAGCCAGTGAGGTTTCCTCTGCTGTCCTTCCCTAGGAATTGCAGCAGAACCGCCTGCATCCGGCACTAACACAAACCAGGAGCAGATTCCAAGCAAGGTAGAGAGCAGAGCATCATTAGACCTCAAATCCTGGTCATTACAAAGACCCTGGGGCTTGGCTTTGTCCAAGGAGGGGTTTTAGCCTCAGCCCTGGAATGCTGGGGAGGGTCTGGCTGAAACAGAGCCACATTTCTGCCGCTCACACCACTAACTGCCCTGCTTCACTGAGGCTTCAGCTTCAGCTGCAGGTTCTGCAGAGGGAAGCGTTAGACAAGAGGAGGCACACACCATCATGGCTTTGGGCAGTGCCCCGTGCCTGGCAGCGCCAGGCTGTACAGGGCTTGGAGCAACCCGACCTGCGTGAGCTGTGCTGCAGAGCAGAGGCCCCTGCGTGCACACTGCGTAATCCCCTGCAGATGTGTGGATGTGAAACGGGTCACGCTGGAAAAGCAACATTGGAGCACGTTAGTCAATAGTAATGCCAGGTCTCACTTCGCACGGGTTCACCCAGAGGTGAAGTCCACTGTTCCACATGCAGGAACAGCCCTGTGGGTATTTGCTTCCTCGGGTTCACCAGGATCAGTTGTAACCACAGCAGATGGGAGCTAGGCAGGGCCCCACCATGTGCTAAAGGAGGGGGAAGTCCACACGAGGTGCACAACTGACACAGGGACCCCCCTGAGGAGCTTCTGGGCGAGCACGGGGGGCTGGAAGCACCCACCTCAAGCTGCCAAGTGAACTGGAACACTCTGGCACACGGCTGCCCCCTGACCATGCAGAACAGACCCAGCAAAGCTGGGCTAATCCTTCTCTAAATCCATCCGTCCCATGGTTGCTGGATGCTGGAAGTGCCAATCCCAGCCGTGGATGCTGACATCCCAGTACCAGCATCCTGGCAGGGCATCAGGCCTGTGAGTGACACAGCTACGCCTGTGAGGAGCAGGACATCCACCCCTCTTTAAAACAAACACGTTTCAGCTCATCTGGAGATGAGAAAAAAAGAGGGGAAAGGGGGAAAAAAGCCACTTTCCCACTTGCCATGGGCAGATACCAAGAGGCTGGCGGATTATGGACTTCTGCCATCGCTTTCAAGCACCATCCACCTACCTCAGCCCCAGCGATGGCCCCAGGCACTGCAGAAGAGCGTTGCCAGCACAACCCCCAAGTTACCCTGGAAGGAAGGGAAGAGAAGAAGGACACGAGTGGCACACACGCTGCTTCCTGGGAGGTTTTTTATTGTCGTTTTAGTCTTTTTTTCTCTTTTTGTCTGGTTTTTGCCTGGGGGCCCAAAGTCTCCGATGTGGATTCAGTTTAAGCTTTACAAAAAAAACCCAAAATCAAACCAAAATGAAACCCCTTTCTCTGCATTCCATACACATTGACAGCAAAGCGCCTCGGAAGCAGAGCAGAACTCTCAGCAGCTCTCCTCAGCAACATCTCCTTGCAGCGGGTTCACTCAGCACAGTACAACCCCGAGGCCCACCCTCCGTGCCCCCCTCCCTCCCAGCAGCCATTCCCTTGCCCAGCCCCGGACATACGTGGAATAGATTTATTAAGTCTCTTCTCTCCTTTTTTCCAGTTCTGCTTTCCCACACCACAGTATTTAATAAATTCTTGTTTTACATTTTTTACACCAATGTAACAAAAGGCGGGGGGGGGGGGGAAGACAAACAATGATCCGTGGTTATGCATATAGATGGGGGGGAAGGTGGAAGAGGAGAAGGGGGGGAAAAGTACATGGCCTTCTACAGACATAGCCTAAGGTCTCAAGAGTAAAACATGGTGCAAAGTAGGCCTCAGAGACTGAAAAAGTTTGTACAGCTTTATTCATGGGAGGAGATGGCGCTGCATGGGTAGCACTGAATGCAAATCGTGACGTGACGGAACAGAAAAGGGCAGAGGGGAGGGATGAGTTCTCTAAGAAAGGAATCTAACGAGTGCATGGCATGTCTTGTTAGCATGGAGAGGACTTTAACTTTGCTGCTTCCTCTTCAAAGCCTCCACCAGGTCGTTTTTAAGAGCTTCTTGTTTTGATTTGTCTGCAAAAGTCTGCACAGACCTGCGGGGAAGAAGGAGACGCGAGTCAGAGGCAGGAGGAGGCGGTTCCAGGCTCTCGTGGGGAGGAGGAAGGAGAAGCACCTCAACCCCGGCTCCCGGGACACCGACCTCAGCGCGCCTGCTTTACCACGGGAAGCAGAAGGCAAAGTGAACGCTCCAGTGGGAATACCAAAGCAAACGTCACTCGAGCAAGGATGGCACCAAGAGACACGCGCTGCCCCAGCGGTCCCGCTCAGCCTCCAGCTGCCGGAGGGAGGTCCCCAGGTCTGCTTTATGTTAGAGCTTGGAAAAGCCCCAGTGTCCCACCAGCAAAGGGTGTTAGCGCTCCTGCTCTCCAAAGGACCACGATGGGAAGGCAGAGAAAACCCAGGGCAGCTCCTGAGGCCTTTGCAGGCTGTTCACCCAGGGTCCAGCAGCCGCAGCAACGCCTCCCTCCGGTGGCTTCACCAGGGGGAGTTCCTGATCCCAAATTGGCTTTTCCAGTTTGTACCTTACCTATGGGCACTGGGGAATCAAAGCAAGCTGAAGGACAGAGATTCCGTCAGCAAGGCTATGGCAGGGGTTCCCTGTTGCTACAGGTTTGGTTGTGGAAGGAAAATGACATCCTTTAGGAGTCATCTTGGCTCACTGCCCTGGCAGAGCTGTGCAGGAACCTCCGTTTTCAATGGGGCAGGAAGAAATTCCCGCTTTCCAAAAGCCCTTCCATATGATCACATATGGACTAACGCTACCGGACCTTTCGGGAGCTGCTCCCATGGAAGTGGTCAGGATTTGGTAGGATTTCTCCCCACACAAACCCGATTTCACACCCTTTCCAGGACTCAAAGCTACCTTCTGTCCCTGGATGCTGCTCCTGTACGCAAGGCTGCTCTTTGTGGCACTTGTTTTCCTAACGCTTTCATAACACTATGTCCATTCTCTTGTCTCCAGAGACTCCCACTGCTTTCATAAGGATACGTACATTGGCTATTTGCATTTGTCACAGGCTGAAGAAGTGGCTCTTGGCCATTATCAACAAATAGAGCATTTTTCCCTTCGTCAGCTTAACGTGTTTAAGACAACATCTGCAACTCATGATGAGTGGAAGGTTAAAGTGGCTCAGGGTTAGTCACTGCTGGACATCCAGAGCTCCAGAGCAAACGTGAGCACAGAACAAAGCCCTTCAGAGCACAGAGCAGAGACTCAAAATGTTTCAGTAGAGCTTGACCAGGATGGGATTTCCAAGCTCCAAGGGATGCGAGATGCACCGGGCAACCAGGGATGTGCATCACGTTTACTCGGGAGTCATGGGGGGGAACACTCAGGGTTTTGGGGCTTTCCCCCCCAAAACTGTGAGAATTCCAGGCTTTCACTCCTTTCCGCAGGGAGGATGCTCGGATCACCAGGAGTTTCTTCACTGAAATAGTGTAACAAGGGACAGAGTCCCAGGGCTTCGGGATCCAATCACTCCAAGCTAACGCCACTTCGGGGATGTGACCACATGCTCCTTCCTCGCTCCCAAGCTAAGAGTGCCAAGTGCCAAATCCTGCCACATCCCAGAGCGTGACATTCCAAATGTTACTCCAAGCGGAGCAACATCGAACATCCCAAATCACAGCATTTAGTTGGCTGTGTTAGGAAATAACCCTTGGGTGAAGCACGGCTCGGACGTCGCTGCTCAGTCTGCAGGAGTTAGGGGTTAGTTCTGGTCTGGGTTATCATGCAGAGGTCTTGGCTGGTGAGTCCTGGTTTAGTGCTGGTTGTCACCGCACAGGCAGGGGGTACCTGGAGTGCTTTAGTTATCAGGCTGGATGTAGATCTGGCGCTGGGTCAACACTTGAGAAAGCTCCCTCTGCAACTGCTTATACTTTTGGTTGTCGGGGATAGCATCAATAGATCTACAGAGAGCAGTTCAGAAACGAGGGAGGTAAACAGGGAGAAGAACAGAAGAACTCAGTAACACAGAGCTGCTATTCTGGAAACCACCAGAGCACACTCGGGAGGAATGAGTGGAAATACAGAGGTTAGAAGGAACAGGGAAGAGGCGAGAGGAAGAGGCGGATGCTCTGTGCGTTACCAGTGCTGAGCTGATCATCCCACCGCTGCACAGAGTGCCATGACTCAAACTGAGCAGTGGGGGGACACAGGAAACAGATTCAATTCCAAAAGCTTCTGGCAACATTCACAAGGAAAAAGGCTCTGTTACATATTTCATGTTAATAAATGCTTCCCTGCACACCACAAATGAAAACAGAGGCCTGTTATGAAAGCTGGGCTTGGAGGAAAGCCCCAGCCCAGCTGCTCTCTCAGACACCCTCACCTCCTGTGCCCATGCTGCTGCAAAGGCAGCACACACGTTCAATCAGCACCATTATTCCATCTTCTTCCACGTTTCAGGATGCGAGAGAAGAGCAGCACACGGAGGTGTAAATTCTGCAGTACCACACCGTGCTTGGAGGTGTAACTGCAGTCGGAAACCAAATCATTTGGCATCGCAACCACCAGCTTGGGATTTCCTGACCAGGAGTGAGCAGGGGTTGACAAGTAGCGCACAGTTTCCCTACAGAAAGGCCCAGGGGATTTATTCACCTCATCTGAACAGTGTTGACCAGTGGTGTTGAGAGAGGGACAGTGTTTAAAACAACGCCTGAATACCACAAACCATTCAGGTTACAACCCTGGGACCAACCCGGCTGTTTCTGAGAAGAGCAGAAAGAGGAGTGAGAAGTTAAGCACAGCCTTCAACTGTTGAAACGTAAACCTCATTAACAGTAATCCTGAAATACAAGTGTGGCCAAGAGGCCGTTTGCTTCCTGCTGAGGGAACAAAGCATTGAAACATCACTTCAAATCTATATTACAAGGTAGAAGTGCTCCATAAGCTCCACACAACAAATCATGCTTCCAAAGCACAGGGAGGTGGGCAATGAGGGACACGACAAGGCTGTGTAGGAGTTCAGTGAGCATAAGCAGGTCAGTGCTTGACAGGGGCAGCACCACAGGCCCTGTGGGAAGCAGAGCAGTCAATGGGCAGCTGGAAGCCCCTTACCTCAGCCCGTTCACGATGTCCTTTGTTTTCCCAAAATAAATCTCATTCAGTGTACTTCTGATTTTGTTTTCCATGTCCTGGGAAGGAAAAGGAAGAAACCGAACCTTCAGTGAGGTCCCTGTTCTCAGGACCAGGGCCCCCAACACTCTCCTGTGCATCACATGTGTTCGTCTTGAGGTACCACACTTCATCTTGGAACAGAATGGTTTGGGTTGAAGGGACCCTAAAGCTCCTCCAGCTCCAACCCCTGCCACGGGCAGGGACACCTTCCACTGGAGCAGCTTGCTCCAAGCCCCTGTGTCCAACCTGGCCTTGAACACTGCCAGGGATGGGGCAGCCACAGCTTCTCTGGGCACCCTGTGCCAGCGCCTCAGCACCCTCACGGGGAAGAGCTTCTGCCTAAGAGCTCATCTCAGTCTCCCCTCTGGCAGGTTAAAGCCATTCCCCTTGGCCTGTCCCTCCATCCCTTGTCCAAAGCCCCTCTCCAGGTTTCCTGGAGCCACTCTATAGACTTGACTTCAGTCCAGTGTATTCCTGCTATTTAAATTCTCACAAGGCTCTCTCTCTGCTCTTACCAAAGGAACGAAGGCCCAGCTCTGCTCCTGCCTTCTCCCAGCCATTACTCCAGACTACAACGCATCCCTCTGCACCACAAGAGGGCAGCTGCTGTCCGCTATCACTTATCTGCAAAGGGGAATGGATTTCATCCCAGCCTGACTCGGTAATTCCTGGCACTGAGCACCCTGGAAGTGGGCAGTCCCAGGCAGTCATTGAGCACAGCCACAGATCAGTTGTTCTGTGCCATGGCAAACAGTTTGGGGAAAGAGCCTGTAAATAAGCAGTTTTTCATTAAGTCACTTTCCTTCAAGCCAAAACCTTGGCATTGACAAAGAAGTTCCTGCCCCCCTTTCACTTCCCAGTTCCTTCTGAAAATCCACCACCACCATACAGGACAGTGCAATGAGACAGCAAAACGGCATTGCAGCACAGCCCTTCTGGGTAGGTGACACCTTCAGTCATCATCTGAACATCCACAACTGACAGCAGCCATCAAATCAAGTACTAAAAGCCATTCCAGTGGATTTGATGAGCACTTGATACACCCTGAACCTTCCGTGAAAGGGGTGGGTCTGTGCATCAAGACTTGGCTTCAAACAATGCCACCCAAAAGCGACTGTAGAAGCAAACATGGGGGTTGGGAACTGTTAGCTACTCCTACTGCACTTACAGGGAGGTTACTGCTCCAACGAGCAGGAGACAAAGTGCCGAGCAGTGGGTTTGTATCTACAAATGGCTGGAAGCCATGACAGCAGAAATACCGATCCCTCGCACGCTGAGCAACACCCAAACCACCAGAGGACACAACAGAAATAACTGGTTTGTAAAGACAAAGGCAGCAAAATTCTAAGGCACAGGACCTGGGGAGGGGCTTTGGACAAGGGATGGAGGGACAGGACAGGGGAATGGCTTTAACCTGCCAGAGGGGAGACTGAGATGAGCTCTTAGGCAGAAGCTCTTCCCTGTGAGGGTGCTGAGGCGCTGGCCCAGGGTGCCCAGAGAAGCTGTGGCTGCCCCATCCCTGGCAGTGTTCAAGGCCAGGTTGGACACAGGGGCTTGGAGCAAGCTGCTCCAGTGGAAGGTGTCCCTGCCCGTGGCAGGGGTTGGAACCGGGTGAGCTTTAGGGTCCCTTCAACCCAAACCATTCTATGTTCTATGACAGGGCCAAACACAGGCAAGAGAACCTGCAGCAGGCTCAGGCTGAAGTGTTTCACAGCACTTACCTCTACCAAGCGTCCGATATTGGCTATGTGTGGAGAGGAGTCACTCACAGTCTCATCTTTCTCCATCTAGAAAGGAAGGACACAGATCCATTGAGAACATGGAAATCTGGCAGCGGCTGCACGCCAGCTTCCCTTACCACGGGAAGGGATGGAACAAGTGGGGCTCAAATCCTGGAGCAACTCTTCTTTATGTGTGAGAAACCTACTGAGAGTTTCCCAGCACTCCACAGTCTCGCATGTTGATAACAGAGCCGTGGTGTAATAAACCCCAGGAATCAAAGTAATCCCTGCTGCAGATCCCTGCTGCAGACAGGCCCTACAACACTGTCAGCCCCTACCTACACTAGGGGCTGCAGGAGATCTGGGACAGTGAACATGGAACACGCAGCAGCACAGCATGTGCATATGCAAACAAGGTTGTTGGTGATGAGACACACACGGATGTGCAGGCAGTGTAACAGATGTGAGCTATCCCTACAAAACCAGCTGCTTCTCCTCATCTTTGCCTCAAACGCCACTTCCCACCACACGCAGGGGACATTCTCCATTCTCAGCATCTCCTGGCGAAAGACTCCTTAGACATTACTTACCTTGGAGAAGGAAGGTGCAGAGAATGCAAACCCCACAAGTCCCTGCCACACTGAAGGTTTCAACTGCTGCAGTATTATGGAAAGAGAAATGCGATGGTTTGCAGCTCTTTTCAGACCAAAAAGCTGAACCAACATTTAGCTCTGAGGGGGAAGGAAGCACAAAGCAGTGAGAGTGGGGGGAATGCCATGCCTTTTGCAGTAGAAGTTCAGAGTTGGATCAGTGTAGGTGTATAATGATACTGCGGTGTGGCTGAACAAAACAGGGAGCTGAACGGGGTGGCAAATTAATCCCTAGGGCCAAAACCTGGGAGCTGGTTCTGCAGAATGCAGCGTTTGCTTCATTTCTGTCCTACCGTGCCCCATAAAACATCCCTCATGGCCTTGGCTGACCATCCATGATATCGCTAAGGAAAAGACTGTCTCCCCCAGCTCATTCTGGCTAGACATGGACAAGCTGTCAAACAGTGAACACCAGTCCCAGGAACCTCAACTGATCCAAAATGTGCTGAGGTGGCACAGAACAAAGCCAGGAGACAAATGTAGTGGGAAGAACAGTCTTCAAAGGGCTTTACTAATCCCACGGAATTCCCGTATCCATCTGTTCACATCCTGCCCTCAGGGCAGAGCTGAAAAACCTGAGCCAGCTACAGGCTTCTTCTAATAAGCCAAGTCTCTAACAGGCTTGGGGAAGCATGTAATATAGTTGGAACCCTCAAGGCAAAAGATAGCCTAGACGAGTGGGGGAGAAAGAGAACAAGGACACTTCATTTCTCCTTTAGATTGCAGTCAGCTTGTTTACATGGCATGGGGACATCCTGCCTGGAGAGCACAGCTCGGAGCCACACACACACACGTGAACACGCTGTGGTGGGTATGGATGTATCAGCAAATGGCCTATAGCTGGGGCAGGGGCTCATCTACTGCCCCAGGCTCCCTGCTGAGTGTCCTCCACACCTGGCCAGGCCGAGCCCAATGGTGAGAAGCACGATCTGAAAATAGAATGATCCCATCTTGCAAAACATCTATTATTACATCTCCATAAAAACCACTGCCAGAAGGAAAACACTTTCATGTGCCTGAGGAGCCCAGATGTTCCAAGAGGCTGTTCTAATGGAGCTTGGAGTCAGTAAGCAGCCGTCGTATACAAACAGCAGTTGTTGGGGGGGGTTAAAAGCTCCTTCCGCACCCGGACCTAGAGCAGAAAGTCTATAGCTGCTTAAATAAAGGGGTTCATTTGCTTTAGGGGGAAATTCCACTCTGGAAGTTGATGTTAACAAGCAGCCCATCTTCCCACTGTCACTGCCCATCTGCTGCACAGCTCAGCCAAAACCCCGAGCTGAGGAGCCAAGTCCAGTGCGCACGGCTCAGCCGCTCCTCTCCCGATCGGGATACGCTGCTTGGCTTCCTCGCCTCATTTCCCAGCCATCTGCTGCAAGTCTGACTCAGAGGGAAGCTCGCTCTGCTGGGTCTGTTGAGCTCTCGATGGCTGGCTGGTCACTTTGGATGTGTTCTGCATGGAACAGAGCAGCTGTTTGGGCTTTCCATAGATGCGATTTGGAGGGTCAGTACGAGAGAAAGTTCAGTTGGAGAAAACACTTTGGTTCATCATAAAAGCATCTCAAAATACCAGGAAGATAACAAGGAAACTCATCCACCATTTTGCTGTGAAGCACTGACACCATCCACAGCTGCTCTGGCCACGGAGCAACATGGAATCTCTTTGAGGAACCATAAATAGGGAGTGTGAGCCAAAGGCTCCCCGGCCACAGGCAGCGGGGCAGGCTCCAGTCTCCAGGTGGAAAATATGTGGAATTATTTGGGTATCAGCAAGGCAAAATCCGGCCCGGCCTCTCCCACCCCTAGCTCAAACTGCAACAAGACAAATGCAGGTTGTGAGCTATACAGGACTTGCAGCCTTGTAGAATCAGCTCAGAACTTACCTCACCCTTTCATGGGTATTTACTCGGTGTAACCAAAGTTATCCCACATCCTTTACCAAATTGTCCCATCAAAACCATGAGGAAATCTGGGAACGCAACATCAGCTTTGGATGCCGCTAAGTCCGCAGATGCTCAGCTCTTCCACTCCCTCTTTTTTTAAAGCAGCCATTACAGAACTGATTATATGGATGTAAAATCCAGACACTCATGTGAGGCAGAAGTAATTCCCTGGACGATTACTGTTCAGTTCATCCCTGCTACCCTCTGCACCCCAAAACACTGCTCACTTAGCACTGAAAGAGACAGTGCTTCCAGGAACCTGCACAACCACTGAGGAAGAGCTTAGGGATTGCAACAGCTACAACTGGAGAGCCCTCTGGTAGGAAAACACTCCCGGCCCAGCTCGCATTCTCACATCTGGAAGTCGGTGGGATGGACCTAACATGAAGGCTCAACGTGATGAAAATCTATGACTCTCCTAATTGCGGAGCACAAGCCTCAGAGGATTTACCTATTGTGATAAATGGCAAATGTCTGCTGGTGTTTTATGGAGCAGTAACAGGCCCCAGGGCACATCTTCCTGAGCGCAGGGAGAGCTCAGTCTGCAACAGAGAAGCCTTCATCCAGCCCTGCAGAACGTTCCACCTTTGCATGTCAAGTATGAAAATCAACACACATCTGCGCTGGTTTAATGTGAAAGCCCAGGCTTCACTTCCCCCCGCTTTATCTCCTCCCCTGTCCACACCTCCGGAGGTAAATAAACAATAGGTTTGGAGCCAACGTCGTCCTCAGCAAACTTGAACTTCCTCACAATGGTCACGGTGGTGTAGGAAGCACACACAGGTTCTTTGTGCACAGCGAGGCCCCCGAAAGGCACCTGCTAAGTCTTGCTTTTAAGGAGGGGGCTGCAGAAATCCGTCTCACAAAGTGCAGGTTTGACTCTTTGCCAGAGAACGGGAATGCTGCATCTACTTTGCATGAAATGAAACCGGATCATCCAGCTGCTCTTACCTTAAACTGCAGCCTCAAAACCTCCAAACTGAGCCGAAGCAATGCAGAGCCGTGGCAAATGACACAAGTGATTCCAATGTACACAGAGAGGACGGGACCCTATGTCTGTCAGGGAGAAAACCATCTGCCAAACATCTGGCTTGAAGCAGGAGCAGAGCAGTTACCTGCAGTCACTGGAGAACGTGCAAGGTAACTGAAAGGCTGCTGCCATTCCTCATTTCCCTGCAAGCACTTCTCCCTTTGTGGTAAATAGAAGGGAGCAGGTCCTGTCCTTTCCCTTCAGACACAGAGCACTTCTACCCATGGCCCCTCAGTGAGGCAGACGGCGTGGAACACTTTGCTCCTTCTCTATCCCAATTCCAAAACCCTCAGGTAAAGCAAATTAAAGCTACACAAAGAAGATTTACAACTTCCCCAAACTGGCCAACTCCTCCATCTACCGTGGTTCTCCCTCTCTACTTATTCTGGCCACTTACAAACATTAAATGCTTGTACAGCTACTTTCCCCCTATAAACAAAGGCAGAGCCAACTCCCATAGTAGCACCCAAACCACTGCATGGCATACCCACTGGGAAGCAGTAGTTTGATGAATTGGAAGAGATGTGTCACTTCTCAGTGACATTAGAGTAGACAAAGTCCAGGGACATGACCTCCAAGTAGTATCTACCCAGCACATAACACAATCAAGGTGTAAGAACACTCAAATACCTCGAGTCCTGGAGGGAGAAAGGAATCATTGTTAGCCATTGGGTGCAGCACTGAGGAATGGCCTCAGGGGAAGCCTCACAGGAACAAGAGTCTGCGGATATTCAAGAAATGCAAAGCCAAGCTCTTCCAAATGGCCTTGACAAAGGCACCAAACCCTCCCTCTGTCTGTGCCTGAGGCAGGACAATGGTTTCTTACAGCAGAGTCTAGAAATCACTGTTCTGGAACTTGTCGATCCCTGTTGAGCTCTACCACAGTGTCCATGCACAGATCTCAATCACTTGTGCCAAGTGGAATCTGCAGACATCAGGAAGGGGAATTACTGAGCAGGTGTTTCCACCTGGAGCTGCAAATGCTTCCCACAGCGTTTCAGTGTCAGCCATGCCCAGCTCTGTGCCTTACAGAGGTAGGGAATCAGGAGGCATTCCATGAGCTGTTCTTTGTGCCTGCTCCCAGCCACCGAGTTCATCACTCGGGAAGCGCCCGATTTGCAGCCACGGCAAAACTGATCTCAAAGCAATGGCTCTCAACAGAGTTCCCTTTCAAAGCACTCAAAGGTTCTCTCCGCCACCAGTTTATAAGCCAGGATATTACAAAGCTTGTGAACACTTCAAAAGCTTCCACTGAAACACAAGGACATCTGCTATTCACATTGTGGGATCAAAGGTGGTCAAGGAGCTTAAATGCTGAGTTGACCATTTACCATGGACGAAATTCTGGTTAGGAGATCAGATTACTGGTGTCATCAAGGTAAAACTGTACCATAGCAATCAAGGGATAACTAAAACCTACTTTTGGTGCCCAAGTTTGCTGCAGACTGTACAAAAAGCCTACCAGAAAGTAAAAAATAACCCCCGCTGCCCTTAGGTGATGTGGCAAACTGGATTTACAGCGAAGTTCAGTCCAGCTACAGCTAAATAAATGGCTCAGGACAAAGAGCTGCTCCTCCCATAGCACAGCTCAAGGCAGCATGAAGGTTTGGCTGTGGATTCTGTCCCATTAAACCTTCTATGACATCCACAGACAGAAAACCTCCAGCCCAAAGCTCCCCTCTGAAAGTCAAGTTTCCATTGTTTGTGTAGAAGCAGTGCATCATTACCCCAGTGGCTTTTTTATGGATACTTGCACTGGAAGCAGGCCCCTGCTTTAATGCATCACATATGAATGAAATGCTCTGCTGTTCAAACGATGACAGAAGCATGAATCTCCCTGCTGAAGCTCAGAGAGCGAAAGTCAAACTAAACAAGGCCTAAAGCAGTTCAGGCCAAGGTGTACTGAGGACACCCATTCTCAACAGACTCTTGTTTTCCTTGGCACAGCTCTCGTGCACCATAAGGCCATGGCCAGAGTCAGGCCCTTGGCCTCCACTTCACAGCTATGATTTCAAGTATTAGGAAGGCCTGTGAATAAGTATTTCTCCGGGTCACCATAACTCAGGTGCAATTACTGCAAAGCTTTGCAATGCTCAAAACTGTCTCCACACGCCTCATCCCTGCCTGCTCTTCCATCAGCTTCTTCTGGAAATCAACCACGTGGAAAGAAACTTCCCCCAGGTCTAGGGCAAGCTGCTGCAGCTGCAATACTAACACAGTCCTGGTTCCTCTCTGCAATCACAGAGCCTTCTTTCCTCCTCCTGCCTCAAACCTGTACAAGAACATGTGTTTAACAGAGTCTGCATTGTCCTTTGTATCGAGAGCAACAGTCTGCCCTGGGAAGTCTCATAAAGGAGTTTCAGCTGCTGCCAATCTCTCCAGTCACTCATGACCATACAATATACCTTCTGTCCTCCAGAGTTTATTACCCTGCTCGAGTCACTGATTTCCACAGCCCACCTCTTAAGCAACCACACTTCATCAGCAGCATGAAGCAGGGAGATGGCCTCCTCTGGCAGGTGGCTGGGGCAGAAGCACCTTCACCCGGGGAAGTCAAGCCCAGCAGATCCTGCCTGCCAGAGCCTGAGACAGCAGCACTGCCTCACCAGTCATCAGCCTGGCACCTTCCCTGCCAAAACCAGAGCTCTCAAGAGGAAGTCAAAGTAACGCTGGCACAAACCCCAGATGTTCAGAAGAGATTTTATAAATCAGAGTC
This sequence comes from Amazona ochrocephala, assembly GCA_039720435.1. Taxonomy (NCBI): domain Eukaryota; kingdom Metazoa; phylum Chordata; class Aves; order Psittaciformes; family Psittacidae; genus Amazona; species Amazona ochrocephala. Next base: position 2,577,480 of record CM077894.1, on the reverse strand, counting down.
TTCGTATTGCAGGAAGAAAGCACCAATGAAGGATGCTAAAAGATAACTGATGTCTTGAAGAACAGAAGAATCCTACAGCCAAGGCAAAACAGGGGCTTGTTGATGGCTTTTCAAAGAGAGACAGAACAGAACAGGTCATCTTGTATTTTTGTAATCCCATTGGAATCTTCCAGTAAGAAAGCAGCAAGTCTTACAAATAAAACTGTCTGGGTAAGGCATATCAAAGTATAAAAATATAGGAATACCAAGGGACAAATGAAGACTTCAAAGCAAGTCCAAACTCCTACTGAATGTTCTCTGTGTTTAATTGAGAGCTATACTGCCACCAAGCAAAGTTCAAGGGGCTTCCTTGCAGTCACACACTTATGTATTAACTGTTTCACTGGGCCGCACGCACAGCAGGAGAAGAGATTTTCATACAACACCTCACAAAAGCAACTTTCTGTGCCTCCCTGGGGCTACTGGGTACATAAATAAGGAAAGGCATGCGGCATGCCTGGGGGTGCAGCCCTGGGGTCTGCAGCATCCTCTCATGCCAACATAGAGACGTACCTGTCTGGTGAGGCTCCCTCCAAGGTTCATAGTACCAGAACCGGTTTTATTAGTCTGCAGCCACAGCATCACCGTGGAGGTCAGCTTGTAATGAGCCGTGCGACCGCTGGATTTCTCCTGGATAACAAAAGGGATAGAGACAAAAGGTTAAAACCCCTCCCAGACCAGCTGCTGGCTGGCCCTGCAGACCCCACAAGCGCCAGGACAGGTAAGTGTAACCTCAGCACACAGCACAGCCTGTTTCCTAGAAAGAAGAGTGCACACTCCCCTAATTTTCCAAAGCAAATCTAGTTGGAGCAGCCTCATCTCCCATTACCTTGGCTTTATTACCTCATTAGTGATACTTATCTGTAGACCTTTATGTTAAAAAACCATCTATAATCTCAGGCTCACATGCACAGAAAGTAACATACTTCCAATTCTTCTGGGATTCTTTCTGATTACAGCCCTGACTTATCTCTATCCAAATTGCTCCAGGGAATATCCAGAAATTAACAGGGGGAAGCAGTCCCAGCCCCTCAGACAATATTGCATTGTTCGGCAGAACACCTGTGCTCTCCAACAGGCTGGAATTAACTGGGCTTTGTTTGCCCTTGGGTGTATCAGCTACCCCAGAGGCTGTACCTGAACCTCCACCACGTGGATGGAATCCCAGCATCCCTTTATCTTCTTTGATCCATCTCCAGCTTTCTTAATGAGGATCACCCCGGCAAAGCCATGATCCAGATCCCAGAGGTAGACAGAGGAGACTCCACCTTCAAAATACCTGCAGGATGCAATACAATATGCATGTTAAAAGTAAGCAGGATCCCAGCCAGAGTCAGATAGCAATAATAATCTTGAATAAGCAGAATCTCCATATCCGAGGAAAGAGTTTTCCTTCTTTCAAGGCAGCATGCTCCCAGCAGTTACACACCTACAAACACAGCAGTTGGAATCCTTTTACAATACAGAGGCTTGCATTACGAAAACCTGGACATTTCTCTACAGGAGGATAAAAGTCTGGTGAGAAACAGCTAGTTAGAGATTCCTCCAGTACTTGAGCAAACAACTCCTCTGATTCCAATCAACTACAACAGCTGGTAAAAGCACAACTACAAAGCAGGCCGAGAGTAAGGCTTTATTTCACAGTTCAGGCCTTCCTCCCCCCTGTTTTCTCTCTCTATTGGAAAGCCTGGAAGTTCTTTACACCCAAGTCTGCTATTCAGACAAAAGGGAGCAAGTAGCTTTGTGCTGCTGCTTCACAAGTTTGTGTGAAGCCAAGTGACTGATGTATTGCAAATAGAGCTGAACTGAACCCAAGGCTCTTCGAAACGAAGGGATGCTGCTGAGGTTTAGGTGTTATTCCAGCTTTAGATACAACAGAAAAGAAACTGGACCCCCTAAAGCTCAGGTTTCTGTTGGCAAAAAGCACGCTCTTAGAAAACTGGCAATGCAATGACATCTGCAGAGCCCCACTTCTCCTTTGTAACACTGGTACAAGGCTCCCGGTGTGCCAGATTGAAGATGCACTCCGAAATAACAGTAAACAACCCAACACCATAGGGAGGAAGATGCACAAGAAGCAATTCTGGCTTCTAGAAAACCAAACCTGTCACCCACAGCACGTTACTGTTTCTACTCCCAAGGTACCAAACAGCCACAAGGAATCTTGAGCAGGGAATAACAGCTCTTAGCTCTCAGCAATGAACTCACACTGCACAGAAACACCATCGCCTGCAAAGGGGCAAGGGAAGGAGGAGAGGCAACTTCAGCTGAGCCAGCAGATGAATGATACACGGTTTTAGTAGCCAGGCATTCCTGTTCCGAGCCCTCGCTGCTCTTCTGCATGTAAGGCTCACAGGACACCTGAGAATTCATGATCTGGAGGACAGCAAAAGCTCACCATGCAAAGACACGAGGAGCTGCTATGACCGACAGTCACATGGATTAAACCACTCTATGTTCCTGCATCTTACTGAGGAGCAAGATGATCCCACAGACTCGCAAGTGGCTGCACATTTCTCCTTCAACGAGGAGAAGTATCACCCACTGCCAAGGTGAAGAACTTGTTACACACTCCCACCTTCACACTCCCCTCCTTTCCAATCAGGAGCCTCCTGGTTGTAAGTGGCACTTTGTGAAGTGTTGTGGATTAATAACAATAACCCACCCTTTCTACAAGGCAGGAGAAAAGGTATTGGGAAGCTGATGTGAACACCACAGGTAACTTTCAGTACATTCTCTGCACAGAGAGAATGACCAAAAGAGCCCCAATGCTTTTTAAGTGCATGCATTCAAGCCTGTATCAAACCCAGTGCTGCTGCCAGGAGGGGTATACGACTTCATAGCAACTCAAGACATCATTTTATTTTCAATAGGCGACTACTGCTACTCATCACCAGGCTTAGTCTGCGCATTTAAGCAGCCAACACACTGCCCTATGACATTTGTCAAGTCACTGATAATACACCGTTAAGAAAAGAACCCCCTCTGCTCCAGAGGCATGCTAAAGCCAGACTTCCAGCGGGCAATTTAAACCTAACAAACCAAGAAACACCCTTTTATATCCCATGGGGAGTTCCCAGATGGATTTTGGTTAATGCAGTTAATGGGAATTTCAGTCCTGCAGCAAAGTTCAGCTCCAATCGAAGTGACCTTTCCTTTGCCAAAAGGGCAGAGTGAATCGAAGGGCAGAGACCTGAAGCTCTTTGTCCGTTCCTAGACCAAGTCTGCTTAAGAAAATACTCAGCTGGAGTGAACTCACTCCAAACGACCTGTCAGGCACTGAGAACGGGACTGTGCGCACAGTTTCCCCATTAGCCACTTTATGAGCTTGCTGTGAGCATGAAACATTCATTAAGAGAGGGACCAAAACAAGGCGCTTGGAAATTTCTTCTTACCTACTGTACTTTGATCCTAATGACATGAAACAGGGGAAAAAATCATTTTTATGTGCTTCACCTTTATGAGATTTTACATAAAGGCTTTTGTGGGTATTTTAAGAATGTGCTAAAATGTTGTCTGAAACCACATAAAACCAGCTGAGGAACCTCCCGCCAGAACTAACAGCGCACACATGGAAATGCTTTAACTTGCCTTTGTGTACTTAATGAATCAAATATAGCATTAATATTGTTTTAAATACCAACATGCTATTTCAATAAAGCTGCTTTGCCACGGCCAGATCCAGGATCCTGAGACTCCAACAACAATGCCAGTGATAGAACCAGTATGGAACCGAGGCACACTGGGCTCCAGCATTATAGCGTCACTCCTCCTTCCTGGGGAGAAAATACATTATCACTGAGCACTCCATGGGATTTCACCTTTCCTCACACTAAAATGCACTGCAGTGGGATTTCAGGTGGTCCGAGCCCAGGAAAGGCATGTTTGCAGAGGGGAACATTCCTTCAAACCTGTTTTCGTCAGGAAAAATAACGATGTGCTACAGGTTAACTGGCTGCTACATAACAGAACTGGATGCCAGACGGGCAGGAATCTACATGTACATCCATGAACCTGGATTTGCTGCAGGAAGGCTGCACTACCTCCAAGGAACCCCTTCAGCACAGATGAAAAAGCAGCACTTAGTAAAATCCAAGCAGGAGAGGTAACCAGCTTGGAAAAGGTTTCTGGAAGGCATCATCTTCTCTGGTGAAGAAATGGATGGGCAAAGCAGAGCATAGGCTCCGAGTTGCATGCAGTGGTTGCAGGAAAACCCTTCGAAGCACTACTGGGCTCCTGGGTTGAACAGAAACTTCTTTGATGGCCTGTTCTGGGTGCTCCTGCTTGCGGCACGTTCTCCTCCTGCACGATGTAGTCATGGAATCAGGAAAACCCCAAGGCAATCTGTCTTCTTCAGAAGTTCTCTCCCAAAGCACCCACGGCTCAGCACAACACAATGAGCAGATGCTTTTGAGACATGCAGACCTGAAGAAGGAGGAATCCGTATTGGGACACCTCAAAAACATCTCCGAAAGATAAACCCAAACATCTCCGAAAGATAAACCCTTTTCAAAGGACAGCAATTCAAAGCAAAGCCATGGCTCCTCTTGTGCTTAAGGACACGGAGCTCTCCAGGCTGTACCCTGGGTTTACCTACAGATAAAAGATTGCTGTAAAACAATGAGAAAAAGCATAGACTTTGAGTTGTCGTATCCTTTTATTAGCGACCAAAGCTCTGCCAAATGAATCACAGAATGGTTTGGGTTGGAAGGGACCTTAAGGGACCAAATGCTGTCTCTGTCCTTTCTGAGGATAACCAGTGTTCTACCTCCAGCAAAACTGCTTCCTGTGCAGTTGCCCAGGAGGATGCCTACAAGGAACAAGGCCCAACGTAACCACTCATTCTCTTTACACAGTTCAGAACAGCTTTTCCCTCAGAACCAACTGGAGTCAGAATGCCATGATCAAACACTGCAGCTCTCCATCCGTCACTCACCAACCACAGAACTCCTGGAAAAAGCTGGTTTATACAAAAAAAGTCACACTTCAACCTGACCTACTTTACAAATGCAAGAATAAAAGAAAATATTTAAGCTAAGAGTGATCCAAAGCTTTATGAAGTGTTTGAAGTCGAAGCGGGTGGAGACCCAGGATGGAAACTTGTTCAGGGAACTCCAGCTATAGCCATGAAATGGAGAGGCTGTGGCCAGAACAAAGCCATAGCTTCAAGAGGGATGTGACAGGGGAGGAAATCCCCCATCTTCCAGCACAGACCTCAAGAAAGGAGGACACATCAATCATTTTGCTTTACCACTAAAGGACATATCAGAAAAGGCACTTTCCTGATAGCACTCTGCTTCTCACAAGCCTTGAAAGCGAATGCTGGACCCTATACTGAGAAAATGAGTTTCCAGCCCAGAGCAGTAAAAACAAGAGCTCTGCCTTTCAATTACACTTCAGAACCAAATCACTCATCCATAAAAACACATCTGGATTTTCCAGTCAGGAAACCAAGAGCCAGAGACAAAAACCCACCCGGTGGCGCTGGCTTAAGGCTCTCGCAGCACTGAGCCACAAAGCCCTGAAGCCAAAGCACCAGAGGACCTGGAAGCTCAGGCTATGCACACCTTCAAAGGAGCTGCGCAGTGTTTCAAACTGGTTCATTTAAAGCAGCAAAATAGATTTGCTTTTTTATTTCCCCTAAAGGTTGCCCGCTGTTCCTTCCAGCTACAGAAACTGAGCAGGGAAGGAAAGGCAAATGGCTCCATCTATTTAGATCAACAGACTTCCAAGAAGCCTGTCGTTTAAACAACCTACCCCAAAGGAAAACATTGAGCATGCAGCTACAAATGTTTGTACAAGTGTGACACTGAGTAAAGTCACAATGTGAGAAGCTGGTGTCTAACAGCAACCCCAAAACATTACCTAGCTGAAGCAGCAGCCACTTCAACTGCTATTAAAGCAGATGACTACAATGGCAAGTGACTTGGCACAATTCTCCCTGAGTCCTTCCCCTGTCATTTCAAATCAGCACATAAATAGCAGCAGAAATATGAAGGAAGTGGCAAGTTTCAGCACTCCCCCCTCCACCAAACTCAAACCATCACTAAGGTATTCATTCCAATCACCTGCAACTCATAGCTCAAGTGAAGGGGGGAAGAAAAGTCTTCAGGACAGCATCAAGAGATCAGAGTTGTCACTAAGGAATTTTGTTGCCTGTCCCCTGCCATCTAGCTTCCCAGTAATGAGGCTCAGGAGCCTGTTCTTTAATGAGAAGGACAGGTTGGGACCGGGAGCTCCCCAGGATGTAACACTTCTCCCACTGGCATGAGCACAGATGATTTACAGTTCCTCTCTCCCTCCTCCTCTGGTCCCAGGCGTGCAGCTGTGTAACACTTCCAGCACATTACCTCAGTCCTTCAAATGAGGAAGGTAAAATGGTTGTGTGCACAGAGCAGGGCTGCTCCACCACAGCTTATGAACACAGCCTGAAGTATGCTTGTGGACTCCGCACAGGTATTTTACACACATTCTTTCCAGCATACACAGGTGCAGAACTCCCTGGAGCAAACATACCAATCTGGTTAGGTATGTGTAACTTCAGTGCCAGTGTAGTTAAAAACACACATCTGGACCAGGGTGGGATGACTCAAACAGCGAAGCAGAGCTGTGAAGTGCAAGAACTCGGCAAGGAAGGAAAACAGTACCCAAACAATGGGATCCTGAAGGTCAAGGCCCCTCCAGAACCTCCCATTTTGTGCTTTCTAGGACCTCTCATTATTGAAGAAAATTCTAAATGTATTGCTTACATTTGCCTTACCATCCAATTGCTCTTGGCAGATGGAAACTAATGACCCAATCCCTTTTGAGAAGTCACCTGGAAACAGTTCCATTAACCACCTCATAAGCAGGACAATGGGTCACTTTGTAACATGCCCCAGTGTGGTCCTGGTTCATTAACTACCAGGAAGCACCGAGTGCTTCCCAGTCTTTCACCCGTAGCCATTTGCTGGCCTGATCTGCTCCGCTTCATCCACCAACAGTCTGGCACGGTTTGGACCCTGCCAGTTATAATTCAGCTATGGGTAGGAGGGGAAAAGGCAGCAGCAGAAGTCCTCTGTATCAGGGATGAAGTCTGTGCAGACTACAGATTGCACGTGATGTATTTCTGTCTTCATACAGACATCAGATGTGCTACAAGAAGTTACTCTGTCTTCCATTTTCCATCATTAAAGCACTGTGTATTTGTGAGAACATGAAGTGAATTTCTATGAGGAGCAAGCACAGGCACGTGCTGTTAGAGATAATCACATCATAACAAACTGACACGGTACAACTGAGCCTCACTCCACTTGTGGAAGCGTGTGAGTAATTTCTTGCTGGGGATTTCAAACCTTCAGAGAGCGGTGTTTAAGGAGAGCCGTGCATCATCAGTGCTGACCTGCTAATGCTTTCCCTCTCCAGCCTTCACGTTTCATGGAATCACAGAGGACCGTGGGAACCCAAGGGAAAAACTCCTCCTCCTCCAAGTATCTCCGATTCAGAAGAGAAGAATGTGGTTTGGATTGAGCTGCCCCAGAACGAAGCACCCACAGAAAGGAAAAGCAGAAGAAAAGCAACTAATTGAAGGTTTCAAAGCTCCATCTTCCCCTCTCTTCTTCGGAGTTTATTCTAATCCATGTAATATATATCAGCAAGCTCAATGTTGATTCTGGTTTGAGTTTTGAGCTGCCCACAGGCAACTTAAGGAAGGGACCTCAACCCCGCTCTGTTTACTCTTACATCGAAACAATGTCCCTGGGAAAACATCATGCTTGTGATTTTAAAAGCACAAGAACATTAGAGCAGCATCTTGGCAGTTTAGGTCTGTCTTAGGAGACTTCATCTTGGATTTATCAGCCTAACCCGGAGGCAAGAATCTCACAGATGACATAATCCTGATGTCACACCCTATTGTGCAGAAGCCCAGCCAGCAGTGAGATGGAAAGTCAGGTTTCCTTAGTGCTGGGATGCATAACAAATGCATCTGGATTCAATCTGCAGGGCCCTTGCTGTGAAAAACCACAGGAACCACCATGGCCAAGAGAAAGGCATCACAAAGGGCTAGTAACCATTAATGAGGAACAGTGAGCTAATGGCAATAAAGTCACTTCAAAGCTTTCCATGGGTTTTTAGTTTAGGCAAACTAGGTTTACATCTAAACACAGACTGAATGCTTATAGAAAGAGCTCACAGCTGCCTGATCATTTGAAAGTTACACTGCAGGCAATTGAAGCTCCCCCATGCACACCTATGGGCACGAGCACTGGGGCTGTGAAACACTCCTCACACCTCTTACATCTGGCACTCTCCTTTTATGCAGTGGAATCAACACTGTTCCACGCACACAATAAATCAATTGGGTCAAACTGATAAATAGAGCAATTGTCACAAACCTTGCAAAGAAATGCAAGTTAAAGGCTAAGCTCTGTCTCTCACTGGGGCTTCACTACTGTACCTGACCAGCAGCCCCTCCAAGCTCCCTAGCAAAAGGCTCCTGAATCCACATACTCCTAAAGGTACAGGCATACAGGGAATTTCGGTAGCCTTACGTCCTGCAGCTGAGGGAAGAAAGGTGGTGTAGGTTCAGCTTAGGCACTGTCTGCACTGCAAAAGGTACTGCAAGTGCTTGGGTGGCTGGGGTGCCATGCTCAGCACTCAAGTATTTGAGTGCCAAACTGTTTGCACTGGATTCCAACCCAAAATTCAATCATAAAAGGATTACACACAATGAAGACATTCCAGAGGTCAATCCTCTCCCAGGCCTCCTTCAGCTCCTACCAAATTCCTTATCCACAGCTCTAATATAACAAATTGAAAATGGATCAACAGCAAAACACAGAGAAGCAGGAGTTCAAAAGGCTTCAGCGCTCACTGTGGAGGGAACTCAAACCCCTCATCAATAACAACACTTTAAGGAGCAAAGTTATTAAGATGAGGGGTTTATCTTTCTTTTCTCTTTAATAAAGTTGTTAAAAGCACCAATAAATCCTCCTTAACCCCAGAAACAAAGTGAGGAAGAGCTTTCTAAATGTGTGCCTGCTTCCTAAAGCAGTCCAAAGTTGCCAAAACTCATCTTGTTTGTAGGAATACTGCGATGAGCAGCATCCTTCCCCAGGGAGGTCTATTTAATCACTTCAGGAATGATTTCTTCCAGACAACAAAGGGCGATTCCATTACTTCATTAAAGCACTGATTATCTGCAACCCAAAACAAGAGTCCCAAATAGATAGTTTTACCCAGCTGCCCTGTTCCTCATTATGCTTTGATTTCAATCCATTGCACACACACACCAAGCAAAGGGCAATAAATTGCAACCATGTGTTTGAAGGAATTATCTTCACCATATTGGACGTGGAGAAGCAAGGCTCTAAGTGAAGGGTGTAAGATCCTAGACTTCCATCTGGGAATAATAACCTACTGAACAGAAACAGAGCAGGGCATTAGCTTCAGGCAGTGTGTGAGTTAAAGCTGGCAGAGAAGATCAAAATTAAGCAGTTGTTTTTGGGGAAAGTGACATCCATTTTGGTAAAGAGATGCCCAAGAAATACGGCTGTTGTTTAACACTGTAACAGAGGGAAGGAAAACTTAGGATGATTCCTCTTTAACCCAAACAGACATGAATGTGCTTCCAGAAATAAAAGGTGGGCAGCTCTAGAAGTACTTCAATGCAGTTTGCACTAAACCAGGTACTTAGAGGGAACAGCTCAGCCCTGGTTAAGAGGTGCTGAACATTCGGCACAGTTGTTCTTCTCAGGCTTCCGATCTGAAATAACCCTGTATGACGTTACTTGTTTTCCCACTGTAGTCACACACTGCTGCAGGCCAAGAAGCTTTTGGGGAGAAAAGTAAGATTTAAGAGCAAATGTGACCAATTTGTGTGAAACAATGCATTAGCAAATGCACAACAGGCTGTTTCCCTCCAAACACCCACACTAGCAGGTGCCAACCCCTTGGGAAATGGCAACCAAATGCAATGACTCACTAGATGTAGGTGGATACTCCCCACACCTGATTAAAGCAGAATGGTATGTGGGCCAAATGGGTCTGCCACAAGGAAAAAATGAAACTATCTGAAGTCCTGGGAGATGCCTGAGATGAACTTTGTGTGGTATTACCACGCAGTGTGTGTAAATGTAAAGCAGGAGATAAGACAGAGGAAGCTTGGACCATATGCTGAGAGCAGAGTTGGAGCAGCACGTGTTCTGCACAGCACTCATTTTTCCACAGAAAGCAAGTATCTTCCTCCTGAAATGACCTGTGTAAGCTGGATTTTAAAGCTGGGAATTGAAGCAAGCACAGTGCAGAGCAAGGGACAAGTCTTAACACCTCAGACAAGGTATTAAGACACACAACATGCTTCTGCAAAGGGCAGTCTGCCCTGGCTAGACTGCAACAGCACAAATCCAGCAGCTTAGCCCAGTGAGGCTGGAAACAGAGCCACAAAGTGCTTAGGAAATCACAGCTAAAACCTTCCTTCTAGGAATACAATGTCTTAACAGCCCAGGAAATCCAAGCACACAGGGCCTGGTGTTCCCTGTGAATGACTGCTTACAGACTGGTGGTGTATTAACTGCTACCTCTCTACCACAGAACACAGCAGAGCTGTGGTTAGAGATGCAGCTCAAAAACGTTCCCTACCCTGTAGAGAGGGGCAGAACAGCCTCTTAAGGAACTGCTGTATGAGAAGCTGATGTGTGAGACCTGAGGATTGTCTCTCAGCATCATTTTTGTCCTCTTAATCTGCAATAGAAGCTCAAACAGTGCCACAGGCACAGCACTTAAACTCACAGTTTCTAGGAACTTTGTGATGCGGAGTATCCAGCAGCTTGGTGTCACCTATGAGCAGCCTGTTTGGACAGAACCCCATCACACTGAACAGACACCACTGAGGTCAATTGAAGAAAGGCTTTTTGTATGCTGGCTACAAAACGAACACTGTTACTGGAAGGTGGTTCTGTTATAAACCTTCTCATGCAACAGAAACCATCATTTCTACAGAATACACAGTACTGCCATCACACTACTTATTGCTTTGCTTAATACATGAATGTTTTTAAATGAGCCTGGAATATTTCACAACGCTGGAAAACCTCTGCTGTCGCTGGCTCTGGAATCAAATGACACTGGTAACTCTTCCACTGGAGCAGCTTGTTCCCAGCCCCTGTGTCCAACCTGGCCTTCAACACTGCCAGGGATGGGGCAGCCACAGCTTCTCTGGGCACCCTGTGCCAGTGCCTCAGCACCCTCACAGGGAACAGCTTCTACCTCAGCCCTACTTCTGCCTTTACAGACACAGCCTTAGTTTCCAGCTCTATCAGACCATGGAAATTACACCCTGCGTTACTGCAATTGCCATCTTGTTCCCACTACAACCTTCCCCAAGCATCAGACTCTCAGATGGCTCCAGCAGATGTTATGTGGGTAATTGTTAACCGTGTTCCCAACCTGAAACGTTGGCACGAGCAGCAAGCAGCAGTGAGGAAAGCTGTGACCCCAACCTCATCCCCCCTCCAATCTCCAAGTAAAAATTAAGCTTCTGCTGTCAAAACACAAACTCCAACTGGCTCATTAGGGAAACCAGAGTCCGAGTAGTAGAACAAAAGCATGTTTCTATCCAAATCTCTGTTGCAGGTGAAGTACAAATCACTTCCAATTTCAGGCATGAGGAACCTTTCCAAAGGCCAGGTTAAGTTTCTTCAGCTTTGCAAATACTTTCCAAAGAATGCCCCAATTTTCGCACCACTCAGCACAACATCGGGCACCCTTCTCGTCTTTTTCTGACACATTTCTGGGAGCAGAGCATGCCCCAGAGCACAGGCTGCTGACAGATGTGCTTATCTCGCCTGAGCGCCGCAAGCCACAGCGCCTCCGTCATTTCTGGCCGATGACACCAGAATGAAGCCTTTGTGAGGATCCCTCCCTGTAACAATGTATTGCCTATAAAGCCTGGACTGGCCAACTGAAAGATGAAATTGGATCTAATCTTGGTTTTTACTTCCATACAATACATTGAGACTACTTGTACCACGTGCTGAACAGGTTCACCTAAGCCTGAGAGCACCTTGTAGCATGCTTTCCCTCCAGCAATGAAAACTTCCTAAAGGAGTTATTGTACCCAGCCATGACTTCACGCTCATCTGATCAGAGAGGGGTTTAGAAAGACAACCTTGGTTCCATAAACATCCTCAGTTTCATCTTAGTGCATTAAAGAACCTGTTGGTCTTGGTCTGTTCTGCACCTGGGGAGTAACTGCAAACCTCTGCACTCCACATACAAAACTCCTGTATTCCAGGAAGTTCAGATACTAGACACAACTGCTACTGGCAGGAGGAGCTGGGTATCTGTGAAAATAGTGATGAAAAGGAGCACAAATTGGATACCGTAACAAAAGGGTGAAGATTACACGTTTGGACAGGCTACATTCACCCCCAGCCACCTCCTAAAATGAGCACAAACTCTAGCAAGAGAAGTACCTGTCAACCTGCTTTTGTTAGCGCTGTAACAGCACAGTGACACACGATGGACTACAGCTAAGGACGTGGTTTATCTCCAGTTTTGGGCAACAAGAAGCAGCAATGACGTTTGTTCACCTTTTTCATGCTCATTAGGCATCTCCAGTAAGAGAGCAGCCCGTCACTGGATAAAGCGGTTAAGTTCACTTTGCTTTGCAACTCACGCTTGCTTTTCAGACTTAGTGCTACTATTTCCATCCCATCACTGCTCAGGAGACCACAACCTGTAAAGATGACAGCTGATGGCATCACCAGGACGGCTCAGATGGGACTGCAGTTGCAAGACCAGCATGCTCCCACCTTTTGGAAAAGTTGTTCAACTGGAAAGTCATCACAGAATCCCAGCCTGGTTTGGGTTGGAAGGGAGCAGCTCATCCAGTTTCAAACCCCTGCCATGGGCAGGGACACCTTCCACTAGAGCAGGTTGCTCCAAGCGCCGTCCAGCCTGGCCTTGAACACTGCCAGGGATGGGGCATTCACAACTTCTCTGGGCAAGTCAGACAGCTTCTTACTGCTACTTAAAAAGGACACTGCCTAATCTACATTTATCTTATACTCTATTAATTCCTTTGCTTTATGCCTCTTTAACAAGACAGGGCCTAAAACAAGCATCAGCGGATGCCCCTGCAGCAGTACATGACTCCCCATCAACTGCTGCGTTTCAGTTTGCTAGCTCCTGTCATTCTACTGAAGATGTGAAAGTTGCTGCAGTATATATAGATACTTTGAGAGAGTACAGTCCTGAAGGAATGGAAAAAGCAGATGGTTTAAGACTGAATCGAGTGAAGATCACAGAGAACACAGGTCCTTTGAGGACAAAGACACCATTAATATCTTAAAGGGGGGCGGGCAGCAGGAAAGCACCTGAGGAACTGCCTTTGACATCAGCTGACAAATTTGATCATGTTTCCTATCATGGAATCACAGTGGATACGCTTCCCAGCAGCAGCTCAGTGGCTGCCTGCCCTTGTCCCTCTGCTGCCCCTGGTGTGCCACTCTCAGAAGCAGCTAGTGGCCACCTTCCGGACCCACTGTGCGTTCCGCCTGCCTGCTGAAGGGAACAAAGAAAGCAGAGGGCTCTGTAGGGTAGAACTGACATACAAGTCTCTGTACTGGTCAAAGGCATTGTTGGCTTCCACCTCCAGCTTGCGTAGGCGAGCAGATGGCATGGCACCGTCTTCCAGGGGAGGATCGTATTTGTTACTCCATGGTGATCTGCCAAAGAGACAAGGGAAACAAAGGGTTAAACGACCAAGACAACCTCTGAAAGGTCGGAGATTGGTGGCTCTGAGCTGAGCCACGGATGCTGAATTCCCAAAAACACCACAAGGCACCAAGAGCAATCCATCTGTGAGAATTCCACCCTCAAATGCCACCCCAAACACTGACAACGAGGGAACACCAACTCCTCACAGCTCACAGTGTACCTGGGGAACGCTCCCCCCACTTCAGGTTCTTACTATATAAATAATCATGCTTAGGTTTCAATCTGTTCCTTCTCAAATACGCAAAACCGAGGCCTCAGATGTGGCACATTAAATACTCACATGCATATACAGAGAGGCTGTGCAGTTTCTTTGGGATCTGACAGTATGAGAGCCAAACGCTGCTGTCTCCAAACTCTCCTCCACTCTTTCCCTTTGAAACGAACTCTCCTTTTAGCCTAACTTTAGGGAAACGTTTGAGCAGTTGGAAGGATTTAACAGGCTGTGTAAGGCTGCAGGTTTTACTATGGCTTCTGCAGGTGTGGAAGAGATTTTTGTGCTCTTAATGAAAGATTTGGTATTAAAAGATTAATGGAAGCCTTTTGCCCATCTGCTTGAGACTTTTATAATTCCCATTCTGTAAGCCAGCATTCTCCTTTTCATTTCCCCTTGGAATAACCAACCTACATATATCACTGCTGGTTTCAAGAAAGGTGCCTCTACCCTTTACTTCCTCATTTTTTACAACACTCCAGCCTACCAGCGCTAGGTCTTAATGCAGTCCATACGTAAAGGCTTTCTCCTCAGTAGCCATTTGTTACTCATTTCACAGAAAGGCATCTAGTTCTGACATCTGTTTAATGCAAAGCACAAAGAACAGGCCCTGCTTTGCCCTGGCTTTGTGCTTCCAGAGCCCTTCCCTCCTCCCCACCACATCTGATTTGAAAGGTGAGCCACCAGGAAAAGCTAAATCATTGTGTCACATCAACCCATAGCACTGGTTTTCAGGCGGTGGTTCTCATTTCGAAACAGTTGCTTCCAACTTGGCTGCTCTGGAGAAGAGTGGACAGCTACAGCAGTGTTCCTTACTCAGCAACTCCAAAATCTGGAAGGGATTCACGCTAATGCACTGTTGGTGCTATCTGCGGGATTCCCAAATGGCACAGCTACACCCATGAGGCAGTACACACAAATCCAACTGACACCATGGAATCCCAGAATGCCAGGTTGGAAGGGGCCTCAAGGTCTGGTCCAGCCTTTCCAGGCAAAGCATGGCCTAGAGCAGAGACAGGCTGAGAACATTGGGGCTGTTCTGCCTGGAGAAGAGAAGCTGCGTGGAGACCTCAGAGCAGCTCCCAGTGTCTGAAGGGGGCTGCAAGGATGCTGGAGAGGGACTCTTCATCAGGGACTGCAGCGATAGGACAAGGGGTGATGGGTTCAAACTGAAACAGGGGAAGTTCAGGTTGGAGATAAGGCAGAAGCTGTTCCCTGTGAGGGTGCTGAGGCGCTGGCACAGGGTGCCCAGAGAAGCTGTGGCTGCCCCATCCCTGCAGTGTTCAAGGCCAGGTTGGACACAGGGGCTCAGAGCAAGCTGCTCCAGTGGAAGGTGTCCCTGCCCGTGGCAGGGGTTGGAACTGGATGAGCTCTAAGGGCCCTTCCAACCCAAACCAGGTTGGGATTCTATGTTCCAGCACCCTGTCCAGTCACATCATACTAGCATCCAATACTGGAGAGTCACCACTTCAGGCAGACAGCATCGACTTTGCTATCGTGAAGTCTGCAAAAGCAAAGCCATAGTTTGGATACCAGGCAATGCAGGAGTGTACTGCTGCCTCACCAGCACCATTCACTAGGATGCACTTGCTTTTTCTTTCTCTACATTAAAAGGCTGACTCAAAACCCCTGTTTTCCGTGAATTCAGCACACGATGCTTCTCCTTCATGTATGAGGAAACCAGTGAGCACAGAACTCATGCAGAAGCCATGATATGAAGATACTTTCACTGTAAATATGAGCTCTCTTCTGCAGGGTGCAGGAATGGCATTCAAAGGGCAGCACAGTAACATAGATCTGTCTAACCAGCAGACTGGGGCATTTTCAACTCATTATGGTTGAAGCCAGCAGCTACTTCACCTAAAAAACCACCCCCAATCCAACAAAACCTCCTCATAACACAACCCTGTGCTTTCTTCTCCTCTGTTGGAAGAGTACTTGAAACATTTCAAAGCTTACACTGAGGTTATTTGAAGAAAGGCAGATGGACAAGCACTTAAATTTCAAAAGTCAGACCTCTAATTTCCCCAAAAAGAGAATGGTTTTTGTTTCAGCTAACAGGTTTCAGTGGTGTTGGCACCAAATTCCGCATAAGGATTCCATTTAATAGAGTGATCAAACACACTCAGAGTGGAAATGTATGGACAAAGTCAGGGCCCTTGAAGTCTTGCATTAAAACAGAAAAGCTCTGCCTTCACAATGTGGATTCCAAGGCTGTTTGATGTCCTCCGCAAACCTCTGTTACTACCCGAGCACTCACGGAAGTGCCTGCAAGACTACACGCACGAGAAGCTGCTCCCACGAGTAGCAGCGCTACAATAGGAAGAAACTGGAAATTATCTATCCATGAAGATCCAAGGGGAGCTCCAACAATTGACCTTCTGGTGTGATCCATGCTTGACACAGAGAAAATCAAGCCTAAATATGAGGCAGGAGTAAACTGTGATGAGCTGAGCATGAGGATATTCATTCCTCCATGCGCTGCCCTATGAGACCTGTAGAGTTGTCACCTGAATGGCCAAACATCTCACAGCACCTTTTATCAAAGCCAATTCCCAGCAGGAAAGATCTTCAGTCTTTAGCAAGTAATTGCTTTGTGGAACAAATGAAGTGGTAAATGCCCCATCCCTGGCAGCGTTCAAGGCCAGGCTGGACAGAGTGATCTAGTGTGAAGTGCCCCTGCCCATAGCAAGGGAGTGGAACTGGATGATCTTAAGGTCCTTTCCAAACTTGAAGACTGAGATCATACCCACACAGAAGCTTAAAAGAATCAAAGAGAAAAGAATACCATTTATTGAGGTTTTCATTCATTAATTGTAAAACCACTTGAAAAGAACACCTATAAAACTTGATTCCCAGCAGGAAACCTGACTGTCTAGCTCCACCTTTCCTGCCCAAGCAGCACGAGGCTCGCTTGTCAGCAGAATGCTTTGAAATCCTTGGGTTAGTATTAAAAGAAATGCAATTAACAACCTCTCCAATAAGAGGAAAGCCAGTGTTTGGTTTGAAGTGGGCAGTAATTGGGGCTGCAGTGTGGTGCAGGCAGGGAACAGTGTTCCTTGAGACTTCTAATTGCCCGTGTGGTTCTGAGAAGTCTTGGTGGAAATACCAAAAGCTTTGAAAAGCAGAGCTCTGAGATTCGGGCCTAATTGATTAAATTAGTGTAAGAGGCACTTCCCAGTAACAACTTCAGGTTTTATGAGGTATGAATAACAGTGTCTGAATGCAGGCACAGAATGGGATTAACACATGCACATGCGAGCCTTGCCTGGCTTTCAAAGGCTTTTGCTTTGTGCTGAAGGAAAGAATTTCCTTCACAAAACAGAGCTGAGACCAATCAATTCCAGCAGGAAGAATCACTTCAACCCAGAACACTTGAACCCAAAGAACAGCATTCATTAATGCCAGCAATTAATATATTATGCCTACTCTAGATGAACAAATGGAACGGTTTCTCTGAAACCCCCTTACTTAATAAGGCCTGAAAATGCCAAAGTGATTTAAACCCCCCTGAGTCCTCCTGATGTCTTGTAACTCTTTAAATATCTTCTTAGGAAGAGATTGAGCAAATTTCAGTCAAGCATGAAACTAACCTTAAAGAAAGGGCTTCCACATACACTGATTCAACACGGAGGGGCGGGGGCAGCGTTAGTAGTTACTGCAGTGTGTCACCGCACTGTTCAACAAGTGCCTGTTCAAGCTTCCTGTGCCTCTGGTGCTAGATGTCAACAGCCTACATAAGACACAAGCGGACTGCAAGAAAGATCACAACTGCAGCGAGAAAGCATCTCTGGAAAGACCCAGAAGATAGACAGGATCTAACCCCTCCTCCTGCATCTGCCAGAGAGGATGCAGCTGCAGAAGTACACCCTGTGGAGGGCAGAAGGGATAAAACTATTCCAGCCACTAATTTAGAACGGACTCAATGCATGTAGCTGCTAAGGTACAGCTGACTGGCTTAGGCAGATGTGCTTAATGCACAAATGCTTTTCAAAGGCAGCAGGCTCTTATGCTGAAGGTTGAACAAACTTTCAGTGTTAGACTAGAACCCTAAAGAACACGAGTGAACACTTCACCTTAGAGAACTTCTCACTTCTTCACCAATTGCAAGAAGTGATATTTAAAGAAAACCCCCAATTTACACTCG
Source organism: Amazona ochrocephala (assembly GCA_039720435.1). Lineage (NCBI taxonomy): Eukaryota > Metazoa > Chordata > Aves > Psittaciformes > Psittacidae > Amazona > Amazona ochrocephala. Next base: position 2,559,322 of record CM077894.1, on the reverse strand, counting down.
GTGCAATGCAGATGCACTGTCAAACTCAGCATCCATTATCTTTTCCTCCTACTGCTTCTAGGGCAAAATGAATCTCACCATGATCTCTGTGTACATCATATACAGATATGCTTTCAGTTCAGGTAAGTACCTTCCCTACAACTCAAAGCAACTGATACCAATGAATCTAGAATCCTTCATAAGCTTACCTGCGCCTGCAATGATGGCCTGAGCCAAAGGAAAAATGAATTGTCACAATATTCTCTGGAATTCCACTTTAAAATAGAATTCTTAAAACATTCTGGCCAGATGAATGTAAAACCCTGCGGCAAACGTGTACAAAGCAAAGCTGGGTTCTGACTGTAGATCAGTTCTAATTGTTAGCACTGAGAATGTAAGCTGTTACATCCAAGCTACACGGAGAGCCACTGATGTAACCCTTACAATCACAGCCAGAAGCGGAGGGATGGCTGAGCCCTAGCTCAGGGCAGAAGATGAATTGCGGTCATCACTTCAAAGCTTAGCGCCCTTTGTTAAGAGGAGAGAGGCAAAAGAAGGTGATAAAATATTCACAATGTTTCTGCACTATGAGCACTGTGATTGTTACTTACATATTTGGAACTAGGCCATGGCCACTATAGTTGTTAAGAAAAGTCAGGCAGTGCAGAAAAGGGGGAGAGGGGAAAGATAACTAAGAGGGGAAGTGATTATAGCCTCTCAACTATAATCATCCTAATGGCAAGGTATGAAATAAACACATTCAAAGAGAGACTCTGTCCAAAGTGGCAGCCAAAATACTGAAAACTCATTGTACCATGCCAGTATGACAGCCCCTTCTACTTCAAAATTCATTCTGTTACAATTACACACAGCTTATATCGGTCAGCTACTTTCATTGGGTTTGTGTACAGCTATTTTGGTAGAGAGGGACTCTTTTTCTTTGCTGAACACTTGGGCCAGGATTTTCATCCAGAACTAATGGCACAGCATGCCCAGAATCAGACTCGGTTCTTTGCAAACAGGAGTGAAAATGCTTTTTGCAGCTGGCAACCCCCCTCTGCTTTGTATGGGAAGACAACTTTGTCTAAACTGAGTGCTTGCATCACCTCTTTTCTACTGTACCCATGCCACAGATTTTACAACCTTGCAACAGTACACGGTTTCATCTCATAACAAGGCCCTAATTTTCATCTCAAGGCCCTCACATTCATTTCTTCTAGAGATGTGAGTGGTTTTAATTCTCTAAGACATTAACTGCACTACAGGAAGAGAAGTACGTTAGCCACCCCTTGAACAAGAGAACATCACCACATTTCAGGCTTCAGTGAATGACTGCAAATCACAGTAAAGAAAATGCGCAGAAACACTGTGGTTTCCAGGATAAAACACATCTTGTTCTGGAGACAGACCAGGGGACAGTACTGGCCTTGTGTGACAAGCTTTTAATACAGGGGGCTACAGGGGTGACTTCTGTGAGAAGCTGCTTCCCCCATCTCAAACAGAGCCAATGCCAGCCAGCTCCAAGACAGACCTGCTGCTGGCCAAGGCCCAACCCACCAGCAATGGTGGTAGCACCTCTGAGATAATCACAGAATCATAGAATAGTTAGGGTGTACTTAAGAAGGAGAAAAAGTTGCCACACAAGAGCAACTGAAGCTGGAGAGAGGAGTGAGAGTATGTGAGAGCAACAGCCCTGCAGGCCCCAGGGTCAGTGAAGAAGGGAGGAGGCGGTCCAGGCGCCGCAGTAATGTCCTTGCAGCCCACGGTAAAGCAGGCTGTCCCCATCCACAGCCCACGGAGGTCCATGGTGGAGCAGATCTCTACCTGCAGCCTATGGAGGACCCCACACTGGAGGAGGGTGATGCTCAAAGGAGGCTGTGACTCCATGGGAACCCACGCTGGAGCAGGATCCGAGCAGGAGCTGTGGCCCCATGGAGACAGAAGCCTGCACTGGGGCAAGTCTGCTGCAGGACTTGTGACCCCATGGGGGACCCATATTGTTTGAAACTGAGGCACTCTACAGCGGTCTGGAAATGAAGATGTTTATGCCCTCTCACATTCCAAAAACACTAAGAACAACTTTCATAGCCAGTGTCTTCAGTACTAAAGAGAAGAGGATTTGAAACAGTCACAGCTTCATCGCTGAATTTAAGACCATTAAATTTCTATTTTGGCTAAAAATAAGAGGCAGAAGGGAATGCAATCCTTGAACACAGCTCTCATTCACAAAGCAAACCAGTTAGCTCTATGCTTTGGATATGAACTCACCTATATGAGTCTCCATCTCTGTTGTAGTCACACAATAGATAGTCTTTTCCTACCACCTTATCTCGCGCAATCTTCAACGGCTGATCAACGGAGGAGAGGAGATCTTCACAGAGGCTTGGAACCTGTTTCGAAGGGATGGAGGGTAACACATTCAGGTTAAAAGAGATCAGCATCCTGAAGAACAGAGTTTGTTCTTCACAGCCCATATCTGCCCCAGAGCCAGAAACCCTTTCAAATCAGAACTAAAACAAGCTGCACTTTACTTACAACACAGGCTTATGCTCCCACCTCCAGTAATTCCAGCTTTCATTACCTAACCACTAGTGTGGTCCAGTACACTTCAATATATACATCCTCGTGTTAGCTTCTTGCCAAAGCCAGCCAGTAAAGTGATTGTCAAGGACTGATGAATAAAGGTAAATATTTATAATGGAGGGAAATGAGGGAGCTGCTAATGCAGCATCCACCATCTATCCACCAGAGCGGGCTTTGCACAGGCTCCCACTCTGGGTAGGGTTTGGAACAGTTTCCAGGCAGCTGGCCAAACTTTACCACATTGGCTAATAAAAATCTCTGTGTCTGTGTGTGCACATAGGAAGTCAAATACATCTCCTACACAGGTAGCTTTAATGGCTTCAGATCCCCCGCTGGCCCCTGTGCTTCATGTAGGGAAAGAGTACAAGATCTGCTCTTAACGTGGCAGAGAAGCTTTGATGCACCGCAGAGAGATGACATTGCACAGCCTGAAGGTAGCATGAATGCAAGCACAAATTCCTTCCCATGGCTTCTTGTGATCAATAGTCATATCAATATGTGATCAATATCCACTTCCATTATCAGTATCCATATTCCCATACTGCAGGCTTTGGCCACACTGGTGGTTCCTCCAGGAACTCCATCTCTCTACATACTTCAGGGCACCAAGGGACCATGAACAAATCATTCCTGAAGCTATTACCAAACAATTAGCACATTGTGGTTTCCCTTGGGAAAAGCATTCCAGATTTCACTGCAAGTGAAAGGGACTCAAGTAAAACACCCTTTTCCAACAGAAAGTTGGGAATGCAACAGGATACAGGACAACTGGCAAGTTCTTGCACATATTGGTGACAACAGGCTGAAACAGAAGATAAAACAAACAACGAATGTGGGATCTGTTGCACATTTCATTACCCCTGTAGAGATGAAAACCTGATGGAGAACGTGAAGACAAAAGGCAATCAAGGGGAAAATGAATCATGAAGTGATGAATTCAGAACTCCTAAGGAATGAAAAGGGGATGGAGGAATAAAGACAATGTGGACATGTACTTTCTTCCTTTCCAGCCAGCTATTCAGCGAGCTGTGAGTACATTTTCAAAGGGAAAAGGTCTAGAGGAGAAAAGAAACCAAACAATTTGAGGTGCAGCAGCTCCCAAACCATCAGCACAAACTATCTGGATGCGCTAGATATGACATAAGAGATCCAACTGCCCAAAACAAAAGCATTCCCAATCCCAAGGCAGTAACACACAAAGAATATTAGTCAGAGTAAGCAGGCACAAATGGAAATCAACATAACCACAAAAGACCCCCAAAAAAAACCAAACCAAAGGACAAAAGATGTGGCTAGCAAGAAATGCAACACTAAAATTATCCTGCAAACACACACAGAGGAAAATCAAGAAATGGTTGGTAACTTTACTGACAGTGCTGAAAAGCCCAAGCCATCAGTTTGAGGCATTCTACTTTGGTCTACATACAGCATAATGTGGCAGTGATAACTGAAGGGCTCTGATTAACAAAGTACTTACATAAAGCTAGATCCTTCTCATAGGAGTTCAGCATCCGATACTCAAGACCTGGTTGAAGCAACCTCAAAACCATTCCACATTCACAGAGTAAATAAAGGTGGACAGGAAGCAAGGAGCTTTTAGGAAAATCTTACTCTGAAGACAGACAACCCAAATACTGCTACAAATCAGCAGTGTCATGGCCCAAGCAAAGTGAGATGATGTATCTGTGGCCGCGAGCCCATCTGGCTCCACTTTGGCTCTTCCTTCGCTTCTCCATTAGCTATTAATTTTAGGCTGACTCCTCAGGCAGAGAGCAACTTGAGATGACTGCTTCCATTTCAGGTGCATGCACGGCAGACCCAAAGCACCTCATCATGGAGAGCTTTGCTCCGTGTTGTTCCTAGAAGTGACCAGCTGAATGTATTTCTTCTTCTCAGCTGCTCCCTGGCCAGCTGCCCATCAGCAGAGATAAGTGCCTAGGAACAGCCTCTTCAACCTCAAATGCAGTCAAACGATGTGTATTTAAAATGAATAATGGTGATGAAAACAGCATTTGGAGAAAAGTGGCATTTTTCCCAGACTCTGTTTCTGTTCCATTTCTTTGTGAAAAGCCCTACACTACACATGTGGTAAGGGAGCACAAGAGGTCTCGCTGGACAAGTCTTCAAGCTCCAATATACATAGAAAGCACTTCCAAAAGAAGTCCCAAACTCAAGACAGAGTTAATCCCCTACAGGAAAGCTCCCAATAACCACCTCAATTTACAACCCTCACAAAATCCAAAGATTAACGTTTAGGTTTAACTTCCTTTTAAAAATAGCACATGGCTGCTATGGTGCTTCCATAGTGCTTAGTGGGAGAGGACCACCTCTCACTGACCAGAAGGAATTCATATTGGTTTTAAGATACAATCCTAGAATCCCAGCCTGGTTTGTGTTAGAAGGGACCTTAAAGCTCATCCAGTTCCAACCCCTGCCACAGGCAGGGACACCTTCCACTGGAGCAGCTTGCTCCAAGCCTCTTGTGTCCAACCTAGCCTTGAACACTGCAGGGATGGGGCAGTCACAACTTCTCTGGGCACCCTGGGCCAGCGCCTCAGCACCCTTCTTCAAGGAAGAACCTTCACAGGGAAGAACTTGTGCCCAAGAGCTCATCTCAGTCTCCCCTCTGGCAGGTTAAAGCCATTCCCTTGTCCTGTCCCTACAGGCCCTTGTCCAAAGCCCCTCTCCAGCTTTCCTGCAGCCCCTTTAAGCACTGGAGCTGCTCTAAGGTCTCCCCTTAAGGAGCCTTCTCTTCTCCAGGCTGAACCAGCCCAGCTCTCTCGGCCTGGCTCCACAGCAGAAAGATACTCACTAGCGTGTAATACTACATTATAATAACCCATTGTAACAACATGTTATATATCCATTGTCTCTTTGGTACAGACGCTACAGGACTTAAGGCAATATATTCTCCTCTCCTTCTTCAGGATAAAACAGGGAAGAAAACTCACTCATCTGCTTTGGATGAACTAGACAATTTCAGCAGTGTCTATAAAACAAACAGAGATATCTCAGCTGATGGAACTCCTCCTGCAATTCTAATTATCAGAACCCTCCCCAAGTGGCACAGTTATCCCAAGAGAACCATTTCTGCAGCATTTATTACATTAACTTTCAAGAGCTGCTGTACTTCCCAAGAATGCAGTTACAAGAATCATGCATACTGGTTTTCCTCTTCTGTACTGGAAAGCTGTTCATAGGGCAAATGCAGTCATCTGAATAAGATAATTCGCAGCTTTAAACATTTAAGCTGCATGCTCATGAGACTATTTGATACCTTCTGAACTTAGGTCCTTTGCATTGTAGAACATGCAGTGATAAGGAATTTGGCCTAGCTAGGCTAAGTCAGCTGCTGCAATGCCAGCATTGAGCAGTTACTTTCCACTATACATATACCTTTCCTTCGGCTCTCCATGTCATGCATTGACCCTTCCCAAAGCATTTTGGTCACTTTAGTGCACGTTCAGTTTATATTTAGCAAGAAAACATCCAAAATTGCTGATCCCACCAAAGACAACTCTGCTCAGGAGACCAACCCATCCTCTGAGTTCCAGTCTCAAACAGTGGATCTGTGCCGTTAACTTTCCTTGTTAGCTTGCTCGGTGTTAACTGAAAAGCCAAAATGATTTTAGATGCCAAGAGTCATTATATAGGAAACTTGGACTTCAATTTAGAAAGGCAAGAACTGACCCACTCCCCCAGCCAAACACTGCAGTACCAAAGCAGGGGGTTTGTTCAATTTATCACTGCACTATAAATAAGTGCCACTGAGATGAAAACACTGAAGCAATGAGGAGTGTTTTATAAGCAAAGCCTGTGCTCCCATCTTTATTTTGACACAAGTTTTCCCCACTCCAGGCACTGGGAGGCCACATGTTGAATGCAGGCTTAACCTTGTGTCTTTAGCTAAAGGCCATCATCAGTTTCCTTTGGTCCACAGTGTACTCTGGACTCTAATGCACCCATGTTTCCATAAATAAGCACTCAATCATCTATTATGGTGCTTGTAGGATAGTTAGGGAGCAAGACCACCCTCATTGGGAATTAGAAAAGAAGAAAGCAGAAGGATCTCTGGGGGTCTGCACTGAGTCACGCAGCTGAACAGCAGCATCATTCAGGAGCACATACCGTGCAACAGAGCACTGTGGTTGTGGGACATACAATAAATGTGTAGTACAGAGGGGGGTGAAAGCTGAATGAAAAGCGAGTTAAGCATAATCCTGCATGTTGAACAAGGATTCTGTTGTCTTGGGTAACAGTATTCTCCAGCAGAGCAAGGCAGGTATGTGGACAGTGTTTTAATTAAGTCAACTGTGCGGCTATCAAGACAAATAATCACTTGTGCCAAAGCTGAAACCATACACTTCTTGGGAGTAGCCAACCAATAATCCTTCCTTCTTCACTCACTCTACGGCTAAAGGAACTTTATCAACTAAACAACTGATTCTGAATTACTTTAATATGATTAAACAAGCATCTAAAAGAGTTCAGCAGCGACAAGGACAGGACTTTAGCTCTTCATGTCTTACATGCACTCCCCAGCCTTGCTTCGAGCCTGCTGCCTGAATTGCCTCAGATTCTGAATCACAGAGTATCACGTTGAGGAGACTTCAACGATCATCTGGTCCAACCTTTCTAGGCAAAGCATGATGTAGAGCAGAAGGCCCAGCACCCTGCCCAGCCCAATCTTAGAAGTGTTCAGTGCTGGGGAATCAAATTCTGCACCTTACACACTCAGTGGCTTACTGAGCCACTCAACTAGCGTACATTAAGGCTGTTGTTTTCTCCTACAGCCTTGACTGAAGTGAATCATATTTACAACTGAAGCAGCAGTGCTGTGGCGCAAGGCTGCGGCCCTGGAAATGGCCTCTTTTTTCCATGTTTATTCAGAGGTCAGTGTGTACAGAGCTCTACAGGAACCTTACACACTGGAAAAATACGCTAAATGCAGCAAAATTAAAGATGAGAAGACTTGTTTTCCTTAAGGACCCAGAAGGAAGATGAACAGAGCTTCAGGAGCTTAGCAAAGGCAGTGCTCGGATCCATCTGTCTTTTGAATTCATGTCTATAACACACAGATATCTCAGCACACATGTGACTAGGTGGGTTTTAATGAAAAGTCGCATCCAAAATGGAAAGAGAGTATTTTCATTGCATGCAAACCTGATTTTCTTTATTAAGACAACTTCAGTCATTACAGAAGTGGACAAAACCACTGCTCACATCGCTTGGGGACATCGCTCCACTGCAAAGAAGAGCCCATGCAAGTTACTGGGCACTCCTGCAAACTTCAGCTCAGATCCTTGCCCTCCAGGCCAGCATGCAATAAAACATTATTACACTTTTCCTGAGGCACTGCACAGCCTCAGAATTTCCTGTTCCTGCAGAACACAGCCACGGCCCAACCGATGCTGTGGAAACCCAAGAAGGAAGCCAGGCTCCACTCAGCTTGGACCAAAAACCACTCGGAAAGTCACTCCCACAGATCCGCACATTGCTCAACCTTAATTTGATCCATCAGATGTCCAAGGGCCACACATTCTTCAAGCTTTGTTTATTAAGTGGACTTTTGTGTTCAAGACCAGATGTAATTGATACTGGAGAACCAGCTCAGCTTTATTCAAGTATTTGCACTGAATTCCAGCACTGCAGCAATTAGCAAAACCAAAATGAAAACTAAGCAGCTTCTCTGGAAAAAGGCAAATGTTAATGGAATTGCAGATTCCAGTTTGTCCAATTAGTGATGGCACGGCAGCAACATTACACTGATTACAGGATTTATCTATTCAGCTGCGGGAGCTCCATTTGAAAAGCTCAGAAACCAGGATCCTTGGCATTCTTCCGGTGATCTGCTGGATAAAATAGGGCTTTTGCTGCATTCCCCATCCTGTAGCCTACTGGGAAAGAAAAGCCGGCCATCTGGCAGCCCCAACTGGAGTGCCCCAGCCTTTGACTAGTGACCTGCAGGTGAAGGCTTCTGTATCTCATTACCAGCCCCAAGTCCCAGGAGCCATCACAGCATATCAATATCTTGGGCAGTCTTGACTATTTGTGTCAAGAGTCCAGCTGGTGTTGGATACATCCAGCCACAATGAAGGGATATGCATGTTCTCACCAGTGATGTTTCTACATCCCAGCTTTCCCTCCCCGCCCCATCTGTAAAAGAGATTAGATAAATTTCTAATCAGGATTAGAGCCCACCAAGTGATCCCCACACATGCTCCTTTAGAAAGATACTTAAGTATACATTTTAGGGGTCCCTAACACCAGCAGCGCAGAGGCAGGAGCCTGGAAGGAAGGAAAGGCAGAGCTTAGGCTCAAAAATAATAAGAAACTATGAAGCCAGAAGTGAAACTCTGTTTTACAACCTCCTACAAGTGGGGCTGCAGCTCTAAGCCAAGCATCACATTAACAACTTACATACATTCACTGTTATCTCCTATTACCATCAAGACACCCAGAGGAAATCCCTTCTAGCTGGAAAACTCCTACTTACAGCCCCTCACCAAGTGGAAAACTGGCTCTCAACAACCACAAGCCTATCCAGAGAGCCAGAGCCCCTTGTTTAGCCAACAGCCTTTGTGTTCACATCCCAACAGGCTGCTGGTGGCATAGACTCTACCACCCAAGCCAGGAAGAACAGGTCTCACACTCTGCTTTGAGACCACGAAGTTGGCAATGCACTTCTGCTTAAGTTTTTACTGACTCTGATGGGGTTTTTAAGCACCTTCCCCCTCAGTAGATGCTCAGCTGCCATCTGCATTCAATTATTTTATCTCCCCTCCATACTGCAGAGGCTTCTGGACTCCAAACACAAAAAGCTGCAGTCACAATTTCATGTTCTTTATGGGCTGTGCACACCAAACAAGGCAGTTTGCCCAGGGGGAGGAGGATACATTCTCTAGCTTCATCTATCTTCAGCTACTAAAGGCACGCAGGCAGACTCAAGACTTGCCTGGAGGCACATCAGCTCTATGAAGCAAGGTCCTGAATATTGTGCAAATATTGCAAAATCTAGGTTTGTTTTTAAATTCACCATTCTGGGACCCTCCGAGAGTCACACATTCTACTAAAAATACTGCAGCATTCTCCTGTGATGAGGAGGCAAAGATGATCACCTCCCAGCTCTTTAATTGCAAACAGAGCCTTGAAACACAACCAGTATCATTACTGGCTGCTGTATCTATACAAAACTCCAGCTTTAATTCCTCCATGGCAGCCTAACTTGATCCTGTACTGCAAGAAAGCTTTCCCTGTGGGGAATAAGCTGAGCTTTATTTGAGTATCAGGCTTGGAAAAGACAGGAAGGTGATTGTGGCTGTGAGCAACCCCACTCTCCTGGTGAATCTGCTTGTCCATGTTGTGAGGCAGTTCCATAAGGACAATTCTCCACCCCTTTTATTGCCATCAGGTTTTCCTGACTCAGCTACATTTTTCATCTAATTTATATTACACACAGGCAAACATCCAAATCAAACACTCTGCAGGAAACTCCTACTTGCAAGGGGAACTTGCTTAACTTCTACCAAGCTGGAGAGCACTGCCATTGAGACAATCGTGTCCCAGCCCCCTTATCTGCCCCACATGGCCCATGGGCACAATAAATCCAACTTCCTGCTCCCACCTCTCCCTTGAAGCCGCATCAGTGAAGCTGCTCACAGAAACACCCACCAAAGGCTTCTGAAGGCTGTGACCCAGCATCTATCACTGCCCTGCCCAAGGTGTCCTAGGAATAGATCCTAGCACTACCTGAAAGCTGATGCCTCCTTCAGGGTTTCTCTTGGAAAGGACACAGGTAAAAGTACACTAGGCCTGTTTTAGTGATCTTAAGAGAAAGGAAGCAGGACTGTTCTGTCTTTCAGGATAAAGCATTCCGCCACTCCAAAGGCAGCTCGCCCAGCTTCCTTACTGCAGGGAGACTTCCATGAGCCAGAACAAGATCTCACTCTTAAGTGATACTAAGAAATGTTCCCACCCAGAAAATACCCCTAATACTCTCCTTCAGCAAGTGATGAGAACAGATGTGATTCATAGCTGACTTCTAGGAGAAGCACAGCATCAACAGCAGCAGCTTCTGGACAATGCGAGGCACTAAGGAGGTGTATTTATGCTACACAGTTAAGAGTTGTATTAATGTTACAAGTGCTACCACCAGGCCTATCCTCATCACAAATCCACTCAAGAACAGGACAATCACCTTTAACATTCCTTTTATGCAAACTGCTTTACAGTTCAGACTTGGCTCACAGGTACATGCTCCAAAGCTTCAGTTACCCCAGATTCCAAAGGAGCTACATGGAAAGCCATTCTAATTTACATGAGTTGTCATTAAAAAGGTATGCGCCTCCACTGAACTCTTTCCGTGGATATTTAGGACATTCTGACAGCCCCCAAGTAGTCTATTTACAAATAATGGCTCAGTGAATTCCAACCAGTGTGTCCCATGCCAAGGCACATTACCAGCACCAGCACAGCTCCCTTCAGACTGGACCTCTGGAGTCCTGTGATTGACAAGGTCTCTAATGAGCTCTAATTGCAGACTCTGCAACAACAGATGTGGTAAAAGCACAAACCATAAACTGGTTTGCTAATGAATGAGAAGGGTATGTTCTGATAAGGGCCAGTGACCCAAAAATTCTCCTCTTCCACCCACCCTTTTACTTCATGTTTAAGTTTGGGCCCTTTCCCTTGGCAGCCCAACACTTGGGGGCAGTAACATACAGCCTTGAACACATCCCACGGACCAAGATACTCTTTGTAGCAGGAGAGGATGGCTTTGACAAAGCAAGCGGGACCTCAAGGAGGGACCTTCATGCTGTTATCCTTCCCACAAGGAATTCCAAGCCTAGGAAGAAGACATCAGCTCTTCACTATATTTGTATATTAAATGTTATCCAAAACTAAGACGTTTTTAAGTCATACAGTGGTTTGTGTTGGAAGGGACCTTAATGCTCATTCAGTTCCAACCCCTGCCACGGGCAGGGACTCCTTCCCCTAGAGCAGGTTGCTCCAAGCCCCTGTGTTCATCCTGGCCTTGAACACTGCCGGGGATGGGGCAGCCACAGCTTCTCTGGGCAACCTTCAACCTATGAAAGTCCCTCTTCATCTCCTTTCCAATGGACCTTAAGCAAGCAGCATAACACAGCTACACTCTCAGTCACAGATCAATTCCTATGGAAAGACCATGGGGAGCTGAGCTGCAGCACACCTCAAGGTAATAACCTAAGCTTCCCACGCAAAAAGACTGAGGCCTCTGCTTCACGTCTGCGGCAGCATGGCAGTGTAATGAAGCAAGGAAACCAAGCACAAAGGAAAAAGAAATCCAAGTGTCATCTTTTATAACTGTGGGACATGGTGCAGTGGTGGCCTTGATGATCTTGAAGGTCTTTTCCAACCCAGTTGATTCTATGATACTATCACAAATTAATGAACCTACTCACACTTGCCATGCATTTGGAGTCTGACCTTTCCTTTCAAGGAGGTTATTGTCTGGTAATGGTACAGGAAACAGAATGAGAACATCAGCTGTAAAGGTTTGGATGAAACTTGCCAAAAAAAGGTCAAAAAACTATTTGCTGGAGTCTGGTTTATGATGTCTTTGGAACTCTTACAGGTGGCAGCACATCCAGTCTAACTGAAGTGTAGACTTCAGGCTTGTGGAGGTCAGGCTGAGAGCAGCTGCAGAATTGCTCTACAGATGTCTCAACAATAAAGAAATCACACTGGATTTAACAAATGATTTCATTTCTCCCCCAGAGAAGGGACTGCAGTGGGTAGTGTGGGAATCACACAGACCCTCCTCCTAACAAGCATCCAACTGCTCTGGTTTATGTTACACTTGCAATAGGAAGAGAAGCCCAGGGAGCGTGTTGCTGATGGAAAGCGTGTAGAGCAGTAATGAGCACCATCCAGAAGCAATTCCAACCTTCAGAGGTAACCAGCAATTTTCTGAGTCATTAAAAAAACTTCATAGCAATCGCACAGCCAAGCTTAGCACAGCTCCCCAAACAACTTGTTCCGAATGCTCCTAGGAGCTGCTCAAACCCCAATACCTGTCCAGTCCTCCAAACTTCATCCGAATCCCAACCATGTCACCCCAGATCACAGCAGTGGCTTCATCCCTGTGTCCTACCTTCACCAACAGCCACAAAAGTGATGCTTCAGGTTGCCAAGAGTTTTGGTGGCACAGATGTAGCCCGTTACTAAACGGTTTCAAGAAGGAGAAATAATCCCCTGCTGCAGGTAGCAATTTCTTTCCCGACCCACAAAGCTTTCTTATCCATACTTTGGCTTATGGAAGTAAAAGCAGTATTTAAGTAGAGTTTGATAAATTTAAGTCAGTCACTACAGTGAAGACAAAAGGCTTAATTCAAAGGTCTAACAGCCTTGTTCCAGCCTCAATACCCTCGGTCTGCAAAGACTTAGAAGCTTAGGTCAGAAATAAGGCAAATATTTTGACTGGACAACAACAAGTTTTCCAAGCCACCATCTAGTAGGCTCTGTACAGATTAAATCCATATTTCAGGAAGTTACTCCACAGGCAACTGTGCCACACAGTGTTTTAGGGAACAACTGACACTTAGTAGCCTGTTATAGCCCAACTGTGCATCACAGGATGTGAGGCAATCAGAATCCTGTGTAATGAGCATACACCTCCTTCCTACATTAGTTTTCCTCACTAGCACAGAAGGAAAAGCAATGCTTCAGGTGCAAGCAGGAAACAGGGATTGGGCACAAGATGGTTGGTCACTGGATATACACAGGAGTGCAGAATACCTGAAAGCATAAGTTATAAACAGATTCGGCTGTTCTGACGTATTCTGTCTTGAACATCTCTTTGAAGCGAGTGCCACAGCACATACTGCAGGAGTCCCGTGTCAAACTACAAAGAGGCAGGTAGCTCACCAGGAGACACCACACGTGTGCAAGGACATGCATCAACTTTGTATAAACTCCCTCAAATTACTTCTACTAAGCAGCAGCCTCCAAATCAGTTATGACTTCATCAAGAAAGATCTTAATGCCCCTTCATCCCGAAGCATACACAGTAGGACCTGTTGGCTTGCCCAAAGTAAACACGTAGATTCCTGACATCGTTTGGGCAATTGCTGCATTCTTCAACCTTGCTATTGGACAATGAGAGAAACAAATCACCACACCTCTGAGATGCTTCAGAAGATGTTCTTACGTACCACATCTCCACTACACCCAGCACTTGGGTCAGAGCATCCAGTACTCACCAAGTCAATGAGGTCACTGAGATTCTTCTCTATCTGCTGTGGAGGCAGACGCCTCATCAAATCCAAGGCACAATCCAGCTGCTGGTCACTCTGCAGAAACAAGAACAGGGTTATTGACGGTATTCCATCACAATATGAACAGGGAACACATCACACTGACACACACGTACAAGAACTACAGTGCTTGCTGACTCCTCCAATACCAGAGATCCAGTGTCTAGTTCTAAGCAGCAGTATGCTTTGTATTAGTACAAACAGATTCCAATAAACCTCAGTACCGTTTGCACAGATTGTTGACTTGGTGTTACAAGTGTTCCAGACTATGGATTTAAGCACACAGTTTTAACTGGTGTCATGCTGCCAATTCAACACAGTGCTGTTGATGGAAAGGAGTCCAGTCTTTACCTCACCCAAAAACCGGTTCCAGCATTTGTGCAAATGTTTAATGCACTGTTTTTCTGTGCTATCAATAGGAGTCTGGGTTAGGGAACTGAAAGTTCCTCCTCCCAAAGCGGTTTGAACATTTCCTCATCTCTATTGTGCCATTCAGCTTGAGATAACTCGTATCCAAGACAAATTCTGCCCCGACACAGAGCGCGCTCTCCCTCCTTCAGCTTTATTGAAACACCAGAGCGAAACACACACCGTGTGATCCATGATTTCCTTCTTGCTACAAAACACACACCAAAAGCTGCCTGTATCTGAGAAATCAGAGACTTTATAGTTATGTCAGGAAATCACAGCAACATATTCCAAAGGGCTTGTTGCAGCTGGTCTCACATCCAATCCCGACACACAAAAACCCCATTAAACTTCACTTCAGAGGCAGAAAACACACAGCAGACATTACCAGTGACACTTGATGTTCTTGCCATAACCTTTAGCTCTCCTTCTCACCAACAGATATAAACAGACACCTTCCTGCAAGTCTAACAGCACCCAAGGTCTGCTGGAGTTACTTTGATCAGGTCAGCAGCAGCTGAAGCACAGCCACGTTGTTCCCACTGCTTCCTGCCCTCCCCTTTCCCTTTGCATTTCTCACCACCCATGTACGACAAGCTGAGCTTTAATTTCTCCCTCCTGTGGTCGGCCAAGCTCCAGAAGTTTTAGTTAAGAAAGGCTTCAAACCCAAAGTAGTTACACTATCACATTAGTCAAGTAGGAGCCCGCAGGTCAGGGAGAAGCAGGAAGCAGTCTCCTGCAATTAAGCCCTACCCTTGCAATGAGGAAAGGAGGGAGCCCTCACTTTAGTAGATGTCCATCAGGAAAGCTGCTCCTAGAGGGTACTACGCATTCCCTATCAGGAGATAAGTATTTTACAGCCAGCAAGTCACACAGACTGGCCTATGGAGATTATATATTTACTTCTCATCCAGTTCAGGTGATAGGACATGATCCATATATCTGCAATGACCTCCTGAAGATCTGAGCTTTCAGCCCAAGAAACAGGATGCATTGACACCAGGAACAGAAACCCATGCCAGTCTCCTGCTGTCACTGAAGGAAGATGCCTTCAAGAAATAGACATAAAGCCCCTTATACTCTTTTTAACAAATCCTTGGCTAAAATGAGTCTGGAGAGAAGTTATTTATCTTGGCGAGCCACCCCAAATCGATCACTGAACTATCACCATACCCATGCAAAAAAGCAACAGCCAAGAGCTTCAAAACTTATTTATCTTCATTAGATGTTCAGGGGAAGGGAAAACTACTCACTTTTCCTTACTAATCTTTCAGTCCCTGGAGGAAGATACTGTTTAGATGGCCTAAGCCTGCGCAGCTCCAGCAGCCAAGCTCAGGCAGGGGACCTTTCTACCCAAGTATTGTCTTTGCCTCCTGCTATCTCTCACATGAAGGAAGCAAAGCTGGCACATGGTCACAAGGTCATGTTCCTCACTTTCGGATCGTGGGAACACGCATGGAAGTGCTGCATCCGCCTTTGACAGATGGAATTGTTTAATAGACAAAGAAACCCAGGGAAAGATTATGTTAAAACCCACCACTACAGCCACAACCCCAGAGTAAGGGTTTGACAGTGCGACAGTTTAGAAATGAACTGCACTGAACAAAGGAGTATTAAGTCATAGAATCGCAGACTAGTTTGGGTTGGAAAGGAGCTTAAGATCATCCGGTTCCAACCCCTGCCATGGCAGGGACACCTTCCACTGGAGCAGCTTGCTCCAAGGCCCTGTGTCCAACCTGGCCTTAAGCACTGCCAGGGATGGGGCAGCCACAGCTTCTCTGGGTACCCTGGGCCAGCACCTCAGCACCCTCACAGGGAAGAACTTGTGCCTCATCTCCAACCTGAACTTCCCCTGGTTCAGTTTGAACCCATCACCCCTTGTCCTATCGCTGCAGTCCCTCATGAAGAGTCCCTCTCCAGTATCCTTGCAGCCCCCTTCAGACACTGGAAGCTGCTCTGAGGTCTCCACGCAGCTTCTCTTCTCCAGGCAGAACAACCCCAGTGTCCTCAGCCTGGCCCCATGCAGGAGGTGCTCCAGCCCCTGATCATCCTCATGGCCTCCTCTGGACTTGCTCCAACAGCTCCACGTCCTTATTTAGAGGACACCAGAACTGCACACAGTGCTGTAAGCGGGGTTGGGTCTCACAGGAGCAGAGTAGAGGGGCAGGATCACTCACCTCCTTCAATCTGCTGCTCACACATTTGCACTGGTTTATGGTTTAACCAAAAGAACCTGGACTGAGTGGTTTTGTAACAATATATTCAATGGCTGCTGTATAAAGACACAAGCAAGACAGTTCAAGGCAGAGACTCTTAAAGGAGTTCAGCCATGGCTGTGCGCGATGGAAAACCAAAAACACATAAGCACATACAGTATTTTCTGGTATCACAGCAGTAAAAGCACAGCGGAGCAGCAGGATTCTCCAGTCTTCTTGCAGGGCATTTAAATAATTGAACAGCTTGTCAACAGATCTCTTAGAGCACTGAAATAAAGGCAGGTGCTGTTGTATTTCTGTCCCTAAATCTGTGGTTGCACGGTCACTTTAATCGGGTATAAATCCCTGCTGGCACAGTCAAAAAGGCAACACAAAGCACATGGATTACACAGCAAAGTGGTACCTTGTGGTATTGCACACATCTGGTGTGTCCTGTCTCAGAACTGAATGGGTAATTCTACCAGTACACTGTAAGTGAAGTTTTAATATCCACGTCTGTGGTCAAACACATCCTTTGGCTCCAGACTCTGGCTGGAGGTACTTTAGGTACAAAGAGAGCGGAGCCACATCCCAGGTGCCAAAACTAGCAGCACGTGGTTCCCTGATTTCATAGAAGAGGGAACACTCCCACAGATGCAATACTACTGCTGTTTTGAAATGGCACATATTAGTGGCACTTAAAAACCCCACAAAGCCTTCACACACCTTGTGAAAGAGGAAGATGTTCTTCAGGAGCTCATGGCTGGGCCTGATGATCTTAAAGGTCTTTTCCAACCCAGTTGATTCTTTGATTCTGGATATATGTCACCTGACTCAGTACAAGTTGACCCAAACTACTTCTCTGAACTTCACCTGTTCTGGATTTCCACTTAATTCTCTTGCAACCTGCATACTGAAGCCATGGTTTCTTAGCAGACCTCCAGACCAAAGATCCCTCCGGAGCTCTTGCCTTTAGCCATGGAGAGGCTCACAAAGCTTTGCTCACTGAGGAGGTATTAGACAGGCTGTCTCCCAGACTGGGCTGCTCCCAAAGCCAAGCTCTTTGAGGTTGCAGAGTGTAATGAGCTTAGTGTTTACTTGATAGGAGGTTGTTTTCCACCATTGCTCTGTTTCACCCAGCACTGAGCTCCTGTGGGGGAGCAGGGAGTTCAGACAAAGTCTAAATGAAGTTTTATTACAGCTCAAGTCCCTGAATGATTTAGAGATCACAAAGACTGGGAATATTAGCTTAGATGAAAGCTCCTTCGTAAGTTTCCTCTAAAGATGTTTGGCAATCTGGAATCTAAACATCTACTACAGCATTCCCATGGAACTACTACAGGGAAAGAAATGATGAGAATATAGCTATAGGAATAGCTATGTTTGCTTAACTTCCTTCACCTCTATCTGCTCTTCTCTTCAGTTTCTGTCGTACTTAGCTTATTGCCACAAGAGAAACCCTCACAGAACAGCCACAGGTCTCTGGTCACCTTGAAACTCCATGCAGAGGCTCAAAGACAAACAGGTAGTGCTGAAAAGCAATCAGCTGTGTAAGTGTGTAGTTGCACAGAGGCACAGCTGGATACTGTAAGGAATGCTGCTTAAAGGCTGAGGATGGGCACATGTCCTTCAATGTAGAAAACACTAATTAAGAAGCCAGGAAGTTACTGCAGGTATGCAAATTGTCAGAAATTAAGCCAGGCAAAATGCTGAACTTCCTTTTAACTCCCAGTCATCATCTCCACTAAGCCACACAACTCCTCTGGATCGGGGAACAGGGCACAGGGATAGCTGCTGCTCCTTAGGGGTCCCCTGGCCAGGATACTGTGTGCTGATAACATCAAGCAATAGGAGCTAACCCAAGATAACCCAAACCTGCAAGAAAACCACTTGCCATGCAGATGCCACAGCTCATGGCACCCAAACATGCTCTGCCAGGGCAAGGGATACCGTACCCCATTTGCATTTTAGTTAGCACAGAACCGCCACCTGATAAACAAGGTCACTGCAAGCCAAGATACATCCCCAGCACCTCTGAAACACCCTCAGCACTGGCAGGACCAGTGACACTACACCGCCTTTCCTCCACCCGATGAGTCCACAAGCACTTTGCACTGTTATCCTCACCTATCCATTTCACTGCACACACTCAGGAAAATTCCCAGGCTTCACTCACAACTTTTGACAACTCTCAGTTGCTACTTCTGAGACTTAATCTATACTCTGGGTTTTAAGAGGGCTGACAAAAACCTGTGGCTCTACCCATTTCAAAGGCTAACAAGCCAGCGTGCTTGAAAGGAAGTAAAAGACTTCATTTAAAGCTCCCCAGCTTTAGAGCTGGCAGGATTTGCTTCTAGGTATCACAAAGTCATAGACTCTCAGACTGGTTTGGGTTGGAAAGGCCCTTAAAGCTCCTCCAGCTCCAACCCCTGCCATGGCAGGGACACCTTCCACTAGAGCAGCTTGCTCCAAGCCCCTGTGTCCAACCTGGCCTTCAACACTGCAGGGATGGGGCAGCCACAGCTTCTCTGGGCACCCTGCATCAGCACCTCAGCACCCTCACAGGGAAGAGCTTCTGCCTATCTCCAACCTGAACTTCCCCTGTTTCAGTTTGAACCCATCACCCCTCATGCTATCCCTACAGTCCCTGATGAAGAGCCCCTCTGCAGCATCCTTGTAGCCCCCTTCAGACACTGGAAGCTGCTCTGAGGTCTTGCAGCACACAGTGGGGTGGGGTGTCACGAGAGCAGAACATAGGGGCAGGATCCTCTCCCTGAGCTGCTGCTCACGCTCTGGGGGTGCAGCCCAGCACAGGGGGGGTTCTGGGCTCAAGCACTCACTGAAGCCGGGCCATGGGGAGCTTCTCATTGACCAACACCCCCAAGTCCTTCTCCTCAGGACTGCTCTGAATCACTTTACCCAACCTGTAGCTGTGCCTGGGATTCCTGCAGGCTTAATTCCCTGGTTGTCACAGCTTTGCTCTAATAGATTCTGCTCATTCGACTGTGCCACTGCTGAGCATAAACAGAGTCAGGTGGTTTCTTCAAGAAGGAAGCCAGGCAGCTTTCACTTCTGCATTGTGTTTCTGTATTAACACTACCCTGAGCTCACTCCTGACCCAAGAGAAACTTGCTGAGGTAGCTCAGTGATCCTGCAGTGGCAGCATTACCCTATTTTAGCTCCTTCTGGGAAATAAGCCACTTGGGCCACCAAGTCTTTCCTGCCAGAAAGGAATAAACCTATTATTTAAAGTGTTAAACAAAATACAACACTTCTCCTGAAGGCCCATTTTGGGCCCTGCGATGACACAGTGGTCAGGACCCTGCAGCTAGGTTATAACAGCTAAAACAAAGGTCTTTAAGCTGCTTCACACGTAAGTTTTGCTCAAGATCAGCATCTGAAAAGTTACCCAGATTTAAAGTACAAGCTGGCATCTCAATTTGCAAAGAACAGAAGTCACAGAACCATGGAATGGTTTGTGTTGGAAGGGACCTTAAAGCTCTTCAAGTTCAACCCCTGCCACGGGCAGGGACACCTTCCACTCAAGCAGCTTGCTCCAAGCCCCTGTGTCCAACCTGGCCTTCAACACTGCCAGGGATGGGGCAGCCACAGCTTCTCTGGGCACCCTGGGCCAGCGCCTCAGCACCCTCACAGGGAACAGCTTCTGCCTAAGAGCCCATCTCAGTCTCCCCTCTGGCAGGTTAAAGCCATTCCCCTTGGCCTGTCCCTCCATCCCTTGTCCAAAGCCCCTCTCCAGCTTTCCTGCAGCCCCTTTAGGCACTGGAGCTGCTCTAAGGTCTCCCCTTCAGGAGCCTTCTCTTCTCCAGGCTGCCCCAGCCCAGCTCTCTCAGCCTGGCTCCAGAGCAGAGCTGCTTCAGCCCTCGCAGCATCTCCATGGAAATATCAGATAAAAACCTGAAGGGACACCAAAAACCAGAGCATTTGCTCAACCGATGCAATCTGAAGCAATCCCACATCGGATCACTTTGGTCACGGGTCAGTTTACAGCCAAAATCTCTTCCTAAATTAATTCAGGGCCAGAACCACACAATCAATAAATGACTCTTTTCCCCCCCTTCCTTTTATGTTGCAGACATACCCCAGATTGTAAATCATATTATTTCCTGTCAGTTCTCCCACCAGGAATGTCTGACTAATGGTTCAGCTTTGTGGTACTAACACACTAATTTCTTTTAATTGAAACAGATCCCCAGCTTCCCCTCCTGCTTGTCATTTTAATCCCTGCCAACTTCCAGAGCCCAAAAGGCAGAAGACTTCCTTTACAAATTACACAATAGGATAGTATTACTACAAGAAGCTTTAGCAAAGGGTTGAATTATTGTAACCCCCATGTAATAAGAAGTGCAGTAGTGTGTTAAGTCACAGGATTCCCTTCTCGGCTGTCAGCATTCACTTTTGAGGCTATTGAATGGGAAGGGGAATAACTGTGTGTGCTCTATAAATCCCAGACAAGCTCTGCCCTCATGACGTTCCCATCAGCTGCACATATTCCTTGCAATCTGGTTTTCTACATTATTTTTCCCTTGACTATTAATCCTCCTCTGGCAGACCCCATCTAAAGCCATTTGTAATGGGCTTATAAATCACAGCCCCGACAGCAAGGTGGACTAGTGGGAGAAACAGCAAGAGCATATTTAAGAAGCAATCAGATATAATAAAACCTGAAGCTACACTACGTTGTGCAGAGTAAAGAAAGAACAGGTCAAAGAGCATTAAAAGAACATGATACTGATGGAGACTGTTCTCCTTCTGTTGAGCTTGAGGCTTTGTTTCCTCCGGTCAGGATGCGATCCGGTGGCTTTTGACCATGGCGTACAGTTAGCAATGTGTTTAGCTCCATTCGCTGCAGTCATAACCAAGCAGACAGAGCAATGGTTGAGAGTGCTCATTCCAGGAATTACAAGTGAGAAAGACTGAAGATTAAAATAAAAGCAAGAAGTGATGGATTGGTTGATTTTAGCAGGGCTTGCTGTACTCTGACTCCCACAGCTCCCCTGTAACCGGCATTTACTTACAGAGCACTTGTATAAGCCATGTCCCAGCCTTTATGTCAGCAAACCCCTCTCAGAGATGTTCTCCTGCAGAACATTATTGCCTTTATTCTCCTCCAATGTGTAAAACAATAGAACGTGCTATGGAGAAGCAGAACCAACCCCAATTAATAACTGAAACCACTGTCACAGCTTGTGAGAACTCAAGTGGAGGTGTTGTACACACTGAGGAACACACTGGTACACGCTTGTCAAACAATGAGAGGTCTGCTCCAAACCTCAGAACCATTGGCCAGCTTTTACTGTATGTTGGTCCAGAAACTGAGTACACACTACCTTCAGCAAGACAAGTCCTCAAAAGGGGTCTCTTCTTCAAAGAGGTTCTACAGGAAAGAGTAACTTGTACATCTGCTCCAAAGACTCACACAGGGCCTAGTTTAGGGGAACTAAAATACTCTATGGGAAGCAATGAGGCAGCTTAGGTTTCACTGCCATCAGCATGCTGATGACATTGGATAGTTCTCACCACATCAGGCTCACAGCACAACTATGGCAAGCCCCAGACAGAGCAGCAACAGTCTTCTAGGAGCAAGCACCAAAGAGATCTCCTCCTCTGTTCAAGCTCAACGAGCCCCTCAAGGTTTGAAATCAGCATTTTGCCAAATACCTGTTTGTTGCTTTACCTTTGGAGAGCTGCTTTCAAGCATCTTTTCAATCATACATTGTATTGATTTTGCTTCATCATCCTCACCTCCAAATCTGCTCAGCACTGCTCACAGGACAATACCCAACATCCTGGCTGTCTAGAAACAATTGTCAAGTGAATTATAATACACCGAAGGCATTTCCAGCCATTAGTCTCTAAATAAACCAGAGGTGCTTAAGAAGCTCTATCTCATGGGACAGCCATTTGTCAAAATGGTTTATACCTATTGAGAAGAAACTAAAAACCCCTGACCGTCTGGAGCTGGCCACTGACTGCAAGTCACAATTTGCTTTAGAGGTAACAATTCAGCTTCTCCTAAAGGATGTTCTGCGCTCATAGCTGGTTTTCCACTAGATGCTTTTCAGTTCCCATCAGCACATCTAAAGATGTACAGTACACAGGGAAGAAAATGAACATTTGTTGGCACCTCCTTCCCACCAAGGATGTATTTCAAGACAGCAAACAATTGCACCTACTTGCAAAACTAATTTAACATCTCTTGCATTAGTTTATGTTTTGTCCAGTGCAAGTCTCAATCACCTGCGCAGTGAAAGGAGCCACCACGTATGAGCAGAAGAGGAGGATGGAGCAGCAACAAGGATTTCAACCTGGAGAAGAGAAGGCTCCTGAAGGGGAGACCTTAGAGCAGCTCCAGTGCCTAAAGGGGCTGCAGGAAACCTGGAGAGGGGCTTTGGACAAGGGATGGAGGGACAGGCCAAGGGAATGGCTTTAACCTGCCAGAGGGGAGAGATTGTGATGAGCTCTTAGGCAGAAGCTGTTCCCTGTGAGGGTGCTGAGGCGCTGGCCCAGGGTGCCCAGAGAAGCTGTGGCTGCCCCATCCCTGGCAGTGCTCAAGGCCAGGTTGGACACAGGGGCTTGGAGCAAGCTGCTCCAGCGGAAGGTGTCCCTGCCCATGGCAGGGGTTGGAGATGGAGGAGCTTTAAGGACCCTTCTAACCCAAACCATGCTGCAGCTCTGCAATTCCATGATTTCTGAGAATGGGCTCTCCACCTTTTGCCAGACTCACTAATGATTTCTGCACCAGTGTTTGTCTTCTGGGTAACAGAAACAATGTTTTATTTACTAAACTTCTCATTGAACATGACAATGCAATTTAGTGACTTTCATCCAGTGCCAAGAATTCCTGTGAAGCATGAAGTTTGCAAGAAGTCATTTCCTAATAAACCACGGCATCGAGTGAATGTCAGCCTATGAGCCCCACACCAAAGAGTACCATGGGCAGAGCAGCAGAACAGCCGCACAGAAAAGCTGCACAGATTGGAAGTTAGAGATGCTTTTTTGCAGTAACTGAGATTAGAGACACTGAAGTTGACTGCAGAGCTGAGCCTCTTTGCCAGTTAACAGTGAGATGCTTAATTAGGCTCATGCTGCTGCACAACAGTGGGTTTCCCCCATTTTATGCCTAGATTTAACACAAAGTATCATTTTCTTTGTTAGATATAACTACAGGTAGGAAATCTTCGCTAAGCAAATAAAACCAAACCTGTTACAACACTGAGATACAAGAACTTGTCCTGATGTTGCAAACACTTCATAAGGAAGTCCACAACATCTGCCTGATAGTTTCAGTACCACAGGAGATGCTGACTTGAACATAAGCATACATGTACTCTTACAAGACAGACATTAAGAGACAGGCAGCTTTACTGACAGGGTGACCATTCAGTACTAAGAATCATAGAATAGTTTGGGTTGAACGGAGCTTCAAAGCTCACCCAGTCCCAAATCCCTGCAATGAGCAGGGACACCTTCATCTAGATCAGGTTGCCCAGAACCACATCCAGCCTGGCCTGGGAGGTCTCCAGGGATGGGGCATCCACCACCTCTCTGCACAATCTGTGCCAGTGTTTCACCACCCTCGGTGTAAAGGATTTCTTCCTGACATCCAGCTTCAATCTCCCTCTTTTAGTTTAAACCCAACAACCCCTTGTCCTGTTGACCTTCTGATGTCTCTTGGTATTTCCCTGTCGCAGTTCAACACTTTGACACTTGGGTATATATTAAGGCATTGCGGACACAAATAAGTCTTGCTTTCTAAAAATCCTAAAGCTATGCCCTAAGCACCCACCTTCCCCACTCACATCAACTCACTCCAGACAGATCAGCATCCAGGACACAGGAAATCCTTCACAGGAGCTTCTTCCTGACCTCAACAGCCGTTTTGTAACAACTCCCATGTAACTCACCTCTGCAAGCTCCTTCTGGGCAGCTCCAAGTTCACCCTGCAGATGGATTCCAAATTACTCACTTATACTCTCATCCCCATCCACCCACTCCATTACTTCATTCTTTCTCTGTAAACCTACTACTAATTGCCTACCTGGGTTCATTCAGCCTTTGAAATGAGCTCACACAGTGGGTCTGGGTTGGTTCCCAAGTCTGATGACCTGGTTTTCAGTCTCATTGTCATCTTGCCTTCATTCAGATATTAGTGCCCAACTCAGCCTCTTTATTTTTACAGGGACCAATTATGGGGTTTTTAATTGAAACCATAATTACTCTAAATACAACAGCTCTTGAGATTCAACGCTGCCCTTTGTCAGATGAACATCTGCAATGTATTTTCTGTGCTGTCGTTTAATCCTCTTTATGCTCAGTGGTCTTTCCAAAATGCTTTTATTCGGCGTGCTGCCTGTTTCACATTCGTATCAGCCTGGTCACAAGCGGCAGAAGAGGAACTGCTCAATTGAAATGGAGACTTTCTTCTTTCTCTTGTAGAAACAGCCAACTTTGGCAGGCTGGTCCTGGCCTGACAGACCCATGCTCTCCCTCCAGTCAACTGCAACCCACGTTGTTTTATGTGAGAAGTTACTTCCATCAGAAACATCTGAGAAAATGCACATCATGTGCGTTATTACGCGCAGTAGGGAGGCCTATACTCCATTACCAAGGTGACAACAAACACTGACATGCTTCCTGACAGCATAATTACCACCACCATTCAACAGGTTCAGTGTAATGCTTTACACAGCCTGGCTATAGAGCCCCTGGTAAGTTGTTGCCAAGCTGCCCAGTTTAACACAGCAATGCAGCACTTCCCAGTGTCCTCAAATGGATTAGCCAGGGTTGTAAATTCACAGGATAACTCTGGCAAGGAATGGGATGCCTGGCAAGGCAGAGAGGGCAGAGGGGAGGTTATCTAATTAGCCCTCATCCCTGAGCCTTCTCCAATTGCCTAGAAGGTCAGTAAAGTAGGTCAATATGCCTTATGCTTGTGTCTAGCAAGACTCACCTTGCTGACCACACCACAGAGCCTGCAGGACACTTCAGCTTCATCCAAAGGGATTCACGCTGAAGATTTCAAGTCATAAACCAGGAAGGTAATGACTCTGCATACAGATAGGCCATAGGAATATCCCACTTCCACCTACGAAGACATTCACTCTCCCTGGAATCCCTTTCCTTGCCGTAATTCCCAGACTTGCCTGTTCTTTCAGTCTTTTTATGGCTTTCCTCCAAGCTTCTGAAAACATTTGACCTAGCTTCAAGTCAAACCTGCAGACAGTGTGTGATTTAACACCACATATAAGTTCTGCAAAACTTACACATTTAAGTAGTAGAGGCAGTTTATGCAGGACGGTGCTTCATGTTACACTCAAAGCCAGTTTCAATCCATGTCAGATTCCTCCTTCAATTTAATACGAAGTTGACACTTACTCCATTTGGGCAGTTTTCACCTTACCAAGCTCTGAAATAGCTCTGCCTCTACCAATCACAGACTCATAGAATAGTTTGGGTTGAAGGGAGCTTCAAAGCTCATCTAGTTCTAATCCCCTGCAATGAGCAGGGACACCTTCATCTAGATCAGGTTGCCCAGAACCACATAAAGCCTGGCCTGGAAGGTCTCCAGGGATGGGGCATCCACCACTGCTCTGGGCAATCTGTGCCAGTGTTTCACCACCCTCAGTGTAAAGGATTTCTTCCTCACATCCAGCCTCAATCTCCCTCTTTCAGTTTAAACCCATTACTCCTCATCCTGTCACAACAGGCCCTGCTAGAAAGTCTCTTCCTACCTTTCTTTCAGGCCACTTTTAAGGGCTGGCAACATGAAAGCTGTGTATGGCCATTCAGTAGAGCACTGTCAACACCAAGCCAAGATCACGCCTGTTCTTACTGTTACATCCAAAACTCTCTGGGTTGACCCCTAAATTTGCCCAGCAACAGGACTCGGGGGGTAAATGCAGCAAGCACGTGCTTCGATCAGCACAATGCAGCTGGTGTTTTACCTCATTCCTCCATTTCATGCTCTCTCCTCCAATGAATTAACTCACCAAAGACCCATCTCCTGTTTCCTGAGCCCATCTCAAATTGCAAGCAGAGGCACCTCTGCAAGCAGGAAGCTTCATTGAAATCCTGATATTTACCAAAGTAAAAATAACTGGGGGAGGCACTTCCCAACTCAGCACCTTATCTAATGGGAAGATAGAAAGCATCACCTGAAGAAATGCAAACCAAACTCCCTGAGAGAATAAAGAGTATTTTATTTATGGTGGCTTCAGGCAACCACTGAGCTTATGTCTTCAATGCAGCCTCAACCCTTTTTCCTTCCACAGAAAATCCTCTTACTTAAGTGCTGGTTTCAGTCTTGTTTTAGCTGATGCTGCTAAAATTGTTAGATCCTGGGCTCTGCTTTCACCCAGGCTGGGAACCTCCCACTTTGCAACAAGGACGTGATTGAAATTCCAAGTCAATGCACCAGGAAAGAACTCAGCTCCACTTTCTGTAACAAAGCCATGGAGAACATCCTCCTTGTAGTAGGGAAAGAGCAGCAGCAAGGAGAGGCCCTGCAAACACTTGGAGCGATGGCTTTAAAGTAAGAGTCAAGACTCCTAAACCAACCCTGCACTGAGAAACAACACAGGCTGTGCTGACAAAACAGAAACTAGAAGGTTTCGTTTGCATATAGTGGAATAAAGTGTCATTTATGAGAAGAGCAGCCAGATAAGTCAAGCTGTAATTCTTTAGCCCAACTTGGAAGCTGTGGCACAAAGCAGCTCAAAGCAAGCTGCACATTCTCCTTCTAATCCCCAGAAGAGGAAGGGAGGGCAAAAGAACAGCACCAGATAATACAGGGAAATTAATCTTATTAGTTGATGCCAAGGCTCAGGCCACACTCTAGGAAACACAGCACAATGTATTATCTAATGCAAATACAGTAATTCCAAATAGAGCCTGTTTTGGGCACAAGAAAGAGATCCTGGTTTCAATTCGTCAAAACATCATTGTACTTAAAAACCCAGACAGGACTGTGACTGCATTTGGCTTTGCCCAGACATCACCTGCTCTGGGAAATTACTACATTTTAATTGGGAACCAAGCAAAGCACCCTCCTCAAGTACATGCTGCCTTTTCTTCCCAGAATAAACGCTCTCAGCTCAACCAGCATTCACTCGCGTGCCCCGTGAAGGACCTTTCAAAAGGAAAGGTCTCATCTACCACACAGGCAAGAGTTCAAACTTACAGAACCATAGAATGGTTTGGGTTGGAAAGGACCTTAAGACCATCCAGTTCCAACCCCCTGCCATGGGAAGGGACACCTTCCACTAGAGCATGTTGCCCAAGACTGCCCATTTGGATGTACCTGCTTTAGGACATACAACCATGGAAATGAATTTTGGCCACTCCATCAGCTCCAGGTAACAGAATCCTGAATTATTCAGCTCAACTAAGCCACAACAGCTTAATGTCACCCAACTGCACTGCAAGTCTTTGTCACAGTTCTCAGCCAGGTATCCACTCACTGCATGCAGTCAATCCCACGTTAACATGAACGTCTCATTCACGGACTATTAAGTATTTAAGAAGGCATTACACAGAAGATGAAGAAAACAATCACTTCATATTTCAGCTTAAAGCAGCCAAACTTCCATCACAGAGGCCTGAATTCTTGATCGTTATGTTCAAGGTAGAGAAGCTTTTTAGTTAACACAACCTATCAGCAAACAAGCCTTGCACCAAAGCCCAGCTCCAGACAGCAGGAAGCTTGGGAAGCTCGTTGTTCAGATGTAGTAACTGCTCCACCACACCACACAGGTTTCAACCAGAGAAGAAATTCAAATTTGAGGTGCCCTGCTTTGAAATGAGTTTGGGGGGTTTTTTCACCCTTTTTCCCATAACACACAAAGGATCAGGAAGAACTGAAGCACACACGTGCTTTGGACCTTGTGCATTAAGAAGAAATCAAAGATTTCACAAAATCCCAGCCTGGTTTGTGTTGGAAAGGACCTTAAGACTCATCCAGCTCCAACCCCTGCCATGGGCAGGGACATCTTCCACTGGAGCAGCTTGCTCCAAGCCCCTGTGTCCAACCTGGCCTTGAACACTGCCACAGATGGGGCAGCCACAGCTTCTCTGGGCACCCTGGGCCAGCGCCTCAGCACCCTCACAGGGAAGAACTTGTACCTAAGAGCTCATCTCAGTCTCCACTTGGGCAGGTTAAAGCCATTCCCCTTGGCCTGTCCCTGCAGGCCCTTGTCCAAAGCCCCTTTCCTTTTGTTGGGGCTTTCTGAACTCTTCAGGACTCTCAGCAAAAATCAATGGGAAAGTGGGAAATTACAATACGCAGTGACTGAATAAAAACATGAATAAAACCAGATGATCAACATAATTTTCAGTACCTTACACTTCTGTAATCATGTCCTCTGCTTAAAATAAGTCCTTAAACATCACAATGGATTAAAGTGAGGTAAGAAAACGGGGCTCAGCATGGAGATAACTACAGCTCATGCTGCCCATACAGGTACCTTCCAGAACTTCACACGTCAATATTGCTCTCTTCAACACACACTGAAATATGCTCAGGTTTATTTCAACTTGAGGCGGCACTACTACAATGTGGACCAGCTGAAGGGGAAGAAAACACTTCTCTGTCAGTTTACTTAGTGATGTAAAGAGCCATTTGGATGTGACCAAACACCCCTCCAAAGGGCAGGCAAGAGAACAAGCACCAGCACTCCCCATCCAAATCTTCAGAGGTACTCACTAACCCAAAGCCAAACCAGAGGAGTATCCAGTGCTGCAGGACCATGCACAACCCCTGAGGGTCCTTCACACATGGAAGCCAACAGAGGGCAAGCAGAGTTGACAGCCATAGAAGTAGAAACTGAATAGCACAGTAACGTCTCTTTCCCTAAAGAGTAATTACTCAACTACAGTAACAAGAACTAAAAATAGTCATTCAAGAGACTTGAACTGTACTTTCATTTTGATTTACCCCAAATGTCAACTAGTAAGATATCAGCCTATATATTTACCATATGAGGAAATCCTGTTCAAACAACTCCAGCTTGCAAATGTTTTCCCTTCGCTAATAATCCACAAGATTAAGCATCACTCCAATGGCAGTATTCCCTATCCCAGTGATACCCTCTAACTTGATTACTTTGGGAATTTGTCTTTAAAGATAACATTTAGTTAATCTCATGTACTTGCCTTGCCCGATAAAACATGGACTCTACAAAAGAGCTTAAGTCAGTATTTCTCAGAAGGCACGAGGTGCAAAGGACTAGCTGTGGTCACTGAAACCCTCCCCTGGGTTCTCCCTCTATACAGCTGGGTTTCCAAAGCCACACAATCAGTTTGTGAGAGCAGCAGAAACAGCTCTACCTTTAGTTGTCTGGTTTGACAAATCATTTAATACAGTTCTGGTAGTAGATGCACAAACCCAAGCGATCTATCAAGCAGCAACGTGCTCGCCCAAGACAAACAGCCCCTACCCTGAACAGAGTAGTTACTCCAAGCAGCACGTGAGGTTGATGTACTGAGTATCAGTGGCACAGCACACATACCTGGCTGGGCTTCAGTGCTCTAACTGAATGATGTGCAGCCAGCACTACACCAGACTTTTGAATTTATGGATGATGAAATGATAGATCTTTGCTAAAATTATCCACCTTTTCCTGAAGAGCTGCCGAGCAGAGAGATCCTCACTAACATGCTCAGGCCAGTTTACGTAACCAGGAAAGTAAGATTTTTCTTTCTACAAAGAGTAACTCAATTCCACCCATTTATAACCCACAATTGCATCAGTCACAGTAGATCCACTCTCCCAAGTCCTGCTTTGCCCTGCACAGTGCATTCAGCTTATTTTTAGCACAAGACACAGCATCCACGCAGGGTGAAGCTCCATGTGTTGCCCTGCCCCATTTTACCAAGCACCTGCTTGAAATACAGATGCACTTCAGCTCACCAGCAGCAACTCAGATGCGAGGTGATGCAGAGGAGCTAAAGGTTCCCACCTCTCTGCTCTACATAGATATTCATAGAATCATAGAATCACAGAATAGTTAGGGTTGGAAAGGACCTTAAGATCATCCCCACAGTCCCAAGGAGGCGTTTAAAATACTCTGGACCATGGCAGATGCTCTCAGCTTTGGGTAACTTGCTATAGCCTCAATGAAAGGGCCATTTCAGCATTCCAGTGCTCCATTCTGGCTTCATAACCACCAAAATGAAGGATCCTGGAAATACCCTGAAGTGTGGCTTTGCAATTAAACTGAATGCTGCACTACCTGCAGAACCTTAAGATTATTTTAAGAGTCAGTAAAGCTTTAAAAGGTCTCTTTTAAAAGCAGACGAGTGAGTGATTCATCTTTCACATCCCTACTGCACCCAGATAAGCCATGCTTAAGGCGGCACATTCTTTGAGTGACTCTTCAGGCGCTCACAAAGCCACCACAACACACAAGTAACAAAGAGGTGCTAAAGGTTCATCCCTGAAGTCCACTCAACATCAGAGATCCCCACAGAGTGCTGCAAGTTCAGGTCAAACTTCTCCTATACCTTATGGCCCCTGTGACTGAACAGGAAAAAATTAGAAGACAGCATAAGCTTGTAACACTCAGGAAGCTTTTAATGGACTTGCACACTACCTCCTCCAAAAGAGAGTCATGGAATGGTTTGTGTTGGAAAGGAGCTGAAAGGTCATTCGGTTCCAACCCCTGCCATGGGCAGGGACCCCTTTCACTCAAGCAGCTTGCTCCAAGCCCCTGTGTCCAACCTGGCCTTGAGCAATGCCACAGATGGGGCAGCCACAGCTTCTCTGGGCATCCTGCGCCAGCGCCTCAGCACCCTCACAGGGAAGAACTTCTGCTCTATCTCCAACCTGAACCTCCCCTGTTTCAGTTTGAACCCATTACCCTTTGTCCTATCGCTCCAGCCCCTGATGAAGAGTCCCTCTCTGGCATCCAGATGCTGATACAGTTACACTTAAACGCTGACTGGATCCTTCGTTTAGCATGCTTTCACATCACCTTAAAAAGATATATCACCACTGTTATTTTCCATCAAGCCTACTGTTTTCCATCAGTTCTTCTCATGTGAGGATTTTGCCCATAGCACGGATTAGGATAGTCTGTTGGAATCTTGATTTCAGATTCTATAGTCAGGTCTCGCCCATACAGATTTCAGTACCTTAAAATAAGATGCACAGCTGAAATAAGATGCTCCATCCTGCCACAACCCACACTGAAAAGTCAGGTACAGCATCTCATTTGCTCAAACAAGAACACAGGAGCAGAACCCTGATCTTAACCACTCTTCACTTTTCACCAGAAACTAAAGCTCAAAACCAGCAGCTCAGGGAGGGGATCCTGCCCCTCTGCTGCACTCTGGGGAGACCCCCCTGCAGTCCTGATCCAGCTCTGAGGCAACAGCACAAGAAGGATGTGGAGCTGCTGGAGCGAGGCCAGAGGAGGCCATGGAGATGCTGTGAGGGCTGGAGCAGCTCTGCTCTGGAGCCAGGCTGAGCCAGCTGGGCTGGGTCAGCCTGGAGAAGAGAAGGTTCCTTAAGGGGAGACCTCAGAGCACCTCCCAGTGCCTAAAGGGCTGATGAGCTTTAAGGTCTCTTCTAACTCAAACCAGTCTGTGATACTATGATTGTCCTACATAATGCAGGTAGCAGGAT
This sequence comes from Amazona ochrocephala, assembly GCA_039720435.1. Taxonomy (NCBI): domain Eukaryota; kingdom Metazoa; phylum Chordata; class Aves; order Psittaciformes; family Psittacidae; genus Amazona; species Amazona ochrocephala. The sequence continues at coordinate 2,527,220 of CM077894.1, read as the reverse complement.
TGCCATGATGTTCAGTTCTGAAGAGAAAACATAAGGCATTGCTTCTGAAATTCTTATGGTTGAAGGCAAGAAATAAAGGATTACATTTCCTTCCTCAACCAGCCTTCATATTGCTACCACAGCAGGCACTGGGCTGTTCTTTCTAAAAATCTAAATAGACCTCAACACCCTTAAATCATGATGTTGGAAAACTGAATGACAAACTCCCAAACACTGTAAAGTATTCCAGTGATTCCAGCAGTTACATCCTTAGGGGTTACAGTGCCTCAGGCAGGCTCTGCAGAAGCATACATTCACCCAGGCAGAGCCTGGGCCAGTTAGTTCCTGGTCTCACTCTTGTGTTTGTTTAGAGCTGGTGCAATCTGCTCCCTTTACACCTGGTGCCAAAATGAAATGGGAAGGTTTTGTGACCTGGATGAACCCATTCAGCAGACACACAGCAAGATGGAGATTATTTTACATGACTGAAGAATTACAGGTTTTCCCCTGAAAAACAGAAAGTTCTCATTCATGTGAGGAGCATCACCCACCACTGCAGCATCACCTGCTCCAACTGCCTTGGCTTTCTTGCATTCTGCAGATGCCATCAGATCTCAGTACACCTTAACCAGCAAGCGCAGCTGCCGGGGAAACACCAGACCACGGGTGATAGTTTGGGGTTGATGACCAGCGGCAGGAGGAGACAGGGCTCCCACCGCTCTTAATTCACTCACAACCACATCAAGCAGCAACATTCACCGTCCAAAGCGGAAGCGTTCCCTCTGTCAACACCACCCCAGCCAACAGGCCCGCAAACCGGGAAGTAACCGGCCAGCGGAGCGGCCGGCCGGGCCCGGTCGCCTCGCGGCCAAGCTGCCCGCCTCGCCGGAGCCCTAGACAGGGCCGAGGTACCCCAGCCCCGGACCCCAGGCCAGGCCAGGCCAGGCCACCCCTAGTTCCCGCTGGCAGCACCCGCTCTGGCGCTCCCTCACCGCCGCCCCGGTGAGGCCGGGCGAGGCCCACCCGCTCCAGGAAACGACCGGGGGGGGGGGGGGGGGCGGGCAGCGAGGGGGGCGGCACCGGGGCGATGGGAGGGGGCGGACCTGCGGGAGGAGGGGCGGCGCGGGGGGGGCCGGGCCCCTCGCCCTTACCATGGCGGCTCGGCGGGGCTGCGCTGGGCGGTAGCAACGGCGGCGCCTCCCGGTCCCGTCCGGTCTCCCTCCGAGGCAGGCCGCGGCCCTTCCACTTCCGCCGTTGCCTAGGAGTGAACATCCGGGTCATCACCGCCCCACCCCGCCCCTTCGCCGCCGCCCCGCCAATCAGCGCGCGGCTCGCCGGCCATCGCCAAGTATGGAGAGCGGCGCGCGAACGGGGCGGGGAGGGCGGAACCATTCCGCTCCCTCTGGAGGGAGCAGCACTGCGGGCGCCACCAAAGCCAGAGCGGGGGGAACTGCCGGAAAGACAGTGACCAATCAGAGGCGAGGGGTGGGGCTTGAGGGACGGAGCTCCGGGTCCCGCTGCCCGCCGGGTCCCGCTGCCCGCCGGGTCCCGCTGCCCGCCGGGTCCCGCTGCCCGCCGGGTCCCGCTGCCCGCCGGCCGGAAAACGGCTCTAAGCGGTTTGAAGGGAGCCGAACGAAGGGCAGTGCTAGGCTGGTGAGTAGCACGGAAAACGGCAGCCTGCACGGTGGAACGTCCTGGCAATTCCAACCTGAACCCAGCAACCTCGGGCTGCGGGAGTTACGTGGCAAAGCGCAATCTCCCGGGAGTTTCAGCCGAGCAGACGCTGCGGCAGTCCGATGATCAGCCCGCCCTCACACCCCCAAATACACGGTGGGAATCAGCAAACCAAGGGTACACGCCAATGAAAGTCCTGCTGCTCTCAAGCTGTCCCAGAAAGAAACCATGTCCCCCCCCTAATGCATTAATCCACAAGGCAGTGATCTCTGTTCTGGAATCTAGACCATAGAGAGCTGTGAATTCAGGAGCTGCAGTGCACCCAGTTACCCCAACTCACAGCATGGCATTGCTTTCCTCCCAGCTCTTTTGGTCCCATTTCCCACAGTTTTGGTGCCAGGACCAGGAGAACCGTCTATGCAGCAGAGCTGTTGGGCTCCTGTGCTGCAGATCCAGCCCTTGTGAACTCAAATCCTTCTGGTTTCCTCACTTTGCCATCAAAACTGGAAATGCTGACCAGGGAAGTTGCAAACTACTGTGGTTCTGCTGTGGATGTGACACCACAGAATGTCCTTTCCGCATAACAACAATCTCAGGAAACATAGGAGCTATATTACTTCAAGGAAAAAGAAATGCACATAAAACCCGATCAATAACCCACTACCAAACGAACAGTATGATGGGAAGTGACTTTGCCGCCTCTAGTAGAGCGGTCACACAACCTTGGAATATGTTTCCAAGGAGGACTGGAGCAGCTCTGCTCTGGAGCCAGGCTGAGAGAGCTGGGCTGGGGCAGCCTGGAGAAGAGAAGGCTCCTGAAGGGGAGACCTTAGAGCAGCTCCAGTGCCTAAAGCGGCTACAGAAAACCTGGAGAGGGGTTTTGGACAAGGGATGTAGGGACAGAACAAGGGCAATGGCTTTAACCTGCCAGAGGGGAGACTGAGATGAGCTCTTAGGCAGAAGCTCCTCCCTGTGAGGCTGCTGAGGCCTTGGCCCAGGGTGCCCAGAGAAGCTGTGGCTGCCCCATCCCTGGCAGTGTTCAAGGCCAGGGGCTTGGAGCAAGCTGCTCCAGTGGAAGGTGTCCCTGCCCATGGCAGGGGTTGGAGCTGGATGAGCTTTAAGCTCCCTTTCCACCCAAACCTGAAAGCCCATTTGTAAATTGCAGCAATACCAAGAGTCTCCTGTTTTGCCATCCCCCAGATCCTCCAGTCCTTACATTCCCTCAGAGGTGGATACCAGCATGAAAAAGAATCCTGTTCTTTACAGAGGGAAAACTATTAATCCATTTTACAGGGCTCCACACATCTGATGTGTCCCCTCCTTGGGGCAGGCTATGCAAGGACAGAATTGATAAATTTGAAAACACATGTCTAAACTTCATTATTTTCGACACAAAACTCGCGCAAAGTATCCAGCAACTACATTTAGTAGCTTTTATCATTAGGAACAGCAACTGTTTGTACCTGCTGGTTGAAGCAGCAGAGCAATAGCAGAATTACACAGCTGAATAGATTTTAAGCAATTTGAGATCCAAATGAATGTTGAGGCCAAGAGGATGTTTTTCTAAGTGGAAGAAATACAAGCATCCTGGATTCTGTTTTCCTGCTAATAGGTATAAAGAAGAATTAACAGCTGCATTTTGTTTTCCCCAAAAAATATTTGCATTAAGAAGATCTTGCAGATTCCTTTTGAAATGGCTGTAACATCTTTTCAAATGAGGAGCAGCTGCTTGCTCTGCTTGTTTATAGCACGACATGCTTAAGGGGAAGCTTTTCTGTTTATTAAGATGTAGGACCAGACTCTCTCTGGGAGGCTGCAGTTTGCAGCCTGGAGTGGATCTCAGGAGGCAGAATGCTCCATGTATCTAACTACAGTTGTGGTTTCTAACTACAGGTTGTTGCGATGTGGGGAGGGGTTGACACCAAATACAGCAAATTCAGGGCCTTGTGATCAGTCTGTGTGGGGTGAGGTGGTGTTACCTGTACCGCAGGTATTTCTCACACTTCTCAGCTTGGAATCATCCACCTGGACACACAAGGATGTGTTCAAGAGGTCTTCCCTCAGGATTGTGCATCTTTAAATCCAGGGTCTATAAACGAAAGAAGCAAACAATGATGTCAATTGACAGCTTAATGGCCACATGGCATCAGATTCACGTGCAATGAATAACAAGGCTTTTGATGTTGCAATCAGCAACTCTCAGTGACATGTGCTTTCCCTGTCCAGTTGATTATATTCAAGGAAGCCAAAGGATAAATAGTTATTAGCATTACAAAGTGCTTTTCATGGTTAGCCAGGACTTTGTGAGGGATTCGTGGTCCAGCACGATGTGGGTTTTATTTTATGCCTGCAGGCATGGCAAAATGTTCCTGATTTTGTTTATTCCAGTATTTAGCCAGGACCAAGAGTGCCTGTGAGAGCATGTTTAGAAACAAGGTCCTAGAGGAAACCTCCCAGCTCCACTGACTACTTGTTTTCCTATTAAAAAGACATCTTGAGCTTTTCCTGAAGGTCAAATTGCACATTTTCTTTCATGGCACTTGAAAGATATGTAAACTTCTCTTAGGGGTTCTCCTAAATTGAATTTACTGCAGCGAGACTCTTCCAGCAATGGTAAAGTTTCGCTTGCTGGGTTTTATTAGTCAGAGGCAGTAACCCAGCAGCATCGCTTGAGTTGAGGCTTAAAACCCAGTGTTTCTTGGAAACCAATAGAGGAAAAAGGTACCTACAACCCTACCCAATGGCTTGGAATTCCATATTCCAGCCACAGATAGTTCTCACTATGGAGATCATTGTACACACTGTCCAAATAGCACACAATTCCAATCACAAAGCAACTTTGCTGAGGGGACTCTTGGAATATAAAGGTTTTAAGAGTTTCCCTATTCGCTGCAGGAGCTGATGAGCAAATTCAAATACCACGTTTCATGAAAACCAACATCCTGCCCATTTAGAGTGAGGTTTGAGGCATTCCCCCCCCCCCCCCCCCCAGTGCTAATGCTAAACCCAGACATTTTCCCACTTAAGCACCCAAGGAGATCTGCTCATTTGGTTAATGGAAAAGACAATAAACCTGGCAGCATGTCATATGGTGGCCAAAAATGAGACATTCTGCTACCAGGCCAGCACTGTCACAGTAACAACAGAGAAATTAAAGGTTACCCATCACTCAAGCACACATATTGCCAGAGGCACGAGGCTCTTCTGGCTCTGAGCATTCTCTTATAACTGTAAGAAAATAGGTACGACCAAGTCATGCCCCGTATCCTCCTTTCACAGCCTGAAGAGCAGACTTGGCCACTCAACTGAAGCACAGAGGGGATTTTCAGAGTCACTTTAAAGGTCCCATCTCCACATTTCCTGCTTGGACATAGAAGACTTTTTTCCCCACAGACATATAAAGTAAGACCCTCATCCACCAATAAAAATTACTGTATTCCAGTCCAAAAGTACCTGCCCACATTTTGAGGAGGTGGCTGGAGCTGTTTGCAGCCATACCGTTCTCACATGCCCCACAGGTTTCAATCAAACTGTATTCCAACAATGTCCCATCCCTGGCAGCGTTCAAGGCCAGGTTGGATGGGGCTTGGAGCAACCTGCTCTAGTGGAAGGTGTCCCTGCCCATGGCAGGGGGTTAGAACTGGGTAAGCTTTAAGGTCCCTTCCAACCCAAACCAGTCTGTCATTCTCTGAAATGTTTAATACAAGATGTACAAATGTGACCAAGACATATCAAGAAACCCTTCAATGCTTGTTCAGAAAAGGACTAGGAGGAATTCTCTAACTATCAGTCCAGAATAGGGGACTATAGGACTGCTGAGGTTGCTTATTTTCCACTGTAGTTGTATATCTGAGGCTGCTGTTTGCTTCTGTGCTTGCAACTGCTCTTTGTATTTTCAGCATGGAAATGTGATAGACAGGAGCTTTCAGAGCTGTCTTGAGCCTGAGCAAAGAGAGTACTGAGCACATTCTTGTCAAATTTGGTCATTAACTGGAGCAACAATGTCTGTAGCGTGTCATTAAAAAGGAATCGAGGAGAAGCTGATTAAACACACCAGAAGGAAACAAAACTTTCCATTCCCTTACTTTTTTCCTTGACATGTAGCACTTCATTGGAAGCTTCTAATACACCAGCCAAAAGAATGGTAAGGGCCTGGATTCTTTCTTAATACAATAGTCACGGTTCACTGGTTAGAATCTGTATAGAATTAGCCAGTGACATGGACACATGGAAAAACATTCTGAAGGAGCTGAAAACCAGAACTCTCTCACAGGCTCGTTCATTAGAAAACCTCTATTGACACAACACACAACTTCTTTTTCCATTCCTACTCCTAACATCAGAAATGATCACACTTGCAGCACTGTGCAGTGCTGGTGTGCCCAACATAAGAAGAACATGGAGCTGTTGAAGCAAGTCCAGAGGGGGCCATAAGGATGATCAGGGGCTGAAGCACCTCCTGTGTGGAGACAGGCTGAGAACATTGGGACTGTTGGAGAAGAGAAGCTGAGTGGAGACCTCAGAGCAGCTTCCAGTGTCTGAAGGGGCTACGAGGATGCTGGAAAGGGACTCTTCATCAGGGACTGTAGTGATAGGACAAGGGGGTTCTGAAACAGGGGAAGTTCAGGTTGGAGATAAGGCACAAGTTCTTCCTGTGAGAGTGCCGAGGCACTGGCCCAGGGTGCCCAGAGAAGCTGTGGCTGCCCCATCCCTGGCAGTGTTCAAGGCTAGGTTGGACACAGGGGCTTGGAGCAAGCTGCTCCAGTGGAAGGTGTCCCTGCCCATGGCAGGGGATTGCAAGTGCATGATCAACACAAGCCATTCTATGCTTCTAAAATAGTACACATCAAATAAAGATGAGAAGTTGTGCTTAACGCCTGTAACGTATATTAGCAAAACTTCACATCAGTCTTTCCATGCAAGTGCTTTTTCTCCAGGGATTTCTGGGGCAAACCTCACCGCAAAAGCAGCTTAAAGCAGAAGTAGCATGATGAGCTGCGACACATCTTGTTCTTGTTTTGGGTTTTCCACTTCACTCAGCTCTAACTGACAGCTGTAACCAGCAGTACCACGCTACTAATACACCTTTAGCTTTGCCAAACCAGCAAGAAAAGACATTAGCACAGCCAGAAAATGGACTTATTAATGTGAATGTGATCACTGTGAGAAGACTGAATGATGTTTCACTCAGTATCACAAGCTGTCTCTCCTAATGCTACCTCAGCCTTTAGATTATTGTTCATCCCCACAGCACCTGACTGCTTTCCACATCAAATCAATAGCAGCAAAGTAGACTTAATGGAGGCTTTGGCACTCTTCCCACTTTAGGGCAAAGTCCTGCTCATGGTTTCTTTTTCCTCAGACTTAGACTTTTGTTGGTGTTGCCTGGATAACAAGAAGGCTTTCAAAGAGAAAACCAAGCACCAGTGACTGCACTTGTATCTGCGAGGAAAAAACCAACAAATCAAAGTGAAGACCAAGTTTCCTGCTCAGGTCTGCACCTCTCTGTAACATGAAGTGTTCTGACGTACAGACAGCAAAGTAAGGGCTCACTACCAAGGCTGTGTCAACCATTTCAAGTGGATAACTCCTACACTGCCTTCTTCCTATGCAGATCACTGCTACTCTTGACAGGAAAACAAATAATGAACCTGTGTGTGGGAGGTGATTCATGTTCTTTAAAACGGTGGGAGAACTTACATGTGTATTCTTTGGAAAAGAGGAGATCAGGAGCATATTGGCATGCAGTGGGGAACTTCACAGGAGGGATGCTAGAGGATTCTTTAAGAAATCAGGGTAAGAGATGATACACTCATCTGGGGGATGGGAATTTTAAAGGAACATCTTTGAGAGCTTTAAAACAAAGCCGATTGGGGTGAGGGTGAACCTCCCTATACTGCACTGTAAAATCTAGGGAGAACAGTTAAAATAAAGACTCTTACAGTAAAAAGAGGGGTTCAAATTCTGGCTGGTAAAGCTCCTCACCTCCACATGCATGTGGGGACATGCCCTCTGCATGGCTTCTTCCACTGTACACCAGGGAAACAGAAAATGGGAAGAATAATAGTGGTACTTATTCCCCTTAGATTTCCCATTCTGCCTCTAGCTTGTTTGATGAGCATCAGTTGAAAAACTAACCACCAGTTTAAGTCAATGCCTACCTTTTAGTCTCTGAGTAGTCTTACTAATTTAATACACACGTTAGTATATCATTAAATAAAAATGGTGATACAAGGTCTGAACCTACTAGAAGTTGGCTCCTATCAGAGAAATGCAGGATTTGGGGTTTTTTAAAGCTTTCTGGCTTCACTGCAGCCTCCTCCGGTTTTTTATATGCTTATTTACTGGAAAGGAGAAGAGAGAGTGAGAGGAGGAGGGAGGGACAGAACCCTGGGACAGCAAATGCTGCACTCTAAAATGCAAAGAAAGTTTTTCAAAACCACACATTCTAAACATTACCTTGGAGTCACACAATAATAAATATTCAATATTACACTGAGAGGGTCTAATTGCCAAGTAACTATGGCAATGGAGAGAAAAGGCTGTCCTTGGACACGTTCCCTCCTGCCTTAATCTTTCCCTGGGGTGGGGAAGGGGTACGGAGAATGTGTTCTAGATCCTTCATGGATGTTTTCCAGAGGCCCCCTCTGATCACCAGTGACTCTGGGATTTAGAAGCAGCAGGCTGATTTCTCAGGAGGAAGCTGAATGTTCAAAACAATTACACTGAACTATTCCATCTCCTCCAAAAGGGTTCAGTGCACCATGTTCCTGATGCAAGGCTGTCAAAATACATCAAGACCCATTACACAGCAACTCGACCATTTATGAAGCACCTTCCAGTCCAACAGCTCACCACAACTCCCTTCATCCCCAAAGAAACAGCGCTTTCCAGACAGCTTAGCAGCCTGAAAGTAAGTGTGAAGTGAGACTACACATTGGCCTGCACTGGGTGTATGTTTTTTGCCAAAGAGAAGATCACATTTCTGGCTTGCTTTTAAAAACCTATATTTTTTTGGGGGGGGAAATAAGGAGGCTTCAGGTATCTTTCCCTTTCTGCTGTTCTCCAGAGCTGTTTGGAAATGGGAAGGTGGAGCTGGCACATCAGCCACTGGTTTCACAAAACACTTATCTGGTGAGTTAAAAGCCTGCTCCATCATGGTGGTGTTTTTGTAAGTAACTTGATGCACGGTTCTATTTTTGATACAACTCTGCAGCAATGCAAACTGATTTGAGTAATTCGTAGGGGGATAAAAGAGAATAGAAAGCTCCTTTTAGAGACAAACGAGACCTGCAAGGAATTAGTTTAACCATATGCCTTCCAAAGAAGGTTTATAAAAAGCCATTTTTTAACTACATAAAAATAATGGGCAATTGTGATGGTTCAGTGATACGTGAAGGACTTGAACTAAACCAAATACAGAAAAAGCCTTTCATCATTACTCTAGATCAAACCTAGTTTTACTTTAAAGGCAAACAGAAGAACACAAACCATAGTAACTTCAGAGTGTTTTGACTCCTATTTGCTGCTTTAGTCTTTAATTGACTTGTTCAAGAACTTCCAGTTTTATGAAGCAGCAAAACCTCCTCCTCTGCAGCTTGACAACACTATCAGAAATCAAACCAAGTCACTGCAGCTGAAAATTGCCCTACCCAGTACAAATGGGGACATTTGTACTTGAAAAACACCGTTTTTTCCACAATGTTTCCAGAGAATGACTTCCAGAAAAGCCCACACAACATTTGCAACACAAATTTCATTACAGTACATTTGAAGCTATTCACACTTGCGCTGCTGGTTCTACAATGCTGTAGCACGATTCAGGATGTGCCAAAGACCCACAAGACATTGGGAACCCTTCCCATGACTCTTTAAGGTTAGCAACCTATTGCATGGAGCAGCTCCTTATTTTTACAACTGAACAACAAGGTATTGGGCCCAGGTTGCTTTTATTTAAGAGGTGATGGGTAGGGATTGGCAGCAGCCATTTTTTCACACACCTGTACCTCAATTCAGGCTCTGAAGATGAGTTGAGGCCAAGTGGCAACGGTACAGGACTTTTGGAGCTGTATGTCCAGTGGGACAGACCCAACCAAGGCAGATGGGACCAGAAGTAGGCTCTTACCAAGGATGAAGTGAGAGCCCTGAGGGGAGTTGGTCAGCCATGGGTGGGCCCAAGCAGGGGCAGAGGGGCTGTCTGAAGACAGGTATCCTGCCTTAGGCTGAGGGATACGAGGCCTAACAAGAACAAGCGGGAACCGTGGCCGCAGAGACGTAGCCCAGGAAGGGGAGAAACGGCTTTTGGGCCGGGCCCAAGGTCGAGGGCAACAGCCATCGCAACCTCCTGCCGGTAACCTTGACAACAGCGGCCCCAGGCAAATCTCGCGAGATCTGGCGCAGCGCCGTTTGTCCGCTCCGGTAGATCTCGCGAGAGTTCCTCGGGGGAGGAGGTGAGGGCACGGCCTGAGGTGGGAGGGGACGGGCAAGATGGCGTCGGAGGGTGAGCTGGGCAGGAAGTGGGACCGGTGTCTGGCGGACTCCGCCGTCAAGCTGGGTAAGGGCGGGGAGGGCAGGGCGGAGGAGGTGGACCCGGGGAGGAGTGGCGGCGGCCAGCCGGGCGCTTCGGGGCTCTGGAGAGCTGCCGCCCGTGCGGCCGCCCGGTGCGACCGGGACGGGCCGTGTGAGGCCCGGTGCTCTCCCGCCACTCTCCCGCCACTCTCCCGCCACTCTCCCGCCACTCTCCCGCCACCCCGGGCTCAGCTTAGGTCGGCGGTGTCCTCGGTGCGGCGGGCGGGAGCGGGCCCTGTCCTGCAGCGCCGCTCTCAGCGCAGGGCAGCTCTGCCGCGGGGAGCGGTGCGGCCGTGATGAGCTGGGCGGCCCCGGGCCTGGCAAGGTGACCTTGGTCGCGGGCACGGAACCCCTCTGGGCCCGCTCCCGTGGCAGCCCCGCGCTCTTCTCCCTCTGCCCGGTCCTGTCTTACCTGCGGTCCGGTAGCGGTGGGTCGATGTTGACCTCTGGTTGCTCCCTCTGTTGAAGATGAGAGGTTTCCTTGTGTAATGCCGCTCAGCGCTGAGCTCCGCGGCCAGCGGGACGCCTCCTGCCTTGAATGAATGGGCCCCGGGCTGGCATCATCGGGGCCGTGAGGGCCGCGACCTTGCCCGCCTTTAGTTGCGCTTTGACGGCGGCTTGCTTTTCAAAACCTGCTTGTGCAGAGCTGCTCACATCACTCAGCGTACGAGGTGGGCTGTGTTTATTAAAAGCAGTGCTCTGCGTGACACGCTGATAGCTTTGGCATGTGTTGCTTAGTACAGTGTGCGGAGTTTGACATTGAGAAGCTTTCCGTCCGGTGTCCCAACCCTGCAGAGAGTTGTGCTTTAAGTAGGGAAGCAGTTGTGACAGTTTGCTTTAAGTAGGGCAACAGTTCTCTTGGTTTTCTTCCGTTTATTTGTCCCTAAAGTTAGCACTGTGGTGCTAACAAACCCTTCAGAACATGTCGCTTGGAACTGTGGGCTTTATGAGTGGTTGTGCTCTTCATGTGACAGGCTGGCAAGTGGACTAGACAGAGGTTGTGGCTTTCTGAAATGTGTATATTAAAGCAAATCTTTAAATGCAGTGTACGGAGCAAGAAGTGTAGTATCTGACACAAAAGGATGTGTCCCATATTGGTGCAGATGTCTCTCTTAGGACCATAAATTATATCTGAGAAATGTGAATGTTTATTTCTTGTTGCTGCAGTGGCTTTCTGCTTGAAAGCTGATGAGAAATTCAGGGGGTTAAGTTGCCTAATACTTTTCCATTAGAAAAGCTGTTTAATAGTTTTAAGTAAACTGAAACTTCCATTGTTTATAACAGGCCTTTGGAAAGTGTCAAGTGCTCCAGAGCAATGTTTTGCCTTATGAAATTCTATTCAGGTTTGTCTGACAAACACATCCAGATCTGTTTATGTTTCTGTAGCACTGGTTGCTTTATCATAGAATATTAAGTATGCCAAATTATAAACAAGAACTTTTTTCCGTGCTGCAGCTGTACATGAACATGTAGGAATCCTGTACATGGGAAGTGTTTCTCGGAGGCTGAAAAATGTGGATACAGGGTTGATTTTGATGCAGCATGTCTCTTGAGCAAGCCTTTCCTCTTAAGTTGTTGGGGTTTTCCATCCTAAAGTGGCAGCAAAAGAAAATATGCTTAGACTTTCTGTACTACTCCTTTAGACCAAGATTCCCAATGTGAGCTTCAGGATGGCATTGGCTAAAGGTCTCAATACAGTTAATGTTTTTCAGTAGATTGCCCCAAACCAGCACAAGCTGCAGCTCTTTAGCACTAAACCGCATGTGATGGCCTCAGACACATTTCTTTTCATGTGTGAAAACATTCCTCTAATTTATGTGCTTCTGTGATTGATCCAGTAGCTGAAGCATCTGTGCTGGTGACCTTCTCTGCTGTATTAACAAATGACTCTATAGGAACTTTGGAAGTCAGAACAACCTTGAAGTTGCTTCATACTCCAGTAGTTTGTGACTGAAGGTGGTGGTGGCCTTTAACTGCAGTGAGTTGCATTAGCACAAACATTGGCTGGAATGATCTCTGCTATTAGTGCTCAGGAAGGATGTAATGAACGTACAGGAAGGAAACTGCAGCCACCAAAAGGAGAAGTCCTACAGATAGAATCATAGAATCGAACAAATTAACACAGACTGTTAATTGTATGCTTACAACACCAGCTTTCTCAGTCTGTCTTGGTGGAAATGAGTGTTTTCTCTACAGGGACCTCAAAAACCTGTGTGATTGTGGTGATGGTTTTTATATTACTGCAAATTTTGCTGGAATTCTAATAAATTATCCAAGACAGTTGTTATATTGGAAAAAAAGAAAGAAAATAAACTCTTTGTACTTAAGAATATTGTTGCTTATGTGTGGATAAAGAAGTTTACCAAATCCTCACTTCTCACGCTCTACAACTATCTGACAGGAGGTTGTAGTGAGGTGGGTTGGGCCCTGCTCCCAAGTAACAAGTGATAGGACAAGAGAAAATGGCCTCAAGCTGCACCAGGGGAGGTTTAGATGGAGCTGAGGAACTGTTCCTTCCCCAGAGGGTGCTCAGGCATTGGCACAGGCTGCCCAGGGCACTGCTGGAGTCACCGTCCCTGCAAGTGCTCACACACCGTGTAGGTGAGGCCCTCAGTGCCATGGGTTAGTGGTGGCCTTGGCAGTGCTGGAGTAAAGGTTGGACTTGATGATCTTGATGGTCTTTTCCAACCTCATAAATTCTATGATTCTGTTTGTAGGACTCTTCCTTTTAGTGGCTGCAGTTTCCTTCCTGTACGTTCATTGCACCCTTCCTGAGCACTAGTACCAGAGAGATCATTCCAGCCAGTGGCTGGGGAAAGACAAACATTGTCATTAGTCCTGTGTTTTCACATTCTGGACCCTGTAAATAGAGGAAAGCACTGAATTTCTGATGCCTTGCACACATGACAGTTCTCCAGTGTCTGAGAACTGTAGAGACAGGTAACTCCTGTGGATTAATTTGAGGGCTGGAGGAACATGGGAAACAAAAGAGTGAGAAGAGGAAGTAGTGGCTATCAGAATGACTTTATTAGCCCCCTAGTATGTTATTTAAAGACCTGCTGGGGGCTCTGCAGCCTGTCCTGTATTGTGTGAGTCTGTCTGGCTTACCACTACCCTTTGGTAAGCCGATGTGTTTGTAGCTATGCTCTGCTGTTTTAATTGGAGATGGAGCTCCCTGAAGAAACTTGATCTCCTGCCACTAAAATGTCCAAAGTACATATTTATCTTGTATTGCGTCTTTTGAAATGCTGTATTATTTTTGACCTCTTGAGTGCTACCTGTATGCATGTTGTAATTTGGTATTAAACCTCTTTTTCCTGTTAGTTCAAAACAGAATTGTGTTGTCAGGCGTTGGTAAGATGGTATTTCAGTTCAAAGAGTAAAGTGCTGTAAGCCCACACAAAACACTGAAACATTGTTCAGTGGAGTTTATGTGCTCACCTCTGTTTTGCTTGGGTTGATGTTTATTTGGTTTTCTATGATGAGGATGGGTTTAGGTATTTTGTTCCCCTTCCCTTTCTTTCCCCCCATTTCCCTTTAATTTAAAAAATTTAACTTTCTGTTCCATTTTTTCTTCCTGATTGGGTTTTTCTTACCCGTCAGAAAAGTTGTTTGTTTCATGTGTGGGGAAGGAGAATCTAAGCATAGTGGCTTTCTTTTTCTTCCCAGCTTGCAAAGCTTTATAAGCTCCTGTGTCTTTTCCAACCTTCGCAACCATTTATTTCCCTTTATTAGATGAGCTCTACAGTGGAGGGACAGGAAGTAAATAATGTTGTGGTCTTCTTCCATCCTACCAGCTCCAAACCCTGGCTAAAGGGTTTGTTTGTTTAACTTCTTAGTCTTTCATGTCTGTTTCTTTGGAAAGACAGTCAGTCATGAGGGACTGGCAGAGTTGGTTTTTTCTCTGCAAGGCTATGCTTTTGGACAAACTATTGTTGTATGCTGTTTCCAGCAAACAGGGAGGCAGTAGTGGTGCTGTTGACCTGCTGGAGGGAAGGGATGTCATCCAGAGGGACCTTGACATGCTTGAGAGGTGGCCAGTGCCAACCTCATGAAGTTCAGCAAAGCAAAGTGCGAGGTCCTGCACTTGGGTTGAGGCAATCCCAGGCACAGATATGGGTTGGTAGGAGAAGAGATTCAGAGTAGCCTGAGGAGAAGGACTTGGGGTGTTGGTCACTGGGAAACTGAACAAGACCCCTCTTCAGTGTGTGCTTGAGCCCAGAACCCCGCTGTGTGCTGGGCTGCATCCCCAGAGCATGAGCAGCAGGTTGAGGGAGATGATCCTGCCCCTCTACTCTGCTCACATGAGACCCCACTTGCAGCACTGTGTGCAGTTCTGGTGTCCCCAACATAAGAAGGACATGGAGCTGCTGGAGCAAGTCCAGAGGAGGCCATGAGAATGAACAGGGGCTGGAGCACCTCCCGTATGAAGACAGGCTGAGAACACTGGGGCTGTTCAGCCTGGAGAAGAAAAGCTGCGTGGAGACCTCAGAGCAGCTTCCAGTGTCTGAAGGGGGCTGCAAGGATGCTGGAGAGGGACTCTTCATCAGGGACTGGAGCGATAGGACAAGGGGTGATGGGTTCAAACCGAACCAGGGGAGGTTCAGGTTGGAGATAAAGCACAAGTTCTTCCCTGTGAGGGTGCTGATGCGCTGGCCCAGGGTGCCCAGAGAAGCTGTGACTGCCCCATCCCTGGCAGTGTTCAAGGCCGGGTTGGACACAGGGGCTTGGAGCAAGCTGCTCTAGTGGAATAGTGTCCCTGCCTGTGTCTGGGGTTTGGAAATGTATGAGCTTTAAGGTCCTTTCCAACACAGACCAGTTTGGGATTCTGTAATAAACTGTGTGTGTAAGGGGAGGGAGCTTTGTGTGCCTGTGTGTGTTGGTTTGTTTTGGAACTGTAGTAGTTGAGTTGAATGCTAATTTACCTGACATTGAAAGGTAATCCCAGGCAAGCTGTTTGCTTCTTGCCTTGTGTGTTAAATTGTTGTGCTGAAGTTCTTTGTTCTTTTTTTTCTGTTTCAGTTTCTCTGTTCTTTTTTTCTGTAGCAGTGAAATGTTTTGATGTATGTCTGTGACTGACCAAAATCCAGCCTGGAAGCTTGGAAATAACTCAGTGTAGGGATGTTCATTTTCCTCTAATCCTCTGTTTTGACATCCGAAAAGAAAACACTTCTAATTTCCATTTAATAGGAATTTTGTGAGAGAAAAGGGCACTTTCAGCTCTCCTGCAAACTGCTACATGATTTCTTCAAGTTTGCATCATCTGGGCCGCTTCAATGGCTGTTTCTGTTAATAACAGTGGTGTTGCTGTATTGTTTGTGTCATTCCACAGATTGACTATTTCAGAAGGAACCATTGTATGGATTGCCCTGTCAGTATTTTTAAATAATCCTTCCCATGGTTATGAATAGGATCAAGGCAGTGTATGTAATGATAAAGCTTGATTCTACTTCCTGAAAACTGGATTAGAGTTTCTCTAAATATACAAAAATCCTGAAATTCCTGGTTTGGAGTGATTTGGGGAGTATTTTTGCTTGGTGATTGTAATGTGGCTGTTCAGTCTCGGCTACCAGGGCAAAAGAACTTGTTCTTCATTTGGGATTTTCTTTCTAATAATGGCGAATACAACTATTAGGTGAACACACAACTGTGTTGTGCTGTGTGCTCTGTTTGTAACCTCAAGTTATTTTCTCCTCTTGTACAGGAGAAGATCCAGTCCTAAGATCCAGTCTTATTAGTTTGATCTTGCAGCAGCCCAAGTAGTGTAAATATTAACTGCTTATGGCTTAGGCTGTGTGGGGAGGCAATGCAGCCAACAAGTTGATGTTTGATTTGGAAGAAGTGGCTAAATACTGTTCTGAGAACAGGCATTTAGTCAAAATCCAGCAGCAATATTTAGTTATGTTGTTTGCAGACTTCTGGGTGCAATGACTGACTACACATTAAGGGCTTATTATCTTCTTTTGGAGGAAAAAGACAGGGAATCTTTAGGAATCCAGGTCTCTCTTCTGTTGATTGCATTGAAACCCTGCTGTTCTCTGGGCTGGCTGTCCCATGGAGTCAGGGGGCTCTGCCCTGCCTATGTGTGCCCTTGCACACTGGGAGCAATACTGGGGGAAGCCTTACTCAATCCTTGCTTCAGTTTGCTCTTGGCAACACTTATGGTGTGCTACGACACCTGAAAGATCTGTGATATCCACCTGATACTGTGGCCATTTATAACATAGCCTATGTAAGATCTCCTGTGCTGTGAATGAATCCAAGGTGCGCTGCTTCCTCCTTCTCTGCACTAGTGCATTGATAAGATGCCACCTGGGCCTTTTTTGAGAAGTGGCATGTGGTGACATGGTCCAGGGGAAGGGGACCCTGAAGTAATATCCTAAACCACTTGTTTGGTTCTTGATAGCA
This sequence comes from Amazona ochrocephala, assembly GCA_039720435.1. Lineage (NCBI taxonomy): Eukaryota > Metazoa > Chordata > Aves > Psittaciformes > Psittacidae > Amazona > Amazona ochrocephala. The sequence continues at coordinate 2,510,591 of CM077894.1, read as the reverse complement.
GCAGGTGAAAACAACTCTTTGTTCTTTGTTAAGTCAGATAGAGTTCTCTGAGAAAATCCTTTCAGGGCTGCTGGCACATCCTTGATGATAACAAATTAAATAGTGGGAGATTTGAGAAGGATCAGAGGCTGCTTTCTGTGGCCATTCCGCTAGTGAGGTGCCATCGTAAGGCTTCTTGCTCCAAGCTGCCTCTTTCTTCACTGGGCCAGTAGACGTCAGTACTGGTCAACCTACACTGGATGGGTGTGAAGAAGGGTGATTGCCAGTGCTCAGAGCTAGGCTTGCAGAAGCCCTACACGTGAATGTGTTTACTCCAGCTAAACTTTTCTTTTTAGCAATGCTGCTGTTTCCATTAATGCAATATTTTCTTGCAGTAAGACAAGGTAAAGTTTTTTGGCAGAGGTGTATTTTCCACATAAGTATCTTGCTGATTTCTTATATCTGTGCTTCAAAGCAAGTGCAGCCCAGATTTTGTCTAAAAGCTTGATACAAGGTATCCTTTGTTGCACAGTCTGTTCAGAGTAGCTTCCACTCTTTTCCCCTTCCCCTCTTTAAAGAAGGAGGAAATGCTGTGCCCTCTCACCGGCTCATTCACTGGTGTGAGGATGGGAAGTTCCTGGTCCACTACAGGACTACCACTGTGATTGCTTGGAGGTGATGGGCTAACAGGGATATTTCCAGCTCCAGAAGTGCTGATGTCTATCTCAGTTTAGCCTCTGGGCAGTGGGTGACATGCAGCAGTGCTCAAGGGTGGAAGCAGCTAGCGAAAGCATGTCAGGATCTTTTATATTATAAAGGTATTTGGGTAAAGTATTCTGTGTTACTGCAGTTGAATTCTAGAAGAAAACACAGCACACTCTTCCCTGCCTCTTCCTTGAGTGCTTGGTGTATAGTTTCATGGTGTTTTCTTCTAGTGTCCTTGCTCATTTTTCTCTCTCCTGCATAAACACTCCACACAACAGGGGAGATGCGAATGAAAGCTTCGGAGTTGGTGTCTGAAGAAAGTCAGATTCCTGCCGTGGAAGACCTTGTTAAGAGTTTGCTTAAGATTAGTTCCCTCTGTAAAGAAATGATTTAATGGTCTCTGATGGGCGCATGAAGAAGGGTCTGCTCCCTGTTTTTGAGAAACACATATCCATGTATCTTGACAAAGTGGGATTGGAGGGCGAAGAATGGGACACTGCTTGCCGCCTTTGTTTTGAAGATCCTGACTTTTTGTGGATGTTTCCTTACCTAAAGCAGATTTTAATGCTGGACTGAGCTGATACTCATTTGAAACTTCCATCAGGCCCATGGGTGAGATCTGCTGTTGCTGTCACTGTCTCCAGAGAGAAACAAACAGAGATTGACATGTTTTCTTGATCCTAATGGAAGCTCTCTTCCTAGCTGGGAAGAAATCTCTGTTGGGGCAGGTCCATGACCTATTTTAGAGAATCTTGTCTGTACAGGGTGGTTGCTGTTTTCTTAGAACAAGACACCATCTTCCAGGAGCTCTTTCTTCATTTTAGTTAAGTGATTTAGTTCTTTTACTTGTCAAGCGAATGTGAAGGCGAAGAGGCTGCGGCTTTATTTTGCACTGGTGTGTAAGGAATGGCAGAGGAAAAGAAGAGTTTTCTTCTGATCATCAGATTAAGTAATTGAAAAACTTGCAGTGCTATAGTAACAGCAACACTACAGTAATAGCAGATGTCAATGAGCACATTTGAATCTTTCTATCTTAGTCCTTCTATTTTAAGTTTCAAGCTGTTGAAGAAAAGTAAAATTCTTTAATCTGGAGAAGAGAAGGCTTGGGGGAACCTTATGGCTCAATACAACTGCCTGACAGGAGGTTGTAGTGAGGGGGATCAGTCTCTTCTCTCAAGGAACAAAAGACAGGACAAGAGGAAATGGCATCCAGCTGCACCAGGGGAGGTTTAGATGGAGCTGAGGAACAATTCCTTCCCCAGAGGGTGCTCAGGCATTGGCACAGGCTGCCCAGGGCAGTGCTGGAGTCACCGTCCCTGCAAGTGCTCACACACCGTGTAGATGAGGCCCTCAGTGCCATGGGTTAGTGGTGGCCTTGGCAGTGCTGGAGTAAAGGTTGGACTTGACTTAAAGGTCTTTTCCAACCTGCTCAATTCTATGTATCTAGGTGCAGCAGCCTCACTAGCTGCTTCAGCCTGTAGCTACTTGGGTAGCCTAGGAAGGAGCTGTGTATTAGCACTGTTGGGAGGACTGTTGATTAAATTTATAGAAGCAGCTTTTCCCAGATGTTCTTGGGGACAGGAGCCTGTCCTGAAGATTTGTGTTTCTCTCTGAGACATTTTTATGATGTCCTGTTGGTCTGTGGCATGTGCTCTCTGTGTGCTGGATTGATTTGAGGTACTGTGACATTTTTCTTGGAAGCTGTACAAGCCAGGAATGAAGAAGTTTTGGAGTCTGGGCTTTGCACCTAATCCCCATTCCATGTGGCTGTGCCAGTCCACACAGCCGGGACACTTACTGGGGAGCAGCAGTAGGATGTCCATAGAGCTGTCCTATCCCCTGTTGACACTGAGTTGAAGCTGAGGTGATAGATGTGGGGTGGAAGAGGCTGTTTTTCTAGTTAAGCATTTTAAACTGTCAGAGGAGGTGAAAAATGAGTTGTACTCTTTCCTGTGGCCTTTTTCTCCAAAGAGTCTCTCATGCAAAAAGAAATGTGCCCTGCATGGATCAAGCCCTTTACTTCTTCATGTTCGTTTGTTTTTATTGTAAGGTAAACCTTTCATGTTTTATTGTTTTGAAGTTAAAGCCTGGCCTAGAGGTGCTGATCCTTAGTAGAAACAGCTGCAGACTGAGTGTCCCCTGCTCAGGTGGGAGGCTCTTTGAAGCAACATGTTGCCTCTTATAAAGGAAATTGAGCATGTGAGAACTTAAACCTGTAAAAGCCATCAACAGCTCCGCCATTGTTTATCTCTGGTGTAACTTTATATAGAATTAAAGTGAAATGCCTCATTCTGCTTCCAAAATGAGATGGTTTTAGCTCCCTCCTGGTCCTGGAGATGCAGGAAATGACCGCTTAACCGCAAATGCTTTCTAGTGGAATGAAGATGAGTGACAAAGTATCCACAGAAATGGGTTTTTAACCAGACAGGCTAAGAAGATACATGTAACTTCTGGTTTTTTAGGTAAACCCAGTGTTTAAACATTGAAACTAAAAGATCAAATGCTGTGCATGCCCCGGCTGGTGTGAGGGGCACAGCTGAGCATTTCTTGGTTGGGTGTTGTGGTGCACAGCAGCTTGCAGCTCAGACTGTAGCCTGTTCCTCAGGAAGAAAAGGAATGAGCAAAACTGAGGGAAGCTACAATATGTTTGTGGCTTTGTCTATCAAGTTGCCTTGTACAGAAACAAAAACCCATCAGCTGTCAGATTCCTCTTGCTCTGTAGCATTTAATTACTTAAAGCAAAGCCCTGGATATGTACCATCAATCAGCTTCCATACTCCTCTTTGCACTGGGACAGGGTGCAGAGATAGCCTCTAGATTGCAAGAAGAATTCCTTAAGCTTCATTGGTTCTGAGAAAAGCTTTCTTAGGGAAGGCAGAATGGGTTTTCCTAACTCAGTCATGCTAGACCACAGCTGCTTTGCAGTGGTGCTGGGTATTGGTGTAGCACAAGTTCTAGGTTTTCATTTAGGCTTAGGCTGCATTGCAGTTGGCAGAGAGAATAAACTTATCACCTTTAAGAGTATCCTGTAGCTTCCCCCTCAGCCAACAGGAAACCTCATTGATGGCATCTGTGTGGAGCCCTTACAGATGGGGCTGTAATGAGAGAGAGCATTTGAAGGAAGTGAAAAGAGTTTAAGATAATGCCTATTTCTGGAAGCAGCTGGAAAGAAACTGTATTAACTTAGTGCTTCCTTAGTGCAGGGTTTTTTTTTCTGAAGGCAAGAAAGTAAGCAGTTTACCATCAGGCTGGTAAAAAGAATGTGGGTTTGACTGGGAATGTGGAAAATGTGGTGACATTAGAAACTGCTGGGCTGTGCATGGAGATGATGCAGGATTTGTCATCCTGTAAATCATTTCTTATTGATTAGCTAAACTGTTTGACTTGGCAGAGGGGATTTTTTTCCTAGGACCAGTATCACCATTGCATGGCATGCCTTCTGAACTGGGCACTTCAAACAATGCTTAGTGCTGTCTGAACAGAAATTACCTCCACAAAGTCCTTTTCAGACCTACAGTGCAGCAGCCCAAACCCAAAAGGCAGCAGACTGTGTATTACAGGACAAGACTGGCATTGGGAGCGGGGTCAGAGGGCCAAACAGTTGTCATTTGAATGAATTCTTGAAGATAGTCATTATCCTTAATAGCATAAACATGCTGTGAGAGCCAACGCAGCTGTATTCTAGCAAAGGTACCGAAGGAAGGCTCTACATGGGGAGGAACCAGCTTGCAGCAATGATGTCTCTTCCAGTTCTCATCTAAATGCTGGTCAGTGATACAGTGTGAGTAGTTAGCTGCACATGTGAGATGCTTCAAGTGGTGTGTCTCTTGTCTGAAATGCAGAAAAAGTCTGAAGCTCCAACCAGACATCCAAGGAATCGAGACTTCCCCTTAGCTGTGCAAATGATTAGGGCTAAAACCTGACCTTCTGTTTCTGAGGTGGCTGGGGGAGTTGTGTCAGGACCACTTGGCAGGCAGGGTTCCCCCCTGCACTTGCGTGTTTTGTAAGCCTGCTCCAGAGCTGTAATGACATGGTAGAGTAGTTACAGCTTTTTGATAGTGACAGAAGTATGAAAATGAAGAGTTTTCAAAAGCAACTTGGTTTCCCAGCTCTCAGTAAATGCAGATAGTGAGTCCTAACAGGAGGGTAAATGTGAGGTGTTTTGTTCTGATCATCTCTTGTCACCTCTGATGTGATAGTCATGGTTTCATAATCAATGACAAACATGGGGTACTAAGTTAATGTACTAATAACACAGGAAGTGTTGTTTCATTTCATGCTGCCATTAATGTGCTTTTTGCAAGGAATAAAGTTTGAAGAGTAGAAGGAAATGTAGGAAAAAAGACCTAGTCCTGTGTGCCAAGAAGGTACTGGATTCTTTGGCATTGTTCTGGCCACATCCCACTTGGTAATGTGTTCAACAGGAGCTGAAATAAGGATCCCATGCTTCTAGGAATATATGAAAAATAAAAAGTTTAATTAAAGATATATTATCTACTTGAGTGTGATTTCTTGTAGTGAAGGGAGAGAATTGAAGCCCACAACAGGATGTGTTTGCTGCAAACCTGAAACTCCTGGGTATTATTTTCATGAGCATAGGCATGACTGATTTATTTCTTTTTCCTTTGTTAAACTTTAGTACTTGTGTCCCTTATCTCAAATTCTTGTCTTTAGTGGACAGAATTAAAGGTAGAATTTAGCCACTGAGCTCCAAGTGTTCCCTGTTCTATTAATTGGGCTGTGAGAGGAGTTTTGCAGACTTGCCTGACTTCTTGCAACAAATCATCAGCTCACCTTCCAAGCAAAGCAAAAGTCAGTTTTAGGTAGGCCAGCTGAGTTTTTTAATGGTGCTGGATGGTTTTCCTTTCCTTTTTTTCAACTGCTGCAGTTATTTCTATATATAGTCTTAAGGATGTGAAAAGTCATTCATTCCTAATGTGTTTAAATATGCTCCGTAATGAATGTTGTGGATGTGAAAGATAAGCAGCCTGGAGCTTTCTTTTGTAAGGTATAGGGTAACACAAAGCATCAAAGTTTTGCTGCCCTCAGGACACACACTGAAGCAGTTAAAGCAGTGAGGTAACCCAAATACAATAAGATATCCATCTGCAAAATCTAAAGCTCAAGGACACATTAAGTTTGCATTTAAGTGTTTCTCATTTGCTGAGAATTGGCCAAATAAATCTTAATTCCACATTGTAGATGGTGACAGAAATTCAGTAACTTTCCCTGGGATGAGTGGTTTGGTGCCCAAATCTCTCTGATAATGGTCTATGTTGGGATACTAATCTAAATTAGCTGCTTACAGTTACTTAAGAAAACAATAATTAGTATTGCTATTTAGGAACATTTCTGTTTGGTACTGTGCTACAGGTAGTCTGATACTCCTGAGTTGGAACAAAGAATTCCTGTAAAGAACTAAATCATTTTGCCTTTACTTTGCATTATATCTTAGTTCTCACTCACTGTGTTTGTTCTTACAGGTGCTGGGTTTGGATTAGGAATTGTTTTCTCAGTCATCTTCTTTAAAAGTAAGTATGCTGCAGGAGTTTTACTGCCTGGTTCCCTACTTCCTCTTGGAGGTGCAGTTGAAAACCAATAAATCTTTGAGGCATGTAAAAATCAGCATGTAAAATCAATTCAGTATTGGTCAGGTCTTTTGGGTTGACATGGAGTTACGTACAGCGTTAACTGTTGTGTAACAAGGTTGTTCCATGAGGCACCTCTCTAAGCTCCTACTGTGCTCAGCTCAAATGCTGGAATTGCAGGAAACCCTGAGCCAAATGGCTGGAGCCATGTGTCTAGACATCAGTTTATGCCAGGCTTGCCAGGGTTTTAAAACTGATCTAAATTCCTCTTCAGTTATGCTTTGCTAAGAGAATAGTTTACAGGCATATCTTGAATTGAGAGAGTCATTAGAATCCACTGAGTTCTCAATGTGATGTTGTACTGTTAACTTTTGTTGTTTTGAAGTGCTCAGGGTTTTAGCTGATTTTAGAACTTGAGAATGCCTAATATGCCTCTTCTCAGTGATATATTCTTTCTTGGTGCTTATTTAACAACTCTGTCACTGTCATGTGAAATAAATGGCTTTTCTTGACTTGGACTTTTCCTCTCTGCTTGCCTTTCCCCACAGGAAGGACATGGCCTATTGCCTTTGGGTCAGGGATGGGGTTAGGAATGGCTTATTCCAATTGTCAACATGACTTTCGGTCTCCCTATCTTCTCCATGGCAAATTTGTAAAGGTAAGTATCAGCACTAGTTACTGTTAGTAACTATTTTAATTTACAATGGTACATTTAGACCCCGTTTAAACAGACATTCCTCTGCCTTTCCCAAAAGAGTGCTAGGAAGGAAAAACTTGTGTTGCCAAAGCTGGGCAGTTCCCCTCTCTTTAGTAATGTTTAATATCCGGTGTGTTTAACACTAAACTGACTGGACTGAATACATAGACGGTTTAACAGACCCTGCAGGTAGGTTTGCCCACAGCCTGAAACCAACTGTAATAACAATAAGAAAGCTGAAAAACTAAACTAATGGTAAGATTTTTGTCTTCAGACTTGGAAAAAGATGAGCTAGGAAGAAACTGAAAGTTATGTCAGGTAGATCTGCCTCCGGAAGCAGATCTGGGATCTTTTGGGAGTGTTTTTTTGGTTGGTTGCTTTTTTGGTTGGGGTTTTTGGAGTTTTTCAACATGAAAATAATAATCTTGTGTAAGTTTTGTGTCTTGTTTGGCTGGAATCTGATAACTTGAAGAAACTGTACACTTTAAATAGTTTGGAAGAGGATCATTTAGATGAGTTTAGTTTTGTCACTGACCATGCCAAGAGAAAATACTTAAAACTAGATTAATGAGCAGGAACCATTTGTTCACTCACAAACTGCCTGCAGTGCACTAAGCCCACAGACTGACTCCATATTGCCTTTATTTCTTCACATGTAAAAGTTGGGGCTGTTTTTGTGGTAATTCATCATTGTGTTGTCTGAGGGGGGGAAAAAAGAGGTGTGCATTTTTTGGATTCACAAAGCCATAGACTGCTGAAAGCACTTCAGTGATAGCACTGCAGAAGCATCCACCAGGACACATATACAATCACTTTAGCATTTCAGAAGGTACTGAGGTAAATGTTCTGCCAGGTGCTTCTTATGGCAAGTACACAGAAGTGCATAAAGTGCTTGTCTGCCTGATGAAAGAATCCTGAATGTGGTGTTCCCCTTTTTCCTGATGCATCTGCAGCTGGAAGTTGAGTTCAGTCACCCTCAGATTTACTGGCAGATGAGCTTTTGCCAGCCCTCTGCAGCCCTACCAGACATGCCCGCTTACAGGCATTCAGCTGTTAAGAAAGGGAAATGGTAGCAAGATTCTTGACCAACTTCTTCAGGATAAAATATTTTAGATAGCAGTAGAGAGAAATAGTGACTTAGATGCAGCAGCTACAGCACTGCAACTCCAACCCAGAATGGAAATCGTGTGCAGCACTCTGCTGGCCAGATCTGCTAACGTTAAAATGTGTTAGCTTTCCACACCATCCTGAGGGTATGCCTCCAGTTCACATCTCCAAAAAGAAGCTGGAATGACATGTCTGTGGCTTCATGTGAATGGTAAATGCCCTGCAAGCATTATTCATTCAAGGATGCTTGTTACTAGGGATGTTGAGCAACAGAAAACTGACTCTGGGGTCAGCCCAGTAAGGGATTTTGTTTGGATTAAGGACTAAGCTGTGTGCTGGAGCAAGGGTGGTCCTTTGAAGCATGAGGTAATTGAAAGTACACTTCAGAGAAGCAGCACAGCTGCCTGCATGGCACAGGACTAGACAAATAGTTTCCAGTGCACTGTCTCCACTGGCTTTCTCTGGCACAGAGAGGCTGAGCACACAGAGAGGGAGGTCGTGGATGAAACCATCTAATGGTTAATGTTGTTAATCCTCTCCAAAATGTCGTGTCATGGATAATGGCTCTGGGGTTATTATAACAAAATTATTTCATTTCTGTTGGTTAGGAACATGGAAAATATTGTTGCATTATCACTCATCTGGTTTTTTCTTAGAAAATACAGTTATAACTGAACTCTGTAGAACTTCCTTTACAAAACGGAGACCTGCTTAAATGTTAACTTATCGCAATGTGAGATTCTGCAAGAAACTCTGTTATCGAGAGAGAAATGTAACATGGATTAACTTGAACCAAATTATTTCTGGTTTTTTGAGCCTGTCAAGTTCATAGGATCACTCAACTTGGAAAGGACTTCAAGGCGGTCATCTGCTCTGACCTCAAGGCAGGGTTAGCTCTGAGGTCAGACCAGGTTACTTGGGCTTTATTCAGTCTGGATTCTTGATTCTTCAGGCTCAAGTTCTTAATTCAGAATCCTAAGTGAGAATGAGAGAGAACAGAGGACCTTCAGGATGCCCATCAGGAGATTACAGAGTGACTTTGGAGCTGTTGTAACTGTAACTTGGATGATCACGTTGCCCATCCTTTGGGTTAGTAATTTGATCATGAAACTCGGCATTACAAGAGCCATTCATCTAGACCAAGAGACTGCTTAAATGCAGACAAGTCTTCATTTGTGGGCATAAGGTTCTGAGGGCTTTTGAAGTAATCTGATCAAGTGGATTCCACTGTGATTTCAGCTGAATTTAAAATCAACTTCTAGCAATTATTTGGAGGCTGAGAATTATAAGGCCTCGATTTCCTTGCAGGATGGAAAGTATCATGGTTTTCAGGTTATTTAGCCTGTATTCATCGCCCCAAATCCACAAGCCTGTGCTTTGGTGCAGTGTGGGTTACATTGATGTGCAAGAATACAGTCTGGCAAATGAAGCCTTTCCTCCTGCCCTTTGTAGCTTTGATTTCTTTCTGGTTTCTATTCAGTCTGTGAATAGTTACCTTGAACAATGATGTTGGGGTTTCTTGAAGTACCCATTTGATCAGAATGGGGAGTTATGTGCATGAAAACATGCCTCTGGTATGAAAATAGCTGCTTCACTTCTCCATGCTCAACTTCTCAGTCTAGTGAAGGATGAAAATGTTAGCCTACCTTCTGGAAACGTTTCAGAGCCAAGTGGATTGCTTTACATCGAGCAGCACCTTCCATGTAAGGAACCCAAATGGCTTTTTAATAATATAAGCCTTCTTGCTTTACAGGAACAGTGACTAATGACTAAGACTATCCCAGTGGGAAGGAAGGAGAAATCAATGATTATTCCTCAGGAATACTTGAAGTGCCCCTGGAATAAGCCAACATTCTTCAGTAACCATCACCAGTAACTCTTTATACTCCAACAAACTGTTTCTGTACATGAAACAACGTTCTGTTGCTTGTTTTGTATCGTGTCTGCAACGTGCAAGGAAGAGCTCTTCTGGGAAATAAATAAACCAAAAATGGCCTTCTCTGGTGTGTTGACTTTGTATGTGAGTGAGAGAGAGAATGGAAGGAGAGACCTTCAGTGTGAGTACCTAGCAGCTGTGCCCACATGGGTAAAAGCCACTGCGAGAGCTCTTCAGAGGAGACAGCCGTCGTATGTTCCTCTCCACTCTTGAAAGACAGCCCCCATCTAACATAGAGTTCAAAGCAGCATTCCCACCTCATAAATCACCCACCAGACCCCTGCTGCTTGTGCTGGTGTTTGGAGAGGAATATAAATACTCCTATGTCCTGTTTGTACAGTTGCCCTTTAAAATGAGAGTTTTGGCCAAAAAGGCACAAACCGAAAGGGCAAATCCTGTGTGACTGCAGCTAACCAGTGCTGTCTGCTGGAGCTCTGAGTCATGGAGTGACCCAGGTTTGAAGCTTCCCAGGATAATGGGTGAATTAAACAGCTGCACTTTGCCATCTGGCTCTTACCTTTTAGCTTGATTGGTTTTTCACCCCTCTTCTGAGGGAGAACACAGAGGTTTCAGTGCCTGGGAATGGGTCACAGATCGTTAAAGCTCTTTGTTACTCAGCACATCACTGGTCCAAGTACTCCCTTCTACTTTACATTTACTCTAGTCCTTATAATTGTCAGCATGTTGTCTGCTGCTCTTCTCCTGACTCGAGGCTGTCTTCACTGCTGCTTTACTCAGCACTATTGTCTGGCTATTGAGGTGAACCGTTTTCCTTTGTCCCATGCTTGCTATGTATTGTCTGCATAGCAGTTGATGTAAATGCATGTCTCCTGAGGTAGGATGGTGTATATATGGATATAGATTTTCCTGTTACTGAAAACCTGCTGTGCTGGATGGTGAGTGCTGGCAGATGGAAAAGTGACCAAAAAAATGTCTTTCCAGAAAGGAAAACACAATGGAAAACAAGTTGTGCAATATTCGTGTTTGCTTTAGCCATGCCAAAAACGGAAGGGGATGGACTGGGGGGCAGTGTGCTGAGTTCAGAGAGCTTGAGAAGCTCCTCAGCAATGGGGCTGAGATTTGGTGCGGGTGCCACAGCAGTCCTGCCCACCACATCCCCCTGGGGGCTCATGTGTGGATCTTGAGCACTGAAGAGCCATGTCGAGCTGTGCCCAGAGTCAACAGGAGCTGCAGAGCTTGCCTAGAGCAACGGACTTGTGAAATTAAATAGCTTTAATGCCAGAGCAGCATTAAAGACTGTCAGAGCATGATACCATCCAGGACCATTGCTTGAGCATGTCCTTGTTTTTCCACCTCCTCCCTTGCCGGACTGCATTCATCAGTCAGGTCAAAACAGCTTATTGGAAACAGGATCTCTTTGCTTTCTTCCCAATTTGGAATCATTTTATCTGGCCCCAATTTTTAATTTGAGCTATGTACTTTGGAGTCATAGCTCCTCTGTGGTTTGGAAAGTGTTTTTATTGAGTTCTCTGTGTGTGTGTGCTGTGGTGCTAGCAGTCTGGGTTCAGCTGGAGAGAAGACCATCAACCTGGGTAAGAAACAGGAGAACCAAAAGCAGTACTGAATGTAACAACTGCCAAAGTGCAGAAAAAGCTTTAGTTTAATGCTGTCATTTGGGCCACGATGACGGGTTCTGGGGGTTTTAGTGTCCCTGGTAATGCCTTGTTCTGCTCTGCTATGAGCTGCTTCAGTTCAAATCTAACACTTGGTTCTGGGGCTCCCAACGCAAGAGGGATGTGGAGCTGTTGGAGCAAGGCCAGAGGAGGCCATGGAGATGCTGTGAGGGCTGGAGCAGCTCTGCTCTGAGAGAGCTGGGCTGGGTCAGCCTGGAGAAGAGAAGGCTCCTGAAGGGGAGACCTTAGAGCAGCTCCAGTGCCTAAAGGGGCTGCAGGAAAGCTGGAGAGGGGCTTTGGACAAGGGATGTAGGGACAGGACAAGGGGAATGGCTTTAACCTGCCAGAGGGGAGACTGAGATGAGCTCTTGGGCAGAAGCTGTTCCCTGTGAGGGTGCTGAGGCGCTGGCCCAGAGTGCCCAGAGAAGCTGTGGCTGCCCCATCTGTGGCAGTGTTGAAGGCCAGGTTGGACACAGGGGCTTGGAGCAAGCTGCTCCAGTGGAAGGTGTCCCTGCCATGGCAGGGTGGGAGCTGGATGAGCTTTAAGGTCCCTTCAACCCAACCCAGTCTGGGATTCTATGAAATGCAACCTCCTGGAGTTAATTCTTACTTTGTCTGATCTACTGTGGCCTGTGATCAAGTGGTTCTGGCTCTGGAACTCAGAGGGTTGCACTGTAGATACCATTTCACAATGTGTCCTTTGTTGCTGGAGTGAGAATGATCAGAACAAGTGGTTTTTCTCATTAATAGGAACTCCTCTGTGGTGAGTGTGGAAATGGTGTGCGATTTAAGTAGCATTTAAGATTGCTCTTTAAAGGCATTTAAAATGCTCTTCAAATGGGGTAAGAACTTGCAGGTATTTTCGTAGCTGCCTTGCTTGTTGTTTGTGTTGCTACATGTATATACACATATGTAACTAAAACATAATGGGCCTGTGTTTGTTTCTGGTTTAATTAAAGTTGTTTAATTTAAATCCTATTTTTGAACCTGTCTGTGTAAGCTGTGCAGAATAGCTCCTATTTCCCTCTGTGGGAATAAGACCATACTGTTCCCAACTGAGAATGGAATAGGAATAGTTTCTTGCTGCTTGATTTCTAATTACATAAATGGAAGGGGGAAAAGTGGAAATTCTAAGTACCAAAAGGCATGTTAAATTTAGTATAATACACTCATCTGGAAACTATCACCTTTTTCCTTCGTTCTTAAGCCTGCTGAAATCATTGCTTCGTCTGAACTGTAGCGTGATTTGGATCAGGACCAAAAAGGGCAAACAAGATAGGCCTGAAGAAGTCAGGTGTCCCTACCCAAAACTAATGAGGCCTTTTAGTGGAGAAGTTACTGTAGCACCTCAGTGCAGTTTTAGTAGGAGAATGGTGAGTATACAGTGAGTAAGGAAATGGTAGCGCTGCCTAGGAGAAGGAGGGAAAAAAAGCAGTTTGCTGAATAGAACTGGGTTTGAACGTTTAACAACTCCCTAGTGCTTGACCAGCCACAAATCTGCCTCTTTAACAGCTTGATTAGATGTCTGCTGAAGCTTTGAGATGGATAAACACGCGGTGGAAAAGCAGAGGCTGCAGGGAATCAAGCTGCTTTTCCCTTGTTTATCTGAGTTCTTCGTGTTTGATCAAGACACCGTCATTTCTTTGTATTTCAGTCATGCCTTAGCCAAGATCAGGACCCTGCTGTATGTGGTGCTGTACACACAAATAAAAACCAGTCTCTGCCCTGGACACTTTACAAACTAAACAGATGGGATTCAGGGAGGTAGAGGGGTTTGGAATTCCCATTATAAAGATGGGAGAAGCTGCAGACAAGGTCAGTGCTAAGCCTCAGGGGGAATGTGGCGTGCAGCTGGGACTGGAGGTTGAGTCTCAAGCCGTTGCCCCAAGCAGCCATCCTTTCTGACTGTGCTTTTACTTGGCAGATGCTGGAGCCTTAGGGGAAGGCTGCCCACTTCTGAAGCTGGGAGACTCCAGAAGGGTATGTTCTGCAACCATTCAGGTTGCCCCACATAGAATCATAGAATAGTAAGGGTTGGAAAGGACCTCAAGATCATCAAGTTCCAACCCCCCTGCCATAGGCAGGGACACCTCCCACTAAACCATGCCATCCAAGGCTATGTCCAACCCCACCTTGAACGCCGCCAGGGATGAAGCATCCACAACCTCCCTGGGCAACCCATTCCAGGGCCCCACCATCCTCACAGTAAAGAATTTCTTCCTCATATCCAATCTAAACCTCCCCTGTTTAAGTTTGAACCCGTTACTCCTTGTCCTCTCACCACAGTCCCTAATGAAGAATCCCTCCCCAGCATCCCTGTAGGCCCCCTTCAGGTATTGGAAGGCTGCTATGAGATCTCCACGCAGCCTTCTCTTCTCCAGGCTGAACAGCCCCAATTTTCTCAGCCTATCTTCATACGAGAGAAAATTGGGGCTGTTCAGCCTGGAGACATAGCAAAGCTCTGATAAGGTAGGAATTCTCCTTTAGCATCTGGGAGGTGATTGCTTATGGAATAACTAGTAGGTGTAAAACACTGAGATCCTCAATATTGATTTTGGTGTAAATCTTAATCTAATAAGGAGGTAAATATTGAAATGTATTATCAATTCTTTGCATCTCCTGGAATAGCACATGGCTGGGTTAGGTGTGACGTAAGCATAATTCCAGAAGACAGTCACTGCCTTAGTAGATGTACCTTAGATATGAACTTAGGTAACATTGAGATGGAGGGAGGAGATCAAGGAGACACTATCATTCCAATAGTGGAAACACAGCAGTGATGGTGTAACTCAACTCTTCCAGAGGCTTCACGTGGTGGATGATTCTCCAAAGGAGGAGGAATTGGGTTTCCAGATATTTTTATTGGCTTCCCTCTGGGGTTTTGGAGCGATGCAGAAGGAATCACAAAGGTTTGCAAACACAAGCAGTGGGTGCGTGAGTGGACTGAAGGTGTTGTAGTAGTGATCTACCATGATGTATAGCTCTTAGCTAGAAGGGAGAGGCTGGTGGCAGAGCTGGGGAACGCAGGATCAGGGACCTGTGAGAACACCCACATTTCCCAGCAGCATCCTGCATCCACGAGGCACTGCTGCCCATTTGCTGGGAGCTGAATGGGGTTTGGTGCTTTTCCCCCCTACCACACACCTCCTGACAGTAAGAAATGAACTTTTCCCTCATCTCCCACCCCAGCTCTGCCTTTGTAAATGGGAATAGTGCACATTCTGGCGCAGCAGCTCTGGTAGGCAGCTGTATGCAACGTGTCCTGCGTCTTAACTGCTCTGAGAGTCCAGCCTATGGCCCACCCACAGTGAAATGCTTGACTGGGATTGAAGCTAAACGGGACCGTAGTTTATGGAAATTCAGCTGTGGCTCGCTGTTCCTCCTGTGACTCCCGGCTGTCAGCACTTTGCTGTGCAGCATTGCTAGCTGCGCTCCTCGTGGTGGTGGATGCCCACCTCCTGGAGCTTATAAAGATGCTGAGAAAGTTGTTGGTGACTAATAAATCACTCTTCATCTGCAGGCGTTATTGGGAGTGCTTGTAAAGACTCCAGCTCTGGGTTAGGAGTGTGCGCCCCTTCGTAGGAAAGGTCATGCCCTTATCAGTTCAAATTCAGTTCATAAATCTCCGGTTGGGTGAAAGAGTGTGTTTCTTTATAGGAGCTTTAGAGGATATTCTGCCTCCCCCTCAGTGCTGCACTTGAAGTTGGACTGGAGGTGCACTGGAAGGACTGGATTGGAATGTGTGCACCGTGTCAGGCAGAACAGAGGAAGTTTATTGGGTTCTTTTAAGGCCTGAGAAATAACTCTGAAACTTTTGGGAGCATCCTAGTGTGCCACGTGCTTGTGGGAGGCTCTTGTTTGCTATCTGCAACGTTGTGGGGTTTTTATCCATATTAGGTAGAACTAGAGGTAGGCTGGCAGATAGAGAGGTCACGGTGACTCTGAGCACAGGATGAGGCTGTGATTATTTAACTAAGGCTTCAACATTAACTCTTGTCATGCACTGCAGCAGGCACTGAGGAAAGTCCCTGCTGCCGAAACTGAACCCAGATTGGCCCAGAATTGGTCCAGTGCTAGCACAGATGTCTCAGCCTGTTGAAGAAAGCAAGGAGAGGCTCCTGATCACCTCTGTCCAGTTCCTCACCAGCTGCAGTGGTGTTATCTGCTTCACAAACCTGGAAATCATGAGCAACAGATCGAGGGAGGTGATCCTGCCCCTCTACTCTGCTCTTGTGGGACCCCACTTGCAGCACTGTGTGCAGTGCTGGTGTCCTCAACATCAGAAGGACATGGAGCTGTTGGAGCAAGTCCAGAGGAGGCCATGAGGATGCTCAGGGGCTGGAGCACCTCCTGTATGGAGCCAGGCTGAGAACACTGGGGTTGTTCAGCCTGGAGAAGAGAAGCTGCGTGGAGACCTCAGAGCAGCTTCCAGTGTCTGAAGGGGGCTACAGGGATGCTGGAGAGGGACTCTTCATCAGGGACTGCAGCGATAGGGCAAGGGGTGATGGGTTCAGACTGAAACAGAGGAAGTTCAGGTTGGAGATAAGGCAGAAGCTCTTCCCTGTGAGGGTGCTGAGGCGCTGGCCCAGGGTGCCCAGGGAAGCTGTGGCTGCCCCATCCCTGGCAGTGTTCAAAGCCAGGTTGGACACAGGGGCTTGGAGCAAGCTGCTCCAGTGGAAGGTGTCCCTGCCCGTGGCAGGGGGTGGAGATGGGGGAGCTTTAAGGTCCCTTCCAACCCAAACCGGTCTGGGATTCTATGAAATCACCACCCTGCTTCAGGGCAGGAGGAGGGGGAGGCAATGAGAGCGGATTTCTCAGGGTGCTACGTTTTATGGTTTGATGAACCACACCCTCTAAGAGATGAAAATCACATTATCACTTTAAGAATTATATTGGCATTTGTCTCCTGTACGGTGGGGGCTGTTAGCGAATCCATGGGTACATTCCTTTTCCTCTGCTCCCCTAAGTTTAAAGAACGCTGACTCTCTCTTGCAGCAGCAGCACTTCAGAAACTGGCACTTGGACACTTCAGATTCTGGATGCTTTTCTTAGAAGCCAGAGAGTTTGTTCAGCAGCAACATGCAAGAGCAGCTCACTATTGCAGGGGGCTGAGTCACCCGGCTCAGGCGGTGCTGGTTTCCTTTTGGTAATGTGCAAAATGTTCCCTGCACACATGTGTGTTCTGTGTTTGTTCTGCTGCTTGACAGTTTGTGGGTGCTTTGGTGCCAGAACTGCCTCTAAACACACACAAGCACCTATTGTGACGAGCTTCGCTGGGGCCTTCAGGCAGTGCTGCAAGAGAAAGGATTGCTACAGGCAGAGGTTCTGAGCTATTGCAGCAGGGGGAAGTTGTGCAGCAGCAAAGAAGATGGTTATCGGAGGGGATTTATCCCTTTGGAATGGAATTGGAGGAAACTGGTGTTCTGGAAGTAGAGAGAAGCTGTTTGAGCTGGTAGGGAAAAGGGCACCTGCAAAGGAAGCCCAACAGCGTGTTCCCAGCCCTCCCTGTTAGAAACTGCCCCTGCAGCCATGAGCTGAATAGGGGAAGGATTTTGCATGACCTGAGTTGCTGGGGAAGGGAGGGACAGGGGGGCCTAGAATGCCTGGGAGCAGGGAATGATTGGGCAAGGTGGAAAATAGAGCGATTAAACACACTTGGACTTGCTCAGCGATGGGAGGGGTACATGTCTTTACCGCTGCCCCAGGGCCCCAAAATGCATTGGCACAGCACTAGAGAGAAACCACTAATCCCAGTCACCGAGGGGAGGGAAGGGGACGTTCTCCTCTCCTGCCTGCCCAGCGTTCGGACCCCTGTGGAAGGGAAGGCTGATGGGATTAGAGGAAACAGCTGGCTGGAGTCTTACCCTGCGGGAGCTCGCATTCCCGGCTCTCGGAAGAGAGGAGCGCCCTGCTGCCGAGTCGCATTCCAGGTCATTTGCTGAGCCCAGATGTTCTCTAATGAGCTCTACGAGAAATCCTTTTCCTTTACTACCAAGCATGGCCCCTTCCAGGCAGGTCCGTCCATCGGTCTCTCCTGCACATGGCCAGGCAAGTGGAGCTTGGCCAAGTTACCACTAGGGCTCATGCCTCTGCCTTGCTTATGCAAAGGGATTCAGCACAGAGCTCAACTCTGTTACCCTAAAGCTGCGGCCTGATGGAGGTGGCTGGTTGAAATTCCTCCTGTGGCTGAGCCCTCCCCTCCAGCCTCTCCTTACCTCTGTGTGTTATTAAAGCAGATGCTCAGGGTGGATTGACCTGACGAGCATGTTGTTAGCCACTTGCTCCTCACACCCTACCTGCCACCACTGTCCCTTCCCTTCATCTGCCCAAGACGGTGATGGGAAATCACCCCCCAGCTTTTTAAGTAGCAAAACCTTTGCCTCCATCTCCTGGCATGAGTGCTGCTTCCTTCATCTCAGGGATGGATGCCCTTACACACAGCACTTTGAAGTGCTTGGAGATGTCTTAGGAGCCAAGAAGTAGGAGTTTAACTTCAGCGGGTGATGTTCCAGTGAAGGGAGGGAGCTGGTAAAGAGACATCTTTATTCTGCAAAGCTGCAGTGCAATTTTGTACTCTTTTCACAAGGGTATGAAGAGTAGGACAAGGGGGAATGGCTTTAAGATGAAAGAGGTAGATTTAGATTAGATATAAGGCAGAAGTTCCTCCCTGTGAGGGTGCTGAGGCGCTGGCCCAGGCTGCCCAGAGAAGCTGTGGCTGCCCCATCCCTGGCAGTGTTCAAGGCCAGGTTGGACACAGCGGCTTGGAGCAAGCTGCTCCAGTGGAAGGTGTCCCTGCCATGGCAGGGGTTGGAGCTGGAGGAGCTTTAAGGTCCCTTCAACTCGAAACACTCTATGGTCCTGATTAAGGTTGAGAGCCCTTCTTTGGTCCTATGTGGTGTTTCTTGGGGATCAGAACAGAACACAAGTCACAGGGGGAGACACGAAGCGTGGGTGCAGCAGTGGGGATGTGGCTGCTCCCTGCAGCCCCTCAGACACACACGCTCTCACTTCACCCCCTCTTCTCCCAGCTCCCTCTCCCCCCGTGGTTTCCAGCAGGCAGCTCTGGGCAGGGAGCATTGGAATCTGCGTGAAGGCACCAACAAAAGGAGTGGGGTTATTTTTAACTCACAAATACACCCTTTTAATTCTCACGCCCACAGCTCCTCGTCCTGTCCCGACAAGCGGGGAGCCCCTGGCACTGTGGGCGTTTGTCAGCAGGCCCAAAACAGCAGCAGCGGGCGAGGGAGGGGGGAAGGAAGCTCCCAGGGGCTGGAGAGCAGGTTTCTGCCTTGGTGATCCCGCAGCAGGGGAAGGGGGAAGGCATAGGTGGGGGTGTGGAGCTTTTGGGCAAGGGTCTGTGTTTCTGTGTGGTGTCTGTGCAGTGGAGGGCAACAGGCTGACGAGATGGGCTCTTGGGGGTGAAGGAGAGGTGTGTTGTGTCGCACCACTCAAGATGAAAACACCACGGTTTGACACGAGTGGGTTAGGGGCCAGCAGTGAGCTCCCCAGGGCTGTGTGGAGCTGGTACCTGAAGGATGGATGTGGAGCAAGAGCCTGAAAGTGCTGCTGAAGACAAAGGGGAAGAGTGGTAGCCCAGGCTGCGCTAGCAGCAGGTTGTCTCCTCCACCCAGCCTGCTCTCACCCAGCACCTCTGCCTGCTTCTTCTGACACCAGAAAACCTCAGCTCTCCCACCGCAGATACACCGATTGCCATGTTTCCCTTTGCAGCTGCTTGCAGAACTGGGACATGAAGGAACAGTGGGAAGCAGTGGATGAGCTGCACGCTGGCTCACAGCTCTGCATGCAGCCTGGTGCTCCTCTCACACTCATCACACCCCGTGCTGAGGATCCCACAGAACCCATCCAAATACTGAACCATGGACCAGATACACTGGGGTGAATTTCACTCTAATGCCTGTGGTCTATTGCTTTGTAGCCAGTTATATCTACATTTTATTTGCCCTCATTTATACACAGCCATGAGAAATTGATTCCAAGCCTCAGATGTCTCCTCTTTCACTCCTTATTTATTCATAGAATCATAGAATCCCAGACTGGTTTGGGTTGAAGGGACCTTAAAGCTCATCCAGCTCCAACCCCTGCCATGGGCAGGGACACCTTCCACTGGAGCAGCTTGCTCCAAGCCCCTGTGTCCAACCTGGCCTTGAACACTGCCAGGGATGGGGCATTTAGAATGAAGTGGTCTCCCGGGCTGGAGCTCACTGCCTGTCGTGCTGGCCATGTGGAGCATGGAGAGAGTAGCCAAAAGCAGTGGGTGACCACACTGGGATATGAGGTCAGGCTCCTGATGGTGAAAGGCTTCTACTCTGCCTCTCGTTGGCACTTTTGGAGCTGAGCACAGTCTGGGGCTGGGGAGTTTGTATCTAACAGGGTAAGAAAGTGATGCTGGCAGCAGGGGTTTGCCACCTATTCACAAATTCCTATTGTCCTGGAGCTAAAGGGGATGGAGCAGCAGGAAACTGTTCCTTTGCTGGCAGGCTACAGGCTCCTTGAGCTAACCCCCAGCCCCACAGCTGCTGCCTTCTTACCACCTCCTCTTCCTCCTTCTCTGATCTCTATGCAAATCTCCACAGAAACAGGAGCCAGCAAAACCCATCCAAGCCTTGCAGGAATCTGTTGCTTCGGATAGTACTGTGCCAGTGTTTAATGTGGAGGCCTCCATTAGATTAATTACACCATTACAGAAACAGAGTCCTTCCGCTCTCTAGCAATTACTGCAGCTGAAAGACAGCGATGGATGGGCTTCACTGGGATTGAGGCTGGCTGGTAGTTCTTTAATGGAAAGAGAGAGAGAAAAAGGGAAGGCAAGGAGAAGAGAAAGGGGAGAAGAAAAAGGGAAGAAGGGAAAGGGAAGGAGGGAATGGAAAGGAGAAGGGAAAGGGAAGGAGGAGAGAATGGAAAGGAGAAAGGAAAGGGAAGGAGGAGGGAATGGAAAGGAGAAGGGGAAGGACAGGAGAAGGAGAAAGGGAAGGAGGAGGGAATGGAAAGGAGAAGGAGAAAGGGAAGGAGGAGGGAATGGAAAGGAGAAGGAGAAAGGGAAGAGAAGGAGGAGGAGAAGGAAAAGCAAAAGAGAAGGAAAGGATGAGAAAGAGGAAGGGATGGAAGGAGAAACCCATCCTCTCTGGTGTTGCAGAACTTTCCCAAAGCCTGTGCCGCTGCCAGGACTCTACCCCAAGCACTCTCTATCAAGCATTAGGTTTAAATAGGAGCCGTTTGCGTTCAGTGAGCCCTATCCAGACTTTGTTTATGCCGCTGCCGGAGCAAACGCCGCTCGCCAACCGCCGCACCCGCCTCTCCCCTTCGGACACGCCGCTCTCGGCCCCCCGTGCCTCCACCGCCCAGCCCGAGCTGCGAGCGGGGCTCCCCGCGCCGCACCGGGGCCGCTCCCTCGGTCCGTCCCTCCCCTCCCCTCCTCTCGCTTCCCGCCCCGATTGTGCAATCGCGAGCGGCGGGGCCGGCGGCACCGCCCGGAGCCCGGCACCGGGGGGAGGGAAGGGAAGGGAGGGAAAGAGGGAAGAAGGAGGGAGGCGGCCGGTCCCGCCCGCCCCGCGCCTCCCTGGGCCGCGGCGCCGGGGATGCGGCAGCCGCCGGGCACCGCGGGGCTGTAGCCGCCCGCCGCGGCCCCGGAGCCCATGGGCTGTGCCCAACGACGCCTGGGTGGTGAGTACCGCGGGGCTCCGCGCCTCTTCCCCCGCTCCCCGCGCCCGCCGCCTTCCCTCCGCCGCTGGTTTTCCGCCTCTTTTGCCTTCTACTCCCCCCGGTGATCGGTGGCGGAACGATGAGAGTGTGGCCATGGCCAGAAATGAGTTGCAGATGAGGCGGAGGTCGCGGAGCTGCTGTGCGAGCGTTAAACCATTTCCACCGCCGCTTTAGCGCATATAAAGTAAAAGCCGCGGGGATGGGAGCCGCGCTGCGCTGGTCCACATCTGCGGTGCAGAGTCCTTCCCATCGCCTTCGGGTTTCCAACAAAAGTGCGGGGGGAAGAACGGGAACATTCCGGCTGTCGATTAACCGCAACGGCAGAGGACGGGGGGTGCTTGGGGCAGTGTAAAGGAAGGGGATTTTCTGGATGGCAAAGCAGCGAACTTTTGTTACTTGAAAAAGGGGATGAATTTACATCCTTGTAGCCTACAAATAGGTTTTGTGCTTGCTGGCGTATTGCAGAGGCTTAGATCCTATAGCTCTCTACCTGTTTCTTGGGTTGTAACGTAGTGTTTCAGTTTGCCCCGGTGTTTGTGGCAACTCTTACTTGTAATATACAAGAGTCTTGTTGCCTACTAACATTTCTCTTACGAAGGCACTTGTTTGGGGATCTTATGCTCTGCTCCACAATCTGCCTTTTCTATATAGGATTTATGTACAGGATCAACCCCATCGAGCTCAGAATTCAGCCTGTGTGGAGCGGTTGTGCATTTGGGGCACTGCAGCTTTGTCCTGTAGGTTTTCTTTGGAGAAGAATCTGCGCTCCACTGAAACGAATGGGAAAGACACGGCGAGGCCCGGATTTTCCCTTGTATTTTTAGCCTAAGAACTTTGTGTCCTTTTTGCAATGTCCAACCAGCCAAAACTCAGCCGTGTACAATGGGCACTTTTGCTTTTGGGAGGCAGTCTCCCATCTCCTAAGAGGCAGCTTTGCCTCCCATTTGCAAACCGCAGGATGGGAAATGGAATTTGCCTTCGGTCTGAAAATCCCAAGTGTTTGCAAACAGCCCTGAGAAGAATCCGGGCTCTTGGCTTGACCTCTCCGTGCTGGATTCCAGCTTGGGGAGTTTGTGATCTTGCAAAAAGGGTGAATGAGCAAAGTCTTCCCAAGTGCCCGGTCGCTCGCCTTTCCGGAGCAAGGGAAAGCCAGAGGGAATTTTCGGGTGCCCGGGAAGTGCCGGATTGAGCCCAAATGCTTTTAAAGTGGCTTTGAAAACCTGCCCATGTTGGAGCAACTTTGTGTGTTGGCATTGCTGAGGTCGTGTTAAGCTGGTGCAGTGGGAAACCTGCCCGAGCAGCAGAGTGGACTCCTGGGCAGTTATTCCTCCCCAAGCTCCATGCTGCATCCATTAATGTGTTAGCAGTCCCTCCACCAGCTCCTGTATCCCTGTGGAGCAGGCAGAGCCGGGGACTTGCTCCAGCTCCTTGTTGTTTGAAGTCTGCTGGAAAAACCCCTCCTCGAGTTGCCCAGCTCAGAGATCCTCTGGGATAAAGCAAGGACCAGAGTGCTGGGGGGCTCCAGCACGGCTGAGGGCAAAGAAACCTCATGGAGGAGAGCCTTAAAAACCTGCCTGGTTGATAGCATCTTGCTTTTGGGGTGGGCTCAGGGGTGTTGTGTCCTCCATGCCTCCCTTTAGCGCTGTACCTCCTGCTTCCCCAGACCTTTGTTCTTCACGCAGTGCCGTTTGGGGGGGGAGCAACACGAGGTGGAGGGGACCATGGTGTAAATGAGCACCGATGGTGGGAACAGAGCAACCCAACACTCAGTTGTGGAGCTGTGCTGGCTGCTCCCCCCATTCCTGCCAAAACTGCAGTGCCTTGGAGCTGAGCTTGGGAAATGGCGTCAGGATCAGGCCCTTGCTTTGGTCGCTCTCGACGATGTGGCTTAAACCTCCTTCTCTGATACACAGCTCAGGCGACCTGTCCGGACAGGGGAAAGGACCAGCGCTGGGTTCACGGCTTGATTTCAGTGTGGGTATGGGGCCTAATCCTGCACTTTGAGGGGAGACTGTCTAAACATCAAGTGTGAGCTCAGCCCTCAGTGTCTGGTAGCAGTTGCACATAGCAAGTGGGCTGTGAGACGTTACGATAGCCCCAAAAGCCTCTGGCCCTGCACTGCTTCCGAGTGAGAGATACTGCAGTCAATGCCACAGGTAAAGAGCACAAACTGCGTTTAAAACTGAGGAGGCTGTTGCAGCGTAAGGCAGAGATTAAAAGAGGGAAAAACAGTGCTCCCGCTGGCTGAATTTCTGCTGTTGTGACCAGGATGTGGCCTGAAAGGGTATAAAGGGAGAGGGACACGGCAGGAAGGATCCTGAACCATTGCGGAAAGGTCCACAGCTTCAGCTGCAAACCCTTCTCCTTCCCTCTTGCTCCAGCAGCCGGGAACCTGACCCCAGAGGCACAACCCCGCTGGGCAGGACAGGGCTCCATGTTTCTATGCCAGTTTGGTACTGAATGACCGAGGGAGGTGAGCACCAGCGCGGTGGCACCGGAGCCACCTCCCGTCCCTGCCTGCTCCATCGGGTGCTGGCTGAGAAGCCGCAGTCCCGGTGGCCACCACGAACTGGTTGTGTCTGGTTCCAGTCCTGCTCGTTGTGAGCAAGCCGAGCGGTGCCAGGTTCTGATCTCATTTGCACCACTGGAGTCATTCGGAGGAGCCGGTCCCAGTTGACCTCACTCCTAAGTGAAAGCAGAACTGGGCCTGCTGGGAGACGCGCTCCCCCGGGAGCTGCTGCCTGCCTGCCAAGCAAACACGGGGCGATGTGAGCGGCTCCTGGGACCATTCCCAGGCACCAAGCGGGGGGTTTACAACCAGCCCCGAGAGCTGCTTCAACCGAAAAAGGACGGGAGAAGCTGTGGCTTCAGCAAGGGAAGTGGTGACTGTGCTCAGGTGCCTTGGGGCCATGCTGTGAGCGAGTGATAGTGGTCAGGCTCTGGGTTAGTGATGCTGTGGTGGAGAAAGAGGCAGCCCCTTGCCATGCTGGGTGGGAAACGGCTGCTTGCAGGGGTCTGGGGCAGCTTTAGGGGTTGTAGCCCGGTTCAAGGGCAGCAGTCACTGCTGGGGTTGGGGTTTTCCAAGGGGTTTGGATCCACAGTTCCCATTTGGACACCTCTCGTCCTCCCACAGCCGGTACCCTCAGCCGCAGGCAGCAGCAGTGCCGCTCCAGAGGGATGTGTGGGATGGCTGTGTGGGAATCACCAGCTCCGGGGGAAACGCAGGAGGGAGCCGAGCCTCCTTCAGGTCCAGACATGCGAGCGAGGCCTCTGGCTCGAGCGCTGCTGCCAGCTGTGTTTGTAAGTGCCTATTGCTCATATGAGCTGCAGTGTGGGGACTGCTTCAGCCCAAGCATGTGGCAGACTCGTCCTTCCTTGCACGGGCTCTCACATGGAGCCTGGAACTCTCCATTCCCCTCGTCCTCTGAGCACCCCCAAAGCTGGTTCCAGGCTTCTTTTCCAGGTTCCACACGGCAGAGCCCCACATTTTGAGCAGGTGCTTGAAGAAGAGGGGGGTGGAGGGTGAGGTGGGGCTGGGACATATTCCTGTGCTTTTGGTTGATGCATTTTCCCGGCCGTGATTGTTCTTAATGCAGGAATTGAGCAGTTGAAAGAAGCCACCAGGAACAGTTTCTGTTGCTCTCCTCTCCAGGCTGTCTGTGTGTCCCTTTTCCAGCAGAGCTCCTTCAGGACCCCATTCTGAGCCTTGGCAAGTCCATAGGTAACTTTCCAATGGCTCTTGTAGGTAAAGGGGCTGGGGTTCTTTTCCAGCTGCAAAAGACCTGCGGTTCTGAGTGCTCAGAGCAGGGTCGAGAGGCCACGTTTAAAATCCCAATGTACCAAAGGCTTTAGAACCGGGGAGGAGAGAGGGCTTCGAACCGCTGCAGTGCTTTGCTCTGTTGCTGCTTTCTTGCTGTGGATCATGCAGCTGTGTGTGAGTGGAAATGAGTGTTACGGAGCGGGGAGCTCTAGCATCGGCTGCTTTGGGAAGGGGCAGAGGCAGCAGCAGCCACACGTGACGCAGCTCGGGCTCCGTTATCAGAGTGGTTTTAGGAGCAATTCTTGTGTGTGTTAAATACCAAACACCCTCCTGTAGTAATTCCCTGTTTATGTGTTACTGGTTCTTGCCAGCTTTTGCTGGCAAGCATGAAGCTCTCAGCGCAGCAGAGACTTTGTGCTCAGTGAAGCCTTGCTGGCCTCAAGAGTCACCTCTACCCATTTTCAGTGCATCCTTCTCTTCCCTCTCCGCTGTCATGGCATCAATGGGATGAATTTGGGCTATTGCCGACGCAGCAGCGGAGTCCCCAAAGGATGTTGTGCTTTGTGTTTTTGACAGATGTAAAGTTTTAGCTGAACTCAGATTGTAAAAGGGGGAGGTGTTAAGTAAGGACAAGCACTGAATAAGCCCATTGGTTTGATAGTTTTTATTGACTTCTCAAGTTTTCACAGGCTGGATTGAAACTTTCCCTGCTGATAATGCTGTCTCAGTAGAACTTTTCTTCCATGTAAGCAAATACTGAGTTGAAGAATTGCCTTTTAGTATTGCGAAGTTCCCGTAGAGGCAGAATCCTGTGTCTCAGGAGAGCTGTGCTCTTTGTGGGACACATCCATGTTTCCTTCCAGCTGCCACCAGATCCCTTACTGGGGCTCTGCTTCCTCTTTGGTGCCTAAATGATCTCTTACCTCCCAGCATGCGCAGCTTCCTGCAAGGAGAGCATTCCTGGCCACCTCCACACAACAGGAGAGATCCCACTGGAGTCCTTGGCTTTCCCTTCTCCTTAACCCTGCAGCACCATGTCCTTGTGTGACTCCCCACTGGCATCGTGTGGGGCAAGGGCTGTTGGCAGCCTCCCTCCCCTCCTGCCCTGCAGCCTCTTCCCTGCACCATTCCAAAGCCCCCCCTGTGCATTCCCACTCTCTCTGCACCCATCAGCTCACCCAGCATATGGTGTTCCCCAGTCTCTGCTCTTCCATTAGGGAAACTGAGGCACGGAGCATTGCCTTCAGCAGCGCATCCTTGGTGCCTCCTCCTCTCCTTGCAGTGCTATGTGGCAGCTCCATGCAGCAGAATGGCACAGATGAGTTGAACACAAAGGCAGGACCCAGAAGTGCTGTGATTCATGTCCAACACTAACTTGGAGTTGCTGTGGGCAGCATGGCATGAGAGCCATGCTGGGTGGGAAGCTGGCTCCTTCAGGACATCCCTGTGTCCGGGGCGGCAGGGGAGGAAGGTGGAGATCCCAGTTCTGGTCTACACCAGGAGCTGAAACCTGCATCGTGTCCATGCTGAGGTCTTCTGCATCTCACACAAGGACTTGGATCTGAGTTAGGCACTGGGGTGGGGTGAGTTTCCCAGCTTTGAACCTCATTTTCCTTAGCTGCAGCATGGAGCTGACCTGTTTCTGTGCTGTACCCGCAGGCTTTGAGCCTTGGCTAAGCAATGTGTGTAAGGCTTAGGGGCTTGTTGTCTCTCAGAACCTGGGATGTGGCCATGAGCACAATCTACCTTGTCTGCAGTTTACTGTGTTGGGCAAAACTGCGAGATCCTGGATCAGAAAAATACCTATAACTGTATTAACCTACTGATGGAACACTCCCCATGTCCACGTGCAGGCTGCTCTCCTGTGATGGTGTCAACTTCCCACTGGAAAAAGAGGGTAAAACTGATCAGATGCTTTGTATTTTCCTGCAGCAGTGTTTGGTTTCCAAGTGGCCGGGAACAGCTGTGGGCTGGATGTGGGAATGTGGCCTCCGAGGTAATTCCCCTCATTGTAACCATGTGGATTTTCCCAGCTGCTTCCAGGCGTTGGCGGGGTCTGTCCTGAGAGCCCCCGGGATGGGAGGAAGAGCTCTTCGAGGTGACACAGAGCATCTGAGCCTGCTAACACCATGTCTCAAAGGGCTCAGCCTGCAGCGGGACCCTCTGGGCATCGAAAGGATGCTGAGGTGGTGCACTGAGACCCGTCAGCACTGGGACATGCTGCCCCTCAGCTCCAGGGATGTGGGGACAGGCTGGAAAAGGGCTCTGGAGCTGCTCACCACAAGGCTGCAGCTGTGCATGTGCTGAGGAGTTGTTTGTCTCCGGAGCCTGGGATGTGCCAGGCTCAAGGGCTGAGTCATTTGATGGCTCCGAGGCGTGCAGAAGGGATGGAGGGGGAGGCTGCCATGCACAGGGAGCGGGCAGAGACCCCACGGGCTGCTGGCTCTGATGGAACCAAGCTGAACTTTCTGCTTGAAAAGCTTTGGCTAGCAGGAAAAGCACCGTGTGCCCTGGTGTGGAAAGAGAAAGAAGCCCCTGTGAGGCAGGCCAGGGCCGGGGTCAGCGCCGGGGAGCACACACTTGTTCCTGTAGGGGCTGCAGCGTGTAATTGAGCTTGTCACAGAGGAATGCGCTCAATGCCTTCCTTTAATGGGGAGTTTGCAGAGCTGCTCGGGTGCCTTGTCTTCCTTTTCCCCTTCCCTTTCCCAGCCAGGGGGAGAAGGAACCCGGTGCCTTTGTCTGCCCCCGTGTGTCTGCTGTCAGATGGATGGCTTTAGCGGCAGCTCAGTTCGCATGGCTGGGTTGAGCTGTGCCAGCGAGCACGCCGTGGTTGCAAGCGGGCTCTTTCCATCCCAAGCTCCCTCCCGAACTCAGCTGCACCAGAAGTTTTCCTAAGCACTGCCATAGACCTCGTTACTTGCTAGAACTGCGGCCGTGCAGGTTCTGGGGCGTTCTTCGGGATGGGGAAAGCACCGTGTGGATGTGATGGTTCAAGGCTCAAGTCAGTGAGGGATGGACTGGGGTAGAGTCATAGATCCACCTCTGCTAGGGCCCTGCTTACTGAAACACCCCTGCTCAGGAAAGGAGCGGTTTAAGCACACGTGTAAGTGCTTTCCCGAATGCTGGCCAGGTCCTGCGCGTTAGCAGAGCACAACCTCACCTTCCTCTCAGTATCAAAGCGAGAGGAGCCCAGATGTTTGGAGGTGACCCCTCATGCCTCTGTCAATGGCTCTAACACTCTCTATTGAGCACATCCCTCCAGCACAAGGGAAGAGGTCCAGGGAAGCAGCTCTGCTGCACAGACAGCAGTGTTTGCCTCTCTGCTGGGTAGAGTTGCATAGAAACCTGGAAAAACCCCAGCCACCACCTCTCGTTGGGAAGAAGGAAATTGCTCTCTAACGGGGCACGTGGAAGTGAACT
This sequence comes from Amazona ochrocephala, assembly GCA_039720435.1. Taxonomy (NCBI): domain Eukaryota; kingdom Metazoa; phylum Chordata; class Aves; order Psittaciformes; family Psittacidae; genus Amazona; species Amazona ochrocephala. The sequence continues at coordinate 2,482,045 of CM077894.1, read as the reverse complement.
TGTGTGCTGACTCCAGAGGAATTTCGGCTGCTCCCCGCGGGGTTGGAATTGCTGTTTGGGTCACATCCCAGCTCTGATCTCGGACTTGCCTTTGGGAGCGAGCTTCCTCAGCACGGAGCTGCTGGTGTTTGAGGAATGAGGCTGGTGCTGAGCAAGCCAAGCGTGTGTGCGCAGCTTAGCTGGGCTCTTGGGAACTGCAGAATTGCCCCACTGACGCGGACATGAACCTTCAGGGAGCAGAAGAAAGCCCTGAAGTTTGTCTTCAGGCCAAACGTATTTAACCACGCTGCTCGAGTTAACAGCACTGCAGGTCCGGGGCTGAGCCCCTCTGCTTGTCTCCAAGCAGGACCTGCAAACCCGCCTTTGTGCAGGTATTCTCACTGGGGACTGGGGGGCTCACATGAGCAAGTGGTGGGAGCGTTAGGAAGCCAGGGCTGTGAAGGTGTGGCTGTGTTATACCATTACCGGATGATCTTCAGGTCCTTTCCAGCCTGAACCATCTATGATTGCAGCTCCTGTACCACCAGGAAATAGGGTTTAGCAGAGAGAGCGCCTGATTCCTCCAGAGATCCTGGGACCAGGGAATGAGGAGGCCCTTTTCCTGCTGCCTTGGGATGGAGGCTGTGGCAGCACCTCTTGTCTCTTAATTCAGATCCAGGAGTTTGGGCTCAATGAAGGGGTAAGAGGACAAAACCCTTTGACTCATAATGACCTTAATATACCCGAGATGGAGCTGTGAGAGGTTCTTGTAGGGTATCTCAGTCATGTAAGAAGAGAAGCTGCGTGGAGACCTCAGAGCAGCTCCCACTGTCTGAAAGGGGCTATAGGGATGCTGGAGAGGGACTCTTCATCAGGGACTGCAGCGATAGGACAAGGGGTGATGGGTTCAAACTGAAACAGGGGAAGTTCAGGTTGGAGAGGTGGCAGAAGCTCTTCCCTGTGAGGGTGCTGAGACGCTGGCCCAGGGTGCCCAGAGAAGCTGTGGCTGCCCCATCCCTGGCAGTGTTGAAGGCCAGGTTGGACACAGGGGCTTGGAGCAAGCTGCTCCAGTGGAAGGTGTCCCTGCCCGTGGCAGGGGTTGGAATCGGATGAGCTTTAAGGTCCCCTCAACCCAGACCATTCCATGGTTCTATGTAGGTAAACGTGGTGGTCCTGCAGCTGAGGAGGGGTTGGTGAGCACTGTGCAGAGACCAAGGGAACGCCCAGCACGGAGCTGCCTCCGGCACCAGTGTCTGATAAACAAGGCATTTTTCCTCTCCTCCCCAGCAAGCGGTAGAGGGCTGGGCCCAGGAGCCCTGGGAATCAACAGGAGTCTTTCCAATGTGGGCTTGGACCTTTGTCTGGATAAATAAATAGGAGGAAATAACAACACGGTTCCAACAGATAGTTTAGAAAAGCCTTTCACTGTGACTGCATCCAAACCCCACAGGGGAAAAAACTCCCCTATTTCTGGGCTGCTTTTCCATGTGCCTTTCCCCAGTGATGGGGAGCGTCAATGCAGGCTCCTTGGCTCGGGAATACGCCTGGCCACAGGGAAACCGACCTTTGTGAGCGAGGTTTGTGCTTGCTATTGAAGGGACCCCCCCGTCCGCAGGCTCGGTTCGCTCCCGGCTGCTGCGTTTGAGCGGCTCTCTACAAATGAACGCTGATTCCCGGCCTCTGGATGGAGATTTTCCCACCTCTCCCTGCCGGCTGCTGCCTTGCAGCGACACCTGCTGCGCGCTGCCAGGAGGAGAGAGGTTTTCCTGCCCCGTATCCCCCGCAGCAGCGCCGGCTTTGGCTTTCCAGGTGGGAGAAGAGGAAGCGGGGAGCGTGCTCCTTCCTCACGGAACGGGGGCAGAGCTCTGCCTCCTCAGCCCTGGAGGCGGTGCCTTTGTTCCGCAAACACCCAGAGCAGCTTTGGGCGGGAGGTGATGGGAAGCTCCTGTTGCGGAGCTTGGGAGCAGCAGCGCAGGCACCCGCGTGCCTCGGGCCGTGTGTCGAAGAGCGGGGGCCGAGCAGGATGTGCTGGTCCCCGCGGAGCCTGCTCGGCTCCAGGGAGCTGCGAGCACCACCGCCGCCGGGCGCAGCTGCGCGGCTGCGGGAGCTGCCGTCCCCCCTCCTAACGCTGTGCTCCCTGCGTGCAGTTGTAGGCTTCTGGCAGAGCTGGCCATGATGTTACGGTTCGCGGTCGGTGCCCTCCTCCCGGCGCTGCTCCTGGCTGCACCCCCCCCCATCAACAAGCTCGCCCTCTTCCCCGACAAGAGCGCTTGGTGCGAGGCCAAGAACATCACCCAGATCGTGGGGCACAGCGGCTGCGAGTCCAAGTCCATCCAGAACAGGTACGGACCCAGTGCGGAGCTGGGCGCAGCTCGTTCCACCTGCGGGCGGCGCCGCAGGGGCTCTGGGGCTGTCACTCGCACAATGTCCTGCTCCCGCCCGCTGCATCCTGGCTCGTGGAATCTCCTCCTGCCTGTTGGGAAGAGCAGCAGCTCCCCTGAGGTTCCACCCCTCCTGTTGTCTTTGCAGGGCCTGCCTGGGACAGTGTTTCAGCTACAGCGTCCCCAACACCTTCCCTCAGTCCACAGAGTCCCTGGTTCACTGTGACTCCTGCATGCCAGCGCAGTCCATGTGGGAAATCGTGAGTATCCCTGCGTGCCCCAGGGCTGCTGCTGCTGAGGGGCGCTGGGCTCTGCTCTGCCACCACTTCAGGATGAGTGATTCTCCTTCCCTGAGGCTTCCCCCCTCGTAGTTTCGGGTCCCTCAGTGACAGCCCCTGTCTCGAGACGCCTGGGGAAGGCGCTGCTGCAGCAACTTGGCTGCAGTGATGAGCGATGCCCTTAGCGCTGTTTGCAGAAGCGTCCCCATCAGGCCCTGCATTCATCCCTGTGCTCATCCCTTGGGCCTCTTCTCTCCACCACTCCCGTTGTCGCCTCCTCCCACTCGGGAGGTTTTGCCTTCTTTGATGTCCGCAAGTGCTTCCTACAGCCCATCTGCCAGCCCAAACAGCTTCATGCCCATTGCTCCTGGCAGAGCCGTAAACCCTGCTCTGAGGCAAGGCAGGATGCGGGGCTCAGCTCTGCTGTGCTTTCAGCTCAGGCCTTCGCGCAGATGATTACATCCAAACACCCTCAGATGCTCAGCAGCGACCTTGTAGGGGGCCTTTGAGTTACTGCCGAGGTTTCTGTGCCAGCAGTGACTGGGAGCAGCATCCTGCTTGAGCCCATGCTCAGCACAGCCCATCAGTGAGCCCAGAACCCCCCTGTGCTGGGCTGCACCCCCAGAGTGTGAGCAGCGGCTCAGGGAGGGGATCCTGCCCCTCTGCTGTGCTCTGGGGAGACCCCCCCGCAGCCCTGATCCAGCTCTGGGGCAGCAGCACAAGAGGGACGTGGAGCTGCTGGAGCGAGGCCAGAGGAGGCCATGGGGAGGCTGCGAGGGCTGGAGCAGCTCTGCTCTGGAGCCAGGCTGAGAGAGCTGGGCTGGGGCAGCCTGGAGAAGAGAAGGCTCCTGAAGGGGAGACCTGAGAGCAGCTCCAGTGCCTAAAGGGGCTGCAGGAAACATGGAGAGGGGCTTTGGACAAGGGATGGAGGTACAGGCCAAGGGGAATGGCTTTAACCTGCCAGAGGGGAGACTGAGATGAGCTCTTAGGCAGAAGCTCTTCCCTGTGAGGGTGCTGAGGCACTGGCCCAGGGTGCCCAGAGAAGCTGTGGCTGCCCCATCCCTGGCAGTGTTCAAGGCCAGGTTGGACACAGGGGCTTGGAGCAAGCTGCTCCAGTGGAAGGTGTCCCTGCCCGTGGCAGGGGTTGGAGCTGGATGAGCTTTAAGGTCCCTTCCAACACAAACCATTCCATGGTTCTATGATGATCCTGTGACCTTCCCTGCAGCTTGTCCCTTGTGAGACATTCCCAGTGAGCTCTTGCCTTGCAGACTGGCAGCAGAGGTTTCTTTATATGGATAATGAACCATCACTTCTGGCTTAAATGCACCATCTGCAGGGCACAGTCAGACCCACAGCAATGGGTCCATCTGGGCGCTGAGCCTGCGCCCTCATCCCGGCATCCTCATCCCTCTCCCCAGGTGACGCTGGACTGCCCGGGCAACGAGGAGATCCCCCGGGTGGACAAGCTGGTGGAGAAGATCCTTCACTGCAGCTGCCAGGCGTGTGGGAAGGAGCCGAGCCACGAGGGAGCCCTCTTCAACGTCTACCTGAACGCGGAGGAGAACATGCCCGCTGAAGGCCCCAGCCCCCATCACTATGTCCACCACCACCAACAGGAGGTGGAGGAACCTCCTGCCTCCAGCCACCACCACCACGAGGAGGAGGGTGACGAGTGACCTGGCCCCTGCGGACTGTCCTTGTGGGCAGGGGCTGTGTGTGTGTGCGGGGCAGGGCCGGGGTTCGGGGAGGGAGGGGGGTGGTGGAGTCTTTGCTGTCCTGTAGCTGCCCTCGTGCTTTGCTCTCCACGGCCCCCCAGGGAAGGAGGAACGTTCTGAGGCAGAAGCAGGGCTGAGGGGTGCAGCTGCAGGGTGAGAGGAGGGCTCGGTGTTGTCTGACACAAAACTACTTGCACATAATAGTAATAATATATTGAGAGGAGCAGGGACACGGATGAGGGGGGTTTGGGTGGGAGCGAGAGCTGCACTGGGCTCCCCAGGGGCTGTCTGCAGGCTCCTGACCCGCGTGGAGCCCTTGCTGAGCCCCGGGTTTTCCTCTTGTTAAGGGCTCATCCCTGGGGTGCAGGAGGAAGGGATGCGCCTCAGGCCCACGGGAGATGCGCAGCTCTCCCGGGTGGGACCAGCCGCATCCCTTCCTCCTTCCGACCCTGCCTGCCTCAGGAGCTGAGCCGGACGTGCTGTTCCTCGCTGGATCTCCGTTCAACCCCAACCCTCTCGGGTCAAGCAGCTCCTGGGGAGTGTTTTGCCCCAGGATGTGCCGCTGGGGCTGAGGGAGGTCACTGGGATCTGTGATGGTGACGGCCTTTACCTTCCTGGTCCCTGGGGCCACCACGAGGGAGCTGGGTCGTGCCATGGGCACTGTTGTGGCTCACAGGGGAAGGCCGAGAGCAAGCTGGGGGGGAACCAGCCCCGCTCCCCCCACTCCCTGCTGCACTTTAAGGGTGGTGGAGGGAGGGGGGGACGGGTGCCGGGCTGCAGATGGACCTTGGCAGGGGCTGCTCGGGGTGGGGGCCCTGGGCCCCTCCTGCTCCCCCTTTCCCTGTTGTATAAAGCTGGTTTCTTTGGCGCTGTCCTGAGCAGGGCTTCCAGAGCTTGTACTCGATGCCTCCCCCTCCTCTGGGCAAGGATTTTGGTGGGGTTTGGTTGGTTTTGTGTCTCTGAAATAAACGAGTTCTGACTCCCACCCCGCAGTGCTCTGCTGCCTCTCTGGTTTCTGGCCCTGGGCTCCTCAGTGCTGGTGGGGTGAAGCTGTTTGCAGCAGGACAGCAGCACAGGGGGGTGCAGGGCTCGGGAAGCAATGGTTCCTGTTCGCTTGCTGCGTTCTGTTTAGGAGGGAGAGCTGTTGAAGGGAAAACCCACCCCGAATTCCCAGCATCTGGAATGCATGTGGACACATCAGGCACTGCTGAGCTCCAGGTTGCTGCAGCCTGGAGGTTTGAGGGCTGTGGGGTCCCGCTTGTGTGGGAAGTGCGTGGGGTCCCTGTGGGACCATGGAGCCTTTACCAGATGTTGCCACCAGAGGGCACTCATGATCCAGCGCCTCTCGTGGCATCCAGATGTTCACTGGCTCTGGGAATGCTGCTGGGGCGGAGGAAGCCGAACATGGGCATGGATGTGGGCACGGGTATGGACATGGACATCCCTTCCTGGGTGAGGAGGGGACCCAAGCACCTTGGCTGGAAACCAGAGGGCCCTTTTCCAAGGGTGGAAAAGGGATTTTCCAAGGGATCAGACATTCCCTGGGCAGGGAACGTGCCCTCAAAACCTCTGCTCTCACTGGTGCCGCCCAGCCTGGCTGTGCCAGGGGCACTCAGACGACGCTCCCTTGTTGAACCTGACCCTGGGGAAGGTCCCAGTGCTCCCGGTGGGATGTGAGGCTGTTCCACGCAAGCCACCAGCTGCTGGTGAACGAATCCCAGGCTCTGAGGCTCTGCCCGTGTTTGGGGGGCGGCTCCGAACGGTGTTTGCATTGGGGCAGCAGTTGCCGCAGCAAAGGGGATGCGCTGCAAGGGAGGGCCCTGGGGGGTTGGGGGTGTTCTGTGCCTTGAGGCGATGTTTCTTTGGCTGTGAAGCCTTCCCAAGGCACGGAGCTTTCCAGAGGGCCCGGAAGAGGCGGAGAACCACAGGAGCCCGCGTTGCCCCCCGCCTCTGCCACGGGGCTCTCCTATTGCTCTGAGCGGAAACAGGGGCTGAGCTCGGCCGGGAACTGTCCCTGCGATCCCGGGAGCTGCGGCGCAAGGGGTTGGAATCGGGATGTCCGCACCTCCTTCAACACCCTGGGCTCCAGCGCAGGCCACGGAGGCTGTTCTGTGGGTGAAAGGTGCCAAAGGCTCTGCCCAAAACCGGACCTAAGGAGCCACCCCCGGGAGGATGCACTGAGACCCCGAGGAGCGCCTGCACTGCTGGGGCTGTCCTGGACCGCCCCGTGTCCCCACCGAGATCCCTCAGCCCTTCCCGTTCTCCTCGCCAGCCCTTTCCTCTGCCATGCGGCCGCTGCGGACCCGGGGTTGCTTCCCCCGCGGGTGGCACGGGAGAGCGGAGCCGGTGGAGCCGCGACCCCCTGCAGATGTGCCCCGGGACGTGCGCAGGGGCAGAGCACACGCGGGCACCGCCGGAGCCGCGGAGCCCGAGCAGGGGCAGTGCTGGGATTCGGAGCCCGTTTCAGGCAGGGTTTTAAACACTTCCACAGCGTCCCGGCCTGGGTCGGGCTGAAGGGAGCTTAAAGCTCCTCCAGCTCCCACCCTGCCATGCGCAGGGACACCTTCCACTGGAGCAGCTTGCTCCGAGCCCCTGTGTCCACCCTGGCCTTGAACACTGCCAGGGATGGGGCAGCCACAGCTTCTCTGGGCACCCTGTGCCAGCGCCTCAGCACCCTCACAGGGAAGAGCTTCTGCCTAAGAGCTCATCTCAGTCTCCCCTCTGGCAGGTTAAAGCCATTCCTCACTTTGCTTCCATCAGTTCAGATTCACTTCCTCAGCAACCACGTCCAAACTGAGTGCACAAAACCGCCCCGGTGCCGGAGGACGCGCTCCTGATCCAACCCAGAAGCAAAAGCCCTGGACCCGAGCTGCTCTCCCAGGGCTGAGGCGCAGCAGGGCCGGGAGGGGCGCGGCTCTGCGCTGCGGCACCTTCCCCCCGGAGCACGGGGCCAGCCGGGGTGGATCTGCTGCTCCTCGACGCGCCCCCCCCGAGGCTGCCGCGGGGGCTCCGGGTGGGTTCGCTGCTCGCTCCCAGCCCAGATGCGCTCCGGAAGTGAGGGTTTCCCGGTGCGAGCCCTGCCCGCTGCGATCAGAGCCTCGCGTGCGCGCGCTGCCCGGGGCCCCTGCCGGGACCCGGTGACGCAGAGGCGGCCGCGGGGGGAGCATCCCCGGAGCTCCGCGGAGCAGGGGGGGCACGGACACGGTCACCAGCTCCAGGGCGCCTGCCCTGGTTGGCCTCATCCTGCCGCTGGTGGCAGATGCTGCCCAGGGAGCTGGCGCAGGGATCCCGGGGTGCCCATGGGCCGTGTCCATGCACGGAGCTGAGCCCTGCTTTGCGTTGCCCCCATCCCTTGCTCTGAGATGGTTCTCGGCCTCAAGTGCCCCTTTGGCCACTGAGGAAAGCACAGAGTTGGGGAGGAAAGTGGGTTATGGCAAAGAGCCGTTCCTGTCGCAGGGGGGGTGCTTGCGCACTGTAGCCAGGGCTGGGGCTGCAGCGGGATGGGGCCATGCACCGCTGGCTCCCCCCCCCCATCTGTGGTGGTGCAGGGAGGAAGGGGCAGCGCCTGTGCCCCACAGCAGACGCATGCACGGCTCTGGTCTGCGCTGGGTGGGTGCCTTTGGCTCTGCCCGTCCCCAACAGAGACTGCGGCCCGGAACTGGAAGGAATAAAGGGCTTTCAGCAGCTGAGCAGTCAAAAGCCCAAAGCAGACCCTGGCGAGCACCACGAGCTGATGGCTGCGACGCGTGGAGGTGGTGGCAGCGCTTAAGGACTCGGAAGTGTTGAACTAGAAGGGATGAAGAAGCCACCGGGACCCCCCGGCTCCCACTTGCCGAAGCGCAGTTGCCGTGGGTGCATCCAGGGACGCTGCACCGAGGCCAGCCCAGGTAACCACGGAGCAGAGAGGGGAGGGCTGATGCTCCCCTGCTCTGGTGCAGCCTCTGCCCTTGGCTTCTGCTCACGCCCTCCATCCCTGGCTGCAGGTGGGTGGAAACGCAGCCAGCAAATCCTCCCTGTGCCTCCGGCTGCTCGGAGCGGGCTCTTGATGCAGGTTGGGATGCTTTTCATGTGGCTTCGCTTTAAATCACCCAGCACAGAGGATGGAGCCTGGCATGGGCAGGGCTTGCCCATGGACCTACTGGTCCAGGGGTCACTGCTTACCTGCCCGGCCAATGTGGGGTCCCCAGTGCTGGTGTGGGGAGGCAGAGCACAGCGCGGGCTGTCTCTTTAAGGCAGAAAAGGGAACTCTCTGTGTGCCACTTTGTGGAGTTCAGAGCAGATCCCCGTTTCCATCAGCATCTCATTGCATCTCGTCCCCTCCTCGCCCTCCCTGGCCCCACCTCCTCCGAGTCGGCATCTCTGCATCCCTCGCTGTGCAGCGCAGAGCCGCAGGTGAGGGTCTGCCCGGTGCCTGCGCACGGACGCAGCCACAGCCACAGCCACGCACCCTGCGCTCGCCTCTGCCGGGTGAGGCCCCTGCCCGCTCTGAGCGCTGCATCCTCCTCCTCCCGGCGCGTGGCTGGGAGCAGCTCCCGCTCTGCCTCTGCTCCCTGGCTCTGGCTGCAGCAGCAGCAGTGAGAGGAGCTCAGTGCGGCCCCGCTGCCCCAGGGGACAGAGCTCTGCAGGGAGCCAAGCTCAGCCTGGGGGCGAGTGCAGGGCCTCGGGGGTCCAGAGCATCCCCAGCATCCCCGGTCCAGAGCATCCCAGTATGTGATGCATCCTGGGGTCCGGAGCATCCCAGCATCTGAAGTATCCTGAGGTCCAGAGCATCTGGAGCATTCTTATGGTTTGGCGCATCCATAGCATCAGAATATCCTGCTATCCAGAGCATCCCTGGCACCTCAAGCATCCTGCCATCCAGAGCATCTCAAGCCTTCCTGGTGCCCAGAGCACCCCCAGCATCCGGAAGCAGTGTCCAGGGACATCCTGGAGCAGGGGGATTTGCAAGGATGAGGAAACGCCTGGCTGTGAGTAATGGGGAGGAGAACCTTGCTCCTGCTGATGGGCTCCTGGGAATGTCACTCTGCCCTGATTGCCAGTGAAGAGACAGAGCAGGGGAAGAGGGGGAGAGGAGGAGAGGAGGAAGGAGGATGGATGCACGGGGATGTCTCTTCTCGCCCTGGCGCTGCCCCCGGCGATGATCATTTAGCACAGGGTGCGCTGGAGAAGGTCCCTGCAGCTCCTCATGGAGGGTGACTTGGGAGCCCCCAATGCCAGTGTGCTGGGGGAGCGCTCGCTGCTGGTGGGGAGCAGCTGGGTGGCTGCTTTCCTCTGCTTCATCATCCTGCTGACCACGGCGGGGAACTTCCTCCTCATCCTCCTCATCGTCACCCAGCGCTCCCTCCGCAACACCTCCAACTACTTCCTGGTGTCGCTCTTCATGTCCGACCTGATGGTGGGGGTGGTGGTGATGCCCCCGGCCATGCTCAACCAGCTCTACGGCCGCTGGGTGCTGCGCGGTGACTTCTGCTCCCTCTGGTACTCCTTCGATGTCATGTGCTGCAGCGCCTCCATCCTCAACCTCTGCATCATCAGCCTGGACCGGTACCTGCTCATCATCTCCCCGCTCAAGTACAAGCTGCGGATGACCTCCTGCAGGGCCCTCTGGCTCATCCTGGCTACCTGGACCTTGGCCGCGCTGGCCTCCTTCCTACCCATCAAGATGGGGTGGCACGAGCTGGACTTCGAGGTCCAATCCCCAAACGTCACCTCCCACGGGGACAAGGACCAGTGCCGGCTGCTGGTCAGCTTGCCCTACGCCCTGGTGGCCTCCTGCTTGACCTTCTTCCTCCCCTCCACCGCCATCTCCTTCACCTACTGCCGCATCCTGCTGGCAGCGCGCAAGCAGGCGGTGCAGGTGGCATCCCTGGCCTCCAACGTGGCCGCTGCCACCACCGAGGAGAGCACGGCACAGGTAAGGTGCCCACAGGGACGTTGCTCCTTGCTGCCACCGTGGTCTGGGTGCCAGGGGGGTGTTTGTGCCTTCTGGAGCCAGCAAAGCCAGGCTGCGGGGGGATTTTGGGCAACATCCACCTCCTTGGTGTCCTCTGATGTCCCCCGTGCCTTGTCCCAGCTGTTAAGCTGCTCGGGAGCACAGGAACTGCATGAGGAACGCATTAAAAGCCAGGCGAAAATGAGTGGAGTTTCACCTCCCTTTTGGCTGGGTCCTCCCAGGGGGTTTTAATCCTCCGACTTCCCACTCCTCAATCCTGGCCACGGTGGATGTGAGACAGATGGGGAGAAGGAGTTTGAATCACGGCAAGTACCGGATCCCAAGAGCACCTTTGGAAGAGGCAGTGCCTGTTCTGGCTCCCTGGTGTCCAACGGGAGCTGCGTGGTTCCTCCTTCCATGGCTGCTCAGGCGCGGGTGTGTGGCTTTTATCACCAGGACTTGTTTGTGTTTCTCCGGGAGAAGGTAATTGCCACTAAATGGAACAGCTTTAATTCCCTATGATGGGCTTTACTGACCTCGCATCCCGCAGGGAATGACAAACTTAATTGCCTTTAAATACCTTGATTCATTTGCTGTTCTCTCCTAGACAAGAGCAGCTGAGGCTCTGGGACTTGCCCAGCTCCTGCACGATGGGATGCACCAGCCTTTCCAAAGGGAAACGAGAGGGAAAGAGTGGAGACAACATCATCAATGCTCCTTTGCTCCCCAGAAGTCAGGGTTCGGGTGCTGCAAACACCTCGAGGGGCTCGAGAGCTTTGCTCTGTGTGAAACCAGCACCCACCCCCCACGTCCCAGGAGCTTCATCCACAGAATCCTCGAGTTTCATCTTTTTAACCCCATTTTCCTTCTCTTCTCTGGGCCCAAAGCTGGGGGCCAACGGGCCCCTGGTTATTTCTGGCAGGGGCTGAGCTGATGGCTTTGTTTCTGCTGCAGGGACAGAGCACTGAGCTGTGGGCCCTGCAGGCTGGAGTCCCTGATGTCCTGCTTTCAAAGAGAGTTTCATGCCCTATCTTTAGGGCACGTTTTGTCCCCCCAAAGCCCTGGCTGAGCCGGGTTTGTCTCTAAAGGAGCAGCCCGATGAGAAAGCCTCTATTTTACAGCTCAAATACTCCCAACGTTGAGGGTTTCTATTGCCTCCTCTCCCCGATTCACAGCGCACTGTGTGCCCCCCTCCTGCCCATTGCCAATAGGGAAATAACTGCAGGCCCTGCAGCATCAGATGGCGCTTCCCTCGGAGGCTGGTGCCGCTATTCCAGCTGGTGGGAATCACTGTCCCTTCTCCCTCCGCAGGTTCCCCGCGCCCCAAGCCAGCCCGCGGCCGGCAGCGAGAGCAGGAGGTTCACCAACAAGCACAGCAAGAAGGCGCTGAAGGCCAGCCTGACGCTGGGCATCCTCCTGGGCATGTTCTTCGTGGCCTGGCTGCCCTTCTTCGTCACCAACGTGACGCAGGTAAAGCTCGGGGGGGTTACATTGGGGTTTCAATGGGTTTTCACTTTGAAAGCAGAAGGGTTCGGTCTTGGGCACCTGCAGGAACTGCTGGAAAGGCTCCAGGACCAAAGAGGCAAGTGACAGGGCAAGAGGAAACGGCCTCAAGCTGCACCAGGGGAGGCTGAGATGGAGATGAGGAACAATTCCTTCCCCAGAGGGTGCTCAGGCATTGGAACAGTGCTGCAGTCACCGTCCCCACAAGTGTTCACGCACCGTATAGATGAGGCCCTCAGTGCCATGGGTTAGTGGTGGCCTTGGCAGTGCTGGGGTGAGGGTTGGACTGGATGAGCTGAAAGGCCTTGTCCAACCCGGATGATTCTGTGACGTCCCTGGGGAGCAGCATCAAGGAAAAGCCCTTTGGAAGGGTTTTGAAGGGTTTCTTTGAAAGGGAGGTGCTGGCATGGCTGGGAAACGGCTCTGGATGGGGGCTGAGGTGGGACCCGCTGCTGACCCTTGCTGCGTGCCCCCAGGCAGTGTGTGGCTGTGTTCCAGCCGGCTTCTTCGATGTCCTCACCTGGCTGGGGTACTGCAACAGCACCATGAACCCCATCATCTACCCGCTCTTCATGAGGGACTTCAAGAGGGCCATGGGCAAGTACCTGCCGTGCTGCCGGCGCTCCGGGGAGCCCAGCGCCATCTCCCTGTCCATGAGGAATTCCAACAGTGGGGCCCGCGCCGCCACCTCCCTCAAGAACGTGCTCACGCTGCAGGCTGAGACCGACTCGGGGGTGATGGGGAACGAACACAACCTGCTCCCGGCCCCCGGGGCGTGCATGGGCAGCCTCGGCGTGGAGCCCCCTGACACGGAGCTGCAGCCTCGGCAGCTCAGCACCCCCGTGGCCTGAGAGGGGGTCCCAGAGCTCCGAGTGCTGGGAAGGATCCATGCCAAGCCCTGGCTCACTGCTGAATGGACCTGCCTTGTTCTCCTCTCTTCCCATCCCGCCTTTGCTCGCCGTCACCAAGCACTTGTCCCTCTCCAAGAGATGCTTCCTGTGGCCTTTCCTGGTTAGTTCAAACCTTGGGCACCACATCTTCCACAGCCAACATCTCCCTGAAGTTCAACCAAGGCCTGGCTTTCATCTCCCACTCCCACAGCTCGGTGGATCAAAATGCATTGGGAGCAACAGGAGAAACAGCATCCCATGACCCATGGCCAAGAGGTTTGGGGCTGTTTCAGGCCACAGAACATCCCATCTTGTTGGAGTTTAATCCCCTCACCTGACTGGGGCTGTATCTGTGCTGCAGTGAGCAGCAGCACAGTGAAGCCATCGTGTTTAATCACAAACTGCACAACGGGGGTTAAATGTGATGCAGAATGTTCAGCACCACTTTCTGGCTCCTCAGCAAGGTGTGGGTGTTCGCCTTGTTTGTGGCTCTGTGGGTATCCTGACAGGAGATAAGCTTCCCTTTGGATTGCATCCTACAGCTTCCTATTTTTGGCATGTGCCCATCACACTTTGACAATCCGTCAATTTTTAGATGAAGTGGTTAAAAAAAGACTTATTTATTCCCTTTCCAATGAAAATGTAACCAAATATTGTCTTTTAAACAACAATTCCGGCCCCTCCGCAGCCACCAGCAGAGAGAAAAGTGACTAACGCAGCAAGTGGGCACTTCAAAAGCGTAATAACCCAATGAGTGCTTTCAGCAAATCCCTCCTCAAGTGCCTTTCTGACGCAGCGATGGGTCAGGGGCTGGTTGCTGCCCCTTTGGAATCACACCCTATGGGGCTGCTGCCTTTTCACAAGCACTCCCCAAACTCACTGTTCTCCAGACAAACCATTGCTGCGGGACCGGATGCTGGAAGAAGCCCCCACACCCCAAGCAAATTGCATTGGTTTTCTTTCCCCATCACCCACGTGTGTTCCAGAACTGAACAACACGTGGTTGTCATGAGGAAATCCACATTTATTTGCTATAACTGCCCCCCAGGGCCAGCAGTGCCTGTGACAGGATTGAGCCCAGGTCCAAACAGCACCAAGGGTCATGCATTTTTGGTACCTACCTGTGCACAGATGGGGTTTGGAATCGAGCACGAAGTGAGTGCATCAGCCCATAAGTGGCTTTATGTACAAACACACTTTGACTGCAGCTCCAGTGAAAAATGAGCTAGAAAACACAGGGTGCAGTGTGTGAGGAGACGGGATCAGCAGGCACAGGCTGTGGGAGATGGATGGAGTGAGGCTGCTTCTTCAAGCCCAACGTTCAAAAGCAATAACATGACTCTCATTGAGCCCATTCTTTGCAATGAGGTGTTTGCTTATGGACAAACCTTCCAATGCCATGGAGGAATCACAGCCCTTTCCTGCAGCCAACAGCACTGACCTGCAAAACAGGCTGGTCCTTGAGCACTCCCAGTGTTCGGGATGTTTCCAAGGCCTTGCTCTGGAATCAGCGCTGAGCAGCACCGAGCCCCCTGACAGCAGGATGTGGGGAGAGGAAAAGCCAAAGTCAGACCCCAAACCAGCCACACTTTGGACTTCAGGAGAAGTCACCTTCAGGTAAGGTGTGTGCAAAGCTCAAGGGGAAGGGGAAGGGGAAGGGGAAGGGGTTTCTCCTCCTGCCCTGTTCCTGGCAGATGCATTTGCTTGGGTTCAGCAGCAAAACAGGTCAGAAAAGAACCTCTGATGCATGATGTGGATCAGTCCCACACGGTTTTGGAAGGCTCGGGGCGGGGGGAAGGGAATGTGAAGTGGGGTCCCTCTGGTGTGAGACTGGGGGAGGGGAGAGCAGATGCCAATTAGCTCTTATGGAAGGAGGCAGAAATCAAACAGATTCATCCTATGCCAAGTATTGGTTTTATTCTAGGCCCATGAAAAGTATGCCTGGAGGGAGCTTTCAAGGCTGGAGAAGTGTGTGGGACACAAAAGCAAAGTGTCTGTGGGCTGCTGGCTTGCAAAGCCTGGGAGGAGGTTTTACAGAGTACTAAATCACAGCCAGCCCGCTCTGCCCTGCTGTGTTCACCTGGGGTCTCCAAGTGTGTCTCCACCTCGAGCACCCACTGCACTCAGCTTGCAGACAGGGAAACAGTCATGTTGATGGGGAAGTGCCCAAGCCTGGGCACCAAACCTGCAGCAGGCAGGGAGAGGAGCCAGGCAGCTCCAGCCCTTCGCCTCCTCACTCAGCAGAGCCAAAGTGTGGGCACTGGGATGTGCCTGGACACCAGAGCCTGCAATGCACCAGCTCACACGAAAGCCAAAGCCAAGTCAACCACCAAAAGTGGGGCTCATTTCCTAGAGCCCCTTTCCTCAATCTGCTTAAAAATACCCACAGAGCCACCTCTTTTCCAAGAGTTACACAGCAGAGACACAGTTCCTGATTGGGAGAGCTGCTTCCCTCCAGGATAAACCCATTTTGTGCAAGTAGGGAAGCGCTTCCTGAGGAGCAGGGCTGATTCAGGCAGGAATCAGCCCCTTCTCCATGGGAGATGCTGTGGGCAGCTGCTCCATAAGCTCTGATCCAGTGACACACTGGTGCCGGACTCCAGGCTCTCAGGAGGGTCTGAAACCTGCAGCTGCAGCTTTGCCAGTGCTACCAATATTCCTTTGGGAATGCCAGTGCTTTGGACGGTGCTTTGGAAGCAGTTTTAGTGCTGGTTGAGCATCTCTGCCCAGCATAAAGGTCTAATGTGCTCCTTCTCCTGCTGCCTGTTCCTTGGTTCCTCCCAGGACAGGGCTGGGGGAATCTGGGCAGTGAGCACTGGTTGGGAGAGCATCACTTGCAGCCACATCCTCATCCTCCTCCTGCCCAGTGCCTTCCTCTTCCTGAGTCCCACTGTCTGCTGCCTGCTGGGATTGCCTGGCTAGAGGGGAGGAGAAGCTGCCACTGCGCTTCTCTTCCTTGGTTTTAATGCCCACAGCTTTGAGGATTGTGTCCATTTGCTTCATGTAGTCCAGGTGGCCATTGACCTGCAGAAAACAAGAGCCCTGTTAGTGGGGAGGCTATGGGGAGCCCGAATCAGGTGAGTTCTTCAGCAGCTCAGGAGCCACCAACATGGTCAGACTTGGATTTAGCTCTGAAAGGCTGGAAGAAAGAGGTGTGACAAATGCAAGTGCCCACTGATAACCTGAGCTAGCTGCTCCCTGCATGGCACATGCTGCTCCTGGCTCAGTTTTCCTCTAAGCGCTTGGATGTTGCTGAGTTACAAACCCCCAGATTCTGGGTACCACAAAAGCATAATCTGCCAAGGGCAGAGACACCAGACAAGCTGTCTTAGTTCAGCTCCCTGCTCTCTGCTCAATCATGTGCCCTCATCCTGCCTTAGGTTCCTAAAAGCAAAGATTATCTTAATTGTAATACAGTCATTAAATCTCACAACAGCTACCAGGTTTGTTAAAGGTTCTTGGCTGGAAACGGTGATCTGGCCAGCACCATAGGAAACTGGGAGCTTGAGGCTGGCCTGAGCCAAATTAAAGTCAACAATACACAAACACACACAGTTTTACTGTGAGTGATTGCCGCGATAAGATAAACCCTTCTGAGATGGAGGTTGGAATGCTCCATTGCAGGCAGGATGCAGGAAGGAGAGAGAACCTCCTCTGCAGGTGATTGTACTCCACTGTGAGGGTGCTGAGGCGCTGGCCCAGGGTGCCCAGAGAAGCTGTGGCTGCCCCATCCCTGGCAGTGTTCAAGGCCAGGTTGGACACAGGGGCTTGGAGCAAGCTGCTCCAGTGGAAGGTGTCCCTGCCCGTGGCAGGGGTTGGAGCTGGATGAGCTTTAAGGTCCCTTCAACCCAAACCAGGCTGGGATTCTGGGGTTACTGTTAGATGCTAAAGGCCAACAGGCTGAAGCCAGAAGCTGCCTTCTTTGCTTCAGATCTCCTGTGCAAGGTACGATTTACATCCTAAGATATTTAAGCATCTCTAGTAAATTCAATTTCTAACAAATGAAACCATTCCTGACCCAGGCAGGAAGCTCTCTCAGGCAACGCCACCTCTTCTCTTCCCAAGTACTGCTAGGAATTACGGAATTTCCACAGCAGGGAATACCTGACACCACATTCCCAGGTTTCCTGCTTCCCAGGAAGGGGCTGCAAAGAAATCCAGCCTGCTCCCTCCTAGCTAGTCTGGCTGGGTCCTTCTGTGTAAGCCAGCAGCCAGGCTCAGCAGCACACCTTGACCCAAGCCTAAAAGAAGCCTCCTTTCCTGCATGGGTGGAATTCAAGCCTCAGAGCTGTTTGCATGAAGCAGTTTTTGAGTGGTAACATTTGGGTGCATCTGGGACTTGGAGCAAAATGAAGTTTTTAATCAGAACATTACTAATGCAATATGTGGCTTTAACCAGCCCAGATGGCTCAATGGGCTCTGCCAGTTCGAACAGATTAGTTAATTAAAATAACCACTGAAGGGCTATTGGACTGGCTGTTGTGGGCATTGTTCTCTGAACAAGGCTGAACCTTTTACTCCTCACCAGGGGGGCTTGTTGCTAAAGAGAGAAATGAGCGCAGCCTTGGACAAGGAGGAAATGGGCTTATTGGGAGCTGGGGGGGGAAGGCTCTTGTTTGTGTGCTGTGAAACCTCTGCAGTCACCATCTACCTGTCCTGACCAGCACTGAGGAACTTCTCAGCCTGTTATGCTCTCTGGTTATTAGTCAGGGAGAACGAATCTCCTCTGCCCCCCTAAGGACAAGACCTTCGTAACTCCTCATCCTTCAGCAGCTTCCACTAATCCAATGGGGAATTCCTCTTCCTCGAGTGCCATGATCACTGAGAGGTGCTGGGTATGAGCGGTTCTGAAGAGCTGAACCTTCCCTGCGCTGCTAAAAGAGAAGCTTAGGCCTTCTGAAAGCCTGTCTCAGACTCCAGCTCTAAATGTCTTGACAGGAAACTCAATTCTGTCTCCAGGATGGCCCAGGAGAGGATTCCACAAAGCCAGACCAAGGCAAGCCCTGAGAAGCAGTAAGAGGAGTTAGGACTCTTTCTCTGCTATAGAATTTATGCACCAAATCCTATACTGTGACCTTAAGTACCGAGCCATCAGCAAAAGAACAGCAGACACATTTTCTTGCTGCTTTCAAGCTGTGCAGCCATCCTGATGGGAAAATGTAGCGATTCCATCTCTTAAAAGCCTGTTTTCCTGTGCTGAATTCTTCCGCTGGCTCAGCTGCGGCTTTGCAGGAGATGGGATGGGAACATTGAAAACGTTACAAGGAACAATAAAGGCATTAAAGGGAAATAAAAAGTTGTTTGAATGCCTGTCAGAACAAAGGGCAGGAGGAATTCCAGAACAAATGGAATAGAATAGTCTTCCTGTAACCAAAGCAAATACAATTATGCTTGTTATAAGGAAATGCAAGCAGTGGGGTAGGTTTATCAGTGTGCATCGTGACTTCTCCCTTGTGGTATCTGATTTTATGGTTGCTTTGACGCACTGGAAAGCACAAGCTGTCTGTATCACCAATTCTGCTATGGGACAACAGCACTGCACTGCCTGATCTTCAAAGGGCTATAGGTGACAGCACTGCTCAGGTGGATCCATCGGTCAGCTGGAAGGAGCAATCAGTTTGGTACTTTGGAAAGGTTTCCATAGTTCAAATCCACCCCAAAGGACCAGAAATGTCATTGAGCATAATGGGCTATTAAAATTCCAACTGAAGACTTTCTGTTGGGTGCAGTAAGTGCCATAAAGACACAGTTCAGTTTATGGGAGCTGCAGCCCCCTCCCTGGAGATGAGGCGAGCTGTGATGCTGCTCTCCATAGTGATGGAGCAGTTCTGGGTGGAGAGGGCCAGGGAACAGAGGTCAGTGTGTCTGAGGAGGGATGATAACAGGATCATCTCCAGACACCACATAGCTCTCTCCATTCGCAGAGCCAGGGCAGGCTCCACGTGTGCTGGTGAAGAATAAGAAAAGGAGGATTTATCTGCCATTAGCAGCATGGGAAAGGAAGGACTTCGTCATAATGTAAAGATCTTTCAGGCAGTTTTCACAGTGGAGTAACAAGAGAATCCCAGACTGGTTTCAGTTGGAAAGGGCCTTAAAGCTCATCCAGCTTCAACCCCCTGCCATGGGCAGGGACACCTTCCACTAGAGCAGCTTGCTCCAAGCCCCTGTGTCCAACCTGGCCTTGAACACTGCCAGGGATGGGGCAGCCACAGCTTCTCTGGGCACCCTGGGCCAGTGTCTCAGCACCCTCACAGGGAAGAGCTTCTGCCTATCTCCAACCTGAACTTCCCCTCGTTCAGTTTGAACCCATCACCCCTCGTCCTATCGCTACAGTCCCTGATGAAGAGTCCCCCTCCAGCATCCCTGTAGCCCCCTTCAGACACTGGAAGGCATCACCGCCCATCCATGCTCTCTGATGACTTCCCACCACACATTCCTCCTACCCCTTTGCTTCCAAGTCCACTCCTGGTTTCTGCAGCAGTAAAACTGCCCAGAGAAAGTGCTGTTCTTGACTTGTGGACCCGTGTGAGCACACACTGCCTGTGCTCTGACTGGAGCAGCTCTGCAGCATGCAGATGTTAATGCAGGATGTAATCTCCAATAGCCCATCTGAACAAGCAGCAATCAATCTAACCCACCACAGCTCAATTGCTTCCTCAGTCTCCGTAACAGGTGCTGTCAAATAAATCTAGTGGATAAATCAGCCCCATTGTAACCATTAGGAAGGTTTTATAACTGCATTTGCTGAGTGGGAGGACAGTTTTCTCTCCATTTTTTTACTGACAGCCAGCTAAAAACCATACTAATCACGAGACATGCAGTAAATGCCTCAGAGGTGAATTCTTATTTATACTGGAATCTCTTAGTCCTGTTTATACTGAGAGCTCTTAGTCCTCCACTTACTTGAGGATTCTGAGGCAAAGAGAACCAAGCTCTTTGGACCCAGCCCAGTTTTCATCATGGATGGGCTGGGAGATGCCTAAATCATTAGGGAGGCTGCCTGCATAGTACTTTCACACTGAGCACCTTTGCATCACCTATGCTTTGTTATGCTGGCACAGCTTGGCCTTTCTTATTCCTGGCAGGATACTTCTGAGGATGGGATCCTGCAAAGGCATCTGCAGAGACGGAGCCAGACCTCGTTATAGAAACTCTCTCTGCACTGTATTTGCAGCAAAATCCATCTTTGCTTTAAAACAGATTGCCCCTGAGTGTTTCCTTCCCATTCTTGCTCCTTTCACTTGTCAAATGTTCATCAGAGTGCTCTGTAATTCTTTTCATAAAGCTCAATGATCTGGAAAATGGATCAAGACAACGACACCTAATCAAGATAGGCTTTTCCTCCTGTGGGAGTTACTTCCAATCCCAGTGCTTTGCAGTCAGATGAAGCAAGTGGAAGTGCCAGCTTCCTCTGAAAGGAGAGCAGTGCTGGGCTGTCTGTTGGCATCACCCAGCAAGGGTACAGATGCACAGCAATGGAAGACAAGCAGATAGCAGCTCTGCAAGCTTATTCATTCAGAACTGTAAATACTGCAGCTCTGGGGGCACTGGGGCTGCTGCTAGCCAGGCAGAAGGGAGTCTGCAGGGCTCTGGGCAATTCAAAGTCCAGGAAGCAGAAAGTCAACAGAAAGAGGATTTCTGAAGAGAAGTCAAAAAGAGGAGAGGAACATGGGCTGAGCTGACAGGAGTCAGCCCAGTGCCAACACCGTTTGACACCTGCGGCCATTCTTCTTTTCATGCCAGCAACAGATGTCACTGCTCACAAGTGACTAATGGCAACTCTGGGGAGGGGGAAGAACTTGCCTCTGGGCACATGTGGAAACGCAAACCTAGAAAACCCAGTGAGATGCAAAGATACAGGAAAAGCAACAGTGCTGGGCCATGTTTAAAAACCTTTACTACAGCACTTCCTTCTGGGAAGCCTCTAGTTTGTTCTGCAGGGTCTCTATTTGATCTGTAGAGCATTAATCCGTGGCATGGCTCAGGTATAATGAATGAAATGAGCAGGTAACAGTTGTGTACTTATAGGCTCAGCAGGCTGGTGCGCCAACAAATCTGAATGCACTTAAAAGTGCTTTTGGCTCCAGAGCAGCATTGACAGCGGGGACGTTCAAACTGCAGCATCTTCCAGTCCACTTTGCAGAGTGAAAAAATGAACTAAAACATGAAGATGTGGCAAAATAAGAACTGTGTGTCCAAGATCACTGTGAGTATGGATAAACAAGGAAGTTCTGAATAAATTTCTGCGGAAGAGCTCACTCAACAGTGAAGACAAGGCAATGAGATCATTAGTTTGCTTAAGGTAATTGAGTTGAATATTGCTAGACATGTAATCCAGTGGCTTTTCATTAATGACACCAGATAGCTTTGAGGAAGTTGATGTCTACCAGGCACATGGGTGAGTATCTTCCTGTTTCCTGGAGACCTCTAACAACTCGTTATATAGCTGCTGGAATTACAGACTGGTTCCTGCACCATGGCACCAGTGCAGCCCAGGGGACCAAGGTACAAGGCCTATGGACTTGTCCCTGTATGGACCTGAATGATGTTGAAGGCTCCACCAAGACAAGGCTGCAGATTGCAGTGTGTTTGAGCTCCAGGTTTCCCAGCTGCTGATCCTACCTATGTGTCCTCTCAAGGGCTTGCAGGACACCAAGGTTTTTCTTGGAGATAATGGCATTTTCTGTTTCCAGGATGAGCTATTTCACAGAAAAAAGATCCCCAAAATACCCAAAAAGAGGCAGATTCTCCTTATTTTGCTCAATACTGAGTGCTGGGTGGGCAACAAAATCTATAGCGAAGTGTGAGATGAGCAGGGAAGGGAAGCACACAGAGGTGCTCTCTTCAGGATCTCATCCTCCCCTCATCAATGACTGTGAGGCTGCAGTGCTGCAAGCAAAGGCAACACTGAGAAAATCACAAGTATTACTTACTACAGATGAAAGGTCCATGTTCACCATCCTCCTGTCCTCCAGGTCGACTGGCTGGAGGCCTGCAACATTGATCTGGGCAGAAGAGGTTCTGTACACAAACCCCAGCAGCCAGTCCCCCCTAGGAACAGAGCAGAAGAGTGTGAATAAATCCTGTTGTCAAAGCAAAGTAATTTGTAGAGATCACAGCAGGCTCCTGGGCCATGGTTGTGTAAGTCTGAATTGAATCCTGAGTCGTGGGTGTAGCCTCTATTATGTGCAGCAGGTTTAAAAGTCTGACCCTTCTATTTCTTTCTGCGTATTTGCTTAGAGATTGCAACACATTCACATATTTAACCTTTTTAATGTACTAACAGGTAGAACGTTCTCCGGCCTGTAGAGAGCTGCCAATGCGATGAGGCCTACACCACCAATGTCACTAACATAAAGATCAACTGTGAAGCTCCTCGGGGTGCTCCTGATTTAGAGGTACAGTACAAACACATGGTTTCAATGACAGAATAAGGAAGAGTCTGTCCCCACTGTATAGCATAACCATAAGTCACTGCAGCAGCGTCAGGGTGGACTGTAGCACGATGAGTCCTTTGGCAACAACCTCCTGGGCTGAGCAACAGTGTAAAATCTGGGCATCTAAATACTGTGGAGTAGATTTAAGCTGTGGTGTTTGTACTCTGCGATGGTAGGAGGTGAAATACACCTGCACGGGTGGCAGTTTGTAGCTGCTCCTGTTCACTCCAAGATGGTCTATGCTAGAAATTGTAAATCTACACAGAGCTCTGCAAAACCTTTGCAATGCATTCTTGCTACTCAAGCATTGAGTTCTTTCAAAGGCTGAGTGAGTCTGACTCATTTGGTTAAGGTTTCCCACCAGGAATTTGTAACCCTGCTGTGAAATAGGATGGGCCAGCTCTGGCAGTTGGCTTTCACCCTCTGTGTCCTTTCAGGCTTCAGAGCTGAAGGAGACAAGTCACACTGGCCTGGAGTACAACAAATTAACCTGAACAACTGTATGAGTCTGCAAGATTGGGCCCACATCTGATCATGCAGGAATTCTATTCAATGTAACCCATCTGATCTAAATACAGTTACTCCTAAAGTGACAGAACAAAGCCACAATTGGTACAAGTGAGAGACCAGAGGCATCAGAATCAGGCGAGGTCATACCACTAAATGTTTGTATAATCCTTCCCTCATATCTAATAGCCTCACATAAGTACTCCATATCTCTCAGTTACCTTCTCCAGCTGCCCTTGCGCTAACTGAATAACCCTCAAATCCAGCACTGAGGGCAAAGTGGAGAACCAGCAGAATGGTGACAGGCTCCTCACCTGCTTCTTCCTATTTGGGAGCAACAAGCTACAATTTCTACATCATTTTGCATTCAATATTCAATTCATGAGCTTGAAAAGCAGAGACAAACCAAATTACTGCACACACAGAGGTACAAACACACACACACAGTTTTATTCCAACAGCACATGCAGGCTTTGGAACTATAACAAGATCTTCTGGGGGGATTTCCTAGTATAGGAAATGAATACACCAAGCTTTCTGGAGTGAAATTGGGGTTTGTAGAACACAGGGAGGAAGAATATTTGCCAGGGCAAATTCAGTTCACTGCTACAATTGCATCCAGCATTTCTGGCTGCTTGGAGGACCCCAGAAGCACTCCCAAGGAGGCAGGAATTGCCTTTTTCCTTCTGTTACATGCAGAACTCCTGCCATTGATTTGCACCTCCAGCAGCTGTAAAACCTCCTGTGATCCAGAAAGGACAAAAGCAACAATCTATCTTCCTCATTCTTACACCTAAGCACACATAGAAACACACATGTATGTGTGTACAGAAAGTACCAGCAGCATTTTCAGCCCTCCTTGACCCAGGCTCTCGGCTTTATAGGCTGCCTTAACTTGCAGTTACATGTTCTTTGCTAACCTTCTTGCCTGGGTATTTCTCACTTTATTTTCTCCATTCTCTTAGTCTTGCCTGCCTCATCCCTTCATTTCAATGTCCACTTTTCCAATTGTGATGGTAAGCAGTGTTCTGGTCACAATTATTTCCCAATACAGTCATTAGATTTGATACCATCACTTGAATTCTTGATTAGCTTTTATAAGATTGCTTCAGCTGTTTCATGCCTCTGAATCTCCCTCTCCTCACCTAGCACACTCTGCAAAGCAGCTGTCTGCACAGTGTTAAAGGCTGCTATTTGGTTTCAAGGTAATGTTTCTATTCTTCCCCATCCTTCGTAAATTTGGTACAACTATTCCAACTGTACCTCCTTTGTAAGTAAAATATCTTGGTCATATGGACTATCTTGAGCGGAAACTGACTCTAGATATAAAAAGTCATCATTTGCTTGAGCTCCTACTCTTCCATTGCAATTTTCGCAGCTTGCTCCCCACGAGCAGTCCCTGGTGAATTGTATCTCAAAGCTTTCATAGATTTTAATTGCCATACTTTAACTGTCAGTGAACTAAAGGGCTGTGTTTGTAATCCTTTACACCAAGCTGAGATTGAAAGGGGGCTTAGAATATGTCAAATGATGCACACAGACACACTGACCCAGCTTTAAGCTGATACAACACTGCCACTGTACAAACAGGATGCACACACTGAGCACCTCAGGCTTCCTTTGCATCACAGAGAGCCGAGAGCTGGACACAGACCCGCCTTCAGTGTCTTCTGAAGAGATGGATCTGAGGGAGAGACCCTCAGCAGGAAGAGGCTCTCACACTTGCCATCTCTGGTGCCACTGAATCAATGCCCTCACCAGCTGAACAATTACTCACTTACAAAAGTCTAAAAGAGATAAATGTATGAAATAATTTCAAAGTGACACCAGGACAATGAAACACATACAGACCTGCAATAACCATTTATGATCCTGCCTGACACCACTTTTGCAATAGGCTTCCAGTACTTGGGATCTCCTTCCACTGGAGCTCCCAGTAAGACCACATCTTCAATGATGCCTTGGAAGTCTGTGAAGATGAAAGTAGACCAGCTCAGATTGAGCAGACAGATCAGGAAATGTGTTTTAACACATCCGTGAGGGAGGGGGTAGGTTCTGATGTGTACTATGGAAAAATCATCACTTCTGTGGTTTAAAGACAGGAGCAGCGGAAAGGAGGATCTTGAACATCATTCTGCATAAATTCTGTGTCTGCAGTTCAAGCTGGAGTCAGTAAATGTGAAAATTGGAAATCCTGACACATTGAAAGGGGGAAGGCTGATGGGAAGAGGGAGAAATGGCCAGGAATGGTTTGTGTTGGAAGGGACCTTAAAGCCCATCCAGCTCCAACCCCTGTCACAGGCAGGGACACCTTCCACTGGAGCAGCTTGCTCCAAGCCCCTGTGTCCAACTTGGCCTTGACCCTGCCACGGATGGGGCAGCCACAGCTTCTCTGGGCACCCTGTGCCAGTGCCTCAGCACCCTCACAGGGAAAAGTTTCTGCCTAAGAGCTCATCTCAGTCTCCCCTCTGGCAGGTTAAAGCCATTGCCCTTGGCCTGTCCCTACATCCCTTGTCCAAAGCCCCTCTCCAGGTTTCCTGCAGCCCCTTTAGGCACTGGAGCTGCTCTAAGGTCTCCCCTTCAGGAGCCTTCTCTTCTCCAGGCTGCCCCAGCCCAGCTCTCTCAGCCTGGTTCCAGAGCAGAGCTGCTCCAGCCCTCACAGCATCTTCGTGGCCTCCTCTGGCCTTGCTCCAGCAGCTCCACATCCCTCTTGTGCTGTTGCCCCAGAGCTGCATGCAGGTTGCAGGGGGGGGCTCTCCAGACCCACTTTGATAATCTATCAAATTTGTTTGATTTTCATAAAGGGCACTTTAACCTGGGTGCCCAGGGCATGATTTGCTGAAAAGGAATGTTGGCTTTGAAGCATAATAAATCTTCCTCTTATCAGACAGCCACAGCTGGGGAATTCCAGTAGAAATCACGATTGAATGAGAAAACTCGGGCAGCTCTGCTGCTTTCCTGAAATCCCAATCAATACATTAATATCTATTCATAAATCATCTTGGTAAAGAGAGATCAAGAGTGATACCATAGAGCTAACTGAAATCCAGAGTCCTTGGAGGCTCATGGGCATAGCATACCAAATCCATACTCTCCAGCCATGGGAGCCCAGCATCCACAAGCCAAACCATTCCCAGACTGGCCTTTGCAGGCTCTAAGTTGTATTCTGAATTTTCTGGGGATGTGAAAGTGGGAATGAGTGCATAGCACCTCAAGCTTGGATGGGGAGGTGCTGCCTGACTTGGTCTTTTACATGTAAACCAATTGGTTTCCTTCCCCTGATAGCAGGAAAGGACTTGGAGCTGCCTGCAGTGCCTGGGTCTTTCTCTGCAGTGTAAATCCCAGCACCTGACAACAATCCAAAAGAGCTCTTGTGGTATTATTTGTTATTGCAAAGCAAATTTTGCACCAATGGAGAACAGCAAAGAGCAATTCCATTTTGGTAATGTAATCTGTGAGCAATAAAGTCCTGCTCCCAATAATCATGGGCAATGAAAAGGACGCTCAAAGCTTAGCCAGAAAGAAAAGAAACCCAAAGCCTCTCAAATGGGGAGCTTGTTCCAACCAAGGTACTAAATTCCCTGGCCACAGTGTGAACCAAGTGAATAAACACACAGCTAATTCATCGGCATCCTGCACATTTGGGCAAGGCATTGGAAGCTGCTTTTTCTCCAGTGCTTTGTGCAGCCTGTTTCTTGCTTAGAACTAAAATGCTGGAAAAATACACATTTTCTTTGAATTGTTGACAGAAACCTGAGAACGGATCACGGACCTCTACAGTGCTGACACTCTCATTTCCCAGTTTGCAAGTCTGTTCAGTGATGAAGACCACTAAAGACTGCACAGGCAGGAAAGTGAAGAAGAAAAGGGGGCAAAAAAATGAAACCTGGTAAGATCACAGAATCCCAGACTGGTTTGTGTTGGAAGGGACCTTAAAGCTCATCCAGTTCCAACCCCCTGCCACAGGCAGGGACACCTTCCACTAGTGCAGCTTGCTCCAAGCCCCTGTGTCCAACCTGGCCTTGAACACTGCCACGGATGGGGCAGATTTGCTGAAAAGGAATGTTGACTTTGATGCATAATAAATCTTCCTCTTATCAGACAGCCACAGCTGGGGAATTCCAGTAGAAATCACGATTGAATGAGAAATCTTGGGCAGCTCTGCTGCTTTTCTGAAATCCCAACCAATATATCAATATCTGTTCATAAATCATCACGGTAAAGAGAGATCAAGAGCGATACCATAGAGCTAAGTGAAATTCAGAGTCCTTGGGCACCTTCTCTGGGCACCCTGTGCCAGCTCCTCACCACCCTCACAGGGAAGAACTTCTTCAGCATTAGATAAATCAGTACCCTGTGATTCATCACCCAGTTTGGTTTCAAGGTGCAGGTTCTGATGGTAACAGCAATTATCAGTAGTTCACTCTTCTTATTCACTAAATGTATGGGAATTGTCATGAAGAAATATGACCAATAACCACCCCATGCAGTAACTTGTCTCTTGACGGGTCATTGCTACATCTTCTGCTCTAATACCATTACCTGAAAACCTCCCGAGCTCTGGCTTCCAGAGTCATTTGTGATCAGGTATCCCAAAGGTTATTTCATTGCTCTGCAGAAGAGTGTTTCCTGTGAACAGCATCTGAGTTTCTGCCATGGTGTTTCACTGGATAATCCATGCTTAGCTATTTGTCCTCAGAAATACCACTGCCATCTGGATACAAAAGGCTGCATGTCAAGGCCTCGTATTCCTTTTGTGTGAGGCATCCAAGCTCAAACCCAAACGAGTCTCAGATGTCGCAGGTCTCAGCTCCATTCCTTCTGTGGCTTGCGCTGGAATGTGCATGTGAAGGCCTTGGCAATGTGCACTGAACATGCTGCTTTTCATCTCACCAACAGCTCAGCTTTCATAATTCAATTAAGGAACTGAAAGATCACTGTGCAGTGGGCAGCTGCTATGATACATAATTACAATGCAAGATTTCCTTAGAATGGCAGCCAACCTTAAAGACCCCTAATGATTTCCTTTCCTGTATTCCTTAGCTGCAGTCCCCTTATTCCAGCGAGAGGCTGCACAGCATTAAATAAAAACCTGGAAATATCCCAGCCCTTGGCATTCTTTGGACACAAGAGCAGATTTAGGGCCAGATTAGGATCTGGGTTCAGGCTTTGGGAGAACTCCGTTAGGATCATTCTGGATTTGATTAGATTTATTTTGAAGCCAGAATTCCTGTTTTTGAAGGCTCCCATCTGAAACCAGAAGTGAAGTTCTGGTTCACAGCTATCAAGAGAGAAACTGCTGACCTGCTCTGTCCTCACTTGACTCTATTCCCACCTTCTTGGCCTTTATCAAACATTTTCCTTTATAAAGCTCTTTATTTATTAGGGGCTCTTTGTGAGGCAGGGTGGTTAATGAAATAAACTGCCACAGAGGGGGAAGGCTGCATGCACACACTCACTACTGACTCAACTCCAAGATGCAATTTACATCAACTGATCATCAGGATTTTATTCTCTTTCTAAATCAAAAATAGAATCTATTAATAAACAGAACCACAATGGGTAATAAATTGACAGATGGTTTTATACTTGACTTCGGGGAAAAATTACCATGAAAATAGCAGATGACAGTGGCATTTCAGTGACTTAAATGGAAGGGAGGACTCAGGGAATCAGCTACAATAGCTACAGAGAGCTTCCAATAAAGGCAAGCCATCCTCTGCCAAGATCACAGCGTTATGTGGGCAGCTCACAGACTGATCCAGCAGCTGAATGTCACTAAATGTCAAGTTGCTGTTTGGAGACCAAACTGACACACTGAGCACCTCCAGTGAGCACAGTGGATTTAATCCACTGAACTGGTGGAAGTGACAGGAGAACTGGGCTCCAAAAGCATTTCAAAACCTTTTTGTTTAAGGCTATTGTCCTATACTAGAAGACCCAAGCTCTGTTCCAGAACTCTTTCTCTCACATAGATAGAAGGCAGAAGTTCTTCCCTGTGAGGGTGCTGAGGCGCTGCCCCATTCCTGGCAGTGTTCAAGGCCAGGTTGGACACAGGGGCTTGGAGCAAGCTGCTCTAGTGGAAGGCGTCCCTGCCCGTGGCAGTGGGTTAGAACTGGATGAGTTTTAAGGTCCCTTCCAACCCAAACCATGACTTGATTCTATGATTCTCTTGGAAGAAAAACTTCTCTGCTGGCAGAGAGGAAAATGAAGGTGAAAAAGGTTAGAAGGTGAATTTTACCTTTTTCTTGAGCCATTTCCTGCAGGCAGAAGTAAATGACTCTTGCACCCAGACTGAAGCCAATCAGTGTGACAGGTCGCTTGCCCTAAGAAGAGAAGAAACGCCATCAAATACTATTGTAGACCCAGAAAGAGAGACTGGCTAGGAGATCCCCAACACCCTGATCCACAAAACACACTCTGATATTTGATGTCTTTTTGCTATTCAAAAAAATCAATTGAAAGACTCTTAATGATCACAAGTTACAATAAAGTAGATGCTTCAAACAGAAACAAACCAGAAGCTGTCACTGGCTTGAGATTTCCAAATGAAAGCCTAATTCAAGGAGCAAGGTCTTCCTAGAAATGTTTCAATGAACAGACGAAGGTGTAACACAAAAATATTGACCACTTCTAGATTTCAGACTGAGTGACAGCAGCACTGTGTGGCTGTTCTAGAAGTGATGTGGGGTAAGCTAATGAGATTTTCTGTGAGATCTAAGGGAGTCTAATCTCAACAAGAACATAAAATGCTCTTTGTATTAAGGAGGGAGTAGGTGTGCAATGGACTCTTTAGCCATCATGCTATCTAGTTTGAGATGCTCCCAATATTGGAACACGTGTTTTCACAATAGAGGATGCTTAAAAGGCAGAAACAAATGCCCGCAAGCAAATCAAAGGGCTCGTATGAAATCAAGTTTATTGCCTTTCCTTGTATTTATCAGGGTGCATTTTTTACACTCCTTATTCTCTTTTCCTTTTCACCTCTCTTTACTTTCTGTTCTCAGGTTTCCACTAGGTGCGTTGGCCGGGCTGTTCTGTGAGCTGGTCAAGCCTCTTGTCAATTATGACCTGGATCTCCTCTTCTTCAATTAGAAAAGCTTTAGGTCAAATGATACAAACCTCTGATTCACTTGAGATCTCCTATTTTCCCCCAATGAACCAGACTCATACAGCATTTTTTCATATTATTATTAGTTTTTATGTCTCTGGAAAGGTATCACTTGAGAGTTAAGGAGCATGACTCTAAAACTTAACCTCCACAGGCCAAATCCCTTCCAGCCATTATTCCTGGATCATTTCTAACCAGTTACCTGCTGTCGACTGAGCAGGATATGTGCTAGGTGCTTGCCTACTTCAGCAGAGCGATGCAGACACACTCCCCAGGGGTTGTCAATGACACTGGCAACAGTCAAGAGTGAGGTTGGCCAAGTCAAAGCTGTTACAATACCTGCCACACACAAAGCAAACAGCACAGTAGAGTCACAAATAGGGGCTGCTCTTGGGAAACATCAAAAGCAAGACAGGTCACTGAAGTTGAAAGCTAAACCTGGGAACTTGTCATTTCCAGTTTCTTCTTTCTCAAGAGCTGATCTAAGCAATGTTTTGCTAGATGGAAGATAAGAAAGAAGCTGATGTTCTGATATGGAAACAAACAGACACTGTGCATGAATGTAACCTGCATGCCTGAAAGCTTTATGTAAAGCAGTAAAACCCAGTGTAATAACAGAGAGAAATAAACACAGCCACACGTCAAGGAAGGTGTTTCCAGCTGTCATTTTGCAGGAATGAGTGAATGACACAGAGGCACAGCAGGACAGGAAAACAAATCTAAACTATAGGTGTGGCAGAGAATCTCAGCCACTCCTTTAAACAGACACCAACAGTGAAACTGCACAGGAGCCACTCGAGCAGATCTGATGTGATTTAGGTCCTTACCTGACAAGACAGTAAATTTTAGGGCTTCTTGAGCCATCATGTTCACAAAACCATTCAGCAGGGTATCCAAGGCATTGCCAAGCTCCATCAAGTACTTGGATTCCCAGGCCAGACAATACTGCTCACTCGACTGCAACATGCTGCTCCATGGTGCTGTGAAGCTCCCTGAGAAAGGTTGGAAAGATGGAATCTATGGTCAGAGAAAGCACAACAGTGACTAACTCCTGGAAGTCATGTCTGAAACCATGGCTACAAAAGCTCATCCTGGCTGGATGAGCCCAGCAGAGAATCAGAAAAGAACCTGGAATGCACTGATCTACTGTGAAAATCAGGAATTGCATTTGAAAATAAAGATTTAGACTCTGTATTTGCACTGCTTTGGGTCTCTGTAAATAACTGTGCAGCTTTAGCTGCCTTGGCAAAGAGGCTTCAGCATGGTCAGGCTCAGAATTCATGACCCATTCAATTGACTCAGAGACTGCCAAGACAGATGGACATTAACACTAATTATACCAGGTATTAAGGACATTCCTCCTATCATCAGCCATGAGGCTGAGTCCTGCAGCTCCACCTTCTCATGTAGGCCAAAGGAGGGCCTGTCCTGGGAAAGATGAGTGCTGAATGGCCGCTCAATGGGACCAGAGGCATGGAAAACATGTAAGATCTTGTCAAAATCCACTGCAGAGCAACTTCCCAGCACTTGAGTGAGGTGGGCAAGGACTGCAGCAATGACCCTGTCTGAAAACAAGCACATCCAGATTGCAGTTAGTTTTACTTTTCCAGTCAGCCTAGTTAGCTGCTTCAGTTGAGTTGTTTTCCCTCCAGGTGCTAACCCCTTCCCATACTGCTCCTTCCCCAAAGGATGCAGGGCAGAGAGCCCCACGCCAGATCATACCACAATATACTCTCAGCTCTGTGAACATCCAGACAGGCAGATTCTGGGAGCTCAAAACTCACAAGGTAGTGAATTCCCTAAAAATCCCATCCTGTTTAAAGGAGTCATGGGAGTGCATAAATAGATACAGCTGTAAGGAGGAAAAGGGATAGGAATCCTAGTTTTACTTTTGAAAACATTATAGCAGATTGCTAGTTATGGAAGAAGAATGTGTGTCATATGTAACTCCCTTTTAAGGGGAAAGAGACACAAAAAGGTTCCTGAAGGGACACACTTGTCTTTCTAACAGTGCCTGCGAACCCTCCAACCCTGAGGATTTGGATCCCTGGCAAGCAGACAATGAGAGAAGCCAAAGCACAGTACTGCAAAGTGAAAACAACCTCACTCTGACAGCAAGCTGCAACCTAACAAGGGGGAGGACAGAGACAATCTTTCCGCATTAATGATACCCAGTGTTAATTATGAGGCTTTGGAAGAAACTGGCAGCTGTTCAGTCAGGTTCTGAACGTATCAGCAGACAGTTGGCATATTTTATGTGACAAGCTCTATCGGCAAACAAAACACTACAGACCTTTCAAGGTTGCTGCCTGGAAGTTCGACTCCTGAGTGTTGTGTTTAACAGGGTATACTTGACAGAACTTTCTTGCCAATAAAGCCCATTAGGTGGCAGACACTGAGATAGGAAAAAGATGCTGTTTTCTGTTAATTACTGGAGGAGAAACATAAGGTCTCCAAGGTAGGTGAGACACTTTGTACTAGGGCTGGAAACGATCCACCCCAAACAGACCTTCCCTAGCTAAACCATACAGCATTTATCAACACAAACAATCCTGCTCTGACTAGCACGCCTACTATCACTACCAATTTAGCGTCCTCTCTCTTTCCTCTGTTTTGACTGGGATTGCAGACTGGGTTACAAAGTCTCATGTTGAGAGGGGATCTGATTTAGTCACCAGGCCATGCAAGTGTGGGGAAGCCATGGCTACGAGAGCACAAACACTGCCTGGAGTGGGAGCCAGACACGGCTCTCAGGATTCTCTCGGTTTCCTCATCTTGTTCTTACCATATTTGCCAGCGCACAGCCATCCAGTAATTGCTATGGTGATGTGAAGTTGCTTTCCTTCAGTAAGTGGGAGGAATTCAAACTCTTCGATGGCTCCCACACGCTTCTTCATCTTGTACCCTACAAACAGCAAGGCAGAAACACGAATTGAGAAATCACACAGCAAGGACAGACTCTGCTAACAGTAGAAGTTCAGAGTAACTTGGATAGGGTTGTTTTTCCCTTTCCAAACCCCTCAGCTAGTCCATACATTACTTAGAGCTTGGTATGGAGCCAACCTGATCCTTCTGAGCTTGTGTGAGCTGAGCAACACCAGCAGAAGGCTTTTTTGCTGTAGATCAGACATCAGATGTAGGAGCTGCTGCTTTCCACGGCACCATCTTTCTAACCTAGAGCAGTAAGCTTTTATTTCCTTCGTTTCCCATCCCTGGCAGTGTTCAAGGCCAGGTTGGAGAGGCCTAGGAGCAACCTGGTTTAGTGAAAGGTTGCCCATGGCAGCAGTTTGGAACTGGATGAACTTAAGGTCCTTTCCAACCCAAAATATTCTATGATCCTATGATCTTGTGCCTCAGTAGCTGAGAAATGTGTGGACACCCTCTTACCAGTGAGGCCAGCTCCAGCTGCTCCAAAAAGTGATGCCATGACAGCAATTCCAGCAGTTGAACCTAAAGCAGCAGCTCCAGCACTTCCGATGACTGTAGCAGCTCCCGCAGCAACCAGGGGGGCAGCAAGACCCCCTGTCAAGCCTGAAGATGCAACAAGTAACATCACTAGATTATTATGACTTCTAAAAACCAGGCAGTCAACTCCCCGTGCTGTGTGAGTGCTCCTAACGCTACTGAATGAGTACAGATGATGGTCTTCTTGGCATCACTGACAAAGTGGCTTTCTGAGACCGTCCCCAGGCCCTGAGTCTCTACACAGGTTCTTTGACTGACTTCAGCAGAAATGAAAGTCGAAGGAAGAGTGTGAGGTAGCCTGGGGCGAGCTGTGCCCTGTTTGCTTAGGAAATATTGATCTAGTCTCAC
Organism: Amazona ochrocephala; assembly: GCA_039720435.1. NCBI lineage: Eukaryota > Metazoa > Chordata > Aves > Psittaciformes > Psittacidae > Amazona > Amazona ochrocephala. The sequence continues at coordinate 2,448,499 of CM077894.1, read as the reverse complement.
ACTATTCTGAGTTGAGAGTTGAAGATCTGATCCTCTTATAACACACAGGATAAGAGTGAAACAGGAGAAAACATGTTTTAAGGGTGACAATCTCAGTGTAATACTTCCCCCAGCTAGTGAAGCTACCCTGGAATAACATTCCCAGCTAATTCTTTCCTTTTTAGAGTTGTGTGGATGAAACTTCTCTTGGATTTGGGGTTTCTTTTGTTGTTGTGGGGGTTTTTGCTGTTGGTTGGATGATGAGGGTGAGTTTTTGCTATCTGAAGCGACATACTGTCTTCAGTTTGGCAAAGGAAAGCAGTGAATGTTTTAAACCTAGAGCTTGGGCTCAAAGGTGTGATGGCTTCTGTTGCTGGATGTGTAATTCAGTCATACCCTCCTCCCCCTCTCTGCCCCTAGCGCTGTGCATGCAGTTCAGGCCTGCAGGTCTCCAAAGTGCCGAGGGCAGCCTCACCGATCACAGTTCCGCCTCCCACGGTTGCCAGACCGATGAGCAGGTACCGCTTCAGCTTCTTCCTTCTTTCCTTCTTTTTTCTTGCTGCTTCTGCAGTTCTGGATGGGGATTAGAATCACAGACACTGATGGAAAAGCCTGACATATTACAGTGCTGCACCAAAACCTGCTATTACACTTTGCTCAGTGTAATTTCCCAACTGGGAACAATAAAAAGTAACATGCAGGTGTGGACTGTGACAACACACTCAGATTCATGAGCATGGACATAAACCCACAGATGTACACTGAAAGGATTTAATTGCTGACAAAAGCCAACAGATGTTACTTACTTGGAAAACCCTTCCTAATAGGGATGAAGCTTGTAAGAAATAAGAAACAAAAAGTCAAAGCCATTTCAATAACTATATACTGCCTATGTGTCTTAAACTAACACAAGAAAGTGAAGTAGGAACAGGGAAAAGTGTTTGGAACAAAAGCGAAGAGGGGGAATTTGCACTAACAAACATGGAATTGAACTATTTCGCAGCAACAGAGTGTATATTGAGCTGCTTTCTAATTGCACATCACAATGTAACAATAGGTATTAAACAGTCATTAGTTAAACATTTGTCTGTGTGCATTTAAGCTACATTTTAACAAGCTTATCAGGAATAGCTAAGTCAACCTAAAAGGATCAAATATCACTTATTAGGCACTACTTTTGGCTTCTCTCCATTGTCTTTCATTTCTCTTTTATCAGGAATGCTTTCCCCTTCAATGGAAAGTGCAAGAAACACAGTATATTGGAATAAGTTGTTTAGAGAGGAAGGTTCTTTCCAGCCTGCTTACGCAGAGGTTAATCTGGGCCCTGAAACATGAGAATTTATCTTGCTTCCAAACTTGGATATTTTCCCTCGTAATCCTAGCCTAATTGTGAATTTTCATTATCCATATAATTGCCTAATCCTTCCTGGAACCCCCTAAGCACACTGCAATTTTGATAAAGACAATTTGAGACAAGTCCCAAACAATATACAGCTTTGTGCAACACAGCAGGAGGAGAACGAAGCACAGTGGGTGAAATCCCTGCGTCGCTGAAGTCAGCGGCAGAACTCCCACTGACTTGCATGGCACCAAGGCTTTGTCTCCACAGAGATGCTCCAAAAAAGCCTCCATCATGTATTACCTTCTGCAGCTGCAGACATTAACTGTCTCAGAGAACAACACTGCAGTCTGCAGTGGGTACTTCTGCAGTTTCTAACCAAGTTCACTTTCTACACCCGCATGGTCAAAGGGGAGTTTGGATGTGCCCTGGTTTGTGCATGCAGTCCCCCATCAGAATGCTGGCTTTGGAAGAAACCACTCTTGGTGCTTTTCAAACAAGTGCCGCAGTCTGTTAATACCTAAGTTGGCAATATCCAGCAATTTCTGTTCTGCAGAGTGGTTCATCACCTTTAATAGTCAACGTGCTGCTGTCTCAGGCTGAAAACAATGACATCCAGAGAGCTGAAATACACCTTTAGTTCCAATAATGAGCAATTTGTGTTATTATAAAGATAGCTTGCAGCTACATCCTGCCTGAAGATGCAGTAAGTAAAACTACTGTCATGAGAAGTTTTACCTGCCATTGCTTTCCTTCTGTGGCTGTTACCAACTGCTTTTGCTTTCCTAATAGCTTCTGCATTACAATTATCCCTTGATTATGAGACTGCTTTTTATCCACTGTGGTAATTAACTGCCTCTTCACATACTTCTATACCCTCAGTGATCTTGGTGGTGCAGCCTCTTGCCTGAACCACAAATTACATTCAGAGAGACTTCATAGGTGGAATTTCAGGTCATTTTCCAGTGATGAAAAGTGGCAGGAGAACACATGAGTGCGCCACTGATGTCCTGTTTTCCAGTTTCTTACAGAACCCTGTAACAAAGAGAGGCTCACACCTGCAAGTCAGGACAGGCTTGGTGCTGATAATACGGATTTAAGTGTTTGGAGCATTGTTCTACAGAGGATTGTACATTTAACCTTGCAGGTTCTGGGCCACAGTCCAACACATTCTCAGCAGCAAAGGTAGGAGGACAAATACCAGTAAAAAACACCTATGCGGAAGCTGCCAAAACCCTGTTTGGTTGTTACTGTCTTCCAGTGGATGGCCAATGCTGGAAGCATCCTAAGCAGGTGTTAATGTATTCCCTGCCTCCAAAAAGTCTGTGAGGCCTAAGTGGTGACAGGTTCATATTCTGCTTTCTTTCCCCATTGACTCCTAACTTTAAAACAAGCAAAGGGTTATTGATTCCCCACAAATCTCTGCCTTGTTTTAGCACTGCAGAAGTGGACTCTCACTATAAAGATGTTATTTTTCCTTTTATCTAACAGGTACTTCCATGGCTGCAATTTGGGCAAAGAACACGAATAAAATCCATGGTTTTCACCATACACAAACCCCAGTGGGGCTAGCTGCAGTGTTTGAAAGCTGTGTTTGTTAAGTATGCAGCATAATTCACCAGTCTCTCTTGCCACTATCAGACACACTGCTATCTCTTTCAGTGCTACAGCAGCCACAGTCCAGTCAATACAGAATTATCACCCTCAGTATCAGGGTTTTGCTGTGCTAAAGGCCCAGGACTGAGTTTGTTTCCACAAGACACAGCAAAACAGTCCCCATTAATAGCAACCCTTGCTCCTGCACGCTAGATGGTGTCCTGTTTAGCAGTCCATGATCTCTGAGATTATTCTGACTTTCCCTTTTTACAGTGTGCTATAAAGTTAAGCTTTATTTAAATAAAGCTCTAACTAAAAGATCGCCATCACATGCTTGGACTCCACGGTAGTATCTGAGCTGTACTGTGTCAGGGATATTGATTAAAGCCTTTATTAGCACTCAGGTTAATCTCACAACCTGTCTGCTGAGCTGACAGGCAAAAACAGCCAATGATCCCTTGGAAAGCCCACTATTGACATATTTAGTGCCTCACATATTGCTAAACCTTTGCACAATTCCTGCCTGATGAGTGGAATGTAAAAATACTATATTTCCTATAGATACCAACAACGTTTTGACTGTTTCACATCTAAGAAGTGGTGATCTAGAGAACAGATCTTCTATTAATAACACAGAATTAGGAGTCAGATCTGCAAGTATCTAAAGTTGCAGGCTATTGCCCTCAGATATCATTAGGAGTTGGACAACTGTCTTTAAACAGACACAGAGGACAGATCCATAGGAAATGAGCAGCTGAAGGTCTAACCCTGACATTTATAGGAACTTCATTCTGCAAGAGGCAGTTCTACCTGAAGATACAGGGACAAGAGATGAGATACAAGACTACAGTCTACGAGAGGCAACTGGAACAAGGATATGAGGTAGTTAAATGTGCAGTGGCCTTTACCAGCTTGCAAGCATGGGTGTCAGCTCAGATTTTAAGATGGCTTCCTGCTCCTCAGGGCAACTCAAGTGCTGTGAAGGCTCTGCAACCCTAATCAAGCCAGAAATCATTACACTAAGAGCCACGAGGGGAATGATCAGAGACTGGACTTAGGCACAAGAGACTACTGCTGAGCTTTCAAGCATTGACAGTGTTTTTTCACTCCATAGTCAACCCAAATGTTCTTACTCTGACTCTTCCTCTTTTTGTTCCTTCAGGCTTTCAAGCAGAGATTCCTCCAGGACTTCCAGCTCCTCCAAGGGGATTCTAAGCAGCCAGGTGATGTGGCAGATCAATACCCTGGCTCGAGCATCATAGTGCCCTGAAAGAGAGGGAAGAGCAGGAAATCAATCAGCCTGCATCAGCCAGATTAAACAACGAGTAGCTCACTTGGCTGTGCTAGAGGATCATGTCATATACAAGCACAGCTCCTTCCCTTGGGCCCTCTTCTTCTTCCATGTCTTTGAACACAACTCCTATTACCTAGAGAAGAGAGGGATAAATGGGAAATCCTCTCCCCTGCAAACCTCCTCCTGCAAACAATCACAGCACCAGGTAATTGCCTCTATGGCAGAAAGAGGATCTCAAATCCTTCTGTCTTTACCCTCTGTGATAGAGGCCTTTTGGCTCTGGATAGGCTGCATCTTCCTTCTCAACAGAGAAATGCTTCAGCAAGGCTAGAAGTAGCAAATATATTATACATATATGTAACATGACACAGTACACCTCAACTATGCACCAATGCAAGATATGATATGCTTAAAACGCACTTTTAAAAGCTTTACATTTAATTCATCTTGCCAGCAGTAGGAGTTTAAAGCTACACACCAGCTCACGTAGCAGCATCACTGTATACCTTCCTGCAGGAGATGCTGGAGTGGACAGTGCACTTAGACAACATGTGACAGGAGCAATGATTACTCCTGTGCTTATAAGCAGGTGTTCTTTAAGAAAAGACACTTTCGGTGTGATAGATGTTACATGATTTGTGCCAACTTTTGCTTTCTGAGTGTGTTTCAGTAGAACCTGCTGCTTCCCAGTGCGAGGCTTTTGCCAAGTTCTTGCTGCACTCTGGGATGAAAAATGCAATTGCTTGTCTAGAGTGTCTGGAAGATACCGGCAAGAACCAACTACAAAGATTGTTTCTGATACCCGCTGCACGTAGATCAAATATGGCATTGGGCAACTGATGAAGTATAGGTGTTTATTACCATCATTACCAAGATACCAAACTCCTCTGGTAGGCTTTAATGATACTACTTTTAAGATTTGTGCTTGGTTGAGAAATAAGGATAAAGATTTATCTTCACTTCATCCCTGATATGTGTCACATCTCGCAAGCCCAAGCATGTGTGCCTTCCTTCTTGCTTCCTGTCTGCTAATCCACAACTTAGCTTTTTACTCAGCCAGCTTGGCAGCAAGTCAGCCAGGCTTGAAAATATATTTCTTTTCAATTCCAGCTAACAAAATAAGCAATTTTGCAATAACTGCTTGTCAATTTTCCATGAAAAATAAAGCAAGCACAAAAATGGTACTTTGTTCTGCAGTGACACAGGCTAATCAGCACCCAGTGAGTTCATTCCTGTGAGAACATGTGAAAACAGGGATTTAAACCCTGCAAGTGGGGATAGAAACCAGGCTACTTTTAGAAATGAACAGTTTGTTCAGTAGGCAGCCTCCATTTCATGAAGTTTATCAGACTAATCCATGGTACGGACTGGAAAGCAGAAAATTGTTTTATCTGTAATGTCATAGATGATTAAAATCACATTTATTTATAATGGGTTCCACAGGATACTCAGGAATTTATTCCCTGAATAGTTTCTGGTTTTCTTTTTAGGCAAAAAGTGATGTGCAGAAAATCTGCTGGCATTTTCCTCCCAGCTTTCCTGCCTTCCTAAAGAAAGAGGTCACCTACTCCCCTGGAAACACTGGAGAAACCCCATCCCACTCTGGCTATTTCAGTTCAGAACTTCTCTGCCATCACATCTGCATACCACAGTACAGGGCATGTGAAGGTAAGGAGATAAACAATTCCATTTTTAACAGGTATGATTAATGATTTGCAATAAAGAAGCTGCTTTTCCTGCTGTGGATGCAGGGACAGAGTGTGCTGCTTTTGCCAGAAAGGAAGCTAAGATTAAACAGGATGGTACCTTGAGCTCTGTGAGCACATTTAAGTACCAGACGTAAACTCATCTACATTATTTTCACAAAGAACAAATGCAAAGTGAACTTACCATCTCTGAGAGAGAAGGACAGAAGGTCCTAAAAGGCAAAAAAGAATATTAAAGTTAAAACTGGTGATATATGTGTGGAGGTATCAAAGCAGAGGCATGAAAACCCATTGGACTATGATTCAATTACTGCAGGATGACAGCTCATCAATATGGGAAGGCAGCAAGCTGCCGTTCAGCGAGGCAACACTGAGCAAAGCCAGGCACTTCTAGTTCAAAATTCTCCATATGCAGGTACAAATGGCTGGATGGAAGTAGATAATGCTTGGTATATGCTGAAGCATCCCACAACTTTTGTTACTAGTGATCCTGTTTCAACTGAAAGCACTGTGACTACAGTGGACTTCAAAGTTTGGAGAAACAGGGCTCTAATTCTCCTACATAGAATCCCAGCCTGGTTCGGGTTGAAGGGACCTTAAAGCTCCTCCAGCTCCAACCCCTGCCACGGGCAGGGACACCTTCCACTGGAGCAGCTTGCTCCAAGCCCCTGCGTCCAACCTGGCCTTGAACACTGCCAGGGATGGGGCAGCCACAGCTTCTCTGAGCACCCTGGGCCAGCGCCTCAGCACCCTCACAGGGAAGAACTTGTGCCTGATCTCCAACCTGAACCTCCCCTGGTTCAGTTTGAACCCATCATCCCTTGTCCTATTGCTCCAGCCCCTGATGAAGAGTCCTTCTCCAGCATCCTTGTAGCCTCTTCAGACACTGGAAGCTGCTCTGAGGTCTCCACGCAGCTTCTCTTCTCCAGGCTGAACAGCCCCAACTTTCTCAGCCTGTCTTGGTCATATGTAGTCACACATACTCCTATTTTCAGTGAGGAACAGGTCTGAATGCTACCCAAATGGACCAGTGGCCCCTATTTTCTTTGGCATTCTGGGAATTCATAGCTCTACGCAGTAAGGCTGAACTGGCATGAATTTCTGCTGGATGAAGTGCTCCAAAATAGAAAACTCAGAATTTATGACCATCTGTTAAGACTGAGGGACTTGACTTCTGTGCTGGCTCTTAACCATAAAAAGAATTTGAAAAACAAATCAATCTAATAGATGGTTTCTATGGAAAAAGCCATGAAAAAGAAGGCAGTGGTTTTATCACTGTGTTCTTCTCTTTTATTGTCACTGGACAAATGTGAAGTTCTTTCTGTAGCTACAACACTAAGCACTCGCTCAGTCTAGCTGCTTCCCTCTCCTACACACAAAAAAGGCAGAACTGAATTTTACAGGGAATCCTTCAGCCCTTTGGGAACACAAAACACGCAGCCAAAGATGTAGGAGGCTGCCAGAGAATTTATGGTTATTGGTCCCAGAAGCTCCTGAGGAAAATCTGTTTTGTAAAAATGTCTCTAATCTTTTCCCTGCTGCATGAGAAGTCCAGAAGGGAGAACAAACCATCCTTGACCAACTCCTGCTACACGAGGGGCAACTGGAGATATAACCCAGGCAAAAGCAAGTGCCTGGACTCCAAGTATAATTTTAACATGAGAAGTGTCTGCTATTTCATGAAGGCAAAGAGAGCTTTTGCATTCTGGGGAAATCAAAGGATTAGGGCAGCTGAGCTCCCACCTACGGGTGCTTTTTCACCAGGTATAGCCCTAAGACCTTCACTTCACTGCTGCCCAATGTTTTCACCCACCCACCTTCTATTGCTGACTATCTGAGTGGCTGCTCCCATCCACAGAGAAGACATCTATTGCTTGCCTGTCCTGTAACCTAATGGGACAGGATTTCCAGAAGGTAACCTAATGGGATAAGAGTTTCCAGAAGGTATCTGTTGGGCTGGGCACTGCACAAAGCACTCATCACTGCTCCTTCATCCTGCACCCCCACGGCCAGAGTGCTCACTCAAGAGAAGCCCTGGTTTGCTACCTTCAGTGTGTGAATAAGCCTTTGAAGTTAAGTTGGTCACTGAATCAGGCCTCCTCTGTGCCGTAACAACAAAGAAGTGTGAGCAGCAGGTTGAGGGAGGGGATTCTGCCCCTCTGCTGGCCTAAGCATTTCCATCCATGCATTTCAAAAGGTGAGGGATGGATACAAGTAATCAGGTGATAAACTGAACTCCTGTTTTTATTGCATCTGTACCAATGAGCATTCTCAGCTCTCTGGAACTGGTTTAGGCTTTGCAGGTACTGCTGTGCAGTTATCTGGAACCCAGTCAGGACTGATTAGATTAGTTCACAAGTAGTTTGGCTTCCTCCTCTAAGCAGCAGTTATTGTATTTCAGTCTTGTTTTGAAGTTGGTGCTTTCAATCTCCCTGTGAACTCCATGCACAAGACTTTCACCTGCAGGACTGAGAAACCTTACAAACAAAGGGAAGAAATCTCTGTTCAGAGTCTTTGCCAGGCTTTGATGAATTGCTGCAAGTTCAAAACCCATTTCTTCACCAACGGAAAGCACCCAAGCACAAAACACAGGAAAATTGGCATTCTGAGTATGTTCAGAGAAAAACCAATGAATTCAGAATAAGATGTTTCAACATTTTCTCACCTATCACCACCTCTTTTTGCTAAACTGTCTAATACTGCACCCACAGCCTGTGTGTTCTGACTGCTGTCCTGAAAGGATGTAGTTAATCACCATTTGCCTGTATTAGTCATCCTCATGGAATGCAAACAAAGATAAATATCCATAATCCTCAAATGTTCATTGAATCAATGTGAGCTCACCTCTAACCTCCTGACTTTATGGATCAGTCCTTCAGCACTTTTGAGATGAAGGGCATTCAAAACCGCCAGCATTAGTGCTGACAGGACCCTGCCACTGAACACGTAGAGCAACTGAAGTGTGTACTTGTTAAAGAAACAGTAAATCTTGCATCACTGGCAGTGAATACAGAGAAGTGCGAGCACCATAAAGCAACATAAAGAATTCACAACACTCTGCCCCATAGCTTGCTTATTTTCAAGTAAGAAGGAAAAAGCTGGTCCCAGCTTGATACACTGAGGCTTCCCACATGCCAGTATGTGTTCCCAAAGACACCCTGCAGGCCTCTGCTGCGTTGTCCAACAAAAGTCTTTCTAATTCTCAAAGTCTTTAATTCCATCTTTCTTGGATCACCTTGCCCATAGACATGCATGCATAAGGTATAGATGTTGTGGCATTAAACTGACAGCTATTCTTGCTCTTTACTTTCAACTAATCAAAGAATTGTTATCTCCAGGTCCTGTGTTCCACCCAAATCCAGGTGATAAGTGCCTCAGTTCTCTGGCTCAGAGCAAATACCACATGCTACTGCTAATCCAGAGCCACTTTTGTAAAAGCATGTGGAGCCCTCATGCAACATTAGCTTAGAGCAAGCACACACTAAATTCCACCAAGATTTCACCCTTAAACTCAGCAGCAATGCAGGAAGACTTGATTAAATCTACAAAATTAATCCTGAAGCAGAGAGAACAAGGGAAGCAACCCAGGAAATACCAAGCCATCTAAATGCAGGAAGAACTGAGCATGGCTTTACTAGTTCTGAGCAAACACCAAAAGAGCTGCTCTTATTTTAGAAGATCTGTCCTAACTTACTAGTTAAACTTAAGATTCTCTGTTGCTGTACTAAGACTGTTACAGGACTTTGGGCACTGTAACACCGGATCTCTGGAACACAGCCTCCGAGGCCTTTTATGGCTTAGGAGACATGGAAGATGGCAGAGATAATGGAAGCTGGTCATGATGATAGGAGACAGTTCACTCCTATCATGTTCTGACACATGCTGCTTTGCCAGACAGGAGCGTGTGATTACTCAGTATCACTGTCTGTATGCAGGGCGTCTTGCTGTTTCCTTGTGTGCAGCATGTGAGGTGACAGTGGCCACATTATGCATGGCAGCAGCAGCAGCCTACTGTGCTCTTCGCCCCATGGGGCGTAAGATGAGGCTGGATGAGGAGATATCTTCCCCGGATGAGACTCTGCAGCAAAAGGTGAATGCCACCGAAATGCTTCACCTCTTTTACCTTTGTGTCAGCTTTTACATCAGAACATTTATGGAGCAGTCCCAGTCTCACTAATACTTTCTCATTGGAATAAAATAAAGTAAAAAATAACTTGAATTCCTTCTGGCCAAAGCTGACTCTGGAAAAAAGACTCTGGATATTCTTAGAATGAAATTGTGCTGTTTGGAGCATGTACGTAGAGGTGTTTTGTCTTACAGGTATGGTGAAGAGGTTTTTAAACAAGTGAAAATCAGGTCTATCATACTCAGTGTTTCACCAAGATCTGTAGAACCCTCATAGGAATCAGAACACTGCAATAATACAAAGGAAAAAGTTTGACAGTTTTCTATTCCTCAGAGCAAGAGCAGCAAAGGCACAAAACATTAATTCAACAGACAGCAACTGTGCCTCATGTTCATCACTTTTGTGAGCTCTTTATGGATAGAGAGAATGCCAGTCACCCACACGGCTCCCCAGAAATATATGCATACCAGAAACACTGTGCAAACAGAACCTCAGTGTCAGACAGACACGTATGACAAAGCTCTTCTGCAAAAGCAAACAAGAGCGAGGGGAGCTCATGAACTTACTTGGGTGATGACAACTGGATTTTCTTTCAAGATGGGATCCTGCAGCAAAAGCTGGGTGAAAGTCTCTGTGCCTTCACCTCCTAAGCCATTAGCAAATGCTGTCATGGCAGGTAAGACAGCATCGGGCAGGTCCAGCCACTTCACAAAGCCCTCAATGAATTCCGTCCGGAAGGAGCTGTAAGGCAAGAACTGCAGTTAATCTCCACAACTGCGTATTTTGGCAGGGCTCTGGTTTCGGACACTGATCTGTTACCGTTCACACAAAAATCAAAGCACTGTAAGAAGTCAGCAGAAGGCAAATTGCTACACTAGCTGGTCAAAAAACCAAACAACCGGAACGGGGCCAGACCTTGCTTCAAGACAGGCTTTGAAGTCTGTAGTATTGTGCTGAAGTATGAAAGGCTTAAAGGTGTAAGAGAAAGTCAGTACTATTAACACCTAACGTCAAGAGGATCTTCCACACCCCTAACTTCAGAAAACCCCACAGAGAGTCAGATACCAGCTCCATCTGAGCTGCTACACCTTTGCTCACCCCTTGCTACCCCGTGCAGTACCTCTGCTCTTCTTCAGGAAAGAGCCATGCAAGGGATATCCCACAAAGCGCCACATAAGCAAATCTTCCCGGCTCAGCCAGCTGCTGGCTCAGCAGCACACCCGGTTCCTTTTCACCTGCCTCTCCAGCCCCACTGTGCTGCTTTGAAGCGCAGCGTTTCCACTTCTCTTCTGCAGCCATTTTTACCTGCAAGAACAAAGAGAAAAGCGGAAGGAAAAAGAAATGAAAAGCAAACAACAAGCAGTTAGAAACCAGGAAGCAAAGAGACAAAGTGCCAGTGATTTTTCACTGGCACACTTGTCAGTATTAAATCAAGTCTGTCGAAGGCCTGCTTGTGTATCCCCCACCACATGGCACTGTGACCAAAGAAGACAACTTTCTTCAAGGACACTTTCAGTTCACCAATTCTCAATGTTTGGCACAAAATGAGCTGACAATACTTCATGCAGCAAAAAGAGAAGTCAAAGCTCCCTTCAGGCATATCCTTCATGTGTTCATTACAAAAATCATACATAAAATTAAAGCTCTGCAGGGGCTGCCTGGGAAATACTTGGCCTCCTTCATCCTCAATTCAAATTGCTCCTGTTTATTTGCTGACAACATCAAGAAAAGGGAGTCCAGCTGCAGCCTCCGACAGGAAGGACATTTAATGTGCCCCACAGACATTGCCATGCTTTGCTTGTGCCATTCTCTTCTCTGTACAACCTGCCACTGCTTTGTCCCTAAACATAAGAACCCTGCTCCACACAGACCTTGAACTGAGCCAAAATCCTGGTTTTTAGAGCACAGACATTCACACTTCCAACCGAGCAGCCTATAACTGCTCCCCAGGAGCTCCCCTGGTTATACAAGAGGCTAATCAAGGTGACCGAAATCAGGAGATGTGACAACAGCTTGTTTCACAATTTAATGTAACAACCTGCTCTAAAGCTTTGCTTGCATCACCTGAAATGTTACTGACTTCATCAAGATTCACTTGGTTTCTAAGTATATTTCATTATATACTTCCTATTTAAATGTTTCCTTCCTTCCAAACCATGTAAAAGTGGCTAAATAGGAATCAGGAGCCTCTGACATGACAACGCATCTCAGAGGGTGCAGACGTCATTTATGGGATAGTTTTAGAGATCTAGAAGAAAGAAATGCAGCACAGGAGCGGCTCTTTTAAAACATGCAGATTTGATTACGTGCATGCTGTCTGTCACCAGGAAAGGTCTCCGTCTGCCTTCCCACTCAAACATGAACTGGAGGCAATTTGTGTTTCTCAAGTCTCGCAGTATTCAACTGCTAAGGTACACACGCAAGGCAAATTCAGCACTCCAGGGCCAACGGTTATCACAACTCAAGCCTCTGTCTGGAGGAGAGCTCAGCCTCAATGCAACAAAATGCAATACCTCCTGGTGCCATCCATGCCTCAAGGCTAAGGCATCTTGGTGCATTTCCATGGAAGCATCACATTCCAACAACATGGCAGCACAAAGGCCACAAGAGAGAACTAACTCTGTTCTTTCCAAGCAGAGAAGGGAAGCGCCAGATTAGGCTCCTCAATCCACCTGAGTGCCGACCTCCACACCCAGGAGCTGCAGAGGTGGTGTGAGGCATTCCTCTGTGCCTTCTAGAATCTTCCTACAAAATCCCAGCATTGATTTACTACCTCAGGAGCTGCAAAGCCTGCATTTGGACTCCCAAATCCTTTTCACATCACTTGCTAGGCTCTGATCTTCCTAAACCATCCAGACTTACAGAGCAATTTGTCTGGAAATAATCCAACATGTGAAAGTTTCAATAACTTTACAATTACTTGGCAGGTCTACTCACCTCTGGACGCAGATTTATTAGCTTAGTATGGGAGACAAAAGCCCCTTCCCTGCTGTGATAGATTTATTGATCTGTTAACACAGGCTCATATGAAAAGTGAAGCAGCTAAAAAGGATGATCCAGAAAGAGTACAAGTGTTTAACCGTGTTTCCCAGTAACATAAAGGATATGACCAGTTATGCAGTGACACCAGAGCAGCTTCCTGAATCCAACTTTATTGCTGTTATGCAACAAATAATTCATGATGCTGAGCATCTAAAATTAGTTTCTGAAAGACTTTGCTCTGAAGATGCTCTCACCAGCAAGCTTGATGGGTGTCCCTCAAAAGAGGCATCTATTTCTTCATATATACCTAGGAAAAAATGGGCTTGGAGTAAGTATAAAAGCATAGAAGAGGAATAAGCGATTTAGGAAAGAAAACTTGAGCCATAAGGTGTGCTACTAATTCAAGATGAGGGAATGGAGAGCTAGAAATATAGCCCAGAAGTTATTTACAGCTTGTGGCACTGGAATTCACACCTCTGGCTCCAGCAGCGTGATTCAGCAGTCAACAGCATCACCATAATCTGAACCATCACTTGAAAGAGAAATTTGTTATCACTTCAGTGCTGACTTTTCACAGCACCTTCTCTTGAGAGGTGGTGTTTTACACAGCAGCTCCCACAGTCCTGCTTGAGAAACAGGAAAATATCCTTTTGTGGATCGGAAGCTGTACAATACACACGCTCCCTACTGCTGGGAGAAGGAATGCAGAGATGTTGGCATCTCGGTCCTAAATTATGGCAAAAGCGACCGAACTGCTGACACGCTGATCTCCAAGAGCTCCAGAAGGGCTGGAGCAGCTCTGCTCTGGAGCCAGGCTGAGAGAGCTGGGCTGGGGCAGCCTGGAGAAGAGAAGGCTCCTGAAGGGGAGACCTTAGAGCAGCTCCAGTGCCTAAAGGGGCTGCGGGAAACCTGGAGAGGGCTTTGGACAAGGGATGGAGGGACAGGACAGGGGAATGGCTTTAACCTGCCAGAGGGGAGACTGAGATGAGCTCTTAGGCAGAAGCTGTTCCCTGTGAGGATGCTGAGGCGCTGGCCCAGGGTGCCCAGAGAAGCTGTGGCTGCCCCATCCCTGGCAGTGTTGAAGGCCAGGTTGGACACAGGGGCTTGGAGCAAGCTGCTCTATGGAAGGTGTCCCTGCCTGTGGCAGGGGCTGGGACTAGGTGAGCTTTAAGGTCCCTTCAGACACAAACCAGTCTGGGATACAGACAGCGCTGCAGAGATGTAAATGTAAACCAGAAATCAGATGGAGAAGCGAAAAGCTTGAGCAGTCACAAAACCGAGTGCGTTTGATGCGGTTAATCCGGATCTTGTAGCAGCAGTGACTGAGGAGCGATGATCAGTACAAAGCTGTGGAGAGGGAGGTGCCCAGCAGCGAGGAATCAGTAAAACACGAAGGAAACGCTTCAGCTGTGAGGAACACCACCTCCGCAGCCGCCGATATTCACTTTTACCTCACGTCTTTTGTGTCTGTAACTCCTGCTGCTAACTTAGTGGCTGTTTTTCACAGCAAGCCGCCCCTCCGACCAGCACTGAGGAGAGGAGCAGCCGCGGCAGCAGGGAGCACAGAGCGCTCTAAGGGAAGGGTCCGGTTCCGCCCGCTCGCCCCTCAGCCCTGAAGCCGCTCCCAGCCGTGCCCACCCCCTCGCCCCAGCTCCCCGCCCGGACCCGACCTTCTGCCGACCCCGTCTCAGCCCGGAGCCGCCGAGGGGCTTCCGCCGCCTCCGCCCGCCCCTTCCTGCCTTGCCCGCCACGCAGTCTGCGTAGGGGCTGCGCTGGGCAGGCCCAGAGCCCCTTACGCCATCTGCGTAGCGAGGTGCGTCGTTTGCGGAGCCGCGCCGGACTGAAGTGATGGCAGCGGCGGGTCCCGTACCCGGCTGCTCCGTGGGGCAGGCGGTGGGTCCGTGTCCATCATGGGATGGGGGAAGCTCTGCTCTTCCTTCACAGCTCACCTTTACCTGCAGTCTTGGGCCTTGTCCACCATGACAGTGCCCATGCAGGTACCAGCCCTTTTGTTCCCTTTAAAGCCTCCCTCGCTGAGGGCGGGCAGCAGAGGGGAGCAGGGATGTGCGTTTGGTGAAGCTGCTGGCAGGCCGCTGCCCTGAGATTTATTTGCTGCCTCCATGAAGAACAGATTGGGGTCTCTGAAGGTTTCCTTGAGGAGAGTGAAAGCTTTGGTGTTGTGCTGCATTACTTGGTGGGATCCCAAAGACGTGATCAGAAGCTGAAGTATGTGCATGTGTGTGTGCGTTCATACATGCACTCATTGAGCAATCCATATAAAATCATAAAATCACAGAATCCCAGAGTGCTTCACGTTGGAAGGGACCTTAAAGCTCCTCCAGTTCCAACCCCTGCCATGGGCAGGGACACCTTCCATAGAGCAGCTTGCTCCAAGCCCCTGTGTCCAACCTGGCCTTGAGCACTGCCAGGGATGGGGCAGCCACAGCTTCTCTGGGCACCCTGTGCCAGCGCCTCAGCACCCTCACAGGGAACAGCTTCTGCCTGATCTCCAACCTGAACTTCCCCTGTTTCAGTTTAAAATATGGTGTGCTTCGTGTGCAGTTCTGGTGTCCTCAACATAAAAAGGACATGGAACTGTTGGAACAAGTCCAGAGGAGGCCATGAGGATGATCAGGGGACCGAAGCACCTCCTGTATGAAGATAGGATGAGAAAGTTGGGGCTGTTCAGCCTGCAGAAGAGAAGGCTGCGTGGAGACCTCATAGCAGCCTTCCAGTATCTGAAGGGGGCTATAGGGATACTGGGGGGAGGGACTCTTTATGAGGGACTGTAGTGAGAGGACAAGGGGTAACGGGTTCAAACTGAAACAGGGGAAGTTTAGATTGGATATGAGGAAGAAATTCTTTACTATAAGGGTGGTGAGGCACTGGAATGGGTTGCCCAGGGAAGTTGCAAATGCTCCATCGCTGGTGGTGTTCAAGGCCAGGTTGGACAGAGCCTGGGGTGGCATGGTTTAGTGTGAGGTGTCCCTGCCTATGGCAGGGGGAATGGAACTGGATGGTCTTAAGGTCCTTTGCAACCCTAACTATTCTATGATTCTATGTTTAAAATAGGTTGCTTCCAGTAGCAGCAGGGTTACCGGCACAGGCTTTGCTCGACATGGTGAATTGGCCTTGCAGAAATCCTAACACTGTGTAGTTCAGCTACTCAAGCATAAGGATTTTGAGTTGTATTTTGGGGCTTTTAAGAAATTAATTTACTCCAAGAGAAGTCTCAGCTGGAACCCAAGTTCAGTGTGCAGTCATTTTTGGAGAAATCAGTGTTTTTTCAAGGGAAGGAGAGCAGTTTTTCTGCGTGATAAGCAACACTAGTTGGGTTGCTTGGTAGCTGGGTAACTGATTGATACTTGAAAATGTGCTATGTGGGACTTACTTATACATAAATGTTGAAAATAGTCTGAGTTCTGGTTATAAGATGGTTTCAGTTTGGCCAAATATCTTGTGCTGGTTGCTTGCTACTAACATTAGACCCCCTTAGGTTTACTCACACAAGTACTCATGTTCCATACAGGCATTTGCAGCATTGTCACGGAGTTGTTAAAGGTGGCACTGAAGTTCAGGAGGTGAGTTCTGTTGAGCCCAGTTACAGTGCAGAAGGGATCTACTTTACCTGTGACTTTGGTAACTGCAGAACGCAATGGACAAGTTGCAAATGGTTCCCAACAAACAAAGAATTGCCTGGACACAAATCTGTGTTCTCAGACCAAGATCTGCTAATTAGTTTCTTGTAGATTTGACAGTTCTGTGTTTGAAGATCTGAAGTTCTCTGTGTACAGAATGTGAGCGATATGGAAGTGTGAAATGTGCTATTTTCGCCTGCCTCTAGCAGCGTGATAACACAGAAGAGCTGTTAAAAGTGGACCAAAACGTAAGCTGAGTGGAATAACAATTAGGAGTGAGTTTTACCAGATGTTGTTAACTTGGGATTGCATTATAGAGTTTAATAGGAGTCAAAGCCAGCACAATGATGGATAATTTAAAGTTCTGTAGATAAAGTGAGACTTCTACATGTAACAGTAATTGAGAACACCTACACTCAGAGTCTTTCAGGCACCTGTCTCACTCCTTATATAAGGAACTAGTGACTGGTGGGTGATGGTGGTGCTGGTTGTTGAGAAGCTTGACAAGGAATTGGGATGGGAGAAGTTGTGGCTTTGAGAAGGGCCCTGTGGGTAGAGAGGCAGAGTGGGAGCACAGCATGACAGAAGGAGAGGCGTATTTTAGCACTCATTTGTGTACATGCATTGTTAAACAAAGCACCTTCAAAGGATTTTGTCTATACAGAGTATAAACCTTGAATACTGCTTTTCAGGTCTTATCATGTGCTTAATGTCTCCATGGGATTCTGTCTTTGTAAATCCCAGTTCTCAGATAGAATCACAGACTCAGCCAGGTTGGAAAAGACCTTTAAGGTCATCATGTCCAACCATTAACCCAGGAATGGTTATGCAGTTTGTCAGGTACAGCTGAATATTGCTGCCCTTATCCATTTCTCATTATGAACCTCTCAAGCTACAGCCTGTTACCGATCACTCTCCAAAACTGGGAGCCAGCTAGGTAAGACAAGCAGGGCAAGGTAATGCAGAGCTGAAATCTTCTTGCCAAAAAGACTGGCATGAATGAAACAAATCAAGCAAATCCTTTATGTTTTGGACTAGCAACACAATTCTGTTGGCCTTTTCTCCAGAAACTTAGTTGCTGCTTCAAAGATTTGCATTGTCATCGAGCCTTATCTTGTCAGGTTAGAATCAACAGATACCGGTTTCCAGGGCCTGATGACTCCCATCAGCATCCCTGAACTCTGATCCACTGGTTGTTAGTGGCTCTTGTGGCTGAAGAAACATTTCAGTTGGACTGCTGCATGCAAGCTTGGAAGCAGCAGGGTGGAAACCTGGATTTCCATGGCTAATAATCTTCCTGTGTGGATCCACAGGGGTTCTTTCAGAGGGCCAGTCTCTTCCTTCCCACTGGTGTATACTGCCTTGAGGGGAGCCCTTTTACTGGCCTTTTATTTGGGCACTGTAGAAATTAGTGTAATCAAATTAAATGCTGCCTTTTGGAAGGGCAGGGTGATGAGTAACATGTATTTTTCCTGTGTGCGTTTGTTCTCTGGTCTCATTTTGTTCACACCCATGTGCTGAGAAGCCCCTGTGGGCTGGCCAGGCTCCTTTGAGAGTGATGCAGAAGACAAGGGACATTGCCTTTCAAATCTTCATTCTGTTTCTTGACTGATGATGGCAAACTGATACTGGGTGCAACACACACATCCTTCTGGAGTCAGTGGTGATTGGTGTCTTGCTTGGTCTCTTAAGCAAAGTTACCCAAGTTTTGTTTTCTTTCTTTTTAATTTGGATCCGTTTATGACTAGTCCACATCATCTTTGTCATCTTATCTTTAGGACAATCTGTGTCTTACTTGCTATCTGTGTGATCAGTGTTCTGTAGCAATTAGCACACAGTTTTCCTTTACCCCTTTGATGTGTTTGTGCATGCTATGTCCAGGCCAACATTTAACACATTTGTTACAAACCTTTAGAGTACCAGTTACTCACTAGTGTTGGTGAAGGAAACTCAAGTAGGAACTTTCTGTGAGCTGAGACACTTGCCAAGAGTTCCGGAGCTGATTTTCAGTACAGCTGAGTCTATGTTTGGAATAATGCAGTATCTGGATTTCAAATGACCTGCTTTTTCCCAACCTAAACCCCTTTTTTCTGGTTGGTCATTATGAAATGTTACTACATGTGTGTTCTGCAATGAGGCAGTCGCTGTCCAAATAGATGAGGGGGAAAAAAAAGCATTTCTTTCCCTTAAGGTTTGTGTTGTTAGGCAGAAAACAGACTTGGTTTTCCCAAGGCTTCAGGAGGACAACAGCTCCTTACCCTCTCAGTCTAAACTGGTTATCTGCAGGTGAGACACTGAGTATATTTATATACTGAGTAACTGCAGAACATCAGTTTCCATTCTTATCAAACACAAACATTTACCAGAGGCTGGATCCAAGGTCTGCTGAGATCTGTGGTACTCTTAAAGTGTGACAGAACTGGGGCAATCTCCTAAGTTTTGTGTTTTCTTCACAACTGTTTCTTTTAAATAAAGGAAAACACCAACACGTTACTGCTTTGCTTTACTCCCCAGCTCAGATGTGCTGACTCCTTAACACACTTCTCAGCTGTAGCTCCTGTCAGTGAGGAAGCTGAAATGTTTGGGCATTAATTCAGGTGAGGAATCAAAATACGGAAGTCAATGAGCAATTAATTCTTTTAAACTTTTAATGGACACATTCCATATAAAAAAATCATGTGTGGTAGTTGTGGTTTAAGCCCCTCACACAGTTCGTTCACTCAATCCCCCTCTTTCTTCCCCCAGACCTGAGGGGATGGGGAGGAGAATCAAAAGAATGCAACTCCCACAGGTTGAGATAAGAACAGTGCAGTAACTAAGGTATAACACAAACCACTGCTGCTACCACCAATAATAACAAGAGAATATACAAGGGAAAAGAATACAACTGCTCACCACCTGATACCAAGCCCGACCCAGCAGTGCACCCTCACCCTTCCGGGTCTCTGCCCTCCGTTTTTACATCCTGGGCATGACGTGCTGTGGTATGGAATACCTCTTTGGTCAGTTTGGGTCAGGTGTCCTGTCTCTCCTTCCTCCTGGCTTCCCCTCCTCCCTGGCAGAGCATGAGACTCACAAAGTCCTTGGTCAGACCAAAACATTCTAAGCCGTAACTATAAACATCGGTGTTATCAGCGCTGTTCCCAGGCTGAAAGTTGAAAACACAGCGCTGCACCAGCTACTATGATGGAGAAAAATGACTGCTGCTGCTGAACCCAGGGCATGGTATCTCATAGCAGTTGATCTGGGGGAGCCTCTCCAGGGGCAGTGTCCTACTTGTGATGCAGGTAGCCAGATGACGGAGTTCAGGTGAGAGGAACTGTTTCTGTGCTGAATAACATGGGGAATTTGAATGGTCCCGGGCTTTTGAGAGCATTGCCCTTGGCAAGCTGCAGACTCACAATTTGGAGCGTTGATTGTGCCTCTTCCTCTCCAGTGCAGTGTGTAACTTAAAATGGCATCAATTGACATCCGGTTTTCCAGTCCCAGTGCCACTAGCACTTGGGCAGTGATGGGATTCAAGTGCTAATGTATGTTAAAGCCTCTCTCATCCCCTGAGGCTGGGCATCCAGTCTCTGAGGTAGCAGTCCTTCTCCCCCACAGCCTCCCAAGAAAAGGTGTACATGTGTTAAGAGTGGGAAAAGCACAGCCAGGGGATATTCACAGGACATAATCTCTCAGATTCAGATAATCTGCAGTGCTAATCAGGAGATGACACAAGAACAAAGTGACAAAAGCAAACTGATGAGACAGCTTTGCAGGCAGGATCAGTCCATTGCTGATTCAGGCTATAGCAGTGATGTGGGTCTCTTTGTGGCAGGAGGTGAGCAAGTCCCTGCTAGACCTCCAGTAGAACTTAGGAGTGCAGCAAAGCACCACGGAGATGACCACCCCCAATGCAAGCATGAGACAAACCACCCATTTTATCAGCCCAGAGTATATAAAGGGCAGGATGAGGATGGTAAGGATCACCCCCAGCAGCAGGAGCAGCACAAGTCTCTGCACAGCCAACCTGTTGTCTGCTGGAACACTTTCATCTCTGTGGAGCAAGTCTTGGCTGCTCCGAGTCCAGCTATTGCTGTCTAGCCCTATGGCAGAGACATGCACCTCAGGATGTGAGCTGGGGGTTTCCAAGTGGTCCATGATGTCGTCTTTGTTCTGAAGCGTGCGGATGAGTCCTCCTGACACACAAGTGGCTTTTCGGCACAGGGGGCAGGTGATTATCCAGGCATTCCCATCTTTCCTGAGGATGAGTTTGAGGCACACCGCACAGAAGGTATGCTGGCAGTCCAGGAGCTTGGGCACTCTGTACATGTTGTACTTGTTGAAGCAAACCAGGCAGTCCAGATCAATAGATGTGGTTGAACACTGGTGGTTCAGACTGTGTCCTTCAGGATAGTTTCTGTTTGTTAGCATAAGAGACGCTGAGCTGGGACAGTTTCCTTCCAAACCTGCTGGTTCAGAGGCATCAGGACTGTCTTGCTCCATGCCTGAAGGTCTCTCCAGTTCTTTAACACATTCTTCAGTGAATCCCAGGCTCTTCACATCCTCTGTTTGGGGTTCTGCTCTGCTCATTCCTGCAGCACATTCCACAGCGGGTGCAGGACTCTCTTTTTCAGCCTGTGGTGCTCCAGGAACTGTGGATCCAAGTTCCTCATTCAGCTTGTCAGTGAATTTCTCCATGGAGATACACCTAGGTGCAGTTTTTCTCCACTTAACTGAAGGATTTTCTGAGTTTCTGGCTCCTTTTATGTGTTGCTTTATTCCTGTTGTAGGCATGATTGGTTAGTGACAGCCTTCAGCATGTTGTGCTCCTCCAATATGATGCCTTTATGAGATGGGGACCTGAGTTAATCAGTAACTTCGTGGCCAAGACATTTTACAAGGGCTGGTAATCTCGCTGAGCAATTCCTGTCCAGAAGCAGACCCCATGGCATTAGTAGGCTGCAGCTTTGCTCACCGTGATAGTCAGACTGTATCATTATTACTAAATGAGTATTTTATGTTGAAAGCAATTTAACTGGCGTCTACACACTGCTTTGCTGGCCAGTAGGGGACTCAGAGGAATGATTTGCTGTTAACGCTGGTTGTAGGGCTTTGATTAGAGGGAGCAGAAGAATGACCAGTTCTGAGCTCTCTGGGTAGGAAGTCTGCTCTTGATTTAGCAACACCCACTATCCTCGAGCTGTTACTCTGCAGCACGACAGAAAGATTAAGATTATCAAAGTTGAGTGCTGAATGTCTGATTATTACCAACTCTTTTATCTGAGGAGCATCCATGATGGAGCATCACCAGAGGGCTGCAGGTGCAAACCAGAGCATGATGTGAGCTCACATAGGGTCTCGCAGGGTCCAGGAGACAGCTGGAAATTAGAAGTAAGGTTCATGTCCTGGTGGGACCGTCTTTACTGGCAAAAAGGCCTCATGTGCTCAGGAATGCCTTGTTGATAGATGGGTTTGTGAATATTCATCTCATCTGAAAAAAATAACGCTGGATCACAATCCCTCAGTCTCTAATTTCTTTCTGCCTTTTTATTTTGAGGGGTAGAATGCAGCTGGGTTCTCAGTAAGAATTCTAAGGAAAGAAGGTAGAAAAGGAAGGATCACTAATACTGAAAAGCTGGATGAGATCATCATTCCCGGTAAAAGACACCCCATACTGTGTACCCTCAGATGCACCCAAGCACTCAGGCTAACACTGTGCCACCACGTACCAGCCGCTCCCTCCAGCAGAGGAGCAGCAGAAAGAAATGGAACAACTGCAATTTAGGAGGGCAAAGAGTTCAGGAAGAGATTAGATTAGGGGATGAGGTGAGAAGAGCTTGTTCTCTGCTGAGAAATAGTAGGAGCTTTGTCGTAAGCAAGCTTCATAAAAGTGCTTGGGCGTTCCTGCTGTATTTCTGCTGATGTGTTTGATGGACTTGTGGGTGACTCCAAATTATTAGGAGCCTGAAGATCATAGAATCCCAGAATGGTTTGTCTTGGAAGGGACCTTAAAGCTTATCCAGTTCCAAACCCTGCCATGGGTGAGGACACCTTCCACTAGAGCAGCTTGCTCCAAGCCCCTGTGTCCAACCTGGCCTTGAACACTGCCACAGATGGGGCAGCCACAGCTTCTCTGGGCACCCTGGGCCAGTGCCTCAGCACCCTCACAGGGAACAGCTTCTGCCTAAGAGCCCATCTCAGTCTCCCCTCTGGCAGGTTAAAGCCATTCCCCTGTCCTGTCCCTCCATCCCTTGTCCAAAGCCCCTCTCCAGGTTTCCTGCAGCCCCTTTAGGCACTGGAGCTGCTCTCAGGTCTCCCCTTCAGGAGCCTTCTCTTCTCCAGGCTGCCCCAGCCCAGCTCTCTCAGCCTGGCTCCAGAGCAGAGCTGCTCCAGCCCTTGCAACATCTCCGTGGTGTCCTCTAGACTTGCTCGAGCAGATCCAAGGTCTTTCACTTACAGAAGTGAGACTCGCAGTGCAGGAATGGCTGGAAGCTGGCTGGTGAGCTGCAGAACTCATTTATGTTTAAAACCAGGAGAATTTTCTGTTGGATTTCACATACCTCTTTATTAGTGAGTTTAAGCTGTTAAAAGGGAAGATCTGGGAAAGCAGAGGCCAGACCTGCCACTTCTGCAGTGCTTTAGAAGCCTCAAATGCAGTCTTGTCAGTTCCAAAATGGAAATGTCTTAAAATTCACTGATTCTTAATTACTAGAACAGCATGAAACCATCTCACAGACGTTGGGAAGATGGAACGGACACCAAGAGGGGGCAACTACACTCACGATTGGAGGAGTTTGAAACTATGTGGGACGAATCCCGTTCTGGGAACTCGGAGCTGTTTGAGACGTGTGGTTATTTTGCTACAGATCTGTATGAGGATGGCTCACTGGAGGGAATGGGAAGCACGTTGTGGTTTGGTGAGTCCTCAGGCTTTTTGGGGACTCCAAGGGTGGAAGTGTGATCTTGTTGGGGGCTCAGGAAGCCACAACTGTGCACTCAGGCTGTGGTTTCAGCACCGCTGTTCCAACACTGTGGTCCCTCTGCCCTAGTTTCAGTTGTGCACATTGGATTAAAGATGCCTGCTCAGTGTTGTCCTGTACTTCAGGCAAGTGTCAAAGGCTCTGCCCTAATTTTGACTCAGTTTTGTGCTTGGTGGCACTGGTGTGGTGCAGGTTGCACTTAGCTGCATTGCCTGCAGCCTGTTCATTCAAAAGGTCTCATTACTCATTTGCAGTCAGCTTGAGCACTCCTCCTGCTTTCCTGCTCTCAATATGTTTGCCTAAGAAAATGTTTCTAAGGAATGCCTTACGGATTTGTGTATGACAGGAAATGGATATAAAGGAGCAGTTGTGTCATTCCAGACTAAAACACTCGCTTGCCATATGGCTTGAGCACAATAATACACACAGCATCCATGTAGATACCGGTGATTGTCCCATGAGCTGCCTCCTGTGCTCACGCTGTGGCTCAGACTGTTGTGAGAACAGGCTCTTCCCAGCAGAGTGAGCCTGGAATAACGTCTCATTCCAGTACGCTCATGGTGGAGGGTGGGTTCTCCAACCGGCCACTGTGGTGGAGCAGGAGGACGCAGGGAATCCTCCCCAGGTGCTGCACTCTGATCGAGCCCCATCTTTGTGCTGTGCCCCTTCTCCAGCCTGGGGGGTTCCTCTTGGAACTGAGGGATCTGGGACACAAGGGCTTGGCACGGGATGTGTGTTACACTGAATTGTTCCAGCTGCCCTGGCCCACCAGCCATGTTCCCGTGGTGCCACCTCGTGGGTAGGCAAACATTATCTCTTCCTTCATCTCCTTTTCCAGCTCCTGTCGGTGTGGATGTTTGGCATCGAGTGGACACAGTCTGCAGAGACCTCCTGCTGGGGATGGAGAAGACAGTGAAGGTCCCCACGCATGGGTGGATGCAGTGGTGGGATGGAGGCGTGCTGCGGCAGCAGGGAGACGCTTGGGAGGCTGTGATCCCAAGGGAAGCCCTCTGCTTCCCGTGCCTCGGTTACCCTGCCGAGCCTAGTATGCCTCTTCCTGGAGGAATCCACCAGGGGGCGGCAGCGCGGAGGGCGGCGCTCTGGCCGCTCGGTACCGCTCTCAGTAGTGCCGCGGCCGCGTGAGGGGTGGTTGGCGCAGGCGCATTGTGATGTCCGGTAAGCCGGCGGCGAAGGCCCGGCCCGGTGCCGCCGCCGCTGCCGGAGCCGGGCGGGCGCGCAGGCCCCGGCAGAGCCCCGCCAGCCCGGGCCCGGGCCCGAGCCCCAGCCCCAGCCCCAGCCCCGCACCGGGCGGCGGCGGCCTCGCACGGCAGCTCTGGGCCCTCGGCCTCAAGCTGCGGGAGGTGCCGGGCGATGGGTGAGCACCCCTGGGCCGGCGGTTAACGGGTGGTGGCAGCCGTGTCCCCTGCGCGGCGAGCGGTTCCCGCTTGGTGGAGCGGGGCCGGGGCTGCGCAGCAGTGAGGGTTCTCCGGGGGCACCCGCGGGTCAGGAGGCTCTGCTGGGGGTTGTGCCCCCTGGGGCTGCTGGTCCCCGGCCTGACCCCGGGGCTGGGGCTCTGCTGGCACGCAGAGCGTGCAGGGGAGGTGCAGAAGTGTGGGGCAGAAGGGGCATCAGATTGGTCTGCTGAGGGGGTGCTGAGCGGGTCGTGGGGCTGCCCTTGGCTGCAGTGTGTTCTTTGGCTCAGGGCCTGTTTAAGACAGCTGAGCCCAGCACTATTCATCAGTACAGCAAAGAGAGAGGGTCCAGAGGAGGGACACAAAAATGATCCAAGGGATGGAGCACCTCTGCTGTGAGGAACAGCTGAGAGATCTGGGGTTGTTCAGCCTGGAGAAGACTCCAGGAGACATTGTGGCCTTCCAGTTCCTAAAAGGGGCCCATAAGAAAGATGGGGAGAGACTTTCTTGCAGGGGCTGTTGTAACAGGACAAGGGGTGATGGCTTTAAACTGAAAGAGGGAGATTGAGGCTGGATGTCAGGAAGAAATCCTTTACACTGAGGGTGGTGAAACACTGGCACAGGTTGCGCAGAGAGGTGGTGGATGCCCCATCCCTGGAGACATCCAAGGCCAGGCTGGAT
The DNA here is from genome assembly GCA_039720435.1 of Amazona ochrocephala. NCBI lineage: Eukaryota > Metazoa > Chordata > Aves > Psittaciformes > Psittacidae > Amazona > Amazona ochrocephala. The sequence goes on along the minus strand of CM077894.1, from coordinate 2,422,781 downwards.
GTGGTTCTGGGCAACCTGATCTAGATGAAGGTGTCCCTGCTCAGTGCAGGAGGGTTGGTCTGGCTGAGCTTTGAAGGTCCCTTCAACCCACACTATTCTGTGGCTCTTGCTGACCTTGACTTCTGCTGTTGGCAATGATAAGAGCCACCAACACCTTCTGTTCTTACCAGGAGTTCCACCAGTAGCAGCCAACAAAAGAACAAGTGATAGGTGCTGCTTCACATTCATATCCATGTTGAACTTACTGGGCAGAAAGAGCAGCTCTTGCCCTTGAGCACCATACTCTCTGCTGCTGGACCAGTCCTGTGTTCAGTGGTGTGCTCCGAGCTGTGTGTCACACGCAACCAACCTCTGCTTTCTGTCTTGTAGCAACTGTTTGTTTCGGGCCCTGGGGGACCAGCTCGAGGGGCACTCACGGAACCACCTCCGCCACCGCCAGGAGACAGTGGATTACATGATCCAGCAGCGGGAGGACTTTGAGCCCTTTGTGGAGGATGATGTACCCTTTGAGAGACACGGTATGGTCTGCACAGGGCACTGATGGAAGGGGTGGTTGTATAATGCGGTTACATCTCACAGGACTAGCCTCTTACTAAAGAGTTCCTCATCCCAGACCCATGGTGGGGCTCCTCATTAGTGTTTAGAATCAGTGAGTTTACTGTCTGTTATGTTTCCATAGAAAGATGAGCTATTAAAACTTGCATTAATTGGGGATATTGGTCAACGCGAAGCTCCCCATGACCCAGCTTCAGTGTGCGCTTGAGCCCAGAACCCCCCATGTGCTGGGCTGCACTGCACAGCGTGAGCATCAGCTCAGGGAGGGGGTCCTGCCCCTTTGCTGTGCTCTGGGGAGACCCCCCCTGCAGCCCTGATCCAGCTCTGGGGCAACAGCACAGAGTGGAGCACAGTGGAGCTGCTGGAGTGAGGCCAGAGGAGGCCACAGAGATGCTGCGAGGGCTGGAGCAGCTCTGCTCTGGAGCCAGGCTGAGAGAGCTGGGCTGGGGCAGCCTGGAGAAGAGAAGGCTCCTGAAGGGGAGACCTTAGAGCAGCTCCAGTGCCTAAAGGGGCTGCAGGAAACCTGGAGAGGGGCTTTGGACAAGGGCCTGTAGGGCCAGGCCAAGGGGAATGGCTTTAACCTGCCAGAGGGGAGACTGAGATGAGCTCTTAGGCAGAAGCTGTTCCCTGTGAGGGTGCTGAGGCACTGGCCCAGGGTGCCCAGAGAAGCTGTGGCTGCCTCATCCCTGGCAGTGTTCAAGGCCAGGTTGGACACAGGGGCTTGGAGCAAGCTGCTCTAGTGGAAGGTGTCTCTGCCCGTGGCAGGGGTTGGAGCTGGATGAGCTTTAAGGGCCTTTCCAACCCAAGCTAGTCTGATTCCATGAAATTAGTCTTGGAAATTGTTTAAGTTTAGGAAAATCTTGATGAAAGAAAGAGAAGCAGAAAAAGTCAAGGAGTCAAACCCTGGTGTTTTCACAAGGAACTTGAAAGAAAGGTCTGTCTTCCCTTGAATACTGGTGGGTGTTGAGTGGCTGATTCCTGTAGGCTCCCTTTTCTCCTTGACACTTGATATTTCATAGAGGTATCCCAAGGGAAGTTTCAAAGCAGAGGCAAACCGAGCCTTTGTTCTCACAGCTTCGAGGATGTGCCAGTTCTCATGCAGGTGATGCATGAAAGCACTTGGTTACTTAGCATGTGGGTGTCTTCCCTCCACACCGCCACAGAGCTGATGGCCTTGCATAATCTAAGGGTTTACTGTGGCTTTTGGAGGTTTCTGTGTCCAGTTAAGGCATATTAATTTCAGTTGCTGCCAAATTCTTGCCTCAGAAGTCAGTGCTTCCCAGCTGGGATTTCCTTTCCAGAATTTCCTGGGCTTGTGTTGAGGTTTCATTCCTCACTATCCCTCCAGTGCTTTTGGAAGTGTCAGAAAAGAGGTTTCCAACTCTTCTGAATGTTTTTTCCTGTAGTTTCCAATCTGGCAAAGCCTGGTACCTTTGCTGGCAACGATGCTATTGTGGCCTTTGCAAGGAACAATCAAATGAACGTGGTTATTCATCAGCTCAACGCCCCACTCTGGCAGGTGAGAAACCAAACTTCTCTATTTTGGCCTCATTTTTGGCTGATGACTAAATAGTGTGTAGGCAGCCAGGGCTAAATGCACCACAGTATTAGCCGAGGAGACAATGTCCTCGGGTTGTGGGAAATATTTTAAGTTGTGGGGGAAAGTTAAACAAGCTCTGCAAAAGGCCATGCAGGAGTGGGATATCTGGAGGGTGGCGAGGGACCGTCTGTCGGTTACCCCCAAACTGGGAGTTGGGGCAGCCACGCAGACTCCGCGCCCACCAGATGATGGCACTTTTACCGAGTCTAAAGACTCGCGGGAGGGCGCTATACCTCCCGATTCCCAGAACCCCGACCCGCTTGCGGAGGGACAAAACCGCGCAAAATCCTTCTGGGGCGGGCTTGCTGAAGAGGCCAGGAGTGCCGCGGAGAAATCAGAGCCCAAAGACGCCTGGGCTGGACAACCGCCCTATGCGCCCCAAGATGGCGCCGAGCGGCTGAGGGAAGGGCGGGGCAAACACGCCCCGCGCGGGAACAAGGAGGAAGCGGTTGCACTGACAAGCTCGGATAAACAGGAGGGGAGGGAAGCGCGAGTACGGGGCGGACAGCCAATCAGAACGACCGTCCGGAAATATGCCCTTGTAAGGCACACGCCCCCCCCCCCTAACAGGCGGGGCGAGCAGAGAGGCGGGGGGAAGCCCGCCTGCAAGGGAAGCGGGCGGGGCCGGAGCCCGAGTAACAGGCGGGGCGAGTCAAGGGGGGGGAAAGGCCCGCCTGCAAGGGGGGTGGGCGGGGTCGGAGTGAAGAAAAAGCACGGCCCCCCCCCCTTGCGGAGCCTGCAAGGGAAAAGAGCAGAGCCAGAGTCCGAGAAGTAGGTGGGGCCGGAGCCCAATCAAAAAGCAATTCGTATAAGTCTATTAAACCAGATCTTCAGAATAAAACTAATGAAAATTGTGAGGTTTTGCCCATAGGACCACATCATCGGACACCCCCACAGCCTGTACACTCTGATACCAAGTGTCCCATCCACTCCAAAGCCGAGCATTTGGTCCAAGCCTGAGAATTCTACACCAGCAGAATTCAGACAGCGGCAAATTAGCATCCGTGGGAGGGGGCGGTAATGCCTTTGTGTGATTCTTATTCTGATATCTTGCACTATATTAATTTACTGTGTCTTAAACCAGCACTACAAAAAGACTGCTACAGGGCTATATTCTTTGTCAACTGAACACATACAAAAGATACAGCTCTCCTTAACCAAGTACTACAGCCTGCCCTCAGATACATCTCCTTCAAGGGAATTTATGTGAGATTCAAGCATCTCATTGCTAGGATTTTTGCCTTGAGAACTCACCGCTTTAACAGGTGAAATACACAAACCAACCCTAGACACTAATGCAAGTGACGCGCTTGCCTTCCAGAGCACACACTTCTGGAAGTCCTTCAAGAAGCAGACCCATTCTCTTCTTTCAGAAAATCTTCATGCAAAGAATAGCTTCATCTGCGTGTCCTAATCATAAATAAAATAAAATAAGCCAGCCATAAAGGCTAGATTAATATTAGGTTTGGACATGTTGCTATTACTATTTGGAGAGCCACAGAGACCAACACACAGCACTCTCACATACACACACAAGCCTTTCCACTAGTTAGAAAGGATTTTCTCCTGCAAAAGATTTGTAGAAAGAACAACGTTCAGACAAGAGGAAGGGAAGTTAAAACCCAGCCTCCTATATGCTAATAAATAAACTGCTCTATTGCAAGATTCAGATCAAAGGTTTAAAAAGGCAAAATTATGCTACTATTAGAGAATATCAAAATATTACTGTTATCATCACAAGTGGCATATATGCAAAATGCAGTCGCACAATAATGCCTAGGCAGATAGAGAGCAACACTAAGTCTGCCGACTAAAAGTGAACGATATACCCATTTTAGTTTTCTGTCTAGTCTTTTGGCATTTGTGTGATTCTTATTCTGGGGAGTAGGATGATTTGTACACAAAATTCATTGATTAAGTGTAAATATTTGTGAAAACACAGACTGTTAATCCTGTTTTGGAACATACCCACTTGGCGTTCTTAGCAGGAACTAACCAACTACTTATTTGTGGTATTGTTTTGTTTGCATAAAGATGTTTTTTCCCTTCTGGGATCTGTCCTATGCATCTCCCTTTCCCTGTCACTTGACCGAGGGAGATCCCTTGAGTATTATTTTGCTAATTACAGTCCGTCGGATTGTTCCCTATAGTATGGTCAGGCAGACTATCAACCGCAATTGCTTCGCAATAGGGTGGCATAACACTATAACAAAGCCAATAGTGCTTAGTCAAATTTGGGTGAGCTTGTTTCAATCATTGAAAAGTGGCTTTGAGAATGTACCCATTTAGTGTCACCTTTTAGTATTTATTGTAAAGACAAAATAAGGCAAGTATATTGTGTTTTATAGTCTTGTTGTGATATTTATATACTAAAAGCTAAATGCATGTAAGTATGTTTATGTTTTTGACTGGCCCTTGTAAACCTTTCATAGATGCAGGCCATTCCTTCCAATGCAGGCTGGCCACCTGCATTGGAATGAGTGTGCATTTTGGTCAGTATAAAAGCCCAAGCCTCATGCAATGTGAGGGAGGCAGAGCCTCTGCGGGGACGCCCGCTGAGATTGAGCCTGCCACCCTGCACTGTAATGATGCTGCTCGGAGCTGGTTTCTTGATTGTCTTCACAGGGTCATTGCAACTACATTTTATATGTATGACCATGTAGTGGGAGTAATGATTGCATTTTGTGTTTCACATGTTGTAGTTGTGTGGAGTGTGTTTGTGGGATCCCATGAATGTGTGTGTATGTGTGTGTCTGTTGAGGGCAGACAGTGTTCTGTGTATTTTTTGTTATTGGGTTAATGTAAAAGTTTTTAATGGGTAGCAGATTAACATTTTGGGCAAGAAAGGGTTAATGCAGAGGTGCTGCTGCCGGCGGGAATTTATGGCTGCTGCTCAGCAGGCTGGCAGCTGTAGCTGCTGCTGGGCAGGCAGGCATTTGTAGCTCCTGCCGAGCAGTACTGCTTAGTGTGTTTAAGGTAACCTAGGGGAGAATCCAAACTTTGCCAACCTCCACCCAAACAGCACCAGGGTGGTAGAGATACGGTGCAGTTTACTTCTGCACCTGCTTCACATTCCTGTTTTATCAGAATGCCTTTGCTTTAAGGAATCATTTTTAGCTTGACTTACTTCTCGAGAACTGATGGCATGGGGGAAGGGATATATTTGTGTTCTACCTACAGGTCCATGGAGGCTGCCTGCAAAGTTTCTCAAGCCTTGCCATGAGCTGGACAGATGAGCAGAAAACCCAATGTCTTAACTACAGGAGCTTGAATGTGTGTGCTTATAAAGTGGCTCTTATTAAAGGCTGTGATTTTGTGTATAACATTACCTATACTTTCTAGCCAGTTGTTAATAAGAAACCACGCTACTGCACCCTGCAGTGTACATACTGTTAATGTAAATCTGTACGTGCCTTACCATAGTAGTGACTTGTTACTGAATAAAGCAGGTGAACCTCTGCACTGACAACAAGGTGCCACGACTCCTACCACAGTCAAGGGCAAGACTGGGTTGGCCTCTGTGTTTGCCACCAAGAAGAACCTTTAGCTCCGCTGCTGGCTGCAACCCAGCAGGCGTTGAGTGGTGGAGACATATGCCATGCCAGACCTTGATGTGAGGGATGGCCTCTCCTGTTATCAGAGAACTATACAGGAGAGAAAGGCAGGCCAAGCAGCCTGTGGTTAGCATATATTGGAGATACGATCTAGTCCGAATCCTCTGCTCAAGTAAGGTTGCCTAAAACAGGTAATACATAAAAAAAAAAAAAAAAAAAAAAAAAAAAAGGGGGAAAAGTAGAGATTCTCTTCAAACAGTAAAAAACTTTTAAATTTATCTAGTTTTGATTTTCTTTCTACAGTACAGCATTTATGACATCTGACACCTGGTTAAAGGTATTTGAATGATTTTGGTAGTAATCTTGACCATAGTTATGATTGTACCTTGTATTTTGCAATGTATTCGTGGTATGATTGAAATCCTGGTAAAACAGCTTTGGCTCATGGATAACTTCTTGCTAGAGAATGGACATATGCCTGCTCTGAATGAAAGCAAATATGTGCTGCTGGCCATGTAGCAGGGGTAACTCCTGGTTACCTCTGTGCAGCCGACGGTGGAAAAGAAGCAACTCCCGGACATTTAATGAAACAAGAATGCAGGCCTGGAAGATAAAAAGCAGCTAAGATAAGAAGCTTGCTGAATTGGACTGTAAATTTCGCTTGTTTACAAAAACTACACTTTAGGTTCTCAGGAGTGCAAAAGTCACAAGTACCCTCAGAATGGGCCTCCCTCCTTACATTGCGATGACGCTGTTTGGAGCAAGTTTTTTGATTTTACAGGGTCGTCATACCTCCTTCTTCTGTTTTATAGGTTGCGTGGAACCTCGTTATAGTACCTCACTTATAGTGCCTTAGGTTTCCTATTCAAGGTTTCTTACATATGTTTCCTAAGATTGCTACAAAGTGTGTTCCAGTTTGTCATACCTATTTTTTAGATTAGTATATCTTAGGTAATTCACTTAAGCATAGAGGGGGGGGGAAATGTAGGCAGCCAGGGCTTTGCGGTCGGAAGATGTCGTGCTGTAACGAAAAGACAGGGCCCCTCCCCAGATCTTAGCTCGAGACGTAAGCAGACGGATGTGACGTTGTAAACTAAAGCTATATAATGCGGTGTCACTCTGCAATAAACGCCATTTGCCGTCCACCACATTGGTGTTTGCGTGCTAATGGACCCGCGATCGCGAGTAGGTGATTGCCTGAGCCGACCCTAAACCAGGCCACCGTGCCTCGGAGAGGCAGCAAGGTTTAAGGAAGCTTCCGTACAGCAAGGTTCAGGAATAGGGAATTGGAGGTATCGCAGTGCAGTCCTTGCATTGTCCATCTGTTCTGCATGGGATTTGGAGTAAGGTTTCTGACAGGTTCTGGGCTGGGCAGAAGAGGGAAGACCTTCTAAAGCCTTCAGGCAGTGTTTAGTCATCTTCTGGAAGGGACTGTGCAGTGGGTTTCCTCTGACAGAGGCACTGGAACCAGTGATCCACTAGGTCCCTCCTATTCCCCTTTTGTTGCTTTATGTGTGGAATGTGTCCATGCTCTATCTCTGCCTGTTCCCTGAGCACGTGAGAACCTGTTTGCAAGTCAGGATTGTTCCTGGCCCCAATTTACAGACAGAACCAAAGCAGTACCTAGATAAAACACCAAAATAAAGATAAAAGACCAGAGGGAAGCTTTCAGTGGTGTCTTAGATACGTCTGAAACAGCGTCAGGTGGATTCCAGAACCCAAAGAGTTTAAACTCATATTTCTGTGGCAGCCATGGGAAGCAAGAGAGATATATAATACTCAACAGCTTGACCTGTGAGCGTTTGGAGGTGTTGACCCTGCAGGAGAGTTCCTGGGGCTGCAGTTCATGTCTGTTACTGCTCTGACCCAGATACTCACCTCAGTGTGCTTAAATCTTATCATTATTTTTCCATGTCCTCTTGAGTAGCTTAAACTCTTTCTTCCCCTCCCCATTCATTGACCTTGCCAGGGCTGGAAATACAGAGTTTGTGATGAGGTTCTCTTTTACCTGAGTGTAGTCTTGCAGTGAAGGGTTGTCTTAGGCTCTTGAGAATGGTGTAGGTGGAGAGCTGTTAGTAGCTGGAACATAAAGTCTCCTACCTACACAGAGGATACATCAGGACGTCACGAGATGGTGACAGTGTTAGCAAGTTGCTAGACTTGACTAACCCAGGACACCCTTTTCTCTTCATTTTCTATACTTTGACATTTTCCCCCCTTCCTCTCTGCTGTGGAGCCCCGGTAAAACTTTAGAAAGATGGGATTCCAAAGAGAGCATTTCCAGACAGGCAGCTCAGGAAGATGCGTGAAGCAGATGCTGTGAATATGTGCGTTGGTCCCAACTTTAGAGCAGATGGTGAGTTATCCTTTAATTTTAAGAGAGCTGTTTGTATCCACCACAGCGGAGCCGGAATATTCATGGCTTCCAGCTGTTTGTCAGGCCTTCATGTGAGCTGAAGCTCAGGGGAGGTGGCATCTCCACATGGACTTCTTAGGGCTTTAAACACCCTTTACGTTTTCTGATAGTGGCTGTAAATGCCGAGCTTCAGGTCAGCTCAGACATACAGGTTATTTTATTGGCTTTTTGGATAATTCTCTACCTTCTTTCACTGCTTGTTGCTTTTTTCATCTGCAGCTATCTTTTAGTTACAATTTCAGTGTGTTGTGGAAAGAGGCTTTACTGCTGAGAGCAAAACTGGCTGATTTTCAGGATAATCTTGCAAGAGCTTTGGGATGGGTTTGGATACCTGTTTAGGCTCTGGCAGAGGAGAAATGTTGAGAATAAATCTTAACTGAGTTCCAACATGTTGAACAACTTCACAGAGGGCAGTCTAGGTATTGAGTTGGAACTTAAAGGTGAGCAAGTGTAAACCAGGTGAATGGAGGGTGTCTGTTGTGCAATCTGAAGCTGTTAGTGCAGCACAAAGGCTGAAAGGTGACTTGGTGTGTGCGCTGTAAGTGGGATGAGCTGATTGCCCTAAAGCAAGTGTGTCTTGTTGTTTGCTTGCTGCCATCTTCTCCAGAGAGCTGTCAGATCTTTGAACTCCTGACAGGAAAGCAGAGGAGATCTGCAAACCCAGTGGAATTTTCTGTGTTCCTTGTAGCAGTTGGAACACTCTGTAGCTCTTAGCTGCTGGTTTGAGATGTGACAATCAGGGCAGGGATTATTCTTGCATCAGTACAGATGATAGAACAGGAGTTCTTTACAGAAGCTGCTATACTTGGTGCTGATGAAAAGGAAAAAGGCACTGGGCACTCAATGGGAGCTGTCGCTGAAACATGACCAGAAAACTCGTGGAAAGCGTAGAAACTACTTTTGAGCTTTCCACTGAGCTATTCTCACGCTGTGTTTGGTATGTTATGATGTAACTGACCCAAAGTTGTGTATCTGGCTTCACACATCAGCCTTGAGCCTCTGTGCTCCTGGAGGCACATCTGGGTTATTAGATCAGCTCTTCCTGTTTACAGATGCTTCAGTAGCTCCCTTTGCTGCCATCACACTGTTTATCCTTTGCTTCAGAAAATGCATACTTTGCCAAATGTGATGCTGAAGTTGATCCCAAATCCTTATTTGATTTGCAATTGCTTTCCTTTCTTCAGATTCGTGGCACAGACAAAAGCAATGCGAGGGAACTGCACATCGCGTATCGCGACGGAGAGCACTATGACAGTGTGAGGAGGATCAATGATGATTCTGAAGCTCCAGCGTATCTTCAGATGGAGGTTGGTTGTGACAGAATGACCCAAGTCAGCAGAGGGTGATAAATAAAACAGTTTCCCGTTGATTTCCTTTCTCGTTTGCATTGAGACTGTGAAATGAGTTTGGTCCCTGTGTTGCGCTGCAGATAGAAAAGCCCCTCCGGCTGTTGTCACTTGAGGTGCCTGCTCTCCTGAGACAGGCTGGGAAGTGTTTCAGTTGCTGGGCTGGAAATCCTGGGTCTGGTCCTCTGATGTGGCTGTAGGTGTCTTGAAGCACCTTCACCTAGGTTACACACTCATGCACCTCAAATGCAAAAACAAAGGGAAGGGAGAAAAGGGCTGGAAGTCACAGAATCCATAGAAATACAGAATGGTTTGGGTTGAAGGGACCTTAAAGGTCCTCCAGTTCCAATCCCTGCCATGGGCAGGGACACCTTCCGCTAGAGCAGATTGCTCCAAGCCCCTGTGTCCAACCTGGCCTTGGACACTGCCAGGGATGGGGCAGCCACAGCTTCTCTGGGCACCCTGTGCCAGCGCCTCAGCACCCTCACAGGGAAGAACTTCTGCCTAAGAGCTCATCTCAGTCTCCCCTCTGGCAGGTTAAAGCCATTGCCCTTGTCCTGTCCCTACAGGCTCTTGTCCAAAGCCCCTCTCCAGGCTTCCTGCAGCCCCTTTAGGCACTGGAGCTGCTCTAAGGTCTCCCCTAAAGGAGCCTTCTCCAGGCGGAGATGTTCTCTGCACATTAATGTGGGGTATTGTAATAAAATCAAGACGTCATTTAAAGAGCCAGTGGTTGTTTTGTAGTAGCCATGATCCTGTAGTACCTGAGAACTTGCTCAGTGGGAAACAGTGTCAGTGATGGTGGAAGTCGCAGTTTCCAAGATACTTTGACCCAGGACATATGTGAGAAAAGTGTGCCATAATGATTGAAACTATTCTGATGTCAGCTGTTTTGTTTCACTGCATATGATGGAATTGCTGCATGTTCGTGTGATCTTGGCTTTGCTTTTCTTGCAGTCGCTTTGCAAAAATGATTCAGGTACAAAGAAGGAAGAGAAGCCACAGAAGGAGGACTCCAAAGATGAGATCAAAGTTGAGATGGAAGATGCTGTACAAGAAGTGTGTAACGCAACTGGATGTTCAGTAAGTAGTGACAGCCTTTTTGTGCTTAGTGTTCAAACCTTCTTGGTAAGATGCTGCAAAATACCCCTCTTGGGACAGTGTAAGTACCACAGCCATACGTCAAGATGCATTTCATCCCGGACTCAACCCTTAAATGCAGATGAAATGCGTGCTCTGTATGGATAGCCGATCATTTTGGGTGGTTTGTCTGCAGTCTCTTAGAAGATTCACTTTGAAACAAGTTCTGTAAGATTTAAAATCCTTGTAGCCTTCCAGTGTCTGAAGGGGGCTACAAGGATGCTGGAGAGGGACTCTTCATCAGGGACTGGAGCGATAGGACAAGGGGAATGGGTTCAAACTGAAACAGGGGAGGCTCAGGTTGGAGATGAGGCAGAAGCTCCTCTTCTGTGGTTCTGTGAAATCCTCTGAGGATGTCTGCAGTTGAACATCCCAGTGACTAGATGATCTTTGGATCTTGGCCTGTGTTCCTGCAGGCTTGCACTGCGTGAACACATAGAACAGACAAGGCTAAGACTGAAATGGTTACACTGAAACTGATGTCTTCAGGATTTTGATATTGCCCCCCTGACCTCTTTCAGGAATGAAATACGGGCTGGTTGAAAGGCCAGAAAAGCAGAGAGCAGCCCTCTCAGTGGTGCAGATGGTTGTTGAATGAATGTAGGTCAGTGATTGGAACTTTCTTCAGCTTTAATCTTTCTCTTGTGGACAGGACATTGACTTAGTAAGCCAGGTACTGGAAGTGGAAGACTACAGTGTAGAATCTGCCATCTTTGCCATCCTTCAAATGAATGAATTGAAGAGAATCAGTAAGTACACGGAGTTTGTCACCTGGTACTTCAGAGGAACACTGTGATGTCAGTGTTCACTGTCAACAGCAATTCAACAGGTACAGCAGCATCAGCAGCTGAAGCTCACGCTTGGCTGTGCTGCTGCCTCAGCCTTCCAGTGCTCAGGAAGGTTATTAGTGAGGGCAGGTTCAATCCAGCTCCCAAAGCCACCCCTCTTCCAGAAATCCCAGAGAAAGGAATTGGCTGACAGGGAGGCAGCCTCTGAGTAGAGTGTGTCTGTTGTTGGTAGGTACTGAGGAACAGCACGATCCCCAGAGCCCAGCTCAGGAAGTGCACAGCAGAGCTCTGTGGGAAGGAAACGGAACTGGTTCGAGAATCTTGGGAAATCAGAGCTTGCATCAAGGTGAAATAGAAAACAAGGGGAAGCCTAGATCCTACAAAGAGAACCAAGCTAGCAGAAACCCAAAGGTATGTGAAGGGTGGTTTGCCAGGGTGTCGTGGTTTAAGCCCAGCTGGTAACTCAGAGCCACGCAGCTGCTCTCTCACTCTCCCCCTTCCTCCCCCCTGGCTCCTGGAGGGATGGGGAGGAGAACTGAAAGAATGTAACTCCCATGGGTTGAGATAAGAGCAGTCCAGTAACTAAGGTATAACAGAAACCACTGCTGCTGCCACCAATAATGATAATGATAAGGGAAATAACAAGGGAAGAGAATACAACCGCTCACCACCCGCTGACCGATACCCAGCCCGACTGAACAGCAATCTGTGCCTTCCAGGTAACTGCCCCCAGTTTATATACTGGGCATGACGTGCTGTGGTATGGAATACCTCTTTGGTCAGTTTGGGTCAGGTGTCCTGTCTCTGCTTCCTCCCAGCTTCCCCTCCTCCCTGGCAGAGCATGAGGCTCAGAAAGTCCTTGGTCAGAGTAAACATTACTGAGCAGCAACTGAAACCATCGGTGTTATCAGCGCTGTTCCCAGGCTGAAAGTCAAAAACACAGCACTGCACCAGCTACTAAGAAAGAGAAAAATGGCCGCTGCTGCTGAACCCAGGACACCCTTTAACAATTAAGGGAATGCTGTGGGTTACTTAATCAGCAACTGTCTTCCCTTTGAATTAAAACCAGCCTCTGTTTACTGGATTTTGTTGCTGCTACAGTTGAGACTTCTCCGATCCAACCATTTAGTAGAGACATGTGTTGCTTTCCCCAAGATGCCACAAGATAAAGTCCTGATAAGTAGTCTGGATAAACGTTCCCTGGCAGCTGCTTTGCTGTGTGCTTATCTCCTTTCCAGTGTATTACTTTCCCCCACTGAACAGAAACTGTGTGTTTTCAACTTCGTGCTTTCATCCTTCCCTTTCAGGCATCTAAAAAACAAAAGAAGGAGCAGCAGAGACTGGAGAAGAAGAAGAGGCAGGAAGAGAGGCACCGACAAAAGGTCTTGGGCAGCAAAAGTAACTGTCCACTTAGTGACATGAGAGATGTGGACTCAACCAACCATGTCACCTTGGTGAAGGCCATAGGAGCGCTAAACTTATGACTGAGTGTGTTCCAAGTGCTCTGGTGAGAAAAGCAAATAAAGCTGAGGAAGACAATCTGCCCTCAAGCAGATTTCCAAGAACTCCTTGTTATCTGTTGCTGCGGAGATCTCTAAGCACACATGAACTTCCTGTTCCTCGGTTGTGGGGCAGTAATTCTGCATCAACCTTTGTGTGAGAGGAGTTGTTTGAACTTAACAAAAAGTAGAGGCTTGGGTGTATGATTCTGGAGTTAGATGAAGGTGAGAACTGTTTCTTCACCCAGCAGTGTCAGGTTTGCTTTGACACCTCTTGGTGTGCTGAGACGATTTAGTTTTAATGTGACTTTCTACTTGGGTTGCACTTGGAGGAGCTTTATTTTATCTTGCTGTCAGGGAAAGCTGAACAATTCTCAACTCAGGGCTTTGGTTTCTCTTCCTATTTAAATACAGCAAAGAGAATCCTAGAATCCTTTCTAAACCGAACCGTGTCAGCCAGCACTGTGTCAGCTTGTGACATTCTGCTTTTCTTTCTCATGCAAGAATGCAGGGATGAGTTTTACTTTAGCTAGAACTGCTTGTGTTGCACTAGGCTGTTGGAGAAGCGATTAATATGTGAAGGGAGAATGGGATTGCTGCATCCAGTTTGAGATCAGCTCATAAATACAGTAGTACCAGTGAGCTCCTGAGACCACAGAGCCAGTTCATCCCTGATGAGGCTGTAAAACGCAACATGAGCAGGCATGAGATTCCTGTTGAGTGTTATTACTTGGACATCGGGAATCTCATCTCCTTTGCCATACTCTGGAGTAGCCTAAATGCTCCAGAGCTTTAGTCCAAGCCAGGAGCTTGATAGTTGTTAGTCTCCAAATGGAGTTAACGTAGCCAAAGGCCTGGGAACAGGGTTCCAAGCAGCAGTGCTCACTGGGAACTCTGCCTACTTTGCTCTTCATAAATGGAGCTTTTTCCAGGGTAGGATGTTTTCGTCTTAAACTCCTCTTTGGTAAGTTCACTGAGTTCCATAGAACGTACAGCCTGAATCCTGTGATACTTTCCACTATAGGATTGTGAATATGGGCTGAAGCGTAAGGACTAGGACTTGGCCCTTGATTTATGGCTTGTGGTGTTTCAGCTTCGCTCTGGATTTTAGGCTTGGAGTCAAACACTATGCTTGAACGGAGCAAAGCATAAGGGGAGACACCTCATCAGCCAGGGCAGAGATTAGATACATCTTTTTGGAAGTAAGGAATGCTGCTTTTGATGAAATCCCATGTGTTCTCTGAAGTTTCCAGATCAGCACAGAAATACAAATGCCTTTTCTGGCTGAACTGCCAAGATCTGAGCTAGTACTTCTTCATATGCTCTGCTACTGTTTATCCAGAGCGGTTAGAGAACAGAAAGAAAGGAGCTGTAAGTACTGGTGGCGTAGGAGAACAGACTTTAATGCTGGTGAAGAAGTTCCTTTGGTTCCTGTAATGAGCTTGGTGGAAATAAAAAGTGATGCAGAGCAGCTCTTCTGCTTTATGGTGGGACATAGTGCCTGGCAAGTAAAGCAGTGGGTTAATGCTGCTCTGAGTGCCCGTGGTGGGCATGAGGGAAGTCTGTAGTATTCCATAGGTGGGAAGAGCATGTGTGAGCCTTGAATTCACAATACCGGTCTTACACTGAAAATGACTTAGGTGAAATCTGTTTCCTGCCAACCTTAGCCTGTTGTTAGCACTGTTGCTTCCTGGCGCTGTTATTCTGTAAGGCAGTCACGTTCACAGTAATGGAACCACAAGTCCTGGCTGGAAGGGAGAAAGCAGGAGTCTCTTCAGCGGGGTGAGGAGCTGAGGACAGCCAGGTAGTGGAGGTGAACATGTCACCTTTGTCTTGCCCAGCTGTGTTTTGCCTTGCAGGTGGGTTCTGCAAGTCTGAAAAGATAAGAATGTGCAGTTGCAGGCTCTTAATGAATTGCTTTTTTGTCTTCCTGAGGCAGAGCTGATAAAAGGATTGTTGTTCCTTGGAGCCCGAAGAGCCATGAGGGAGTTATCCTGCAGCCAACAGGAAGAAGGCTGAGCTTTCCAGTGTATGAAGGGACCTGCAAAACTCACCATGCCCAGGATAAACGGATGAGCCTGCAAGAGCAGCACCTCCTGACTGGCAAAGAGAGATGCTGACCTTCAGCTCAGGGCCGCCTGTAACCAAATATGTGGCTGCAAATGCTTTAGTAAGTGTAAGAGGATTAAAATAAATGTTTTCAAGCGGTGGTCTCCTCAGTCTTGTTAGCCCAAGGTTTGGTTGTGCCAGGATAGCTTTGTACCTGCACAGAGATTCTGTATTCAAAGATGTTAA
This sequence comes from Amazona ochrocephala, assembly GCA_039720435.1. Taxonomy (NCBI): domain Eukaryota; kingdom Metazoa; phylum Chordata; class Aves; order Psittaciformes; family Psittacidae; genus Amazona; species Amazona ochrocephala. The sequence goes on along the minus strand of CM077894.1, from coordinate 2,407,591 downwards.
AGCCTTCATCCTGTCTGGTTCCTGGCTTTCCTTAAGCTGTTGAAATTTCCCCCTGCCCTTTTGACACGTATTTTTTCTAGGGAATACTTATGCAATGTTCCTCAGGGATTTATGCAGAGAATTCACTTTGTAAACAGGTCCTAGATTTTTCCTTGCAGGAGGAAGGGAGGCGAGGAACAAGAGAAGAGAAACATCCTGATTCATAACCCGTGTTTGCTCTTTGGTGGAGCTGTGCTTCGGAACATGCGGTCATAGGACAGGCAGCACTGCGTGTTCCCTGGGTGTTTGAGCATTGCTGCTGGTTCCCAGCTGCTGGATGACAGCTTTGAGGGTCACGGTGGGCAGAGGGCCTGGTGTGTGCTCAGTGCTGCTGGGGCTGCGGTGTCACAGGCAGGCTCGTGAAGGTGAGCTGCAGGACAGCAAAGAGCTGCTTCGCCTGCATCCCATCCAGCACCATGCTCCCTGGAGGGCCATGGAGATGCTGCAAGGGCTGGAGCAGCTCTGCTCTGGAGCCAGGCTGAGAGAGCTGGGCTGGGGCAGCCTGGAGAAGAGAAGGCTCCTGAAGGGGAGACCTGAGAGCAGCTCCAGTGCCTAAAGGGGCTGCAGGAAACCTGGAGAGGGGCTTTGGACAAGGGATGTAGGGACAGGACAAGGGAATGTCTTTAACCAGCCAGAGGGGAGACTGAGATGAGCTCTTAGGCACAATTCCTTCCCCAGAGAGTGCTCAGGCATTGGAACATGCTGCCCAGGGCAGTGCTGCAGTCACCATCCCTGCAAGTGTTCACACATCACGTAGACGAGGCCTCAGTGCCATGGGTTAGTGGTGGCCTTGGCAGTGCTGGGATAAGGGTTGGACTGGATGAGCTGAAAGGTCTTTTCCAACCCAGTTGATTCCATGATTCCATGAGCTCTCTCCTCATCCCAAAGCCCTTGATGGAACCACAAAATGAGGTAAAAGAACCGGGTGCTTTGGAGTTACAGACACCATGTTTACCACAGGAAGCGTGAGGAAGGGGTAGGGATGCTGCTCGTGACGCAGTGGGGTCAGGTTAGCAGCCTTACGCAGAGGTAAAACTCAAACCACCCTTAAATCACCTTTATTTGGGGCCCCCAGCTCTGCAGAGCTCCTCTCCGAGGTGGTGTCAAAGCCCAGGTGCCTCCCTGGCTCGTTCGTGCTAATTGGGGATCACATCAGGCAGTGCTGGGGATGGGGTGGCTGCAGGAGTCCAGCCCGAGCAGAGCTGCCGGGCTCCATGAGGACCTGCTGGAGACACCTCCATCTGCTCCCCCATGGCCTCAGGGAGTGCTCGTTACCTCAATACTCGTTAGGGCTGTGCTGTGGCCATGAGCGGGGTTTGGGGCTGGTTTGGGGCTGCGGCGCCGCAGCCGCCCTCTGCTTCTGTTGGTCACTGGTTTTAGCCCGAGATTCACCCATTTGCTGCTAAAATGCTGCTTCTGGTAAGCATTTTTTAAGAAAAAGATACAAAATCGTGTTTGTGCTTCAATTTCCACCCCTGGAGATCGGCCGCAAGGTTCTGGTGCCTCCTGGGCTGGTTCCTGAGCTGGTTCCTGCCCCTTCTCCATCAATCCCCAACACACACCCAACGCCAGGCGTGCTTCACAAATTGCCTTTTAAAATGAACTTTTATTTGCATGATTTCCTTGTTTTTATGATTTATTTCACTGTGGGGAGCGGGGCCTTCGCTGTGTGCCAGGGACAGGCACCAGGCGCCGTTTTGGTGCCTCAGGACCAAGCTGGGCTCTCCCCGGCCTCTGGGAAGGCACAGTACCCGCAGTGGAGCCCATTCCTGCCATTGAGGTGCGTTCAACAGGAGGGAGTGGAGCCCTTGCACAGGGAGTTGCGGTAGTTCATGTAGGAGCTCCGGAATGTCCTGGCTGCCCTCTGGAAGCACTGGCGGCAGCGTGGAGGGCGGCGCTCTGGCCGCTCGGTACCGCTCTCAGTAGTGCCGCGGCAGCGCGAGGGGTGGTTGGCGCAGGCGCAGTGTGATGTCCCGTAAGCCGGCGGCGAAGGCCCGGCCCGGTGCCGCCGCCGCTGCCGCAGCCGGGCGGGCGCGCAGGCCCCGGCAGAGCCCCGCCAGCCCGGGCCCGAGCCCGAGCCCGAGCCCCAGCCCCAGCCCCAGCCCCAGCCCCGCACCGGGCGGCGGCTGCCTCGCACGGCAGCTCTGGGCCCTCGGCCTCAAGCTGCGGGAGGTGCCGGGCGATGGGTGAGTACCCCTGGGCCGGCGGTTAACGGGTGGTGGCAGCCGTGTCCCCGGCGCGGCGAGCGGTTCCCGCTTGGTGGAGCGGGGCCGGGGCTGCGCAGCAGTGCGGGTTCTCCGGGGGCACCCGCGGGTCAGGAGGCTCTGCTGGGGGTTGTGCCCCCTGGGGCTGCTGGTCCCCGGCCTGACCCCGGGGCTGGGGCTCTGCTGGCACGCAGAGCGTGCAGGGGAGGTGCAGAAGTGTGGGGCAGAAGGGGCATCAGATTGGTCTGCTGAGGGGGTGCTGAGCGGGTCGTGGGGCTGCCTTTGGCTGCAGTGTGTTCTTTGGCTCAGGGCCTGTTTAAGACAGCTGAGCCCAGCACTATTCATCAGTACAGCAAAGAGAGAGGGTCCAGAGGAGGGACACAAAAATGATCCAAGGGATGGAGCACCTCTGCTGTGAGGAACAGCTGAGAGATCTGGGGTTGTTCAGCCTGGAGAAGACTCCAGGAGACATTGTGGCCTTCCAGTTCCTAAAAGGGGCCCATAAGAAAGATGGGGAGAGACTTTCTTGCAGGGGCTGTTGTAACAGGACAAGGGGTGATGGCTTTAAACTGAAAGAGGGAGATTGAGGCTGGATGTCAGGAAGAAATCCTTTACACTGAGGGTGGTGAAACACTGGCACAGGTTGCGCAGAGAGGTGGTGGATGCCCCATCCCTGGAGACATCCAAGGCCAGGCTGGATGTGGTTCTGGGCAACCTGATCTAGATGAAGGTGTCCCTGCTCAGTGCAGGAGGGTTGGTCTGGCTGAGCTTTGAAGGTCCCTTCAACCCACACTATTCTGTGGCTCTTGCTGACCTTGACTTCTGCTGTTGGCAATGATAAGAGCCACCAACACCTTCTGTTCTTACCAGGAGTTCCACCAGTAGCAGCCAACAAAAGAACAAGTGATAGGTGCTGCTTCACATTCATATCCATGTTGAACTTACTGGGCAGAAAGAGCAGCTCTTGCCCTTGAGCACCATACTCTCTGCTGCTGGACCAGTCCTGTGTTCAGTGGTGTGCTCCGAGCTGTGTGTCACAGGCAACCAACCTCTGCTTTCTGTCTTGTAGCAACTGTTTGTTTCGGGCCCTGGGGGACCAGCTCGAGGGGCACTCACGGAACCACCTCCGCCACCGCCAGGAGACAGTGGATTACATGATCCAGCAGCGGGAGGACTTTGAGCCCTTTGTGGCCGGTGCCGCGGCCGCTGCCGCGTTAGGGGCGGTTGGCACAGGCGCAGGGTGATGTCCCGTAAGCCGGCGGCGAAGGCCCGGGCCGGTGCCGCTGCCGCTGCCGCGTGAGGAGCGGTTGCCGCACGCGCAGGGTGATGTCCCGTAAGCCGGCGGCGAAGGCCCGGGCCGGTGCCGCCGCCGCTGCCGCGTGAGGGGCGGTTGCCGCAGGCGCAGGGTGATGTCCCGTAAGCCGGCGGCGAAGGCCCGGGCCGGTGCCCTGGGGGACCAGCTCGAGGGGCACTCACGGAACCACCTCCGCCACCGCCAGGAGACAGTGGATTACATGATCCAGCAGCGGGAGGACTTTGAGCCCTTTGTGGCCGGTGCCGCCGCCGCTGCCGCGTGAGGGGCGGTTGCCGCAGGCGCAGGGTGATGTCCCGTAAGCTTGCATCAAGGTGAAATAGAAAACAAGGGGAAGCCTAGATCCTACAAAGAGAACCAAGCTAGCAGAAACCCAAAGGTATGTGAAGGGTGGTTTGCCAGGGTGTCGTGGTTTAAGCCCAGCTGGTAACTCAGAGCCACGCAGCTGCTCTCTCACTCTCCCCCTTCCTCCCCCCTGGCTCCTGGAGGGATGGGGAGGAGAACTGAAAGAATGTAACTCCCATGGGTTGAGATAAGAGCAGTCCAGTAACTAAGGTATAACAGAAACCACTGCTGCTGCCACCAATAATGATAATGATAAGGGAAATAACAAGGGAAGAGAATACAACCGCTCACCACCCGCTGACCGATACCCAGCCCGACTGAACAGCAATCTGTGCCTTCCAGGTAACTGCCCCCAGTTTATATACTGGGCATGACGTGCTGTGGTATGGAATACCTCTTTGGTCAGTTTGGGTCAGGTGTCCTGTCTCTGCTTCCTCCCAGCTTCCCCTCCTCCCTGGCAGAGCATGAGGCTCAGAAAGTCCTTGGTCAGAGTAAACATTACTGAGCAGCAACTGAAACCATCGGTGTTATCAGCGCTGTTCCCAGGCTGAAAGTCAAAAACACAGCACTGCACCAGCTACTAAGAAAGAGAAAAATGGCCGCTGCTGCTGAACCCAGGACACCCTTTAACAATTAAGGGAATGCTGTGGGTTACTTAATCAGCAACTGTCTTCCCTTTGAATTAAAACCAGCCTCTGTTTACTGGATTTTGTTGCTGCTACAGTTGAGACTTCTCCGATCCAACCATTTAGTAGAGACATGTGTTGCTTTCCCCAAGATGCCACAAGATAAAGTCCTGATAAGTAGTCTGGATAAACGTTCCCTGGCAGCTGCTTTGCTGTGTGCTTATCTCCTTTCCAGTGTATTACTTTCCCCCACTGAACAGAAACTGTGTGTTTTCAACTTCGTGCTTTCATCCTTCCCTTTCAGGCATCTAAAAAACAAAAGAAGGAGCAGCAGAGACTGGAGAAGAAGAAGAGGCAGGAAGAGAGGCACCGACAAAAGGTCTTGGGCAGCAAAAGTAACTGTCCACTTAGTGACATGAGAGATGTGGACTCAACCAACCATGTCACCTTGGTGAAGGCCATAGGAGCGCTAAACTTATGACTGAGTGTGTTCCAAGTGCTCTGGTGAGAAAAGCAAATAAAGCTGAGGAAGACAATCTGCCCTCAAGCAGATTTCCAAGAACTCCTTGTTATCTGTTGCTGCGGAGATCTCTAAGCACACATGAACTTCCTGTTCCTCGGTTGTGGGGCAGTAATTCTGCATCAACCTTTGTGCGAGAGGAGTTGTTTGAACTTAACAAAAAGTAGAGGCTTGGGTGTATGATTCTGGAGTTAGATGAAGGTGAGAACTGTTTCTTCACCCAGCAGTGTCAGGTTTGCTTTGACACCTCTTGGTGTGCTGAGACGATTTAGTTTTAATGTGACTTTCTACTTGGGTTGCACTTGGAGGAGCTTTATTTTATCTTGCTGTCAGGGAAAGCTGAACAATTCTCAACTCAGGGCTTTGGTTTCTCTTCCTATTTAAATACAGCAAAGAGAATCCTAGAATCCTTTCTAAACCGAACCGTGTCAGCCAGCACTGTGTCAGCTTGTGACATTCTGCTTTTCTTTCTCATGCAAGAATGCAGGGATGAGTTTTACTTTAGCTAGAACTGCTTGTGTTGCACTAGGCTGTTGGAGAAGCGATTAATATGTGAAGGGAGAATGGGATTGCTGCATCCAGTTTGAGATCAGCTCATAAATACAGTAGTACCAGTGAGCTCCTGAGACCACAGAGCCAGTTCATCCCTGATGAGGCTGTAAAACGCAACATGAGCAGGCATGAGATTCCTGTTGAGTGTTATTACTTGGACATCGGGAATCTCATCTCCTTTGCCATACTCTGGAGTAGCCTAAATGCTCCAGAGCTTTAGTCCAAGCCAGGAGCTTGATAGTTGTTAGTCTCCAAATGGAGTTAACGTAGCCAAAGGCCTGGGAACAGGGTTCCAAGCAGCAGTGCTCACTGGGAACTCTGCCTACTTTGCTCTTCATAAATGGAGCTTTTTCCAGGGTAGGATGTTTTCGTCTTAAACTCCTCTTTGGTAAGTTCACTGAGTTCCATAGAACGTACAGCCTGAATCCTGTGATACTTTCCACTATAGGATTGTGAATATGGGCTGAAGCGTAAGGACTAGGACTTGGCCCTTGATTTATGGCTTGTGGTGTTTCAGCTTCGCTCTGGATTTTAGGCTTGGAGTCAAACACTATGCTTGAACGGAGCAAAGCATAAGGGGAGACACCTCATCAGCCAGGGCAGAGATTAGATACATCTTTTTGGAAGTAAGGAATGCTGCTTTTGATGAAATCCCATGTGTTCTCTGAAGTTTCCAGATCAGCACAGAAATACAAATGCCTTTTCTGGCTGAACTGCCAAGATCTGAGCTAGTACTTCTTCATATGCTCTGCTACTGTTTATCCAGAGCGGTTAGAGAACAGAAAGAAAGGAGCTGTAAGTACTGGTGGCGTAGGAGAACAGACTTTAATGCTGGTGAAGAAGTTCCTTTGGTTCCTGTAATGAGCTTGGTGGAAATAAAAAGTGATGCAGAGCAGCTCTTCTGCTTTATGGTGGGACATAGTGCCTGGCAAGTAAAGCAGTGGGTTAATGCTGCTCTGAGTGCCCGTGGTGGGCATGAGGGAAGTCTGTAGTATTCCATAGGTGGGAAGAGCATGTGTGAGCCTTGAATTCACAATACCGGTCTTACACTGAAAATGACTTAGGTGAAATCTGTTTCCTGCCAACCTTAGCCTGTTGTTAGCACTGTTGCTTCCTGGCGCTGTTATTCTGTAAGGCAGTCACGTTCACAGTAATGGAACCACAAGTCCTGGCTGGAAGGGAGAAAGCAGGAGTCTCTTCAGCGGGGTGAGGAGCTGAGGACAGCCAGGTAGTGGAGGTGAACATGTCACCTTTGTCTTGCCCAGCTGTGTTTTGCCTTGCAGGTGGGTTCTGCAAGTCTGAAAAGATAAGAATGTGCAGTTGCAGGCTCTTAATGAATTGCTTTTTTGTCTTCCTGAGGCAGAGCTGATAAAAGGATTGTTGTTCCTTGGAGCCCGAAGAGCCATGAGGGAGTTATCCTGCAGCCAACAGGAAGAAGGCTGAGCTTTCCAGTGTATGAAGGGACCTGCAAAACTCACCATGCCCAGGATAAACGGATGAGCCTGCAAGAGCAGCACCTCCTGACTGGCAAAGAGAGATGCTGACCTTCAGCTCAGGGCCGCCTGTAACCAAATATGTGGCTGCAAATGCTTTAGTAAGTGTAAGAGGATTAAAATAAATGTTTTCAAGCGGTGGTCTCCTCAGTCTTGTTAGCCCAAGGTTTGGTTGTGCCAGGATAGCTTTGTACCTGCACAGAGATTCTGTATTCAAAGATGTTAAAGCCTTCATCCTGTCTGGTTCCTGGCTTTCCTTAAGCTGTTGAAATTTCCCCCTGCCCTTTTGACACGTATTTTTTCTAGGGAATACTTATGCAATGTTCCTCAGGGATTTATGCAGAGAATTCACTTTGTAAACAGGTCCTAGATTTTTCCTTGCAGGAGGAAGGGAGGCGAGGAACAAGAGAAGAGAAACATCCTGATTCATAACCCGTGTTTGCTCTTTGGTGGAGCTGTGCTTCGGAACATGCGGTCATAGGACAGGCAGCACTGCGTGTTCCCTGGGTGTTTGAGCATTGCTGCTGGTTCCCAGCTGCTGGATGACAGCTTTGAGGGTCACGGTGGGCAGAGGGCCTGGTGTGTGCTCAGTGCTGCTGGGGCTGCGGTGTCACAGGCAGGCTCGTGAAGGTGAGCTGCAGGACAGCAAAGAGCTGCTTCGCCTGCATCCCATCCAGCACCATGCTCCCTGGAGGGCCATGGAGATGCTGCAAGGGCTGGAGCAGCTCTGCTCTGGAGCCAGGCTGAGAGAGCTGGGCTGGGGCAGCCTGGAGAAGAGAAGGCTCCTGAAGGGGAGACCTGAGAGCAGCTCCAGTGCCTAAAGGGGCTGCAGGAAACCTGGAGAGGGGCTTTGGACAAGGGATGTAGGGACAGGACAAGGGAATGTCTTTAACCAGCCAGAGGGGAGACTGAGATGAGCTCTTAGGCACAATTCCTTCCCCAGAGAGTGCTCAGGCATTGGAACATGCTGCCCAGGGCAGTGCTGCAGTCACCATCCCTGCAAGTGTTCACACATCACGTAGACGAGGCCTCAGTGCCATGGGTTAGTGGTGGCCTTGGCAGTGCTGGGATAAGGGTTGGACTGGATGAGCTGAAAGGTCTTTTCCAACCCAGTTGATTCCATGATTCCATGAGCTCTCTCCTCATCCCAAAGCCCTTGATGGAACCACAAAATGAGGTAAAAGAACCGGGTGCTTTGGAGTTACAGACACCATGTTTACCACAGGAAGCGTGAGGAAGGGGTAGGGATGCTGCTCGTGACGCAGTGGGGTCAGGTTAGCAGCCTTACGCAGAGGTAAAACTCAAACCACCCTTAAATCACCTTTATTTGGGGCCCCCAGCTCTGCAGAGCTCCTCTCCGAGGTGGTGTCAAAGCCCAGGTGCCTCCCTGGCTCGTTCGTGCTAATTGGGGATCACATCAGGCAGTGCTGGGGATGGGGTGGCTGCAGGAGTCCAGCCCGAGCAGAGCTGCCGGGCTCCATGAGGACCTGCTGGAGACACCTCCATCTGCTCCCCCATGGCCTCAGGGAGTGCTCGTTACCTCAATACTCGTTAGGGCTGTGCTGTGGCCATGAGCGGGGTTTGGGGCTGGTTTGGGGCTGCGGCGCCGCAGCCGCCCTCTGCTTCTGTTGGTCACTGGTTTTAGCCCGAGATTCACCCATTTGCTGCTAAAATGCTGCTTCTGGTAAGCATTTTTTAAGAAAAAGATACAAAATCGTGTTTGTGCTTCAATTTCCACCCCTGGAGATCGGCCGCAAGGTTCTGGTGCCTCCTGGGCTGGTTCCTGAGCTGGTTCCTGCCCCTTCTCCATCAATCCCCAACACACACCCAACGCCAGGCGTGCTTCACAAATTGCCTTTTAAAATGAACTTTTATTTGCATGATTTCCTTGTTTTTATGATTTATTTCACTGTGGGGAGCGGGGCCTTCGCTGTGTGCCAGGGACAGGCACCAGGCGCCGTTTTGGTGCCTCAGGACCAAGCTGGGCTCTCCCCGGCCTCTGGGAAGGCACAGTACCCGCAGTGGAGCCCATTCCTGCCATTGAGGTGCGTTCAACAGGAGGGAGTGGAGCCCTTGCACAGGGAGTTGCGGTAGTTCATGTAGGAGCTCCGGAATGTCCTGGCTGCCCTCTGGAAGCACTGGCGGCAGCGTGGAGGGCGGCGCTCTGGCCGCTCGGTACCGCTCTCAGTAGTGCCGCGGCAGCGCGAGGGGTGGTTGGCGCAGGCGCAGTGTGATGTCCCGTAAGCCGGCGGCGAAGGCCCGGCCCGGTGCCGCCGCCGCTGCCGCAGCCGGGCGGGCGCGCAGGCCCCGGCAGAGCCCCGCCAGCCCGGGCCCGAGCCCGAGCCCCAGCCCCAGCCCCAGCCCCAGCCCCAGCCCCAGCCCCGCACCGGGCGGCGGCTGCCTCGCACGGCAGCTCTGGGCCCTCGGCCTCAAGCTGCGGGAGGTGCCGGGCGATGGGTGAGTACCCCTGGGCCGGCGGTTAACGGGTGGTGGCAGCCGTGTCCCCGGCGCGGCGAGCGGTTCCCGCTTGGTGGAGCGGGGCCGGGGCTGCGCAGCAGTGCGGGTTCTCCGGGGGCACCCGCGGGTCAGGAGGCTCTGCTGGGGGTTGTGCCCCCTGGGGCTGCTGGTCCCCGGCCTGACCCCGGGGCTGGGGCTCTGCTGGCACGCAGAGCGTGCAGGGGAGGTGCAGAAGTGTGGGGCAGAAGGGGCATCAGATTGGTCTGCTGAGGGGGTGCTGAGCGGGTCGTGGGGCTGCCTTTGGCTGCAGTGTGTTCTTTGGCTCAGGGCCTGTTTAAGACAGCTGAGCCCAGCACTATTCATCAGTACAGCAAAGAGAGAGGGTCCAGAGGAGGGACACAAAAATGATCCAAGGGATGGAGCACCTCTGCTGTGAGGAACAGCTGAGAGATCTGGGGTTGTTCAGCCTGGAGAAGACTCCAGGAGACATTGTGGCCTTCCAGTTCCTAAAAGGGGCCCATAAGAAAGATGGGGAGAGACTTTCTTGCAGGGGCTGTTGTAACAGGACAAGGGGTGATGGCTTTAAACTGAAAGAGGGAGATTGAGGCTGGATGTCAGGAAGAAATCCTTTACACTGAGGGTGGTGAAACACTGGCACAGGTTGCGCAGAGAGGTGGTGGATGCCCCATCCCTGGAGACATCCAAGGCCAGGCTGGATGTGGTTCTGGGCAACCTGATCTAGATGAAGGTGTCCCTGCTCAGTGCAGGAGGGTTGGTCTGGCTGAGCTTTGAAGGTCCCTTCAACCCACACTATTCTGTGGCTCTTGCTGACCTTGACTTCTGCTGTTGGCAATGATAAGAGCCACCAACACCTTCTGTTCTTACCAGGAGTTCCACCAGTAGCAGCCAACAAAAGAACAAGTGATAGGTGCTGCTTCACATTCATATCCATGTTGAACTTACTGGGCAGAAAGAGCAGCTCTTGCCCTTGAGCACCATACTCTCTGCTGCTGGACCAGTCCTGTGTTCAGTGGTGTGCTCCGAGCTGTGTGTCACAGGCAACCAACCTCTGCTTTCTGTCTTGTAGCAACTGTTTGTTTCGGGCCCTGGGGGACCAGCTCGAGGGGCACTCACGGAACCACCTCCGCCACCGCCAGGAGACAGTGGATTACATGATCCAGCAGCGGGAGGACTTTGAGCCCTTTGTGGCCGGTGCCGCGGCCGCTGCCGCGTTAGGGGCGGTTGGCACAGGCGCAGGGTGATGTCCCGTAAGCCGGCGGCGAAGGCCCGGGCCGGTGCCGCTGCCGCTGCCGCGTGAGGAGCGGTTGCCGCACGCGCAGGGTGATGTCCCGTAAGCCGGCGGCGAAGGCCCGGGCCGGTGCCGCCGCCGCTGCCGCGTGAGGGGCGGTTGCCGCAGGCGCAGGGTGATGTCCCGTAAGCCGGCGGCGAAGGCCCGGGCCGGTGCCCTGGGGGACCAGCTCGAGGGGCACTCACGGAACCACCTCCGCCACCGCCAGGAGACAGTGGATTACATGATCCAGCAGCGGGAGGACTTTGAGCCCTTTGTGGCCGGTGCCGCCGCCGCTGCCGCGTGAGGGGCGGTTGCCGCAGGCGCAGGGTGATGTCCCGTAAGCTTGCATCAAGGTGAAATAGAAAACAAGGGGAAGCCTAGATCCTACAAAGAGAACCAAGCTAGCAGAAACCCAAAGGTATGTGAAGGGTGGTTTGCCAGGGTGTCGTGGTTTAAGCCCAGCTGGTAACTCAGAGCCACGCAGCTGCTCTCTCACTCTCCCCCTTCCTCCCCCCTGGCTCCTGGAGGGATGGGGAGGAGAACTGAAAGAATGTAACTCCCATGGGTTGAGATAAGAGCAGTCCAGTAACTAAGGTATAACAGAAACCACTGCTGCTGCCACCAATAATGATAATGATAAGGGAAATAACAAGGGAAGAGAATACAACCGCTCACCACCCGCTGACCGATACCCAGCCCGACTGAACAGCAATCTGTGCCTTCCAGGTAACTGCCCCCAGTTTATATACTGGGCATGACGTGCTGTGGTATGGAATACCTCTTTGGTCAGTTTGGGTCAGGTGTCCTGTCTCTGCTTCCTCCCAGCTTCCCCTCCTCCCTGGCAGAGCATGAGGCTCAGAAAGTCCTTGGTCAGAGTAAACATTACTGAGCAGCAACTGAAACCATCGGTGTTATCAGCGCTGTTCCCAGGCTGAAAGTCAAAAACACAGCACTGCACCAGCTACTAAGAAAGAGAAAAATGGCCGCTGCTGCTGAACCCAGGACACCCTTTAACAATTAAGGGAATGCTGTGGGTTACTTAATCAGCAACTGTCTTCCCTTTGAATTAAAACCAGCCTCTGTTTACTGGATTTTGTTGCTGCTACAGTTGAGACTTCTCCGATCCAACCATTTAGTAGAGACATGTGTTGCTTTCCCCAAGATGCCACAAGATAAAGTCCTGATAAGTAGTCTGGATAAACGTTCCCTGGCAGCTGCTTTGCTGTGTGCTTATCTCCTTTCCAGTGTATTACTTTCCCCCACTGAACAGAAACTGTGTGTTTTCAACTTCGTGCTTTCATCCTTCCCTTTCAGGCATCTAAAAAACAAAAGAAGGAGCAGCAGAGACTGGAGAAGAAGAAGAGGCAGGAAGAGAGGCACCGACAAAAGGTCTTGGGCAGCAAAAGTAACTGTCCACTTAGTGACATGAGAGATGTGGACTCAACCAACCATGTCACCTTGGTGAAGGCCATAGGAGCGCTAAACTTATGACTGAGTGTGTTCCAAGTGCTCTGGTGAGAAAAGCAAATAAAGCTGAGGAAGACAATCTGCCCTCAAGCAGATTTCCAAGAACTCCTTGTTATCTGTTGCTGCGGAGATCTCTAAGCACACATGAACTTCCTGTTCCTCGGTTGTGGGGCAGTAATTCTGCATCAACCTTTGTGCGAGAGGAGTTGTTTGAACTTAACAAAAAGTAGAGGCTTGGGTGTATGATTCTGGAGTTAGATGAAGGTGAGAACTGTTTCTTCACCCAGCAGTGTCAGGTTTGCTTTGACACCTCTTGGTGTGCTGAGACGATTTAGTTTTAATGTGACTTTCTACTTGGGTTGCACTTGGAGGAGCTTTATTTTATCTTGCTGTCAGGGAAAGCTGAACAATTCTCAACTCAGGGCTTTGGTTTCTCTTCCTATTTAAATACAGCAAAGAGAATCCTAGAATCCTTTCTAAACCGAACCGTGTCAGCCAGCACTGTGTCAGCTTGTGACATTCTGCTTTTCTTTCTCATGCAAGAATGCAGGGATGAGTTTTACTTTAGCTAGAACTGCTTGTGTTGCACTAGGCTGTTGGAGAAGCGATTAATATGTGAAGGGAGAATGGGATTGCTGCATCCAGTTTGAGATCAGCTCATAAATACAGTAGTACCAGTGAGCTCCTGAGACCACAGAGCCAGTTCATCCCTGATGAGGCTGTAAAACGCAACATGAGCAGGCATGAGATTCCTGTTGAGTGTTATTACTTGGACATCGGGAATCTCATCTCCTTTGCCATACTCTGGAGTAGCCTAAATGCTCCAGAGCTTTAGTCCAAGCCAGGAGCTTGATAGTTGTTAGTCTCCAAATGGAGTTAACGTAGCCAAAGGCCTGGGAACAGGGTTCCAAGCAGCAGTGCTCACTGGGAACTCTGCCTACTTTGCTCTTCATAAATGGAGCTTTTTCCAGGGTAGGATGTTTTCGTCTTAAACTCCTCTTTGGTAAGTTCACTGAGTTCCATAGAACGTACAGCCTGAATCCTGTGATACTTTCCACTATAGGATTGTGAATATGGGCTGAAGCGTAAGGACTAGGACTTGGCCCTTGATTTATGGCTTGTGGTGTTTCAGCTTCGCTCTGGATTTTAGGCTTGGAGTCAAACACTATGCTTGAACGGAGCAAAGCATAAGGGGAGACACCTCATCAGCCAGGGCAGAGATTAGATACATCTTTTTGGAAGTAAGGAATGCTGCTTTTGATGAAATCCCATGTGTTCTCTGAAGTTTCCAGATCAGCACAGAAATACAAATGCCTTTTCTGGCTGAACTGCCAAGATCTGAGCTAGTACTTCTTCATATGCTCTGCTACTGTTTATCCAGAGCGGTTAGAGAACAGAAAGAAAGGAGCTGTAAGTACTGGTGGCGTAGGAGAACAGACTTTAATGCTGGTGAAGAAGTTCCTTTGGTTCCTGTAATGAGCTTGGTGGAAATAAAAAGTGATGCAGAGCAGCTCTTCTGCTTTATGGTGGGACATAGTGCCTGGCAAGTAAAGCAGTGGGTTAATGCTGCTCTGAGTGCCCGTGGTGGGCATGAGGGAAGTCTGTAGTATTCCATAGGTGGGAAGAGCATGTGTGAGCCTTGAATTCACAATACCGGTCTTACACTGAAAATGACTTAGGTGAAATCTGTTTCCTGCCAACCTTAGCCTGTTGTTAGCACTGTTGCTTCCTGGCGCTGTTATTCTGTAAGGCAGTCACGTTCACAGTAATGGAACCACAAGTCCTGGCTGGAAGGGAGAAAGCAGGAGTCTCTTCAGCGGGGTGAGGAGCTGAGGACAGCCAGGTAGTGGAGGTGAACATGTCACCTTTGTCTTGCCCAGCTGTGTTTTGCCTTGCAGGTGGGTTCTGCAAGTCTGAAAAGATAAGAATGTGCAGTTGCAGGCTCTTAATGAATTGCTTTTTTGTCTTCCTGAGGCAGAGCTGATAAAAGGATTGTTGTTCCTTGGAGCCCGAAGAGCCATGAGGGAGTTATCCTGCAGCCAACAGGAAGAAGGCTGAGCTTTCCAGTGTATGAAGGGACCTGCAAAACTCACCATGCCCAGGATAAACAGATGAGCCTGCAAGAGCAGCACCTCCTGACTGGCAAAGAGAGATGCTGACCTTCAGCTCAGGGCCGCCTGTAACCAAATATGTGGCTGCAAATGCTTTAGTAAGTGTAAGAGGATTAAAATAAATGTTTTCAAGCGGTGGTCTCCTCAGTCTTGTTAGCCCAAGGTTTGGTTGTGCCAGGATAGCTTTGTACCTGCACAGAGATTCTGTATTCAAAGATGTTAAAGCCTTCATCCTGTCTGGTTCCTGGCTTTCCTTAAGCTGTTGAAATTTCCCCCTGCCCTTTTGACACGTATTTTTTCTAGGGAATACTTATGCAATGTTCCTCAGGGATTTATGCAGAGAATTCACTTTGTAAACAGGTCCTAGATTTTTCCTTGCAGGAGGAAGGGAGGCGAGGAACAAGAGAAGAGAAACATCCTGATTCATAACCCGTGTTTGCTCTTTGGTGGAGCTGTGCTTCGGAACATGCGGTCATAGGACAGGCAGCACTGCGTGTTCCCTGGGTGTTTGAGCATTGCTGCTGGTTCCCAGCTGCTGGATGACAGCTTTGAGGGTCACGGTGGGCAGAGGGCCTGGTGTGTGCTCAGTGCTGCTGGGGCTGCGGTGTCACAGGCAGGCTCGTGAAGGTGAGCTGCAGGACAGCAAAGAGCTGCTTCGCCTGCATCCCATCCAGCACCATGCTCCCTGGAGGGCCATGGAGATGCTGCAAGGGCTGGAGCAGCTCTGCTCTGGAGCCAGGCTGAGAGAGCTGGGCTGGGGCAGCCTGGAGAAGAGAAGGCTCCTGAAGGGGAGACCTGAGAGCAGCTCCAGTGCCTAAAGGGGCTGCAGGAAACCTGGAGAGGGGCTTTGGACAAGGGATGTAGGGACAGGACAAGGGAATGTCTTTAACCAGCCAGAGGGGAGACTGAGATGAGCTCTTAGGCACAATTCCTTCCCCAGAGAGTGCTCAGGCATTGGAACATGCTGCCCAGGGCAGTGCTGCAGTCACCATCCCTGCAAGTGTTCACACATCACGTAGACGAGGCCTCAGTGCCATGGGTTAGTGGTGGCCTTGGCAGTGCTGGGATAAGGGTTGGACTGGATGAGCTGAAAGGTCTTTTCCAACCCAGTTGATTCCATGATTCCATGAGCTCTCTCCTCATCCCAAAGCCCTTGATGGAACCACAAAATGAGGTAAAAGAACCGGGTGCTTTGGAGTTACAGACACCATGTTTACCACAGGAAGCGTGAGGAAGGGGTAGGGATGCTGCTCGTGACGCAGTGGGGTCAGGTTAGCAGCCTTACGCAGAGGTAAAACTCAAACCACCCTTAAATCACCTTTATTTGGGGCCCCCAGCTCTGCAGAGCTCCTCTCCGAGGTGGTGTCAAAGCCCAGGTGCCTCCCTGGCTCGTTCGTGCTAATTGGGGATCACATCAGGCAGTGCTGGGGATGGGGTGGCTGCAGGAGTCCAGCCCGAGCAGAGCTGCCGGGCTCCATGAGGACCTGCTGGAGACACCTCCATCTGCTCCCCCATGGCCTCAGGGAGTGCTCGTTACCTCAATACTCGTTAGGGCTGTGCTGTGGCCATGAGCGGGGTTTGGGGCTGGTTTGGGGCTGCGGCGCCGCAGCCGCCCTCTGCTTCTGTTGGTCACTGGTTTTAGCCCGAGATTCACCCATTTGCTGCTAAAATGCTGCTTCTGGTAAGCATTTTTTAAGAAAAAGATACAAAATCGTGTTTGTGCTTCAATTTCCACCCCTGGAGATCGGCCGCAAGGTTCTGGTGCCTCCTGGGCTGGTTCCTGAGCTGGTTCCTGCCCCTTCTCCATCAATCCCCAACACACACCCAACGCCAGGCGTGCTTCACAAATTGCCTTTTAAAATGAACTTTTATTTGCATGATTTCCTTGTTTTTATGATTTATTTCACTGTGGGGAGCGGGGCCTTCGCTGTGTGCCAGGGACAGGCACCAGGCGCCGTTTTGGTGCCTCAGGACCAAGCTGGGCTCTCCCCGGCCTCTGGGAAGGCACAGTACCCGCAGTGGAGCCCATTCCTGCCATTGAGGTGCGTTCAACAGGAGGGAGTGGAGCCCTTGCACAGGGAGTTGCGGTAGTTCATGTAGGAGCTCCGGAATGTCCTGGCTGCCCTCTGGAAGCACTGGCGGCAGCGTGGAGGGCGGCGCTCTGGCCGCTCGGTACCGCTCTCAGTAGTGCCGCGGCAGCGCGAGGGGTGGTTGGCGCAGGCGCAGTGTGATGTCCCGTAAGCCGGCGGCGAAGGCCCGGCCCGGTGCCGCCGCCGCTGCCGCAGCCGGGCGGGCGCGCAGGCCCCGGCAGAGCCCCGCCAGCCCGGGCCCGAGCCCGAGCCCGAGCCCCAGCCCCAGCCCCAGCCCCAGCCCCGCACCGGGCGGCGGCTGCCTCGCACGGCAGCTCTGGGCCCTCGGCCTCAAGCTGCGGGAGGTGCCGGGCGATGGGTGAGTACCCCTGGGCCGGCGGTTAACGGGTGGTGGCAGCCGTGTCCCCGGCGCGGCGAGCGGTTCCCGCTTGGTGGAGCGGGGCCGGGGCTGCGCAGCAGTGCGGGTTCTCCGGGGGCACCCGCGGGTCAGGAGGCTCTGCTGGGGGTTGTGCCCCCTGGGGCTGCTGGTCCCCGGCCTGACCCCGGGGCTGGGGCTCTGCTGGCACGCAGAGCGTGCAGGGGAGGTGCAGAAGTGTGGGGCAGAAGGGGCATCAGATTGGTCTGCTGAGGGGGTGCTGAGCGGGTCGTGGGGCTGCCTTTGGCTGCAGTGTGTTCTTTGGCTCAGGGCCTGTTTAAGACAGCTGAGCCCAGCACTATTCATCAGTACAGCAAAGAGAGAGGGTCCAGAGGAGGGACACAAAAATGATCCAAGGGATGGAGCACCTCTGCTGTGAGGAACAGCTGAGAGATCTGGGGTTGTTCAGCCTGGAGAAGACTCCAGGAGACATTGTGGCCTTCCAGTTCCTAAAAGGGGCCCATAAGAAAGATGGGGAGAGACTTTCTTGCAGGGGCTGTTGTAACAGGACAAGGGGTGATGGCTTTAAACTGAAAGAGGGAGATTGAGGCTGGATGTCAGGAAGAAATCCTTTACACTGAGGGTGGTGAAACACTGGCACAGGTTGCGCAGAGAGGTGGTGGATGCCCCATCCCTGGAGACATCCAAGGCCAGGCTGGATGTGGTTCTGGGCAACCTGATCTAGATGAAGGTGTCCCTGCTCAGTGCAGGAGGGTTGGTCTGGCTGAGCTTTGAAGGTCCCTTCAACCCACACTATTCTGTGGCTCTTGCTGACCTTGACTTCTGCTGTTGGCAATGATAAGAGCCACCAACACCTTCTGTTCTTACCAGGAGTTCCACCAGTAGCAGCCAACAAAAGAACAAGTGATAGGTGCTGCTTCACATTCATATCCATGTTGAACTTACTGGGCAGAAAGAGCAGCTCTTGCCCTTGAGCACCATACTCTCTGCTGCTGGACCAGTCCTGTGTTCAGTGGTGTGCTCCGAGCTGTGTGTCACAGGCAACCAACCTCTGCTTTCTGTCTTGTAGCAACTGTTTGTTTCGGGCCCTGGGGGACCAGCTCGAGGGGCACTCACGGAACCACCTCCGCCACCGCCAGGAGACAGTGGATTACATGATCCAGCAGCGGGAGGACTTTGAGCCCTTTGTGGCCGGTGCCGCGGCCGCTGCCGCGTTAGGGGCGGTTGGCACAGGCGCAGGGTGATGTCCCGTAAGCCGGCGGCGAAGGCCCGGGCCGGTGCCGCTGCCGCTGCCGCGTGAGGAGCGGTTGCCGCACGCGCAGGGTGATGTCCCGTAAGCCGGCGGCGAAGGCCCGGGCCGGTGCCGCCGCCGCTGCCGCGTGAGGGGCGGTTGCCGCAGGCGCAGGGTGATGTCCCGTAAGCCGGCGGCGAAGGCCCGGGCCGGTGCCCTGGGGGACCAGCTCGAGGGGCACTCACGGAACCACCTCCGCCACCGCCAGGAGACAGTGGATTACATGATCCAGCAGCGGGAGGACTTTGAGCCCTTTGTGGCCGGTGCCGCCGCCGCTGCCGCGTGAGGGGCGGTTGCCGCAGGCGCAGGGTGATGTCCCGTAAGCTTGCATCAAGGTGAAATAGAAAACAAGGGGAAGCCTAGATCCTACAAAGAGAACCAAGCTAGCAGAAACCCAAAGGTATGTGAAGGGTGGTTTGCCAGGGTGTCGTGGTTTAAGCCCAGCTGGTAACTCAGAGCCACGCAGCTGCTCTCTCACTCTCCCCCTTCCTCCCCCCTGGCTCCTGGAGGGATGGGGAGGAGAACTGAAAGAATGTAACTCCCATGGGTTGAGATAAGAGCAGTCCAGTAACTAAGGTATAACAGAAACCACTGCTGCTGCCACCAATAATGATAATGATAAGGGAAATAACAAGGGAAGAGAATACAACCGCTCACCACCCGCTGACCGATACCCAGCCCGACTGAACAGCAATCTGTGCCTTCCAGGTAACTGCCCCCAGTTTATATACTGGGCATGACGTGCTGTGGTATGGAATACCTCTTTGGTCAGTTTGGGTCAGGTGTCCTGTCTCTGCTTCCTCCCAGCTTCCCCTCCTCCCTGGCAGAGCATGAGGCTCAGAAAGTCCTTGGTCAGAGTAAACATTACTGAGCAGCAACTGAAACCATCGGTGTTATCAGCGCTGTTCCCAGGCTGAAAGTCAAAAACACAGCACTGCACCAGCTACTAAGAAAGAGAAAAATGGCCGCTGCTGCTGAACCCAGGACACCCTTTAACAATTAAGGGAATGCTGTGGGTTACTTAATCAGCAACTGTCTTCCCTTTGAATTAAAACCAGCCTCTGTTTACTGGATTTTGTTGCTGCTACAGTTGAGACTTCTCCGATCCAACCATTTAGTAGAGACATGTGTTGCTTTCCCCAAGATGCCACAAGATAAAGTCCTGATAAGTAGTCTGGATAAACGTTCCCTGGCAGCTGCTTTGCTGTGTGCTTATCTCCTTTCCAGTGTATTACTTTCCCCCACTGAACAGAAACTGTGTGTTTTCAACTTCGTGCTTTCATCCTTCCCTTTCAGGCATCTAAAAAACAAAAGAAGGAGCAGCAGAGACTGGAGAAGAAGAAGAGGCAGGAAGAGAGGCACCGACAAAAGGTCTTGGGCAGCAAAAGTAACTGTCCACTTAGTGACATGAGAGATGTGGACTCAACCAACCATGTCACCTTGGTGAAGGCCATAGGAGCGCTAAACTTATGACTGAGTGTGTTCCAAGTGCTCTGGTGAGAAAAGCAAATAAAGCTGAGGAAGACAATCTGCCCTCAAGCAGATTTCCAAGAACTCCTTGTTATCTGTTGCTGCGGAGATCTCTAAGCACACATGAACTTCCTGTTCCTCGGTTGTGGGGCAGTAATTCTGCATCAACCTTTGTGCGAGAGGAGTTGTTTGAACTTAACAAAAAGTAGAGGCTTGGGTGTATGATTCTGGAGTTAGATGAAGGTGAGAACTGTTTCTTCACCCAGCAGTGTCAGGTTTGCTTTGACACCTCTTGGTGTGCTGAGACGATTTAGTTTTAATGTGACTTTCTACTTGGGTTGCACTTGGAGGAGCTTTATTTTATCTTGCTGTCAGGGAAAGCTGAACAATTCTCAACTCAGGGCTTTGGTTTCTCTTCCTATTTAAATACAGCAAAGAGAATCCTAGAATCCTTTCTAAACCGAACCGTGTCAGCCAGCACTGTGTCAGCTTGTGACATTCTGCTTTTCTTTCTCATGCAAGAATGCAGGGATGAGTTTTACTTTAGCTAGAACTGCTTGTGTTGCACTAGGCTGTTGGAGAAGCGATTAATATGTGAAGGGAGAATGGGATTGCTGCATCCAGTTTGAGATCAGCTCATAAATACAGTAGTACCAGTGAGCTCCTGAGACCACAGAGCCAGTTCATCCCTGATGAGGCTGTAAAACGCAACATGAGCAGGCATGAGATTCCTGTTGAGTGTTATTACTTGGACATCGGGAATCTCATCTCCTTTGCCATACTCTGGAGTAGCCTAAATGCTCCAGAGCTTTAGTCCAAGCCAGGAGCTTGATAGTTGTTAGTCTCCAAATGGAGTTAACGTAGCCAAAGGCCTGGGAACAGGGTTCCAAGCAGCAGTGCTCACTGGGAACTCTGCCTACTTTGCTCTTCATAAATGGAGCTTTTTCCAGGGTAGGATGTTTTCGTCTTAAACTCCTCTTTGGTAAGTTCACTGAGTTCCATAGAACGTACAGCCTGAATCCTGTGATACTTTCCACTATAGGATTGTGAATATGGGCTGAAGCGTAAGGACTAGGACTTGGCCCTTGATTTATGGCTTGTGGTGTTTCAGCTTCGCTCTGGATTTTAGGCTTGGAGTCAAACACTATGCTTGAACGGAGCAAAGCATAAGGGGAGACACCTCATCAGCCAGGGCAGAGATTAGATACATCTTTTTGGAAGTAAGGAATGCTGCTTTTGATGAAATCCCATGTGTTCTCTGAAGTTTCCAGATCAGCACAGAAATACAAATGCCTTTTCTGGCTGAACTGCCAAGATCTGAGCTAGTACTTCTTCATATGCTCTGCTACTGTTTATCCAGAGCGGTTAGAGAACAGAAAGAAAGGAGCTGTAAGTACTGGTGGCGTAGGAGAACAGACTTTAATGCTGGTGAAGAAGTTCCTTTGGTTCCTGTAATGAGCTTGGTGGAAATAAAAAGTGATGCAGAGCAGCTCTTCTGCTTTATGGTGGGACATAGTGCCTGGCAAGTAAAGCAGTGGGTTAATGCTGCTCTGAGTGCCCGTGGTGGGCATGAGGGAAGTCTGTAGTATTCCATAGGTGGGAAGAGCATGTGTGAGCCTTGAATTCACAATACCGGTCTTACACTGAAAATGACTTAGGTGAAATCTGTTTCCTGCCAACCTTAGCCTGTTGTTAGCACTGTTGCTTCCTGGCGCTGTTATTCTGTAAGGCAGTCACGTTCACAGTAATGGAACCACAAGTCCTGGCTGGAAGGGAGAAAGCAGGAGTCTCTTCAGCGGGGTGAGGAGCTGAGGACAGCCAGGTAGTGGAGGTGAACATGTCACCTTTGTCTTGCCCAGCTGTGTTTTGCCTTGCAGGTGGGTTCTGCAAGTCTGAAAAGATAAGAATGTGCAGTTGCAGGCTCTTAATGAATTGCTTTTTTGTCTTCCTGAGGCAGAGCTGATAAAAGGATTGTTGTTCCTTGGAGCCCGAAGAGCCATGAGGGAGTTATCCTGCAGCCAACAGGAAGAAGGCTGAGCTTTCCAGTGTATGAAGGGACCTGCAAAACTCACCATGCCCAGGATAAACAGATGAGCCTGCAAGAGCAGCACCTCCTGACTGGCAAAGAGAGATGCTGACCTTCAGCTCAGGGCCGCCTGTAACCAAATATGTGGCTGCAAATGCTTTAGTAAGTGTAAGAGGATTAAAATAAATGTTTTCAAGCGGTGGTCTCCTCAGTCTTGTTAGCCCAAGGTTTGGTTGTGCCAGGATAGCTTTGTACCTGCACAGAGATTCTGTATTCAAAGATGTTAAAGCCTTCATCCTGTCTGGTTCCTGGCTTTCCTTAAGCTGTTGAAATTTCCCCCTGCCCTTTTGACACGTATTTTTTCTAGGGAATACTTATGCAATGTTCCTCAGGGATTTATGCAGAGAATTCACTTTGTAAACAGGTCCTAGATTTTTCCTTGCAGGAGGAAGGGAGGCGAGGAACAAGAGAAGAGAAACATCCTGATTCATAACCCGTGTTTGCTCTTTGGTGGAGCTGTGCTTCGGAACATGCGGTCATAGGACAGGCAGCACTGCGTGTTCCCTGGGTGTTTGAGCATTGCTGCTGGTTCCCAGCTGCTGGATGACAGCTTTGAGGGTCACGGTGGGCAGAGGGCCTGGTGTGTGCTCAGTGCTGCTGGGGCTGCGGTGTCACAGGCAGGCTCGTGAAGGTGAGCTGCAGGACAGCAAAGAGCTGCTTCGCCTGCATCCCATCCAGCACCATGCTCCCTGGAGGGCCATGGAGATGCTGCAAGGGCTGGAGCAGCTCTGCTCTGGAGCCAGGCTGAGAGAGCTGGGCTGGGGCAGCCTGGAGAAGAGAAGGCTCCTGAAGGGGAGACCTGAGAGCAGCTCCAGTGCCTAAAGGGGCTGCAGGAAACCTGGAGAGGGGCTTTGGACAAGGGATGTAGGGACAGGACAAGGGAATGTCTTTAACCAGCCAGAGGGGAGACTGAGATGAGCTCTTAGGCACAATTCCTTCCCCAGAGAGTGCTCAGGCATTGGAACATGCTGCCCAGGGCAGTGCTGCAGTCACCATCCCTGCAAGTGTTCACACATCACGTAGACGAGGCCTCAGTGCCATGGGTTAGTGGTGGCCTTGGCAGTGCTGGGATAAGGGTTGGACTGGATGAGCTGAAAGGTCTTTTCCAACCCAGTTGATTCCATGATTCCATGAGCTCTCTCCTCATCCCAAAGCCCTTGATGGAACCACAAAATGAGGTAAAAGAACCGGGTGCTTTGGAGTTACAGACACCATGTTTACCACAGGAAGCGTGAGGAAGGGGTAGGGATGCTGCTCGTGACGCAGTGGGGTCAGGTTAGCAGCCTTACGCAGAGGTAAAACTCAAACCACCCTTAAATCACCTTTATTTGGGGCCCCCAGCTCTGCAGAGCTCCTCTCCGAGGTGGTGTCAAAGCCCAGGTGCCTCCCTGGCTCGTTCGTGCTAATTGGGGATCACATCAGGCAGTGCTGGGGATGGGGTGGCTGCAGGAGTCCAGCCCGAGCAGAGCTGCCGGGCTCCATGAGGACCTGCTGGAGACACCTCCATCTGCTCCCCCATGGCCTCAGGGAGTGCTCGTTACCTCAATACTCGTTAGGGCTGTGCTGTGGCCATGAGCGGGGTTTGGGGCTGGTTTGGGGCTGCGGCGCCGCAGCCGCCCTCTGCTTCTGTTGGTCACTGGTTTTAGCCCGAGATTCACCCATTTGCTGCTAAAATGCTGCTTCTGGTAAGCATTTTTTAAGAAAAAGATACAAAATCGTGTTTGTGCTTCAATTTCCACCCCTGGAGATCGGCCGCAAGGTTCTGGTGCCTCCTGGGCTGGTTCCTGAGCTGGTTCCTGCCCCTTCTCCATCAATCCCCAACACACACCCAACGCCAGGCGTGCTTCACAAATTGCCTTTTAAAATGAACTTTTATTTGCATGATTTCCTTGTTTTTATGATTTATTTCACTGTGGGGAGCGGGGCCTTCGCTGTGTGCCAGGGACAGGCACCAGGCGCCGTTTTGGTGCCTCAGGACCAAGCTGGGCTCTCCCCGGCCTCTGGGAAGGCACAGTACCCGCAGTGGAGCCCATTCCTGCCATTGAGGTGCGTTCAACAGGAGGGAGTGGAGCCCTTGCACAGGGAGTTGCGGTAGTTCATGTAGGAGCTCCGGAATGTCCTGGCTGCCCTCTGGAAGCACTGGCGGCAGCGTGGAGGGCGGCGCTCTGGCCGCTCGGTACCGCTCTCAGTAGTGCCGCGGCAGCGCGAGGGGTGGTTGGCGCAGGCGCAGTGTGATGTCCCGTAAGCCGGCGGCGAAGGCCCGGCCCGGTGCCGCCGCCGCTGCCGCAGCCGGGCGGGCGCGCAGGCCCCGGCAGAGCCCCGCCAGCCCGGGCCCGAGCCCGAGCCCCAGCCCCAGCCCCAGCCCCAGCCCCAGCCCCGCACCGGGCGGCGGCTGCCTCGCACGGCAGCTCTGGGCCCTCGGCCTCAAGCTGCGGGAGGTGCCGGGCGATGGGTGAGTACCCCTGGGCCGGCGGTTAACGGGTGGTGGCAGCCGTGTCCCCGGCGCGGCGAGCGGTTCCCGCTTGGTGGAGCGGGGCCGGGGCTGCGCAGCAGTGCGGGTTCTCCGGGGGCACCCGCGGGTCAGGAGGCTCTGCTGGGGGTTGTGCCCCCTGGGGCTGCTGGTCCCCGGCCTGACCCCGGGGCTGGGGCTCTGCTGGCACGCAGAGCGTGCAGGGGAGGTGCAGAAGTGTGGGGCAGAAGGGGCATCAGATTGGTCTGCTGAGGGGGTGCTGAGCGGGTCGTGGGGCTGCCTTTGGCTGCAGTGTGTTCTTTGGCTCAGGGCCTGTTTAAGACAGCTGAGCCCAGCACTATTCATCAGTACAGCAAAGAGAGAGGGTCCAGAGGAGGGACACAAAAATGATCCAAGGGATGGAGCACCTCTGCTGTGAGGAACAGCTGAGAGATCTGGGGTTGTTCAGCCTGGAGAAGACTCCAGGAGACATTGTGGCCTTCCAGTTCCTAAAAGGGGCCCATAAGAAAGATGGGGAGAGACTTTCTTGCAGGGGCTGTTGTAACAGGACAAGGGGTGATGGCTTTAAACTGAAAGAGGGAGATTGAGGCTGGATGTCAGGAAGAAATCCTTTACACTGAGGGTGGTGAAACACTGGCACAGGTTGCGCAGAGAGGTGGTGGATGCCCCATCCCTGGAGACATCCAAGGCCAGGCTGGATGTGGTTCTGGGCAACCTGATCTAGATGAAGGTGTCCCTGCTCAGTGCAGGAGGGTTGGTCTGGCTGAGCTTTGAAGGTCCCTTCAACCCACACTATTCTGTGACTCTTGCTGACCTTGACTTCTGCTGTTGGCAATGATAAGAGCCACCAACACCTTCTGTTCTTACCAGGAGTTCCACCAGTAGCAGCCAACAAAAGAACAAGTGATAGGTGCTGCTTCACATTCATATCCATGTTGAACTTACTGGGCAGAAAGAGCAGCTCTTGCCCTTGAGCACCATACTCTCTGCTGCTGGACCAGTCCTGTGTTCAGTGGTGTGCTCCGAGCTGTGTGTCACACGCAACCAACCTCTGCTTTCTGTCTTGTAGCAACTGTTTGTTTCGGGCCCTGGGGGACCAGCTCGAGGGGCACTCACGGAACCACCTCCGCCACCGCCAGGAGACAGTGGATTACATGATCCAGCAGCGGGAGGACTTTGAGCCCTTTGTGGCCGGTGCCGCGGCCGCTGCCGCGTTAGGGGCGGTTGGCACAGGCGCAGGGTGATGTCCCGTAAGCCGGCGGCGAAGGCCCGGGCCGGTGCCGCTGCCGCTGCCGCTGCCGCGTGAGGAGCGGTTGCCGCAGGCGCAGGGTGATGTCCCGTAAGCCGGCGGCGAAGGCCCGGGCCGGTGCCGCCGCCGCTGCCGCGTGAGGGGCGGTTGCCGCAGGCGCAGGGTGATGTCCCGTAAGCCGGCGGCGAAGGCCCGGGCCGGTGCCCTGGGGGACCAGCTCGAGGGGCACTCACGGAACCACCTCCGCCACCGCCAGGAGACAGTGGATTACATGATCCAGCAGCGGGAGGACTTTGAGCCCTTTGTGGCCGGTGCCGCCGCCGCTGCCGCGTGAGGGGCGGTTGCCGCAGGCGCAGGGTGATGTCCCGTAAGCTTGCATCAAGGTGAAATAGAAAACAAGGGGAAGCCTAGATCCTACAAAGAGAACCAAGCTAGCAGAAACCCAAAGGTATGTGAAGGGTGGTTTGCCAGGGTGTCGTGGTTTAAGCCCAGCTGGTAACTCAGAGCCACGCAGCTGCTCTCTCACTCTCCCCCTTCCTCCCCCCTGGCTCCTGGAGGGATGGGGAGGAGAACTGAAAGAATGTAACTCCCATGGGTTGAGATAAGAGCAGTCCAGTAACTAAGGTATAACAGAAACCACTGCTGCTGCCACCAATAATGATAATGATAAGGGAAATAACAAGGGAAGAGAATACAACCGCTCACCACCCGCTGACCGATACCCAGCCCGACTGAACAGCAATCTGTGCCTTCCAGGTAACTGCCCCCAGTTTATATACTGGGCATGACGTGCTGTGGTATGGAATACCTCTTTGGTCAGTTTGGGTCAGGTGTCCTGTCTCTGCTTCCTCCCAGCTTCCCCTCCTCCCTGGCAGAGCATGAGGCTCAGAAAGTCCTTGGTCAGAGTAAACATTACTGAGCAGCAACTGAAACCATCGGTGTTATCAGCGCTGTTCCCAGGCTGAAAGTCAAAAACACAGCACTGCACCAGCTACTAAGAAAGAGAAAAATGGCCGCTGCTGCTGAACCCAGGACACCCTTTAACAATTAAGGGAATGCTGTGGGTTACTTAATCAGCAACTGTCTTCCCTTTGAATTAAAACCAGCCTCTGTTTACTGGATTTTGTTGCTGCTACAGTTGAGACTTCTCCGATCCAACCATTTAGTAGAGACATGTGTTGCTTTCCCCAAGATGCCACAAGATAAAGTCCTGATAAGTAGTCTGGATAAACGTTCCCTGGCAGCTGCTTTGCTGTGTGCTTATCTCCTTTCCAGTGTATTACTTTCCCCCACTGAACAGAAACTGTGTGTTTTCAACTTCGTGCTTTCATCCTTCCCTTTCAGGCATCTAAAAAACAAAAGAAGGAGCAGCAGAGACTGGAGAAGAAGAAGAGGCAGGAAGAGAGGCACCGACAAAAGGTCTTGGGCAGCAAAAGTAACTGTCCACTTAGTGACATGAGAGATGTGGACTCAACCAACCATGTCACCTTGGTGAAGGCCATAGGAGCGCTAAACTTATGACTGAGTGTGTTCCAAGTGCTCTGGTGAGAAAAGCAAATAAAGCTGAGGAAGACAATCTGCCCTCAAGCAGATTTCCAAGAACTCCTTGTTATCTGTTGCTGCGGAGATCTCTAAGCACACATGAACTTCCTGTTCCTCGGTTGTGGGGCAGTAATTCTGCATCAACCTTTGTGCGAGAGGAGTTGTTTGAACTTAACAAAAAGTAGAGGCTTGGGTGTATGATTCTGGAGTTAGATGAAGGTGAGAACTGTTTCTTCACCCAGCAGTGTCAGGTTTGCTTTGACACCTCTTGGTGTGCTGAGACGATTTAGTTTTAATGTGACTTTCTACTTGGGTTGCACTTGGAGGAGCTTTATTTTATCTTGCTGTCAGGGAAAGCTGAACAATTCTCAACTCAGGGCTTTGGTTTCTCTTCCTATTTAAATACAGCAAAGAGAATCCTAGAATCCTTTCTAAACCGAACCGTGTCAGCCAGCACTGTGTCAGCTTGTGACATTCTGCTTTTCTTTCTCATGCAAGAATGCAGGGATGAGTTTTACTTTAGCTAGAACTGCTTGTGTTGCACTAGGCTGTTGGAGAAGCGATTAATATGTGAAGGGAGAATGGGATTGCTGCATCCAGTTTGAGATCAGCTCATAAATACAGTAGTACCAGTGAGCTCCTGAGACCACAGAGCCAGTTCATCCCTGATGAGGCTGTAAAACGCAACATGAGCAGGCATGAGATTCCTGTTGAGTGTTATTACTTGGACATCGGGAATCTCATCTCCTTTGCCATACTCTGGAGTAGCCTAAATGCTCCAGAGCTTTAGTCCAAGCCAGGAGCTTGATAGTTGTTAGTCTCCAAATGGAGTTAACGTAGCCAAAGGCCTGGGAACAGGGTTCCAAGCAGCAGTGCTCACTGGGAACTCTGCCTACTTTGCTCTTCATAAATGGAGCTTTTTCCAGGGTAGGATGTTTTCGTCTTAAACTCCTCTTTGGTAAGTTCACTGAGTTCCATAGAACGTACAGCCTGAATCCTGTGATACTTTCCACTATAGGATTGTGAATATGGGCTGAAGCGTAAGGACTAGGACTTGGCCCTTGATTTATGGCTTGTGGTGTTTCAGCTTCGCTCTGGATTTTAGGCTTGGAGTCAAACACTATGCTTGAACGGAGCAAAGCATAAGGGGAGACACCTCATCAGCCAGGGCAGAGATTAGATACATCTTTTTGGAAGTAAGGAATGCTGCTTTTGATGAAATCCCATGTGTTCTCTGAAGTTTCCAGATCAGCACAGAAATACAAATGCCTTTTCTGGCTGAACTGCCAAGATCTGAGCTAGTACTTCTTCATATGCTCTGCTACTGTTTATCCAGAGCGGTTAGAGAACAGAAAGAAAGGAGCTGTAAGTACTGGTGGCGTAGGAGAACAGACTTTAATGCTGGTGAAGAAGTTCCTTTGGTTCCTGTAATGAGCTTGGTGGAAATAAAAAGTGATGCAGAGCAGCTCTTCTGCTTTATGGTGGGACATAGTGCCTGGCAAGTAAAGCAGTGGGTTAATGCTGCTCTGAGTGCCCGTGGTGGGCATGAGGGAAGTCTGTAGTATTCCATAGGTGGGAAGAGCATGTGTGAGCCTTGAATTCACAATACCGGTCTTACACTGAAAATGACTTAGGTGAAATCTGTTTCCTGCCAACCTTAGCCTGTTGTTAGCACTGTTGCTTCCTGGCGCTGTTATTCTGTAAGGCAGTCACGTTCACAGTAATGGAACCACAAGTCCTGGCTGGAAGGGAGAAAGCAGGAGTCTCTTCAGCGGGGTGAGGAGCTGAGGACAGCCAGGTAGTGGAGGTGAACATGTCACCTTTGTCTTGCCCAGCTGTGTTTTGCCTTGCAGGTGGGTTCTGCAAGTCTGAAAAGATAAGAATGTGCAGTTGCAGGCTCTTAATGAATTGCTTTTTTGTCTTCCTGAGGCAGAGCTGATAAAAGGATTGTTGTTCCTTGGAGCCCGAAGAGCCATGAGGGAGTTATCCTGCAGCCAACAGGAAGAAGGCTGAGCTTTCCAGTGTATGAAGGGACCTGCAAAACTCACCATGCCCAGGATAAACAGATGAGCCTGCAAGAGCAGCACCTCCTGACTGGCAAAGAGAGATGCTGACCTTCAGCTCAGGGCCGCCTGTAACCAAATATGTGGCTGCAAATGCTTTAGTAAGTGTAAGAGGATTAAAATAAATGTTTTCAAGCGGTGGTCTCCTCAGTCTTGTTAGCCCAAGGTTTGGTTGTGCCAGGATAGCTTTGTACCTGCACAGAGATTCTGTATTCAAAGATGTTAAAGCCTTCATCCTGTCTGGTTCCTGGCTTTCCTTAAGCTGTTGAAATTTCCCCCTGCCCTTTTGACACGTATTTTTTCTAGGGAATACTTATGCAATGTTCCTCAGGGATTTATGCAGAGAATTCACTTTGTAAACAGGTCCTAGATTTTTCCTTGCAGGAGGAAGGGAGGCGAGGAACAAGAGAAGAGAAACATCCTGATTCATAACCCGTGTTTGCTCTTTGGTGGAGCTGTGCTTCGGAACATGCGGTCATAGGACAGGCAGCACTGCGTGTTCCCTGGGTGTTTGAGCATTGCTGCTGGTTCCCAGCTGCTGGATGACAGCTTTGAGGGTCACGGTGGGCAGAGGGCCTGGTGTGTGCTCAGTGCTGCTGGGGCTGCGGTGTCACAGGCAGGCTCGTGAAGGTGAGCTGCAGGACAGCAAAGAGCTGCTTCGCCTGCATCCCATCCAGCACCATGCTCCCTGGAGGGCCATGGAGATGCTGCAAGGGCTGGAGCAGCTCTGCTCTGGAGCCAGGCTGAGAGAGCTGGGCTGGGGCAGCCTGGAGAAGAGAAGGCTCCTGAAGGGGAGACCTGAGAGCAGCTCCAGTGCCTAAAGGGGCTGCAGGAAACCTGGAGAGGGGCTTTGGACAAGGGATGTAGGGACAGGACAAGGGAATGTCTTTAACCAGCCAGAGGGGAGACTGAGATGAGCTCTTAGGCACAATTCCTTCCCCAGAGAGTGCTCAGGCATTGGAACATGCTGCCCAGGGCAGTGCTGCAGTCACCATCCCTGCAAGTGTTCACACATCACGTAGACGAGGCCTCAGTGCCATGGGTTAGTGGTGGCCTTGGCAGTGCTGGGATAAGGGTTGGACTGGATGAGCTGAAAGGTCTTTTCCAACCCAGTTGATTCCATGATTCCATGAGCTCTCTCCTCATCCCAAAGCCCTTGATGGAACCACAAAATGAGGTAAAAGAACCGGGTGCTTTGGAGTTACAGACACCATGTTTACCACAGGAAGCGTGAGGAAGGGGTAGGGATGCTGCTCGTGACGCAGTGGGGTCAGGTTAGCAGCCTTACGCAGAGGTAAAACTCAAACCACCCTTAAATCACCTTTATTTGGGGCCCCCAGCTCTGCAGAGCTCCTCTCCGAGGTGGTGTCAAAGCCCAGGTGCCTCCCTGGCTCGTTCGTGCTAATTGGGGATCACATCAGGCAGTGCTGGGGATGGGGTGGCTGCAGGAGTCCAGCCCGAGCAGAGCTGCCGGGCTCCATGAGGACCTGCTGGAGACACCTCCATCTGCTCCCCCATGGCCTCAGGGAGTGCTCGTTACCTCAATACTCGTTAGGGCTGTGCTGTGGCCATGAGCGGGGTTTGGGGCTGGTTTGGGGCTGCGGCGCCGCAGCCGCCCTCTGCTTCTGTTGGTCACTGGTTTTAGCCCGAGATTCACCCATTTGCTGCTAAAATGCTGCTTCTGGTAAGCATTTTTTAAGAAAAAGATACAAAATCGTGTTTGTGCTTCAATTTCCACCCCTGGAGATCGGCCGCAAGGTTCTGGTGCCTCCTGGGCTGGTTCCTGAGCTGGTTCCTGCCCCTTCTCCATCAATCCCCAACACACACCCAACGCCAGGCGTGCTTCACAAATTGCCTTTTAAAATGAACTTTTATTTGCATGATTTCCTTGTTTTTATGATTTATTTCACTGTGGGGAGCGGGGCCTTCGCTGTGTGCCAGGGACAGGCACCAGGCGCCGTTTTGGTGCCTCAGGACCAAGCTGGGCTCTCCCCGGCCTCTGGGAAGGCACAGTACCCGCAGTGGAGCCCATTCCTGCCATTGAGGTGCGTTCAACAGGAGGGAGTGGAGCCCTTGCACAGGGAGTTGCGGTAGTTCATGTAGGAGCTCCGGAATGTCCTGGCTGCCCTCTGGAAGCACTGGCGGCAGCGTGGAGGGCGGCGCTCTGGCCGCTCGGTACCGCTCTCAGTAGTGCCGCGGCAGCGCGAGGGGTGGTTGGCGCAGGCGCAGTGTGATGTCCCGTAAGCCGGCGGCGAAGGCCCGGCCCGGTGCCGCCGCCGCTGCCGCAGCCGGGCGGGCGCGCAGGCCCCGGCAGAGCCCCGCCAGCCCGGGCCCGAGCCCGAGCCCCAGCCCCAGCCCCAGCCCCAGCCCCAGCCCCGCACCGGGCGGCGGCTGCCTCGCACGGCAGCTCTGGGCCCTCGGCCTCAAGCTGCGGGAGGTGCCGGGCGATGGGTGAGTACCCCTGGGCCGGCGGTTAACGGGTGGTGGCAGCCGTGTCCCCGGCGCGGCGAGCGGTTCCCGCTTGGTGGAGCGGGGCCGGGGCTGCGCAGCAGTGCGGGTTCTCCGGGGGCACCCGCGGGTCAGGAGGCTCTGCTGGGGGTTGTGCCCCCTGGGGCTGCTGGTCCCCGGCCTGACCCCGGGGCTGGGGCTCTGCTGGCACGCAGAGCGTGCAGGGGAGGTGCAGAAGTGTGGGGCAGAAGGGGCATCAGATTGGTCTGCTGAGGGGGTGCTGAGCGGGTCGTGGGGCTGCCTTTGGCTGCAGTGTGTTCTTTGGCTCAGGGCCTGTTTAAGACAGCTGAGCCCAGCACTATTCATCAGTACAGCAAAGAGAGAGGGTCCAGAGGAGGGACACAAAAATGATCCAAGGGATGGAGCACCTCTGCTGTGAGGAACAGCTGAGAGATCTGGGGTTGTTCAGCCTGGAGAAGACTCCAGGAGACATTGTGGCCTTCCAGTTCCTAAAAGGGGCCCATAAGAAAGATGGGGAGAGACTTTCTTGCAGGGGCTGTTGTAACAGGACAAGGGGTGATGGCTTTAAACTGAAAGAGGGAGATTGAGGCTGGATGTCAGGAAGAAATCCTTTACACTGAGGGTGGTGAAACACTGGCACAGGTTGCGCAGAGAGGTGGTGGATGCCCCATCCCTGGAGACATCCAAGGCCAGGCTGGATGTGGTTCTGGGCAACCTGATCTAGATGAAGGTGTCCCTGCTCAGTGCAGGAGGGTTGGTCTGGCTGAGCTTTGAAGGTCCCTTCAACCCACACTATTCTGTGACTCTTGCTGACCTTGACTTCTGCTGTTGGCAATGATAAGAGCCACCAACACCTTCTGTTCTTACCAGGAGTTCCACCAGTAGCAGCCAACAAAAGAACAAGTGATAGGTGCTGCTTCACATTCATATCCATGTTGAACTTACTGGGCAGAAAGAGCAGCTCTTGCCCTTGAGCACCATACTCTCTGCTGCTGGACCAGTCCTGTGTTCAGTGGTGTGCTCCGAGCTGTGTGTCACACGCAACCAACCTCTGCTTTCTGTCTTGTAGCAACTGTTTGTTTCGGGCCCTGGGGGACCAGCTCGAGGGGCACTCACGGAACCACCTCCGCCACCGCCAGGAGACAGTGGATTACATGATCCAGCAGCGGGAGGACTTTGAGCCCTTTGTGGCCGGTGCCGCGGCCGCTGCCGCGTTAGGGGCGGTTGGCACAGGCGCAGGGTGATGTCCCGTAAGCCGGCGGCGAAGGCCCGGGCCGGTGCCGCTGCCGCTGCCGCGTGAGGAGCGGTTGCCGCACGCGCAGGGTGATGTCCCGTAAGCCGGCGGCGAAGGCCCGGGCCGGTGCCGCCGCCGCTGCCGCGTGAGGGGCGGTTGCCGCAGGCGCAGGGTGATGTCCCGTAAGCCGGCGGCGAAGGCCCGGGCCGGTGCCCTGGGGGACCAGCTCGAGGGGCACTCACGGAACCACCTCCGCCACCGCCAGGAGACAGTGGATTACATGATCCAGCAGCGGGAGGACTTTGAGCCCTTTGTGGCCGGTGCCGCCGCCGCTGCCGCGTGAGGGGCGGTTGCCGCAGGCGCAGGGTGATGTCCCGTAAGCTTGCATCAAGGTGAAATAGAAAACAAGGGGAAGCCTAGATCCTACAAAGAGAACCAAGCTAGCAGAAACCCAAAGGTATGTGAAGGGTGGTTTGCCAGGGTGTCGTGGTTTAAGCCCAGCTGGTAACTCAGAGCCACGCAGCTGCTCTCTCACTCTCCCCCTTCCTCCCCCCTGGCTCCTGGAGGGATGGGGAGGAGAACTGAAAGAATGTAACTCCCATGGGTTGAGATAAGAGCAGTCCAGTAACTAAGGTATAACAGAAACCACTGCTGCTGCCACCAATAATGATAATGATAAGGGAAATAACAAGGGAAGAGAATACAACCGCTCACCACCCGCTGACCGATACCCAGCCCGACTGAACAGCAATCTGTGCCTTCCAGGTAACTGCCCCCAGTTTATATACTGGGCATGACGTGCTGTGGTATGGAATACCTCTTTGGTCAGTTTGGGTCAGGTGTCCTGTCTCTGCTTCCTCCCAGCTTCCCCTCCTCCCTGGCAGAGCATGAGGCTCAGAAAGTCCTTGGTCAGAGTAAACATTACTGAGCAGCAACTGAAACCATCGGTGTTATCAGCGCTGTTCCCAGGCTGAAAGTCAAAAACACAGCACTGCACCAGCTACTAAGAAAGAGAAAAATGGCCGCTGCTGCTGAACCCAGGACACCCTTTAACAATTAAGGGAATGCTGTGGGTTACTTAATCAGCAACTGTCTTCCCTTTGAATTAAAACCAGCCTCTGTTTACTGGATTTTGTTGCTGCTACAGTTGAGACTTCTCCGATCCAACCATTTAGTAGAGACATGTGTTGCTTTCCCCAAGATGCCACAAGATAAAGTCCTGATAAGTAGTCTGGATAAACGTTCCCTGGCAGCTGCTTTGCTGTGTGCTTATCTCCTTTCCAGTGTATTACTTTCCCCCACTGAACAGAAACTGTGTGTTTTCAACTTCGTGCTTTCATCCTTCCCTTTCAGGCATCTAAAAAACAAAAGAAGGAGCAGCAGAGACTGGAGAAGAAGAAGAGGCAGGAAGAGAGGCACCGACAAAAGGTCTTGGGCAGCAAAAGTAACTGTCCACTTAGTGACATGAGAGATGTGGACTCAACCAACCATGTCACCTTGGTGAAGGCCATAGGAGCGCTAAACTTATGACTGAGTGTGTTCCAAGTGCTCTGGTGAGAAAAGCAAATAAAGCTGAGGAAGACAATCTGCCCTCAAGCAGATTTCCAAGAACTCCTTGTTATCTGTTGCTGCGGAGATCTCTAAGCACACATGAACTTCCTGTTCCTCGGTTGTGGGGCAGTAATTCTGCATCAACCTTTGTGCGAGAGGAGTTGTTTGAACTTAACAAAAAGTAGAGGCTTGGGTGTATGATTCTGGAGTTAGATGAAGGTGAGAACTGTTTCTTCACCCAGCAGTGTCAGGTTTGCTTTGACACCTCTTGGTGTGCTGAGACGATTTAGTTTTAATGTGACTTTCTACTTGGGTTGCACTTGGAGGAGCTTTATTTTATCTTGCTGTCAGGGAAAGCTGAACAATTCTCAACTCAGGGCTTTGGTTTCTCTTCCTATTTAAATACAGCAAAGAGAATCCTAGAATCCTTTCTAAACCGAACCGTGTCAGCCAGCACTGTGTCAGCTTGTGACATTCTGCTTTTCTTTCTCATGCAAGAATGCAGGGATGAGTTTTACTTTAGCTAGAACTGCTTGTGTTGCACTAGGCTGTTGGAGAAGCGATTAATATGTGAAGGGAGAATGGGATTGCTGCATCCAGTTTGAGATCAGCTCATAAATACAGTAGTACCAGTGAGCTCCTGAGACCACAGAGCCAGTTCATCCCTGATGAGGCTGTAAAACGCAACATGAGCAGGCATGAGATTCCTGTTGAGTGTTATTACTTGGACATCGGGAATCTCATCTCCTTTGCCATACTCTGGAGTAGCCTAAATGCTCCAGAGCTTTAGTCCAAGCCAGGAGCTTGATAGTTGTTAGTCTCCAAATGGAGTTAACGTAGCCAAAGGCCTGGGAACAGGGTTCCAAGCAGCAGTGCTCACTGGGAACTCTGCCTACTTTGCTCTTCATAAATGGAGCTTTTTCCAGGGTAGGATGTTTTCGTCTTAAACTCCTCTTTGGTAAGTTCACTGAGTTCCATAGAACGTACAGCCTGAATCCTGTGATACTTTCCACTATAGGATTGTGAATATGGGCTGAAGCGTAAGGACTAGGACTTGGCCCTTGATTTATGGCTTGTGGTGTTTCAGCTTCGCTCTGGATTTTAGGCTTGGAGTCAAACACTATGCTTGAACGGAGCAAAGCATAAGGGGAGACACCTCATCAGCCAGGGCAGAGATTAGATACATCTTTTTGGAAGTAAGGAATGCTGCTTTTGATGAAATCCCATGTGTTCTCTGAAGTTTCCAGATCAGCACAGAAATACAAATGCCTTTTCTGGCTGAACTGCCAAGATCTGAGCTAGTACTTCTTCATATGCTCTGCTACTGTTTATCCAGAGCGGTTAGAGAACAGAAAGAAAGGAGCTGTAAGTACTGGTGGCGTAGGAGAACAGACTTTAATGCTGGTGAAGAAGTTCCTTTGGTTCCTGTAATGAGCTTGGTGGAAATAAAAAGTGATGCAGAGCAGCTCTTCTGCTTTATGGTGGGACATAGTGCCTGGCAAGTAAAGCAGTGGGTTAATGCTGCTCTGAGTGCCCGTGGTGGGCATGAGGGAAGTCTGTAGTATTCCATAGGTGGGAAGAGCATGTGTGAGCCTTGAATTCACAATACCGGTCTTACACTGAAAATGACTTAGGTGAAATCTGTTTCCTGCCAACCTTAGCCTGTTGTTAGCACTGTTGCTTCCTGGCGCTGTTATTCTGTAAGGCAGTCACGTTCACAGTAATGGAACCACAAGTCCTGGCTGGAAGGGAGAAAGCAGGAGTCTCTTCAGCGGGGTGAGGAGCTGAGGACAGCCAGGTAGTGGAGGTGAACATGTCACCTTTGTCTTGCCCAGCTGTGTTTTGCCTTGCAGGTGGGTTCTGCAAGTCTGAAAAGATAAGAATGTGCAGTTGCAGGCTCTTAATGAATTGCTTTTTTGTCTTCCTGAGGCAGAGCTGATAAAAGGATTGTTGTTCCTTGGAGCCCGAAGAGCCATGAGGGAGTTATCCTGCAGCCAACAGGAAGAAGGCTGAGCTTTCCAGTGTATGAAGGGACCTGCAAAACTCACCATGCCCAGGATAAACGGATGAGCCTGCAAGAGCAGCACCTCCTGACTGGCAAAGAGAGATGCTGACCTTCAGCTCAGGGCCGCCTGTAACCAAATATGTGGCTGCAAATGCTTTAGTAAGTGTAAGAGGATTAAAATAAATGTTTTCAAGCGGTGGTCTCCTCAGTCTTGTTAGCCCAAGGTTTGGTTGTGCCAGGATAGCTTTGTACCTGCACAGAGATTCTGTATTCAAAGATGTTAAAGCCTTCATCCTGTCTGGTTCCTGGCTTTCCTTAAGCTGTTGAAATTTCCCCCTGCCCTTTTGACACGTATTTTTTCTAGGGAATACTTATGCAATGTTCCTCAGGGATTTATGCAGAGA
Organism: Amazona ochrocephala; assembly: GCA_039720435.1. Classification (NCBI taxonomy): domain Eukaryota; kingdom Metazoa; phylum Chordata; class Aves; order Psittaciformes; family Psittacidae; genus Amazona; species Amazona ochrocephala. The sequence goes on along the minus strand of CM077894.1, from coordinate 2,370,874 downwards.
ATTCACTTTGTAAACAGGTCCTAGATTTTTCCTTGCAGGAGGAAGGGAGGCGAGGAACAAGAGAAGAGAAACATCCTGATTCATAACCCGTGTTTGCTCTTTGGTGGAGCTGTGCTTCGGAACATGCGGTCATAGGACAGGCAGCACTGCGTGTTCCCTGGGTGTTTGAGCATTGCTGCTGGTTCCCAGCTGCTGGATGACAGCTTTGAGGGTCACGGTGGGCAGAGGGCCTGGTGTGTGCTCAGTGCTGCTGGGGCTGCGGTGTCACAGGCAGGCTCGTGAAGGTGAGCTGCAGGACAGCAAAGAGCTGCTTCGCCTGCATCCCATCCAGCACCATGCTCCCTGGAGGGCCATGGAGATGCTGCAAGGGCTGGAGCAGCTCTGCTCTGGAGCCAGGCTGAGAGAGCTGGGCTGGGGCAGCCTGGAGAAGAGAAGGCTCCTGAAGGGGAGACCTGAGAGCAGCTCCAGTGCCTAAAGGGGCTGCAGGAAACCTGGAGAGGGGCTTTGGACAAGGGATGTAGGGACAGGACAAGGGAATGTCTTTAACCAGCCAGAGGGGAGACTGAGATGAGCTCTTAGGCACAATTCCTTCCCCAGAGAGTGCTCAGGCATTGGAACATGCTGCCCAGGGCAGTGCTGCAGTCACCATCCCTGCAAGTGTTCACACATCACGTAGACGAGGCCTCAGTGCCATGGGTTAGTGGTGGCCTTGGCAGTGCTGGGATAAGGGTTGGACTGGATGAGCTGAAAGGTCTTTTCCAACCCAGTTGATTCCATGATTCCATGAGCTCTCTCCTCATCCCAAAGCCCTTGATGGAACCACAAAATGAGGTAAAAGAACCGGGTGCTTTGGAGTTACAGACACCATGTTTACCACAGGAAGCGTGAGGAAGGGGTAGGGATGCTGCTCGTGACGCAGTGGGGTCAGGTTAGCAGCCTTACGCAGAGGTAAAACTCAAACCACCCTTAAATCACCTTTATTTGGGGCCCCCAGCTCTGCAGAGCTCCTCTCCGAGGTGGTGTCAAAGCCCAGGTGCCTCCCTGGCTCGTTCGTGCTAATTGGGGATCACATCAGGCAGTGCTGGGGATGGGGTGGCTGCAGGAGTCCAGCCCGAGCAGAGCTGCCGGGCTCCATGAGGACCTGCTGGAGACACCTCCATCTGCTCCCCCATGGCCTCAGGGAGTGCTCGTTACCTCAATACTCGTTAGGGCTGTGCTGTGGCCATGAGCGGGGTTTGGGGCTGGTTTGGGGCTGCGGCGCCGCAGCCGCCCTCTGCTTCTGTTGGTCACTGGTTTTAGCCCGAGATTCACCCATTTGCTGCTAAAATGCTGCTTCTGGTAAGCATTTTTTAAGAAAAAGATACAAAATCGTGTTTGTGCTTCAATTTCCACCCCTGGAGATCGGCCGCAAGGTTCTGGTGCCTCCTGGGCTGGTTCCTGAGCTGGTTCCTGCCCCTTCTCCATCAATCCCCAACACACACCCAACGCCAGGCGTGCTTCACAAATTGCCTTTTAAAATGAACTTTTATTTGCATGATTTCCTTGTTTTTATGATTTATTTCACTGTGGGGAGCGGGGCCTTCGCTGTGTGCCAGGGACAGGCACCAGGCGCCGTTTTGGTGCCTCAGGACCAAGCTGGGCTCTCCCCGGCCTCTGGGAAGGCACAGTACCCGCAGTGGAGCCCATTCCTGCCATTGAGGTGCGTTCAACAGGAGGGAGTGGAGCCCTTGCACAGGGAGTTGCGGTAGTTCATGTAGGAGCTCCGGAATGTCCTGGCTGCCCTCTGGAAGCACTGGCGGCAGCGTGGAGGGCGGCGCTCTGGCCGCTCGGTACCGCTCTCAGTAGTGCCGCGGCAGCGCGAGGGGTGGTTGGCGCAGGCGCAGTGTGATGTCCCGTAAGCCGGCGGCGAAGGCCCGGCCCGGTGCCGCCGCCGCTGCCGCAGCCGGGCGGGCGCGCAGGCCCCGGCAGAGCCCCGCCAGCCCGGGCCCGAGCCCGAGCCCCAGCCCCAGCCCCAGCCCCAGCCCCGCACCGGGCGGCGGCTGCCTCGCACGGCAGCTCTGGGCCCTCGGCCTCAAGCTGCGGGAGGTGCCGGGCGATGGGTGAGTACCCCTGGGCCGGCGGTTAACGGGTGGTGGCAGCCGTGTCCCCGGCGCGGCGAGCGGTTCCCGCTTGGTGGAGCGGGGCCGGGGCTGCGCAGCAGTGCGGGTTCTCCGGGGGCACCCGCGGGTCAGGAGGCTCTGCTGGGGGTTGTGCCCCCTGGGGCTGCTGGTCCCCGGCCTGACCCCGGGGCTGGGGCTCTGCTGGCACGCAGAGCGTGCAGGGGAGGTGCAGAAGTGTGGGGCAGAAGGGGCATCAGATTGGTCTGCTGAGGGGGTGCTGAGCGGGTCGTGGGGCTGCCTTTGGCTGCAGTGTGTTCTTTGGCTCAGGGCCTGTTTAAGACAGCTGAGCCCAGCACTATTCATCAGTACAGCAAAGAGAGAGGGTCCAGAGGAGGGACACAAAAATGATCCAAGGGATGGAGCACCTCTGCTGTGAGGAACAGCTGAGAGATCTGGGGTTGTTCAGCCTGGAGAAGACTCCAGGAGACATTGTGGCCTTCCAGTTCCTAAAAGGGGCCCATAAGAAAGATGGGGAGAGACTTTCTTGCAGGGGCTGTTGTAACAGGACAAGGGGTGATGGCTTTAAACTGAAAGAGGGAGATTGAGGCTGGATGTCAGGAAGAAATCCTTTACACTGAGGGTGGTGAAACACTGGCACAGGTTGCGCAGAGAGGTGGTGGATGCCCCATCCCTGGAGACATCCAAGGCCAGGCTGGATGTGGTTCTGGGCAACCTGATCTAGATGAAGGTGTCCCTGCTCAGTGCAGGAGGGTTGGTCTGGCTGAGCTTTGAAGGTCCCTTCAACCCACACTATTCTGTGACTCTTGCTGACCTTGACTTCTGCTGTTGGCAATGATAAGAGCCACCAACACCTTCTGTTCTTACCAGGAGTTCCACCAGTAGCAGCCAACAAAAGAACAAGTGATAGGTGCTGCTTCACATTCATATCCATGTTGAACTTACTGGGCAGAAAGAGCAGCTCTTGCCCTTGAGCACCATACTCTCTGCTGCTGGACCAGTCCTGTGTTCAGTGGTGTGCTCCGAGCTGTGTGTCACACGCAACCAACCTCTGCTTTCTGTCTTGTAGCAACTGTTTGTTTCGGGCCCTGGGGGACCAGCTCGAGGGGCACTCACGGAACCACCTCCGCCACCGCCAGGAGACAGTGGATTACATGATCCAGCAGCGGGAGGACTTTGAGCCCTTTGTGGCCGGTGCCGCGGCCGCTGCCGCGTTAGGGGCGGTTGGCACAGGCGCAGGGTGATGTCCCGTAAGCCGGCGGCGAAGGCCCGGGCCGGTGCCGCTGCCGCTGCCGCTGCCGCGTGAGGAGCGGTTGCCGCAGGCGCAGGGTGATGTCCCGTAAGCCGGCGGCGAAGGCCCGGGCCGGTGCCGCCGCCGCTGCCGCGTGAGGGGCGGTTGCCGCAGGCGCAGGGTGATGTCCCGTAAGCCGGCGGCGAAGGCCCGGGCCGGTGCCCTGGGGGACCAGCTCGAGGGGCACTCACGGAACCACCTCCGCCACCGCCAGGAGACAGTGGATTACATGATCCAGCAGCGGGAGGACTTTGAGCCCTTTGTGGCCGGTGCCGCCGCCGCTGCCGCGTGAGGGGCGGTTGCCGCAGGCGCAGGGTGATGTCCCGTAAGCTTGCATCAAGGTGAAATAGAAAACAAGGGGAAGCCTAGATCCTACAAAGAGAACCAAGCTAGCAGAAACCCAAAGGTATGTGAAGGGTGGTTTGCCAGGGTGTCGTGGTTTAAGCCCAGCTGGTAACTCAGAGCCACGCAGCTGCTCTCTCACTCTCCCCCTTCCTCCCCCCTGGCTCCTGGAGGGATGGGGAGGAGAACTGAAAGAATGTAACTCCCATGGGTTGAGATAAGAGCAGTCCAGTAACTAAGGTATAACAGAAACCACTGCTGCTGCCACCAATAATGATAATGATAAGGGAAATAACAAGGGAAGAGAATACAACCGCTCACCACCCGCTGACCGATACCCAGCCCGACTGAACAGCAATCTGTGCCTTCCAGGTAACTGCCCCCAGTTTATATACTGGGCATGACGTGCTGTGGTATGGAATACCTCTTTGGTCAGTTTGGGTCAGGTGTCCTGTCTCTGCTTCCTCCCAGCTTCCCCTCCTCCCTGGCAGAGCATGAGGCTCAGAAAGTCCTTGGTCAGAGTAAACATTACTGAGCAGCAACTGAAACCATCGGTGTTATCAGCGCTGTTCCCAGGCTGAAAGTCAAAAACACAGCACTGCACCAGCTACTAAGAAAGAGAAAAATGACCGCTGCTGCTGAACCCAGGACACCCTTTAACAATTAAGGGAATGCTGTGGGTTACTTAATCAGCAACTGTCTTCCCTTTGAATTAAAACCAGCCTCTGTTTACTGGATTTTGTTGCTGCTACAGTTGAGACTTCTCCGATCCAACCATTTAGTAGAGACATGTGTTGCTTTCCCCAAGATGCCACAAGATAAAGTCCTGATAAGTAGTCTGGATAAACGTTCCCTGGCAGCTGCTTTGCTGTGTGCTTATCTCCTTTCCAGTGTATTACTTTCCCCCACTGAACAGAAACTGTGTGTTTTCAACTTCGTGCTTTCATCCTTCCCTTTCAGGCATCTAAAAAACAAAAGAAGGAGCAGCAGAGACTGGAGAAGAAGAAGAGGCAGGAAGAGAGGCACCGACAAAAGGTCTTGGGCAGCAAAAGTAACTGTCCACTTAGTGACATGAGAGATGTGGACTCAACCAACCATGTCACCTTGGTGAAGGCCATAGGAGCGCTAAACTTATGACTGAGTGTGTTCCAAGTGCTCTGGTGAGAAAAGCAAATAAAGCTGAGGAAGACAATCTGCCCTCAAGCAGATTTCCAAGAACTCCTTGTTATCTGTTGCTGCGGAGATCTCTAAGCACACATGAACTTCCTGTTCCTCGGTTGTGGGGCAGTAATTCTGCATCAACCTTTGTGCGAGAGGAGTTGTTTGAACTTAACAAAAAGTAGAGGCTTGGGTGTATGATTCTGGAGTTAGATGAAGGTGAGAACTGTTTCTTCACCCAGCAGTGTCAGGTTTGCTTTGACACCTCTTGGTGTGCTGAGACGATTTAGTTTTAATGTGACTTTCTACTTGGGTTGCACTTGGAGGAGCTTTATTTTATCTTGCTGTCAGGGAAAGCTGAACAATTCTCAACTCAGGGCTTTGGTTTCTCTTCCTATTTAAATACAGCAAAGAGAATCCTAGAATCCTTTCTAAACCGAACCGTGTCAGCCAGCACTGTGTCAGCTTGTGACATTCTGCTTTTCTTTCTCATGCAAGAATGCAGGGATGAGTTTTACTTTAGCTAGAACTGCTTGTGTTGCACTAGGCTGTTGGAGAAGCGATTAATATGTGAAGGGAGAATGGGATTGCTGCATCCAGTTTGAGATCAGCTCATAAATACAGTAGTACCAGTGAGCTCCTGAGACCACAGAGCCAGTTCATCCCTGATGAGGCTGTAAAACGCAACATGAGCAGGCATGAGATTCCTGTTGAGTGTTATTACTTGGACATCGGGAATCTCATCTCCTTTGCCATACTCTGGAGTAGCCTAAATGCTCCAGAGCTTTAGTCCAAGCCAGGAGCTTGATAGTTGTTAGTCTCCAAATGGAGTTAACGTAGCCAAAGGCCTGGGAACAGGGTTCCAAGCAGCAGTGCTCACTGGGAACTCTGCCTACTTTGCTCTTCATAAATGGAGCTTTTTCCAGGGTAGGATGTTTTCGTCTTAAACTCCTCTTTGGTAAGTTCACTGAGTTCCATAGAACGTACAGCCTGAATCCTGTGATACTTTCCACTATAGGATTGTGAATATGGGCTGAAGCGTAAGGACTAGGACTTGGCCCTTGATTTATGGCTTGTGGTGTTTCAGCTTCGCTCTGGATTTTAGGCTTGGAGTCAAACACTATGCTTGAACGGAGCAAAGCATAAGGGGAGACACCTCATCAGCCAGGGCAGAGATTAGATACATCTTTTTGGAAGTAAGGAATGCTGCTTTTGATGAAATCCCATGTGTTCTCTGAAGTTTCCAGATCAGCACAGAAATACAAATGCCTTTTCTGGCTGAACTGCCAAGATCTGAGCTAGTACTTCTTCATATGCTCTGCTACTGTTTATCCAGAGCGGTTAGAGAACAGAAAGAAAGGAGCTGTAAGTACTGGTGGCGTAGGAGAACAGACTTTAATGCTGGTGAAGAAGTTCCTTTGGTTCCTGTAATGAGCTTGGTGGAAATAAAAAGTGATGCAGAGCAGCTCTTCTGCTTTATGGTGGGACATAGTGCCTGGCAAGTAAAGCAGTGGGTTAATGCTGCTCTGAGTGCCCGTGGTGGGCATGAGGGAAGTCTGTAGTATTCCATAGGTGGGAAGAGCATGTGTGAGCCTTGAATTCACAATACCGGTCTTACACTGAAAATGACTTAGGTGAAATCTGTTTCCTGCCAACCTTAGCCTGTTGTTAGCACTGTTGCTTCCTGGCGCTGTTATTCTGTAAGGCAGTCACGTTCACAGTAATGGAACCACAAGTCCTGGCTGGAAGGGAGAAAGCAGGAGTCTCTTCAGCGGGGTGAGGAGCTGAGGACAGCCAGGTAGTGGAGGTGAACATGTCACCTTTGTCTTGCCCAGCTGTGTTTTGCCTTGCAGGTGGGTTCTGCAAGTCTGAAAAGATAAGAATGTGCAGTTGCAGGCTCTTAATGAATTGCTTTTTTGTCTTCCTGAGGCAGAGCTGATAAAAGGATTGTTGTTCCTTGGAGCCCGAAGAGCCATGAGGGAGTTATCCTGCAGCCAACAGGAAGAAGGCTGAGCTTTCCAGTGTATGAAGGGACCTGCAAAACTCACCATGCCCAGGATAAACGGATGAGCCTGCAAGAGCAGCACCTCCTGACTGGCAAAGAGAGATGCTGACCTTCAGCTCAGGGCCGCCTGTAACCAAATATGTGGCTGCAAATGCTTTAGTAAGTGTAAGAGGATTAAAATAAATGTTTTCAAGCGGTGGTCTCCTCAGTCTTGTTAGCCCAAGGTTTGGTTGTGCCAGGATAGCTTTGTACCTGCACAGAGATTCTGTATTCAAAGATGTTAAAGCCTTCATCCTGTCTGGTTCCTGGCTTTCCTTAAGCTGTTGAAATTTCCCCCTGCCCTTTTGACACGTATTTTTTCTAGGGAATACTTATGCAATGTTCCTCAGGGATTTATGCAGAGAATTCACTTTGTAAACAGGTCCTAGATTTTTCCTTGCAGGAGGAAGGGAGGCGAGGAACAAGAGAAGAGAAACATCCTGATTCATAACCCGTGTTTGCTCTTTGGTGGAGCTGTGCTTCGGAACATGCGGTCATAGGACAGGCAGCACTGCGTGTTCCCTGGGTGTTTGAGCATTGCTGCTGGTTCCCAGCTGCTGGATGACAGCTTTGAGGGTCACGGTGGGCAGAGGGCCTGGTGTGTGCTCAGTGCTGCTGGGGCTGCGGTGTCACAGGCAGGCTCGTGAAGGTGAGCTGCAGGACAGCAAAGAGCTGCTTCGCCTGCATCCCATCCAGCACCATGCTCCCTGGAGGGCCATGGAGATGCTGCAAGGGCTGGAGCAGCTCTGCTCTGGAGCCAGGCTGAGAGAGCTGGGCTGGGGCAGCCTGGAGAAGAGAAGGCTCCTGAAGGGGAGACCTGAGAGCAGCTCCAGTGCCTAAAGGGGCTGCAGGAAACCTGGAGAGGGGCTTTGGACAAGGGATGTAGGGACAGGACAAGGGAATGTCTTTAACCAGCCAGAGGGGAGACTGAGATGAGCTCTTAGGCACAATTCCTTCCCCAGAGAGTGCTCAGGCATTGGAACATGCTGCCCAGGGCAGTGCTGCAGTCACCATCCCTGCAAGTGTTCACACATCACGTAGACGAGGCCTCAGTGCCATGGGTTAGTGGTGGCCTTGGCAGTGCTGGGATAAGGGTTGGACTGGATGAGCTGAAAGGTCTTTTCCAACCCAGTTGATTCCATGATTCCATGAGCTCTCTCCTCATCCCAAAGCCCTTGATGGAACCACAAAATGAGGTAAAAGAACCGGGTGCTTTGGAGTTACAGACACCATGTTTACCACAGGAAGCGTGAGGAAGGGGTAGGGATGCTGCTCGTGACGCAGTGGGGTCAGGTTAGCAGCCTTACGCAGAGGTAAAACTCAAACCACCCTTAAATCACCTTTATTTGGGGCCCCCAGCTCTGCAGAGCTCCTCTCCGAGGTGGTGTCAAAGCCCAGGTGCCTCCCTGGCTCGTTCGTGCTAATTGGGGATCACATCAGGCAGTGCTGGGGATGGGGTGGCTGCAGGAGTCCAGCCCGAGCAGAGCTGCCGGGCTCCATGAGGACCTGCTGGAGACACCTCCATCTGCTCCCCCATGGCCTCAGGGAGTGCTCGTTACCTCAATACTCGTTAGGGCTGTGCTGTGGCCATGAGCGGGGTTTGGGGCTGGTTTGGGGCTGCGGCGCCGCAGCCGCCCTCTGCTTCTGTTGGTCACTGGTTTTAGCCCGAGATTCACCCATTTGCTGCTAAAATGCTGCTTCTGGTAAGCATTTTTTAAGAAAAAGATACAAAATCGTGTTTGTGCTTCAATTTCCACCCCTGGAGATCGGCCGCAAGGTTCTGGTGCCTCCTGGGCTGGTTCCTGAGCTGGTTCCTGCCCCTTCTCCATCAATCCCCAACACACACCCAACGCCAGGCGTGCTTCACAAATTGCCTTTTAAAATGAACTTTTATTTGCATGATTTCCTTGTTTTTATGATTTATTTCACTGTGGGGAGCGGGGCCTTCGCTGTGTGCCAGGGACAGGCACCAGGCGCCGTTTTGGTGCCTCAGGACCAAGCTGGGCTCTCCCCGGCCTCTGGGAAGGCACAGTACCCGCAGTGGAGCCCATTCCTGCCATTGAGGTGCGTTCAACAGGAGGGAGTGGAGCCCTTGCACAGGGAGTTGCGGTAGTTCATGTAGGAGCTCCGGAATGTCCTGGCTGCCCTCTGGAAGCACTGGCGGCAGCGTGGAGGGCGGCGCTCTGGCCGCTCGGTACCGCTCTCAGTAGTGCCGCGGCAGCGCGAGGGGTGGTTGGCGCAGGCGCAGTGTGATGTCCCGTAAGCCGGCGGCGAAGGCCCGGCCCGGTGCCGCCGCCGCTGCCGCAGCCGGGCGGGCGCGCAGGCCCCGGCAGAGCCCCGCCAGCCCGGGCCCGAGCCCGAGCCCCAGCCCCAGCCCCAGCCCCAGCCCCGCACCGGGCGGCGGCTGCCTCGCACGGCAGCTCTGGGCCCTCGGCCTCAAGCTGCGGGAGGTGCCGGGCGATGGGTGAGTACCCCTGGGCCGGCGGTTAACGGGTGGTGGCAGCCGTGTCCCCGGCGCGGCGAGCGGTTCCCGCTTGGTGGAGCGGGGCCGGGGCTGCGCAGCAGTGCGGGTTCTCCGGGGGCACCCGCGGGTCAGGAGGCTCTGCTGGGGGTTGTGCCCCCTGGGGCTGCTGGTCCCCGGCCTGACCCCGGGGCTGGGGCTCTGCTGGCACGCAGAGCGTGCAGGGGAGGTGCAGAAGTGTGGGGCAGAAGGGGCATCAGATTGGTCTGCTGAGGGGGTGCTGAGCGGGTCGTGGGGCTGCCTTTGGCTGCAGTGTGTTCTTTGGCTCAGGGCCTGTTTAAGACAGCTGAGCCCAGCACTATTCATCAGTACAGCAAAGAGAGAGGGTCCAGAGGAGGGACACAAAAATGATCCAAGGGATGGAGCACCTCTGCTGTGAGGAACAGCTGAGAGATCTGGGGTTGTTCAGCCTGGAGAAGACTCCAGGAGACATTGTGGCCTTCCAGTTCCTAAAAGGGGCCCATAAGAAAGATGGGGAGAGACTTTCTTGCAGGGGCTGTTGTAACAGGACAAGGGGTGATGGCTTTAAACTGAAAGAGGGAGATTGAGGCTGGATGTCAGGAAGAAATCCTTTACACTGAGGGTGGTGAAACACTGGCACAGGTTGCGCAGAGAGGTGGTGGATGCCCCATCCCTGGAGACATCCAAGGCCAGGCTGGATGTGGTTCTGGGCAACCTGATCTAGATGAAGGTGTCCCTGCTCAGTGCAGGAGGGTTGGTCTGGCTGAGCTTTGAAGGTCCCTTCAACCCACACTATTCTGTGACTCTTGCTGACCTTGACTTCTGCTGTTGGCAATGATAAGAGCCACCAACACCTTCTGTTCTTACCAGGAGTTCCACCAGTAGCAGCCAACAAAAGAACAAGTGATAGGTGCTGCTTCACATTCATATCCATGTTGAACTTACTGGGCAGAAAGAGCAGCTCTTGCCCTTGAGCACCATACTCTCTGCTGCTGGACCAGTCCTGTGTTCAGTGGTGTGCTCCGAGCTGTGTGTCACACGCAACCAACCTCTGCTTTCTGTCTTGTAGCAACTGTTTGTTTCGGGCCCTGGGGGACCAGCTCGAGGGGCACTCACGGAACCACCTCCGCCACCGCCAGGAGACAGTGGATTACATGATCCAGCAGCGGGAGGACTTTGAGCCCTTTGTGGCCGGTGCCGCGGCCGCTGCCGCGTTAGGGGCGGTTGGCACAGGCGCAGGGTGATGTCCCGTAAGCCGGCGGCGAAGGCCCGGGCCGGTGCCGCTGCCGCTGCCGCTGCCGCGTGAGGAGCGGTTGCCGCACGCGCAGGGTGATGTCCCGTAAGCCGGCGGCGAAGGCCCGGGCCGGTGCCGCCGCCGCTGCCGCGTGAGGGGCAGTTGCCGCAGGCGCAGGGTGATGTCCCGTAAGCCGGCGGCGAAGGCCCGGGCCGGTGCCGCCGCCGCTGCCGCGTGAGGGGCGGTTGCCGCAGGCGCAGGGTGATGTCCCGTAAGCCGGCGGCGAAGGCCCGGGCCGGTGCCCTGGGGGACCAGCTCGAGGGGCACTCACGGAACCACCTCCGCCACCGCCAGGAGACAGTGGATTACATGATCCAGCAGCGGGAGGACTTTGAGCCCTTTGTGGCCGGTGCCGCCGCCGCTGCCGCGTGAGGGGCGGTTGCCGCAGGCGCAGGGTGATGTCCCGTAAGCTTGCATCAAGGTGAAATAGAAAACAAGGGGAAGCCTAGATCCTACAAAGAGAACCAAGCTAGCAGAAACCCAAAGGTATGTGAAGGGTGGTTTGCCAGGGTGTCGTGGTTTAAGCCCAGCTGGTAACTCAGAGCCACGCAGCTGCTCTCTCACTCTCCCCCTTCCTCCCCCCTGGCTCCTGGAGGGATGGGGAGGAGAACTGAAAGAATGTAACTCCCATGGGTTGAGATAAGAGCAGTCCAGTAACTAAGGTATAACAGAAACCACTGCTGCTGCCACCAATAATGATAATGATAAGGGAAATAACAAGGGAAGAGAATACAACCGCTCACCACCCGCTGACCGATACCCAGCCCGACTGAACAGCAATCTGTGCCTTCCAGGTAACTGCCCCCAGTTTATATACTGGGCATGACGTGCTGTGGTATGGAATACCTCTTTGGTCAGTTTGGGTCAGGTGTCCTGTCTCTGCTTCCTCCCAGCTTCCCCTCCTCCCTGGCAGAGCATGAGGCTCAGAAAGTCCTTGGTCAGAGTAAACATTACTGAGCAGCAACTGAAACCATCGGTGTTATCAGCGCTGTTCCCAGGCTGAAAGTCAAAAACACAGCACTGCACCAGCTACTAAGAAAGAGAAAAATGGCCGCTGCTGCTGAACCCAGGACACCCTTTAACAATTAAGGGAATGCTGTGGGTTACTTAATCAGCAACTGTCTTCCCTTTGAATTAAAACCAGCCTCTGTTTACTGGATTTTGTTGCTGCTACAGTTGAGACTTCTCCGATCCAACCATTTAGTAGAGACATGTGTTGCTTTCCCCAAGATGCCACAAGATAAAGTCCTGATAAGTAGTCTGGATAAACGTTCCCTGGCAGCTGCTTTGCTGTGTGCTTATCTCCTTTCCAGTGTATTACTTTCCCCCACTGAACAGAAACTGTGTGTTTTCAACTTCGTGCTTTCATCCTTCCCTTTCAGGCATCTAAAAAACAAAAGAAGGAGCAGCAGAGACTGGAGAAGAAGAAGAGGCAGGAAGAGAGGCACCGACAAAAGGTCTTGGGCAGCAAAAGTAACTGTCCACTTAGTGACATGAGAGATGTGGACTCAACCAACCATGTCACCTTGGTGAAGGCCATAGGAGCGCTAAACTTATGACTGAGTGTGTTCCAAGTGCTCTGGTGAGAAAAGCAAATAAAGCTGAGGAAGACAATCTGCCCTCAAGCAGATTTCCAAGAACTCCTTGTTATCTGTTGCTGCGGAGATCTCTAAGCACACATGAACTTCCTGTTCCTCGGTTGTGGGGCAGTAATTCTGCATCAACCTTTGTGCGAGAGGAGTTGTTTGAACTTAACAAAAAGTAGAGGCTTGGGTGTATGATTCTGGAGTTAGATGAAGGTGAGAACTGTTTCTTCACCCAGCAGTGTCAGGTTTGCTTTGACACCTCTTGGTGTGCTGAGACGATTTAGTTTTAATGTGACTTTCTACTTGGGTTGCACTTGGAGGAGCTTTATTTTATCTTGCTGTCAGGGAAAGCTGAACAATTCTCAACTCAGGGCTTTGGTTTCTCTTCCTATTTAAATACAGCAAAGAGAATCCTAGAATCCTTTCTAAACCGAACCGTGTCAGCCAGCACTGTGTCAGCTTGTGACATTCTGCTTTTCTTTCTCATGCAAGAATGCAGGGATGAGTTTTACTTTAGCTAGAACTGCTTGTGTTGCACTAGGCTGTTGGAGAAGCGATTAATATGTGAAGGGAGAATGGGATTGCTGCATCCAGTTTGAGATCAGCTCATAAATACAGTAGTACCAGTGAGCTCCTGAGACCACAGAGCCAGTTCATCCCTGATGAGGCTGTAAAACGCAACATGAGCAGGCATGAGATTCCTGTTGAGTGTTATTACTTGGACATCGGGAATCTCATCTCCTTTGCCATACTCTGGAGTAGCCTAAATGCTCCAGAGCTTTAGTCCAAGCCAGGAGCTTGATAGTTGTTAGTCTCCAAATGGAGTTAACGTAGCCAAAGGCCTGGGAACAGGGTTCCAAGCAGCAGTGCTCACTGGGAACTCTGCCTACTTTGCTCTTCATAAATGGAGCTTTTTCCAGGGTAGGATGTTTTCGTCTTAAACTCCTCTTTGGTAAGTTCACTGAGTTCCATAGAACGTACAGCCTGAATCCTGTGATACTTTCCACTATAGGATTGTGAATATGGGCTGAAGCGTAAGGACTAGGACTTGGCCCTTGATTTATGGCTTGTGGTGTTTCAGCTTCGCTCTGGATTTTAGGCTTGGAGTCAAACACTATGCTTGAACGGAGCAAAGCATAAGGGGAGACACCTCATCAGCCAGGGCAGAGATTAGATACATCTTTTTGGAAGTAAGGAATGCTGCTTTTGATGAAATCCCATGTGTTCTCTGAAGTTTCCAGATCAGCACAGAAATACAAATGCCTTTTCTGGCTGAACTGCCAAGATCTGAGCTAGTACTTCTTCATATGCTCTGCTACTGTTTATCCAGAGCGGTTAGAGAACAGAAAGAAAGGAGCTGTAAGTACTGGTGGCGTAGGAGAACAGACTTTAATGCTGGTGAAGAAGTTCCTTTGGTTCCTGTAATGAGCTTGGTGGAAATAAAAAGTGATGCAGAGCAGCTCTTCTGCTTTATGGTGGGACATAGTGCCTGGCAAGTAAAGCAGTGGGTTAATGCTGCTCTGAGTGCCCGTGGTGGGCATGAGGGAAGTCTGTAGTATTCCATAGGTGGGAAGAGCATGTGTGAGCCTTGAATTCACAATACCGGTCTTACACTGAAAATGACTTAGGTGAAATCTGTTTCCTGCCAACCTTAGCCTGTTGTTAGCACTGTTGCTTCCTGGCGCTGTTATTCTGTAAGGCAGTCACGTTCACAGTAATGGAACCACAAGTCCTGGCTGGAAGGGAGAAAGCAGGAGTCTCTTCAGCGGGGTGAGGAGCTGAGGACAGCCAGGTAGTGGAGGTGAACATGTCACCTTTGTCTTGCCCAGCTGTGTTTTGCCTTGCAGGTGGGTTCTGCAAGTCTGAAAAGATAAGAATGTGCAGTTGCAGGCTCTTAATGAATTGCTTTTTTGTCTTCCTGAGGCAGAGCTGATAAAAGGATTGTTGTTCCTTGGAGCCCGAAGAGCCATGAGGGAGTTATCCTGCAGCCAACAGGAAGAAGGCTGAGCTTTCCAGTGTATGAAGGGACCTGCAAAACTCACCATGCCCAGGATAAACGGATGAGCCTGCAAGAGCAGCACCTCCTGACTGGCAAAGAGAGATGCTGACCTTCAGCTCAGGGCCGCCTGTAACCAAATATGTGGCTGCAAATGCTTTAGTAAGTGTAAGAGGATTAAAATAAATGTTTTCAAGCGGTGGTCTCCTCAGTCTTGTTAGCCCAAGGTTTGGTTGTGCCAGGATAGCTTTGTACCTGCACAGAGATTCTGTATTCAAAGATGTTAAAGCCTTCATCCTGTCTGGTTCCTGGCTTTCCTTAAGCTGTTGAAATTTCCCCCTGCCCTTTTGACACGTATTTTTTCTAGGGAATACTTATGCAATGTTCCTCAGGGATTTATGCAGAGAATTCACTTTGTAAACAGGTCCTAGATTTTTCCTTGCAGGAGGAAGGGAGGCGAGGAACAAGAGAAGAGAAACATCCTGATTCATAACCCGTGTTTGCTCTTTGGTGGAGCTGTGCTTCGGAACATGCGGTCATAGGACAGGCAGCACTGCGTGTTCCCTGGGTGTTTGAGCATTGCTGCTGGTTCCCAGCTGCTGGATGACAGCTTTGAGGGTCACGGTGGGCAGAGGGCCTGGTGTGTGCTCAGTGCTGCTGGGGCTGCGGTGTCACAGGCAGGCTCGTGAAGGTGAGCTGCAGGACAGCAAAGAGCTGCTTCGCCTGCATCCCATCCAGCACCATGCTCCCTGGAGGGCCATGGAGATGCTGCAAGGGCTGGAGCAGCTCTGCTCTGGAGCCAGGCTGAGAGAGCTGGGCTGGGGCAGCCTGGAGAAGAGAAGGCTCCTGAAGGGGAGACCTGAGAGCAGCTCCAGTGCCTAAAGGGGCTGCAGGAAACCTGGAGAGGGGCTTTGGACAAGGGATGTAGGGACAGGACAAGGGAATGTCTTTAACCAGCCAGAGGGGAGACTGAGATGAGCTCTTAGGCACAATTCCTTCCCCAGAGAGTGCTCAGGCATTGGAACATGCTGCCCAGGGCAGTGCTGCAGTCACCATCCCTGCAAGTGTTCACACATCACGTAGACGAGGCCTCAGTGCCATGGGTTAGTGGTGGCCTTGGCAGTGCTGGGATAAGGGTTGGACTGGATGAGCTGAAAGGTCTTTTCCAACCCAGTTGATTCCATGATTCCATGAGCTCTCTCCTCATCCCAAAGCCCTTGATGGAACCACAAAATGAGGTAAAAGAACCGGGTGCTTTGGAGTTACAGACACCATGTTTACCACAGGAAGCGTGAGGAAGGGGTAGGGATGCTGCTCGTGACGCAGTGGGGTCAGGTTAGCAGCCTTACGCAGAGGTAAAACTCAAACCACCCTTAAATCACCTTTATTTGGGGCCCCCAGCTCTGCAGAGCTCCTCTCCGAGGTGGTGTCAAAGCCCAGGTGCCTCCCTGGCTCGTTCGTGCTAATTGGGGATCACATCAGGCAGTGCTGGGGATGGGGTGGCTGCAGGAGTCCAGCCCGAGCAGAGCTGCCGGGCTCCATGAGGACCTGCTGGAGACACCTCCATCTGCTCCCCCATGGCCTCAGGGAGTGCTCGTTACCTCAATACTCGTTAGGGCTGTGCTGTGGCCATGAGCGGGGTTTGGGGCTGGTTTGGGGCTGCGGCGCCGCAGCCGCCCTCTGCTTCTGTTGGTCACTGGTTTTAGCCCGAGATTCACCCATTTGCTGCTAAAATGCTGCTTCTGGTAAGCATTTTTTAAGAAAAAGATACAAAATCGTGTTTGTGCTTCAATTTCCACCCCTGGAGATCGGCCGCAAGGTTCTGGTGCCTCCTGGGCTGGTTCCTGAGCTGGTTCCTGCCCCTTCTCCATCAATCCCCAACACACACGCAACGCCAGGCGTGCTTCACAAATTGCCTTTTAAAATGAACTTTTATTTGCATGATTTCCTTGTTTTTATGATTTATTTCACTGTGGGGAGCGGGGCCTTCGCTGTGTGCCAGGGACAGGCACCAGGCGCCGTTTTGGTGCCTCAGGACCAAGCTGGGCTCTCCCCGGCCTCTGGGAAGGCACAGTACCCGCAGTGGAGCCCATTCCTGCCATTGAGGTGCGTTCAACAGGAGGGAGTGGAGCCCTTGCACAGGGAGTTGCGGTAGTTCATGTAGGAGCTCCGGAATGTCCTGGCTGCCCTCTGGAAGCACTGGCGGCAGCGTGGAGGGCGGCGCTCTGGCCGCTCGGTACCGCTCTCAGTAGTGCCGCGGCAGCGCGAGGGGTGGTTGGCGCAGGCGCAGTGTGATGTCCCGTAAGCCGGCGGCGAAGGCCCGGCCCGGTGCCGCCGCCGCTGCCGCAGCCGGGCGGGCGCGCAGGCCCCGGCAGAGCCCCGCCAGCCCGGGCCCGAGCCCGAGCCCCAGCCCCAGCCCCAGCCCCAGCCCCGCACCGGGCGGCGGCTGCCTCGCACGGCAGCTCTGGGCCCTCGGCCTCAAGCTGCGGGAGGTGCCGGGCGATGGGTGAGTACCCCTGGGCCGGCGGTTAACGGGTGGTGGCAGCCGTGTCCCCGGCGCGGCGAGCGGTTCCCGCTTGGTGGAGCGGGGCCGGGGCTGCGCAGCAGTGCGGGTTCTCCGGGGGCACCCGCGGGTCAGGAGGCTCTGCTGGGGGTTGTGCCCCCTGGGGCTGCTGGTCCCCGGCCTGACCCCGGGGCTGGGGCTCTGCTGGCACGCAGAGCGTGCAGGGGAGGTGCAGAAGTGTGGGGCAGAAGGGGCATCAGATTGGTCTGCTGAGGGGGTGCTGAGCGGGTCGTGGGGCTGCCTTTGGCTGCAGTGTGTTCTTTGGCTCAGGGCCTGTTTAAGACAGCTGAGCCCAGCACTATTCATCAGTACAGCAAAGAGAGAGGGTCCAGAGGAGGGACACAAAAATGATCCAAGGGATGGAGCACCTCTGCTGTGAGGAACAGCTGAGAGATCTGGGGTTGTTCAGCCTGGAGAAGACTCCAGGAGACATTGTGGCCTTCCAGTTCCTAAAAGGGGCCCATAAGAAAGATGGGGAGAGACTTTCTTGCAGGGGCTGTTGTAACAGGACAAGGGGTGATGGCTTTAAACTGAAAGAGGGAGATTGAGGCTGGATGTCAGGAAGAAATCCTTTACACTGAGGGTGGTGAAACACTGGCACAGGTTGCGCAGAGAGGTGGTGGATGCCCCATCCCTGGAGACATCCAAGGCCAGGCTGGATGTGGTTCTGGGCAACCTGATCTAGATGAAGGTGTCCCTGCTCAGTGCAGGAGGGTTGGTCTGGCTGAGCTTTGAAGGTCCCTTCAACCCACACTATTCTGTGGCTCTTGCTGACCTTGACTTCTGCTGTTGGCAATGATAAGAGCCACCAACACCTTCTGTTCTTACCAGGAGTTCCACCAGTAGCAGCCAACAAAAGAACAAGTGATAGGTGCTGCTTCACATTCATATCCATGTTGAACTTACTGGGCAGAAAGAGCAGCTCTTGCCCTTGAGCACCATACTCTCTGCTGCTGGACCAGTCCTGTGTTCAGTGGTGTGCTCCGAGCTGTGTGTCACACGCAACCAACCTCTGCTTTCTGTCTTGTAGCAACTGTTTGTTTCGGGCCCTGGGGGACCAGCTCGAGGGGCACTCACGGAACCACCTCCGCCACCGCCAGGAGACAGTGGATTACATGATCCAGCAGCGGGAGGACTTTGAGCCCTTTGTGGCCGGTGCCGCGGCCGCTGCCGCGTTAGGGGCGGTTGGCACAGGCGCAGGGTGATGTCCCGTAAGCCGGCGGCGAAGGCCCGGGCCGGTGCCGCTGCCGCTGCCGCTGCCGCGTGAGGAGCGGTTGCCGCACGCGCAGGGTGATGTCCCGTAAGCCGGCGGCGAAGGCCCGGGCCGGTGCCGCCGCCGCTGCCGCGTGAGGGGCAGTTGCCGCAGGCGCAGGGTGATGTCCCGTAAGCCGGCGGCGAAGGCCCGGGCCGGTGCCGCCGCCGCTGCCGCGTGAGGGGCGGTTGCCGCAGGCGCAGGGTGATGTCCCGTAAGCCGGCGGCGAAGGCCCGGGCCGGTGCCCTGGGGGACCAGCTCGAGGGGCACTCACGGAACCACCTCCGCCACCGCCAGGAGACAGTGGATTACATGATCCAGCAGCGGGAGGACTTTGAGCCCTTTGTGGCCGGTGCCGCCGCCGCTGCCGCGTGAGGGGCGGTTGCCGCAGGCGCAGGGTGATGTCCCGTAAGCTTGCATCAAGGTGAAATAGAAAACAAGGGGAAGCCTAGATCCTACAAAGAGAACCAAGCTAGCAGAAACCCAAAGGTATGTGAAGGGTGGTTTGCCAGGGTGTCGTGGTTTAAGCCCAGCTGGTAACTCAGAGCCACGCAGCTGCTCTCTCACTCTCCCCCTTCCTCCCCCCTGGCTCCTGGAGGGATGGGGAGGAGAACTGAAAGAATGTAACTCCCATGGGTTGAGATAAGAGCAGTCCAGTAACTAAGGTATAACAGAAACCACTGCTGCTGCCACCAATAATGATAATGATAAGGGAAATAACAAGGGAAGAGAATACAACCGCTCACCACCCGCTGACCGATACCCAGCCCGACTGAACAGCAATCTGTGCCTTCCAGGTAACTGCCCCCAGTTTATATACTGGGCATGACGTGCTGTGGTATGGAATACCTCTTTGGTCAGTTTGGGTCAGGTGTCCTGTCTCTGCTTCCTCCCAGCTTCCCCTCCTCCCTGGCAGAGCATGAGGCTCAGAAAGTCCTTGGTCAGAGTAAACATTACTGAGCAGCAACTGAAACCATCGGTGTTATCAGCGCTGTTCCCAGGCTGAAAGTCAAAAACACAGCACTGCACCAGCTACTAAGAAAGAGAAAAATGGCCGCTGCTGCTGAACCCAGGACACCCTTTAACAATTAAGGGAATGCTGTGGGTTACTTAATCAGCAACTGTCTTCCCTTTGAATTAAAACCAGCCTCTGTTTACTGGATTTTGTTGCTGCTACAGTTGAGACTTCTCCGATCCAACCATTTAGTAGAGACATGTGTTGCTTTCCCCAAGATGCCACAAGATAAAGTCCTGATAAGTAGTCTGGATAAACGTTCCCTGGCAGCTGCTTTGCTGTGTGCTTATCTCCTTTCCAGTGTATTACTTTCCCCCACTGAACAGAAACTGTGTGTTTTCAACTTCGTGCTTTCATCCTTCCCTTTCAGGCATCTAAAAAACAAAAGAAGGAGCAGCAGAGACTGGAGAAGAAGAAGAGGCAGGAAGAGAGGCACCGACAAAAGGTCTTGGGCAGCAAAAGTAACTGTCCACTTAGTGACATGAGAGATGTGGACTCAACCAACCATGTCACCTTGGTGAAGGCCATAGGAGCGCTAAACTTATGACTGAGTGTGTTCCAAGTGCTCTGGTGAGAAAAGCAAATAAAGCTGAGGAAGACAATCTGCCCTCAAGCAGATTTCCAAGAACTCCTTGTTATCTGTTGCTGCGGAGATCTCTAAGCACACATGAACTTCCTGTTCCTCGGTTGTGGGGCAGTAATTCTGCATCAACCTTTGTGCGAGAGGAGTTGTTTGAACTTAACAAAAAGTAGAGGCTTGGGTGTATGATTCTGGAGTTAGATGAAGGTGAGAACTGTTTCTTCACCCAGCAGTGTCAGGTTTGCTTTGACACCTCTTGGTGTGCTGAGACGATTTAGTTTTAATGTGACTTTCTACTTGGGTTGCACTTGGAGGAGCTTTATTTTATCTTGCTGTCAGGGAAAGCTGAACAATTCTCAACTCAGGGCTTTGGTTTCTCTTCCTATTTAAATACAGCAAAGAGAATCCTAGAATCCTTTCTAAACCGAACCGTGTCAGCCAGCACTGTGTCAGCTTGTGACATTCTGCTTTTCTTTCTCATGCAAGAATGCAGGGATGAGTTTTACTTTAGCTAGAACTGCTTGTGTTGCACTAGGCTGTTGGAGAAGCGATTAATATGTGAAGGGAGAATGGGATTGCTGCATCCAGTTTGAGATCAGCTCATAAATACAGTAGTACCAGTGAGCTCCTGAGACCACAGAGCCAGTTCATCCCTGATGAGGCTGTAAAACGCAACATGAGCAGGCATGAGATTCCTGTTGAGTGTTATTACTTGGACATCGGGAATCTCATCTCCTTTGCCATACTCTGGAGTAGCCTAAATGCTCCAGAGCTTTAGTCCAAGCCAGGAGCTTGATAGTTGTTAGTCTCCAAATGGAGTTAACGTAGCCAAAGGCCTGGGAACAGGGTTCCAAGCAGCAGTGCTCACTGGGAACTCTGCCTACTTTGCTCTTCATAAATGGAGCTTTTTCCAGGGTAGGATGTTTTCGTCTTAAACTCCTCTTTGGTAAGTTCACTGAGTTCCATAGAACGTACAGCCTGAATCCTGTGATACTTTCCACTATAGGATTGTGAATATGGGCTGAAGCGTAAGGACTAGGACTTGGCCCTTGATTTATGGCTTGTGGTGTTTCAGCTTCGCTCTGGATTTTAGGCTTGGAGTCAAACACTATGCTTGAACGGAGCAAAGCATAAGGGGAGACACCTCATCAGCCAGGGCAGAGATTAGATACATCTTTTTGGAAGTAAGGAATGCTGCTTTTGATGAAATCCCATGTGTTCTCTGAAGTTTCCAGATCAGCACAGAAATACAAATGCCTTTTCTGGCTGAACTGCCAAGATCTGAGCTAGTACTTCTTCATATGCTCTGCTACTGTTTATCCAGAGCGGTTAGAGAACAGAAAGAAAGGAGCTGTAAGTACTGGTGGCGTAGGAGAACAGACTTTAATGCTGGTGAAGAAGTTCCTTTGGTTCCTGTAATGAGCTTGGTGGAAATAAAAAGTGATGCAGAGCAGCTCTTCTGCTTTATGGTGGGACATAGTGCCTGGCAAGTAAAGCAGTGGGTTAATGCTGCTCTGAGTGCCCGTGGTGGGCATGAGGGAAGTCTGTAGTATTCCATAGGTGGGAAGAGCATGTGTGAGCCTTGAATTCACAATACCGGTCTTACACTGAAAATGACTTAGGTGAAATCTGTTTCCTGCCAACCTTAGCCTGTTGTTAGCACTGTTGCTTCCTGGCGCTGTTATTCTGTAAGGCAGTCACGTTCACAGTAATGGAACCACAAGTCCTGGCTGGAAGGGAGAAAGCAGGAGTCTCTTCAGCGGGGTGAGGAGCTGAGGACAGCCAGGTAGTGGAGGTGAACATGTCACCTTTGTCTTGCCCAGCTGTGTTTTGCCTTGCAGGTGGGTTCTGCAAGTCTGAAAAGATAAGAATGTGCAGTTGCAGGCTCTTAATGAATTGCTTTTTTGTCTTCCTGAGGCAGAGCTGATAAAAGGATTGTTGTTCCTTGGAGCCCGAAGAGCCATGAGGGAGTTATCCTGCAGCCAACAGGAAGAAGGCTGAGCTTTCCAGTGTATGAAGGGACCTGCAAAACTCACCATGCCCAGGATAAACGGATGAGCCTGCAAGAGCAGCACCTCCTGACTGGCAAAGAGAGATGCTGACCTTCAGCTCAGGGCCGCCTGTAACCAAATATGTGGCTGCAAATGCTTTAGTAAGTGTAAGAGGATTAAAATAAATGTTTTCAAGCGGTGGTCTCCTCAGTCTTGTTAGCCCAAGGTTTGGTTGTGCCAGGATAGCTTTGTACCTGCACAGAGATTCTGTATTCAAAGATGTTAAAGCCTTCATCCTGTCTGGTTCCTGGCTTTCCTTAAGCTGTTGAAATTTCCCCCTGCCCTTTTGACACGTATTTTTTCTAGGGAATACTTATGCAATGTTCCTCAGGGATTTATGCAGAGAATTCACTTTGTAAACAGGTCCTAGATTTTTCCTTGCAGGAGGAAGGGAGGCGAGGAACAAGAGAAGAGAAACATCCTGATTCATAACCCGTGTTTGCTCTTTGGTGGAGCTGTGCTTCGGAACATGCGGTCATAGGACAGGCAGCACTGCGTGTTCCCTGGGTGTTTGAGCATTGCTGCTGGTTCCCAGCTGCTGGATGACAGCTTTGAGGGTCACGGTGGGCAGAGGGCCTGGTGTGTGCTCAGTGCTGCTGGGGCTGCGGTGTCACAGGCAGGCTCGTGAAGGTGAGCTGCAGGACAGCAAAGAGCTGCTTCGCCTGCATCCCATCCAGCACCATGCTCCCTGGAGGGCCATGGAGATGCTGCAAGGGCTGGAGCAGCTCTGCTCTGGAGCCAGGCTGAGAGAGCTGGGCTGGGGCAGCCTGGAGAAGAGAAGGCTCCTGAAGGGGAGACCTGAGAGCAGCTCCAGTGCCTAAAGGGGCTGCAGGAAACCTGGAGAGGGGCTTTGGACAAGGGATGTAGGGACAGGACAAGGGAATGTCTTTAACCAGCCAGAGGGGAGACTGAGATGAGCTCTTAGGCACAATTCCTTCCCCAGAGAGTGCTCAGGCATTGGAACATGCTGCCCAGGGCAGTGCTGCAGTCACCATCCCTGCAAGTGTTCACACATCACGTAGACGAGGCCTCAGTGCCATGGGTTAGTGGTGGCCTTGGCAGTGCTGGGATAAGGGTTGGACTGGATGAGCTGAAAGGTCTTTTCCAACCCAGTTGATTCCATGATTCCATGAGCTCTCTCCTCATCCCAAAGCCCTTGATGGAACCACAAAATGAGGTAAAAGAACCGGGTGCTTTGGAGTTACAGACACCATGTTTACCACAGGAAGCGTGAGGAAGGGGTAGGGATGCTGCTCGTGACGCAGTGGGGTCAGGTTAGCAGCCTTACGCAGAGGTAAAACTCAAACCACCCTTAAATCACCTTTATTTGGGGCCCCCAGCTCTGCAGAGCTCCTCTCCGAGGTGGTGTCAAAGCCCAGGTGCCTCCCTGGCTCGTTCGTGCTAATTGGGGATCACATCAGGCAGTGCTGGGGATGGGGTGGCTGCAGGAGTCCAGCCCGAGCAGAGCTGCCGGGCTCCATGAGGACCTGCTGGAGACACCTCCATCTGCTCCCCCATGGCCTCAGGGAGTGCTCGTTACCTCAATACTCGTTAGGGCTGTGCTGTGGCCATGAGCGGGGTTTGGGGCTGGTTTGGGGCTGCGGCGCCGCAGCCGCCCTCTGCTTCTGTTGGTCACTGGTTTTAGCCCGAGATTCACCCATTTGCTGCTAAAATGCTGCTTCTGGTAAGCATTTTTTAAGAAAAAGATACAAAATCGTGTTTGTGCTTCAATTTCCACCCCTGGAGATCGGCCGCAAGGTTCTGGTGCCTCCTGGGCTGGTTCCTGAGCTGGTTCCTGCCCCTTCTCCATCAATCCCCAACACACACCCAACGCCAGGCGTGCTTCACAAATTGCCTTTTAAAATGAACTTTTATTTGCATGATTTCCTTGTTTTTATGATTTATTTCACTGTGGGGAGCGGGGCCTTCGCTGTGTGCCAGGGACAGGCACCAGGCGCCGTTTTGGTGCCTCAGGACCAAGCTGGGCTCTCCCCGGCCTCTGGGAAGGCACAGTACCCGCAGTGGAGCCCATTCCTGCCATTGAGGTGCGTTCAACAGGAGGGAGTGGAGCCCTTGCACAGGGAGTTGCGGTAGTTCATGTAGGAGCTCCGGAATGTCCTGGCTGCCCTCTGGAAGCACTGGCGGCAGCGTGGAGGGCGGCGCTCTGGCCGCTCGGTACCGCTCTCAGTAGTGCCGCGGCAGCGCGAGGGGTGGTTGGCGCAGGCGCAGTGTGATGTCCCGTAAGCCGGCGGCGAAGGCCCGGCCCGGTGCCGCCGCCGCTGCCGCAGCCGGGCGGGCGCGCAGGCCCCGGCAGAGCCCCGCCAGCCCGGGCCCGAGCCCGAGCCCCAGCCCCAGCCCCAGCCCCAGCCCCGCACCGGGCGGCGGCTGCCTCGCACGGCAGCTCTGGGCCCTCGGCCTCAAGCTGCGGGAGGTGCCGGGCGATGGGTGAGTACCCCTGGGCCGGCGGTTAACGGGTGGTGGCAGCCGTGTCCCCGGCGCGGCGAGCGGTTCCCGCTTGGTGGAGCGGGGCCGGGGCTGCGCAGCAGTGCGGGTTCTCCGGGGGCACCCGCGGGTCAGGAGGCTCTGCTGGGGGTTGTGCCCCCTGGGGCTGCTGGTCCCCGGCCTGACCCCGGGGCTGGGGCTCTGCTGGCACGCAGAGCGTGCAGGGGAGGTGCAGAAGTGTGGGGCAGAAGGGGCATCAGATTGGTCTGCTGAGGGGGTGCTGAGCGGGTCGTGGGGCTGCCTTTGGCTGCAGTGTGTTCTTTGGCTCAGGGCCTGTTTAAGACAGCTGAGCCCAGCACTATTCATCAGTACAGCAAAGAGAGAGGGTCCAGAGGAGGGACACAAAAATGATCCAAGGGATGGAGCACCTCTGCTGTGAGGAACAGCTGAGAGATCTGGGGTTGTTCAGCCTGGAGAAGACTCCAGGAGACATTGTGGCCTTCCAGTTCCTAAAAGGGGCCCATAAGAAAGATGGGGAGAGACTTTCTTGCAGGGGCTGTTGTAACAGGACAAGGGGTGATGGCTTTAAACTGAAAGAGGGAGATTGAGGCTGGATGTCAGGAAGAAATCCTTTACACTGAGGGTGGTGAAACACTGGCACAGGTTGCGCAGAGAGGTGGTGGATGCCCCATCCCTGGAGACATCCAAGGCCAGGCTGGATGTGGTTCTGGGCAACCTGATCTAGATGAAGGTGTCCCTGCTCAGTGCAGGAGGGTTGGTCTGGCTGAGCTTTGAAGGTCCCTTCAACCCACACTATTCTGTGGCTCTTGCTGACCTTGACTTCTGCTGTTGGCAATGATAAGAGCCACCAACACCTTCTGTTCTTACCAGGAGTTCCACCAGTAGCAGCCAACAAAAGAACAAGTGATAGGTGCTGCTTCACATTCATATCCATGTTGAACTTACTGGGCAGAAAGAGCAGCTCTTGCCCTTGAGCACCATACTCTCTGCTGCTGGACCAGTCCTGTGTTCAGTGGTGTGCTCCGAGCTGTGTGTCACACGCAACCAACCTCTGCTTTCTGTCTTGTAGCAACTGTTTGTTTCGGGCCCTGGGGGACCAGCTCGAGGGGCACTCACGGAACCACCTCCGCCACCGCCAGGAGACAGTGGATTACATGATCCAGCAGCGGAAGGACTTTGAGCCCTTTGTGGCCGGTGCCGCGGCCGCTGCCGCGTTAGGGGCGGTTGGCACAGGCGCAGGGTGATGTCCCGTAAGCCGGCGGCGAAGGCCCGGGCCGGTGCCGCCGCCGCTGCCGCGTGAGGGGCGGTTGCCGCAGGCGCAGGGTGATGTCCCGTAAGCCGGCGGCGAAGGCCCGGGCCGGTGCCCTGGGGGACCAGCTCGAGGGGCACTCACGGAACCACCTCCGCCACCGCCAGGAGACAGTGGATTACATGATCCAGCAGCGGGAGGACTTTGAGCCCTTTGTGGCCGGTGCCGCCGCCGCTGCCGCGTGAGGGGCGGTTGCCGCAGGCGCAGGGTGATGTCCCGTAAGCTTGCATCAAGGTGAAATAGAAAACAAGGGGAAGCCTAGATCCTACAAAGAGAACCAAGCTAGCAGAAACCCAAAGGTATGTGAAGGGTGGTTTGCCAGGGTGTCGTGGTTTAAGCCCAGCTGGTAACTCAGAGCCACGCAGCTGCTCTCTCACTCTCCCCCTTCCTCCCCCCTGGCTCCTGGAGGGATGGGGAGGAGAACTGAAAGAATGTAACTCCCATGGGTTGAGATAAGAGCAGTCCAGTAACTAAGGTATAACAGAAACCACTGCTGCTGCCACCAATAATGATAATGATAAGGGAAATAACAAGGGAAGAGAATACAACCGCTCACCACCCGCTGACCGATACCCAGCCCGACTGAACAGCAATCTGTGCCTTCCAGGTAACTGCCCCCAGTTTATATACTGGGCATGACGTGCTGTGGTATGGAATACCTCTTTGGTCAGTTTGGGTCAGGTGTCCTGTCTCTGCTTCCTCCCAGCTTCCCCTCCTCCCTGGCAGAGCATGAGGCTCAGAAAGTCCTTGGTCAGAGTAAACATTACTGAGCAGCAACTGAAACCATCGGTGTTATCAGCGCTGTTCCCAGGCTGAAAGTCAAAAACACAGCACTGCACCAGCTACTAAGAAAGAGAAAAATGGCCGCTGCTGCTGAACCCAGGACACCCTTTAACAATTAAGGGAATGCTGTGGGTTACTTAATCAGCAACTGTCTTCCCTTTGAATTAAAACCAGCCTCTGTTTACTGGATTTTGTTGCTGCTACAGTTGAGACTTCTCCGATCCAACCATTTAGTAGAGACATGTGTTGCTTTCCCCAAGATGCCACAAGATAAAGTCCTGATAAGTAGTCTGGATAAACGTTCCCTGGCAGCTGCTTTGCTGTGTGCTTATCTCCTTTCCAGTGTATTACTTTCCCCCACTGAACAGAAACTGTGTGTTTTCAACTTCGTGCTTTCATCCTTCCCTTTCAGGCATCTAAAAAACAAAAGAAGGAGCAGCAGAGACTGGAGAAGAAGAAGAGGCAGGAAGAGAGGCACCGACAAAAGGTCTTGGGCAGCAAAAGTAACTGTCCACTTAGTGACATGAGAGATGTGGACTCAACCAACCATGTCACCTTGGTGAAGGCCATAGGAGCGCTAAACTTATGACTGAGTGTGTTCCAAGTGCTCTGGTGAGAAAAGCAAATAAAGCTGAGGAAGACAATCTGCCCTCAAGCAGATTTCCAAGAACTCCTTGTTATCTGTTGCTGCGGAGATCTCTAAGCACACATGAACTTCCTGTTCCTCGGTTGTGGGGCAGTAATTCTGCATCAACCTTTGTGCGAGAGGAGTTGTTTGAACTTAACAAAAAGTAGAGGCTTGGGTGTATGATTCTGGAGTTAGATGAAGGTGAGAACTGTTTCTTCACCCAGCAGTGTCAGGTTTGCTTTGACACCTCTTGGTGTGCTGAGACGATTTAGTTTTAATGTGACTTTCTACTTGGGTTGCACTTGGAGGAGCTTTATTTTATCTTGCTGTCAGGGAAAGCTGAACAATTCTCAACTCAGGGCTTTGGTTTCTCTTCCTATTTAAATACAGCAAAGAGAATCCTAGAATCCTTTCTAAACCGAACCGTGTCAGCCAGCACTGTGTCAGCTTGTGACATTCTGCTTTTCTTTCTCATGCAAGAATGCAGGGATGAGTTTTACTTTAGCTAGAACTGCTTGTGTTGCACTAGGCTGTTGGAGAAGCGATTAATATGTGAAGGGAGAATGGGATTGCTGCATCCAGTTTGAGATCAGCTCATAAATACAGTAGTACCAGTGAGCTCCTGAGACCACAGAGCCAGTTCATCCCTGATGAGGCTGTAAAACGCAACATGAGCAGGCATGAGATTCCTGTTGAGTGTTATTACTTGGACATCGGGAATCTCATCTCCTTTGCCATACTCTGGAGTAGCCTAAATGCTCCAGAGCTTTAGTCCAAGCCAGGAGCTTGATAGTTGTTAGTCTCCAAATGGAGTTAACGTAGCCAAAGGCCTGGGAACAGGGTTCCAAGCAGCAGTGCTCACTGGGAACTCTGCCTACTTTGCTCTTCATAAATGGAGCTTTTTCCAGGGTAGGATGTTTTCGTCTTAAACTCCTCTTTGGTAAGTTCACTGAGTTCCATAGAACGTACAGCCTGAATCCTGTGATACTTTCCACTATAGGATTGTGAATATGGGCTGAAGCGTAAGGACTAGGACTTGGCCCTTGATTTATGGCTTGTGGTGTTTCAGCTTCGCTCTGGATTTTAGGCTTGGAGTCAAACACTATGCTTGAACGGAGCAAAGCATAAGGGGAGACACCTCATCAGCCAGGGCAGAGATTAGATACATCTTTTTGGAAGTAAGGAATGCTGCTTTTGATGAAATCCCATGTGTTCTCTGAAGTTTCCAGATCAGCACAGAAATACAAATGCCTTTTCTGGCTGAACTGCCAAGATCTGAGCTAGTACTTCTTCATATGCTCTGCTACTGTTTATCCAGAGCGGTTAGAGAACAGAAAGAAAGGAGCTGTAAGTACTGGTGGCGTAGGAGAACAGACTTTAATGCTGGTGAAGAAGTTCCTTTGGTTCCTGTAATGAGCTTGGTGGAAATAAAAAGTGATGCAGAGCAGCTCTTCTGCTTTATGGTGGGACATAGTGCCTGGCAAGTAAAGCAGTGGGTTAATGCTGCTCTGAGTGCCCGTGGTGGGCATGAGGGAAGTCTGTAGTATTCCATAGGTGGGAAGAGCATGTGTGAGCCTTGAATTCACAATACCGGTCTTACACTGAAAATGACTTAGGTGAAATCTGTTTCCTGCCAACCTTAGCCTGTTGTTAGCACTGTTGCTTCCTGGCGCTGTTATTCTGTAAGGCAGTCACGTTCACAGTAATGGAACCACAAGTCCTGGCTGGAAGGGAGAAAGCAGGAGTCTCTTCAGCGGGGTGAGGAGCTGAGGACAGCCAGGTAGTGGAGGTGAACATGTCACCTTTGTCTTGCCCAGCTGTGTTTTGCCTTGCAGGTGGGTTCTGCAAGTCTGAAAAGATAAGAATGTGCAGTTGCAGGCTCTTAATGAATTGCTTTTTTGTCTTCCTGAGGCAGAGCTGATAAAAGGATTGTTGTTCCTTGGAGCCCGAAGAGCCATGAGGGAGTTATCCTGCAGCCAACAGGAAGAAGGCTGAGCTTTCCAGTGTATGAAGGGACCTGCAAAACTCACCATGCCCAGGATAAACGGATGAGCCTGCAAGAGCAGCACCTCCTGACTGGCAAAGAGAGATGCTGACCTTCAGCTCAGGGCCGCCTGTAACCAAATATGTGGCTGCAAATGCTTTAGTAAGTGTAAGAGGATTAAAATAAATGTTTTCAAGCGGTGGTCTCCTCAGTCTTGTTAGCCCAAGGTTTGGTTGTGCCAGGATAGCTTTGTACCTGCACAGAGATTCTGTATTCAAAGATGTTAAAGCCTTCATCCTGTCTGGTTCCTGGCTTTCCTTAAGCTGTTGAAATTTCCCCCTGCCCTTTTGACACGTATTTTTTCTAGGGAATACTTATGCAATGTTCCTCAGGGATTTATGCAGAGAATTCACTTTGTAAACAGGTCCTAGATTTTTCCTTGCAGGAGGAAGGGAGGCGAGGAACAAGAGAAGAGAAACATCCTGATTCATAACCCGTGTTTGCTCTTTGGTGGAGCTGTGCTTCGGAACATGCGGTCATAGGACAGGCAGCACTGCGTGTTCCCTGGGTGTTTGAGCATTGCTGCTGGTTCCCAGCTGCTGGATGACAGCTTTGAGGGTCACGGTGGGCAGAGGGCCTGGTGTGTGCTCAGTGCTGCTGGGGCTGCGGTGTCACAGGCAGGCTCGTGAAGGTGAGCTGCAGGACAGCAAAGAGCTGCTTCGCCTGCATCCCATCCAGCACCATGCTCCCTGGAGGGCCATGGAGATGCTGCAAGGGCTGGAGCAGCTCTGCTCTGGAGCCAGGCTGAGAGAGCTGGGCTGGGGCAGCCTGGAGAAGAGAAGGCTCCTGAAGGGGAGACCTGAGAGCAGCTCCAGTGCCTAAAGGGGCTGCAGGAAACCTGGAGAGGGGCTTTGGACAAGGGATGTAGGGACAGGACAAGGGAATGTCTTTAACCAGCCAGAGGGGAGACTGAGATGAGCTCTTAGGCACAATTCCTTCCCCAGAGAGTGCTCAGGCATTGGAACATGCTGCCCAGGGCAGTGCTGCAGTCACCATCCCTGCAAGTGTTCACACATCACGTAGACGAGGCCTCAGTGCCATGGGTTAGTGGTGGCCTTGGCAGTGCTGGGATAAGGGTTGGACTGGATGAGCTGAAAGGTCTTTTCCAACCCAGTTGATTCCATGATTCCATGAGCTCTCTCCTCATCCCAAAGCCCTTGATGGAACCACAAAATGAGGTAAAAGAACCGGGTGCTTTGGAGTTACAGACACCATGTTTACCACAGGAAGCGTGAGGAAGGGGTAGGGATGCTGCTCGTGACGCAGTGGGGTCAGGTTAGCAGCCTTACGCAGAGGTAAAACTCAAACCACCCTTAAATCACCTTTATTTGGGGCCCCCAGCTCTGCAGAGCTCCTCTCCGAGGTGGTGTCAAAGCCCAGGTGCCTCCCTGGCTCGTTCGTGCTAATTGGGGATCACATCAGGCAGTGCTGGGGATGGGGTGGCTGCAGGAGTCCAGCCCGAGCAGAGCTGCCGGGCTCCATGAGGACCTGCTGGAGACACCTCCATCTGCTCCCCCATGGCCTCAGGGAGTGCTCGTTACCTCAATACTCGTTAGGGCTGTGCTGTGGCCATGAGCGGGGTTTGGGGCTGGTTTGGGGCTGCGGCGCCGCAGCCGCCCTCTGCTTCTGTTGGTCACTGGTTTTAGCCCGAGATTCACCCATTTGCTGCTAAAATGCTGCTTCTGGTAAGCATTTTTTAAGAAAAAGATACAAAATCGTGTTTGTGCTTCAATTTCCACCCCTGGAGATCGGCCGCAAGGTTCTGGTGCCTCCTGGGCTGGTTCCTGAGCTGGTTCCTGCCCCTTCTCCATCAATCCCCAACACACACCCAACGCCAGGCGTGCTTCACAAATTGCCTTTTAAAATGAACTTTTATTTGCATGATTTCCTTGTTTTTATGATTTATTTCACTGTGGGGAGCGGGGCCTTCGCTGTGTGCCAGGGACAGGCACCAGGCGCCGTTTTGGTGCCTCAGGACCAAGCTGGGCTCTCCCCGGCCTCTGGGAAGGCACAGTACCCGCAGTGGAGCCCATTCCTGCCATTGAGGTGCGTTCAACAGGAGGGAGTGGAGCCCTTGCACAGGGAGTTGCGGTAGTTCATGTAGGAGCTCCGGAATGTCCTGGCTGCCCTCTGGAAGCACTGGCGGCAGCGTGGAGGGCGGCGCTCTGGCCGCTCGGTACCGCTCTCAGTAGTGCCGCGGCAGCGCGAGGGGTGGTTGGCGCAGGCGCAGTGTGATGTCCCGTAAGCCGGCGGCGAAGGCCCGGCCCGGTGCCGCCGCCGCTGCCGCAGCCGGGCGGGCGCGCAGGCCCCGGCAGAGCCCCGCCAGCCCGGGCCCGAGCCCGAGCCCCAGCCCCAGCCCCAGCCCCAGCCCCGCACCGGGCGGCGGCTGCCTCGCACGGCAGCTCTGGGCCCTCGGCCTCAAGCTGCGGGAGGTGCCGGGCGATGGGTGAGTACCCCTGGGCCGGCGGTTAACGGGTGGTGGCAGCCGTGTCCCCGGCGCGGCGAGCGGTTCCCGCTTGGTGGAGCGGGGCCGGGGCTGCGCAGCAGTGCGGGTTCTCCGGGGGCACCCGCGGGTCAGGAGGCTCTGCTGGGGGTTGTGCCCCCTGGGGCTGCTGGTCCCCGGCCTGACCCCGGGGCTGGGGCTCTGCTGGCACGCAGAGCGTGCAGGGGAGGTGCAGAAGTGTGGGGCAGAAGGGGCATCAGATTGGTCTGCTGAGGGGGTGCTGAGCGGGTCGTGGGGCTGCCTTTGGCTGCAGTGTGTTCTTTGGCTCAGGGCCTGTTTAAGACAGCTGAGCCCAGCACTATTCATCAGTACAGCAAAGAGAGAGGGTCCAGAGGAGGGACACAAAAATGATCCAAGGGATGGAGCACCTCTGCTGTGAGGAACAGCTGAGAGATCTGGGGTTGTTCAGCCTGGAGAAGACTCCAGGAGACATTGTGGCCTTCCAGTTCCTAAAAGGGGCCCATAAGAAAGATGGGGAGAGACTTTCTTGCAGGGGCTGTTGTAACAGGACAAGGGGTGATGGCTTTAAACTGAAAGAGGGAGATTGAGGCTGGATGTCAGGAAGAAATCCTTTACACTGAGGGTGGTGAAACACTGGCACAGGTTGCGCAGAGAGGTGGTGGATGCCCCATCCCTGGAGACATCCAAGGCCAGGCTGGATGTGGTTCTGGGCAACCTGATCTAGATGAAGGTGTCCCTGCTCAGTGCAGGAGGGTTGGTCTGGCTGAGCTTTGAAGGTCCCTTCAACCCACACTATTCTGTGACTCTTGCTGACCTTGACTTCTGCTGTTGGCAATGATAAGAGCCACCAACACCTTCTGTTCTTACCAGGAGTTCCACCAGTAGCAGCCAACAAAAGAACAAGTGATAGGTGCTGCTTCACATTCATATCCATGTTGAACTTACTGGGCAGAAAGAGCAGCTCTTGCCCTTGAGCACCATACTCTCTGCTGCTGGACCAGTCCTGTGTTCAGTGGTGTGCTCCGAGCTGTGTGTCACACGCAACCAACCTCTGCTTTCTGTCTTGTAGCAACTGTTTGTTTCGGGCCCTGGGGGACCAGCTCGAGGGGCACTCACGGAACCACCTCCGCCACCGCCAGGAGACAGTGGATTACATGATCCAGCAGCGGGAGGACTTTGAGCCCTTTGTGGCCGGTGCCGCGGCCGCTGCCGCGTTAGGGGCGGTTGGCACAGGCGCAGGGTGATGTCCCGTAAGCCGGCGGCGAAGGCCCGGGCCGGTGCCGCTGCCGCTGCCGCTGCCGCGTGAGGAGCGGTTGCCGCACGCGCAGGGTGATGTCCCGTAAGCCGGCGGCGAAGGCCCGGGCCGGTGCCGCCGCCGCTGCCGCGTGAGGGGCAGTTGCCGCAGGCGCAGGGTGATGTCCCGTAAGCCGGCGGCGAAGGCCCGGGCCGGTGCCGCCGCCGCTGCCGCGTGAGGGGCGGTTGCCGCAGGCGCAGGGTGATGTCCCGTAAGCCGGCGGCGAAGGCCCGGGCCGGTGCCCTGGGGGACCAGCTCGAGGGGCACTCACGGAACCACCTCCGCCACCGCCAGGAGACAGTGGATTACATGATCCAGCAGCGGGAGGACTTTGAGCCCTTTGTGGCCGGTGCCGCCGCCGCTGCCGCGTGAGGGGCGGTTGCCGCAGGCGCAGGGTGATGTCCCGTAAGCTTGCATCAAGGTGAAATAGAAAACAAGGGGAAGCCTAGATCCTACAAAGAGAACCAAGCTAGCAGAAACCCAAAGGTATGTGAAGGGTGGTTTGCCAGGGTGTCGTGGTTTAAGCCCAGCTGGTAACTCAGAGCCACGCAGCTGCTCTCTCACTCTCCCCCTTCCTCCCCCCTGGCTCCTGGAGGGATGGGGAGGAGAACTGAAAGAATGTAACTCCCATGGGTTGAGATAAGAGCAGTCCAGTAACTAAGGTATAACAGAAACCACTGCTGCTGCCACCAATAATGATAATGATAAGGGAAATAACAAGGGAAGAGAATACAACCGCTCACCACCCGCTGACCGATACCCAGCCCGACTGAACAGCAATCTGTGCCTTCCAGGTAACTGCCCCCAGTTTATATACTGGGCATGACGTGCTGTGGTATGGAATACCTCTTTGGTCAGTTTGGGTCAGGTGTCCTGTCTCTGCTTCCTCCCAGCTTCCCCTCCTCCCTGGCAGAGCATGAGGCTCAGAAAGTCCTTGGTCAGAGTAAACATTACTGAGCAGCAACTGAAACCATCGGTGTTATCAGCGCTGTTCCCAGGCTGAAAGTCAAAAACACAGCACTGCACCAGCTACTAAGAAAGAGAAAAATGGCCGCTGCTGCTGAACCCAGGACACCCTTTAACAATTAAGGGAATGCTGTGGGTTACTTAATCAGCAACTGTCTTCCCTTTGAATTAAAACCAGCCTCTGTTTACTGGATTTTGTTGCTGCTACAGTTGAGACTTCTCCGATCCAACCATT
The DNA here is from genome assembly GCA_039720435.1 of Amazona ochrocephala. NCBI lineage: Eukaryota > Metazoa > Chordata > Aves > Psittaciformes > Psittacidae > Amazona > Amazona ochrocephala. Next base: position 2,336,917 of record CM077894.1, on the reverse strand, counting down.
TAGTAGAGACATGTGTTGCTTTCCCCAAGATGCCACAAGATAAAGTCCTGATAAGTAGTCTGGATAAACGTTCCCTGGCAGCTGCTTTGCTGTGTGCTTATCTCCTTTCCAGTGTATTACTTTCCCCCACTGAACAGAAACTGTGTGTTTTCAACTTCGTGCTTTCATCCTTCCCTTTCAGGCATCTAAAAAACAAAAGAAGGAGCAGCAGAGACTGGAGAAGAAGAAGAGGCAGGAAGAGAGGCACCGACAAAAGGTCTTGGGCAGCAAAAGTAACTGTCCACTTAGTGACATGAGAGATGTGGACTCAACCAACCATGTCACCTTGGTGAAGGCCATAGGAGCGCTAAACTTATGACTGAGTGTGTTCCAAGTGCTCTGGTGAGAAAAGCAAATAAAGCTGAGGAAGACAATCTGCCCTCAAGCAGATTTCCAAGAACTCCTTGTTATCTGTTGCTGCGGAGATCTCTAAGCACACATGAACTTCCTGTTCCTCGGTTGTGGGGCAGTAATTCTGCATCAACCTTTGTGCGAGAGGAGTTGTTTGAACTTAACAAAAAGTAGAGGCTTGGGTGTATGATTCTGGAGTTAGATGAAGGTGAGAACTGTTTCTTCACCCAGCAGTGTCAGGTTTGCTTTGACACCTCTTGGTGTGCTGAGACGATTTAGTTTTAATGTGACTTTCTACTTGGGTTGCACTTGGAGGAGCTTTATTTTATCTTGCTGTCAGGGAAAGCTGAACAATTCTCAACTCAGGGCTTTGGTTTCTCTTCCTATTTAAATACAGCAAAGAGAATCCTAGAATCCTTTCTAAACCGAACCGTGTCAGCCAGCACTGTGTCAGCTTGTGACATTCTGCTTTTCTTTCTCATGCAAGAATGCAGGGATGAGTTTTACTTTAGCTAGAACTGCTTGTGTTGCACTAGGCTGTTGGAGAAGCGATTAATATGTGAAGGGAGAATGGGATTGCTGCATCCAGTTTGAGATCAGCTCATAAATACAGTAGTACCAGTGAGCTCCTGAGACCACAGAGCCAGTTCATCCCTGATGAGGCTGTAAAACGCAACATGAGCAGGCATGAGATTCCTGTTGAGTGTTATTACTTGGACATCGGGAATCTCATCTCCTTTGCCATACTCTGGAGTAGCCTAAATGCTCCAGAGCTTTAGTCCAAGCCAGGAGCTTGATAGTTGTTAGTCTCCAAATGGAGTTAACGTAGCCAAAGGCCTGGGAACAGGGTTCCAAGCAGCAGTGCTCACTGGGAACTCTGCCTACTTTGCTCTTCATAAATGGAGCTTTTTCCAGGGTAGGATGTTTTCGTCTTAAACTCCTCTTTGGTAAGTTCACTGAGTTCCATAGAACGTACAGCCTGAATCCTGTGATACTTTCCACTATAGGATTGTGAATATGGGCTGAAGCGTAAGGACTAGGACTTGGCCCTTGATTTATGGCTTGTGGTGTTTCAGCTTCGCTCTGGATTTTAGGCTTGGAGTCAAACACTATGCTTGAACGGAGCAAAGCATAAGGGGAGACACCTCATCAGCCAGGGCAGAGATTAGATACATCTTTTTGGAAGTAAGGAATGCTGCTTTTGATGAAATCCCATGTGTTCTCTGAAGTTTCCAGATCAGCACAGAAATACAAATGCCTTTTCTGGCTGAACTGCCAAGATCTGAGCTAGTACTTCTTCATATGCTCTGCTACTGTTTATCCAGAGCGGTTAGAGAACAGAAAGAAAGGAGCTGTAAGTACTGGTGGCGTAGGAGAACAGACTTTAATGCTGGTGAAGAAGTTCCTTTGGTTCCTGTAATGAGCTTGGTGGAAATAAAAAGTGATGCAGAGCAGCTCTTCTGCTTTATGGTGGGACATAGTGCCTGGCAAGTAAAGCAGTGGGTTAATGCTGCTCTGAGTGCCCGTGGTGGGCATGAGGGAAGTCTGTAGTATTCCATAGGTGGGAAGAGCATGTGTGAGCCTTGAATTCACAATACCGGTCTTACACTGAAAATGACTTAGGTGAAATCTGTTTCCTGCCAACCTTAGCCTGTTGTTAGCACTGTTGCTTCCTGGCGCTGTTATTCTGTAAGGCAGTCACGTTCACAGTAATGGAACCACAAGTCCTGGCTGGAAGGGAGAAAGCAGGAGTCTCTTCAGCGGGGTGAGGAGCTGAGGACAGCCAGGTAGTGGAGGTGAACATGTCACCTTTGTCTTGCCCAGCTGTGTTTTGCCTTGCAGGTGGGTTCTGCAAGTCTGAAAAGATAAGAATGTGCAGTTGCAGGCTCTTAATGAATTGCTTTTTTGTCTTCCTGAGGCAGAGCTGATAAAAGGATTGTTGTTCCTTGGAGCCCGAAGAGCCATGAGGGAGTTATCCTGCAGCCAACAGGAAGAAGGCTGAGCTTTCCAGTGTATGAAGGGACCTGCAAAACTCACCATGCCCAGGATAAACGGATGAGCCTGCAAGAGCAGCACCTCCTGACTGGCAAAGAGAGATGCTGACCTTCAGCTCAGGGCCGCCTGTAACCAAATATGTGGCTGCAAATGCTTTAGTAAGTGTAAGAGGATTAAAATAAATGTTTTCAAGCGGTGGTCTCCTCAGTCTTGTTAGCCCAAGGTTTGGTTGTGCCAGGATAGCTTTGTACCTGCACAGAGATTCTGTATTCAAAGATGTTAAAGCCTTCATCCTGTCTGGTTCCTGGCTTTCCTTAAGCTGTTGAAATTTCCCCCTGCCCTTTTGACACGTATTTTTTCTAGGGAATACTTATGCAATGTTCCTCAGGGATTTATGCAGAGAATTCACTTTGTAAACAGGTCCTAGATTTTTCCTTGCAGGAGGAAGGGAGGCGAGGAACAAGAGAAGAGAAACATCCTGATTCATAACCCGTGTTTGCTCTTTGGTGGAGCTGTGCTTCGGAACATGCGGTCATAGGACAGGCAGCACTGCGTGTTCCCTGGGTGTTTGAGCATTGCTGCTGGTTCCCAGCTGCTGGATGACAGCTTTGAGGGTCACGGTGGGCAGAGGGCCTGGTGTGTGCTCAGTGCTGCTGGGGCTGCGGTGTCACAGGCAGGCTCGTGAAGGTGAGCTGCAGGACAGCAAAGAGCTGCTTCGCCTGCATCCCATCCAGCACCATGCTCCCTGGAGGGCCATGGAGATGCTGCAAGGGCTGGAGCAGCTCTGCTCTGGAGCCAGGCTGAGAGAGCTGGGCTGGGGCAGCCTGGAGAAGAGAAGGCTCCTGAAGGGGAGACCTGAGAGCAGCTCCAGTGCCTAAAGGGGCTGCAGGAAACCTGGAGAGGGGCTTTGGACAAGGGATGTAGGGACAGGACAAGGGAATGTCTTTAACCAGCCAGAGGGGAGACTGAGATGAGCTCTTAGGCACAATTCCTTCCCCAGAGAGTGCTCAGGCATTGGAACATGCTGCCCAGGGCAGTGCTGCAGTCACCATCCCTGCAAGTGTTCACACATCACGTAGACGAGGCCTCAGTGCCATGGGTTAGTGGTGGCCTTGGCAGTGCTGGGATAAGGGTTGGACTGGATGAGCTGAAAGGTCTTTTCCAACCCAGTTGATTCCATGATTCCATGAGCTCTCTCCTCATCCCAAAGCCCTTGATGGAACCACAAAATGAGGTAAAAGAACCGGGTGCTTTGGAGTTACAGACACCATGTTTACCACAGGAAGCGTGAGGAAGGGGTAGGGATGCTGCTCGTGACGCAGTGGGGTCAGGTTAGCAGCCTTACGCAGAGGTAAAACTCAAACCACCCTTAAATCACCTTTATTTGGGGCCCCCAGCTCTGCAGAGCTCCTCTCCGAGGTGGTGTCAAAGCCCAGGTGCCTCCCTGGCTCGTTCGTGCTAATTGGGGATCACATCAGGCAGTGCTGGGGATGGGGTGGCTGCAGGAGTCCAGCCCGAGCAGAGCTGCCGGGCTCCATGAGGACCTGCTGGAGACACCTCCATCTGCTCCCCCATGGCCTCAGGGAGTGCTCGTTACCTCAATACTCGTTAGGGCTGTGCTGTGGCCATGAGCGGGGTTTGGGGCTGGTTTGGGGCTGCGGCGCCGCAGCCGCCCTCTGCTTCTGTTGGTCACTGGTTTTAGCCCGAGATTCACCCATTTGCTGCTAAAATGCTGCTTCTGGTAAGCATTTTTTAAGAAAAAGATACAAAATCGTGTTTGTGCTTCAATTTCCACCCCTGGAGATCGGCCGCAAGGTTCTGGTGCCTCCTGGGCTGGTTCCTGAGCTGGTTCCTGCCCCTTCTCCATCAATCCCCAACACACACGCAACGCCAGGCGTGCTTCACAAATTGCCTTTTAAAATGAACTTTTATTTGCATGATTTCCTTGTTTTTATGATTTATTTCACTGTGGGGAGCGGGGCCTTCGCTGTGTGCCAGGGACAGGCACCAGGCGCCGTTTTGGTGCCTCAGGACCAAGCTGGGCTCTCCCCGGCCTCTGGGAAGGCACAGTACCCGCAGTGGAGCCCATTCCTGCCATTGAGGTGCGTTCAACAGGAGGGAGTGGAGCCCTTGCACAGGGAGTTGCGGTAGTTCATGTAGGAGCTCCGGAATGTCCTGGCTGCCCTCTGGAAGCACTGGCGGCAGCGTGGAGGGCGGCGCTCTGGCCGCTCGGTACCGCTCTCAGTAGTGCCGCGGCAGCGCGAGGGGTGGTTGGCGCAGGCGCAGTGTGATGTCCCGTAAGCCGGCGGCGAAGGCCCGGCCCGGTGCCGCCGCCGCTGCCGCAGCCGGGCGGGCGCGCAGGCCCCGGCAGAGCCCCGCCAGCCCGGGCCCGAGCCCGAGCCCCAGCCCCAGCCCCAGCCCCAGCCCCGCACCGGGCGGCGGCTGCCTCGCACGGCAGCTCTGGGCCCTCGGCCTCAAGCTGCGGGAGGTGCCGGGCGATGGGTGAGTACCCCTGGGCCGGCGGTTAACGGGTGGTGGCAGCCGTGTCCCCGGCGCGGCGAGCGGTTCCCGCTTGGTGGAGCGGGGCCGGGGCTGCGCAGCAGTGCGGGTTCTCCGGGGGCACCCGCGGGTCAGGAGGCTCTGCTGGGGGTTGTGCCCCCTGGGGCTGCTGGTCCCCGGCCTGACCCCGGGGCTGGGGCTCTGCTGGCACGCAGAGCGTGCAGGGGAGGTGCAGAAGTGTGGGGCAGAAGGGGCATCAGATTGGTCTGCTGAGGGGGTGCTGAGCGGGTCGTGGGGCTGCCTTTGGCTGCAGTGTGTTCTTTGGCTCAGGGCCTGTTTAAGACAGCTGAGCCCAGCACTATTCATCAGTACAGCAAAGAGAGAGGGTCCAGAGGAGGGACACAAAAATGATCCAAGGGATGGAGCACCTCTGCTGTGAGGAACAGCTGAGAGATCTGGGGTTGTTCAGCCTGGAGAAGACTCCAGGAGACATTGTGGCCTTCCAGTTCCTAAAAGGGGCCCATAAGAAAGATGGGGAGAGACTTTCTTGCAGGGGCTGTTGTAACAGGACAAGGGGTGATGGCTTTAAACTGAAAGAGGGAGATTGAGGCTGGATGTCAGGAAGAAATCCTTTACACTGAGGGTGGTGAAACACTGGCACAGGTTGCGCAGAGAGGTGGTGGATGCCCCATCCCTGGAGACATCCAAGGCCAGGCTGGATGTGGTTCTGGGCAACCTGATCTAGATGAAGGTGTCCCTGCTCAGTGCAGGAGGGTTGGTCTGGCTGAGCTTTGAAGGTCCCTTCAACCCACACTATTCTGTGACTCTTGCTGACCTTGACTTCTGCTGTTGGCAATGATAAGAGCCACCAACACCTTCTGTTCTTACCAGGAGTTCCACCAGTAGCAGCCAACAAAAGAACAAGTGATAGGTGCTGCTTCACATTCATATCCATGTTGAACTTACTGGGCAGAAAGAGCAGCTCTTGCCCTTGAGCACCATACTCTCTGCTGCTGGACCAGTCCTGTGTTCAGTGGTGTGCTCCGAGCTGTGTGTCACACGCAACCAACCTCTGCTTTCTGTCTTGTAGCAACTGTTTGTTTCGGGCCCTGGGGGACCAGCTCGAGGGGCACTCACGGAACCACCTCCGCCACCGCCAGGAGACAGTGGATTACATGATCCAGCAGCGGGAGGACTTTGAGCCCTTTGTGGCCGGTGCCGCGGCCGCTGCCGCGTTAGGGGCGGTTGGCACAGGCGCAGGGTGATGTCCCGTAAGCCGGCGGCGAAGGCCCGGGCCGGTGCCGCTGCCGCTGCCGCTGCCGCGTGAGGAGCGGTTGCCGCACGCGCAGGGTGATGTCCCGTAAGCCGGCGGCGAAGGCCCGGGCCGGTGCCGCCGCCGCTGCCGCGTGAGGGGCAGTTGCCGCAGGCGCAGGGTGATGTCCCGTAAGCCGGCGGCGAAGGCCCGGGCCGGTGCCGCCGCCGCTGCCGCGTGAGGGGCGGTTGCCGCAGGCGCAGGGTGATGTCCCGTAAGCCGGCGGCGAAGGCCCGGGCCGGTGCCCTGGGGGACCAGCTCGAGGGGCACTCACGGAACCACCTCCGCCACCGCCAGGAGACAGTGGATTACATGATCCAGCAGCGGGAGGACTTTGAGCCCTTTGTGGCCGGTGCCGCCGCCGCTGCCGCGTGAGGGGCGGTTGCCGCAGGCGCAGGGTGATGTCCCGTAAGCTTGCATCAAGGTGAAATAGAAAACAAGGGGAAGCCTAGATCCTACAAAGAGAACCAAGCTAGCAGAAACCCAAAGGTATGTGAAGGGTGGTTTGCCAGGGTGTCGTGGTTTAAGCCCAGCTGGTAACTCAGAGCCACGCAGCTGCTCTCTCACTCTCCCCCTTCCTCCCCCCTGGCTCCTGGAGGGATGGGGAGGAGAACTGAAAGAATGTAACTCCCATGGGTTGAGATAAGAGCAGTCCAGTAACTAAGGTATAACAGAAACCACTGCTGCTGCCACCAATAATGATAATGATAAGGGAAATAACAAGGGAAGAGAATACAACCGCTCACCACCCGCTGACCGATACCCAGCCCGACTGAACAGCAATCTGTGCCTTCCAGGTAACTGCCCCCAGTTTATATACTGGGCATGACGTGCTGTGGTATGGAATACCTCTTTGGTCAGTTTGGGTCAGGTGTCCTGTCTCTGCTTCCTCCCAGCTTCCCCTCCTCCCTGGCAGAGCATGAGGCTCAGAAAGTCCTTGGTCAGAGTAAACATTACTGAGCAGCAACTGAAACCATCGGTGTTATCAGCGCTGTTCCCAGGCTGAAAGTCAAAAACACAGCACTGCACCAGCTACTAAGAAAGAGAAAAATGGCCGCTGCTGCTGAACCCAGGACACCCTTTAACAATTAAGGGAATGCTGTGGGTTACTTAATCAGCAACTGTCTTCCCTTTGAATTAAAACCAGCCTCTGTTTACTGGATTTTGTTGCTGCTACAGTTGAGACTTCTCCGATCCAACCATTTAGTAGAGACATGTGTTGCTTTCCCCAAGATGCCACAAGATAAAGTCCTGATAAGTAGTCTGGATAAACGTTCCCTGGCAGCTGCTTTGCTGTGTGCTTATCTCCTTTCCAGTGTATTACTTTCCCCCACTGAACAGAAACTGTGTGTTTTCAACTTCGTGCTTTCATCCTTCCCTTTCAGGCATCTAAAAAACAAAAGAAGGAGCAGCAGAGACTGGAGAAGAAGAAGAGGCAGGAAGAGAGGCACCGACAAAAGGTCTTGGGCAGCAAAAGTAACTGTCCACTTAGTGACATGAGAGATGTGGACTCAACCAACCATGTCACCTTGGTGAAGGCCATAGGAGCGCTAAACTTATGACTGAGTGTGTTCCAAGTGCTCTGGTGAGAAAAGCAAATAAAGCTGAGGAAGACAATCTGCCCTCAAGCAGATTTCCAAGAACTCCTTGTTATCTGTTGCTGCGGAGATCTCTAAGCACACATGAACTTCCTGTTCCTCGGTTGTGGGGCAGTAATTCTGCATCAACCTTTGTGCGAGAGGAGTTGTTTGAACTTAACAAAAAGTAGAGGCTTGGGTGTATGATTCTGGAGTTAGATGAAGGTGAGAACTGTTTCTTCACCCAGCAGTGTCAGGTTTGCTTTGACACCTCTTGGTGTGCTGAGACGATTTAGTTTTAATGTGACTTTCTACTTGGGTTGCACTTGGAGGAGCTTTATTTTATCTTGCTGTCAGGGAAAGCTGAACAATTCTCAACTCAGGGCTTTGGTTTCTCTTCCTATTTAAATACAGCAAAGAGAATCCTAGAATCCTTTCTAAACCGAACCGTGTCAGCCAGCACTGTGTCAGCTTGTGACATTCTGCTTTTCTTTCTCATGCAAGAATGCAGGGATGAGTTTTACTTTAGCTAGAACTGCTTGTGTTGCACTAGGCTGTTGGAGAAGCGATTAATATGTGAAGGGAGAATGGGATTGCTGCATCCAGTTTGAGATCAGCTCATAAATACAGTAGTACCAGTGAGCTCCTGAGACCACAGAGCCAGTTCATCCCTGATGAGGCTGTAAAACGCAACATGAGCAGGCATGAGATTCCTGTTGAGTGTTATTACTTGGACATCGGGAATCTCATCTCCTTTGCCATACTCTGGAGTAGCCTAAATGCTCCAGAGCTTTAGTCCAAGCCAGGAGCTTGATAGTTGTTAGTCTCCAAATGGAGTTAACGTAGCCAAAGGCCTGGGAACAGGGTTCCAAGCAGCAGTGCTCACTGGGAACTCTGCCTACTTTGCTCTTCATAAATGGAGCTTTTTCCAGGGTAGGATGTTTTCGTCTTAAACTCCTCTTTGGTAAGTTCACTGAGTTCCATAGAACGTACAGCCTGAATCCTGTGATACTTTCCACTATAGGATTGTGAATATGGGCTGAAGCGTAAGGACTAGGACTTGGCCCTTGATTTATGGCTTGTGGTGTTTCAGCTTCGCTCTGGATTTTAGGCTTGGAGTCAAACACTATGCTTGAACGGAGCAAAGCATAAGGGGAGACACCTCATCAGCCAGGGCAGAGATTAGATACATCTTTTTGGAAGTAAGGAATGCTGCTTTTGATGAAATCCCATGTGTTCTCTGAAGTTTCCAGATCAGCACAGAAATACAAATGCCTTTTCTGGCTGAACTGCCAAGATCTGAGCTAGTACTTCTTCATATGCTCTGCTACTGTTTATCCAGAGCGGTTAGAGAACAGAAAGAAAGGAGCTGTAAGTACTGGTGGCGTAGGAGAACAGACTTTAATGCTGGTGAAGAAGTTCCTTTGGTTCCTGTAATGAGCTTGGTGGAAATAAAAAGTGATGCAGAGCAGCTCTTCTGCTTTATGGTGGGACATAGTGCCTGGCAAGTAAAGCAGTGGGTTAATGCTGCTCTGAGTGCCCGTGGTGGGCATGAGGGAAGTCTGTAGTATTCCATAGGTGGGAAGAGCATGTGTGAGCCTTGAATTCACAATACCGGTCTTACACTGAAAATGACTTAGGTGAAATCTGTTTCCTGCCAACCTTAGCCTGTTGTTAGCACTGTTGCTTCCTGGCGCTGTTATTCTGTAAGGCAGTCACGTTCACAGTAATGGAACCACAAGTCCTGGCTGGAAGGGAGAAAGCAGGAGTCTCTTCAGCGGGGTGAGGAGCTGAGGACAGCCAGGTAGTGGAGGTGAACATGTCACCTTTGTCTTGCCCAGCTGTGTTTTGCCTTGCAGGTGGGTTCTGCAAGTCTGAAAAGATAAGAATGTGCAGTTGCAGGCTCTTAATGAATTGCTTTTTTGTCTTCCTGAGGCAGAGCTGATAAAAGGATTGTTGTTCCTTGGAGCCCGAAGAGCCATGAGGGAGTTATCCTGCAGCCAACAGGAAGAAGGCTGAGCTTTCCAGTGTATGAAGGGACCTGCAAAACTCACCATGCCCAGGATAAACGGATGAGCCTGCAAGAGCAGCACCTCCTGACTGGCAAAGAGAGATGCTGACCTTCAGCTCAGGGCCGCCTGTAACCAAATATGTGGCTGCAAATGCTTTAGTAAGTGTAAGAGGATTAAAATAAATGTTTTCAAGCGGTGGTCTCCTCAGTCTTGTTAGCCCAAGGTTTGGTTGTGCCAGGATAGCTTTGTACCTGCACAGAGATTCTGTATTCAAAGATGTTAAAGCCTTCATCCTGTCTGGTTCCTGGCTTTCCTTAAGCTGTTGAAATTTCCCCCTGCCCTTTTGACACGTATTTTTTCTAGGGAATACTTATGCAATGTTCCTCAGGGATTTATGCAGAGAATTCACTTTGTAAACAGGTCCTAGATTTTTCCTTGCAGGAGGAAGGGAGGCGAGGAACAAGAGAAGAGAAACATCCTGATTCATAACCCGTGTTTGCTCTTTGGTGGAGCTGTGCTTCGGAACATGCGGTCATAGGACAGGCAGCACTGCGTGTTCCCTGGGTGTTTGAGCATTGCTGCTGGTTCCCAGCTGCTGGATGACAGCTTTGAGGGTCACGGTGGGCAGAGGGCCTGGTGTGTGCTCAGTGCTGCTGGGGCTGCGGTGTCACAGGCAGGCTCGTGAAGGTGAGCTGCAGGACAGCAAAGAGCTGCTTCGCCTGCATCCCATCCAGCACCATGCTCCCTGGAGGGCCATGGAGATGCTGCAAGGGCTGGAGCAGCTCTGCTCTGGAGCCAGGCTGAGAGAGCTGGGCTGGGGCAGCCTGGAGAAGAGAAGGCTCCTGAAGGGGAGACCTGAGAGCAGCTCCAGTGCCTAAAGGGGCTGCAGGAAACCTGGAGAGGGGCTTTGGACAAGGGATGTAGGGACAGGACAAGGGAATGTCTTTAACCAGCCAGAGGGGAGACTGAGATGAGCTCTTAGGCACAATTCCTTCCCCAGAGAGTGCTCAGGCATTGGAACATGCTGCCCAGGGCAGTGCTGCAGTCACCATCCCTGCAAGTGTTCACACATCACGTAGACGAGGCCTCAGTGCCATGGGTTAGTGGTGGCCTTGGCAGTGCTGGGATAAGGGTTGGACTGGATGAGCTGAAAGGTCTTTTCCAACCCAGTTGATTCCATGATTCCATGAGCTCTCTCCTCATCCCAAAGCCCTTGATGGAACCACAAAATGAGGTAAAAGAACCGGGTGCTTTGGAGTTACAGACACCATGTTTACCACAGGAAGCGTGAGGAAGGGGTAGGGATGCTGCTCGTGACGCAGTGGGGTCAGGTTAGCAGCCTTACGCAGAGGTAAAACTCAAACCACCCTTAAATCACCTTTATTTGGGGCCCCCAGCTCTGCAGAGCTCCTCTCCGAGGTGGTGTCAAAGCCCAGGTGCCTCCCTGGCTCGTTCGTGCTAATTGGGGATCACATCAGGCAGTGCTGGGGATGGGGTGGCTGCAGGAGTCCAGCCCGAGCAGAGCTGCCGGGCTCCATGAGGACCTGCTGGAGACACCTCCATCTGCTCCCCCATGGCCTCAGGGAGTGCTCGTTACCTCAATACTCGTTAGGGCTGTGCTGTGGCCATGAGCGGGGTTTGGGGCTGGTTTGGGGCTGCGGCGCCGCAGCCGCCCTCTGCTTCTGTTGGTCACTGGTTTTAGCCCGAGATTCACCCATTTGCTGCTAAAATGCTGCTTCTGGTAAGCATTTTTTAAGAAAAAGATACAAAATCGTGTTTGTGCTTCAATTTCCACCCCTGGAGATCGGCCGCAAGGTTCTGGTGCCTCCTGGGCTGGTTCCTGAGCTGGTTCCTGCCCCTTCTCCATCAATCCCCAACACACACCCAACGCCAGGCGTGCTTCACAAATTGCCTTTTAAAATGAACTTTTATTTGCATGATTTCCTTGTTTTTATGATTTATTTCACTGTGGGGAGCGGGGCCTTCGCTGTGTGCCAGGGACAGGCACCAGGCGCCGTTTTGGTGCCTCAGGACCAAGCTGGGCTCTCCCCGGCCTCTGGGAAGGCACAGTACCCGCAGTGGAGCCCATTCCTGCCATTGAGGTGCGTTCAACAGGAGGGAGTGGAGCCCTTGCACAGGGAGTTGCGGTAGTTCATGTAGGAGCTCCGGAATGTCCTGGCTGCCCTCTGGAAGCACTGGCGGCAGCGTGGAGGGCGGCGCTCTGGCCGCTCGGTACCGCTCTCAGTAGTGCCGCGGCAGCGCGAGGGGTGGTTGGCGCAGGCGCAGTGTGATGTCCCGTAAGCCGGCGGCGAAGGCCCGGCCCGGTGCCGCCGCCGCTGCCGCAGCCGGGCGGGCGCGCAGGCCCCGGCAGAGCCCCGCCAGCCCGGGCCCGAGCCCGAGCCCCAGCCCCAGCCCCAGCCCCAGCCCCGCACCGGGCGGCGGCTGCCTCGCACGGCAGCTCTGGGCCCTCGGCCTCAAGCTGCGGGAGGTGCCGGGCGATGGGTGAGTACCCCTGGGCCGGCGGTTAACGGGTGGTGGCAGCCGTGTCCCCGGCGCGGCGAGCGGTTCCCGCTTGGTGGAGCGGGGCCGGGGCTGCGCAGCAGTGCGGGTTCTCCGGGGGCACCCGCGGGTCAGGAGGCTCTGCTGGGGGTTGTGCCCCCTGGGGCTGCTGGTCCCCGGCCTGACCCCGGGGCTGGGGCTCTGCTGGCACGCAGAGCGTGCAGGGGAGGTGCAGAAGTGTGGGGCAGAAGGGGCATCAGATTGGTCTGCTGAGGGGGTGCTGAGCGGGTCGTGGGGCTGCCTTTGGCTGCAGTGTGTTCTTTGGCTCAGGGCCTGTTTAAGACAGCTGAGCCCAGCACTATTCATCAGTACAGCAAAGAGAGAGGGTCCAGAGGAGGGACACAAAAATGATCCAAGGGATGGAGCACCTCTGCTGTGAGGAACAGCTGAGAGATCTGGGGTTGTTCAGCCTGGAGAAGACTCCAGGAGACATTGTGGCCTTCCAGTTCCTAAAAGGGGCCCATAAGAAAGATGGGGAGAGACTTTCTTGCAGGGGCTGTTGTAACAGGACAAGGGGTGATGGCTTTAAACTGAAAGAGGGAGATTGAGGCTGGATGTCAGGAAGAAATCCTTTACACTGAGGGTGGTGAAACACTGGCACAGGTTGCGCAGAGAGGTGGTGGATGCCCCATCCCTGGAGACATCCAAGGCCAGGCTGGATGTGGTTCTGGGCAACCTGATCTAGATGAAGGTGTCCCTGCTCAGTGCAGGAGGGTTGGTCTGGCTGAGCTTTGAAGGTCCCTTCAACCCACACTATTCTGTGGCTCTTGCTGACCTTGACTTCTGCTGTTGGCAATGATAAGAGCCACCAACACCTTCTGTTCTTACCAGGAGTTCCACCAGTAGCAGCCAACAAAAGAACAAGTGATAGGTGCTGCTTCACATTCATATCCATGTTGAACTTACTGGGCAGAAAGAGCA